>OX465598.1:376301323-378701323 GCA_950022295.1 Bromus sterilis
GCCTGTTCCATGTCATAAATACGAAAAATCTATACAGCATTTTCCCAGTTTGTTAAAGATAATCTGTTGCAAACCAACAAGATAATCTGTTATATATTAAGTACATAAGGCGCGGTCGGAGCGAAAATTCCATATGGTGGACGGGCACCTGGTAGGACTTTATCCAGTCCATTCGAACACTTTTGGATCAGTGCTCCACCTGTATTCACGGTTTTTGTCTCCCGTAGAGGCCAGCCTTTGCATGTATTGCGGTTCTATAGGCAGCAGTAGGTTCTGACTCTAGGTAGTAGTACTACAGATGATGTGACTTGACCATGTGCAAGACTAATGAGAGAGGACCCTAGCCGCTGTGCAAAAAATATTCACCTCTCCATCTAATTTAATCGGAGATGTACTACCTACTAGCTAGTAGTACAAGCCATTGACTAGTGTTTCTTAGCATATTTTTGGTACATCTAGCTTCGATTTAGTGGGACATCTAGCTTCGACTACTACAGGCCGAAATGAACACACGCCAGGCAACTGATCTAGTGAGATACCTTTTTTTTCATGGTATAAGATTTCTCATTAGTAAATTGTTAAATTTATATTTCTGAGACAAGTACCATATTTTGACCAGACAAACTAAGCATCATGTTTATTAAACTCATAATGAACTCACATTACAAAATCATTAATCATGATGGGCATTGGAAATTTCGGTAACATCAAGCACCAATTTACTCATATGTTAGAATGCAATCAAATAATTAGCAACTTGCCAGGTAAAACCTTACAACTAATTATCATACAACCTCATTCAAATTAAAAACTACCAAACAGGCAAACACTATCTATCATAAAATAATTTGCGGGAAATCGCATTTTTGGAAAACACATTAATTATATTTTTAAAGTTTCAAAAAATTCTGAAAAATTGCACAACCTTGGGAAGTATACTACAACCCCTAAAAATTTCATGAATAAATATATTGTGGTGCAAGCTACAAAAAAAAGTTTTCCTATCACATACACTATTCACCATTAAAGTCCATTTTTTATATAGATAACACCAAAGCTTATTTGATCGTGAAATTTTACAGAAATTTATACATCTCAATAGTCGTATGTATATTTTTAAGATTTATTTGAAACCTTCAATTTTTATTTTCTATTTTTGTTCAAACACAAGGCTCCATAAAGCCTGGGAGGAAGAAAGACACATGTACCCAATATGATCGGACAGAGTAAGCACTATGTTTATTAAACACATAATCTACAAATAATAAACTCGCATTACAGAATCACTACATACGATACGTATCCGGAATTTTGATAACATCAAGCACCAATTTACGAAGATATTATAATGCAATAAGATAATTAGGAACCCTGAAAATAATATAATTAGCTAATCCTTCAGTTCTATATTAACTATCGTAAAAGTAGATGTATCTAAATGTATCTTAGTGCTAAATACATCCGTTTTAATGATAATTAATATGATACAGAGGAAGTACTTGCCATGTAAAACCATACAATTAATTATCGTACAATCCTATTTAAAATTGGAACAACCATAAAATATCTTCCATTAAATTTGGTAGCCATCCTAACATAATCCTTTGGAAAGAACGAAATTTGAGATGAGATTGGTTGAGTGCGTACCGTAGGTAGTATGATAAAAAATGCATCCTACACATAATGGTATGGCATGGGCAAACTAGGTACTGACAAAAGGCTAATGGACCAGGCAAGCATGTGATCAGAAAGTAGACATGAGTGCCAAACGCATACGCTGATCTCTCTCCACACCATGTATCCCGGGAATGTATAGGGAACAGGTTCTGACACTGAGTTGACGCTTGAGAATCTCGAAAAGCATGCAAACGGCTATGATAACGTCCTGCCTGTAGCTCGTCCACTAAAAATCTGCACTCCGGTCGGAGTGGCTTTCAAAAAGACCCATATCTATCAAGGACAGCACTACGGAGCAGCGCCACATTTGGGCCAACTCGTGCGGCGGTTTCCTTATAGTCAATCCATTAGCAAAAATGTGTTAGCTTTTGTAGTTTCAAAATTTTAAAAAGTTTTATCTCCCAAACCGTTAACCCGATTGATGATCCGTTTTCACTATTAGCTTTCTGGCGACAAGATCTTCGAAACTAGATCCCATGTCAGTATGTTTTAATAAACTTTTTTTTTCATCAGTAGTTGCCACATTACTGTTCTACTTACCTGATAATTATTCATATAGTTGCCAGATTATACCAACTTGGTTGTTAAACTTTTTTTTTCATCAGTATTTGCCACATTACTAAGTTGCTAGATTGTACTAATTTGGTTGTTAAATTTTTTTTTATCACTACTTGCCACATTACGATTCTACTTATCTGATAATTATTTTTATAGTTATTAAATTATACCAACATGGTTGTTAAAACATCATACACTAATATACATAAACGAAAAACTTGCTTTGTGCTATTTGTATATGTTTCTCTTTAGAATGACATAAAAACCATCAGATTATACTTATTTATACTCAAATGTCATAATGACTTGTTGTGCTTGAACGATGGGTTATCGGTTTAATTATGTTCGGTTGCCGTATTTTTTACACCTAATTCACATGATGGTTTATTGTTCTTGCCAGTTTAATCAGTTTGAGTTGCCATTATTTTATCGGATTGTAACATAAGCTTATGTGCACGGGACTATTCCTCGGTAACTATATACAAACAGCTTATGTGCACGGGACTATTCCTCGGTAACTATATACAAACATTTGCGGCAACAATTCACAGTAAAAAATGACAACTAGGTTGACCTAATCTGGCAACTAACGATGACGAAAAAAATTTCATCGAAACATACCAGTATGAGATCTTGTTTCGAAGCCCTCATGAAAACAAACCCAACGGTGAAAAAAAAACACAAATCGGATAAATGATTTGAAAGATAAATCTTTTTTAAATTCAAAATTTGCATTTAATGCGATGACGTCATATGTTTTTGCATGCAATTCTCTCAGCAAAGCCGCCGCACCATCCATTTGCATATGCGGCGGTGCTATGTAACTTTTCCCATCTATCAAATGAACGGCGTTGTAAAAATTGTTGGATCCAGCATTTATATGTGCTGCATGTAGCAAAATGGATATACCAAGGATGGATTCGGGTCGAGACATACTAGCCCAGCTCGGTAGTGTGAATAAACACAACACAAGGCTAAGGCCCGGATCGATGCTTGTTGCTCCACTGATCCAATCAGCAGGAAATCGGAGCACAAAGTAACAACACAAGATCCATGCAAATAGTTCACAAGGCAAATCAACCCAACAATCCAGCATTCAGCAAACCAGCAGCAACAAAGCTAAGGTCCAAGGAGGTTCAGAATGTAACCATTAGCCATCTTAAGTGACAAGCGATCGACAACTAAGATCCAAGGAGGTTCAAGTAGGTGTGAAATACCATAATAGTGCATGTGCAAGATAAAAGGACATCAGGCTCTCAAGATAGCAGCAGCCACTAGGAAATGAGGATTTCGGTCTTCAAGGTATCAACATATTGCTCGAGTGATCATGCATCAGCATCGGCAAAAGACAATACCCCCATCTCACCATGTCTCTAGTGATCCTACAAGAACAAGATAAACAAGTGCACATCATTCATCAATATAGTGCATGGGAAAAATAAGTCAAGTCTACCATCTGATCCTACAATATTTAAATATGAGGCTAATTTATAACCTAGGAATGGCAGACTTTCATTCATCCAAAAGGTGCCGACCAAATGTTAAAATGAAAAGTGACAAAAAGATCATCTCAGGTGCATTCTTGAAAGTTTGAGATGCAAGGTTATAGCAGGCCAACGGAATCAACATTCATACTATCATAACAAAGGTGCATAACCATCCACCATCTGAATTTATATATAACCTTCAGTCCACGGCATTACCTATTATGCTTTGGAAACAGATGCAGGCTCTGTTAGGCCATCTCCAGCCTTCACATCACTTCCTTCGGATCTTGGGGTAGACAAAGCTTGATCTTTTGAACAGGTACCCTACAGAATTAATTTACAGACTATATAAGTATTGTGTACAGCCCAAAACGAGTACAGTGTTTCTACTCCAAATTAAAGCACACAGATCCACCGATTTAGCTCAACGGATATATATTGCAGTAAGTAGATATAGTGCTCTCAACATCAAGAAGTATACGAACATTTTCAAACGAAGCAGATATACAACAAACAGAACAGCATTTACATATATCTATAAACCTTTTTTGGGGGGAGATATATCTATAAACCTTTCATGAATGGGTGCCTTAACATGACTGATTCTGAATTTCTGTTTCAGGTAAATGAAGAGCTTCATCCGTTAAACAAAGAATAACATAACAAAGCCATATATGGTGCCACAAGGGTATTACATATCATAGGTGCGCACTATCAGCATAGAACTGTCTCGGCAATACATAGTTCGGTCAAAAAATATTAAAATTTATACTGGTTCAGTATTTTCGAGTGAAATAGAATTGCAAAATGGAAATCATTCACAGTAAAAGAGTGGAATATAATTTATTCCCACAACAATCCATTAATTCAGTGTTCTCAGTCACCTAAAAATAAACTGCATACTATAATACAGGATTCGAACCTAGAAAGAAACTGTACCAGCAGCATTTTCTCACCTTATCCTGTTGAACCAAGGAAGGAGGCCACGCCATGACGTAAGGATGGATGGGCTTGTGATAATCTTCACAGATCACTTTCAGCTCCGCTGTTTCGAGACAAAAGGATAGCAACATCTGAGGAGCCTCGGTATACCCCTCGAACTCGGTACGCAGGAACACGACTCCATCGACAAGATCCATAACCCGCACATTGACAAATTCATCATCACCTTCCGAAAACTTGATGAACTGCCGAATCGTTTTCAATTGAAATGTCTCGTCCAGTATCCAGTAATTGAGACCATCGTCAAATCGTCCATCTTCGCGCCTCCAGAAATAAACGTTAAGCGAGCAATCAGCCCACCACAAACCTGGGGAAACGATGCAAGGCCTCCCATCCTTGGTATTGCCAAGCACAAAGGCACACTCACGGCCATCTTGTTCTGCCAGGAGCGGCGGCAGATCCCTTTTAGTGAACTGCATAGTCGCGGTGTCGAGCACGGTCATGTAGGGTTTGCCCACATGGGTCCAATAGACGGAGCCATTCACCATCTTGCCGGTGACCCCCATGGCGGCCTCAGGGAACTTCTGCCACTCGGACTCCGCGCTGCTGTCTGAGGAGATGACGCCGACTAACGCCTGAAAGAAGCAGGTAAGGAAACAGACAATGCGGATTGGCGAGCCCGGGTCCTCCTGGGAGGGTATCATGTGGAACTCAAAGTTCCAGGCGTTGGAGAAGACGCGGGGCGGCGAGGGGAGGAGATGCAGGGCCCGTGTGAGAGGGTTGTAGGCAGCTATCTGCTTGGCCTTCCTGTTGAAGAGCACAACGTAGCCGTCGCAGCATCGCTCAATCTCCCATACCGGGGAGGCGTCTTCATCCTCCTCCTCCTCCTCCTCCATGATATCATCTTCCTCCTCCTCCTCGATGTTCTCATCTTCTTCGTCGTCCTCCTCCTCCTCCTCACTGTTCTCCTCTCCCTCTTCGATGTTCTCCTCTTCTTCTTCGTTGTCCTCCTCCTTCTCCTCCTCGTTGTTCTCCTCGTCCTCCTCTATGATGCCTTCGTGGCCGCAGTCTTGGACGTCCTCGTCGGGGAGTGGGAGGGCGGCGAGGGAGAAATCTCCGCCGCGGACGGCGGCGGCGAAGTCCAGGTCGTCGGAGGGGTGGTGGTGGGCGTCGAAAGAAGAGACCTCGGGCTCGAAACCTTTGACGAGGCGCTGGATGAAGAGGCCGACGAAGGGGGACGGGTGGAGATCCTGGAAGCGGCGGCGGAAGGCGGGAGACGAACGGACGGCGCGGAGGAAGGCGCGGCAGGCGAAGGCGGCGCGGACGAGGCTCGGGAGCGCGGGGAAGCGGAGGAACACCTCGCGGAGAAGGTCGTCGTCGAGATCTAGCACGGTGGTGGCGCATTTCGCCGGCGGCGGCGGCGGCGGCGCCATCGCTCGAGACCTAGCTAGTGGTGGGGGAAGCCGAACGAATGAATGGGTTCTGTGTCTCGTGCCAAGGGCCGGGTTTTTTATCCGCGCGAAAAAGATACGGCCCAGGTCCAAATATGTTATCACAAGAAATCATAAAAATATCATGTGTTAAAGCATCATAAAAACATGTTATTTTTGTAAATTCGCAGCCAATAAATTATAATTTTATATTCTCTCAATGCATCAAACAAAAAAATCAGAAGAATCCAATATTTGTTATTGAAGAGACAACTTCTAATCTTCAAGTTTAATCTGTATAAATTTTTCTAAGGGGGTGCACCAAAGCAAAACTTTTTTTATCACAACTTGTCAATGTGAAAGCTTTTTTTCCTGGATTAGTTCTTAAAAAGTTATCTCTTGAACCAGGCATCCAAATTTGTAACCATTTTCACCGTCTGATTTCTATCATCGACATCTTCTAAACTAGATTCCGATTAAAAAAGGTTACAAAAACTATTTTTCAGAAATAAAAAACGATAGATAAAAATTGAAATGAAAAATCATAGTTTTTCACTTTCCAAAAGGTACACTTGCGACTTTCGCTGAAGCAAATATATGCCTTCAAAAAAAGTTCTCCTCTCGCGAAAGAAAAAAACAAACACATTTTTTCCTTTCTGAAAGTCGTGTCTCTCGCCGAAATAAATATGTTCTTCACGATAGGTACAACTAAATCTTTCGTAAAAAAAATGAATACATGTTTGTCTTTTCTTTTTTGAAGGCACAAACGTAACTTTCACGGAAGCAAACCTTATTTTAAAGAAAATCATAGCTTATAATTTAACGATGGTCAAGCAAATCGCTTGGGACACAGCCACACGAACTCAAACATCATTACCCCATTCCACAGAGTTCTTAGGGTTACACACACAATCAGTCTGTGCTTTCGCAAAAAAACATCACTAATAAATAAAATATTTTTTCCTTTTTCTAGAGGTTCAGCTCATGTAAACAAAGATGAGCCTTAATGAGAGGCACAGTTGTGCCTTAAAAACGTTTATTTCGTGCCTCCTGAAAAAGCAAATATGTGTCTATCGGCATAAAAACGTGTATTCCATGCTTTTTTGAATTTTTCTCTCCACTATCTAGGGAAACCCACACGAAACCGAAAAGGCGAAAAACCTATCTTGCGGATGGAGTAGCGTGAGAATGGGTGACCGATCGAGAAGTTTGACCACGGATAAGCACTTTGACTTAGAGATTAAAGACCACGGGTGTGAGTATGGATAATTAGAGATTACATTCACAAATAGTTGAAAGATTTAAAATATTAAAAATAAAACAAATTCACTTTTTTTTGGAAAAATGACCTTTAGTCCCGGTTCGTGTTACCAACCGGAACTAAAGGTCCTTCAACCCAGCCCATTAGCGCAGACACGTGGAGGGCCTTTAGTCCCGGCTCCCTTTAGTCCCGGTTGAGGCCCTCTGGAACAGGGACTAAATGCTCGTTTTCTACTAGTGTATGCCAAGCCACAGTAGGCATTTCAGACCTCGCCTGGGTCGAAGAGGCCTCTTTTCGACCTACCCCATACCGTAAACCTTTTTTAAAATATACTTTTATTTTGTTCCCGCCCTCCATTCTGGTTCGCTCCCATTCTTCTTTCTGCTCTTTCTTCTTCCTACCAAATCTTAACTCCGTCATTTTATACAACCCACAATCCGCATATTGTGGTCATCACTTAATCATATATTCATCACTTAGCCATTTGTTCATCAGTGAGTCATTTATGCAGTCGTGTCTAACAACTCCTCTCGGCCATTTACACCAGTGATGACATTGTATATATGTTCTGAGAGGTGCCGCTAGAATGAAGTTTGGGCTTGAGGGAGCTCCAAGGGTTTCTTTTAATGATTTAGTTAGCAGTGAGATCGACCTGCAGAAGTTGAATCGGGATGCTTATCCTGATAAGAACCATGAGGAAATTCAAAAAAACATTTTGCGGTTGCGTGAATGGCGAGGAAAACTTTGCGTACTCACATATATGGAAGCTCAAAAGTTAGGTACATTTTTTAGTTTCGATCATCCTATCATAAGATTTCCGCAAAATGATTATATTTCATATTTGACTTACTTATTTAATATGTTTCTGCAACGGTCAACGTCATATCGTTTGCGAATGAAATCCCGAAACGAGCATTGTGTGCAGGATTGGACGTCACTCCTTCTTCATTGATTGTCCAACCAATGATCTGACAGACCTTTTCGAGTCCATCAGTTCATATTTTTCCATAGTAGCGCAATATATGATTTGCATTGTCAGCTTGTATTATACATATATTTTTTTACTTTGCATCTCACGAGGAATTTTCTCTTTTTCAACGCCTTGATTTTCTGGATGATCACAAAAAACATACATATGAAATTCGTCGGCATTGATTCTGGTCATAGCGATGTGGCCGGTAAATGAAGCAGCACCTCTTCTCTATGCGCCCATTCAATGCCAGAGATATGCTAGAAAAATCAACTCCGGTCGCATTGAAGACACGTGTGTGCATGATACATGAGATAACTTCTCGCCCTCGTTGGTTACCCCAAGTGAAAGATGAGATGTAGCGTAACGGCAAGTTTCCCTCGGTGAAGACACCGAGGTTTTAAGATTGTCTCCCGTAGGACTCCAAGGTCAACAAGTAGGTGGTTCGGCAAGTGAGGCGCCATTTGAAGATAATCACTTGCTTCTCCTGGACCTGCACACACACAGATAGCTTTGCTCCCAACGAGTTCAAAGGAGTTGTCAATTCCTCCGTCCTTGTTGTTTACAAAGGATAAAACGCACAGGATAATAATGATAGATAGTGATAGCGACGAAATAGTAAATATGTGCGCAAACCAATGCTAATTATGCAAAACAAAAAGGAAGAGGCTCAAAAGCAAGGGCAGTACGCCAAGACAAGTAGACCGAAATCCAACTGCATATACCCACTAATCATCCACCTTGAGATATCTATCCAGAACATCTCGCTGGTATTAAGTTGCGAATCCCATCCAAAGTGTAAACTCAAAGCAACGGACAATTGCATTAAAGAATTTTGCGTAAAGTAAAAAATCCCTGCACCCGCAAGTACAAGCACCATTGTTTTCCTCCTTGTGGCAACAACACATCCCCTAGACTCATGTTTCTGTCACTCAAGCTAGTCATCGGGGGGCATGAACTCACAATCATGCATAACGCTCCCTCTTGGAGTCACTACCTACTACTTGGCCAAAACAATAAACAACAACGGAGAACATGCAAGAGCTACTCAATAACATAAATATAAAAGAAAAGAATCAAATATATAACTCAATCACAATCTGAACATAATCTCATAATCCATCGGATCCCAGCAAACTCAGCATAGCAACAGCAGAAAAATTACATATGTGCCTCGATCATGTAGGGAAACTCACGAGGTCTAATCCATGAAGAACAAAGAGGGGAGGACAACATCACATAGCTACTGATCATGGACCCATGGTCCAAGGTGGACTACTCACGGTTCATCCGAGAAACATCCATAGTGGTGGAGAAGCTCCCGGAGGTGATTCCTCCCTCCGGCAGGGTGCCGGGAAGAGGTCTTCTGGTGCTCCCGATCTTGGAAGCGCGGCGGCGGCGGAACAGAGAAGATATCACGAAAAAGGGTTCTGTCCCCGAGAGTTTCTCGTCACGGGGAATAAATAGGCGAAAGGGGGCAGTCAGAGGTGGGCCAAGGGCTTCAGGCGCCCCCCTGGCTGTTGGATATATGCTCTAGAGGCAAATAATATATGATTATTCCAATATATCTAAGCAAGTTCACAAACAGTTTCATACCGTGCTAGAATTGTGTCAGTGAAACAATGATGCAGGTGTGGTATAGAAACCCCCATAGTTCCTAGTTAGCCTCTACATCGATAACTAGTTCATGGTCAACATGATGATCGTGGTTTCGCGATCATGGACAATTAAGTCTCTTGACTATGAGGTCACCTCACTGGTTAAGTGACGTGGTGAACATTACCCAAAGTAAGCATTACAGCATGATCAAATCTTATGAAGGTTCAGTGTTGTAATTACAGAACGTGGTAGACCGTTCCTTTGACTGTGACTACGTGCATAATCACTATCTTCCCGGATGCTTTGACTTACATCCCACCACCTGACTGAAACATGCGGGTCATAACGGTTGTATCTTAGGTATTCCGTGGAGATATGTTGAGGAGTATTGTTACAAGAGCGGGATTTGTCAATCCATATAATGGATAGATACTTGGGGCCCACTCGGTGAGTTTCCATCCATAAAGCTGCGCAGCGTGTGACTAGGTCACGGGGATGAATATCACGGGAACGAGTGAATAAGGATTTGTTCGGAACGAGGTTGAACCAGACATAGGATGTCATTGATCAAATCTCGGAACAATCCAGTATCGCTGACAAAGGGAATGCTATACGGCGTAAGGTCCAATCGGTGTTGATATCCGGAATGCACAGGGGTCATTATGGGCATCCAGGTCCCTCTGATGATCATTGAACATAGCCTCTGCGAGGTCATGACTGGAGTGTTCTCGGACCGTAGGGTAACACACTTAAGGGCTCGATGAAATCGGAGACCTTTTCGGAACCATCGGAGCAACCAGAGAATAAAGGAAACAATATCGGAGAAGTACCGTGTTGAACCGAAACAAGTTCGGAGTGAACCGGAAGGTGTTCCGGAGCACCGGGAGATGGAATATTATGTTTTAATTATTAATTAATTGAATTAATAATTAAAATCATTTTATTTCTAATTAATATGTGCTATGTGCCTTAGTGGAGAAAAAGGCCCATTAGGGGAATTAAAAGGGAAAAAGAAAAAGAGGGGGGAGGCGCCATGGGCCCTAGGGCCCATGAGGGGTGCACCCCCTCCCCCCCCCTTGGCCAGCCACCCCCCTTAGCAAGGGACTTTAGTCCCACATTGCTAAGGGAGGGGGTTGACTCCCTCCCCTCTGCCTATATATAGATAGCAAGGGTGCACATATTTAATACACAGAAATTCGTGAGAAAATAAATATTACTCCGAATTGAGATCGGTTTTCTCCGGTCTTCTCCCCTCCCTTGTCTCTTTCACGGTGGACTCCCTAGTGTGAGTCTGTAGTGGAATTGAGGCTTCTCTGCTAGAATCGGAGGCCGTCGTGCTGCCGAAGCTCCGTCCGGAGGTCTGCTTCCGCCACCTCCGCTGGATCGGAGAACGGAGGTCGTCATCGAGTCTCGTACGTGTGCGAGTACTACGAAGTGCTGCACATGTGGCACTACGCCCATCCGGGTGCTCAACACAGCCAGGGGGCTGTGAAACTTGATCGGCTACATCAACCACGTTTGCGGGAACGTTTCCCGCGCAACGGACTACACCCCGAGGTATGTTATTTCCGCACTACATTCCGTTACGGTAATACGGCTAGCTAGATCTTGGGTTATGGGAACGCTAGTTAGAAAAATTTGTGTTTTCTGCTGCGAACCCAAAAGTGGTATCATGAGCTAGGTCTATGCTTAGTATTACTGTACGGATAGAACACATCGGGGATGTGGGCGTTGATTGTATGATTGTTACCCTCCCACGTGTACTTGTTCACATCTGCGGCATCGTTTGATGAAGCGGCCCCCGACCGACTTTACGCGTACTCTTACGCGAGACTGGTTCCACGCTTGACATGCGGCTTGTACCTTATAAAGTGGCTGGGGGGTGTCTGTCTCTCTACTTTAGCGGATGTGGCATTTTCAACGGAGGGCCCCGTGCGGGGTGTAATAGAGACGATTGTATGGTTGACGTTGTGGTTGACTCGTAGGTTAAAACCTGTTTAACTATGAAAGCCCTAGCAGCCACGTAAAACTTGCAATATACAACTAGAACGTCTAAACCTTGTATTGCTAAGTGGGGGCTATCGTTTGTTTGTTTGTGATGTAGTGATAGCTTTGCTATGTGTTACTAGTAAGTAGTAATCGTCATCATAAAACAAACTAAAATGGAGACAGTGTAGACTTAGTGTTGCCATAGCCCAGACATCTTAAAACTTGCTAGTATAGGATACACGACGGTAGCATGTGATAAGATGATCCCTTAACAAAGCCAAACACAAGTATTCTACCGAAGTGTGCACCGCCTGGAAGGTTCTCCCATATGGCTTGATGCTCCGTACATACCGGAGTTGTCCTACATATTAAATGGAGTTCGCATGAGGTTGGGTTCGGCAAGCCTGGCATATGCAGATATGGCCTTGCTGAGCAGCATATAACATGGAGGTTAATTTGGCGAGCCTAGCATATGCAGATATGGCCTCGGAATACTAGAGATCGAAAGATCGAGCATGAGTCACAGTACATATAAGATAATGTGATCGCACAAGTTGTTGTCTACCTTTGAAACTGACCCGTCGGCCGTGTGATATTCGAGGTTGGGCAGTGAATTTGGATCATGTAATCACTAAAACTTCCTAGGGATGAATTGTTTTAGTGCGAGCTCATTTATAATATGATTATATGAACTCATTTGTTGTGAACTAGTCTTAATTGTGTTCCTTGCAATTATGTTTGTAGAAAATGGATAATACCCAGTACCTTGAAATGGTTTCCTTCTTACATGGTGAAAGACTTAAAGAAATGGGTCAAACTTCGTTAGTTGGTACTTACGCCTTAGAGCCGTGCTCAAGAGAATCAACCTTTCATTTTTAACTAAAAGGCACGTGGGAAACCCTCCAGAAAACCATCCGGGTACTCAACACAGCCAGGGGGCTGTGAAACTTGATCGGCTACATCAACCACGTTTGCGGGAACGTTTCCCGCGCAACGGACTACACCCCGAGGTATGTTATTTCCGCACTACTTTCCGTTACGGTAATACGGCTAGCTAGATCTTGGGTTATGGGAACGCTAGTTAGAAAAATTTGTGTTTTGTGCTGCGAACCCCAACACTGGCGCGGCCAGAGGTGGGGCCGCGCCCACTGGCCAGCTGGGGCCCCCCTGGCTCCCCTCTGACCCCTCTCGGGATTTTCTCGAAGCTTCCGGTACGCTGGTTTTTCCTATATTTTCCCAGAATTTTTCTGGTACTTTTAATAAGGAGGAAGCCTGAAATAGAAAAACAGCAGAAAACAGGAACTGGCACTGGGGTGCACTGAGTTAATAGGTTAGTCCAAATATGATCAAAAGTGTATGGAAGTTCATCAATATCATAGCAATATCACACAAAAGAGGCATGGAGCAAGCAGAAATTATAAATACGTTTTGGACGTATCAGTGCATAACTACGGCTCCGACACCATCCGTACCCCCAAACCGGGTCTCTTTTCCTCCTACCTTCTCCTACTCCGCGCTCTTTCGCCCTTATGTGTGTAAGTATAATGTTCCGAAATTTTGCACATACGTAGTATATATGTGTATGTGTGTTCATATTTTTAAAAATAAAATTATATTATATATAATACAAGTTTTATGGTGATTGGCAATTTGAGGAACCGTTCATCCACCTCAATCCGATGGTGGTAAAATAGGAGTTACGAGACCAAAAGTACGAGAAAGTACAAGTAATTGTGGGCCTAGTACAAAAATTATGTGAGACCAATAATTGTAATTATTCTTTATAAAGGGTAGATTTGTCATCTCTCTCACAGGGTCGTATACTCTCCGTGCACGACTGGCATGAGATCTGTTCTTCAGCTACGATCGTGTGATCCAAGGATCCAGCGAATTCTTTACCCGCTGACGGCCAAGGCCAGGAGGCTGCAGCGGCACACCACCCCTGCCGACCTGTTGGAACACCATCGTCTCGTTACTCCAACTCCAATGAGCCAACCACACTGCTTCTTCTTTTCTCACAATCCATCGGAAGGACTGCACAACGGCGACCAAGAAGCTGCGGCGGCGCACCCCTGCTGACGTTTGTAATCATGCATAGTACAAGTAAAACTAGTTCATACAGATCATAAGCTCACATACACAGGCCCAGATCACATGCCATCTTTATTTCTAGTTCACAACAGTAATCAAATTAAACCAAGAGCTCACTTACATCACTTCAGTTCACTACAAGGACCATAGCTGAAACGAACAATGCCCTGAGCGTCACTTCAGTTCACAAAAAACAAAACAAGGTATAGCAGAAACTTGACCATAATAGTGCAAGCATGCATTCATCTAGACAAACAGATCAGCTCGCTTCACCATGTCAATTCACATGCCCAAGCGGCGGGTATGGTGCTGCCATGTGGTGGAGCGCGTATGGTTGCTGCTGACCATCAGCTCTGTCTATCGTAGGAGTAGTAGTATGATCCTGCGGGACACGAGTGTTGGGGATGCATGGGAGTTGTACTTAGAAGCCTCGTCGGTCACAGGTGTAACAGCCCAGATTTCACAAAAAAATAAAAATTTTGTTTTCTGCGTGAATTGATTGATTGCCTGATTTGTTTGCGGTGTTTGCATCCCCGATTTATCGATCAACGATTATTTCCCCCCCTCTTATCTCGTATCGGATGGAGACCGACCCTTGCCACCCTGACACTCGACCTTTGCGACACCGGGTTTCACCCGATCACCGTCGCGAAAACCGCATGAGACCAGCCGCAGCCAACGGAACGAAAAACCCCGTTTAATAATTAAACGGGTTATTTTTATAGGGCGCCGAAAAATGTTGTCGGAATGTCACCGCAGTGAGTTACGATCGAAGAGCTCGACGCGCTGAGCACGTGGTTCGAGATTTCGTCGGAATCGGAGTCCGTATGCACCTTCGGCGGTCACGAACGCGATCACCGGACACGCGAGAGGGGTACCGAGGGCGTTTGCGTCAACTGACCAGCCAACCTGCCTATATAAAGACCACCAGCCTCCCACACCCCAATTAGGGTTTCCCCCTCTGGAAAATTGCAGCCACCCCCCTGAGAAATCCCAGATCTGCTCCACAGCCCCCCTCTCCCCACGAAACCCTAGCCCCAGGAGCGCCCAGCCGTCAGATCTTCAGATCTGGGGCTGAGAAGCCTCCACGTCGCCCCCAACCGGAGCTGGCCAGCTCCACCGCGCCCCGGGCCCCGCAGGGCCACCGCCAGGCCCGCCCGGGCCCATCTGGCCGAGCTCCTCCTCCCTCGCTCCCGTGAACGCAGCGCCGCCCGCGCCCGGCGAGCACAGCGCCGCCGCGCCTCTCTTCCCCCGGCGAGCTCCCTCTCTCCCTTCTCCTTCTCCTCCCTCTCGTCCCTGACCCCGTCTCCCTCTCACCCTACAGGACGCGACGCCGGCGCCGCCTTCCGCCATGGCCGCCGCCCGCCCGAAGCTAGCAGCCACCCGCCGCCGACGACTGGATCCACCTCGCCACCACCTGGATCCGCGCCGCCCTGCCTTGGCCTGCGTCGCCGCGCGCCTCTTTGCCGGAGCCAGGCCGGCTGGAGCCGCCGCCGCCGCTCGGTGCCCGCTCGGGAGGAGCCAGCCGGCTGCCTCCCCACCAACCGCCGCGTGGGCCACGACCTGGGCCGGCCCAGATCGGCCAGGCCAGGCCTCCAGTCCAGCAGCCAGCCCAGCAAGCCACTTGGGCCGAGCCCATGTGGGGTGAGGCCCCCTTTTTATTTTTTTATGTTTATGTTTTGTTCAGATGCTGGAATTTTTGCTAAGTTTGATGATATTGCTTGCTGATTCAATTTTGCATTGTGATTTCCCGTTAAACGGTAGCTCCGATGAATGTGCCCCCAAAACGAAAACTACTTAGAATTGCGTGTACTTTAATCCGTATTTTGTGAGTTAATTGTTTTGAGGTTGTTTAGATATAGTTTTTGCTGTTCAAACAGGGCATCAGGCCGTTAATTGCATTTATTTCCTGTTATTGTGCTGCTATTGCTAAAACTGTTATTTTGTTGCAACTTTGGATGACGATTGCTTCGCAACCGTTTATCGGAATTGAGTGATTCCAGTTGCATATTGTTAAGCATCGTGTCTACTTTCATCCCATGTATTGCTATGTCATGTTGCTGCACTTTTGCATATAGATTTACCCCTGTTTATACAGCATGTGTGCATAAATTGTTTTGCTTATATCTTTTTAACCGTAACGCCGTTTGGGGTGTTCTTTATATGTAACTTGATTAGTTTTTCGTGTTCTCTGTGTTTATGCTATTGTTTGCTGTTGTTAACCAAGATAAAATATGGTTTAGGACAGAACAGTACCAAATCTTTTAATCATCGTGCGGCACTTAGTGTTATGCCATGTATAGGATTGTGCCTCACTTAAATTGTCTAGCATAGATAGTTTACTTTTGCTCCACCTCTTGACCTGTTTGTGTGCTATGCCATGCTTGCTTGAGTTGCCATGTTAATAATCGTTGTTTGGTCACCTGTAGCTAAACAACTTGAACCACCGTAAATGTGCGGTATCGTCGTGTGTGACGAGTACTCCACTTAAATCGTTAGCAACCGCTCTCGACGGTAGGTGCGATGTCTCGTGTTGCTTCTTGTTGTTGCTTGCTCGTGTTTGCTCCGTAGTAATAGTGGTGCACCGTTGATTGCTTTCCAGTGTTTACTTCTTGTGTGCTCCCGCGGATACCTCTCGGAGACGTTGCGAGCTTGCGATCGGCTACACCTTCGGACCCGACTTATCAACAGGCAAGGACTTGCATTACTTATGATCCATTCTATTTCAACCAGCGGTTTGCATGCTAGTATAGGTTAGGTTCGATGTTTGATCCTACCACATGTTTACAGCCTCTTTTAAACCGATACAGCCATGTCCCTTCCCAGCAAACCTTGTACTGCTATGTTACTATTGCTCGTTGCTCAGCCCCTGCTTAGTATGCATGCTTAGGATGCTACGTTGTTACCCTGTTACTCTTTGGGTTGGGATATCACATTATTATTATATTATTGTTGATGATATGATTATTATTATTATAAATGTTGACTATATTCGACGAAGGATGGAAGGTCTAGGCTATCCCGCCCCGACGCTTTGTTCCATTCGAGTCACCTAGGATCCGAGTTCCGGGTATTGGTTTTAAGACTGAGCGTGCCTAACCGCGTGTGGGATTTTATGGGGTCCCCTTCTCTTACCTACCTAGCTTCAAACATTTCTAGTGGTGGCCCAAGCTGATTTACCATTTGAAAACCGTGTGTGTGTCTGTCGGGTAGCTCCTGGCAGATATTATTTAAAACAACCAGGGCCAGGAGGACATAGTTTCTTGGCTGGCCCACCTTGTCCGGCTGAGGACTCGGTTATCCCAATGTCTGATGAACCGGGTATCCAAACCTGCGACATACGGTAGAGACCAGATCGAGAGAGCGGCCGGCTCCTGAGCTGGATGTCGACTCACCGGGGGCCACCCGGATTTGTTCGTTGTTAGTTAGAGGGACTTGTCGTTTCGGATCTCTTGGAACTAAATCATAAAATGGTTGCCTATAATGGGTAGCAACTGAGAGTGATGGACGTGCGTGCGGAGCCTCGTAATGGGCAGTTGGTACACCCCTGCAGGGTTAAATCTTTTCGAGAAGCCGTGTCCACGGTTATGGACGACTTGAGACCTACTCCTTGTTCATAGACAACAACAACTGAGATAATCTTATTATAACTTGATCAACATGTGTGTGCCTTGACTGCTTCTTCTTCGTCGGGATGCGAAGAGGAGGACAAGGATAGGATAGGTGTTATGCTTGCGTAGTAGGTGGATAGCAAGACTTGTTGGAGGCGATTCCTCATCGAATGCTTGGCTTCTTATCTTACTCTCTAGATCGTTAGCCACTTCATAAATGCTATTGCGGCAGCAACCTCACCACTTACCCCTTCCTTACCGTAAA
This sequence comes from Bromus sterilis, assembly GCA_950022295.1. Lineage (NCBI taxonomy): Eukaryota > Viridiplantae > Streptophyta > Magnoliopsida > Poales > Poaceae > Bromus > Bromus sterilis. Next base: position 376,319,204 of record OX465598.1, read on the forward strand.
CTACTAGTTGTCCTAGAATGACGAGTGATGAAGTCCTTGCTGGGTCAGATGACCACTACAGTTGGATGCTGAGTACCTCTGTACTCATGATACTACCCCCAAACTCTTTTCAGGGTTCTGATCGACAACAGGTATGGTGATTGACGTTTCACGTGGAGACTCGACGACGACTAGTTAGGCGGATCCCGGCGGACGGCCTGGACCCGTGTGGTTATGGGATCGTTGTTTTTCTCTTTGCCAGTAGGCATTTGCTTGTAGTCTGTACTCAGACATGTATCTTCCGCTGTTGTATTATATTTGAGGCAGTTGTATGCCGATTGTATGAGATGTTGTATCCTGTATCTGTAATGTTGTGATATCATGTTGGAAATCCGGGGCATATGGCTTTGTCATATGTCGCGGTGGGACCGATATGTGCTTCGTCCCCGGATCTGGGTGGAAACACCTAGATCTGGAACAGTACCGCATATCGGGCCTTACAACAGGCTCTCACCACGATGCACACCAGGCCGGTTCGGACGGACCATAATTTACTACTATGCCCTTTTTATACAAAATAAATCTTTAAATTAATATTTCAGATCTAACGGTCAGAACAAATTAGAGGTGGAGTTACATGAAAGTACAAATTGTAACTCTCCAATCACCGTAAAAGAGCTCTATATATAATTGTATTTTTAAAACAAGCTCCAAGGTGGTCAAGCGTCATTGGCATTTTCGTACAACAGCATTTTTATGGATAGTAAAAAGAAAGAAAAGTAAACAAATAAACAAACAAACCCAAGGGCCAAGGTTGATGAACTTTTTAAAGATTAAATAACGTTTACACAACTTATAGATGACATAATTAAAACCATATCCAAATGAACTTTAAACACACCCCATTATCAAGACTAAGGAGCTTATTCATTGACCATAAGTAGTACAATAAAGTTGGCAGGCCTAGCTGATGTTTATTTCTTTCCAAAAAGAGGAGAAGACCCTAGCTTGGTCTAGGCGATGTAGTACATTGGGTCGGGCAGCTTGAAGGTGCGAGCCCCCTCGGGCGCCCCCAGGATGTCGCTCCACTGGTCGCCGATGTTGCCGACGATGACGTACCCGGCGTCCTGCAGCTTCTGCCTCTCGCCGGACTTGTACGACATGGCAGAGCCCTTGAACCCGGGCTGCTTGAGTAGCAGGTTCATCCACCCCGAGATGCCCTGGCGGCGTAGATTGGCCACGGTGACGGCCCTTTGGTCCTCGGTCCGGCCTGTGAGAAACACCGGCTTGACGCCGGCGACGAGCAGCTTGTCGTAGAGCCGTTTCGTCTCCGGCAGCGCTGGCGCGCTCCTCTTGGAGACGTACTCGTTGAAGCTTGTCGCGTTGAAAGGCCTGGCCCTGCGCTTGTGTACATTACATGCCACGATTTAGTGAGATAAACCTGCGTCTAAGTATAAGCATAATCAGTGACGCATAAAGCATAACACGTACCCGAAGCCATGGGTGGCGTAGTAAGGGAGGTTGGAGAGGGTGGTCTCGTCCACGTCCAAGACCCACACCTCCTTGCCATTGCCGGCGAGCTTGAGGCTGTCGAGGTAAGCGATGGCCTCGTCGACGACGACCTTGGAGTCACGGCGGTAGTGGCTGCCGAGCATGTAGTTGCCGACGTAGCCCACGCAGTTGGCCGGGACCGTCTTCCAGTCCCGCACGTTGTTCGTCTCCACGCCGAGCAGCCAGCTGTCGCACGGCACGCCGCCGCGGCTCCCGAGCTGCCCGCCGGAGCCCACCATCGGTTGCAGCGCGTGGATCACCGGCGCCGCGGCGGCGCCATCCGCCGACGTCAGTATCCGGATGTTGCTGCATGAGGCCGCTGCGGCCACGAGAGCCACGGCGACTAGGATGTTCATCCTCACCATCGCCATTGCCGCTTATTGAGGTGTAGTGCAAAGAGTGTGTGGTGGGTAGCTCGTCAAATACTCCTACTAGTACTTTTTTTTTTTTTGAAAAAGGACTCCTAGTACATTGAGTACACATCACCTGCGAAATTGGTGTTTCTCTACGTAGTACAAAGTTTGTTTGTCGCAAGTTACCTAGTACCTACAATTCTGAAATTAGTTGGCTTGCCGTGCAATTATCATCTTAAAGTTCAAAAAGCTATTTAACGATGCATGGGAGCAATTCTGCACCGTTGCAAGCATCGAGACAAAACCCGTTTAATTGATTTTTTTTCTTGAGAAGCAACATGTTCAGGTAAGTCTAACTAAAGTGTGAAGAAATAGATGTTACATCATCAAATTAAAACCCGGATCATCATCAAGATTTGATATGGTTCTTCTTCATACTTTAGCGGCTTGCGAGTCCACCTTTTTTAGGCTCGGTTTTGGTAACACCACTCCACTTACTAAACACCGATCATGGTCGTATGCATCGCTTCCATGCAGAGATCGGGGTACTCCTCCTTTCCAAAAAAAAAACTATTAAACACTGCCCTCCTCATTTTATTGAAAAATAATCTCGTCCTCTTTCACGGTTTCGCCCATCGATGGTGGCAAATTGATGCATACAACCTTTTACTACTGGTTGTAATATCGTAATATGATGGAAGCAATTTAGAAAAATAATAATCACTATATGCAGTTTGTTTTTTTTCCACAACAATATTTGTCGCCACATAGTGGAAAAGGTTATCTATAGATGGGTGCTTCTGGACCATTGTAAATAGTGAGCCAAAATCGGTTTACTCATAAGTTGAGATCATCACAACAAGATACGCTTGCCTCTATCACACTTCAACCACTCAAGGTTCTGCCTTTTTGGGGTACAATTCTGCTAAGTGCACACCAATCACCAACACAAAAACTATCTCTCTTCTCTTTTTGAAGAAAATAAAGGACCCATTCATCTCTCATTTTCTATCGATCCTCGGCAAAATATGTCTAACTGTTGTGCCAATTTTAAAACTGATTAAATCAATGGAAAGCTAGGAAATTCGTCGAGATATCGTTGTTGTAGACTTGTAGTCACTCCATCACACCGATGCTTAGCTCATGTGGTATCAAGGTTTAAAATAGCGGGATACGGGATATATCAGCGGGCTTTTTTGGCAGCTATTTGAAGATATTTGATACAAAGAATGCAACTATATCGGCGAGATATCGGGCTATTTGCCGATATTCAATGAAGGAAAAAAAATATCGGCGAGATTTCCTAGAAGATATATCGGCCAAATATCGGGCTATCTTAAATCATGTGTGTCATTCTTGTATTGGCGGACTTCCTCATGGTGCCCGGGAGCAACATAGTAGGGTTAGGTAAAAGCCAATTTGGAACGGTGGATGGTATTAGAGGGCAAGCACCTAATGGGGTTAGATCTAACCGATCAATGGTCTAATAATACTTATTGTAATTTAAAAATCTATTGGTAATCATCAACGTTTTAGAAGATGGTCCAGAAGATGAAGGGTCGATATTTTCTTATTAACATGAAAAAATCTGCAAAATATCATTATTTTTAATCTGTATAATACTATTGGAGTAGATAGACAGATAGATAGATACATAGATGAGAGGCTATGAGACAAGCACCTTTGACAGTCGAGTGTATATGCACCTCATATGAAAAATATATTTAGTAATTGCAAAAAATAGTCAAGAAAGTCGGAAACTTTTAGAGAAAATAAACTTGACTTTCTGTTGTATTCGAATAAAAAGTTTCGTCAAAGAATGACTTGCATGATATTCTGGATGGGAAAAACAAAGTCAACAATATATACAAGGGACTATTCAGACTTTTTTTCCTTGAATTTTTGTGTTCCGTTACCCTGAAGTCACGAGAGTTTTTTCTTTGCGAAACTTTTTATATGAGTACAACAGAAGATCAAGTTCGTTTTCAAGAAAGCTTTAATTAATTTCACTTGCAGTTACTATTTATTTTTCTATATCAGGCACCCCGAGAGCCAAAGGGTATTTTCTAGCAGAGGCTATGGGGCTATTACCCTACGGTGCTACGGTATTTCCTAGAGCACGTTCAATTGTAGTACAAGATCCAAATTAAGACAAGAAAACACACACCAAACAACAATGGCCTCACAAATGAAGAAAAGAAAAAAAGCACAGTAGTAGGAACAAGCATCTCCTCCCAAGCACATACGTCTTATTAATACTAGCAATTGATCTCAACAGGGAAAGTAAGCAAGCATCAACAGTAAAAGGGATTATTGGTTCATGGAGCATGCATGCATACAATTATTAAGGGCATGCCATGGTGCTTATTCGTGGACCACGAGCAGGAGCAGCGGACCAATCATCAATGGCGGCATGCAGCGCCTAGCCGATGTAGTACAGGGGGTCGGGCAGCTTGAAGGTGCGAGCGCCCTCGGGCGCGCCGAGGATGTCGCTCCACTGGTCGCCGATGTTGCCGATGATGACGTAGCCGGCTTCCTGCAGCTTCTGCCTCTCGCCGGACTTGTACGACACGGCGGTGCCGTGGAACCCGGGCTGCTTGAGCAGCAGGTTCATCCACCCGGCGATGCCCTCCTTGCGGAGGTTGGCAACGGTGATGGCCCTCTTGTCCTCGGTCCGGCCTGTGATGAACACCGGCTTGACGCCGACGGCGAGCAGCTTGTTGTACAGCCGCTTCGTCTCCGGCAGCGCCGGCGCGCTGCCCTCCAGCACGTACGCGTCGAAACTCGTCGCGTTGTATGGCCGAGCCCTGTACGTGCATGTCGTAACTCATAAGTTTGTAACCAGTAGATATATCTGGTATTGAAGTTTATAGTTACTAATTAAGTATACCACTGCGCAAGTTAATTTTCGTATGTAAAAAAATACTCCCTCTGATCCTAATTAAATGTCGACACTTCTACTGGGTATTTGCACATGGTTAGTTCTGTGTCCACGACACTTAAATCGGATCGGAGGGGGTACTACTAGTCTACTACTCTCTCCGTTCCAAATTACAAATGTATACAAATGAAGGTCTTTTAAAATTACAAATGTATACAAATAAAAAACATCTAATTTAAAACGAAGGGAATACTGTATATACTAGCTTTTGCTACTGATTTGTGGGTGAGCGCATGTCCCTATCTGGTTTGTGGATGATCCCAAATAAGGTGGCCAAGTGGACTGGAGACCACATGCACATCCATCTTCATGTCTGGCCTATCTTTCGTGCCCCGGTCGGGAGGACCAAAAACACCAGTAATATCCATACAAGAAACTACAGTACGTAAAGGACGGTGAAAAGGGCAAGTGGACGACATATACGGTCCTACGCACTTGGGCCGGCATCACATGCATGCATGCACATCCATCAAATCACTATCTCGATCTAACTAGCAATTAATTGCAATAGCAATAGTGTTTTAGCATATGCTTTCCTCGACATTCCGCATATATTTGATCATGTTGGCTGTCTCAGTAAGAGGACCACCAACCACGTCCTGCAAATCCAACACACATACATATACTTTTTATTTACCACTTATAGTTCCATCTCTAGCTGTTTCCCCCTTTTATTCATTATTATGGTGGCACCGAGAAATGATTTCGTAAGTACGAGCATGCGACATGTCCATATATTCACGTCATTTTGCTTAGATATTCGTGCCATATTTCTATTTTTGGCGAACTTTTATTTTGTGCAGTGTATCACATCAGGTTTTTTCAAGCTTACTTTCTTGTTTAAAAAATGCATTATAATAGTTTTCCAATGTTCCATTGTACATTCCACGGTATTGCCGGTGCTTTCTTGTGGGTTAATTAATTTTAACAACGCACAAATAGATTTGTTTTGCTTTATATTACACGAAAATATCAGTGTGGAATGAAGTCCGCCCTCAAGTGCACCTGCAACAAATAGCAAGTATAATGTGCAATATATATGCATAATGTGTACTGTTATTACGTACCCGAAGCCGTGGGTGGCGTAGTAAGGGAGGTTGGAGAGGGTGGTCTCGTCGATGTCGAAGACCCACACCTCCTTGCCGTTGCCGGCGAGCTTGAGGGAGTCGAGGTAGGCGATGGCCTGGTCGATGACCACCTTGGAGTCTCGCCGGAAGTGCTTGCCCAGCATGTAGTGCCCGACGTAGCCCTCGCAGTTGGCCGGCACCGTCTTCCAGTCACGCACGTTGTAGGCCTCCACGCCCAGCCGCCAGCTATCGCACGGCACGCCGCCGCGGCTCCCCAGCTGCCCGCCGGAGCCCAGCAGCGGCCGCAGCGCGTGGATGACCGGCGCCACGGCATCGGCCACCGGCCCCGCCGTCGGCATCCGGATGGTGGGCTCCCATGCGCTGCAGGAGGCCGCTAAGGCAACCAGAGCCACGGCGACGAGGATGGCAGGCATCCTAGCCATCGCCATTGTTGGTGTGCGCTAGCTAGCTACTCTGTGTGGTGGTCTGGTTCTTGAGGTGCGGTGCAAAGTGTGTGTCGTGGGTGGCTTGTTAAATAGACATCCCGTCATGTACGGTGGTACATGGTGTAGTAGGAAAGCTTTTGCGCAAAAAAGGAAAAAAAGTATACAAGTACTAGTAAGAAAGCTACATCCCACACGAGTGTGTGATGGCATCTACTCCTTCCGTTACTTAGGAGTATTTTCAGAACGGAGGAAGTAGTACAATACAAATGTGCCCCGCCTAAACATTTGCGGACGTGTCCAGTAGGCCTCAAAACTAACTTTCCACAACCGCAATACATGAATTGTCCACTTCAAACACATGCAAGTTCATGCAAACACATAGATAATCGATTCAAATTTAGATAGTTCATATGAACAACCAAAAACTCACCGGATAAAGAGTTCATACGATTATACTAGGTATAAACAGCTAAAAAAACTAGGTCACTATTTTCCCCATGACTGCTTCCCCTTAGGGTCGGCAGAGTGGCCGAAGGGCTCATAGGCATTGGTTGTGGGCGGCGAGTCATCGGACATCATGCTACTCTACGAGGAGAACACGAAGCCTGTGAGGTGTCGGGCGAGGCGAAACTGCTCCTTCGCCGCCGTCACATGCTTCGCCTCCATGTCCACGCGGAAAGCCGCCACATTCTTGCATCGCCGTCGGTGGGCGTCCATTTCCGCGGACGTGAATGAGCATTGGATGGCCTCGCGCATCGCCATGTCCTTGTCGCTACCGGGTGGCAACGCCTACGGCGTGGATCTGGAGGATCGACTCGATGAGGACGTCATGTGTCAGTGAAGGGTTCTAAAATGCATAGCAAGCGGTGGGAAATTTAGTACCACCTCGCTAGTGGAGGAAAAGCCACACCTCTTTATAAGGTGAGCTCCACTAGCACTTGTAAGAGCTTGAGAAGAGAAGTGCTACACGTGCTCCTCCTCCTCGCTCGCCTCGCCACGCGCGCGCGTCGGGTTTGGGTTTAGGAATGAGCCGAGCCGAGGACAAAGCTATGCGTACACTTATATTTTTGCAGCTCGGAAAAAATTAATGAGGCATTAATTGTAATTAACGGACGCGTTAATTATGCTTAATTGGTGCGCCGTTTTCGTGGGCTCTACTCCCACGTCGGCCCGTCCCGCTGCGTCTATATAAACAGCGCAAACCCTACCTTGGCCGCAACGCCATATGGTTCCTCCTCCTCGTTCCAGATCATTGCGCCGCCGCTCAAGTCTTCTTCATCCCTTATTTCGGCGTGCACCGCAAGAAGGGACAGCAGGTCTCCGAAACTCCATCTTTCGAGATCCTGTACGGGGGAGAGGGGCGATCAGGTTTTTGGGGAGCGCACTCGCGCGACTGCTGACAGCGACGACTACTTCTCCGACGACGACTTCTTCCCGGACGCCGGCAACCTCTCCATCAACGACATGGGCGACACCAACACCAACACCAGCGGCTCCACACCCGCTGCACCGTACCTGATCTGTTCTTCCGTGTTTGAGATCATGTTGCATGTCGTGTTCCTAGTAATTGCTTTAGATATGATCTCGTTGTCTACTGTTTTAGTAGATCGCATGGCTAGTTTGATCTGTTTCATTATTGCCATGGATTGTTTGTCTAATTCGTGGATTAAATCATATGCTAAATTGCTAATATATTCAACATAATCTACTTTTAGTAGAGAAGCCTTATTTGAGAAGTGTGTCAGCTTAAGGGAAAACTACTGTTTATCAGCGTTTCCTTCACTCTCCAGGGAATCTAAGTTATCAAGAAACTAATTACCACATGCAATTATCGTTGCATTCTTTGTTGTAGACAGACTTATCACAGTCTTTCGGATAGTTTGATTGGTATTTCGAGATACTGTTTTATAAAAAAAAAAAATTGAGGACTAATGTTAGAAATCGACACGCAAATAGCAACGAAGAAGAATGAAAAGCAACACAGAAGACATGCAGATTTAACGTTGAAAACTCTTCGACGAAGAAGAAAAAAACCACGGACAACAAACAGCGAACTATTCCTTATTGTGTAGGTATTATATAAGCGGTAGGAGCGACCTAGGCCAACACTGATCCGTACCGCTTCGCTCCGTCAGAAGTTTCCTTTTAGCTTCATACATGAATTTGGATCAACTTAAACAACTATGATGAACACAGGCCGGGGTTTGGACGGTTCCTGTAATGAAAAAAAACTTCTGTACTACTAAAAAGGCCAAGCAGGTTGGTGTCGTCCATGGTATCGATCGATCGAATTCAGAGCGGGCGTGGAACACGTTGGGGAGATATTTTGTAGGTTCGCACGGTTTTGATTGGATAGGCAGGGATATGCTTGCTGTGGATGGTGTGATCCGATCGAGATGTGCCGTCAGTCCAATAATTCACGTTACTTGGGTACCATCCACGCCTTTTCCTATGCAGTTTTGCCGCCATTCATATATGGGAAATTAATAGACAGCGCAGCACGGCTTTCGATGCAGGCCTAGTTGGGTTGGTGGTACATGATGCAATCCCCCTCTGGGATTGGTTCAAAACCAACCGTCTCATTTTTTTCATCTTTTCATGTGTTCACCCTCTTACTCACACCATGTATTTTTTCTATCTCATTAGAACATGTTTAATGCGAACCCTCAAATTTCCCGCCAACGTTATATATTTGTATTTATTCACGAATCGGTTCGCATGTTTGTGTTCTCAGAAATCAGAAGCAAGCTGGGGAGAGGACTTTGGGGACGTTCGAACCATCGCCACGTTCGCACTCTCGAGACCCAGATCCCACGCCACGCCATAACCCTTCGTCCCAAAAATCCTCTTCATGCACGAAGCGGTTATCGTATGTTCATGTCGGCCAGCCCACTCCAAAGTGAAAACGACTCATCAACATAGATGCTGGTCCGAGCGAGTGACCATTCACCAAAGTGGCGACTCCGTTCTCCGTGGCTTTTCAATATCCGGAGGTCTAGTGTTGTTGGCAACGACGATCCTTCTCTCGGGCTGGGTTTGCAATCTCGGTACCTCGGGTGACACGAGTGAGGCTCTAAGCGAAATCTCCATGTTTTGGCATTGGCGACAATGATGTATATGGGTGTCACTTCACTCTTGGAGGTGTTGTTGTGGGTCCCCTATTCATGTCAAGTTTCGAGGGTGAAAACCATGATTTAAGATAGCCCGATATTTGGCCGATATATCTTTTAGGAAAGCTCGCCGATATTTTTTCCCTTCATTGAATATCGGCAAATAGCCCGATATCTCGCCGATATAGCTGCATTCTTTGTATCAAATACCCCCAAATAGCTGCCAAAAAAGTCCGCCGATATATCTTGTATCCCACTATTTTAAACCTTGGTGAAAACCCTAGCCATCATTTCAGGCTCGGTGGTGGAAAAGCGTTGTGCAATCACCCTCTTGTGAGCGTCATCGGGGAGCTTAGGTACCAACCGATTGCAGTGCGTTAACATCTTAGGTATTACTTTAATCCTAATGTTAAGCTTCTTCGACTTTGTTGTGGAGTGGATTTGTTCGTCTACTACTGTTTCCATATGTCTTTGTTGTCACCACCATTGGTCCTCGTTGTGCGCTCGCAAAATCGGCGCTCCATGACTTGGAGTGAGAATGTAGGCGACCAATCCTGACGATAGATTTGTGTGTTCATTGCAACGGAGTCCAGTGATTTACGCATTTCAATCATGTTCCTATTCTGCAGTCTCGAACGAGGTCGTTTTATATTAGGTGTGGCAACTCTTGTTTCCTTGCTCGATTTTGAGTTGGTGGCTCTTTTTGGCCACTCTTGTTTTTTTTGTTTTTACCTATTTGTATGAGGTTTTTCTCATCATTTTTTATCGGTTCATCTGTTTGGGATTTTTATATATATAACCGGTCAAAACATGTTTTAAGAAGAAGAAAATGTTAAAATTGTGTCTAATATGTGTATTGACCTATAGTTAGACTCAAAGAACATAGAGGGTCCATGTGTTTGAGTTAAAGATGTATAACATCGACCTATTATATGAAGGCATTGCGGATAGCCAAAATAAACTAGATAAAGATGATAGACTAGATATGAGAATAAGAAGGGGATTGTCCAAATGCTCATGGGGGAGGGATGCCCGGGCTGATCATGGCACAACGATCATGATATTTTTTATGGCCTCGTGGCTTGACGTTGATCTATACTCTGTTGATTAAGAACATAGGGAGGAGTGTATAGTCATGTCCAAAGATGTAGTCATGATGTTGAACCTTGCCCATGATATGGTTAGCATAAGGTTGGTCATAGTGGGGACTAATTTGGACTAATAACATGCATTTCATCCTTATTAATTATTCGTCGTATCATCTTTTTCGGATCACCATATCCACCACATGTGTGGATGGAGTGCATGGCAAACCCATACGTTTTGGGGCAACTTTAGTACGCAAGCATGTTAACTTTCGCGCTTAAGTTCGTTTTGACAAAAAAGTTATCGTTCTTCACTGGGATTTATCATCTTTCATGTGCTTAAGTTTCCATCGAAAAACGTATGAGCAAGAGTGACTTCGCCCACGCATACGGCATTTATCTTTTATGTTTTTTCACCTATGTACCATCAGTGTTATTATTTGTTACTTTTACCATAGTTAATCTAAGGGACGTGATGATTTATTTGGATCTTTTCATGTGGGGCACTACCACACGGTGTCGAGCCCCCCGCGTGCAGTAGGGGGACGAAGTTGAATTATGGGCAATGATTACAGCTGGCCGACCAGCCCAAGCTTCGGCCGATCGGGTCAGGCTTCGCGCTCACGCGATTGATTCCAATTTGCTGCATGATACACGGTAAATATTACAACCCAAATACTACCGTGGTTAGTAGCATAACTATGATACTAAAATACTACTATGTTGATCTATATTACTTTTCTCTAAACGGACATATATTGATGTCTTTTAGTGCTAAGCACATCCATTTGAGAGCGTAACATAAAAAAATTACTAGGCTCATCTATACCACTTGTCGCACAAACGGATATATCTAGAAGTAATTTAGTGATATATACATCCATTTTAAAGAGTATGGTCGGTGATGACGGCGCTATATTTTTTTGTTGCAACATGCAGTGGAAAAAAGTTACCATTGACCCTAGATTTTTGCTACAACAGAAAATAATGAAGTATGATTGGCGATGATGGGTTGCAAATTTTGCTGCAATCGGTAGTAAAAATGCTATCACCGATGATTAAATTTGCTGCCACCAATTGATGGTGATATGGTACGCAATAATTTTTGTCATGATTTTTTGTTGTATCAGTATACCGCAAAAACTGCAACCGGTATTCCAAAAAACTATATCCACATGTAAAAAAAAATTAACGAAGAGATACATTTATGTTATCGAAACTGTGAGATCGTCGCCATCGAACAGCAGTTATGCGGTGACCAGTCTAAACTGGACCGATGGACCAGCGCCTAACGTCGGCCTTGAATTATTAGAGTGGTGCGCCGTGTCGGAGCGTACACGAGCCGCACGTTGATGTGTCTCCAGCGAGCAAGGAAGGAGGAGGGCCGTGACAATATTGGATGAGAACGACCCCCGGGCCAACGATAATTGATGTGCTGCCTTGCTAGCTGCTATACTGCCACTAGCTCATGCATGCATGGATGATGAATTGGTGAGCGTCTGGTTCCCTTCAAATGTGTGGACAGTAGGCATCCGAGTCATTCGTTGTCGACAAGCCTACTGGATACTCCCTCCTTTTCGATTTACAGGGCTCATCTCAAAATTTTCGTTTTGTAAGTCCCAATTTTACTATTCATTATCACATGTTTAAATTTTGAGATGCATTAAATCACTACATGCATAGTTCAAGAGAATGCTCATCAATGCATTTACTAGTTTTTGGTCATTTAGTGATAAATATTATTTTTTGACAAAAACGAGAGTATTAATTAAGTATTTTTACAAACGAGAATACCTACCTTTTCTTGGAGGGTGTGGCTAGGTCTCAATCGACTGAGATTTAACTAAGTCTCAATCATGTCACATAACATGCAAAAATGAAAAAAACCAAAAATAAAACTTTGCACCGATCTCAACGTAAGATTTCGCGGATATAGCTTCGACTGAGAAGTCTCAGTCGACTGAGACATAGCAAGACCGCTCGAAGAAGGGATTTAGTTGCCAATCAAACCGACAGATCTAACTGCATGCCGACCATCACAAAAGCCCCCATTCAATGCATTTGATGAACCGGCCGAAAATGGTTGTAAACCACCGAGGCAAAACCGGCATTTTGCAGCCGGGAGGGACCCATCGGAGGAGTCTTGACTGCAGCAGTGCCTCCTGACTGGTGGCTGACATGTGGACTCGTATGCAAACTGACCCGGCCCATATGTTAATTACTCTACAACTTCAGATCTGCATGCATTGCCGGCCATTCGGGAAAAAGGATTTATAGATGCAAAAAAGCATCGTATCTCGAGTGCTCTCACCGAGTAGTTCAAATCTCATTTAAATTATTGCCGCTCGTTTGATTGTAACTTGAAAAAAAGGAATACATTAATATTACGAAGGTATCAATTACATCATACAAACTTTACACCTAGTTGTCGTGAGGACAACCATGATGCATACAACCAAAGGAGAAAACAAGTAAAGGAAAACAAAGGTTTCGTCATAGCGATCAACTCCTCTCAACAACAATACATAAACTACCACCAAATACAACATCTGGAGAAAATAAAAGGTCTCAAAAAACAATGCCTCAAAAAGGAAACAGTGCATATGCGCCACCGTTGCTCGATCCAAGATCTTTGCTTTTCACCCTAGAAAAATTCAAGTTCTTAAAACAGTTTCCTCAGCAAGAAAATTATCAGGGTTCAGCCTAAAAATCATGACTCGGCACTCGTGGAGCGCCACCAAAAATGAAATCCTCCAGTGCTGCCAGCACCACTTATCAGTGTTGTTTTCAAGATTTCAAAGTTCAAACACATGCCTGACTTCATCACCTTCAAGGCCCCAACCGTCTAACTGATCCTCCGATCACAATCATCATGAGCTTCTCCTCCATTGTCTACACCATGGAAATCGTAAACCGACATGTCCCATGGTATCGACAATCAACAGAGCTTCACGACGTGTCCTCATGGAACCTCGTAGGATGATATGGACGTGCGCGACCGGATTCTATCAGTTTAAAATATCCTGGGAAAGATCTCTGGAGAAGTTTTGAAACACGTCGACAACCAGATCAAGGAGGGCCGACCATGCATGACATTGTCGTGATGCGAGAATAGCACGAGGACTGCTATCAAAGGAAGCACGATAGCAGGTCCCACACCTTGTCGATCCAGCCCGCCGTCGTCAGGCTGCCGCTGGCACCACCCCGGTGCCTAGCAGCACATCGACAAGGCAGGAAAAAACGTCTCCTACGATGAACTTGGTCTCAAGATCTTGCGATCTGGTGCCCCAAGCACCGCCACATGGAGTCGCAGCATGGCCAACTGCCACCACCACATCACAAGCTCGCAGTAGGAGGCAGCCACCACCCTCTACCACACACAACTCCCCAGCAGCACCGTCGCACCAGCCCACCACCAGGCCACAAGTCACAACATCGGCGGAGGCGAGCCACTACGCCACCATGATCAAGATCTAGAAGGCACGCTCCATGCCCTTGGGGAGTCCGACCCGCCCATCCTTGGAGCGAGAGGGGAGAAGGCCTTAGCCAACACCGTCGACCATCCGGGCTTCACCTGGCAGCTTCCTCTAGAGACGATAGAGGGCAGGTTGAGGGTGGCGGCGGACCTAGAAACTAGGTTCCTTTATTTCCGCCCGAGTCGCCCTATTTGGTGGCGATGCGGGGGCTGATCGGTTTCGGTCCCGTATGAAGATTTAAATTTCCTTACTTAGCTGACCAGCTTACATCTATAATACATAAATAGTTCATCCCCACTAACCTATTTATCTTGACATGCAAGTTATCCACATCATCAAGTAGGTCCAACTTTTTTTTTCCACTAACTCTTCATGCACATGCTTCCATTAAATCCGCATGCGCATGCAACCTATCACAAATAAATATTAAAAAAATTATGCACTAAGCTTCACAATTTATAATAAGTAGGGTTTTTTAATACAGAATCAATTTATGAGCTACCTGGTATTTTATTTTTCTATGCAACATTTATTTATGAATGCACATATGTAGTTGCTATCATTATTTTCGGTTTAGCGAAGAGTGATGTCTCCACTCTCTCACTCAACATTGTTTTCGTCTCATATCATCGCATCGTTATATTCTCAAGATAATAAATTAATAAAACAAAAATCACACAATTTTTCATATTTTCCATCAAATTTTCTTAGATTTTTAATCTAATATAATTCTTTCAAAAAGTATTTAATAATGAAATTATATTGAATTTATAGTTTTTCTTATATTTTAAAATATTAAGAAATAACAGTTTTCGCGGTAACGTGCGGGGTATCTTATAATTCAACAAGAATGATCACCTACACTTTCACTACCATGATATCATTCATGTCGTTACTGCGGGATCGCTTGCAGTATATTTCAACGACTTTATATGAAACATTATTTGGTTTAATAATATATAAACTAAAACTAAAAATATGTATTATACATTGTATTTAATTATTGTATAGTTAAAATTATTTATTGAATGTAAGTAGGGCATTATAATAGAAAACTTTTTCCTTGCATATTGAATGGACCTTTAATGAGGTGGTAGGTGAAATGGGAGGTGTGCATGCTTAGGGCTCTTCCAATGCATTGTTTCTTAGCATAATATCATAGAAGCAATACAAATTTAACATACAACCACCACAATGTAGGACGCGGAGCAATTGATCCCGAGCTCATATGAGCTCAGGTGAACAGTAAAATCGAAAAAAAAATAAAAAATTCAAATAAACTGAATTTTTTTATGGCGAACATTTGACAAATTTTTGATATGCTTAAAAAATTTCATCACAAAATAACATCTGTGGAACACACAGCAAAAAAACAAAATCGATACTCCAAAATGTTGTAAAAAATAGCATTGTCAAGATAAGTGTTCCATTGAGGGGCTTGCAAAAGGTAAGGAAACGTGATCAATTTTTTAAAAAAATTGTCAAAATACTCTGTGAATCTCCTTGGGCTAACAGATCAAACCCGCTGGAGAGGGGTCGCAGAATTTAGATCGTCTTGGCGAGGTTCAAACACAAGGTTATTCGCAAAAAAAAAGAGGTTCAAACACAAGGTGAGGACTGGACCCAACGCTCATATACGCCAGACACCTTCTCGGTGTTGCCTCTCGAAGATGCGGCGATGGTCATCACGTCATGCCGGAATGAAGAAGAGATCATCGTGAGAACTCGACGAAGCCACCTACAACACAATTTTCGGTGTCGGTTCATCTATTCCTGCTGATAAGACAAAAAATGTAGTCGAAACCGATATATTTCACTCATTTCTATAATAAAAGATTCACTAATTTCTTCAAAATTTATTTAACTTGTTTATTTCACTGGTTTCAAATAACATATTCTAGTCATTTCAAAACACATATTTTCAAAGAACTTATTTTACTCATTTCAATTGAATCCAGGGTTCACTAAATTAAGAAAATAGATCTTATTTCAATTGAAAACCATGATTCACTCAATTAAGTTTGAGTGTTCTATGTTAGGGCGCGCGGGGTAGCCGAATTTGCTTCGGCGGCACGGAAACCGAGGATCATCGCGGTAGCGGCGAGAGTGCGGGAGAGGAGAAGTGAGGCAGTTGGGTTTGCGCACCCGCACTTTAAGCCCGTGCGCTGGGCGCCACGCAGCAAATTTTCCGCGTGCGCTGTCCATTTTTTAGCACGCATCTTTCTCGCCCGTGCGCTAAAAGTATGTTCTATAGCGCGCGATGCTTTTTTAGCGTGGTTGTTGGAGATGCTCTAAGCAGTGCAAGCATGGATTCAACTCTGCTCTGTCATATAAAGTGTTAGGAATACAAACACACAAAATAAGAAAAAATCGAATACTATAGAAAGATTAGGATGGAATATTCAATTGTGAAGCCTGGGAACATGACGTGGTGTTTTGACTCTCGGGATCACACACTCTCTAATAAATAGTAAAATCAAAACGCATGGTAAAAAAAAAATATTTTTTTGTGGATGTTCATATTAGTGTGGCATGCGTGCTTGACAATTTTGATGTCATATGACGTAGTATTTTTTCGTCGATGAAAAAAATTAAATTAAGGATGACATTTGGAGACAACATTTGACGTTTGACTTGTCTTTTTTGTACAGGTCAAACCACTCAAGTTTTTCACTTAAAAATTTGCATACACCATTTGAATGTAACAATTAATACATAAAAGAATTATATTTTTTTTTAATATTTATAAAATATATTTTTGACATGCAGAAGCATGTGCACCCTAGATCCAAATTGAATATCCCCTAAGAACACTACTTTAATAAAATGGATAGAGTTGCTCCGGCATCTCTAACAGAAACTGAATCCGGGAGTATGCATGCATTGCTCCATTGTGGAAGCGTCGTACCACCATCGGTACTGCTCACGGGTTCCGCTAGAATATTATTAAAACTTGGAGCGTGTAACGCGAGGACAACGACTGCATGGAATCTGATTGGCACTGGCCAGGAACAGACGCCAACTATTGTCAGATCTACTACATCAATGAAGTTATATAATGATACATAAGTTAGGCAACCAGATCTTTAAATCTTCCGCATCTATTGGGTAGATCTTTCCACGGGTTGATCATCAATTCGTTTTTTCGTAAATCTAATCTTAACCCGTGAAGGTTTTGTGGAAGTCCGGATAGCAGAAACGCCCATTTCAGACAATCTGATTTCATTAAGCTCTTTGCGTATGAAACGGTCGTCACATATTCATGAAGATCGCGACATTGGATGCCGGTTGAGCACATGCGCGACTAACCACTGCTACCGTCACTGATGCCTAGCCAGTATCGACACGATCGCTCATTGGAGGGGTCGTACAGCTCGCCGCCGAGAGTCGTGGTCTTCGCGCTTGTTCGATATCAGAGAAACGTGACGAGACGACTACCCATCCATCGCCCTGCTGGCATTAAACCAGCTCGGCGGCCGAGAAACGCATCGAATTCAAATCGGCTCCTCCGTTTCACTACCCAATGCTAGTTATTTAAACGATTCATCGCAAGACCGTGGAACACACCACACAAATCTACCCCCTTTCTTCTACCTCCACCATCACCATGATTTTGAGCTCTAGGATCTTATGGAATAAAGGTCGGTTCATCGACCTTGCAACATCGATTGCGGATAGCAACTCTCCTCAATAATTCGGGTGTAGCGGCGGTGCAGACTGCGATTACGAGCAACACCTCTCCTCACGGAGGGTTGTGCACCGACTTGTATTCCATGAAGGCCACCACTTCTGGCCTTCCAAGCATGGTCAAAAAGCTAGGCCGGGGAGGCGGAGGGTGGTCTCCTGCTCCATCACTAGCCGGTGCTCCCCTTGTACATCATATAAGTACAAGGATCGAGTGAAGCACCGGCCAGGAAGACTTGGCGGACGAGCTCGTTGGTGCAAACGACCGACATACCGCCGGAAGCCCCGAAACTAGCAAAAAGCAAGGACGACCCATCTGTCCGTCATTATAGTTTTAGACTAGGTTAAACTCATGTATTTCATTTGGTTTACATGAAATATGTTCGCTATATGTAAATTAAATCCAAACTTTAATGAAATATGTTTGATTTTGTGTGAATTTAACGTATTTTTGTTATACTGCTGGCAAACAGATGTGACTAGGGTTGGATAGTCGGCTCCTGCATCAGTGTCCGTAGACCGGTCCGTGGATAAATGGACCGTCCCTTTTACAAGATATTATTGAAGATGCCCTTACCACAGTATCTCAAGTACAACCACATCCAGATACTATTTCGGATCAAACATCCCCATCGAGATCTATGCACGTCACAATAATACAGTGCCCTAATAATAACACTACTCGCATCCACCAACAAATTTCATGGCAATTAATCAATAAGAGTGGTTTTATCTAATCTAAGATGCACTAAACCTCATATCCTTGTTCTTCGACATTGCTTAGAGACCTATACTAACCAATATTTTTTTATAATATGAAAAAAATGCTTCTCTCAAATGAAATAACATAGGCACTTCAAAGTCAACCAAACTTTAAAACTACAATGTGTAAAGGGAACTATCAGATTTCTTATCAAGCGTAAATATATAAAATGATATTATTTTGAATAATAAATAGTATAATGTGTGAAAAAAATCCAAAAAAATGGTATAATAGTAGTTACAATATGTTGTTGTCCTGCAAAATTTAAAGTTCATATATTGTTTTATTTGGGGAGCTTTGCTACACCTACATGCATCTTCTTACGAAATTGAAGCTATGGGATGAGTTGGCAAGATATGATTGGAGAATGAGGAGGGTGGCAGGGCCCACCCTGTACATGGGGGGTGGGGGGGATTAATTTGAATTTTTTTTCGTAATTCCCTTTCCGTAGATGTTTCGGGTAAGTCTAGCATTTTTTTATCAGGGAGATATAAAAAGGAAATTTCTCTACACTAATCTTTTCTTAAGATAAAAAGACGTCGGCAGAGTTCGAGATAGCTCGGACTCGAGCCTAACCCGATTTTGAATTAACACAGTGTGTCACTAGATAAAAGAGAGTGTAGTACACGTAAGCTCGGCCATAATTTTCCTCTTCATCCATTCAGTTAGGGACTGAGTTGCACGGCCAATCATACCCTAGGGTTCTCAGATCCTTTAAAAACGTACCCTCGTAGAGCTGACGACTCCAACAGAGGTACATCTCGCTCGTTCCGGCGACGCAAGCAGTATAGCAGGCGATGGCTCAGGCCGTCGGCATCAGGTCGCTTCTCCTCCTCCTCCTCCTCGTGGTGTCCTCACACAGTAGCACGGCCTTGGCTGATGCGGTGCTAGGCAGGAAGGCCGGAGGCATTGTCGAGGAGCCCGAGCTGGCGGCCGCCGGGGCGCAAGGGAAGTACGCGGTGATCTTCGACGCCGGCAGCACTGGCACCCGCGTCCACGTCTTCCGGTTCGACAGGAAGATGGAGCTGGTCGACATCGGCGACGACATTGAGGTTTTCGCCAAGGTATTACCACGCACCTTGCAAGCTAACAGCAATATCACTCAGTCAAGTACGACATATTCATCTATCTATCTATGTTACGTACCTTTTCTTCAGTCTATTTTTGTTGATGCAGGTGGAGCCTGGGCTGAGCTCCTATGCCGGACGGCCCCAGCAGGCTGCCAACTCCATGTTACCCCTGCTTGAGAAGGCCAAGAGCGCTGTGCCTCGCTGGCTCATGAAAAAAACACCCGTTAAACTTGGGGTCCGTTCTTGACTTCTTTTACTGGACATAAATTTAGCTAACAAAACAGAAATCTAAATCTGATACATATAAATGCTTGACCAAAATTACCAAAACACAATGTGCATTGCGCAGGCGACGGCTGGACTCAGACTTATCGGGGATGAGCAGGCAGAGCAAATCCTTGAAGCAGTAATTTTCATCTCTTGGTTTCAGTAGATACATATTAACTTTAAAAGGAACCTGTTCACCTGATACCTGAAATACATCCAGGTCAGGGGTGTTGTCCACACCAAGAGCAAATTTCAGTACAATCCTAGTTGGATCAATGTCCTCGAGGGGTCTCAGGAAGGATCTTACCTATGGGTACACTACATGACCTATATTATTACTCACACAAACATACATGATACAATACATACTCCGACAATTACCAATGTACGTTGATTACGATAAATACTGCATGAGTATGCAGGTTGCTCTTAATTATCTGCTGGGTAAACTCGGAGGCGACTACGCCAAGACGGTAGGGGTGATCGATCTCGGAGGTGGGTCCGTGCAAATGGCATATGCCATTTCTGCAGATGCTGCTGCTGCCGCTCCCATAGTGCCTGGCGGCAAGGATCCATATGTCACCAAAGAGTATCTCAAAGGAAAAGACTACAACGTTTATGTTCATAGGTTGGGCCATCCTTTTGCTTATTAGTTAATTCAGAAAAGCTACATTTACCAAGTAGTAGATTTCCATTTACTACCAGAGCTACTAGGAGTCTAGAAATTTAACAGTGTTTCCATATGTCAGCTACTTGCACTACGGCGCAATGGCTTCTCGAGTAGAGATCTTCAAGGCCAAGAATGGACCAATCAGCTACTGCTTGCTTCGCGGGGTCAATGGTACCTAATGCTAAGCACATAGAAACCTTCCTCATTTTGCTTAAGCAAGTATCATAATCAAGCATATCTCCATCTGATCTATATTAGAATATTAATCCTTGAAGGTAAATACACCTACAACGGAGAGCAATACGACGCCATAGCGCCACCAGAGGGAGCAGCGTACGACAAGTGCAAGGAGGACGTCACCAGAGCACTGAGGCTGAGCGCGCCCTGCGAAACCAAGAACTGCACCTTCAACGGCGCGTGGAACGGCGGGGGAGGACCCGGCCAAGCCGACCTCTACGTCACCTCCAGTTTCTACTACATGGCATCGGAGGTTACAAGCAGCAACTGATCGACAGATTAATCTGAATGTCAATTCGTTTTGTGACAACAACTGAACTATTGTGCCCCTGTTCGGACGATAGGTTGACTTGATCGACAGCAAGGCTACCAGCGGGAAGATCACCCCTTCGGCATTCAGGGCCGCTGCCGAGAAGATTTGCCTGATGAGCTTCGAGGATGCAAAGGTCAAATACCCAAGGGTCCGGGCCGTCGACGCGCCCTACATTTGCATGGACCTCATCTACCAGTACTCCTTGCTCGTAGATGGGTTCGGTAAGCAGCTATAACAAACACATATTGATCTTCAGCCTCCAGTCTTCACCAATGAACTGGTGGATTTTGGAGCTAATGTGAGGCTAGTCAACTAGACTTGGTTTAGCTGATATACTTGTATGATATGGTGGATGCAGGTTTGCAACCGACAAAGGAGATCACAGTGGCACAGAAGGTGAAGCACGGGGAGTACTTCATCGAAGCTGCGTGGCCGCTCGGAGAAGCTATAGAGGCCGTGTCGCCCACAAAGCGGCACCGTGCCGCATGATTTAGTATATTGCTACTCCCTCGCAATAAGGTGCCTTGCATCAAAGCTGAGACTGATTCACAGCTGCTGCCCCATGCCATTACAACTCATGAACATGACATAACTTCCAACAGCGCCATTTTCCGGGATTTTAAGGAAAATCCTGAGCTTACTTTAATGTGATTTAAGGTTGCTTATTTCCCCCAGTGGAAGGGCCGTTTAATAAATCTGCGGATGCTCTTGGTCACTCATGGTGCAAAGTTGAACCCCAGATTGTGTGAACGGGTCATCCACCAAGTTGAGTCACAAGTCCCAAGTGTCCCGCTATCAACAAAAATAATGCATGGCTCAATTTGAAGTGTCATACTGAAATTGGATGAAATATGTCATACTTATAGCACAATTCTGTATAACATCTAGTCCTCTCCTCTCTGGATATTAAAATAATCCTGGAGGACATATCTAATACTCCCTCCGTCCCAAATTAAGTGTCTCAACTTTGTATTACTAGATATAAACAAGAAGATGTGGAATCCAGCACAAGAAAGCTTATCGATCGGCTAGCTAATCCATCCCAATAATGTGCTGTAAAAAAGCTAATTGGTCAGCTAGGAAGTAAAAGTGCCATCGATTTCGAGCAGAGATAAACCTAAGATTAAACCCAAAATTGGTACTACTTCTTAAGCTACCAACTAATATTCAGTTTACCTTGATCATCAGGAAGAAAATGTTCATGCTTCATTTTGATTGTCATTCTCTTAAAATTTAATTGTTGATGCTGTCACCCTCAAGGCCTCAAATGAAGCTCTGCAGAAAAAACATGCTTTCAATTGAGCTTGATATGAAGGTACGCTCCTCGAAAAAACCAATGACCTCTGCAAATGAAGGTGCCACATCAAATTCCTGTGGAGCATGTGGCATGGCTCATGATGTAACTGTAGCAATAACCAATCAGACTGGCCTAACTCACATACAAGCATTACCAGTATGCCAAGATTTAGCAGATTTGAAAGAGAGAGAACGTGGAAAAATCAGTCGATGGCTTTAAGTTCCATGCACTCAGCTGAACCCATAGCCACAACTTTTAATGGACTTTACCTGAGCCATTCAACGTCAACTTTTCCAGTGCTGAAAAGAATATGGCACACACGAGATTTGTTTGAATAGGTCTCTGGTGCACTTAATTTCTCGTCCAGGTCTCTGTATGTAGTAGACACTAGACAGTGCACGTCTTAGGGAATCATTTTCCTTCCTTTCCCAAGTGATACGGCAAAAGGATTTGACTAAAGGCAGACAGAAAACACTGCACCAGAGACACCATTTTCCGACGCGCTGAAGAGGAAAGACCTATAACTCTGCACCAAGTGCACAATTATCTATCTATCGTCTTTCTCCTTGGAATCTCATAGAAGAATTGCTCTGTGATACAGAGTGATGACCTGAAGGCTGAAGCAATCATCTTAGCTCCAAAAATTGATCGATCAAATGGGATGAAGATACTCAGCGCACAAGGTAATCCTTGTGCAACAGCTCCCTACATATTTCTCGTGAAGTTCCTCCTTCTCTGCCTGTGTTCATTATTCTGCACTGCTTCCCCGCTTCCCCCCCCCCCCCCAATCAAACCCTACCAAATGCCCCGGAAGCTCCGTACTCATCCCATATCCTTTCAACATTGGTCACAACTCGAGCGCCTTGAGCAATCCGGGCTTCAATATATCATGTGCATCAATAGGGCCGATGCTATCGCTTGGTGCAAACCAGTACAGGGTCCTGGACATCTCGCTGCCTCTGGGCTTTATACGAGTAACCGGCGACACCGTCTACACCCAGTGCCAGCAGAACAATGCCCCGGTGACCACAAACTTCATCGACCTTGAGGGCACGCCTTTCACCTTCTCCCACACACTAAACAAGTTCACTGTTGTCGGCTGTGACTCCATGGCGATGATAAAAAGCCGGGATGCCGGTGTCATAATGAGTCAGTACAGCTACAGGGGAGGATGCGTGTCATTCTGTGCTTCGGAGGGAAGTATCACCAGTGGTGTGTGCTCTGGGGTGGGCTGCTGCCAAGCTTCAGTACCAGTCTACCAGAGGAGCTCAAGGTACTGGGCTTAGAGTTCACCAGCATACGGGGCCAACTCCAGCAGCCCTCCGGACCTGGGGGAAACATTAGTAACAATAGCCTGTGGTGCGGCAAGGCGTTCATTGTGGACCAAGATTCCTATGTGTTCTCCAGGGATCACTTGGATAGAAACCTGACGGACCTGCCCATGGTGCTTGACTGGTCTATACCAGGGGGGCAGTGCTCGGAGGCGCGCCTCGCCCCTCGCACTTAATGTGCAAGGAGAGCACTGAGTGTTATACCGTGGCAAATAACACTGGATACCGCTGCAACTGTTCTAAAGGTTTCACCGGGAACCCTTATATGCAGGGGCTCGATGGATGCCAAGGTGAGAAATTCATGTTTGCAATAGATGAAATGTTTATGCTTCGATAGCCACTAAGTTTGCCAATATGCCTTAATCCAATTTCCTTTTGTCTACAAGATAATGACGAATGCAAAGATGAAAAGACTTGCACGCACAGGTGCATCAACACAATTGGTGGTTTTAAATGTATATGCCCGATGGGCATGACCGGGGATGGTAAGAAGCAGGGCACTGGGTGCAAGAGAGATAAAACACTACTTATTTCCGCAGGCAAGTATCCCTTCTTCACATGATCTGCTCAATCTGAATGAACAAGCACTTATTCATCTAAGTTTCTACTGTCCTTTTCAGGTGGAGGCCTGCCTTTGCTCCTTGTTCTCCTCATGCTCGGATTCTGGACCGACTGGCTTATTAAGAAGAGAAAGCTTGCCAAGGCAAGACAGAGATACTTTTTGCAGAATGGCGGCATGCTCCTGAAACAGCAAATGTTTTCTCACAAGGCGCCGTTGAGGGTATTCACGTCTAGCGAGCTTGAAAAGGCAACCAATAGTTTCAGTGATGACAACATAGCTGGCCGAGGTGGATTTGGGACGGTGTACAAGGGAATACTATCTGATCAAATGGTCGTGGCCATCAAGAAGGCGCAGCGAGTTGATCAGAGCCAGGTGGAACAATTCGTTAATGAGATGGTCATTCTCTCACAAGTTAACCACGAGAATGTGGTCCAGCTAGTTGGCTGTTGCCTCGAGTCAGAAGTTCCACTGCTTGTTTATGAGTTCATCAGCAACGGCGCCCTTTTTCACCATCTCCACAATGCATCAGTCCCGATGCCGTGGAAGGAGCGCCTAAGGATTGCAGTGGAAACTGCAACAGCACTTGCATACTTGCACATGGCTACAGAAATGCCAATTATTCACAGAGATGTCAAGTCATCCAACATACTCCTTGACGAGAGCTTCACCGCGAAGGTTTCTGATTTTGGTGCTTCGAGGCCAATGGCCCATAATCTGACCCATGTTACCACCTTAGTGCAGGGGACACTTGGGTACATGGACCCTGAGTACTTCCAGACAAGCCAGCTGACCGAGAGAAGCGACGTCTACAGCTTTGGCGTCGTACTCATTGAGCTGTTGACAAGGAAGAAACCAATATTTGGCAGTAAGATGGACGAGGTGAGAAGCCTTGCGTTGCATTTCAGTACATTGTTCCATGAGAACCGGTTGTCCGAAATTGTAGATCGTCATGTGGACGAGGAAGCTGGAGCTAGACATGTCAAAACTGTTGCACAGCTTGCTTTGCGGTGCTTAAGGCTGAAAGGTGAAGAGAGGCCAAGGATGGTAGAGGTTGCAGTCGAACTAGAAGCGCTGCGAAGACTCATGAAACAACACTGCATAGTCACTCCTGAAGAGTGTTCTGCACTACCAGACTTGCTAGACCTTACACATTGAGGTTCAGTAGCAGTAATATTAATAATGTGGTAAGATGTGTGAAACTACGCCGAACGCGAACAAGAGCCTCTAGTTTGGAGTCTCAGTGCCACGAGAATTATCGGGAGCATTCTACTCCCATCGAGCGATCTCCAGTGTTAGCTCTGTTAGCGAAAAGAATTGGTAATTCGTAAATTAAGCTAGCTACTGTAATAATTGGTGACCCACTGAAGGATTGCCAGTAAGACGAAATATAAACTACATCATGTAATTACAGAATGAACAACATTGCATGGTTGGATAACACCAAGAAAATTGATCTCTTGTTCATCCTGCAACTGTAATTGTGCAAGAGACAAGAGTTTACTTGGTGCTAAAAGGTGAATAAAGGATTCCTTGTTTGTAATATTATTATTTTTATTTAAATATGAACACTACACAGGTCAAGAGGGCAATACTTATCTGTCAATTTACTATTTTTTACCTAAAAAAACATATGAAATAGCTTATCGACAACCAATATCTTATCATCAGTTACAAGAACACAATCCAAGTAAATATTGTTACCAGGATTCTTCCAGGAATTGAACTAATTTCATTGCATGGAGGAACACAAGTCAACAATTTACCACCAAACAGATTTCAGCTGTGGAACATTTGCTCTGACCTAAGTGGCCGCCGCCGCCGCCTCCCGTCCGCTCCGCCGCACATCGTCCTTCGTTGCCGCGCGTTTTGACGGCATGGGAGAGGAAGGAAGTGTCTCCCTCCTCATTCTCTTCCTCTCCGGCCGCTCCCTCGCCCCCTCCTCTCGTCGCCGGCGGCATCCGGGAGATGAGGAACTGTTTTTTTTTAGAGTGCGGCAGTGCGCTGCGTAGCCCTTTCCCGAACTGGGTGGGCCCACTAGGAGGATTACTTTGCGGAATGGACTTTTTATAGCGGCAAGCGGCCCATGAACATTTGACGTTCGACCGTTGCTCTTTCTCTCTCTCTCTCTTGCTTTTTTTTTTCTTGTGTCTCAAGAAAAAAATATTAGTACTTTTTCCCTCTCTTTTTATGTATCAATTTCTTCCATAAAAGCATCTCTAACATTGATGCCTAAAATGAGCATCGCATACGTTCGTGGATCGAGGGACCAGTCCATAAACACTAATGTGAGAGTCGACCATCCAGCACTATCCCTTAAATGTTTGGTTCTATTAGCTTAAACAAATAGAAATTTCATTTCACAGCAGAGAAATAACCGCCAAATAGCGAGTGAACTACGTGATTACAAATAATACAATTAATATTCTTCCACCAACATGAGTACGAACTTCCGTCAAAGTACTACAATTAGGACAAATTAACTGCTAGTACAATAAGTAAGCCATTTGAGGTCTGCTCATCCCCACCTCACTGCCTAGATTTGTTCACATAATCTTCCATTTCCCTCTCTATCGATGAGGCTCGGGGGTGACATTGTTGTTGTGCAGAGGCACCTTCGTGGCATTAGAGGGCCGATCCCACCTTTTGCATGCTTCGACAAGTTACCACTCGTCCCTAAGTTGCACCAGAAGGCCAGAGAGCAAGCAATGAACTCTAGTGTTTTTTTCCTCTTCGAAGAGCCCTTGGTCAGAATAGAAGGTTAATGTGTCAATTACTCCTTGAAGGGATATTTCCATTATTTGAAGCATTCTATTGTGATTCTTCTCCATATATCTTGTATTTGTTCATCGGATTTTGCTAACTCTGTTGCATAATTATGTACCTCTTAATGTAGGAAGCACATAGGAAGTTAGGAAGAAGCAGCACGACTGTCCACATGGCGATAGTGCAAGGAACCAAGGTCCTCACACTTCTGCTTGCAGTTTGTGTTACTGCGGTAGATGGTGTGGCATTTCCTGCAACCCTAGAAGCATATCCTTTATTTAACGGAGACATACGTTCATCATTGTGAAACCGATCCCATATATTGAAATGTTTTTTCCTTTTTACTATTAACAATTCTATGTTTGTATGGAAGCAATCCTCTAGTCTATGAAAATACTATCATGATGATTTGGAAGCGAAATATGCATCTTCGTCAGCAAGGCGTCATTTTTATTGTACGAAAGCAAATTCAGACTTCTTTGGATTTCGATATCAAATACTATGGAAGCAAATACTCATTTATTTGGATGAAAATTCAAAATTCAAAGAACCAAATTCCTATTTATTCGGATGCGGGTACCATATACTTACGAGGAAAAGTTTCATTCTAATTTGTTTGAAATTCTGTCAATGGTAAAAAGAATGTTTGATGGAAATATGTATTTGAAACGTTGAGAGCAAGACGTCTGCATTGTGCTTACATGATGCAATACTAGACACAAATCTTATCAAATTGAAACACTCTCTAGTTGATATGGAAGCAAATTCTTTAGCAGGTAGAAGCAAAATGAATAGGTATGCTTCCACTGTTAATGTGTGCTTCCTTTCATTAAAATTGACCAAGTAGTATGCATCAGATGCACCCTATTTCGTAGATGCGCCGTTTTTCCTTAGTGCAGATTTTGTAGCGCGAGGAAGCAGCAAGAAAGCAGTCAGTGGTACTGACGTGATTTTATGGGAGTTGTGGTAGCAACCAAATCATGACTAATACACTACATGAAAACTAACTACCTAGGCCCACATCTTCAATCAGACGGTCCAGGAGGCTTCGATCCAACGATGCATCACTAGTCTGATGGGAAGCCAACCATCAGTAGTCTGAACCAACTAGTTATACTACTTTCTGTCCATTTGAGTTAACTAGTTATACACTTATACTTGCAATATGACATATCCAGAAAGAATCCGTAGCCGAAGGGATATGAGAACGTACGTTGCGGTCTAAGCAGAACTAGCCATGTCACTGAAGAGATAGTTGATGTTGAGGAAGAAATCTTTATTGGAGAAGTAGTCGTCGTCGTGCACATACACAATGAAGGAAAATCCAGTGCTCACACGAAAGCTCTTTCTAAACACCTGATTCCCCATCTCCATAAGGCCTTGTTTGGTTATGGAGAGACAAAGCCACTCAGGGGATGTGGATTTTCATGTGATTTCTTGCCTTCGTTCTGGTGGATTTTTTCCACGCCGACGACGCGATCTTCTTCCCCCTGTGGAATGGAGTGGGTTAGGACGTGATCCACTGTGATACAAGTGGATTTTTTCCTAACCAAACAAAGCTTAAAGGGTTCACACAAGACGGGGTTTGCAGGCGCGTTGGAAAAGAAGAAGCGGTAGGTAAGATCTCTTATAGACTCCAGGAAGGGGAAGAGAAACTAAAACAACTAGATCATACTCCGCGCGTTGCTGCGGACCGGTTAGCAAATACTTTGGTGTTTTAAAGCATGAGAAAATTTATGAAACATAGTATAATTTAATTATAAATTCTGTTTTGAAAGATAATATCTGTTAGAGTAAAAAATCTAAGGAAAATTGATGGAAATCCAAAAATATATGTGATTTTTATTTTGTTAAGTTATTACTTTGACAATATAAGGTGTCATGATATGAGACAAAAAGAACGTTGAGTAGAGACAATTGAGACATCCCTATCCTTAACTAAATCGAAAACAATGATAACAACTACAAACGTGCATTCAAAAAAATAATTAAAATGCGAGGTAAATTATAATTTGATTTTCTATAAAAAATGTTTATTAGTTGTGAGGTTGAGTGCATGGTTTTTTAAATATTTATTTGTGATTGGTTGCATGTGTATGCAAAATTAATAAGAGCATGTGAATGAAGAGTTGGTGGAAATTAATTTTTACATGATGGACCTACTTGATGATGTGGATAGCTTGCATGCCAAGATGAATAGGTTAGTGGAAATGAACTATTTAGGTATTATAGATAACGGAGGGACAAATGTGTTCTTTACTGATTATGATTCCACCACAAGGGGACGGAGATGGAATTGTATGAAAGATAGATAGGTGTATATAACCATTTAAGTAATGGGAAGTAAAGAACACAAATTGACCAAGTGGCTTCGGTCTGGCATCTTGAAACGTAAAAACCAACGGAGAGTGCAATGCATATTTGTTAACTGCTAGAGAAGTACAGTAATAACAAAACAAAACAGTATATCATGTTCATTCAACATAAACCCTTTTACAGTCTATATATAATCAATGTCTTTGGTACCTCTTTGTGATTTATATATATACGATATCGATAGGTATAGGCCAAAATATAATAATCAAAATCAAAGAAACAAAAAAGAATATTCGTACCCTAAATACAGTGATTTGTGTAGCTCCAGAACTTTATGTGTCAGTAGGTCCATCCACTTAATCCATGATACTGCTTGTAGTCTTCTTGATGAGGTCCCAGGCACTCCTCACGTGCCTTTCCTCCTGCAGCGATGAGCCAACGGCAAAGCGAAGCACAAACCTATCACCAACCACTGTGTGCGCAAGATAAGCCTTGCCAGTCTTGTTTAGATTCTCCATTAGCACACGGTTGACCTCATCGGCATCCTCTTCCGTCATGGTTCCACTTGCCTTGATCCTAAAGCACACAAGAGCAAAGTTCCTTGGCACAACCACCTCGAACCTGTCGTCAGCACGAACGAAATCTTCAAACATCTTGGCCATGGCTACATCACTGCGGATGTGCTCTTGGAGCTTTGTGGTACCATAGGTGCGCATAACCATCCAAAGCTTGAGCCCACGGAAGCGTCGACCGACGCCGACCTGCATGTCCTTAAGATCAGTGACCTCACCGGACTCAGTAGCGTCATTCTTGAGGTACTCCGGGTTGGTCTCCAATGAGTCACTGAGCCGGTGAGCATCGCGAACATAGAGACAGGTGCAATCGAGGCACGTGAGAAGCCATTTGTGTGGGCTCATGCTAATGGAGTCCACGTTCTCGACACCATCGAGATGGTGGCGAAACTCCGGGCAGATACATGCGCTGCCAGCATAGGCAGCATCGACGTGGACCCATGCATTGAACATGGCCGCAACGTCAGCGATGGCGCCCACCGGGTCGACGGCGTTGGAAGATGTGGTTCCCACTGTGGCACAAACATATGTTGGCACGAGACCAGCGTCGACATCAGCTTGCATTACCTCGAGAAGCTTGGCAGGGTCGAGCCCATAGTTAGTTTCGGGCCCGGTAGGGATTGAGCGGATGTTGGCGGGGTCGAAGCCTGCGAGACGGCACGCCTTGAAGAATGTGGAGTGGGTTTGGTCGGCGGCGTACACAACCAAGCGTGGTATGTGGGATACCCCGACGGAGCCGCTCCGACGCAGCGCCGCATCACGGGCGGCGACTAGCGTGACGAGCATTGCCTCACTGGTCGTGCCAAGAATGACGCCACCACCGGTTCCACGGCCAGTGCTGGTGCGGTTCATGAAGGTGGTGGGCAGGCGCAAGAGCTGCGCAAGCCAGTCGAGAGCGAGAACCTCCATCTCGGTGGCAGCAGGGGAGGCCTGCCACGTGAATCCGACGGTGTTCATGGCAGAGGCGATGAGGTCGCCGGCGATGGCGGCGGCGCTGTTGGTGGAGGGGAAGAAGGCGAAGAAGTTGGGGCTAGCCCAGTGCGTCATGCCAGGTACGACGGAGGTCCTGAGCTCCTTCATGGTGACGTCGAACGGCGCGGAGTAGGTCGGCGGGGACGCGCTGAGCTCGTCTTGCAGGTACCCCGGCTTCACGTTGGGAAGAACGGGCATGGACTCGACGTTGGTGTAGTAGTCGGAGATGAAGTCGACGGCCTTGTGGAGGTACGCGCGGACGTCTTCGGGGTTGAGGGGCTCGAACGCCGCCGCCTTGTCGTCGGGGAAGGCGGAGAAGGACATCGGGTTGGTGTCCAAGCTGCCCATTTTTGTAGGAGGCTTAGGATGGGAGCAAAGTAGGAGGTCTGAGGGAGCTTTGGCTTGGTGAAGTGGAGAGCAACAAGAAGGGCTAGGAGGTTTGCTGCTTGGCTTGGTGAGTGGAGTTGGTCCTTGGTGAGGGGTACGGTATATATAGGTGTGGTGGATGAGGACATGCGGTAAGCGGCGTGGCCGTGTGGGCGTTGGGTGAGTCCTGGTCGTGCAAGCTTACGTACGTACGTACGATGCTACTCTCCTACCAAGCAAAGTGCAGGGATGCATGGGAATGGGAATTGGGTGGGTAGGTAGAAATCCGACCAACACGAGACGAGACGGATGGTCAACTCGGGCGTTATATAATTCAAAATCTGCATGGTGCCGTTCGTTGATTGGCCACAGTTTTAAGCTCTTGCATGCATCGGATACGTACTCGAATATCCACGTACGTGTACGTACAAATAATCGCAGTGCCCACGAAGATCATGCATTGAAGAACATTTGAGCTCTAGCTCTAGCCTTTAGGCCCATGTACTATTGCTGAATTCCCCTCAAAAGAAAATGTACTCCTGCTGAATGCCGGCTACATTTCAAAGGGGATTCTAGAGACACCGAAAATAAGTCCCATCGCCAAAAGGAAATATATACGATCTGACGTAATTTCATTCGAGGTTCCTTTTCTTTGTTTGTGCACGCGTACGTGCTGGTCAAGAAGATCAATGGAAAGATTAAGCTAGATCGAAGATCTAGTCCTAGAAAATTGGGATCAGCTCAACGGACGTGTCCAGACGCGTACGTACAGGTCCTTGGCGCCCGCGTATGCATGAGCCGCACATGGCACAGGTCATACGTCACGTTTTTTTTTCTCGAGAAAAGGGTGAGGCAAAATCGAACCTCCCCAGGGGGCCATCTTTTTTTTTTTTTGGTTTGACTTATGCATAACCTTCTGTAAAAACAAGATAAGCTTGTGGAGTATGAAATAAGGCGCCTGTGAGAATAGGTCAACGAGTTCTTTTTAGTTTCTATCTCTTCAGCTCAATTTGAACATATCCAGTGAAAAGTCTCTAATACCCTATGACATTGAGTTGTGTTTTACTTGCCTAAATGAACATAAAGTTGTTTTTCGAACATCATGAAATTTTATAGTCAAGCAAAAGAAAGATCATTGTCTCACATACAAATATCCATTCTCAACCGTTTCAAAGGGATGAGTAACGATTGCTAACCATGCTTTCATCTATTTTTATCATGACATTACAAAAGAATTAAATAAATTAATAAAAGCGCTCACATAATAACCACATCAATTTCTTTTATACAATAAAAATAATAAGAAACCATAAAATCCTCAAACAAAAATAGGCCTAGGAGTCCTTGTGTTGCTACGTGCTTCTAAAAAGGTATTGGTCCATCGGCGGGTGCCCTGGCCGTCGGAGCAAAGAGAGACAAGGGAGAGGACGAGTAGTGGAGTTGGTCAGCCATCGTGCTCGAGCGTCGGGCGTGGGCGGTCAAGCAGTGTGAGGTGGGGTACGGGAAAAGGGTGGCGAGGGACGTCAGCGGCGGGAGGCGGGGTCGACGCCGACATCAAGAGGCGTAGTCAACACACCGGTGGCGGGAGGCATGGTCAGCGCCGACGGGTAAAACCTAGAGGATGAGGCGGCAAGAGACACAGGAGGAGCAGGATGAGGACGAGAGGATGTGGGTGAGGGGATGGTTCTGGTAGTTTTTTTCCATCGAGGTTTCTCGATGGTAGTTTATTTGTAATATCATTCAAGTGTTAGGGCAGCGAGACATAACCCTTTGCTTCTTTGCGGGAAGCTACCCCTACACCAGCTTTTTCTCATTGTGAAGGAGAGGCTTATGGAAATAAGTTAATCCCTTCTCCTAAAATGAGTTTTTTGGTTTTTTTTGCTTATTTTGACCATAAGCTACTATAAACTCTAAAAGAACTGTCCCTAAGAGCATATCCCACAAGAGCCTAGAGCTCGGAGTCATGGCAAAGTAGGAGAAATAAGAAAGGGAATGAGTTTGTGTGGTGTGTTCCTCGGTCCTGCGAGGGTTCATTTAAATATCCCGCACCGGGTAGGGCAGTGGAGGAGCCGTTTTGAATGCGGGGCATCGGATTAGGTTTCTCGGTCTCCGCACTGGTTTAATGTCGGGGGAGCGACGGACTGGTACGTCCCTTCAGTGAGTGTCCGTGTCGGCACTGGCTGGCATCAATGTCGGCAGCAGTGGTCGTTTGCAAATGCGCTTGACCGACATCCAATACCAACTATATCCAAGAATGCACGGTGACTGTTTGCATGCAAAAATGATTTCTGGTGCGGAGGGCTTTTTGATGGAGCTAGGTTATTGAAACTGGACGTTTCTGATGTCCGAACTTCCGCACAACACCCCTCGATTTTGATCAGATTTACGGAAAAACGGACCAACCAACGTATTAATACAAGGCCGTGAAGGATGATAAAATTGATCTAAATAGTCCAATCCAAATCTTTACAAAAGATTTAAGGATCAGCGTTGAAGATGACATTACGCGGGATACAATGATATTGCCGGTTGCAAGGCAATTGAGTCGCCGGGCATTGCTGGGCAGGTACGAGCTCCCGCACCTACTACGTGCCCGTGCAAGTTTTTGTGTCCATCGTCTGCATTAATTATTCCAACTAATGTGTGCAAGATAGGTCAAGTACTTTGATTCCGACGTGAGCTACTACGTAGTAAGCTAAAGAAATGGAACAGCTGGTTTCAAAAAGTAGGGTTCAGACCGTTGTTTGAAGTACCAGTATGAATGTTATAACATGTGTAGTCAACACATATTTTTCAGGTTAAACAACGTTCGATCAACCTATCGTTGTCGTTTTGACCCCAGCCTGAGGATGCGTTTCGTAAACAATTCAAAACGTGTTGTAGAAGCCCATGTGATCAATGTCCCATGGAACAAGAGCTAGTTGGACGTATATGTGGACATGTTTTCTTGTTTTATGGACATTTTATCACAATGTCCATGTTCAATTTTCTTCCTTTTCCTCCAATTTTAATTTTGATTATATTTTATTGCCCCATATATATTTCATTGATATTTTCTCACATGAGCCATCTCAGATAGCACAATATTTTTTAGCCATTCACCACCGACCTCGTACGCGCGATCTAAGACGAAGCCCGGCTATGGAGGCGCGCCGGTGTGAAAGGATTAGACACAATCATACAAAAAAAATTAAATAATACATTTATTAAAAAAAATTACGAAAATAATGCACGTTTTTAAAATTTTGCAAAAATAATACACCCTAGGTTACAGCCTGGCCGACTGGACTCAGTTGGCCACGGCCTGGCCGATTAGAGCCCAGTCGGCCTAGGCGTCGCCGATTAGGGTCTGCGCTGACCAGTCGGCCCACCTGGGCATGCAGTCGGCCCAGGCGTAGCCGACAGAGTCCAGTCGGCTTCGGTGTGGCCGAAAAGGTCCACTCGGCCCTGGCGTGGCCGAAAGGCTGCTGGCTGAGCCCAGCCGGCCACTCCTTCTTCTTCCTCTCCTCTCTCTCTTCTTCTTCCTTCCTTTCTTTCCTTCTTTCTTCTCTCTCACGAGTTCAACTTTGCTCCAATTAATACTCCATTTTCAACCAATAATTAGCCCATTTTCCACCGTAGTTATATTTCATATGGCTTAGGAAGGTTAGGGATACCTCGATCTGTTGATGGGATAGCTTGTGGAGGTGGTGGAGGTGATGGGGGTGGAGAAGGTGTTCATGGTGGTGGTGGAGGTGGTGTTCATGGTGGTGGTGGAGGTGGTTGTGTTCATGGTGTTGCCGCTGTTCAAGTGAAGCGCTGCGGAGGTGGTGGTGGTCGTATTTCAAGGTTAGTTTGAACAAAATATATGCGCGTACAATTTATTTAGTTCATCCGTTTATATATGTATGTATGCGTACATTATATTTAGTTCGGGCGATAGTGTATTTAGAAGTGCGAATATTTTATTTAGTTGGGGCGATAGTGTGACCATTATATTTAAATACAATAAATTTAGATGTGTGAATATTTTATTTAGTTGGTGCGATAGTGTATTTAAATGTGCGAATATTTTATTTAGTTGGGGCGATAGTGTGACCATTATATTTAGATACAATAAATTTAGATGTGTGAATATTTTATTTAGTTGGGGCGATAGTGTATTTAGATGTGTGAATATTTTATTTAGTTGGGGCGATAGTGTATTTAGATGTGCGATGTGCGGATTAATTTATTCGGTCTTATTAATGAAGGTTGAATAATTTTGTAGGTCAGCAAACATGTCAGATATTGTGAAGTTCGTATTTTACTATGGTCATGGTACTGTCCAAACAAATGAGATAGGAGTTGATCTTAGTGAATTTGAGTACATAGAGGTGCCACTGAATGACCCTCAAAAATGGTCAATTAGTCAATGACAGACTGGTTGACAACCTCTTTAGGGCTTAATACTGAAAAATACACCGTCGGTGTTCATGCATTCTGGACCCGGTCAAGTTCAAATGTGTACTTTTATTTGAGGCCAATAGAGCGGCGCTCTCAGTGGGTACACTGGATACAAGGTTGTGCAAACAGGGGATGCAATCCTGTCGCCCTAGTGCTTCCCGTCCTGAAGGAGGTCAGTCCTCCTGAAGGGCATGGTGGTTACGATCCTGGGCAGAGCAGTGAAAGGATACATATGCCAAATGATGGAGATGATGCATATGTGTCAGGGCAAAATAGTCAGGTAGAAGGAGAGATTGCGAATGGGTATGACAGTGGGGAGGTAGATGCAGATGAGGTGGATGGACACATGCAAAACCAGATGGAAGAAGAAGATACAGATGATGATACAAATGATGAGGCCGATGATTCCGACGAGTCGGATGAAGAAGACAATGCAGAGGAGGTGCCTAATCCTGCATCATGGAATCAAGACTTCTCATCTGCAATGAATGTGAACGATGGGCATGATTCTGCCTGGTTATATCACCAGAACAACATTGCGACGGGTGCTATGTATCCCAACAAGGAAGCCCTGAAGGATGCAATCATTAACTGGCCAATGTCCACCAAAAGGGTTTTCAGAACTAAGGTGTCAAGTCAGAAATACTTAACAATGGTATGCACGAACATGGAATGTCCCAGCAGGGTGCATGCCTATCTCCCTAAGTACGACACAAGTTGGGTGATAAGTGATTTAGTGCATCACACATGTGTTATTCCCAGTATCCCTCAAGATCATGGTAACCTTTCGTCCACGCTTATTGCTCAGTTGTTTTACACCGAGATAGTGGAGTGCAAAGCGATGGAAGTGAAGGCTATCCAGACAAAAGTGTTCGGCAGGTTGAACTATAATATTTCGTATGGCAAGGCATGGAGGGCTAAACATAGGGCGCTTGAGACAAGATTTGGTTCATATTTTGATGCATATGACTCTGTTGTGCGGCTTCTTCAAACACTGCAGGGGAGGAATCCAGGCACATATGTCAACATCCAAGACTTTTTCATGCCAGAGTTTCCCACTGTGAAGGTTTTGCATCGACTGTTCTTCTCTTTCGGTGTCTCCATACAAGCTTTCATTCATTGTCGATCGGTGATTTGTGTAGATGGCACTTTTCTCACCGGCAAGTACAAGGGTCAGATCCTGACCGCTATTGGTCAAGATGGCCAAAATCAAGTTGTCCCACTTGCATTTGCTTTTGTGGAGAGCGAGAACATTGAAAGTTGGACATGGTTCTTCAGGCAATTGAAAATAGCAGTTGTGCAGAATAAGCCGAATGTTTGCATCCTTCATGATAGGCATGCAGGTATATTGAGTGCGATAAAGAAACTGACAAACCCTGGGCCTGATGAACAAACTCCATGGCTTGACTTGCAGAGTCGATGGTGCATGCGTCATCTTGGTGCCAATTTCTTCTCCCAGTTCAGAAATAAGAACCTTATGAATCTTTTCAAAAAACTGTGCAAACAGAATCAGGTATGGAAGTACAATTTGATCCGTCAAAGACTTAATGTGTGCACACAGAGACATGTTAGGGACAGGAAAGCTGCACGAGATGCAGCTGTGAGGGCACAGGTAGCGGCAGTAGCTGCACAGTTAGCAACAGGAACAGCTGCCGTGGAGGAAGAATCTGTTGGGCTTTGCGACTTGCCAGGATTTGACCCACCGGGTACTAGGAGAAGGCTTGGGAGGACTATTAAAACATTTGAACAATGGATAGAGCATGAGCCTCTAGAGAGGTGGTCTTTGTTGCATGACACACATGGAGCAAGGTATGGTGTCATGACTACCAACCTCGCTGAAACATATACTTTTGTCCTCAGAGGGAACAGGGCATTGCCACTTACAGCTCTGGTTGAGGGTATTTTCTATGGCACGGTCAAGTATTTCAGAGATAGGCGTGCAAAAGCAGAGATGCATATGATGAACAACCCTAACACACGTTACTGTGAGAGGGTTATGAAGTACATGGATGAAAAGATGGAAAAAGCTATGTCACACACTGTAGTCGCCATCGGAAATCAAGAAAGAAGGTTTGAGGTACGCTTAGCTAACAACAAATTCGGATGTGCAAATGAGATGAGGACCCATGAGGTCAAAATTGGAAATGAAGCATGGCCAACATGTGAGTGTACATGCAACAAACCAAAGTTGCTACACCTACCTTGCTCGCATGTACTTGCTGTTTGCAGGCAGCTTGGAATGGATGCAATCTCGTTCGTGTCTCCATATTTTCGGAAAGAGGATGTCCTTAATACCGGGACGGGTGAGTTGCAAGGATTTCGATCAATGGGTAACTTCAACACCGTAAATCCTGTTGAAAGACGATACATTCCAGACCCAGCTAATATGCGTACAAGTAGAGGTAGACGACAGTGTCAACGAATCCGGAATGATATGGATGAATCTGAAGCGGGAGGCCGCACTATGCAATGTATTCTATGCAATTTATTTGGCCATAGGGACACTAGTTGTCCCACTTTCGTCACTGGCGGTGCTTCTGTGCGTGGACGAGGCAACCGTGGACGAAGAGGAGGAAGAGGCAGAGGAAGAAGCTAGGTTTTAATTTGTTCTTTATTTGTATTAAGTGTCGCACTATGGTTTTAATTTGTACTAAGTCTGCCACTATGTTCTTTATTTGTATTAAGTGTCGCACTATGGTTTTAATTTGTACTAAGTCTGCCACTATGTTTTTTATTTGTATTAAGTGTCGCACTATGGTTTTAATTTGTACTAAGTCTGCCACTATGTTCTTTATTTGTATTAAGTGTGCCAGTATGGTTTTAATTTGTACTAAGTCTGCCACTATTTGTTCAAATTTGTATTGTGCGTACAACTATGTCTAAATAAGAGCAGGAATGGAGGGAATGACGTTGCTTGACCCGGAAATTGATAGTAAGCATCGTGCTGCAAAATTATGTCAGCACCAGAAGATCGAGTCCCTCATCACTCGTACTCCAAAGGAAAACTGGAGGATACACCCGGATTGGGTTCAAAGGTACGTGTTTTATTTAATTCTTTCGATCATGTACATCAAAGGCTGAAACTTTCGCGCGTCTTGTTTTATTTAATGCAGGTTGAAATGGGCTGGGCTTTTACCTTTCGCGCGTCTTGTTGAAGCCACGGAAACCTCTACACGCCTCGCCATTGACGGGTCTCTTCTGAGTTGCTTAGTGGACCGATGGAGGCCTGAGACTCACACGTTCCACTTTCGTTGGGGAGAGATGGCTCCTACTCTGGAGGATGTGTCCTTCTTGTTGGGTTTACCATTGGCGGGGTCAGCCATTGGACCTCTGGCGGCAACATCTACTTGGCTAAAGGATATGGCAGCGCGCTTCGCGCATTTGTATGAAGGTGCTCCGGACTTTGCCTCAGAGGCTCATGGACCTAAGTATGACTGGTTGCTAAATTTTCAGGTAAGTTCACATTTCTGTGTTCATATATTATCTCATTTCAGAAGTACTTTCCTTATTTAGTAACACCTTCTCTTTACTCAATACAGATTCAGAAGTTTCCGGGGTATCCACATGTACCGTTGACAGCGACACAGATCACGCGGAGCCTAGAGGCATACCTTTTGTGGCTTCTAGGGAAGGTGATGTTCACAGAGAACCATGTGACAAGTATTAGCGCGCGATACATTGGTATTGCACTGGAGATCGCTTCAGCTGTGGAGCTTAAGAATATCACACAGAGGAGTTGGGGTTCTGCGGTTTTAGCGGCTACTTACCGAGGTATGTGCAAGGGTTGCACGTTGCCGCCAGGTAACAAGGTAGCCCTTCTCGGTTGCCCTATATTTTTACAGTTGTGGTCGTGGGAGAGGTTCTCTATAGGACGTCCGAACATACATATTGAGGACAGTTGGCCTTCCGATGAGCTGAACGATGCTGCTCGCATAGACATGCCTACTTTCGGCATGTGTTGGACACGTTGCAAGGTATGTGGCATGCTACAATTTCTTGCATTGCAACATAATTTGTGACAAAGATCCTTCGCTAACTTTCGCTAACTGTTATTTTGCACAGAGACGGTTTGCTACTGAACAGATAAGGCGAGCCTACACAACATTAAACGAGCAGTTCGATGTGTACACTGGTGTGATCTGGCAGCCATATACACGAGAAGCCATAGCTGCAAGATACCCCCACGGTATTTCTGTTCTATGCACAAGGGATCGGGATTATTGGATGACAAAATCAAAGATCATGTTTGATGTGTTCGTCGAGGTGATGGCGCAACAAAGAGTTATGAGGCAATTTGGTCTTCAACAGTTGGTTGACCCTCCGTCTACAGAGGATCCACTGCCACCAGAAATTCACAGGTATTATTAACATTCCATATGTGTGCGTACAATTTATTTAGTTGATCCATCGGTGTATGTATTATTTAATTCTTGAACACAAACCATAATTTTAGGATCACAAGGAAGGGGGTAAATAGGACACTCACTCAGTGGCTTCAGAGAGTCCAGCCATACATTACAGAGTGGGAGACTGCCACGACACGCATTTGGAACGAGGATGTCAGGTTTGATATCCATCAATTCAATGTCTATTTGCGACGGTACATGGCCGGAACACGGTTGCGCATCATTCAGCACTCTCGCCCTGAGGTGATGCCCGTCCCTGCTACGGGGGACATGTACCCCAGCTTTGATACTTCCGGCTCCAGACAATTAGCGGTAACATATATTCTCTTTACCAAATGCATTTAGTTAACTAATACGTTGATGTGGTTACTTATTAAATCATCGTTTCAATTCCAGGCTGACATTACACTCGATCTGAGGGATGAGATGAATGCGCTTGCACGTTCATCATCGTCAGGCCCTCTTCTTCCATACCGGAGTCGTTTTGCACGCATTCAACAGAAGTTACGAGCTCTCTACGATGTTATCACGTGCAACCGCACTTCAGATGTTGTTCAACATCATCCTCTACAGCGACCACCGCGTTCCTCCACTGAGCATCGACACCACCCGCGTCCACGTGTAGAGCAACAAGGTCCCACATCTGGCTATCCGTATCAACATCGCATATAAGATTTGGTCAAAGTCAAATTTGATAAAGTTTGACCAATATTATATTAAAAAGTATCAACATCTACAACATCAAAGTTATACCATATGAAAACTAATATTATGATGTTTCTAATGATATTGGTTTCATATTATGGATGTTGATAGATTTTTCTATAAAAATGATCAAACTTTGTCAAGCTTGACTTTGACCAAATATTATATGCGAAGTAAAAAAAACGGAGGGAGTATGTCTGTAGCGCCAGGAGCCATCGACAAAGCCAGGGTAGGTAGACTAACAAGCCGCCGACATCCAAAATTAAATGGCCGTAGTGCCAGGAAAAAGTCTGCTCGGCGAGCCATGCTCCCTTATTTTTAATAATCATTTTCAGTCATAAAAATATAAAAAATATATCAAATGATAATTTATAAAATTCATCTCCGGATCCAAATTTAATGAAAAAAATACCACTTCATTTGAGAGAAATGCAAAAAGAACAAACTCAAGCACCTTTTCAAAAAGCTTATTTATTATTCTGGTTCCCCACTTTGTTTTTCTTTCAACCAGATCACAAATAAATAACTAAATAAATCTAAAACAATAATGTAGCACATGACTCACTCTAATATCTACACAACAGTGTTTGGATCCTTCTGATGATTTTCTATTCAGTTCCCATTTTTCAAAAATACAGACAGCATGTGCTCCTGATGGATCAACTATTCAGGAGAGGGGTAGCAGATTAGGTGTGTGGGAAGAGAGAAGGTGGCATGATGGCTGACGAGTGGGCGGCAAGAATATTAACATGTGTTAAATAAAAAAATGTGAGAAATGATTAAAAAGAAAAAGGGAAACCACATAATGCAAAATGAACGAGCCATGCTTGCTCAAACAGTGAGGCGAGACGGAAGGTGAACAAGGCCAAAACACATATGGAGCTAGCTAACATACCTCAAATTGAAATTTCCAAATCTATAATATGCATGCAACGTAAAATACATGTCATCGAATTATTAAAATTGGCCATGATATACTACTAAAATCTGTATCCATGGCCGCCCTTGCCTTTTCCTTTGGCTTTGCCCTTACCGTCGACGTCGTCTTCTTCGCGAAAGTATTATTCAAATAAGCAAAACGGATCGAGCTCAAGTTGCTCACTGCCAGAGCTGAGTGAGCCATCGAACTCGTCCTCCTCCTCGCGCGCGGATGGTCTGATTCTGCTCCATTTTCAACAGCGCATATGTTCCACCTGTGAAGCTTCTCGAAGATCCAGGCGTGGAGAATTTTCTCTCTAGAGGCACGCAACTCCGGCACCACTGCCGCACCGAGAGCTTCCTCTCTCTAGGCGTGTGACTCCATCTTCGCTACTCTGCCCTTCCCAAATTGCAACACCCCTCTCATCCTCCTCCTTCCCCGCCGGCGATCGCCGCCGGTTCCTCCTCGGCGGGGCCCCGCATCCGGAACCAGGCGATGAAGTTGAAGCTCAACAAGGCGTGCGACATCTCCTCCATCTCCGTCCTCCCTCCCCGGTACAGTGCCCCCGCCCCTCCCAATCAAACCAATTCCCCTCCCGCGGCCCCGTGCCTGGTCTGATTCGTGCTCCTGTGGTGTTTTACTGGTGATGCAGGAGGAGCGGTGGTGGCGGTGGCGGGATGAGCGCGCCTGCTGCTTCCGCGGCGGCGGCGCAACAGCGGTCCCAGTCCATGTCGCAGAAGTCATTCTGCCTCAACCACTCAACCATGGGTTTAGGGTTTAGGGTCCCCGCGACTACTGTGGGTACACCACTCAACCATGCAGGCACACAGCCGCCTCGGAGACCGATGAGGCGGGGACAAGACGTCACCGCAGTGATTGTGCCATCACCTGCCTCAAGCCGCTCGCGCCGCCCGATGTTGTGCACTTAATTTCCCCAAAGTGCTGACATCCGTCGACGCACACTCTTCTCTCAGGATCAGCCGATAGGAATTTGAATGGCGAGCTCCTCCTCATCTCCGCTTGGGACGAGCTCCCACTTCCAGGGTTGGGGAACATTGGAGCTAGATCCGTTGTCCGCCATGCCGGAGAA
This sequence comes from Bromus sterilis, assembly GCA_950022295.1. Taxonomy (NCBI): domain Eukaryota; kingdom Viridiplantae; phylum Streptophyta; class Magnoliopsida; order Poales; family Poaceae; genus Bromus; species Bromus sterilis. Next base: position 376,361,940 of record OX465598.1, read on the forward strand.
GGGCAGATATCACCGGAGAGGATCTTGGGGTAGATTGGAGCGGGGAGGAATGTAGTGAAATGGGGTAGATGAGTTTTCGTTCGAAACCCTCACACTTCGAAGGAGATGGTCCAATTTGTACACGAAGTGCATCCAGTTTGTGTTGTAACCCTCTCAACTTTTTAGCACATGCTATGTGGGTGGAATGATGATATCATGCCAAGTTTCAACATTTTTAGAGTTCATTTGTACTGCCTTTTCAATTTTAGGGTCGTTTAGCGCAAAAAAAACCCATTAAATGCATGAAAAATAGCAAATGAAGTTAGAAAGGTTTGAAACTTGAGGATGTGGGCTTTGAATGGTGCATATTGAATGCACAAAAAGTCTTGAGTTGAATAAGTTAAAAAAACAAATGCCTTTGTAACAGATGAGTTTTCGTCTGAAATCCTCATACTTCCAAGGAGATGGTACAATTTGTGCACGAAGTGTTTCCAGTTTTTGCCGTAACCCTCTCAACTTTTTAGCACATGCTATTTGGGTGAAATGATGACACAATGTCAAGTTTCAACCTTTTCCGAGTTCATTTGTACTGCTTTTCAATTTCATGGTCATTTAGCGCAAAAAAATCATAAAATGCATTAAAAATAGCAAATGAAGTTAGAAAGGATTGAAATTTGAGGATGTGGCTTTGAATGATGCATATTGAATGCACAAAAAGTCTGGAGTTGAATAAGTTAAAAAAAGAAATGCCTTTGTAACAGATGAGTTTTCGTCTGAAACCCTCATGCTTCGAAAGAGATGGTCCAATTTGTAGACGAACTGCATCCAGTTTTTGTCGTAACCCTGTCAACTTTTTAGCACATGCTATGTGGGTGAAATGATGATACCATGCCAAGTTTCCACATTTTTAGAGTTCATTTCTACTGCTTTTTCAATTTTAAGGTTATTTAGCGCAAAAACAATCGTTAAATGCATGAAAAATAGCAAATGAAGTTAGAAATGTTTGAAACTTGAGGATATGGCTTTGAATGGTGCATAGCAAATGCACAAAAAGTCTAGAGTTGAAATAATTTAAAAAAAAAAGAAATGCCTTGTAACAGATGAGTTTTCGTTCGAAACCCTCATAAAGAGTTAAACAAAATCTGGTTTTGATTAAAACACCTATTTAAAATATCCTAAAAGTTCCCATATTGAACATACTGATAAAACATACTAATATGAAACAATAGGAAAAATAATCACTCAAAATCTATTTTTAAACTAAAGTTATTCACAAACTAGTGATTCACACTAATTTCAAAAGAATTCAAATTTAAACTATTTAAATTTGAAAACCACTAGCACTAACAGAAAGTTTATAATTTTTTTGACCTAAAGAAAAAAAGATTCATTCAAAAACTCTAAATATTCTAAAAGTTATTCAAAATCTAAAAACAGAAACTCTTCTGTTTAGAAAAAAAAATAGACCTTTAGTACCGGCTGGTGTGGCTTTGGTTCGGGCCTGGCCAGCCCATTAGTCCCGGTTCAAGCCACCAACCGGGACTAAAGGTTGCGACACCCTTTAGTCCCGGTTCGTGTCTGGAACCGGGGCAAAAGGGTCAAGACGAACCGGGACCAATGCCCGGCCGGCCCCCTGGGCACACGAACCGGGACGTATGCCCCCATGGGTCCCGGTTCGTGATTGAACCGGGACTAATGGGCTGGCCAGGCCCGAACCAAAGCCATGTTTTCTACTAGTGACGCGAGAGGAGGGTTCCTCTCGCTGAAGGGGTAAAATCACTATTTGGAGGGTACCCTTCACGAAGGTCACGCACGCGCACTTTGAGTGTGACAAGTGTCCTCTTCTGGTGCATTTCGGGTTTTTATTAGTTCCCTCAGCGTCCAACACGTGTCGAGTGGAGGGATTTTCCTTGTTTTTGACGCATCCACAGGCGGAGCCACAACCCTAGCGTGCAACCACAGGCACGGACACAGCCGCAGGTGCAGCCATAGCCATAGCCATGGGGCGCACTATAGGCACAACCACATGTACGCAGCCACATCCACGGATAGCAGCTACAGACTCAGCCACAAGTGCATCCACAACAACAGGCGCAACCACAGGCACATGAACGGACGTAATCACGGATGCAGCCACAACCACAGGGTGTAGCTACATGCCCAGTCACACGTGCAGCCACAGCCACGGGGCGTAGCTACAGGCTCAACCACAGGAGCATCCACAGTTCACGCGTAGTCACAATTTTCTAGATCACGCGGGTGCGAGCACGCGGCGTGTGGTGGCTTCTAGAGCACCGAAAGTGGCCTTTGTGGGATGCTTCGAGAGGATACCCTCTAACTAGTTGCTCTCCTGAAGGGGCAAGCATCTTACTAGGTCGACCCAACACGAATATTTCTGGAAGAAGAAAGAAAGGGAGGCTGACACCAATATTCGTGTTGGGCTTCATGGAGAAGAATTTGTTATAGGAGGAGTCTGGAATGACCAACCCATGTAATATCGCTCGTAACTTACGATGGGAATTTTTCTCCGTAGCCGCTATTTCTCGCTTCACTCGAGAGGAGGGTTCCTCTCGCTGAAGGGGTGAAGTCACTATTTGGAGGGTACCCTTCACGGAGGTCACGCTCACGAAATCCAAGTGTGACAAGTGTTGTCTTCTAATGCATTTCGGGGTTTATTAGCTCCCTCCGGGTCCAACATGTTTCGAGTGGAGGGAGTTTCCCTGTTTTTGACACACATGCGGAGCCACAACAACAGTGTGTAGCCACAGGTGCAACCATAGCCATAACCACGGGGCGCGGCTATAGGCTTAGCCACATGTGCAGCAACAACCACGGGTCGAAGCTACATGCTCAGCCACAAGTGTAGCCTCAGCAACAGGCGGAGCCACAGCCATAGGCACGGACGCGGCCACAGATACAACCACATCCACAGGGCGCAGCTATAGGCTCAGCCACAGGTGCAGCCACAGCCACAGGGCGCAGCTATAGGCTCAGTCACAGGTGCAGCCATAGCCACGGTGCGCAACCATAGGTGCAGTTATAGTTTACGCAGAACCAAAAAAATCTTGATATCGCGGGTGCGTCCAGAACATGACACATGGCGGCTTCTGGAGCATCGAAATTGACCTCTATGGGACACTCCAGAGGATACCCTAGTTGCTCTCCGAAAGGGGCGAACATCTTAGGGCTGACCCAACACACTGGAAACCACAGGCCATAGCCCACCAGTTCATTTTTTTTATCTTCTCGTTTCTTATTTTCTATATTACTTTTGTTTATACTTACAAATAACTTTTTCATCAAGCATTTTAAAAATTATAATCAAGCATTTAAAAAGTGTTAAATGTGCCTGGAAAATGTTCCCTATGTATACGGAAAATGTATACAAAAAATGCAATTTGTGTATGAAAAAATATTAATCAAGCATTTCAAAAATAAAATATGCATAGAAAAATGTTTCTCATATATAAGAAATGAGTATATAAAAAAATATGTATGAGAAAGGTTTGATCATGTATTTTAAAAATATTATATGTGTATGAAGAAACTATTGATCATGTATTTAAAAAATTTAGGCATGTATGGAAAAATGTTTATTATATATTTTCAAAATTTTGATCATGTATTTAAAAGATATTGATCATGTATTTTAAAATGTTAAATGTTTATAAAAAAATGTATTAAAAAATATAGAAAATTAATCATGTATTTAAATAATTTAATGCAGATATTAAAAGTTTTATTGATGTATAAAAATGTAAAATGTGTCATAGAAAATAAGGAAACCAATAAAAGCTAGTGCAAAAAAATAGAGAGAACCAAGAATGAAACCAAAAAACCGGAGAAAAAAATTGAAAACTAAGAAAGTAACAATGAAAATCGAAAAATATACGGAAAATAGGAACGAAAAAACAACGAAACCGGAGAAAGAGACAAAATATAAACGGAGAAAAAAAAAGAAAAATATAACCAACGAAGGCCGCTTCTCCTGTGATCAGAACATAGGAATGCCCCGCCACCACCGCTACCACATCACAGCCTCGGCGTCCACCGGCAGCCCTTGCCACCATCGGCAACGTTGGTTCTGCAACATCACATCGGGTTCATTGTGTGGCGAGCTTGCATCAGCAACAACATGGTGCCTGCAACATCACTGTGATGAGGATTTGGTTAACACTACTAGCACTAGCTTGGTACATGTACACGTACACACGGATCTAGCTAGACTACTCCATAGAAAGTGTTTTTTGTACTCCCTCCGATCCATATTAATGTACTTAAGTTTGTCTAGATACTCATGCATCTAGTCTAAATACTTAACTAGATACATACGAATCTAGACAAAGTTGAGTACATTAATATGGGTCGGAGGTAAACGCTGATCAAAAACTGCCCCATTTCATTGCATATCCACTTGGCATGGTGTCCATCTGGCAGGTGCATGTCGGCACATCCTGGACTATAAATTAATACCACCTGAGGCGAGCGAGCTCATGCCACAACGGGCTACGCAAACATATCAAGATCTATAAATTGACCCGAAGAGGGAGTCGTTTATAAGTTGACCCGAAGAAGGCATCGGCGGTGCCTTGAAGCGAAAGCACCAGCACCATGGCACAGCTATGTCTTCTACAAAGAGATGCATCTCCGGTGTGATGGTGTCGGTGCTTTCGCTCCAAGCCACCATCGACGCACAGATCTGATGGCCATGAAGAAAGTTGAATTGGTATTCATGGTTGATGACGCGCCATTTTCAGACTCATGGATCACCGAGCATGGCGGCGAGTCCCGAGAAGAACAGCCACATACTGGCGATATCCGACTTCCGAGCTACAGGGAAAGCTCATCAAGTGAGAGGCAGAACCAAAATGCCGGTTCTTTCACTTGATCATAAGCTGAACATAACCATAATGCCGGGTTTTTTCACTTGATCAGCTTTGACATAGCTCAGCAACATAGGCAGGTAGAAAAACTGCATACATAAACAGGAAAGTGTGTCAACCACCTTCTCTTAATTTCTACCATCAGTTAATTATGAATGCTGATCTGTGCATGATGGCAATCACAAAAAAGATGCATTTAGCTAAGGCTATATAGGATCGCGTGGCAACTTTAGCACACACATACACTTATTGGACGCTAGATGGATTGCAGCTCCCACTTCACCTGAAATGAAAATAGCTCAGTTAGTTCGTTCCTGTCATTGACACCAAAGATACAGCGAGGATTCTGCAAATAACACATTGCATCTTTGGAACTGAACTGAACCTCAGTTGTGCAACAGCAAACAAAGCCTCTGTTTGTACAAAAATGACAGATACAGTGAGCCAGTGAGGGTTCTGCAAGCTGACCTGGAACCAGCTACCGGTTCCATTACAAACTAAACAAGAACTATCTGATAGTACACGTAACAGAGACCGGTAAATGCAAAGAATATTCATTGATCGGCACCACAGCATGGCTTGAATGAGGAGGTTAGAAGTTGCTACATTGACATTGAAGAAACACGTGCATGCAGAGGAGTAATATCGCATACAAATCTTAAGCAGTAGATAGCACACGCCATCGGTGGAACAGACCAAATTTGGTCCTAGCTAATGGCTGGCTGGCTCACACACATGCTGCTATAGAAATAAGACAGGAAATGCCAATCGACTGAATATATGTGACAAGTATCACTCTACACAGTTAAATCACTCTGTAAGTCGGTATGCAAGCAACACTAAGCCATTAGTCATACCAATTTGCAAATTTAAAAACTGTTCACAAAACATAAAGCATTTCCACTATGAACTAAAATCAGAACTATATATAGACATAACGCATGTAACAGAGACCGGAAAGCACACACAAAAACAGGTATCATCTTATTATTGAGTGGTACCACACACAACACAACGAATGGGGTCGTTAGACAGTGGCTGCTCTAAACTGAATGGCATCAAAACACAGGCACAAACAAATCTTAACACCCCAGACAGCACACGCAATTGGTGAAACAGATTTGGTCCTGGCTAATCGCTGGCTGGCTGGTACAGAAAGAAAACAGGGAACACTGCTAATCAACTGAACACAGGATCGACAAGTAGCACTCAACACAGTTAATCAATCACTCTTTACGTATGCGAGCAACAGTAAGCCATCAGTCATGCCAGTTAAACTGTTTGACAAAGAGAAAACTACTTGTGTTGACAAAACAGAGGCTCATTTTGCAAGGATGTTACCTTTTCTCTGGCCATGAAGTTGAGGTAGTGGTGGACAATACTGCTAAAAGGAGACGGAACAGGACGACACTTCTTACTATTGATCCTTGCTGATCCACACCTCATGGGAGAACAACCGAGGACAAAACTGTGTGTGTACATCAGGAGGCAACTCTTTGCATCCTTCTCACACTCTGAACAACACGGGAATACTCGAAGAACTGAGTGGAGTCCATGCCCATGGATCCACAGATCGATTTCATCTTGCCGTTGAACGGACTGTAGTTCCCGCCAATGACCAGGTCAAAACCGCCAAACTCCTTCATCAGGGCCTCAAGAAGTGTGGCATTTAGCTCCTGGACCCTAGGTAGTTGTCTCAGCTGTCCGGTCTGCCGGGTTTCCCGCCACCACCTGCTCAGGATTCTCCTCTTCACGTCAGACTTCTCAACAGACACCACACACCTCAGCAGGATACCGAGGCGGTGCAGAGCGACTTCTGCACCCCCGACTCCACTGTTGATAGACAGCACCCTCAGCCCATCAGGATACAGGTCTTTTAGGACCGACAAGAGATACGCCACGGTATCAGTCTGCAGGGCGAACCTCATACAAGCATCCTTCTCCTGTGCGTCTAGGCCCGGAAGATCTGTATGGTTAGCTGGATAGCCTAGGATCCCTTCCATCTGGTGTGGCTGCAGAGGGTCTAACCTGTCTTGAACTGTCCTTGGTGACCTTGGAACCACTGCGTGTCTTCTCTCAGTTGGAAGGTTATGAATGTAACCTTCCCTTCGGTCCAGAGCCGAGAAAAACTGGCTGTTTACAAACTCCGGCTGCACGCCGAATAAGAACTTCGACAGCAGATGCCATGTTTCTTTGCTGATGTCAATAACATTTGCATAGAGGAAGTAGAGGGGCTTGGCAAGATGAGCATGGAATTTTCTACCAAGGCCTGACATCATTTCAAGACTTTCATTTTTCGGAAAACCATTAGCACAGCCACTTAAGCGTAGAGTACGGCTAGCTTGATTAACCTTTTGACTGTTTGATGCCCTTCTATCATCTCCACATGCATACTTGGCCTTTTTACCTCTGATGTTGGCATCATCATCATCATAGTACCTCAACCTCTGCTGGTGGGTTGAATGCCCATTTTCTGTCTCATCCAGAAATTCAGACTCAATCTTCACCTACGTAAGGGAACAGAAGAGGCCGTATTAGAAACGAGAGGGGTTATTAACTGGTTTTTACTGTTTTACATCCATGGGCGCATTTAAAAAATACAGCATTTTCCATACGAGCATTGGAGTCGGTGATTACAGAGTTAAATACTTTTGTAAATCATGAAACAGAATCTAGGAAACCAACTGGAAACATCATAAAGAGTACCATGGAAATCGTTTACGTAACCAGTTGATCTAACTTCTTTTGGATATGAGATCAGACAGATATTAAAATTTCCCTTATGTGTCCACCTATGGTTTTTGTACTCTGTACTTCTGTAGGAGACCTTATAAGTATGGTAAGGTACTCTGCACTAGCGCAATGTTCTGTTTAACTTTTTTCCATGGCCCAAAGCTCAGCTTCTACGTGGGACATGCTATGCTATGTGGGACAGCTTCCTCATATAAAAGGGCTAACAGAGAGGTGGGACGACACAACAAGCATTACATACTAATGACACTCACCCTAAAATTCTAATTGTAACGTGAGATTAAAGTCACACCAAACAGGCTGTACTAGCATGTCAAGAAATATATGTCATTTTGTTACCTGATTCTGCTCAGTGGTATTTGCAAATCGTCTTGCAAAGATCGAATCCGCAAGCTCCTCAATTGTTGCTTCCTGGCCTGAAAAGAGTAGGAAACATGACATTTTAAGGTATATGCAAAGTTTTTGAGTCGCACTTGCAAGATTTTTGAGTCGCTCGACTAGTAGGGTCTACTCAGCCTGGCGACTCGACTCATGGGATGAGTCGAGCGACTAGTCTCGACTAGCCACGACTAGTCTAGGTTTCTGGGTCAAACGACTCAATTTTTTGGGGCTCCACCTGTCAAGTCATATGTTTTTTACTGTATTTGCTTGCCCCATCCCACCCTGGAAACCTAGATCGAGCAGTTCCCCCTCCCCCCTCGACTCAACCCTCTCCTTGGCAGCCACCAGCTCCCAGTCCCATGGTTGCTGGGTTGCTCCTCCTCCCCTGGTTGCTGCTGCTGCTGGTCTACTCCTCCCATCCTCCCCTGGTTGCTGATGTTGCTGGTCTGCTCCTCCCCTACTCCCCTGGTTGCTGCTGCTGCTGGTGGTCTGCTCCTCCCCTCCTTCCCTGCTTAACTCACGTCGTCACGTCGACTCGTCGACCATGAGTCTAGACTAGTCACGACTAGTCCAGAGTCGTCCCCCACGAGCGACTCGTCGACTCATCGACTCAAAAACCTTGGGTATATGGAAAGAATCTGAGTACTTTGGCCACTCGATTTCTGTTAGCGGTCTTGCTTACTATTTACTGCACCATCAAGGTTGATAATTAATTTGGTTTTAGGAAAAGGTTCGTATTAATTTCTTAGCCTTACTACCTCCTATTATCATTTTGCTCTTGATTTCGGTTATTCGTGAGAAATACTGTAAACTATACTGTTGCATGTTATTCACACTGCAGTTCGGCTTATATTCTGGAGAATCTCTTCCGTGCATTTGTCCTATATGGTCTTTATGTTCTCAGCATGCGCTCTCTTCTCAAAGATACAGACTGAAGTTTCTGCTACATCGGCCAGGATGTTCTTAAGTAGTTGAAGATCAAACCAATGTATATGTGCTATTTGTGTTGTTAGATATATAACGATAAAACCAATAATTTAGTTATGGATAGTTATGCATTTTGTGTTATGGACCTTTCATATAAGGCCTTTTGTTTTAGACTTTTAGTACAAATAGAATGTAGTTTCGATGGTAAAGCCTGTGAAGATATGCACATGGCTATAGTCATTTGCAGTATATCCCCCCCCCCTCGAAAAAAATTCAAAGGATAAACATTGATATTACCTATAAATAATGGAACGAACAAATGCTTGAACTTAGGGTGTTAGCTTTTGCTAATCTGCAGATTCTTGTAGAACAAGCTCACGTTAGCCAGCCTTTTCTTTTTGGCACAGAAATAGTGGAGTACTGGAGTTCAACTTCACCCTCTTCTCTATATATGTACTCCGTATGTGACAATCACTTTCCTTTTTCTCATTTCCCATAAACATAAATGAAAGGATCTCAAAAACTCATTGATAGGTTTATCTTGTCGCTTGAATTGCTGACCAAAAAGGGAGGGGGCTTGAGAAGAAAAGGTGCCACCCCGAAGACTATCCAAGCACGAACGTCAGCAAGGTGGTTATTTTTATAAATATAACTGATGAGTTGAGAGTGCCCAATATTCTTTGAGATTTCACATTAAAAAAATGCAGGAAAAGACAAGAGTGTGCGCCAAGGGTGTGACTCCTCTCTAGTATCTAATAACAGAAATAACTGAAGTTAACAATATTGAAAACTGTAAAAGCACCTACCAAAAGTGTCCATAGCAGATGAGACTTCTTCTTCGCTGAAACCCATCTGAAGCAAAGAAAGCTTTTTATCCATTACCCCAAGTAGTAATCCAGCGTAACCCTGAAAAGGTGGCATTTTATAATAACATGCAGATGTAAAGTGAACACATCAACCAATGCTTCTATACGAACATGTTTCAGGGTAAATAAATCACCTCCTCCGCCTTAACAATAGCACACGTGGAATCAGGCTGCGGGTCCATGGCGCCATCGCCCTCATCACAGTTTTCAATTTTTACCTGCATTAGCAAGAAAAGTGGAGTAACTGAGAGCACAACAGTGAAAGAGGATACAAATGAATAGACAAAGTCCGTCTTTTCGACTGAATCTACCTTAAACGGTAACAACGACTTAATATACTGGAGTTTCCCCAAATATGAGGGAATGCACTAACTCTAAGTCTAGCTCACGCAACACAAGATCGAGATTTTGAGGTAGAAACAACAGCCACTAAAGAAAAACAAAAAAGATCAGGAAAAGGAAACCTCAACTGTAGCTTCTTGAGCAGTCACAATCCAGTTCACGAGCTGATCAAGCGATGCTCCCTCACCTGGAATTAAACACACGTTGAGAAGAAAGCACATGCTTACTAATTTTACAAGTCAATGTAGAATCACATACCCAACTTGTTGCATGCTAAATCGACCTCTTCCTTTGAGAAGCTCATTTTGGTCAGTAAATATGACCTCCTTTTCAAGAATGAATCTAGCTCCTGCTGCCATTAGAAACATTCGTAAGATTGCACAAATGAATCCGAAACGGAGAATGTACGACAATGAAATCTGGTACGAGGAAGAGATCACCTCGGTATCTCGATCAGCTTCTATCCTGGGCATTGAAGGGCCACTGTTTTGTTCATCATCAGAATCAAATAGACTGCCAGAGGAAGATGACGATCCAGACCTGTTGTTTTGAGAGGCCTGTAACATCAAAGTGAAATTGATAGTTTTTGAAGAGCGTCATTAGCAAGAAAAAGGAATTGACTGAGAGCACACAAGCGAAAGAGGAAATAGACAAGGTCGGCAGCTCCTACCATCTCGATCAAATATGCATTGAAACATGTCCCCTGAAAAGGAAACAGTAACGATGGCATTAATATATAGCACTGCAGTGAGCGTGAGAGATACATTCCTTATACATGACAAAATTGAGGGAAGTAGAAACAAAAGCGTCTCGAACAATCAACAAACATGCTTGATGCATCAACTCAAGTGAGAACCAACAGAGATTCCCAGCAACATGAATTTGCCTCCTACAACACCAACAGTTGAAGTGGATGACATGCCAACATGGAAGTGGTTTCTACAGACTTTGAAAGATGATATGCACATAGTGAACACATCACCTTGGACACTGATGAGTGATAGGCAGAAAGGACTAATAAATGCCGTTACTGCTTTATTCCCTAATGCGCAACACAGGTTTAGTGTGTGTCACTGTGTCACCTTTATCAAGATTTTGCAAAGAAGTGGAAGGGCGAGAACATGAAGAACAAGTTATGGGCTATTGCAAGGTCCTACGATGAAATTGACTGGAGAAAAAACATGGATGACATGAAGGAATTAAATCTGGAAGCTTATGAGTACTTAGAAGCAATTGAACCAAGTTCCTGGTACAGGGCTTTTTTCCAAGAATTACCAAAATGTGATTTGCTACTAAACAATAGTTGTGAGGTCTTTAATAAGTAATTTTCCTATTGCTTTTCATTCTAGTTCTAGATAGTACACTATCTTGCGATATGTCGACAATATATGTGTTTTGAATTTACATTCTGGACTGACTTGTTTCTTATCAATGAAGGTGAATACTTGATGCTAGAGAGCTGCCTGTCGACAAGGTTTTATAGCAAGAACAAGGAAATTGAAGAGTGGTGTGGATCAATTTGTCCTAAGATTAGAAAGATACTTGATAAGAATGCAGAAATGGCTAATAATTTTCAGGTACTGCCCTGTGGCAAAGGCATCTTCACTATCTTAGGACTCACAGTCACCGGTCAGTACAAGGTTGACATAAACAAATACACATGTTCATGAAGAGCTTGGCAGCTAACAGGCATACCATGTAGACATGGCATCTCTTGTCTCAGAGGTGAAAGAATCAAACCAGAGGATGTCGTCTCTCCATGTTATAACATTGCAACATTCAAGAAAGTATATGGTGAAGTTATTATGCCTTGCAGAGACCCAAGAGAGTGGGAAAAGATGAATGCTGCTCCAGTCTTGCCACCTCTATATGAAAAGCATGTTGGGAGGCCGAGCAATAAAAGAAAAAAAGAATCATGTAGAGACTGATGGAGGAAAGTTGAGCAGGCAAAGTGCAGTTACTCATTGCAGTATTTGTAGGTTAGCTGATCATAATAAAAGAACTTGCCCAGAAAAAGGTAGGCAAGGGCGGCAAGATGAGGCAGTGCAAGGGAAAAACTCAGTTTGAAGGCATATTGCAAAGAAGACAAAATTACCAGTGAAAAGAGCGACTATTTCACCTGATCAGGTAACAATTACTAATAATTTCCATTCTATTACTTCTAGTCAGTTAGTTGCTAACTTAAATCCAAAACCACTCTTGAATTGTAGACCACATCTTCTGCAAGTGTGGTGGAATCTAGTTTGATACAAGTGTGTGAGCAAAACATGTCTGTGATGGACATACTGATGCAATCTGTAAAAAAAATTTAACTTTTGTAAAACTCATGGAAACTCGCCTATTCCAAAACTGATGCAATACATGTTTGCACATTTTCAGTCACAACCATCCCAAGAATCCCAGGCACCAAGACTTCTTCCTGACAATCATTTTCTTGCAAGCCAAATAGAGGATCTGCCAATGACAAAATAGACCATTGCTATAGTCCATGTAGCACCAAAGAAGAGAAGGAAGGAGAATATCAGGGAGAAGGAGAATGTTCTTCCTAAGAAAAAGAAATAGAAATTGAAGTGGATATGCCTTCTATTGGACAGAACTTGGTTTCTTTTTGGACAGAGCTTAGTTTATTTTGGACAGAGTTACTACTTATGTAATGTGGTACTGCATCATGCAGAGTGCAACCCAGTACCACATTACATAGTTGCCAGCTTTAGTATGTATCTATGTTTATGTAAGAGCACTCTTTATGTAATAACAATATGCTATGCTACATCCTAGAATTGTTGTGCCGGCTTGTTTCTGCTGCGTTTTGCTGCCGTTGAGCTCGCATGGTTTCCACACATGGCAGTAACAGTAGATAGCAGGAACTGATGAGACAGAGAAATGAGATAGCAGAGAGGAGGGTTGTAGAACGTCTCAACCGCCAGTGGCGGGAATTCTTCAACCACATGCCCTGGGTCGATGTGGCATCGGTCCACATGACACGTCAGACAGTCGAACCTGCTCGGGCGACCATATGATTTTACTCAACAGAGAATATACAACAATGACAGCAGGTACGAGGAGGAGATCACCTCGGTTTCTTGGTCAGCTTCTATCCGGGGCATTGAAGGGCCACTGTTTTCTTCATCATCAGAATCAAATAGACTGCCAAAGGAATACAATCCAGACCCGTTGTTTTGAGAGGCCTGTAAAATCAAAGTGAAATTGATAGTTTTTTAAGATCATCATTAGCAAGAAAAAGGAAGTGACTGAGATCACACAAGCGAAAGAGGAAATAGACAAGGTCGGCAGCTCCTACCATGTCGATCAAATATGCGTTGAAACCTGGCCCCTGAAAAGGAAACGGTAAGACGGCATTAACATATATAGCACTGCAGTGAGAGTGAGAAATACACTCCTTATACATCACAAAGCTGAGAGAAGTATAAACAAAAGTGTCTCGTACAATCAAGAAACATGCTTGATGCATCAACTCAAGTGAGAACCAACAGAGACTCCCAGCAACATGAATCTGCCTGCTATAACACCAACAGGCCTCCTCTTTATCTATCACAGGGTCACCAAAATTCATGTCCAATACTCCAATCCCCCAAAACAAATGGTAAAAGCCTAAAAAATACTGCTTTCAGGCCAAACCTGACCAGGCCCCGATCGCCGGCTTCACCACAAGAAACTTCGCCGGACGGACGGAGTCAGGATTGGGGGAACAGGCGGGGGCGGCGACACGAGGCGCCTCCTCCACCACAGTTGCGGCGTCCCCCAGAAAACCCCCTATCGCGAAAACTACCTACAATGCCGGCGGATAACCGGAGCTACCCTCCTCCGCCGCCCCCTAGAGCGGAGGAGTCCTGGCCGGTCCAAGCGGAGAAATACGGCCGCTTCCCTTGCGCCGCCTGTCTATGAGAGAGAGAGAGAGAGAAGGCGGGGGGGGGGGGGGGGGGGGGGCAGCGGGGGAGGGAGGGGCGACGGCGAGTAGGTTACCTGCCGCGGAGAGTTTAGGCGGCGGCGGCCCCGGCGAGGAGCTGCTTTCCTCTTTTCTCTTGATTCTCCGGGGGCGAGAGCAAAATTCGGCCGCCGGCCATTTTATTACCTTGCACGCTGTGCAAATCGGTCCATTCTCCCCTCTTTTATTTATTTTTCGCCTTAATATCCATATCCATTCTAGCCCCCCCCCCCCCCCCCCCAAATATTCTTTTATAGTTTTGATAGAAAAAATTTACCTTTTTTCATAGTGCTCTGGAGGAGAGATGAATCGCCGCGGTCGCAGCAGCGACTAGTGATTGTCCGAGGTACACAATTCAGGACAAAAGAGGGATGCACCATAATTGTTGCTGACTACGACGATCGTCTACAATGTCAAACTTGTAATATATATTTTGGCCCATTTCCCCCTCTTCTTTGTTTCCCTTTATCCCCATTTTCATCCTTTGTTTCTTTAGTGATTTATGAGGGAAGACACTTTGACGCAATCACGTCGATGGGAGTGTGCAACAGATACGTGTGACTGGGACAAAAGACAGATGCTCGACCATTGCCAACTACGACGATTGTCTACAATGCGGTGTCCATCTTCATCGATGACGATGCCACTCTCCCATTGTGTCATATCTCGATAGGAAAATATATTTGTGAACTTCGCTTATCATCTCCTCGTTTTCAGGAATTGCGCCATCTCTCGTGCAACTAGCAATGTCCGAACAAATGCTAGTGGTTAAATAGGCCGGTAAATGCCACAAAATAAGAACCAAGGAGGAGATGAGAAATTACCCAGTGAATGGGACACTTGAAAACTAGCCAAAGAAATTGTCTTGGACATGTATCTCTTCATCATCCTACAATTGTAGAGAGAACATTATTGTTATTCCCAGTTGTCGTTGATCTTGCACCATTGACAGCCATCACTTTCTTTTTAAAATTTTGTGGACATTCTCGCAACAGTGAATCAACAACTTCAAGTATAGGTCTGATACGCTCCACTATCATCGCCAAAAGCAAACAAAGCAAATAAGTATGAGCTCTCCGACCTAGGCCATTGAAATAGTACGCGAGCTCAAGCACCAAATTAAAATTTTGCTCATCCAATTTATCTAACTCATTAGATTCTTTCATTGTTTGCATATATTTATCATGTTTGTACATTTGGTACCACTGATACGACACTTATCAAATAACATAGTAAAGTGCATGTCAAATGTAGGTGGTGACCTGTTGATTAATTTACTTGAGTTGCATTGAATTGAACACCATTTTCATGCTTTAATATAGAGTAGATCGGTTATGTGTTAGATCTTTTTAATTGTGTTATCCCAATCTAGAAACGAGATAAACTAAACTCAATCCATGGTATAAATGTTAATAATTAAAAAAATCGTTTGAAAGTTAAGAGGGGCCTTTCTACTTTCAAGGAACACGTTTCCTTGATCATAAAATGGGTAAAACATATTTTAAGAGAAAGATCGGCTTGATCAGATAAAATTAGTTATCAAAATGCTAGTAATCAAATAGATTGGTAAATAAAAAATAAAAAAACAAGGAAGGGATGAAAAACTACTCGGTGAATGAAGCACTTGAAAAGTAGCTAGCCAGAGATATTTTTGTTTGTGTTGGACATGTATCTATTAATCATCCCACAACTGTAGAGAGAACATTCAAGTTGACACAGCTTGTCGGTGATCTTGCACCATTGCCAACCATCTTCTGCTTTATAAATTTTTGTTGATATTCTCGCAACAGTGAATCAACAACTTTAGGTATCGGGCTAAACGTCTACTATCATCGCCAAAAGCATACGAAGCAAGTAAGCATGAGCTCTCCGACCTAGGCCATTGAAAGAGCACGCGCCAAATCAAATTTTCCGCTCGTTAATATGTTTATACTCTTTGAATTCTTTCATTGTTTGCATATCTCTACCATGTTAGTACATTGAAAAACATAAGCCGGTAAAGAACATGTTTTCTGGCCAAGAAAGCGTAAACCGCTGAAAGACGCCAGCATCTAAACCCACTCCACCGTCCCTCCTTTGACTGGCTGGAGTTTGATTGATCCCATCTCTGGAATCCAAACCAAAATTGCTTCCTTTCCTCCTTCCGAATCAAAGTGGTGAAGGCCGGCCCCCCATGGCGATCCTTGGCCGCCGCGAGCTCCTCCTGCCCGCGGTCGCCGCCTTCCTGCTGCTCCTCCTCCTCGCCGGACGCGCGGCGGCCGACGACGCCTCCAGCGACGACCGCGGCCACGACGCCTCCCCCGGCTGCTCCAACAAGTTCCAGCTGGTAACCACCCAATCCCAATCCCCATCCACTCTTTTCTGCACCAGATCTCGCCATCCCTCCGCTCGCGATTCGAGGACTGGGTTGGACTCTGTTTTCTGATGCAGAATGTGGGATCTTTCGACATAGAATAGATACAACCCGTCCCTGCTAGATAGATAGATATAAACTGTGCTTGATTGATGCCCAACCTGGGTTTCACTCCAGGCAAAGCAATATATCCTCTCTTTTTTCAGTTCAGAACAACATAGAATGAATTATCAGGATGGGAACCCTGCTGTGAACCTGGCAGCAATGTTCTTGTGTGTTTCTGGTGTTTAGCAGCAGCAGAAAACAACCACTCATATGTGGCATCCAGTCATCCCCGCTCTACACTACTACTCTACTCCACTCTTCTGCAACCAACAGATCAATTCTATCTCATAAGGAGACCTCCAATTAGAACCTCGACAGTGCAAAAACTTGTTTAGTTTACCCCACTCGAACCCCAACAGCGCATGGATCTTGTTTAGTTTCAACCCAACACATCATCCGCAAAATCGCACCGGTCTAAACCAATGAAATAGCATCCCTGTCCATCTTGGCAGTTCTGGCAAACACGCTATAGCCTATAGGTGCCCAGCAAAATCTAAGAGTAAACCAAGACTTAGTTTTTGTATCCATCGACCCCTGATTTCTAAATGGAAGCAATATGCTACTGTGCCTAGTCTAGCGTGCCGTTATTACTCATGCTTCCAGATTTTCTCCAGGTCAAGGTGAAGAACTGGGTAAATGGAACCCAAGGTACAACTGTTGTCGGACTGAGCGCAAGATTCGGATCACCCTTGCCTAGAACCGTCAATGAGGCTCAGAGAACATTTGCTGTCCTCACCAACCCTCTTGACTGCTGCTCCAATTCTACCTCAAAGGTTCGGTTTCGGCTCCCACATAACTTGGCCACTACTAAGTTGTTTCCAGAAGCATCTTCTAATCTAATCTAACTAATCCTTGCTGCTGCAGTTAACAAATTCTATTGCCTTAGCGACACGTGGAGGGTGTCCTTTCACCGCTAAGGCGGAATTTGCACAGGCTGCTGGTGCAGCTGGTTTGCTTATTATAAATGACGATGAAGGTATTCAGAGGGCAGCCTGAAATATATAACATCTGTCCCGTTCAATTTTGTTGGTAGGCATGCCCGATTCTTTGCAGGCAGTAATCCATTTGGTTAATTTTGTGTTTGTAGAGCTTTATAAGATGGTTTGCAGTGACAATGATACTTCAATTAATGTGACAATCCCTGTCATAATGATACCACATTCAGCAGGCAAGAATCTAAAATACTCATTGGATCATGGAGCAAAGGGTAAGTGCATATTCTTCTTAATTCTCTTTACTATTGTTAGCTGTTAAATTTCGTAATATTCTTTATTTCTTGTATTTTTCTCCAGTGGTACAGTTTTGATTAGTTAAACATCTATAGTCTTTTATTTCTTCTTATTGTCTTAGTAAATTGCCAAATCATTTTCCAGATGGTAATCAATTTGTTTGACTCCATTCTCTTTAATAAATCATGTTAGAAACATTTATTTTCATAGTGCGCCAACTTAACTTAAATCGTGGGATGCTTAACATTCAGGCAATCGCATGCAGTTTCAATTTATTTTTTTGATAATGGAAGGTAGTTATAAATTATACTTACTATTAACATTGAGGTGCTTGAGCATCTCTCAACACCCCAGCATATGTAATTATGTATTAAAAATTTGTATTAGAATTAAAATTTGATAAGTAGTTAATGCAATAAGTGATAAGCCAGACAGATGATTGGCTGAAATAAGTTATATAGGGAAGGCGACAGATGGGGGAATGAGAGAAAAATGATATTTTATTTGGTGTCTGGTCTCACCATGGAGCCAATATGTGTGCTAAACACTTGAGAATATGCACCTTAGATCATTTGCGAGTGTGTGATGCAGCTTGAAGTGGATATTCGTAAACACTCAAGTAAAAATGCACCTTACATCCTCGCACTTGTGCTGGTGGAGGTCCCAGCATTGTGGATGCCTTTGATCACAGAGCTTCTGATTCCATGCTAATGGTGTAAATTGTAAATTGATATAGATCTAGCTTCTTACCAAAGGGCCATCTTTGGCTCTTTGATCACAGAGCTTCTTACTGAAGGAGCACTTAATAATCACGTTTGTACTCATCTGCCTTGCATAAATAGCGTTATCTTGAATGACTAATCTATTCACATATCTTGCGAGTTGATTTTTGATACACCAGACTATGCCTAATAAGTGAATGTTCTTTTGTTGTAGTTGAGATGCAGTTATATTCGCCAAATCGACCAGTTGTGGACCTTTCAGCATGCTTCTTGTGGATAATGGCTGTAGGAACTATAGTCTGCGCCTCACTCTGGGGTGAATTCGTTGCATGCGAGCAGATTGATGAGCATTATAATCAGCTGACACGGCAGGTCCTGACTTTTATGCCTGTTCAGACTTTATGGCAGTTCATGCAATTTAGCTTTTGCTATGATCAGTAAATCTCGACTTGGAACAGGGATGACTGATGAGCCATTAATAAGACTGTAATATTGAATACATGATTGTTGTTTGATTCTATGCTATCTACAGTTGTTTTTTTGCCCTGAGTTGCATTTTATGGTGTTTGTTTATAGCTAATGAGTAGTAATTTTCAGGTTATCACTTGGTTAAGTGTTTTACTAATAAGTTTCTTCGTTTCATATTGAACAGTCGGGACCTAATTCTGGAGCAAACGACACACAAGATAAAGAAATCCTTGAGATCACCGCAAAGGGAGCTGGTGTTTTTATTATAGTAGCTTCAGTTTTCCTTCTCCTCCTGTTCTACTTCATGTCGTCTTGGATCGCCTGGCTGCTGATTGTATTGTTCTGCATTGGTGGTATTGAGGTATCTGGCCTGTCTATTTGTACAAATACTTCTCTCGGCGCTTGGTTATTGAAGTGTTTGTTTAGTTTTGTATATTGGTATTCGGTTTTGAGTTTGTTCGTGGTTTGTGTCTTGCAGGGTATGCATGTTTGCTTGGTGACAATTATCTCTAGGTATGAAATAGTTTCTATTAAGAATAATAATAATAATAATTAAAATGATCTTTATTGTATTTATCTCCTCACTGTTTGTGCCTCCTGTGCACCTCATTTACAGGATTTCCAAGGATTGGGAAAATAATACTGTACAATTACCCTTCTTCGGGAAGGTCTTGACCTTGTCTGTTGGAATAATACCGTTCTGTATGGTCTTTGCTATTCTATGGGTTGTTTATCGGCATTCTTCGTTTGCTTGGATAGGCCAAGACATTCTTGTAAGTTGACTTTGATGGTTATGCTCCGTTGCTACCTTTTTTTATCTTCATGGAGTGTTCGGATGAGATGATTATTTTTTATGACCTTTAGTTCATTTTTTCCACTTTCTCTTAAAAGCAAGTGAAGCATGCAACTACACATGTTTGTTACCACGATTCGAGTTGGAATTCACATGATATCATGATACAGATGTATTGTTTTCTGAAATACTAGAACTTAAAACTAGCATGTTTCAACATCCAAATTCAGTGCGAATTGGGGCTCTATTTTCCTTGTGGGATCAGCTAAAACGTGATTTGTTTTATAATTTACACATTGTAGTAAGGTCAAACTCTTCAAAAGAATTTGGTGCTGCATTTTTGTTAAGTTAAAGTGCATTTCGGAACTGACCTTTTATCTTACACTAGCAGCTGTTTAAGTGCAATGCAAGTTTGCATATCATACATCAAATGCCAGTCCAACTTATTATTGAGTCTGTTTAGTTTTTAGCCCTAACAAGTAACAAGGCAAGTGTCCTAAGCCACAAGTGTAAGCATATGATTTATCTAATATGAATGCGTTGAAATTTGTTATGGGCTGAACCGATTAGTAAGTAGGCACTAGGTTTCTTAGGTTTCACGTGTTAGTTTTTGTCTGTGAACTACAGATGGAGATCAGAAGTAAAATGATGACTGGATTATCTATTTTTTTATTGAACTGACACTGTGGGGGAGTCCCCGACAGTTTAGTATTCAGTTTCTAAGCTTGATATTATATCAAAGAGGTGCATACTTTTTTTTTGAATGATTTGTTACTTGGGATGCAAAATTTAGTTTTCTTGCCATAATGTTTAAGAAGCTTGCAGTCTTGGACCTCTGCAAAAGTACATATCATATTATCATTAATCATGCATTTTATGTATTTGTCACAGGGTATCTGCTTGATGATAACTGTGCTTCAGATGGCGCGCTTGCCTAATATCAGGGTATTAGCATGTCTATTTGCAGCAGTCCACTGATTGTCGTCGGATCCTACTTGTAGTAGTATCTAAGACTGTATCTTTGCAGGTTGCATCAGCTCTTCTTAGTGCTGCATTTGTGTATGACATCTTCTGGGTCTTCATATCACCTCTTATATTCCATGAGAGTGTTATGATTGCAGTAAGTGCATTCTTGACCTTTACATTTAGAACAAGACCTACTATTAGTTATGCTTTGTTTTACATACTACCTCCGATCCATATTAATGGGCACACACCTAGTACAACTTTGTACTAGAGTTGTACTAAGTGTGTGCCCATTAATATGGGTCGGAGGGAGTAGTATAATTTGTACAATAGATTTTCTAGTTAAATGAATCGAGTAGTCTTGCAACTACTTATTCTCTTATGGGCAAGATTTTGAAGGTTGTAAAATTAAGAGAAGGACAAGACAGAATCCACAAAGATTGCTTGCTTAAATACCTTCGGAATATGAGAGAATAGTTAGTAGCCTATCTTGAAACTGAGTGAATTGTTAGAATATTCAGTTTTATGATCTAATTTGGTGCTTTTATGACCCCTTTAAATTGATATATTTTGGCATCAAATGTTCACTGGAAACTGTAGTGAAATGTTTAGAACGTGTTCTTTCTGTGATTTATAATTCGATGTTAAGTAAATACATTATCCAGCACATGCTTATGTTTAGTAGCCTGTCTTACTATCTTATGTGTTGTGCCTTGTGAAGTTGTGATCGAGTTTTTGTTACTTACAATTTTATGAAAGCTTGCAGGTTGCTAGTGGTGACAGCTCAGGGGAAGCAATCCCGATGCTCCTAAGAATACCTCGTTTCTTTGATCCATGGGGTGGCTATGACATGATAGGCTTTGGTGATATTATTTTCCCTGGATTGCTTGTCGCTTTCAGCTACAGGTACTCTATGAAATGTTGCAGTATATGTTTATGGCTTTTTTTTCCAATCTGTTACTGCGTTAGTTCTCTAATGGTGACAGAAGAAACTTACTATACTGTCTGGTAGTCGGGTACAGTTTGTGCTAAACTCAATGAAGGTTTTAAGACACATTATTTGTCGTGAACCATCATTCGGGATAATAAAAATGCCGATGATAGGTTGAGATGGAGAATATTTGGGAGATAATAGATCGATTCTTCTTGCTTGTCTCAGACATAGATACATATCACCTTTATATAGTGAATGCTTGGCCCCTTTTGCCCTTTGACATTTCCTAGTACAATAAAGACCCGGTTATCTTAGAGGTTGACGCCATTTGTGAATGGTACATCATCACTTTGTTATACCATGCAGATTTGACAGGGCAGGCAAAAAAGGTATCTTGAATGGATATTTTCTATGGCTGACCGTCGGATATGCTGTTGGTAAGTGTGCTCGACTCGTCTTGTTCTGTACACAATTCATAGTTTTGTAGCGATCAGTACTTTTCCTGCAGAGCTTAGATTTACATTTTCATTTCCATGCAGGCCTTTTCCTGACCTATCTCGCACTCTTCCTGATGAATGGACATGGTCAACCGGCATTGCTGTACCTAGTTCCATGCACTTTAGGTATATACACTTTGTTCCTTTGGTGCCTCATCTTTTTTATTTCCCGCAATCACAGCGACTGATGCCCATTCATTTTCTTACCAGGGGTTATTGTGGTGCTTGGTTGGATGAGAGGTGAACTGCCTCAGCTATGGAACTACGGAAGAACAACGGAAAATTTAGCCGGTGAAGTTTGAAATGTAATCAGGCAGGATTTGTGCTCAGAAACTGTTGACATCCTTTGAGATCTAATCAGTTCATGGATCTGAACATGATGCTCCTTTTCCGTGAGAACTGCACGACCTTCGGAAAATGTAAATTTTAGCTGTAGCCAGATTTGTGTTTGGTATAGGTTGTCTTCGTCAAACTTGAGACGTGTGAGTTGAGGTTCGATGTGGGAGTTAACTTTGTATCAACAACAGAGATGACATATATTTTACATAAGGCTGAGCTCATGGTATGCTTACAAAAATTATGATCAGTATGGACTGGATCACACCCTAATTTTTTTAAGACATTGCAAATGCAAATATAGCCCAAACATGTGACAGGATGCAAACAAAAATCTGAAAGTGATGCTTTAACAAGAGCATATAGATAACACAATTAATCATTTAACCAGGTAGATAATATTGAACTCTTGTGCATTGTAAATTGGATGATGATGAACCATCATAAAAGAAAGAAATAAGTTCTGCATAATAATAAAAATGGACACAAGAACCACTCAATGCACAATGTGGGGATTCATATTTCCACACTGGCAACCACCAGATTAGACATGTCTTGAGTTTCAAGTTTCAACCATACAGAAAATAAAAGCATGCAGAACTAGCACAAGTATCCAACTGTACAATTGGTGTTCTTTACAGAAAACCAAACCAAAAGCATCATCATCCAGTCATCATCAACTCCCCACATCTATCTGTACAGAGTTGGGGGGTCAAAAGAGGGGGGACCTAGCAAACTCCCGACTGCGATTCAAAGCCGCTGTTGTTTTCGCTTCAGGGGGGCGACATCCGCTGCGACAAAAACCGGTAGATGCGCCATGCCACGCCACACCATAATTCCTGCACTACTACACCAATCTTCCTCACTTTTATACAGTTTGGGATGGATACCGCCTTCTGTCACAGACCAGTTAGACTTCGCGGCGACTCCGAGCCTGGTTGGTTATATAATCTACAAACTCCCTGCCATGGAATTCTCCATGGCTGTCTTCTCGTTGGGATTGTCGTCCTCTTCAAAGCCAAGGGGCTCCTTGCTGGAGCCTGCCCCGCCATCCAGAGGCATGTGGATGCATATCCCGTTAGGGAATGGTTCCTGAGTTTTATTCGTGGTATTAGAGCACTTCATTTGCAACAATTATGTACATAAAGATGAGAAAAGTGCAAATGTCAATAACTGGCTTATATAATTATGTACATAGAAAAACCGAACATATGGTGAGTTTTGCAGCAACTAACAGGTGTTTTGTGCGCTATAAGTTCATAAAAAGATGCTCTCACTCTCAGCATGCAATGCAATAACTTGTTACCTGATTTCCAGTCTCTGGTCCATTGGAATGAAAAAGAATGGGTCGGCATCTCTTGTCCTCGTTCATCAAACTTGAATTCTGGAAATGTGAGATTAGTGCATTCCTTCCCTGGATCCTACCATAAGCCAATGAAGCTACTTTCTCGCTGTTGAATTTCTCCCACTTCTTTCCATTGAACGCCTGTAAATTAAAGGCATGCATCCAAAAGGTCATATTTCAAGCTGTTCAGGTTATTTCAACCAGTGGGCATAGACTGTTGTGAAATTCAGCTAGACACAGATTAATTAGAGAACAGCGGAACATGTAAAGGGCTAACAAAGAAAACAAACCTGGTAGAAAGATACAATGTGCACAGGGGATATCATGTTAATGAACGCATAACCAACATTGCATTTGTTCTGCAGGGGAAAATGAAAAGAAAATATGTTACAGTGCTGGATATCTGAATAAGCGACTGAAAAACAACGATATGAAGCAATATAAATACACTACCTTGAAATCAATTGGCAGGTAGAAGAAGTCGTATGTTCCTTTGTGAAGCTCATCGATTGCAGCCAAAAGCATCTTGGATGTGTACCTATAGAATTCAGGAAAAACTGAGTGGGGACAACTAGCAAGCAATATAAAGAGCACACAAGAAAAGGTTGCATACTTGTTTGGAATGTTTTTAATCATCAATGTTGTCCGGGTATCCTCTCCTTTATGGATCTTCTCCAAATCAAGCTGATACTGCTTCTTGCTATCTGCCTGGAACGCGCTGCTCTCAACTCGGCGGTTACGACCACGTTCAATGGAGCTGTCAGGTCCATAATAACCAGGTCCTTGATATGTGGTATTCCCAAAGAATGGGGGCGGCACTCTTGGTGACAGTATTGGTCTGAAGTTAGTAGAGTTATTATCTGTCAGGCTTCCACTTAAAGCAGAAACATGATTCAGGGAGGCACGAGAAGCCATATTCAGCATGAGGCTTCCCCCATTTCGGTTAGTACCCATGTTCCCAACATTTCCAAACCTAACTTGATTCATGAACGATGTCTCAGGTGATTCAGGCAAAAAACCAAAGTGACTCTCAAATGGAGCGCCTGAAGGGGCAGACCCAACATGATGACGGTTTTGATCCAAAGACCCAAACAATGAAGCCTGGCGACTACCATACAAGAAGCCCTGACCCTGAGGGCGGCTACTGGATGACATTGCATGACCACCTGGTGGTGGAGGTGGACGCCACATTGAGGATTGCGAATGTTCCTGATAAGGCTTTGGGCTACCCCACAGAAATTCAGGCCCTGTCAAAGTCCCAGGACTTGAGCTCATATGTTCACTTTTGTGGTCTTGGTATGACTGAGAATGCTGAAATGCTGCGCCACGGGACTGGTTGCTGTTTGAGAATAATTGATCATATTTAGACCAGCTGCCATCCTTCCCGATTGGAGCAATCTTTAGAGCATTTGACATCATTGAAGGGGACATTCCAATAGGACTCATTCCATTTCCAGTAGGTGAATTGTTGAATGCTTGCAACAAACTGCTGTCAGTTGGACTACCATATTGAGGCCATGCCCCTGCAAAGAGAGGATGCATTTCTTAGTTGTATAAACAGGTGATTTGAAGGAAAAAAAACAGATGAAGTGAGGGTAACAAGACTTAAGTAATCCAGTAAAAGTACCAGGAGGAGAGTTAGCCATAGGCGATCCAACATGAGGATGCCTATAACCTCTGGGTTCATCTTGTTCTAGTTCATGGCCAAGGTGTTGCACCAAGCTAAAAACAGAAGAAAAAAGTAGGAAACAAATCAGATCAGATCGGTACAAATTCAAGACAAATAACTGCAAAACTGTGTTGTCAATAACTCAAGGGACTCTGGAGGAGCAAACAGGCGTATCTACTGCTTAAACAATATACCATTCAATAACTCTTGGAATATTCATACCTTCTGCGTGTACCACCAGGACGACTTGGCTCCAACTTGATGCGCTTTCCAGCGATCTCACTCTTATTCAGTGATCGAAGAGCAGCTTCTGCTGCCCTAACATCGTAGAACTCAATAAACTTATGGTGCTTTTTGTTAGGCGTCTCTCTTATCTGCAAATAAGAATCAAACAGCTTGAATACCAAAAGAAAGATCTACAAAGTTGCCTTTTCAAGCAGAAACCTCAATTTAGGGGGGAACAAAACTTGGGAATAGAACCCTGACCTCCTTTACTTCCCCATATGCTCCGAAAATCTGGCGAACTTCTTCATTAGAAACTGAGGGATCTAAGTTAAAGATAACAAGAGTCCCCTGGTTTAAATCTTTGTCAGATGGATTCTCCTGCAAAATCAACAAGGTAAGTACTTTTGTGGGCAAGGGCAAAGGGTGCAGAAGAGAAAGGTAACAAACCTTTGGGATAGAAAAATGAATGTCCAGCTTTCGCCTTCTCAGAGGCTTATTCTGCAATGAACGCATTGCACCACGTGCAGCTCGGATATCAAAATAAGATATCATTACAAAGCCCCTATGCTTCGTTGCAGTGTAAAGGGTTCGGATATCCCCAAATTGCTGAAAGAAATGACAATGGCATCACTGTTAAGACCAACTGAGATTCGACATCAAACGGATACAAATAAGAAAAAGGGTGGTTATGATTAGACAACAAATAGCAGATGAAGGTGTCAAATTATAAATATCCTATATACAGATATTCGGTTAAAGGATGCACCTACTGCTGCTGAGTAAAACAGAAATTGGAGTGGCTAAAAGTACATAAATGTGGGTACCTCAAAGAGAGAGCGCAGTTCAGAGTCCTCAACGTTACTGTTAATGTTCCTCACAAACAATGTCCTGGAAGGATGCTCCCCCAACGGATGCTCCCCAGCTACAGCCCCAGGACTGTTTGACAGACCGAAATTGTTGTTGACCCCATTGGCCCTAAGCCCATCACCTATGCTCGCATTCCCCAAACCAGCCGTGATGCTTTCCAAAGGGTCTGCGTCCAGCTCCATTCCCCCTCCACTTCCAAACACATCAAACTCCTCCAGTTCCTCTGCAAGATTTGTCTGCCCAGCTGGTTCAATCTCATTCGTGATCCCCGCAAAAAGCTCATCCTCATCTGGCAGCAGGTCGTCGATCTGCCGGAGATCAAAGTCAAACGGGTAGTCATTCCCGTGAGGATCATCGTCGAAGTCTTTCAGCTTCGCTGACGCGTCGTCCATGGAAGGGGTGCCATGCGCAGAGTCGGGAAAGTTCACTGAAAGAGGAAGAAAATGCACAAGATCAGGGCACCGGCACACCACACTGCCACAGCACTGAGCTCTGGATTTGTGGTACACTAAAGTTGAGACAGGTTAACAAGAAAAAAACAAAATGCTATTCCCTCTTTCTTCCATACATGTGCTTACAGAGGCAGGGTACAATAATGCTAATTGGCAATTGCCACTCATACACAGTATGTTGTCTGGAGAAGAAGATGGAAACAATTATTGGCGTACATTTTTCGTGCGGGAGAACAGGCAGCGAGGTGGAGAAGATGCTGGTGTCGCCAAGCCCGTTGGGCGGCTGCGGCGGAGGGACTCCCCAGGGGCTGCTGTAACCCGGCGGTGGCGGACGCTTCTTCGGCACCGCGAAACCTGGCACAAGCAAAGGCATCAATACAGTCAAGAGATAGAGCCGTGTGTGGAGCTGGTGAATGAAGGTGGGGGGATGGGGAATGGAGATGGTACCTGGTGGGCTGAGAGGGGCCGGTGCTCGGTCCATCACTGCATTCGCCGGGGGTGACACCTGCAAGGAAGCCAATTTTAGCATCGGAATATGCTTGGAAGGATTGGAGCTAATTTTGGCGCAATCACAACAACATCACCCAATCGCACATTAGGAGATACTCCGTAGGAAAAGACGGTAACTGAACCGGGTCAAAGAGCCGGAGCGGGTACCCCGGAACTGGATAAGCACGAGCAAGGAAGAAAGCAACAAACTTTGACCACTAGTCCCGAAAATAGCGGCGGCGCGATCAATCAATCAATCAATCTAGAGCGCCGTCAACGATCCCATCCCAACTAGATTAGAAATCGTTGCCGAGGAACAGAGCTCGAATTCGTCCGTCCATTCATGGGGAGGGGAGAACCGGAGAAAGTCAATCGCATCAGGGGAGGTTATACAAGCCCTAACTAGAACAGACGATCAGGCGGCGGCGGCGGCGCAAACTAAACCCAGCAAGAACCCGTAATCTGATTCAGGAGCAGCCCGCCTACCTACCTCGCGCCTCCGCCGGCGGGTTGGGGGTGGGGGGCGGAACCCTAGCTGCCGGAGTGAATCGGCGGCGGCCGGAGGAGAGAAATCAATCCCTCTGCCTGCTCCGCTGCTGCTGCGTTGGTTCGCGGGAGCGATGTGGGAAGAGGGGAAAGAAAGAAAAAGGCGAAATCTTTTCTCTGTTTCTTGCGCTCTCTCCTCTCTTCTTGTTTTTTATACTCCGCCACCACTGCTATCCCTTCCCCACAGAAAAGAGAAAAATAGCCCCTTTTTTGTTTCTAGACGAAGCAATTGGGTAGTAGTGGACGCCAAGGAGAAAATGATTATCCAATACCTAAAATAATCCACTGTGAAAAAATATAAGAAAACTTATTTATTTTTATATGGCAGGGAAGTAGCAGTAGTGGGATGGCGACAGCTATGATCATTGGCGCCCGCTCCTCCGCTACCTCCTCCTTTTGATCAGTAGACTCTGGCAGATGGGACCATGAGCACCTTGGGCCCCACGTGTCGGTGGGTTGGGTTGCATCAGGCGAGCGTGAGGCTTGCGAGGCGCTAGTGGCCAAGTGGCTCACGGGAGGCCCACAAAAGTCGGGAGGCGGGCCCACGAGGACGATGCTGCGGTGTGGGCCCGGCCTGTCGGTCCTTGAGGGGCTCGCTCGTGGCATATGCTGGATTGGAACGGCCGCTGGCGTCCGCTTCCTTCATTCGTTTTTTTTTACCCTTTGCTCAAAAAAAAAGTTTGTTTTTTTTACCCCTCTCTCTCTCTCTAACATCCATCCTCCCACTGTCATTTCCTATTTCTCTCTCTATACACATACATGTCACCAGGACACCAGCTAGCTTGCTCTAGTGCAGCAATTTTCCTCTTAAATCGTGTTTTTTGCTCCCTTTTGCATTTCCTCCTTTCATCGAAAAGGAGAGAAAGCTATCATGCTTTATTGGGAATTGGGAATTCGTACGCGTCGTCGACCGATTCTTTCTTGGCCGATTCATATCCTTTCTTATGCGATACTATATTCAGATTCCACCGATTTTAAAAGAATCTGGCGGATCGACTGGCTAGCTTGCAAGTTTAATACTGTACATAGTAAAATGAAATGGGAAAAAAAGAAAGAAAATAGGTGAAGGAAAGAGGTAGTAGCTAGCTACAATCCAATCCATTAGAAGGATGGTTGGGATGGCAATGGAGAAAGTCTTGGATGGTGATGTGACTTGCGGGCATTAAAATGGGCATCCATCCATACACACATCAAGATGATGATGATGATTATGATTGATATTCCTTACCTTATTCTTGTCTACATACACACATAGATAGATGGATGGATGGATAATCGCTTTTGTTTGTTTTGTACTAGTAAGTATCTTCTTTCTTGTGCTAACAAAAGAAAAAGGATAGAATAGAATATTCCAAGATGCGATGACTTAATCCCGGCCTCATGATGTTCCCTTGTTAACTTGATACTCTTCTCTTATCTTGCTTGGTTGGGGATAAGTACGACCACTTTGGGGGGTTGCTAATGGCGTGTGAACTCTAACCACATCATCAACACCTTGTAGCTAGCATTTCCCCACAAGTTACCTAGTACGATTCTCGTGTTACAATACTCCTACTACTAACCAGCTTAGCTAGAGATCCATCCGGTCAACATTCAATGTGCCTATCTATCTAGCTAACTAAAGTTTATTACTTGCAATTAGTGGGGTTTTTAATTAAAAAATCATGTCCTTTGATGAGCTCAACACGAGATCGATCGATTGATTACTGCCAAGCAACAACTACTCTACCCTAGTCTAGATACTGATTAAATATCCTCATGATCAAAAAACAATTCATTAGGAAATTGGAGATTCCATAGGCATGCCACTAGAGGACGACCATTTCCGTCCATCCATCCATCCTTCCCCTACATACATATGCGCCATGCTAAATTAAATCAAAGTCACACAATGGAGGAGGAAGCAATGAAAGAGACAAATAAGCAACCATTCGTAATCTAATCATCGCCGTCGTCATCACACATATAGCATAGTCTTTCCAATCAGCAACATATCAGCAGATAATATCACCCCAACAACCAACACATCCATGGCCCACCATCGCCAAAAAAAATAAAAATAAAGCACCACTAAAAAACCCACACATCTTAATATGAGTGCTCTTTAACCTTTTGCATCCACACCCAGAGGACTAGGAGGAGGACGATGTATCCACCATCTATCTACCTGTAAAACTTGTGCACTGTATATGGTGTTGCTTCAGTCCCTGCCTGCTGCCTCTGAATCTGAAAGCTTTCACAAAGAAACTGACATCTCCTCCTGCATTGCTCAAGGCTGCATTGCTTTGCTTTGCTTTGCTGCTGTATCTGTTATCCTGATGATACAGTTGCATGTCCACGCCACTCATCCTTTTCTACTTTTCTTTGATTGAAAAGCTCCCGCAGTGTGTCACAATCCACATCATATAAATGGGTGATGCATGCTGCATAGCCGGTGTCCTATATGCTAGTATATGCTTTCTATCCCTTCGTTGGGAAGCACTACATGTTCCTTTGCTTGTGTAGTTGTGTTACACACACGAATACGTCTGGTCTAGTTGACATGCCTTTTGCTTGTGGTGTGGCACACACATGACATGGTGATGGCAACAGATGGGAGGAGGATTGGCATCTACTGTACATGCTGCATATTATTTCTTATTCCTACTTATTGATCACTGTTTTCTTCCCTTTTCTATCACACGTGAAATCAGCTACTAGTATAAATGGTCATGGAAATTTCCTTTCCTTTCCTAGCCTAGTCATGATCCCGACAACACGAGGTTCAAAGTTTACCAATTTAGAGCATATCCAATAGTATATGCAAATTTGGAGATGTAAAATTAGGTGTTGTATAATTTACAACATCAAAAAATGCTTTTTTACATCTCTACAAAAACTCAACTTCAACAGAAGATGCAAAACGGATATGTAAAAGGGAAAATGCAAAACAGTCGGCCGCTGCGCTGCTGTTGTTCTGTTGCTGCCCGGTTGTTGTTGTGCTGCTGCTGTCCGACCGCTGGCCACTTTTGCACATTTAAAAAACAACCGATAATCAAATAAAAAATTATACATGTTCATAATATCAAATTATTACATAGTTCATCAAATCCACAACATCAAATGCATCACAAATACAACATAGTTTTGCACAATACACAAACAAATATGTTCTTCCCCTTGTGCATTGCCACTAGCATTGCAATGTCTTCTTCGTTCAAATCAAATTCGTCATCCGATGAGGATGAGTAATTGTCCAAGAATGAGGAGTCACACGAGCTCATCGACATTGCGGAAAATCATCGGTAAACTACTTTCCATCCCAACAAAAAAATATCAAGTTTGATCTTTTTTTACCTTCGGGGATTTTGTCGAACACCTTGCTTGCGGGGTGGAATAAACCGGCCGGCTGCGGGTTTGGCAGTTGTCGGCGGCAACAGTTGCGAGCGGCTGTGACTGCACCACCACCACACCCCAAATGCACAATTTATAATCCCTCTACTTGTGCGGAATAACACACACAACAAGTACATGTCACCGTTTTCCTCTGCTCTCTCGTTTGTCTACTCCGCTCGTTGTTCTGGTATGCGGGCCCCTCCCTCATGTTCCCTCCCGCCGAAGTGGAATAGGAGGGCGGGTCTGTCCGCCTATAGATACTAGCAGGGGTAGGTTGTTTTCTCTCTTCTCGAGAAACTTCCTGGCACTAGCAAGCGGCGTCGGGATTGGGATGCCCTCTTTTTTCTACTAGCATTCATGGTGGGCGGCGGAGATGGATGAGGCAAACCGAAGCTCTCTAAATAAGCTCGTTCTTGCCGGTTGGATGGATCTGCTACGAGCTGTTGTAGCTGGCCTCCTTTCTTACCATCATGGCGATGGAAAGAGGAGCTTGGATGTGGGTGGTTCTTGCTCGATCTGTTCAACGGGGATTCGATGTTGCTATTGTACTTGGGTGCCTATTCTCGGTGATGCTTTCTCGGTGGTACATCGCCGACTCACCATTGATGACTCAATCCCTCTTGACAATACCATTTTTCTACGACTCAAAAAAGTAAAAGAAACTACGAAAAATACTATGTCTTGATCCAGCTTCATCATTTTCTTCGATGAGAGTTTCTCTGCTAAGGCATCGTCTTCCTCAAGAGTATTTTTGGGGGTCACTTTCCTTCATATTCTTTTGGCTCCAAGGATATTATTCTACTCCTTGTGTTCAACTTCTAAGATCTACCAAACTTCTCTGTTCTCTAGGAACTTAATCATGTGTTTACACTCACAAATAATGTTAGTTTCTCTACTGTTTTGTACAACAATCTCAAAAACACTAAGGAGCAAAACTTGCTCTTACAAGTAGTGGGTTCAATCTTGCGGTGTTCTAGCGCCCTACTCGGGCTCGGCTTCAGTCTTTTCTCTAAAAATATCCTAGTGACCTTGTTTGGGACAAGACACATATTTGTATTTATTGCCACTAAGGGTAAAACAACGGGGTTTCATTGTATTCCACACTTCTTATTATCTATATTATGTCATCATGCTTTATGCATTACTTTGTTTACTTGTGAACGTAATACTTTGACATGCATGCTGCATAGCGGTCTTGGGAGTGAACTAATAGTAGTAGAAGTAGATGGAGCCATAGTGTTCTTTTTCCCCGGGCACTGAGGGCGTCTCATGGGGTATTTGATGGCTAGCTTGGAAGGGTCCGGTGGTGGCCTCAGAGCTGCTGTCGTGACATGTACGATGGGTATTCTAAGAGCATTGTCGGGCTCTTCTGGACGTGCGACCTCCGAAACCGAGTGTTCACAGTTGTGCTTGCATGTCCCTCTTGATGCTGATGACATCGCCAGTGTTGCCCAACCTTTCCCTTAATTCGCTTATTGTATCTTGGAGCTTGACTCCTCTTTGTAGTGCTGCTATGAGCCTGTCTGCGATAGGGAAGTCATTGAACTTTTTTTCAAGGGAGGATGTTGTATGCAGACACTAGGAGGGGTTTTGTATGATCATCGGCTGCTCCTGGCTTGGCTTGCGGGCATTGGTTTCTCATACATGGGTTGTCAGGTCGGCTAGAGATCGCGACTCGGGCGTCGTTGTCTATTCTACATCTCCATGGTTTCTTGCCAAGACGCATCATGTAATGTGAGCGTTGCAAGGCGTATCACTTATGCTTCTTTGGAGATCGGATCATCGCCTGCTATTGGTGTCCCCAAGTTGGCGAGTTGTGCATCTGTGAGGTATAGTGTGAAGCCCGTGGGAGTAGATCTTGGATTGTGTTACCTTCTGCGCCCACTATTGGTTGATCTGCAACACTTGCTCCTGAGCCGTTTCTGGTGTTGTCTCCGGGGTGCCTTCTCGTGTTGTTTGTGTTTGTCATGAAGACTTGCCGCTGATCGTATCCGTTCTCCATTACAGAGTCATGGTGTGATGATGATGATGATGATGAGGAGCCTAGGTAAGTATCGTCTCTCTCGGGGTTGAGATCGATCCTTCGAATGTTGTTGTGGTCGGACCCCTCACGGTCACTGGGGCTGAAGCTCTCATGGTCGCTGAGGTTGATGCTATTGTTGACCGTAGTGTCTTGTTGTCATCTGAGCTATATAAATAACATGCGTTGATAATTCCAATGAAGTGACATGTGGAGTTGGTCTGGTTGTTTAATGAAGGTGCCACGCCTCCTTCATTGTTCCCTGAGGAAAGCATCTCGGGGTGGTGGTTGTCGCGCAATGCTCGTAGATCTGGCAGGCTGAGCACTTGGTTTGATGTAGAGCGCGTCTTCTTGTTTCATTTTGATATGGTGTGGATCTCCTTCTCGGGGTTGTGCCCGTCCTCCTAATTAAGGTTTTGTGGAGCGGGGCATTGTTGTTGTAGAGTCCCGACCATCCTCTGGCTGGCCAGAAAATGTTGTCGTGGAAGATGTTGAATGACCGGGGTCGGTGCCAGGGCCTTGGTCATGAAGGTGGATGCGGGTTTGATGATCTCAAATGTTGTGCCTCTCCAATGTTCACAGGGACGCAAAGACTTGGATTGTCGTGTTGGTTGATAATGAACTCGATTGTCCCGAAGTTGATGGAGAGGGCAGAGCAGGTCGACGTCCTATCGTAGAGGCGTCCCGCTTCGTCAGTGATGAATGTGAGGTCGCCGAACGTGAACTCCTAGTATTCGACTCGTGAGCAAGGATAAATGCAAGGCGACTTGTTTCATCAATTTCCATAGGGTCATTCCTTCTGTGTAATTTTCTATCAAATGCACCACAAAAGCATTGGCCATTGATTCGTTTAGTGATACTTTATCATTGAAAATTGCCTATTGTTTTCAGGTGTATATAATAAGAGAGAATGAGTTGACGACAACTAGTGATGATCATGATGATGTCAAATGCAAAGAGGAAGATCCAAAGGTTACCACCAGTGTTAGCATTGACCTAGCAGTCGACGATGATCGCCCACCGTCGGTGGAGAAAATGAGAGCCGTTGAGTCGAAGATGTCGATTCTCAAGGGCACTCTCAAGGGGAGGCGGAGGAGCTGAAGTCGAGTGCGAAGAAGACCCCACAGGCTGTGCGGCGGCTGGCAACCGCGCCATGGTGACAAAAAATCACCAATTTGCGCATGGAGATCTCGAGTGACTATCTAGGATGGTGTTTTCCCGTGCACACCAACTTCAACATGTGCAACAGGAATGGTGTTTTATGATGTACTCCCTCCGTTCCAAATTAGATGACTTCAATTTGTATGGAACTCATCAACCAAGCAACTTTTCACCCGTTGAACTACTAAGCAAAGTAAGCATGCATGGATGCATGTTCTGGTTGCAGTTTTTGTTAGTCAAATCAAAAAGCTTTTGTAGTTTCGTGAAATAGATCAAGTCTGCCAAATGAGTATTCTTGATGCCGGCTTGATTTACAATTTCACAAACTGATCAGGTTTATCACTGCTCAATTTCTCCTCTCCGAAAGCAGCTCTCTGAAGTCCCACAGAGATGTTGATCTCCTCTTAACATGTGTGAGTAGGAGCTGACAGCTAAATTTCTTCCCATTTCAACTTCTTTGAGCCCACTTTCTTTTCAGAAAATAATACTCATCAAATTTCAAAGATGTGGAAGCAAGCCTCAAGTCTGAGAAAATTTCCTCATCTTTCATTTGTTGTCATTCAAAGCCAAGAAGAATTATAGCAGTATTATATTACTATTGTGTTAAGCAATCACAATTTTTTTTTGACAGTTAGCAGAGCAGAGTGGTGATATGCATCATGAATTCA
Source organism: Bromus sterilis (assembly GCA_950022295.1). NCBI lineage: Eukaryota > Viridiplantae > Streptophyta > Magnoliopsida > Poales > Poaceae > Bromus > Bromus sterilis. The sequence continues at coordinate 376,397,235 of OX465598.1, forward strand.
TGATTCAAGCTTCCATCAGGAATTATGGTACTTCCTCCGTAAATTAATATAAGATATTTTAGATTCCTATTTTAGTAATCTAAAACATCTTATATTTATAAACGGAGCGAGTATGTACTGTAATGTATATGTGTGAAACTAACCTTTCTTTCTTCCCCAGTTCAGCCACGTACCGAACGTGCAAGTTTTGGTTGCAGTTTCTTGATCAAATCAAAAGACATTTACTAAAATTCAGATGCCTGTTTTTCATTTCATTTCAGGTTTCTTTTTCTGGCCGTCCGTTTCGCACGAATCTCAGAGGCTCATTCGCGGGTTGGGCTTGATGGGCTTGTTTTCAGTTTTCAGGCTTGCAGCAGGTCGCCCACAAGCTTTTTTTTTTGAGGAGGGCTGGATTTGTAGGTTTCAGTTGTCAGTTTATTTTCTGTTTTTTTAGCACAGACGCTTGGTTCGATCAGTAGAGAAGTTATGATCATGCATGATCCTGTTTTGCATTGTTCATAGCATTAGCGCTCTGCAGAGTACGTATTATTTTGTCTGCTATGTAGCCTATGATCGGTGTAAATCAGTACCACTCTGCTATTATGGAAAATTCAGAGCCCGATGTTTTGTCTGCTCTTGCTCTATCTCATTTGGCCATTCTGGGTCTTTTGTAATCTGTTTCTTAGTAATGTAGTCCTGCACTGCAGCTGCTAAACCTTTTTCAGAGTTATCACTTGTTTGTTTGTATACCTTTGTTCAGAGAGTTAGCTGCCAGCCCTCTTCCTCTTTTAATGAAATTGTCGTGGATATGATCCTGACAATAAGAATAGGGATTAGAACGGAGCATGATCTATCGAGATGCAAACGGGTGGACGCAGGCGATTTTATCGAGTTCGGGACTCTCGCGGAGGAGATAAAATCCCTACGTCTCGTTTCCCGGAGGGTTTCCTTATCTTTGTATGAACAAGATGTACATGGGATCATTTCCATGGGAGAGGAAGAAGAAGAAGTGAGGAAGAAGAAGAGTGTCCCCCCCCCCCACCAGGTGTTTGGGCAAGGCTTATATAGAGTACGCCTTGTCTCTTCACTACCCTGATGGTGGGTTTTAATTACAGAGAGTTACATTTGTTATTTAATACAAGAAACTGAATACTCATAACTACCCACTACTGCGCATAAGGAGGGAGTAACGCTTCGGGTTTCAATGCTTCTAGTGTCGTTTAATGTTCCTCCGAGTAGTAGGCAGCTCGGTTGTCCTTTCTTCCGAGTAACGGGCAGCTCGGAGATAGTCCCTTCTTTCGAGTAACGGATAACTCGGAGATCGTCTTTCTTCCGAGTAACTAGCAGCTCGGAGATAATTCATTCCGAGTACCTTATGATTCCTGAGTTACTTATAACTCGGTAATTTATGTTTTTGATTTCTCCTTTGTTTCTGGAAAGGCTTAGGTGAATGTTGATAAGCTATCATTCAGTTAAGGGTACCCCATGATATGCGATACTTAAGGGTATGCCTTAGATATGACCACGACAGTAGCCCCCAAGGCTCCGAGTAAGTTCTTGAAGTTACTCGGAGTCTTTAGATTAGAGATTTGTTGTATAAATCCTTCTAGTGGGAGCACTTCTTAGTGCACCCAGTGGGTGTAGCCCCCAAGGCTCCGAGTAAGTTCTTGAAGTTACTCGGAGTCTTTTGATTGGAGACTTTTCATTAATTGGGATAATTGATTTCATCAAAGGAGAGTGCTCTTCCTATTGATGACATATTCATAAGGTATATGAAGATTAAACTCAATAAGAGGCCCGGAAGGACTTTATTGATATTTGAACTTTTCCCTCGAATGTGGGTCGGGCAAGTTAACGGAAAAAATCTGGCGACACTCAAGCGTCTCTCGGAAGAGGAGGACTTAGGCCTCGAAGGGCGTGTCTCGGAGCAAAAGGCCTTAAACTCCATACAAACCAGATTTGTAAAGTCTGATATTCTAAAGCATCGTAAAATGAGCTTTAGATCATACTACATGGGATATCAATTCTTTACCCCCTGCACCTTATCCTACTAGTAATCTGGCAATCTACGTCAGAGACGGATTACTAGTGAATTAACTACTCGGAACTTTTCTCGAATAATTAATGAATACAAGATTTTCCGTTTGTTGTGCGTTTTAGAAGGCAGTTTCTTTCTAACTCATTACTTAGCTTCAGGTGGTATCCCATCCCGTCACTGTTTTGAGTTTTTGAGTATTGTCTGCTTTCTTTGACGCTCCGAGTGACAACTTACTCGGTTGTTTGGTAATGACCCTTTCTGAGTAATAGCTTACTCGGAAAGATTTCCGAGTGACGACTTACTCGGTTTTGTTGAGTATTCGAGTGGTAACTTACTCGGTACGTTGTTCTTCCGAATGAAGATCTACTCGGGATAAATTTTCCTTCCAGTGGGCGCACGATTAGTGCACCCACTGGGTGTAGCCCCCAAGGCTCCGACTAACTATTGGTAGTTAGTTGGAGTCTTTTACTGAAGCTATACAAAATTGTTTCATCGTGCGTGGACATGGAACATTTTCTTGAGTGTTGTTTCTTGAAGGATTTTGGAATCTCGTTGTGCGCGGGCACGGAATGACACCAAAGATATTTCCTTCACTGACCTGAAAGAAAATGCAAATAGATAGAGAATGAAAGTATTATAATATTCATACCCAGAAAGCTGGGTGAAAACGCGAGACTTTAAACTTTGCAGAAATAAAGTGTAGAACTCAAACTTTGCAGATAATAATATGTCTAACTTGGTTTACTGTTCTCTCGTGTTTAGCCATTTAGCGAGTCGGCAGACCATTAGCTTTTGCTCTTGCCAACCAGACAGTCAGGTTGCGACCGGGTTGGAGACGAAGAGTATGCGTTTAGGTACCGAGCGTGTATAGGCGTTTGACGAAGAACAGGAGAAAACCAAGTAAACAACTTGCCGACTGGCGGCGCAACTAATGGGTAGAGCAAAAAACCACCAACAAAGGTAAATCTGATTCTAATCTAAGTTGTAGCCCCCGAGTGCGTTACAACCTTCGACGGCGGACCTGTCGGAATACGGGGAAAATAATTTGTGTTTCATCGAGGTGGACTCGGGTAAAGGCGAGAAGTGGTTCCCGGGTGATGCTTGGGAGAGACAAACTTGCTAAAGATTAAGTGCGGAAATTGGTTGTATGAGAAACTTATCTGTTTCCGCGTTGGTGATGTAGTCGGTGTCGGTGACGCCGTGACACGACGAAGAGAAGTCTTCGGAGGAATCTGAGGCCGAGTCGAAGCGTAGTCCGTGTCGTGACGGATGCCGTCGTCGAGGGAGTCCGTAGCACATTCGAGCCGCGGCCGAGTCGAAGCAATGCAGAGTCGCGGAAGGAGCGTGTAGCTTTCCCAGGTCGAGTCGAGGCCGAGTTGCTGCGCCGAGTTGAAGCAGCTCGGGGAAGGCCGCCGAGTTGGAGTTGGTCGTCGAGGGTCGCCGAGATAGCACAAGTCGGAGAGGGTCGTCGAGCTGGTCATCAGCCGGGACGCCTCACGTTGCAGATGTACGTGAGCGAGGTCGGAGATGAGTAGAGGCGAGGTCGGGGTGGTCCTCCGGGCTGGAGAAGGGAATGAAGACCTTCGGAGTCGTGTGCCGCTCGCCATTCGCGTGGCTCATGAGCCGCGTTCAAGGTCGAGCGGATCGTCGTTCGAATAGATGTATCAGCGCGTTTCGGTTTGCTCTGTACGCCTCCTCGAGTTGGAACAGCTCGGAAGAGGCCACCATGTTGGAGCAGCTCGGGAGTGGCCACCGAGTTGTTGTAGAGAAAAGTTAGCACGTACCAACGCTGATGGATGAATAATGCATGCAAACTTAACGTGTACGTGGTGATGTATGAAGTATACGGCTCATCCGAATCGCTGTGGTTGAAGCGCCGAGTAGTGGCCGTAGGTCGAGTTGGGATTGAGCTGATCCTGACCTCCGAGTTGGAGGGTTGCACCTCCGAGTTGGAGCAGAAGTCGGCGTCTGCGTGACTCATATCCGAGTTGGAGAGGGAGTCGTATCCGAGTTGTGCATGGGATGGAGCTGCTGAGTCGTCCAACGCAGGGGATTCTCTGGAAGGAGGTCGGCGCCACGCGCCGTGCGAGGGAGACCGTCCGAGTCGCGAGCAGATCGGGGAAGGCCACCGAGCTGGAGGAGTAGTCCTGTGCCCGAGCTGGAAGAAAAACACACGTGTGAGACGTTGCTGCCAAGATAGCCGAGGCCGTACACTGTCCGAGGAATAGCGCTGGAAGTTGAGTCGCCTCGTCAGAAAAGTTGATGTCCGAGGAAGGAGCTGCCGAGTTGCGCGGGACTGCAGATAGTCGGTGGGTTGGAGCGGCTCGGAGCTGGAACGACTCGGGAAGGACTGCCGAGTTGAAGAAGCTCGGGGGAGGCCATTGAGTTTGAGGGAGACGGGCGTCTGAGCATTGGAACGTGAGATGATGAGCCGAGTCCCTGCGTCCGAGTTGCTGGCTTGCTGCGAGCTGCTGCTTCCGAGATGCAGCTCGGCTGCCATGCTTCTTAGTAGCTGGCTCAAGCTTGTCCGAGTCGTGGAGGAAAACCTGCATGAGGAAGGAGATGCAGGGGCGTGACCACGTCACGAGACGTAGAAGTTATAGCCATGTCGATGCAGCGCAGGACACCGAGTTGATGTAGATCAAAACCGAGTTTACGCCACGTCGCGCAGAGTCGGACAGACATAGATGCTGATGACGAGCTGAGGTTGAACCAAGGAGGCCGAGCTGGAACAGTTTGGAGGGTGCTGCCGAGCTAGAGCAGCTCGGGAGAGGCCACAAACGAGCACGTAGCCTTGTAATGTACTATATTTACTGCATGCGGGTGCGTTTCCTTTTATCTCTCATACTTAACGTAAGTTTTGATGGCTGACGTTACGCTGCAGCGTTCACTACACAATGCTAATTAGTGCGGTCATAAATAGGTAAGTTAAATAACGCAGGAAGGTAAGCGAAACGCGCAAATACAGTCGGCCGACGAGCTCGCCGGCGTAGGCGACGCCTGCCCGAACTTGACGCTGAAGATGGCGGTGGCTTGGATCTCCGCCGCACGCAGCCGGAGCCGCCTTGGCGCCTTGGCGGGGCTCGCAAGCGGGACAGCTCAGGGACACGCACTGGGACGCGACCGTGAGGCTGAGGAGACGGACGACGGCGCGCTGACTAGCCGCGTCAGGTGCGCAAGCAGGATGGTTCGGCCCTTGCCGGTTCTACCGTCGCATCGCCTTTCATAGCCTCGCCGCACACCATGATGCCCGGCACCATGACCACTGATCGAGAATCTCCAGTGATGATAGTTCATCTCTGGGCGTGAAAGCAAAATTGCCCGAGAAATCCCTGCTCTTGGAAAAGAAGATATGCATCAAAAGCAAAAATGAAATATGCGTAAGAATGAATACAAACCGTTCGCATCATGGATCGATAGACGCCATGCCCCAAGGTGGGCGCCAACTGCCGTGGATATGATCCTGACAATAAGAATAGGGGTTAGAACGGAGCATGATCTATCGAGATGCAAACGGGTGGACGCAGGCGATTTTATCGAGTTCGGGACTCTCGCGGAGGAGATAAAATCCCTACGTCTCGTTCCCCGGAGGGTTTCCTTATCTTTGTATGAACAAGATGTACATGGGATCATTTCCATGGGAGAGGAAGAAGAAGAAGTGAGGAAGAAGAAGAGTGTCCCCCCCCCCACCAGGTGTTTGGGCAAGGCTTATATAGAGTACGCCTTGTCTCTTCACTACCCTGATGGTGGGTTTTAATTACAGAGAGTTACATTTGTTATTTAATACAAGAAACTGAATACTCATAACTACCCACTACTGCGCATAAGGAGGGAGTAACGCTTCGGGTTTCAATGCTTCCAGTGTCGTTTAATGTTCCTCCAAGTAGTAGGCAGCTCGGTTGTCCTTTCTTCCGAGTAACGGGCAGCTCGGAGATAGTCCCTTCTTTCGAGTAACGGATAACTCGGAGATCGTCTTTCTTCCGAGTAACTAGCAGCTCGGAGATAATTCATTCCGAGTACCTTATGATTCCTGAGTTACTTATAACTCGGTAATTTATGTTTTTGATTTCTCCTTTGTTTCTGGAAAGGCTTAGGTGAATGTTGATAAGCTATCATTCAGTTAAGGGTACCCCATGATATGCGATACTTAAGGGTATGCCTTAGATATGACCACGACAGAAATCGCAGCTCTTTCGAAAAACAATCCACTGTAAATTTTGCCTGCAGCCAAAAACATTGAAATTTGTGAAAACTGTAATTAGCAAAATTAAGCAGATATGCAATAATGTAATATAGAGTAAGCAGTAAAATGGGTGGCAGAATTAGACATATGAGTAAAATGGGTGTTCTCCATTCCTTCTTATTCTAGTTTTCGGCTTTAGTCTATTATATTGTCCTTTTTCAGTTTTATTCATTGTTATTTATTCAGTCCTTTTCAATGATATTGAAGTTAGTCTTATTCATTATTTGTTCTTCAGTTCCTTAATTTTTGTTAAGTCATACTAACATTTCTTTCCTCTCAGTGTCCTCTCATTTATCTTCATATTTATTATAATTTCTTCAGTCACATTCAGTGTTCCTCTTAGTTTTTTGTTGAATTTCCTCTCGGTGTTTTTTATATATTTTCTTTCTTTTCCAGTGAGTCGTTAACTTTCTCTTTTTCCTTTATCATCCTAGTACTAGTTTCTTTCTTTTGCAGATTTCATTCTTTCTTCAATGTTTTCTTTTGCAGGTGATTCTCATATCTATTGTTTTCATCGTTTTATTGGTCTCTCACTTCTCTTCCAACTTGATGGAATTCAGCTACTCCCTCCGACCCATATTAATGGGCACAACTTTGTACTAGTGTGCCCATTAATATGGGTCAAAGTTGTACTAAGTGTGTGCCCATTAATATGGATCGAAGGTAGTAGTTACATTTATTATCTTATTTTTTGCATTTTTGTTTTAGTGCTAAAACAGAAGTCTGGAAACTACTAGACCCTTCGAATCGAAAAGTTTTTTCTGTTTGCAGTTTCTTAGATTTCTAAGATTTGAGCAAATTTCCTCATCTTTCTTCTTCTTGTCATTCAAAGCCAAGGATTAGAGCATACCAGTAGTAAGCAATCACAAATGAAATGGAAAACCGGAAAACACTGTAGCAGGCAGAGTGTGGATGATTCATTTCAAGCCATCTTCTCCGGCACCGGAGCTTCCGGGGTCAGGGAGGCCCAGAACTCCTCGTCCTTCTCGAGCTCCGCCATGTTCTCTGGCGTGAGCACGAGCTCCGCGTCGACGCTGCCGCCGCCTTCCCGGCCGGGGTACAGCGCCGTCCTGCCGTCACACTTGTTGGCCCTGCCGCTGCGCGCCGCCACGGGCGTCCCCCACCCGAAGTCGCAGCCGTACATGTCGAACCGCGGCGAGCTCCCCATCAAGGTCACCGTGGGATCGGACCGAGGCGTATACACGACGGGCTTGGCCGTCCACGCCGCCACGCGCGCCCTGATGGCCGCGTCCGTGTGCGCCGCCACGGCCCGCCCCACGGCCGCCGCCGCCCACCCGTGCCCGCGCGCCAGGAGGTCGTCCGCGCGCGCCGGCTCCGTGCCGACGACGCAGATGCTGTTGCCGAAGTACTCTCGCGGGAGCTCCGGCCGGAGCCGGACGCGGTTGTTGACGGCGACAAGGCACGTGGTCTCCTGCTCCGGCGCCAGCCGCCGCGCGCGGGTGATGCATCGCCAGAGCAGCGACGATAGCGCCTGGAACCGCGTCAGGGCGGCGGCGCCCGCCGCGTCGCCGGCGGCCAGGAGCTCCTCCCGCGCCCGCTCCTTGAGCGCGGCCAGCGAGCCGGCCGAGAAGTGCACCATCCGCTCGCGCAGCGGCGTCGGGGAGGCGCGCTCGACGAGCTCCGACACGTCGTCGGCGCACGGCAGCACGACGGGCCCCGCCGCGCCGCCGCCGGGCGACCAGCGCTGGAACGAGCAGGGCTTCGGCGCAGGGGGCGCGGTGGCGCGCGCGAGGGCGGCCCAGTGGTTAACGAAGTCCCAGAAGGCGGTGCCGTCGGAGAGCGCGTGGTTGTAGGCGAAGCCGACGAACACCCCGTCGGCGAGGTCGGTCAGCTGGACGGCGAACAGAGGCTGCTCTGGGCCTCCGTAGTTGAGGGCGTCGTTGAGCTGGAAGAACTGCGCCAGCACGTCGCGCGGCACGTCGGCGCCGGGCGGGATCACGTCGGCCATGGTCACCCCGTCGGCCACGGCGTGCACGACCTCGACGCCTTGGCCGTCGCAGTCGATGTGGACGGAGCAGCCGACGACGGCGCCGGTGCGCTCGTCTCTGTGCTGCTCCGTGGCGAGGCGGCCGGCGACGGGGTAGTAGTGGGAGAGCGCATCGGCGAGTGCCGCGGCGAGGCGGTCGGCGGCGTGGTGGAGGGAGAGGGGCTCGTCGGGCTTGTGGAAGAGGAGGCCCTTGTGGATGTAGTCGGCGGAGAGCATGGCGACGTCCCAGGACGTGAGCGGGATGAGCTCTCGCGGGCGCGGCGGCGGCGCCACCGTGCGCGTCGACACCACGCGCACCATCGACGGCGGCATCGTGCTTGAGTGGGGACTGGGGACTTTGGGCCTACAATACCTCGTGCCTAGCTAGTGGGTTTGTTGCTGCAGTCTGGAGTCCAAACTAGAGCACATGAGATTTCAAAAATTAAGGACGTTCTCAACCTCTCTCTTTGCTGGCATGTGTCTTTGGTCCACGTGTGTATATTGTTAGGAATAAACCAACGTCATTAGTACTAATCATCATTAGATTAGTCACTTATGTCCAAAGTTTTGAACAGACGTCTTCTCGTTCGTACAGACGCCTATTGTGAAGAAATCGTTTGTTTTAAATTAAACTGGCTGATAGTGCTCGCCGATCCGCCGCCTTGACAGCTAACCACGTGTTCACATGGGTTTGTCGTGTTTTATTCGTCGGCACTGTGTTTAAGGGCATTTCTAATTGATTCCCAATCCGGGGATAAGGGAGTAAAAAATTGTGTTTACTCCTTTACAACGCACCTAGCCGATCCTAAAATCGTTAGTGGAGCATAATTTTTACTCCAACTCCCTACCCCCAATCTCTTTAAATATACTCCATCTATCTGCGGCCGAGTAAAACAGACTCTCTCTCTCCCGCTGCTGCCACTGATGACCTTCGAGTCACCCGGTATGGATACCCAACACCCCCGCTCACCCCGCCGGCCACCGACGCCGGAAACCCCACGAGCCGTCGTCGATGCCAAAAAGGGTTTGGGGATGACAAAGACCCACCGGGTCCAAGCTCCACCTCCAACGGTGTCCGTGGTGGCCACCGCATCTCCGGCAACGGCACGTCTGTCGTGGGAAAGTCACGGCAGATGTCCGTAGAGTCGGACTTATCGTGGGACCTTTGCTGCGAGACGAATTCAAGGAGGGAGTCGACATAGGCACATGACTCGGCGAGTTACCCAGGTTCGGCCCCGACGGTGCGGTAAAGACCTACTCCTGCTTTATGACTATATGGGGATCGACTCTTCAATAGGAAGAGCCGATCGTATCGATTACAGTGCTGATGTTTCGCCGGCTTAGTCTCGTGGAGATCTAGGCTCTGAAGCGAGTTGTCTAAACCTGGCTTGATGTAAGTTCTCCTTCTGGCTCCTGTGGTCCTCGGCTTATAAAGGCGCCGGGTCCCGGGATTCCTAGAGTCCGACTCCTACACGATGTGGAGTTCTATTCTATTTTACAAGTTTTCTACGTGCTATACAAGGTAAGTCGAATTCCTTCTAGGGCTTCAATCTTCATGCTTGGCACGTCAGACTCCTGGTCGGGTCTTCTTTGTGGGCCTTCATATGTAAGCCGACCCAGAGGTTCCTAATGCCGGGTCTATGGGCTTGATCCATCCCCTGACATTAGCCCCCAGAATTGTTGTGATGCTTTAGTCTTCACAGCAATCTTCTTTATCTTCTTCATTGCCGCCGGCTCGTCATGGATCAATGGCCGACTTTCATGCTTGGCATTAATTGGGAGTCGGAGTCATCTCTCTTCAATCTTGCTTTGATTCCTTGATCTTTAGGGAGTCGGTCCTTCTGGTTGAGTCGACCAATATTTCCCAGAGCCAAATTTTTATTTAGAAGACAACGAATCTGAATCTTCAAACGTTTCCTCAGAGGGACTTAAAACGGCCTGCCTCGATTTCGGAGGCGCAGTTAATGTTGCCTAGGTTTTGCACGTAAATCGAGGGATCTCCTGCCTTTTAGGCTGGCGGTTAGCGACGCCTCGAGTCTTGAGCAAAGGTTCTTTGATAAATATACCCCCGCCCGCACCCTTTCTCATCACCCCAATCCACATCTGCTCTTCTTCTTCCTTGCGCACCGGAGAACAAGAAGCTTCTTCTCTCCGCCTCCGTTCTGCGTTGTTCCTCCCTCATCGTCTACGCGAAACGGCCTGGGACCGTGCCATTCTCTCACACCATCGAGGTAAGTTCTTTTTCACCCCCATGGTACTGTAGTTCTTTCTCTCATCTCCATGGTTGCGAGCTTCACATTCTACTGTTTTTACATACCGTGCATGTTGGTAGATTGGATAGGATCAATAATGGATAGCTTCAGTAGTATTTCCTTGGTCACGCAACCGTAGTTTACAGATCCATTTTCATCTTGCCTCTGTTTCCAGTTTTTTCGCAAGTCGCAGATCTGTTCATCATTTTTCACCTATTTCTCGGGTTGGTTAGATCCAATCACCCCGCTGTATTTTGTGAAAACTGTTTGTGTAGTTTCCTCGTAAGCCGGTTTATGACCGACTCTAGTTTTCTTTTTCTAGAGCCGACTTCTACACCATGAGCCGGAAAACTGCTGTTGATAAAAGCAAAGTCGCTGCGGACAAAAGTAAAAACCCAGCTGGCAGGACCAAACCTCCAGCTCCGCGGCCGACTTTAGAAGCTAACTGGTCAAAAAGCTGGGTCACTGATGCCTTTTTGAAGGAGATGGAAACAGAGGGGATTTTGCCTCCCCAGGCTGAAATTAAGTGGCGGGCTCCTGGAAAGGAGACCCGGCATAAGCCTCAGGGAGATGAAGTCGTTGTTTTTGCTGATCATATCACTAGAGGTTTCCTTCCTCCCGGCTCCAAGTTTTTCAGGAGTGTGATGCACTGCTACAAACTGCATCCTCGGGATCTGAGTGCCAACTCGATACTCAATATTTATCATTTCCAAGTTTTCTGCGAGGTTTATCTGCAGATGAGGCCGAATTAGCTCTGTTTGCCGCTTTCTATTATTGCAATAGACAAATTGAATACAGTGGAGGGCCGTCTCTAGAATGTGGCGGCGTCACTATTCAAAAGCGCGCCAAGTCGATTTACCCCTCGCTCAAGCTGAGTTCCAATGTGAAAACATGGCAAAAATCTTTCTTTTACTGCACCATTGTGACTCCTCTGCCTGGCTTTCGTGAGAGTCGACTTGAATTTCATGACGGCTTGAACTTGTTTCCTTCGGATGCTCATGATAAAAAGCATGAGCCGATTATGGCTCGGATAAAGGCCTTGTTAGCTCATGGTCTTGCCGGAACAGACCTGATCAAATGCTGGATAGGTTGGAAAATCCAACCTCTTAGTTTGAGAGACCGACTCATGTGTGAGTACTCGGGACCGGATGACCCTATGTGCTTTGCAAAGAAGGAGATTTCTAGAGGGGCTCTGGTGGCGAGTTGCAAGAAATTTCTTGCTGAGCGTATAGAGGACATCAAGAAAGTCGGTCTCCCCCCGTTCTGTGAAGCCAATCCGGCTCTTCCGGTATGTTTTTTCCCTTATTATTCTTCCCCAGTCATAATATTAGGCTAGAGATCTTATCCTTTCCAATTTTTACTTTCCAGGAAGGTGATCCATGGTGGAATGTGGGGGTGACGAGGGGGTGACCCCACGACTCCTCTACGTGAGGGTACCTGGTGCGTGTCATGGCTGGCGGCCCACCGGGGGCCCACTCGTGGACACCGACTTGATGGAATAAGACGTGAAGCCGAGGACTTGAGGCGCAAGACAAGGACTCCTACTTGTAGTCGACTAGGACTCTTGTAAACCCATACCTAGCTATCTATATAAAGCGAGGCAGGGGCACCTCTCTAGACATCATCTAAATCCCCACGCATAGAACTAGACAAATCTCTCTCCACCAAAGCCCTCACGGCACCTCTCTACATCATCATCAATACAAGATCAGACAAGCAGCATGTAGGGTTCTCCCTCCGGGGGCCTGAAGCTGGGTAAATCGTGCCCCATGTGTCGCTTGCCACCTCCGAATCCTACCAACGCGCAGGCCACGTCGCTATCTTTCCTCCTACACGAAACCTAGGGTCCCTGACCATAGGATTTGCCGGGGTTGATCCCCGTCAGGGGGCAAGACCTCCCTATGGAAGAAGTTGATGCTAAAAGTCCGAGTCATTCGGTAAGATTCACTTAATAGCCCCCTTTATGATATCTTTTTTCTTACCCTTTTGGTTCCCGTAGGATGACTCGGAGGAGGAGGATGAAGATGAAGAGGAACAAGAGGAAGTTCCTCCAGTTAGGGCCGACTCTCGCAAGGAGAGCAAAGCCGTCAACCCACCGGTAATATCTTTTCCGGCTGTTTTGATGATTTGAGGCAATCTTGTGTCTTATGTTTTTGTTTATAGGCACAAAATCGCAAGAGGCATACCCGTAGTTCTGACTCAGCGGACCCTCTTGTAGTTTTGGGGGATGAACCTCGAAAAGTTCGACAGAAGTCGACTTTAGTCGTCTCTCCTTCTCGTCAGTCGGCAGGGATTTCTAAGGGACAACCTCAAGGTGGCGACTCTGGAACCGGTACTCCTTCTGAGGGCTCCTCTGTCCAGATGTCAGTTTTCCCAGTCAATCGTGGGTAAGTGTTTCTTTCCTTAAGATAATAACTTTGTTCTTTGTGTGTTTTGTTAACACGTTCTATTTTTGTTTTGGAGCAGTGCTCAAATTGACCCCAAGGACCTAGCCGACTCTTCTTTTGCTAAAGAGTCGGTTATATTTGAGAAATTGCCAGAGGTTTCTGAAGCTTTGAAGAAAGATGGTTTAGATGAGTCGAGCCCATCAGATATATACAAAGATAAATCTCCTGAAGCCGGCCTTGATAAGCCAGCGGTTCTTTCTGAAGAAGTTTTGGTTGCACCAAGTTGCGTGCCGGCTCCTTCTAAGGAAAAAGCGGTTGCTGCTGATATTTTGATCACTGGGACTCGGAAGGGTGACGCACCTGCTAGTACATCCATAATGAAATTTTTGGATGACAAGAGTCAGGTGACAAGTCAATTTACTGAGTCAGCATCTGAGAAGGTGTTTCTTGAAGATTTATTCAAGCGGTCTTTGGCTTGTTCTTCGGAGCAGCAAAATATATTCCTCCAGCTTCGGAGGCGTTATGAGGTATGTACTTGCTTGCCCTTGTCCTTGGTGTTATATATCTGTAGCCCCTGTAAGCCGGCTTGGTGATTGATTGCCATGCCGGGTTATAATAGTTAAGATGTACGAGCCATGAGTCAATATGCAGAATTATGGTGAATTTGAACTGTAGCCCCCATGGATCGATATACCAATTTTTGTGGTATGTCGAGTCATCCTAGTTTTTTGAGCTATAGCCCCCACGAGCCGGCAGAATGTGATTACATTTCTATCGGGTCATGTTTCTTTATTTCTAACTTTAGCCCCCAAGCAACTTTGTTTAGGGAATAGGTCTAAGTGAACACTTAGTAATATTTTGTTACTTGTAGGCTGTCGCCATGGACGCTGGGCAATCCAAGCGTCAAATGGAGGAACGGCTCGCTGCAGAGTCGGCAAACCTTAAATGGGCCGATGATGAAATTAGCCGACTCCTTGAGGAGTTTGTGAGAAAGGACAAAGAGCTGGAAGCCGTCAAAGCCGAGATGTCTGAAGCCGCAAGTGTTCTGACCAAAGCTATAAATGATGCAGTGGCTCAGCGTGATACAGCTGAACGGAAATTAAAGTCAGCACAAAAGAAGCTGGAGACGCTCAAGGATAGTATCCACCGGCTTGTATCAGCCATCTTTGGTGAGTCGTCCAAGCTGTTTTTGTTTTAACTCTGAGTGTTCTGATTTCCTTTGTTATGCTTGCTGACTTTTGTTTGTCTTTTTTGTCTTTTGAATAGGCAAAGATCATGATATTCTGGGTGAGACGCCTGCGATGAAGCTGACTTGCACATTTTCCTTGGTCAAGCAATTGTTTGAGGGTGCATGTAAGGCGGTTTATGCAACTCAGCCCAAGCCCCCAAGCATGAAGAGAATAACTGATATGGCCCTCTCTCAGTTATACCTGAGTGGGTGAAGCTGGGGAAGCGGTCGGCTTGCTGCATGGGAATGATGCGTGGCTTGGAGCTTGTCAAGGCATATCATCCCGGTTTGAAGCTGGATCGTCTGGCTGCCGGCTTCCCGGAGCTTAAAGCAGATGGATCAAATTTTTCTAAGGAAGATTTTATAAAGGTACATAAAGAGACTCGCCCTTTTGCCACCAAGATTGTTGATGACGACGAACTGAGTCGGCTAGAGACTGGATATGATGAGCACAACAAGAGGCGGCAGATCAAACTGCCGACTCCTATTGAGTTTTCTCTTCTTCCTACTGCAAAGGTGACTTTGGCTCCGGGGAACCCTGTGGAGCCGTTTCCAGGAGGAGAAGAGGATGACTTGATGATGGATGACATTGCTGATGTGATGTTAATGAAGATACACAATGAGATCTTGCCATCAGCAAATGTTGCCGGGTCGTCGTCTCAGAGTCAGGCCAATGTTCCATCGTAAGCCTCTTGTTGAGGAAAAAACTTTAATAATATTTATACGGCCGTAGTGCCGGGTTTGTAAAACTGGGAAACGTGTCCCGTGACTTTGTGACCTGCATGTGGTCAAATACTTTTTATGGCGTTTGAATTTTGCCTTGCCGGCTTTTGAATGCAAATTTATCATGCCATCTGACTTTTGTCTTTTGGAGAAGTTTTTCTGTCTGACACGAGGCGACTCATAGATGCTTTCAAAGTGTAATCTCCATGAGTCGTTTATGATCATCATTGTGTCATGCCGACTCATTTTGAACTATAGCCTTCAGAGTGTTGGGTTTATCTTTTACCCGTAACAGTCTGGTAACTTTACAATTTTCTTTGAAATTTTGGCAGATATTTTTTATGCCAAGCCCTTTTGATAAGGAATCTTTTGAAGTTCTTTCTTCACAAGAGTGGGCATGCTTAGCTAGCTGATAAACCGAGTCTTTATTTGAGAAGGAAATTTAAAGCGTAGTCCCCATGAGCGGTATGTGCATCTGTGTGCAGTCCTGAGTCACATAAGCTTATTTTGCCTGACCACGTAGATGGGTTGTGTTCCCAGCTTCTAAGTAGAGTGGTTGTGTCGGCGTGAGCCAAGTGTGAAGAGTGTCGATTTGTATGGAGAAAGCCGGCGCGATGAAAAAAATCGACTTTTTATATGTATATGGCGAAAGGCCATTGCGACCGAAGTCGACTTTATATGTGGCGAAAGCCGTTGCGACCGAAGTCGACTTTATATGTAGCGAAAGCCGTTGCGACCGAAGTCGACTTTATATGTGGCGAAAGCCGTTGCAACCGAAGTCGACTTTTTATATGTAGCGAAAGCCGTTGCGACCGAAGTCGACTTTTTATATGTGGCGAAAGCCGTTGCGACCGAAGTCGACTTTATATATGCAGAAGATGCGATAAAAAAGAGTATGTGATGATGCTAATGTATGCAAAATATAAAGGCTCATATAGAAGTCGACTCTGGATTCATCTTTTCCTTATCTTCTCTTTGCTGAGAAGAAATTTGGGTTATCCATGAGTCGGAACTTCTCTGTATGTCGTCTCACATTGATCAGCGTTTTTCCGTTTGCTTTAAAACTTCTTCTTGAGAGTTTTTTTAGCCGGGTTTCGCGTATTTGGATCGTATGAGCATCGAATATACAGACGATTATAGGGCGTGTAGTGCCACATGTATATGTTGGGTTTTCCTTTGGTTAAGACTCGATGAATGTAATCGAGCCCCCAAGATTTTCCTGAAATAAGCTACATACATGTAATTTACACAAATGTGTCGGGTTTTCTCATTTTTAAAGGCTTGATGAAGTATCATCAAGTCCCCTGAGTTATCCCTGAAATAAACACATAAGTGCTCAGATAACAGTTTGAGAGTTGATCAAACTCCCAAGTTTCTGAGATAATAATAATGCAAAGTATGGCATATGTAATGCAATTGTATGTGAAACGAGTATAGGATGTAATGCATGCAGGATTCGTTGAATCTATGGTCAATCGACGATGATTTTTATAATCGACTTGTTCATTGTATGTTGCAGGAGCCAATAAATGAGTCAATTGTTTATAGAGTGCGATGGGAATCGGCTTTATATGGTAGATGGTGATGGCCGACTCTAGGTGTAGTAGGGATGGAGCCGGACGTTATCCCATGTTCTTTCATTTGTTGATGATGACATGGGCTAACGGCTTCTTCGTTTGCTTCCTGAGTCGGTAGGCTTCAATATTGGGGTTTCTTGTCCTTTGGCCTGTTTCCTGGGTTTGATAACCCGGATCGGCTTTATTGTGAACGAGTCCATGTTCTTATCACCAGGTGTCTTGGCCTCTTGCGGCTGTGTGAGCCGGTTGGCCCGTCGTCGTATCGACTTGCCTCTAGAGTGTTTTTCTCGATTTGGCGTCGTACTCCTGCATGAAGTAGCACTGATCCCAGGTGTGGTTAGCGAGGCGGCCCGGTCCGGAATGTTTTGGGCAAGCTTCTTTCATAGCTTTGTCACAATCCCGGTGTCTTTTGTCTTTCCTTGACGGTCGTTCGTACCTCTGGGGTGGTCGTACTCGTGTGAGGTTAGGTTGCGTCTGCATTTTCTGTGGTGGGTCTGGCATTGAGGTCGGGTCCCCTCATGTTTTGCTTCACTGGACTCGGCATATCTGGTGACGACATCTGTGAGTCTTTTAAGGTCGTCGGCTACCTCTTTTATGAGTTTTAGTGCATTGGTCATAGGAGTAAGTCGGCGGCCTGTCGACTCTTGAACCTCATCATACCGTATCTCTTGTGAAAGTCGATCTTGTGCTTCATGTTCCCAAGCCTTTCTCTGGTTTTCTAATTCTTCGTCAGAGTCGGTTCTGTTCCGACCCAGTCGCTGCCACACAGTGGTTGTTCGTAGTCCTGAGCCGTTTTCATCTTCTGACGGATTTTCGGTGGTGTTGGCGTTGCCACGCGTTTCATGAGCCGACCCGTTAAGGTAAGGAACATCCGGGTCGTATTCTTTTGGATCGGGTTCGAGTCTACCTTCTCCGATGGATCGAATTGATCATTTGTCCGAGTATTTGTCTTCTTCTCGAAGTGAGTCGGCGTTGAGGAATCCGATGAACGCGCGGTCGGAGCCGTCAAGTCGCCGGCTCGCTGCTTCAGTAGGCTCATAATGGCCCGGCTCCGGCTCCGATGCGTTCAGTTTGCTGATGAAGAGGTGGATGGAGCCGAGTGGGACCTGATAGCCTGACTCAATGAAATCGGCTTCGGGCCCCCATGTGGCGTCGTCGATGCAGAGCATTCCGCTCCGGCTCCTGGTGATTCGTCCGGTCACGAATCCTTCCATGCTTTGCAGAGCTCCCCTTAGACTCTCAACACCTGCGAGCGCAGGCCCCACGGTGAGCGCCAACTGTCGTGGGAAAGTCACGGCAGATGTCCGTAGAGTCGGACTTATCGTGGGACCTTTCCTGCGAAGTGAATTCAAAGAGGGAGTCGACATAGGCATAGGACTCGGTGAGTTACCCAGGTTCGGTCCCGACGGTGCGGTAAAGACCTACTCCTGCTTTATGACTATATGGGGATCGACTCTTCAATAGGAAGAGCCGATCGTATCGATTACAGTGGTGATGTTTCGCCGGCTTAGTCTCGTGGAGATCTAGGCTCTAAAGCGAGTTGTCTAAACCTGGCTTGATGTAAGTTCTCCTTCTGGCTCCTATGGTCCTCGACTTATAAAGGCGCCGGGTCCCGGGATTCCTAGAGTCCGACTCCTACATGATGTGGAGTTCTATTCTATTTTACAAGTTTTCTACATGCTATACAAGGTAAGTCGAATTCCTTCTAGGGCTTCAATCTTCACGCTTGGCACGTCAGACTCCTGATGGGGTCTTCTTTGTGGGCCTTCATATGTAAGCCGGTCCAGAGGTTCCTAATGCCGGGTCTATGGGCTTGATCCAACCCCCCGACAATGTCGCCCTTCTGACGCACCCACAGGAGGCAAGCAGGCTCGAAAGCCGACGACGGCGGCGGCGGCGCTCGCCGAGGGCGTCCGCGCAAAAAAAGACGAAGAAGACCGTGGCCGCGCCTCGTCCAAAGCGTACGGCGACAGCTCCGGATCGTGTGGCATCTCCGGTAATGTGTTCTATTCATTGCTCTCGACATCAAGGATGACATGGTACATGTTTTTTTTGTGTGTGTGAGAGCACTAAGATGCATGATGGTCCAACATTTTCAATTGTAATGTTGATGTATATGTGTGAAACTGATCTTATAAGCAAGAGCTCACATACACCCTTGGCAATAATAAAATTCGAAAAAATAGTATTTCCTCTGATTCGTATTACTTATCGCTCAAATAAATGTATCTAGCATTGAAATGCATCTAAATACATCCATTTGAGCGATAATTAATATGATCAGAGAGAATAGAATAAAAAAATCTTTTACAAGAAACGGCGATGTGTGTTTCACACGCTGCAATTTTTTTGAGGGAATGACATGCATGAAGGTCCGGGAAAAAATAACAAAATCGTGCTACAATATGCTTTCAAAAATAGTATTTTTAAAGTATGAATTTTTATTTTTAGATCTTCATGAATTTCATTTCATCGCAAAAACACACATGTTGAACTCTCATCATGTTTATTGCCAAAGGTAATTATTTTTTGAAAAAAATAAGTATTTTTCAAATTTTACTATTGCGAACAAAGCCTGTGAGCTCGTTCCCACAAACTCCATGTGCCCTATGTGTGCTGCAAATAACGTCTACATGGTAATGAATGTACAAAAAAGAGCGGAGGTGTAACATATTGTAACCCCCTCTCATAAGGTGTTTCATCCCTCTCGCAAAGTGTTTCATTCATCATCAATCAAAGCAAAGCAGGAAGCATGGTATTAACTTTGATCTTGAGGATCCAAACATGGACAAATCCTCCACGAGATATCCTTACCGGTATTTCCGGTTTCTCGTTCCATCCTACATTGGACTACTGTTTGTTTTCTGCACCGTCAACTAACACCATGTGTAGCGACGGTGATCACTAGTGCTATGACGATGAGCACTACATGTTGTGACAACATAGACCAAATCTTGTGACGATGACCACCACGTGTTGAACTCACGGTTCGGGGGGTGGTTGATCGGTGCCTACAAAAATCCTGGGATTGCCTTCTTTTTTCTTTGCGAGGGGGTGGGGGGGCTTGGAATGTAGAGTTCATCCGCACGTAGGGGTCATATCAATACGGATGCAAATGTCCTAAAAAAATCTGTTAAGACAATTTTAGTTGTTCAATGCGGATCATCAAAACAGGTTTGGATCAACGATGTCCGGTGCGACCTCCTCTTCATGGAGCTCGGTGCCTTGGAAAAGGAGGCACTGAAGCAACACGATGACGATGTCAAAGAGGCATCAGTCAGCGACTTCAGTTGGTGCATGCCGACCACACCAATGACAACAAGGGGGGAGGCTCCGGCGCAGAGGTCATCGAACTCCGGTGGAGATTCTCTAACTTTGCCCAGCCTGACTTTGGTTCATTGACACGTGGGTCCTGCATCTAATGGGTCCCATGTCACAGTGACTTAAAGTCAGGGAAAAGTCAGAGAATATGCGAGGATAGTTTTCTTCTTCTTTAGTTTTTAAGAAAGTAGGCTTTCGCCCCCCTTTATAGATAAAGGAATCAAACCAAAGTACACGGCCGAACGATACAAGGTGGAGAGGTAACCCTCTTACAAAGCCGATCCTAAGATGAGCGGTGCACGCACGCGGCCAGCAGAAGGCATCAGAAGAACTACACACAACCCCACGCTACGTCCTAACACATCTAGACTCTACAACAACGCCCTCAAGAGGGAAGACGGCGCAGAGCGTCGCCGCTGCCGAGTCCAGCTGGACAAAGGTCTTCACCCGGAGCCTTGACACGAGGAGAAGAACCACGACGATGTCTTCAGGAAGAGAGCGGCACCCACGGGTGTCGCCGCCGCCGATAACAAGGCACAGAGCTTTCACTCGGCAACTCACTCGTGCCTCCGATGCCGCCAGGGAGAGCGTGGCGAGGTCTAGTCTCCAGATCCGGATCAGGGCATCGCCCCTACTAGAGAGGGAATGTCTGGGTTACCCGCCACTCTGCCAGCCGTTGCCCACACAACCGGGAGGAGCCACCACCACCACCATGTTGCCTGCCGGAAAGCAACCATGTGGTCCCCAAGACACCACCACCCTCCACCTCACGACACCTCAACCTCGGTCGGACGAGTAGAGCTCACTGTCCACTCAGTGCCCGGTATCAGTCCTCGGATCTGGGTTGACCCTCCACCATAGGAGGTGTCGACGCCTGCATCCCCCTCAAGCCCTCCTGAAGCTAGGGGACACGGTCCTAGGACTGCCGACGGCCGCCGACAAGCCCTCCTGGAGCTCGCTCGACGCCAAGTCCGAGGTCAAGGCCTCGATCAATAGGCCAGGTAGCAATGTCAGGCCACCGCCGTCGAACACCGCCCCCGTGACGGCCCGTCCACGGAGGCACCCCAGGCCAAGACCAGCCACTCCTACCCGGGGATCGCCCCGGGCCCAGATACGGCCTGCCCGAGCACAAACCCTAGGACCAGGCGCCCGACCCAGTCCGAGGAGAAGGAGGCTGCCGCACCACCATCCCGCGCCGCCAGCCGGACCGCAGCCGCCACGACGCCACAACCAACACCAGCCCGCACCACCAAATCCGCCTTCGCACCGCGCCACCGAAGCCCGCATCACCCGCCGGCCAGATCTGGCCGTCGCAGCGCAGTCACGCACCACCCTCATAGCCTCCCTCAGCCCGCGCCGTCCAACGGGCAAGACCGGCAAGACGGTCGGCGCCAGAAGACGGCCGCCGCCCAGATCCGAAGCCGCACCGTCTGACGCGCTCCACCACACAGATCCCGAGCCACGGCCGACGCGCCCGGAGCCGGCAACCACCATGGCCACCCCCGGGGCCTGACCACACGGGGCAGAAGTGATCCGCCGCCGACGCAAGCCGGAGCCCACCCGGGGCCCCGCGCCCGCCGCGCACCACTCCGGCACGCCGCCGAAGCAACCTACGCACGAGGTCGCGCCCGGCCGCCGCACCACCACCACCCGCGCCACCTGCCATGGCAGGGCCGCCACCTGCAGGCACGCCTCACCGAGACCGCGCCACCAACCCTAGCCGGGTCAGATCCGCCGCCGCCGGAGTATGGAAGCCCGCCCCGCCGCGCCTGCCACCAGCCGGAGGACCGCGCCGAAGAGCCGCCGGAATCCGCGTCGGGGCACCGCCACTCCGAGGAGCCCCACGCAACACCCCGTCCCGATGCAGCCCGGGCCGCCGGCGCCGGGAGGGCTGCACGAGGAGGCGAAGAGGGCCGGGCGCCGCCGGCCGGGCTTTGCCCGGTCGGGCCCTGTGTATCTTTTTTTTTGTGAACTACGTTGGACGGTCTCGGCCCAGCCGGTTGTCCGTAAACGCGTTCGGACGTGTCCGCATACATTTAATTTAAAGATGCGTGATATATGATCTAGAAGACACAAACGGCAACGAACCAGCCATTTGTAAGGAAGGAAGGATCCTCTGATTGATTTTGAAAAAGAAAAAAGAACGTCCACATGCATGCATGCGTCTGTTTCATGGGATGGAAACCAATCATTCTCAGATTTTCAGGCAGCTCATTTGGACACTTTTTGAACGATTTTTTCAATTTTTGTAAACTAACCGAAGCTCCGTCAATCGCTCGGGCCAACACAACGGTCGACCGCTGGCTCCGTTCCCTTCCGTTAAGTACCACCTGCCTTTCTCCTCCTCACTTTCGAATTCGAATGCAGCACAACAGACACCAACACACGGCCATGGCGATGATCGTCTTCGATCCAATTACTTCCTCCTCCCCCCCAGCTCCCACGCATGAACACGTATGTAAATCATCCACGCATTTATCTTATCTCCTTCGCCATTTACTTCTTTATTACTTATGGTTAATTATTCATCTGGCCAGCCCTCTCATCAATGTTTCGGATCTTTATTCTGCATTTAAACTTCTTGCGACGAAATGATACTGTAGTAATTTTCGTTGTGATGATCGCAGGATGAGGGGCTCGCGCTTGCTATTGTTCCTTGTCAACAGCCTATGGGGGTCGACGAATGCGATGATGATCATCCGGAGACCGAGGTCGAGTTTGTTCCTCTCAGAGTAAGTTTCCTATTGCCGCACTTCAATTTCTATCTTCTTTCCGAAAATGAGGTTGAAATCGCCGTGATTTTGCACACGACTTCTCTGATACGTCTCAACCTCGTTGTGGCAGGTCGTGATGCCGGAGGACGACGAGCAGCAGCAAAAGCGTCCCCGCCGCGGGGTTAAAATGAGAGCCAATAAACCTAAAACCGAGAAAGTAAGTCGATAACACTTTTGAAATGCATTCTTGTGCTTACGCTCAAAATAAACAAACAGAGCTTCCAGTTTGTATTCTATATGAACTCACAATGGTTCAGCTCCTCAGGGTGCATTTTACCTCTTAGATTTGATATTCTGCTTTGGTTATCTTTATAGGTGAGGATAAAGTTTCCCGTAGACTCCGAGTCTGACGAGAGCGACAAGGATGATGATGTTGCACCCACTGTAAGTTTCCTATTGCTGTACTTCAGTTTTTTATCTTTCAAAAGTGAGGTTGAAATCCCCGACCTCTACATCATTGCGATGTACACAATCATTTTATTAATTACAGTGCATAACAAAGACTACCACAAGCGAATAGAGTCGTGATTTCGTAAAGTATAAGCACGCGACTTGTTGATCCGTCTCAACCTCATTGTGGCAGGTCGTGAGGCCGGAGGATGAGCAGCAGCAAAAGCGTCCCCGCGGAGGGTTTAAAGTGAAAGAGAATAAACCTAAAACCGAAAAAGTAAGTCTATACATTTTTTAATGCATTCTTGTGTTTAGGCCTCAAAATGAACAGAGCTTCTGGGTTTAATTCTATATATGAACTCACCATGGTTTAGCCCGGACCTCGGAGTGCATTTTACCTTTGGCGGCATATATAAACAGAACTTAGATTTTCCCTTAAAAAACAGAACTTAGATTTGTTATTCTGCTTTGGTTATCTTTATAGGTGAAGAGAACGTTGCTGGTAGATTCTCAGTCTGACGAGAGCGACAAGGATGATGACTTTGCACCGATGGTAAGAACAAAATGATTTCAAATTCTGGAAGACATTTTTATAATCGACGCTTGAATTAAACACATGCCCGTGAATCATGCTTATTTTGCATTTTCCTTATTTAAGAAGTAGATTGTGTACTTGTTTTGCAGAGGAAGAGGGGGAGGCCGGCACGCACCAATTCTGCTAAGAGCGAGACGTGGCGTAAATCGGAGGTTGGTTATAGCGACAACAACAACATTAGCAGTGGTGAAAGCGAGAGCGAGGGAAACAAAGATGATGATTATGATCCAATGGTAAGGTCCTGCATGGATCATTTGAATTGAGTCATGATAATTATGCAATGTACTAGTCGCTATAAACCCACAGATGACTTCTTGATCGTTCCTTCAGCTCGGATTACCTTTTACCACCACATTTATAAACAAAACTTAATTTGGATGCTCTGCTTTGGCTGGTTATCTTGATAGTTGAAGAGAGCGTGGCCGACAGATTCCCTGTCTGACAAGAGTGATAAGGATGATAGTTTTGCACCGACGGTAAGAACAAAAGAATTTCAAATTTTGTTTCATCAAAGCATTTAATAAGTAGTTTGTGTCACGTAATACAGGGGAAAAGAGGGAGGCCAGCACGCGGCAAGTCTGCTAAGAGCAATAGCATTTTCGTATTCGACAATATCAGCAGCGAAAGTGAGAGTGAGAACGAGACCGAGGGAAACAAAGATGATGATTATGATCCGACGGTAAGGTCCTACATGGATCATTTAATTGCCTGATCTTGAAAGAATTACATGTCCGTATGTCAAACTCATTTTTTTTGTCAAAAGGAAAGAAAACAACTGTTTGTAAGTGCAGGTTAACATGTATGAAAAACTAAGAACATTTTTTGTTTTTACAGGCACCGGATGCTGATGGCCACCTAAAGAAATATACAAGGTACTTTTTCTCGTTGATTTTTTTATGAGTAGTGTTTTGCAAAATAGATGATCTCGAATGTGTTTGACTCGTACACCTGAATCTTCAAGTAAAAGATCTCGAGGGAGGCCAGCACGCGCCAAGTCTGGTAAGATCAAGATGTGCCATAAACAGGAGTTTGTTTACAGCGACAACAGGAACAGTAATAGCAGTAGCGAGCGTGAGAGCAAAGGAAACAAAGATGATGATTATGATCCGACGGTAAGTTCCTACATGTATCATTTGAAATTGCTTGATTTAAGACTTTTTTACATTATAAGCTTGAAAGAATTACATGTTCGTATATCAAACTCATTTGGTAAAAGGAAAAGAAAAAATGTTCGTAAGCGCAGATTAATGTTTGTCAAACTAAGAACAAGTTTTGATTTGACAGGCACCCGATGCAGATGGCCATCAAAAGAAATATGCAAGGTACTTCATTTCTTGTTCATTTTTTTATGAGTGGAGTGCTTTAAAAAAAGATCTCCACTCACACACCTGAATCTTCAAAAGGTCTCGAGGCAGGCCAGCACGCACCAAGTCTGGTACGAGAAAAATGTCGCGTAAACCGGAGTTTGTTTACAGCGACAACAGTAACAGTAGTGAGAGCAAGAGCAACAGAAAGAAAGATGATGATTATGATCCCACGGTAACGTCCTACATGGATCATTTAAAATTTCTTGAGTTAAGACATTTTTGTCATTCAAAGCTTGGAAGAATTACATATTCATAT
Organism: Bromus sterilis; assembly: GCA_950022295.1. NCBI lineage: Eukaryota > Viridiplantae > Streptophyta > Magnoliopsida > Poales > Poaceae > Bromus > Bromus sterilis. The sequence continues at coordinate 376,422,352 of OX465598.1, forward strand.
ATAAAACAGAACAAAGGTTTCTAAGCTGATTAATATGAATGTCAAACTAAGAACAAGTTTTTATTTGACAGACACGTAATGCTCATGGCCACCGACAGAATGTTGCAAGGTACTTCATCTCTTGTTCATTTTTTTCGTGAGTACAGTGCTTTAAAAATAAGAGATCTCAAGTGACCTGAATCTTAATATAAACTCAAGTTTCGAGGACGAATGTGGCTCCGCTTTCGAAAGAGCTTCGGTGGTAATGAAGACATTGCCAAGCAAAGATCCAAGCTTCGTCAAACGTATGCAACCCTCACATGTTGAGAGGGTCTTCTGGCTTGTAAGTCTCTGTTTTTCGGAGGTTTGCTAGCTTCATTTTTTGTTACCTCCGTACGTATTTGACTTTCTTGTTGTTCTTCTGGCAGGGTCTTCCCCGTAGCTTTTGCGAAGAGCATCTTCCAGGCGAAGATACAGAAATGACATTGGAGGATGAGAAAGGCCAGAGCTTCCGCGCAAAGTACCTAGTCGCGAGGGATGGACTCAGCGGCGGGTGGAAAAACTTCGCGGAAAAGCATAGCCTTAAGGTCGATGATGCCCTGGTCTTTCGACGCGTGAGCAAGGAGAAATTCAAGGCGAGTTGTGTCATCTGTTGCACATTGATTCCTTTAGTGAGATTTTATCATTGACAGTTGCCTATTATTTTCAGGTGTATATCGTAAGAGAGAATGAGGTCATGACAACTGATGATGATGATGATGATGATCCGCCACCGGTGATAGAGTTAGCAGCCCAACAGACAATGATGACAGCAACAACGAGCCAACAGCCAACGATGATCGACCACCGTTGGCTGTTGAGCTGGAGTTGGTGGAGAAGATGAGATCCCTCCAGTCGAAGATGGCGGCTAACAAAGACGCTATCAAGGCGGTGAATGTGGAGGCGTATGAGATCGAGTCGAGCGTGGAGAAGACCGCGCATGCTGTGTGGCGGCTGGCGACCACGCCATGGTGACAAAAATATCACCATTTTGCGAATGCAGATATTGATTGTAACTATCTGGGATGGTGTTTTTTCTGTGCACACACCAGCTTCAACGTGTGCAACAGGTGTGGTGTTTTTATGTGTGTGCCAAACCAAGAACCCTTAAGTTACCTGCTTGACTTACTGGACATGCATGAATGCAATGTTTGAATGTTTTTGATGCAACGATTAATGATGCATTTACAAACTGATCAGTTTTACCACTGCTCTATTAAGGGGATCTATCTGCCTTTGTGTCCTCCACTTGAATCTTCAATTTCTCCTCTCCCAAAGCAGCTTTCTGAATCTCCTTTAACATGTGCGAAGCTGACAGCTAAATCAGATTGCTTTAGTTGTAAATTTTCATCCCATTTCAACTTTTCAAATTCTTTGCAACGTTTATTTTTACCCGTCAGAGATCCCGGAAACTGATTGGTTACCAGTTTTTCCGCCCCCTCCCGGTAAATGGCTTATCATTTGAATTTGAATCAAGATATTTCACAAGGACTAAATAGAATGTGAATGTCTAAGTTAACACAAGGAACTCCTTGACTTTTAGTACAACAAATAATTCCCAAATGACAAACATTGGCAGCACAACAAGAAAATACACAGCAATTTCCTATGTTCCTGGTTGTAACTATGACGTATGTGTGTTGCAAATAACATCTACTACATAACAAGGAATGTACATAAACTTTCAAGGAATCTTGTATAATTGCCAGAAGCCATACAACAAATTAATGAATTGATTACAACAGGTAGAACTATATACTATTTTCATCTATGCGCACCACCTATAATTACATGACTATCTACTTGTTTCTTTCTTCAAGACGTATAAAATCTGCTCCTTCTTTCAAGAAATCAAGCTATCACTCTATCATGCTCCAGGTTCACAGGGTGACATTCCCAGCAGAAGGGCAGCATTTAGTTGCATACCAGAAGGTACCAATTTAGTCAGAGCAAAGTACTAATCTGTGATACTCTCCAAGTGCCCATATGGGAAATATGTTGCGATAAGCCATATAACACAAGGGACCATTCTTCAAGAAACTTCCAATCATTTCCTAAATAATAACATGCAAATTATTATTATTGTTGTTATTATTATTATACCCTTAAAAACAGAATTCAAGATTTCAGTTTAAATCACATATGGTACATCAATTGTAAAAGATACCTCCTGTGGGAAGTCGCCATTGCCAAGCTGCATGCTCATGATAAGTCTTGCTGCTTCGTGCAAAGGAGATGGATCCCTTTCGGCCTGAACGTTGAAGAAAAGCTGGAATTAATTCGATACTCTCATAATTTGATTGAATTAGAACCTGAACCTTGAAGTTATCCTGTACATTTTTCCCAGATCAGAAGTTATACTATACGATCAGTTCAGTTATTCTGGGGCCAAAGGTGCATTGACTATACTGCACATTAGCGCCTTAGTAGCTTTTCAGAATTTGACCATGTGAAACCTTTGAAAAGATAAAGAGAAGTGAGCACCTGTCCAGCTTTCATAAGTGCCAACATTGCCCATGCGGTGTTGACTATGTGCGATTTCTCCCCGTCTAGGTTTGTGTATGCCTGTTTAGAATTTGATATGACATGTGTGATCAGTTACTTCTTACCAGTTATTAGAAAGTGCAGAACTTTTCGCCAGTATCTTGTTTCAAGGTATATTGAAGTAAGAATGAAGATTTTTTTTTCTTTTGTCAGGATGCTTGATTTTCTCCAAGATATGAGCACTTTCTGTTCATCAACATAAGAAGCCATTCAACAGCGTTTACCTTGGTTGTGGATGAAAGATGGCTCTCACCCCATCCACCATTTCTTAGCTGCTTGGATAATAGAAACTCGCAAGCCTTCCGAATGTAGGTGCTATTATTGTAACATTGTCCAACTGCTGATAGGCCCTCTATAGCAAACCATGTGCCGTATGTGAAGCAAATACCCCACGATCCGAACCTGCAAAACAACTTATTGATCATTGACTGTCAAATTCTCCATCAAGAGAAGTTGCAGCATTTTGCCAAAAGTTCAGTATGTGACATGTTTTCTTGTTTGATTAGCTAATGAAAGGTAGCAATGTGTCAAGAACACAGCTTCCCCTAGTTAGCATAAATAAACAATATAAAATTGTTGATAGTATACTGACCATGAACCGTCCTCATTCTGTAACTTCTCAATGAATTCTGTCGCTCTCCTGATGCATTGTTCTATTTCATCTTCCCGATGCCTGGGGTGTTTTTCCCTAAACAGTGTCAATGCTTGGATGACCGACGAGGTACACTCGACGTACCTGTGATATGTATGTGTATTAATACCGAGTCACGTGCGAGAGCTGTTGCTAAGAAAGGTTGAGATTTCTTACTGATGCTCCACCATGATGTCTGCATATATCTCTGTCATGTTTAAATTCTGAAAAAGGGGGATGTTAAAAGTCTAATTACCCAATGATCCACTTGTGTATGGTTAGTTACTGTTATGCTCTGCGATATCCTTTTCGACATAACTATGCCAGGTAAGTTGCCTGGATAACATTCTCTTTTCAATTTAGCCAGAAAATGTTGGTAATTATGTATGACTTTACTGTTTCATACTGGAAGTGTTGGTTGTTAGCAACTATTTATCAATCTCACCATACCTCTGTATCACCCTTTATTTTATATCAAACTATGTTGCATATCCATAATTATTTGTGCCTTATGGTTCACTTATTTCTGACCTTATTCCCCAAGTCAAACACTGCGTTAGATGCTTTCAGAAATCTTGTGACCATAGTAGCATTTAGTTCATGTGTTGAGTTGCCTAAATTCCAAATAAAAATAGAATGCGGTGCAGATGTTTACAGAGCACTTGCCTCCATCCACGGATATGTACGAGCTAGCTCCCAAGTTCCATAGCCACCATTAGGGTTCTGCATACAACCTAGTGTCAAATCATTTTTACTCTGTGTTGTGCTTGACATTGGTGTCAATTTGTAACAGAGCTGTAATATATATTGCATGAACAAAAATGCTAGTATTTTTTTAGTATGTCCTGGAAGCAAGCATGGGCTCTTGGTTTCAGTATAGTACACTGTTCAAAATGCAAATATTGGTTGCAAAGATTACATATCCAAATTAGCGATTAGCATTAAACTGAAAACTATCATGGATTTACCCAACTCTACTGTGGCGATTGTTGCTATTATTCTGTTCTATATATGGACATGTCCCTGTCTAATGCGTAGACCAAGATATGGAATCTGAAGTAAAACATGTGGTTACATACCTGTAAAGATAGTAATACGTTCACCGCATCATGGAAGCGGCATGTTTCCATCTGATCACCCGCAATATCTGATGGAAACTTTGCGAGCAGTAACAAAGCCTGAAACAGAAGAATTACAAAAGCCTGAAAGGCTGAAACAAAATGAAATGCATTACTTTGTAGCAAAATAAAAGGCATGTTTCCATTTTAGTCCTGTTCACATTTTCTTGCATCCTTGATTAATTTGATATCGCACCTTAAGAGCTTCTGCTGTGCAATCTGAAACCTGCCAACCCTGATCTGCAACCTGGAAAGCCCATCCTCCTTTAGAAATGTGACGGTGCTTTTTCCTGAAGTCACCAGAAGGATTGTCCACAATCTGAAAAAATAAAATAAGTTAGTACTCCCTCCGTTCCAAAATAACTGTTAGTACAAAGTTGAGACAGTTATTTTGGAACGGAGGGAGTAGGAATAAAGTAAAGATAAATGTAAGTAACAAAATTTAGTTCTGGAAATAATATAATACCTGGGATTCTTTTATGAAATGATGAGCTTTCTTGAGAGTACTACCGAATTCCTCTGCAACGTTACATGCTAATATTGCTTGTACAGCAAAAGCGACATCCCAAGATTGACCTGCACATACCTTTTAAATGAACAATGACATGTAATTTCAGTTACTGCACAATTATTTTTTCAATTTGACTGAGATGCATAGATGGAAGGATATATTCTGACTTTACCCGCACTTTCATGCCATCTTCACCGAGCCATAGAAAATCAGCAACTCTAGCCAAGTGGTGCTTGAATGCATCTGAATTGGAATTCTCAATCCAACAGCATAACATGGATAATGCCTGTAATAATGTTTATTCTCTGTAAGGAAATGATGTTCATTTACAGCTCACCAAAAACTCAGCACAAAATTATTTTGAGAAGACCTCCGTAAGCCTGACCTTTTGCGCAGCACCAATACAGATATACCGTGAATTATCATCTTCGTATTTCAGGAACTCGGCGATTTGTCGTAGAGCTCTTCTTCTCATAAAGGAAACCGGCCAACGTGCCAGAAAAGGTTCACCAAAACTGTAAAGGCAGTCGGACAAGCATCCTTGCAGCCAGGTGTGTGGATGATAAGCGTCTTCCTGCATTTGAATGGATTTATAATCTGTTTTCACCGACTCTTCAAAAAAGAACACATTAACAAGAAATTTACTGACAGTTAATTCTAGTTGTTGTCCCCCTTTTCTTGGTTACAGTAGAAGATAGGAAATACCAGGACCTCAGAATATGAAAAAAAATAAAAGGTAAAATTATTAGAGGACTCACCTTTGCACATAATTTGCGTGCTTGCTTCCAGTTAATCTTTTTGTAGGGGTGAATATGCAGCTCTTGTCTTAAAGATAAAACCAATTCTGTTATTGGGCCAACAAACTTCTTTCCATATAAATAGGACATGGGAATGAAAGCCATTCTGAAGTGGCTCCACAAACGTCCTGCATTTGAGAAACAACATTCATGATTTCAGAAAATAAGTTCTTCCTAACATGGTTCATACATAGCCAGTGTTCAATAACCGAGTAATTGCAGTAACATGGATAATAAACACTTAACATGGCAGCAAAGAACTCTACGTACCTGGTTGAATAGGAACCAAGGATGGCAGAAGGAACAGTTCTGGGGGGATAGGGTTCACACCTGACCATTCAAAAACCCCAAGTACCTGCAGCATCAGGTATACCTCCTGTTAATCACTTGCTGAAAGAAGGTAGAAACTTGGGGCACAAGGAGGATCTTTACTGACCGAGAGCCACACTTTTCCCAAGATTGGTACCATTGTTGCACCACCGTGGTCATGTATCCATTTCCTCGCTTTTCGCATGGACATATCTGGTCCATCATCGACACTCTCACCAAGTAGTCTCAGAGCGGTATAGTTGAGAGCTGAGCTGAGCATGGAGCTTTCGCCTTCCGCATGTAGTCCCCATCCTCCATCTATGTTCTGATAAAAAAAACTTGGGTCAGTATATTGTTATTGATATTTTTTTTTTCTTCTATAAATTTTTGAACTTCCTAGAAGTTACCCATATATGGAAAATTAATGTGAACCTTACCTGACGGTTGTACAGATAACGACAGATCTCCTTGCGATGTTCCGATGATAGCGTAGTACCTAACGACTCCGTGACATACAAAACTATGATCTGCAACAATCAGGAAGGAACAATAAACATAAGAATGTCTCCCATGTCGAAGTGAATATATGGCAAGAATGTAGTATGCATGACCATCTAAATAAATGTTGAATATAACTTGATGGTGATGATCTAAACAAACACTAAGTATGGTACCATGGTCGCTGTGGTAAAGAGCGGCCCCGGAAAATCTCCTGGCCAGTGACCATCATGAGCCTGTATGGCCGAGAAGTATCTGAGTGCCCTTTTTAGTGCCTCCGACACCGTAGCTATGTTGACATCGACACTGGTTTCATCACCCTTTGGTCTCTGTTGAAGGCTAAAGTTATTCTCCTTTGCCAACTGCACAACAAAACAAAAATATATACAGATACTCAAACATTCAGTTGGATGAGAGATACCAAATAACACAAACATGCATATCAAAATTCATTATTTTACCTGCATGCGAGCCAAAACATCGGAGCTGTGCCTTGTCCTGAACCTGTTCTTCTGGAATTCAGCCCGCGCAGCGTCAACCGCGTCCCAGTCTTCGCTTGATCCGGCGTCATTTTGGTCGAACTCCCATGTCTCTCTACCGACATGGTCGTTGCCGCTCGTGAGCCACGGGCCGCCCTCGGCGATCTTGAGCTTCCACATTTGAATTTTACAGCAGCACAAACACTATTATCAAGATGGAAAAAGGAAGGTTTTCGGCATGCGGAACTGCCTGCATTTATGTACCCGGGAAGTGGGGGCGATCACATGGAAGCGATGAGTCCTTCGTGTTGCGTGCTGGACTGGTTGGGGATGGAGCATATGTTGCTTGGAAGCTGAAAACCAGGGGGAAATGGCTTATGTATGTGTGCTGGATCCTCATGCCATTCTTGCTTTGGTAGCCACATTGCGTATGCCGTGTGGGTGTGGCACAGGACCTGAATTTTTTTTCACATGTTCACTTGGCTCCAATGGTTTTGAAAATCGGTGGTGAAACGAAAGTGTGTCAATTTGGTCGGTTGGTCGATGTACTCCCTCCGTAGCGAAATATAGGTAGTGAGAAATGCCAACTACCTATATTTCGGTACGGAGGGAGTAGTTTCTATTGATTTCGCTATTGAGTTTGTCGCCCCTTTCGCCTTACAACTCGTTAATGCCCTTTCTGAACGCAGAGCACGGAAATGCGGAGCGAGTTGCCAAGAATTCAGAGGACCCTCCCTCCCTCCCTCATCTGCACAATCTTGAGCACTAACTAGCTAGCTGTTCCATGAAAACAATGACACAATGACAGAGGGAGGTGATATGAATCCTTTGTTTGTTCACACTCTACTCACCACTCACACCCTTAGCAACAGGTTGGAATCAAATGTATCTCCAGTTCATCATTCAAGCAAAAATCTGGATTCCGAATTTGCTCGCATCCACACAATTCTGAAGCACCCTCTTGCGATACAGTTAGTTGCATCTCCTGCCTTCCTTTCCTCCCTTTTCTCTGGAATGAAAAGCTCACAGGCCACACCATGGACACTGCATCGCCACTACTCTATGTGCTTTCTATTCCTTCCTTGTTAGTAAGCTCTAGCCCAAATCTTCATCACGCATGCTCTCTCCTCAGTCTAGTCTAGTTGATGGCATGCTTATTTATTTATTTTGCGTGGAATTTCGGAGAGCTTTATTCAACAAAAGTGGCCAGGGTACAATCTGCCAATAGACTGCTGCTAACCAGAAAACTGGGGGCAGAGTTCAGCCAATGAAAGTGGTCACAGTCAATGTACATGCTTTTGCTAATGATATTATGTTTACATGACATGATTAGGGGATTGTACATGCTGCACATTCTGCTTATTTATTCCTACTTGATTGCTTATTGTTTGTTTTCTCCCTTTACACAGGTAATAACTAGTATACATACATGGCCTAGGAATTTCCTTTCCTACCTGGGTAAACAGAGCTAGTTCTCGTTATCATTGTCGGTCGTCGCTGGTCCATCGCCTCCATGACCATTATCACCATGTGAGAAGTGGGATTTGAGCCCGATCCAGCACTGGTAATAGTCCAGGTCCCGGGACGGCGACTCGAGCGCCCAGCGGCACACACGGGGGATCAATGCCGACTCGAACATGAAGGCCAGCGTGCCGCTCAGCCTCATCGGCGCGTTGGCGTCTGGTCCACCGAGCCTGCCGATCGTCGCCTCGTATGTCTTGGTGTCCGGCCCGTGCGGCGTCATGCAGCTGTGCAGGCTCGCGCCTCCCGGGAGGAAGCCATCGGCTTTCGCCTGTGTCGGAAGTTCAGTTCAGTGAACAAATAACAGATTCAGTTCAGTATAACCGAGGCTGGGATTAATTACCTCGTATACGCCGTAGATCAGCCCCATGAATTCGCTCATGCAGTTGCGATGATAGTACGGAGGGCGGAACGTGTTCTCGGCCACCAGCCATCGAGGAGGGAATATCACGAAATCAAGCAGTGCAACACCAGGCTTGTCAGTTGGCGCAGTCAGAACTGAAAATGTGAGGAACAATAATATATGCACGAGGTTGTCAAGACTTGGATCCCCAAACCATGAAGCAGCTAAAATGCTCCCCAAAACTGAATTATCTCAGTGAGAAGAAGCAGTCACCTGTGTTTACTGACGGGTCAGCGTGATCAAACAGGACGGTGTTAAACGGACAAAACTTGCTCAGATCGTACTGAAAGGAAATAAAGATCAAGTTAGGCAGACATGGCAAGATGTAGAACTGTTAGACTAGGCTATGTGGGAAGGTGTTTTTTGTATGCTGCTCAAGCTACTACAACTTGTATTACATAGGGGGTATATATAGGAGTACAAGGTCTGCTTGGACCTCACAGATTTCTACAGCCAGCTTTCTAGAGTTTTCTATGAACATCTTACTACAACTAGCTTTCTAGAGCTTTCTACAGCTAACCAGAGTTTGCTACTGCTATCTAGCCTAAGATTTACATATAGTACTACTAGTACATTCTACCAGTTTTACCTACAGTACTACTAGTACATTCTAGAACCTACTGACTTAATTCCTAAGCAAGGATTACTCTCACAATTCTCCCCCTAATCCTTGCTCTTCAAGCTTGGCTTGATCTGGACCATCCCAATTCGCGAACGCAGATCCTGAAACTTCACTCGCCCCAACGATTTTGTCAAAATGTCAGCGAGCTGATCTAATGTTTGGATGAAGTTGATGCTGATGCTTCCATCTTCCACGCATCCTCTGATGAAGTGGTACCGAAGATCGATATGTTTGCTGCGTTCGTGGAAGACTGGATTTTTGGCTAATGCTATGGCAGACTTGCTATCCACCTTTAGCTCAACTGTCTCAGCTTTTCTTCCTTGAAGTTCCCCAAGCAGTCGAGCCAGCCAAATTCCTTGGGTTGCTGCGGTTGTGGCTGCCACATACTCTGCCTCGCAGGAAGACATAGCAACGACTCTTTGCTTGAGAGATTGCCAACTTACCAAGCAGTTGCCGAGGAAGAATAGTGAGCCACTCGTGCTCTTCCTGGTGTCAATGTCTCCAGCGAGGTCACTATCGCTATAGCCAATCAGTCCTGCCTCCTTTGTCTTTCGCCTGTAGTGAAGACCATAGTGGGTCGTGCCAGCAACGTAGCGAAGAATTCTCTTCACAGCCATCATGTGCTCCTTCGTGGGTCGTTCCATGAATCGACTGACAAACCCAACAGCGAAGGCCAGGTCTGGCCTGGTGTGGACGAGGTAGCGAAGGCTGCCAACTATCCGTCGGTACTCCGTAGGGTCCACCTTTTCTTCTGTACTCTCACGGCTCAGCTTGAGCCGCTCCTCCATTGGAGTGTGTGCAGAATTGCAACCTTCCATTCCTCCCAGCTGAAGGATGCGTGAGGCATAGTGTGCCTGACATAGGCTGATGCCATCACCGTGCTGCTGGACTTCAATTCCGAGATAGAATGACAACAATCCAAGGTCACTCATCTGGAATTTCGTCTTCATCTCGTCCTTGAAACTCTCTATTGCTCCCTTGGATGAACCTGTGATGATCAGATCATCCACATATACTCCAACGAGCAATGTTGTATCACCGTTGGTGCGTCGGTAGAATGCATGCTCGTGCTCGCTCTGTTTGAAGCCCATTTCTTTGAGTGTGCAATCAAGCTTCGCGTTCCATGCCCGTGGTGCCTGTCGCAGGCCATAGAGGGCCTTGCGTAGCCGCAGAACCTTTCCTTCTTCTCCTTGGACGACAAAACCGGGTGGCTGCTTCACATAGACTTCCTCCTTTAGTTCTCCATTGAGAAAGGCTGATTTCACGTCCATGTGGTGGACAGGCCACCCCTCCTGGGCAGCCAGAGCAAGCAGCAGCCGGATTGAATCCATGCGAGCCACGGGAGCAAAGACTTCATCAAAGTCAATGCCGGCTTGTTGGACAAAGCCGCGGGCGACCAACCTCGCTTTATGTTTGATTACTTTGCCAACTTCATTTCTCTTCAACTTATAGACCCATTTGAGGCCTATTGGTCGATGCCCGTGTGGCAGATCCACGAGCTCCCATGTCCTGTTTCGCTCTACCGCCTCGATTTCCTCGCGCATGGCTGCCTGCCAAGCCTTGTCACGCTCGGCTTCTTCAAATGAGCACGGCTCCCCCGTGCTGGTCAAGTGAAGCTCGGAGTCGAGGTTGCGCGGTGCGAGCCCGGGCACTGGTTCTTCTCCTCCAATCAGATTCTCGACCATGCGATAGCGAACTGGTGTGTCGCCATGTGCAGCATCGAGTCGATCATCATCATCTTCTGGTGGCGTGACAAATTCTGGAGTTGCTGGCGCTGCAGCACTTGCTGGAGCAAATGGAGGTGATGGCGGTGCGCTGGTTGAGGTGCCTTGATCTGCATGTCTCGATGATGCAGGTTCGTCTTCTCCTGAACTGGGCACCTGGCTGGGCTTCCTGATGATGTACTCTATGTCAAAATGGCTGCCAGAGTATTTGCTGCCTTCTGCTGCCCAATCCCAGCCATGTTCTTCATCAAAGATAACATCACGGGCGATGCGGACACGCCTTGTTGTTGGGTCCAGCAGCCTGTAAGCCTTTACTCCTTCCTCGTAGCCAATGAAGACAGCGGGAGAGCTGCGGTCATCAAGCTTCCGTAGATTCCCCTGTTCCTTGACATACGCCAAACACCCAAAGGTGCGAAGGTAGTGGACAGCCGGCTTACGTCCATGCCATGCCTCATAAGGCGTCTTTCCGGTGAGAGATTTGGTGGGAGCTCGGTTCAGCAAGAAAACAGCAGTGCTCACCGCCTCCCCCCAAAATTCTGCTGGCATACTCCTCTGTTTCAACAAAGCACGCGCCATTGCCACCACCGTCTGATTCCGCCGCTCGACGACACCATTCTGCTGCGGGGCGTACGGAGCGGAGAAGTGGCGCTGGATTCCTTCATCAGCACAGTAGGCGGCAAACTCTGTCGAGGTGAACCCGCCGCCGTTATCGGTACGGAACACACGCAGTTTGCGTCCGCTTTGAGCTTCTGCTGCTGCCTGGACTCTTTTGATGGCTTCCGGTGCGTTGTTCTTGGCTGCCAGGAGCATCACCCACATGTAACGGGTGGCGTCATCCACCAACAACAAAAAATAGCGCCGGCCTCCGGGGGTTGCCGGCGAGATAGGACCGCAGAGGTCCCCGTGGACGAGCTCAAGTAGCTCTAGTGCGCGGTACCTTGCTTGCCGAGGGAATGCGCTGCGACGATGCTTGGTGATGACGCACGTGTCGCAAAACTGCTCCACATGCTCCAACCGTGGCAGCCCACGTGCCATGCCGAGGCGCCCCATTTTCTCCAAAGCATCAAAATTGAGATGCCCAAATCGCTCATGCCAGCGCCAAGCAACATCATCACGATGTGCAGAGAGACATATTGGTCGGGCAACCTCAAGATAGATGACGTAGAGACGATTCCGGCCGCGCCTAACCCGAACAAGGAGTTGACCTTGCTGGTCCCATATGCGAAGCACACCTCTCCTGATCAGCACACTTGCGTCACTCTCGTCAAGCTGACCAATGCTGATAATCGAGTTCTTCAGGCGTGGAATGTAGTAGACGCCGCTGAGAGCCTTGTGTTCTCCGTTTCTGCCAGCGAAGATGATGGTGCCGACGCCCTTGATTTCGACAACTGAGCCATCACCGAATCTGACGGTGCCGGTGACTGTTCGGTCAATTTCAGCAAAGGCATCACCACGGCCCGTCATGTGATTTGTGGCGCCGGTGTCAAGGTACCAGCCCTCGAGTCGCTCGTCGTCGCTGCTCGTCCCGAGGTAGGCTTTTGCCTTCGGTTCGTCGATGTGAAGTGGAGCTTGCTCTGGAGGTGTAGACATGTCCTTCAGCACTATGGCTGGGGCTGGAGCGACGCTTTGCTGCACCACCATGGCTGCAGCTGGAGCGTCGCTTTGTTGCACCTTCATGACATGGCCAGGAGCTTCACTTTGCTGCACCGTCAAGGCCAGGGCAGGAGTAGTTTCGCTGACCTGTGCCATGAGGAGAGCAGGCTCCTCATCATCTTCCTCTGCTTGGGCCAAGTATGCCCTGTTTCCATTTCTCTTGGGCTTCCAGCAGTCTTTGGCCCAATGCCCACGGCGGCCACAATTGCGGCATCTGTCATCGCGCTGGCAGTCCCTAGCTGCTGCATGATCGTTGCCGCCTTCTCCACTCTTCTTACGCGGTGGCCGACGTCGTTGTTGTGCCTTGCCCCGCGCAGGCCTGGAGGAGCTGCCTCCTTGGCGCTCCTTCATCTTTTGTTGCCACTGCTCCTCGGTGAGTAGAAGCTTGCCCTGCTCACGCAGCGGCTCCGGTGACTCAAGACGGTCCTCTGCTGCCTTCAGCCGACCAGTAACCTCCTCCAACGACATATCAGTAGTGTCAAGGAGGGTCTCGATTGCAAGGGCTATCTGCGACAGCCTAGGTGGGACAACTCGCAAGAACTTCTCGACGACTTGAGTTTCATCGATAGGTGCTCCGAGCGTGGCGAGGCTTGTGACGAGGTTGGTGAGGCGCAACGCGAAATCATCAACGGACTCCCCGTCGCGGAACGAGATCATCTCAAATTCCTTCTTCAGCTGCTGCACCTTGCCCTTCCGTACGCGGTCTGAACCAATGCGCATGGCTCGAATCGCCTCCCACGCCTCCTTCGCTGTCCGCTTGACAGCCAAACCAGCAATCATTTCTGGTGGCACCGCTTGCAAGATGGCCTCCAGCGCCATTCAATCTTCATGGAAGTCATCAGCGCCGAGCTCGATAGCATCCCAAATGCCCCGAGCCTGCAGCTTCACCTTCATGAGGAGGCTCCATTCGGTGTAGTTCGTCCGCGTCAGCATGGGGTAATTGCCGCCGCCGACTTCCTTCACGACGCGCTCGACGACAACCTCGCGCCTTCCAGCGTCACGGTGGCGCGGTCGTCTTGGTGGTGGTGAAGGGGAATGGCGTCGCGACTGCACAGACACACTGCCCGCAACACCCTGCTCAAGTGGAGCTGACATCTCTCAGGATCCTCTCCTCTCCTTGCCAACCAGGCTCTGGTACCAAATGTTAGACTAGGCTATGTGGGAAGGTGTTTTTTGTATGCTGCTCAAGCTACTACAACTTGTATTACATAGGGGGTATATATAGGAGTACAAGGTCTGTTTGGACCTCACAGATTTCTACAGCCAGCTTTCTAGAGTTTTCTATGAACATCTTACTACAACTAGCTTTCTAGAGCTTTCTACAGCTAACCAGAGTTTGCTACTGCTATCTAGCCTAAGATTTACATATAGTACTACTAGTACATTCTACCAGTTTTACCTACAGTACTACTAGTACATTCTAGAACCTACTGACTTAATTCCTAAGCAAGGATTACTCTCACAAGAACCAGATAAAACACGACATTTATCGCTGATCAGTTATGCAGAAAGGAGAAGACATGGTTTTAAGTTTTAACAGGCAAAAGTGACGCGCCAGATTCACTGACATTGCTGGAATGGTTTGTTACCTTGTAAGGGACATAATTTCCATGCCAGGCGACCACATTAAACGGCGAGAAATCCTGTGTGGCGGTGAATAGCTCACCACCATACTTCTGCACTATTACGTATCCAGGGCGGTGGGCTTGCTCGAACCATGCCGTGGGGGAAAGGAAATCACGCGCCGAAGCCAAACCATTGGCACCTGCACGCCAACCGGCAACCACTTATTACCTAGGCATCCTCTTAACAGCATAGCATTAGCAAGCCGATTCTTATAGTAGAATAGAGAAGGCTTATTACCAATTGGGCCGAGGTCAGGGAGTTGGAAATGGGCGCCGAAAATCTCTGAAACATAGCCACGCGAAGGACCGTCAGGCAAGTCGACAGCAAAGCGGAAGCCCTGAGGAATGACGACGATCTCGCCGGGCGGCACCAGCATCTTTCCGCATTCGGTTGTGATCAACAACTCTGGACTTGACACCAAAACCGTGGAAGGTAATGAGGATATACATTCCCATCAAAGTTAAGCACGCCAGAACATGAATTGCACGGTAGTGGGGTCTGGTATACTAACAGTAGCATGCAATTACTGGAAGGATATGAATTTCCTATCATTTTCATAATTTTTTTAAGAGTATGCTATCAATCGCATGTAGCCACAGAAAACTGGGATACTGAAAAGGGTGTCATTGTGTCAAGCACTATATTTTGGGGAACAAACAGTAGGATGTGAACATGATCATAACTCTACTGGTAATGAAGTCTGGTATAGTAAATAATAAAATGGTGGTTGCATTGTTGAATTCTTAGGTAGTATTTCCTAGTATAAAAGCATGAAGGGAAGCTACAAGGAGTTATGTCTGAATTTGGTGGTTTGAAGTCCAAAGACTCACTCCCTTGCTGCGGCACGATGAGGAAATCGCCGTCGGCGTTGCAGAAGGCGCATCCGTCCATGGACTTGTTGGCGGCATACCTATGACAGGACACGAGCAGAGTCAATCACCTGAAGTTGAAAACTGCTGAAGGTTGAGTAATAGTGTAGTGGTGAGCTTAACAAGTCTGAAGGATGACTCATTTCAGCAAGTAGTACTAGTAGAATAAGCTAGAACGAAGCAGGGCAGTTTGAGCAGCAGGGTGGATACAGACATGTGGACGGCGAATCCGTGGCGGAGGAAGGAGCTGCCGGCGCCGCAGACGGTGTAGAGGCCGTCGACGAAGTCGAGGTCGGGAGGCCCGTCGCGCGGGGGCAGGTCGGCGGGCCTCCATCGGAGCTGCGTGGGGGTGGCGACGGCGGCGCGGGCGTCGTGGAAGTCGGCGAGGAGGCGGGCGTTGGGCGGGTCCCGCGGGTGGAAGGGCTCGTGGGTCACCGACGGCTTGATCCGGTACAGCCACCTGCAGAAAAGAAGGGATCTTGAGCTCGGAGCGGAAGAGGGAAGGGGGATCGGAGGAGGAAGAAGGTAGCGGTAGTACTTACGTGCGAAGGTTGCGGTGGCGCGGGGTGGTGAAGGAGGTGCCGGAGAGCTGCTCGGCGTAGAGCCCCAGCGGGCAGAGCAGCGGGCTGTTCTGGCCGTTGGCGGGGAGCGCCCCCGGCACGGCCTCCGACGAGAAGCTGTTGCCCAGGCCCGACAGGTACGCGTACCCGTCGCCGGAGTTGGAGCTGGAGCTGGACATGGTGGGCGGCGACTGGCGAGCGCGTGTAGCTCCGGCCCGGCGAGGTAGCGAGTGGCGAGGAAGCAAGCCGTGTGTGGGGGGTCTCTCTCTCGCCGGCGTCGTCGCCTTGTGCGCTGGAACTTGCAAGTGTGCCAACTCTACACTCTCTCCTCCTCCCGGTGCTGCTGACTCATCGTCGTCATCTGCAGCTGCAAGAGCGACATCCCAGCCGTCCGTCCCGATCTCGTCCTAAAATGCAAGAGTACCAGGTTGATAATTACTGTACCAGTGATGACGCTTCACGTCTTAAACGTAACCAAATGGAGATCACTCGCAGAAAACGTCCCGATCTTCATCCAAAATTTAAAACTCAAAACTAAAAAAATTTCAAAAAATTTGAAAAAAATTCAGAAAATCGTATATGTTTCGTTTTGTATTGTGAGAAATTTTTGTTTCATTTGGATCACTGCTTTATGACTTAATATTGTTCTAGAGCTCAAAATATAAAAGGCTATTTAATGATAAACCAATTATCCAAATAAAGCAAAAATTTCACAGAATACATAACGGACCATGTAATATTTATTGGAATTTTTTTTTATTTTTTTGGAAGAGTTTGAATGTCGAGTTTAAAGTTTCGAGCAATCTTGATCGTTGGATGAGAATCGAAGGGTCATGTAATGACTTTGCTTCACAAAGTCACTGGATCTCAATCCACTGCTGGCATATGCGTGCCTGCACCATCATGGAAGAAGAAAAAAATTCTTTTTCTTTTTCTGCCAAACCTGTAAACAAAATGCAAATTGCTACACAGGCCTGCATGTTCCTAGGAAATACGCAAATGCACCACTGTTCGTGTCATCTGCAGTGCAAGTACAACATTCATTCAAGTGTAAGTGTGTAACAACTACAGCCTAAACAAAAAGACCTCTTCTGCACTAAGCTATTGCCATTGATCTGCACATTTCTTAGCTAGAACCAGGCAAGGCACCTTGGGCTTCAGTTTTCCCAAGGAGCTGAACATTATTGGTTTTTTACGACATCTTGTACCCTCTTCAGACGAATGTCTTTGGGTTTCAGAGAATAGTGATCAACTACAAGAAGAAGATGAGAAACCAGTGAAGCAAATCGTCTATCTACCCCCTCTCTAGCAGAGTAGCAACGTACTGACGACCCAAACACCTAGAATGAATCCCAAGTGCAGCAAAGCTGCTCACACAAAGTGAACCCAATATAACAAGCACTCACCTAACAGGCACCAAGCCACCTTGCGTTGCAGTTGCACTGCATTTGCATCCCAATCCCACCCCCCAACCTTGTTGCTGCCTGCCACCACTCCGCAATCTTCTCGCCTCCACCCACATATACACACACACATGATTCTGCACCCTCCACACCTGAAAACCAGCTGCCTCGCCTTCTGCCATCGCCCACCAAAGCCATGAGGGGTTTACCGCTGGTTCTTGCACTGGCGCTGCTGCTCGTCGCCGGGGAGCTGCATTGCGTGAGAACAGCACCAGCACCACCTGCAAAGGCGTCGGCACCGGCGACACCTCCGCCACAACACGCAGCAACGCCGCCACCGCGACGACACCATTCACCACACGGACGATCCCCGCCATCAGCTCCTCGGAAGCAGGACCCTCCGTCGCCATCGCCGCCACCACCACCGCCGCGGACAGCGGCTCCTCCGAAGC
Source organism: Bromus sterilis (assembly GCA_950022295.1). Classification (NCBI taxonomy): domain Eukaryota; kingdom Viridiplantae; phylum Streptophyta; class Magnoliopsida; order Poales; family Poaceae; genus Bromus; species Bromus sterilis. The sequence continues at coordinate 376,440,090 of OX465598.1, forward strand.
AGGTCCCTCCGCCGCCGCCACCACAGCAGGATCCTCCGTCACCGCCGCCACGGCAGGTCATGCCGCCGATACAGGTCGTGCCACCAATTCAAGATCCCGACGTGGTGGCGCCCACGCCGCTGCCCAGGGCGAGGGGCGGCAACAACCGGTCCACGGTCTGCACCACGCTCCTCGTGTTCGGGGACTCAACGGTCGACCCAGGGAACAACAACCGGCTGCGGACGACGGCCAAGGCCAACTTCCCGCCATACGGCGTCAACTTCTACGGCCGGAGGCCCACCGGCCGCTTCTCCAACGGCCGGCTTGCCACTGATATGCTGGGTAAACACAACACATTTCTGTCTCATTCTGATCTGTCGATAATGCTGCTGTTGTTTCTGGATACCTGACTTGCAGAGTTGTGGTGGTTGTGCAGCGGACAGGCTCGGAATACAGAGGACCATCCCAGGCTTCCTTGACCCGACGATGACGCTGGGGCAGCTACGGAAGGGCGTGAGCTTCGCGTCGGCGGGCTCTGGATACGACGATATCACTGCCAACACATTGGTATGTCATCACCATCAACTGTTAAATGTTTTCAATCATATCTGCACTGAACAGTTATGTCAGTGAATCGGTAAAGCAGATAGTTTGTATTTGTGATTATTCACATGAAAAGAACCTGCCTCCTATTCGTACTAGATAGTCATGTTACTGAATTGGTAAAGCACAAAGTTCATATGTGTGGTCATTCACATGAAAAAAAGCTGCCTCCTAATAGATGAGTTTAACTCATTGAGTAGGCATGAGTAGTTAAAGCTCGATACTTGCTCGATTCACTTCACTGGTAATTAAAGCTCACTTGGATGACAGAAATGATAATGCTGTTGAAGAAAACAAAATGAAAATGAGCTAACTCAGGCATTAGTAGCACACATCAAAATGGTTAATGAGTCAGCAACCAACGTGTCCAAGCTTAATTGGAGGGTACTCCACATTTAGTACTGTGGTAGCTATTTAGCTAAGCTTCTTAACTTGCAGAGCGCGTTGCCGTTCCGGAGACAATTGTGGCACTTCTGGCGCTACAAGCTACTGATCCGAGCGCTGCTCGGAATGAGAAGAGCAGAGCGGATTGTTAACAGGGCTACCTTCGTCATAAGCGCTGGTACAAACGACATGCTCCTGAACTACATCGCATCGAACCGATCAGCTGGTCCCATCGGCATGCTGCGGTACGAGAACCACCTGATAGCACGCCTCGGCAACTATACCCAGGTACGCATGGATTTTGGATCAGACTAGCTAGCATCGATCCAGCACATGTATATCTTGTTGGATGATATGTGATCGATGCTGGATGTATCATAATGCAGGTGATGAGGATGCTTGGAGGGAGAAGGTTCGTGTTTGTTGGACTACCCCCGATCGGCTGTCTACCGATCGCAAGAACATTGCTTGGAAGGGGTCCAGATGGATGCGACAGCGACCTAAACAACCTGGCAGCCTCCTTCAACTCGAGGCTGATTCAGCTGTCGAATTTCGTCAACTACCAGCCCCGAATGAGGAGCGCCTACATAGATACCTACACAATCATACGGGCCGCCACAGACAACCCTCAGAACTACGGTAACGCCATTTCACATTTCTCCTAAACATTGGCATGCATGATTGCAAAGTTCATGAGCATGGTTAATCGATATGCTGCTTTTGCGGAATGAATGAACGCATGAAATGCAGGGCTGACGGAGGTGTCGAGAGGGTGCTGTGGATCGGGGATGATCGAGGTTGGTCAGACATGCAGAGGGCGAAGGACATGCCCAGACCCTAGCAAGTACTTGTACTGGGATGCTGTCCATCCAACAGAGACAACAAACCAACTCATCACAAGCCTGATGCTGGACTCCATTGCCGGAATATACAGCTAGACGCTCAAGCTCAAGAGGATCCTCATGTGGATCGAGCCTGCATGTTAATCTTACACTAGCGAGACCATTTCTGCTTTCTTTCTTTTTTTTTACATCAGTTTCATGTGCTATAATATTCAACTATACTGCAAGCGGCATGTGCTATATCAAACTGCACTGCAGTCTAGTTGAGTTGTAAGACTAGAATGAACATGTTATTGTAACCTTTGCAACTGATGAAAGAAAAATAGAATAACTAGGGTGGTTTAGTATGCATGAACAAATTAAAGGGTGGTACGGTGGGTCGATTCCATACCATGGTTCTTGCCGCTGTTCCACAATCCCCATGGAGGAAAGGTCTATGCAGGGACAACGGAGCCAGCGGTGTAGAATGTGATCCTGCTATGAAATCACAAATCTTAATCAGATCAATATTGTGATCTGTGCTTTTTTGCAACATCAAAATATAGGGAAATGACAATAATGTTCTGCAGCAGACAAGTATCAGGATTCATGGTTGACACATGTTCTACTATCTCCATCCAGGATATTAATTATTGAACAACCTGCAGAGCCACAGATAGAAGGATAGATAACAATGGTTGACAGTTTGACACTACTCATGATTCATCACAGAACATTGCCATCATAACATTCAACTCCAACAAGTTTAATAGGCTGGCCAAACCCGTCACCAATGACACAGAACACAATCCATCCATAAACCCAAACAGAGTCAGATACTAGGCCTTCCTTCTGCTTCACGAAAAATAAACCTATCTGCCGAAGCCTCTTACTACTAATAGCACGCATTCCAGGACAATAAACTGTACTGCAGTTTAGGGGAATTGTAAGACAACAATGAAGATGTTAACTTGTGCGACTTAAGAAAAAAGACGCTGATTAACTGGGGTGCGTCATGTGGATCAGCATGAACAGATTAATTCACAAAAAAGGGGATAGATTCCTTACTTTCTTTTTTGCCGCTGTTCACCAGGGAGGAGAGGTCTATGCACAGCACTGACGATTGGGTAGGAATATGATCTTGCTATGAAATCACAAATCTTAATCCGGTCAATGTTCTGATTTGCGCTTTTCTTCACAGCATCAAAATATAGGGAAATCACAATTAACATTTCAAAATAGGCAACTGTTAGAAATGGTGTAAGATGGCAGCAGAGAACAGGTATCAGGATTCATGGCTGATACATCCTCTACCATCTCCAACCAGGAGATTAAACAACCTGCACAGCCATAGATAAATAACACACCACTACTCATGATTCAGGAGAGCACATATCACTTGATAATCCCAGAATATTGCCATCAGTAATACAGGATGTTAATTGTTGACAGTTTAACTATTACTGATGATTCTTTCAGGAGAGCACATCACATAACAATCCCAGAATACTGCCATCAGGATAACATCCAAGACTCCATACCAACGTCTAATAGGCCGGCCGATTACACGCCACCACCGACACACAACACGATCCACCCATAAACCCAAACAGAGAGACCAAGCCTTCCTTCTTCTCCATATGAAAATAAACATACCACCACTGAAGCCTTTCACTACCACTACTAATAGCGCATTCCAGGATAATAAAGCGAACCTACTGCTACCCACTGCCTCCCAAAATCTATGTCCACAGCAAGAGAGAGCAGGTCCGATCCACCGCTCAGTTACGCCCCTGCTTCTTCGGCGGCACGTCCACGAGCTCGTACTCAACCTTTGACATGTTATTGTCCTCATTCACCTCGAAGCCAGCGGGCTCCTCGACCACCTCGATCCGGCCCCACTTGTCCACCGCCAGCCTCATCGTGTCCTTGAACATGTCGATCCTGGCGTTGCGGAAGATCACCGTGTTGCCTGGCTTCACCAACTCAACTGTTGACAAGGAAATGCCACTTATTAGATGAGTCATGTGTTGCACCGTGTTCACTGTACACAAGATGTATCTGTTCAACTTTGCAAAAATAATATCAGATAAATAAACCACTAGAATAAGATGAACTAAACTGACTTTAGTTACTTATTAGCATACGGACAGCTTTTATCTTCTAACTTGCAATACTGTCTGTGCCCCTTCAATCATACATAGGCAAGTCAATTTCTCAGATATTATCCCTAATGCAGGCTAACCCAAATTCCACACAGAAACCTATGCATTCTGACCAACATTAGTACACCAGAAATTTGAATGGTAATGATTGCACCAATGGTAACTGTAATTGATTCCCCAACATTTCATAAATGAAAAAGCATGCAGTGTTAACAATAGTACAGGCTATATGTCCCTTGAAATCATGTATACACAGGCAATTTCAAAGATTTCTCCCCCAATGCAGGACCCAATACCTCACTACCAACATTAGTGTAACAGAAAAACAAGGAAAGAAGTCCACATACCCCCCTGAACTGTCAAATTTCGAACACATCACCCCCCCAACAGCAAAACCGGACTCTTAATCCCCTGGACTAACAAATACCGTGCAAATCACCCCCTAACCCTGATTTGGGTGGTTTGGGAGGGCGGTTTTGCCAGCGTGGAGGGGTGGTTAATGCCAGGTCGGCTAAAGTTGGGTGGACACGGTTCAATGCACCCCCCCACCTCTGTCTCGACCGCTCCGCTTGCCTTTTCGCCTCCCCTCCCCTGTTTCCCTCTGACGGCGACACGGCGATTCAGGCTACAACCACGGCACGGGTGACGATCGTGGGCATGATCTGAAGATTCCCGCCGGCGGCAACAATCAGGTCAGTGAGCCTCTGTTGTTTCTGATATTTTTGCTTATTTCCGCCGCCTGGGTTTGGTCAGTTAGGGGTTTACCTGGGGATTTGATTTGGGGGCTAGGGTTTAGTTCATATTTGTGCAAGATTGGTGGAAGCAGATAGTAGATGGTGTATGTTTAGGTCTTTTTTAGTTGAATTTTGTATGTTTAGATGGTTAGATGATTGGAATGATGTAGGGTTTAATTTTCTGAAGAAATAAGATAGTTTTATCCAGTAACAGTGTTCATTGTAGCAGGTTCAGTGAGGCACTGCATTCCTGCGCGCGCAAAATGTAGCAGACCTGGCAAACTACCCCTCCACGCTGGCAAAACCGCCCTCCCAAACCACCCAAATCAGGGTTAGGGGGTGATTTGCACGGTATTTGTTAGTCCAGGGGATTAAGAGTCCGGTTTTGCTGTTGGGGGGGTGATGTGTTCGAAATTTGACAGTTCAGGGGGGTATGTGGACTTCTTTCGAAAAACAAGCAATGAAACAATGGTAACTGCAACTGATTCCGCGACAGTTGAAGAATAAAGAAGCATGTAATGCAAGCAACACTATAACTAGGCTACATGTCTCTTGAAATCATCATGTATAAACAAGCTGATTTCAAAGATTTTTCCTCAATGCAGGACCATAGACATCACTGCCAAGTAACTGTAACAGAAAATCAAACAATGAATGCACCCATGGTAAGCAACTGCAAGCAATTGTCTGCCCTCAAAACAGTCAATGGATCAGCAAGCATGTAACAATGTTAACAACGATGCAGCATGCCCCCGACCCCCACCCCACAAATCACACGTGAGTTCTAGTTCAGGTAAGCATACACACAAGTTCTATGCTCTAACTTGCAATTTTGTCCATGACCCTTCAAATCATAAATGCACAAGCCAATTTTCCAGATACTTTCCGTGATGCGTCCTAACCCGTATTCCACAGGGAAACATACACATTAGCACCAATACTTAGTTCACCAGAAATCAAAAGATGATGGGGTATAACATAGCTACTGCAACTGATTCCCCAACGGTTCATGAAAGAATAAATAAGCACGCAGCATAAGCAACAATTTTGTAAGCAAGCGTCCCTTGAAATCAGCATGTACCTACAAGCAGAATTCAAGGCTTTCTACCCCCAATGCAGGACCCAACACATCACACATGGTAACTGCAACCGATTCCTCAGCAGTTGATGCATAAACAAACATGTAATCTAAGCAACAATGTGGCTAGGCTAGGCTACATGTCTGTTGAAAATCATCATGTAGTACATACAATCCAATTTCGAAGATTTCTCCCCCCAATGTAGGACCAAACACATTGCTACCACCAACATTAGTGTAAAACAAAATCAAACGTTGGCTGCACCCATGGTAAGTAACTGCAAGCAAAATTCTGTCTGCAAACAGTGGATGTGTCTACAAGGATTTATGGTGGAGAAGTAAACAACAATGCAGCAAGAGCAGGAAGATGAAACTGCTACATCCGACAGAACAACATGTAGATAGACACGAAACATGTACAGATCGCGTGAGGAGAAGCAGTTAATTAATCTAGGGGAGGGCGTTCCCAACAAATAATGCTAGGCGAATCCATCCATCCATCAAAATTAAACTCGGATCAGATGGGCGGAGGGGGAACCAAGCGGGGTTGGGGGGCGCTCACTCTGCTGGTTGCGGGCGGTGAAGAGGACGGTGCCGGTGCGGTCGCCGACGAGGCACTCGGCGACGCGGGTGCGGCCGACGGGCTTGTCGAGCACGGTGCGGGCGGAGAGGACGCGCGCGGTGAGGGTGTGGCCGTGCGTCTGCGGCTCCAGCTTGTCCACCGTGGTGAAGACGGGCTTGCGCAGCTGCACGGCGGGCTTCGCGTCGGCGGCCGGCAAGGCGGGGGCGTCGGAGGCGGCCGGGGAAGGGGCGGGGGCGGGGACGGCGCGGTAGGCGGTGGGGCGGGGCTTCGTCGTCGACATCTCGCCGGAACCCTAAACCCTAGAGAGAGAGAGATTCCGGTGGTGGTGGAGGTGGCGGTTACCAGAAGGCTGGCAGCGATGATGGGGATGGAATGGAGATGCTGCTTCGGCTCCTGAAATAATAAAGAGGGCTCGCGGAGATGCTGGGCCTCCCCTGGCCCAGCTTCAAGTGTGGCCTCTCGGCTGGGCTGTTGCCGCTGAGAGGTAGAAACTAAAACTAGTCAAGGACCCTGGCCCATTCATGCTTTGGTTCATGGATAGGCATCTATCTGACCTCACATTCGTGTAGTTTGTTCGACGCACGGATATTTGTACCACCCCCCACATGGAGCATACATTCGTCTTTACACCGTAAACAGGTGATGGACAAAAAAAAACCCGAAACAAACACCTCCTAATAGTCAGTGGATGCGAAGAGGACATCCGCTACTAAAACATCTTTTCATCCAACAATATTCGGTACTATTAGGAGTCAAAACTTGCAGGGCAAGAAATTTTACTAGGGTTCTTTGACTTTGACCTGATCACAAGGGAATAAAATGGTTATTGTAAATGCCTGAGTATGCCTTGGTTACAGTTCCGGCCATATATAGTAGCGAGACAAGAAGAGTCAAAGGGAGAATGAATGGTCGGCATATCCATCCTTCCGGGGCGCTTGGCCGGATTCATTCCTGAATTCACACGTGCGTCACCCTTGGATCTGATCTACTAGTAGTATCTTATCCTGCTATTATCCTTTTTGGATGCGATGGTGACTAGCTGGAGTAGATTAGGACGGAGCCCCCTTACAAGCAACCAATGGACGAGTCAACTCAACCAGCCCACGGATCTTCTTCTAAACTAGAGAGAAGTGCATATTTTCATTTTAAACTTTATTTATGCGCGCGGTGTGTTTTGCTCTGTCGTTCTCCCAAAATGGTCGTATCTCTTTTGAGCATCTCCAACAACTACTTTATTTTAGTGCAGTATGTTGGGTGTGCCTAAATATTTTAGGAAGCAAAAAAGTTATTTTCTTTAGCATCAAATTCTCATCTTCAGCAGCTGCCCAAAAACATCGCCGGCAATCATCCAAAAGAAAAAAAGCAACCGATACTGACGAAATTGAATTTCGACAGGCGATGTAGGAGACATGAAACCGAACAAAGCTAAGCACACACGCACGCACACTAGTGGAGAGACCCCCCTTTCGTCCAGCCCAAAAAAGGCATCGCTCCCGGTTCATTTCAGAACCGGGACCGATGCCTCGCAACGGTCCTGGTTCGTCTGTATTGGGCAACGGTCCCGGTTTGTGCCAATAACCGGGACCAATGCTCTGGCGACCACACTGCGAGGCATTGGTCCCGGTTGGAGCTATCAACCGGGACCAATAGTCTATAATTAGTACTTTGCAGTAATACCAAATGGAAAAAATGACCTTTAGTCCCGGTTGGAGCCACCAACCGGGACCAATAGTCTATAATTAGTCCCACCTCGCTAACCGAAGGTGGGTTAGAGTTGTTTATAAGCACGGTCAGTCCAGCACTTACTGTAGCATATCAAGCTTATTAAAGGTGTATACCGAGGAATTCAACCCGAGGGGGGTGCTGTGTATCTCTTTAAGCAGGCAGGAGGCTGACCTTCCGCCTCTATCAGTTTGAACAGGCATAGGTTCTTCTGGTTCAGAAGGACTTGTGTCTGTTGAAGCCGATAGAGGCAGATGTCACCCTCCCGCATGCTCAAGGAGATAGATATCACCCTCCTTGGGAGGATTCCTCTGTCTACCTCTTATAATAAATTTGCTATATTTTTTGTTTTTGTATAATTTCCCGCATGCTCAAGGAGATATATATCACCCTCCTTGGGAGGATTCCTCTGTCTACCTCTTATAATCAATTTGCTATACCCTTTGTTTTTGTATAATTTTAGTTTTAATAATACAAAGATTTCAAAACAAAACACTGATTTTAAAATATAATAGGTAACCGATCGGGAAGTTTCAATATTTTTTAAATTTCATCACAACATAGACATCAAAAAATAAAGAGCAAACTATCAAGCACATGTAGTTCAAATTTGACCCCGTTCCAGCTGAATCTGCGGAAATTTGTCTTTTTCAGAAGAGGTATATAAAAACCATATTACATGGAAACTTTGGTCAATTGTAAATAACACATGGTCTAATATTTTACAAAAAAAAAGTGGTTCAAGTTGACATCAAATATTTGGTAGATCCTTCACAAAAAACCCCTACTTTTGTCACTCGGAAAATGGAAAATGGATTTTTCGTGCAAAGAAAATAAAAACTTCCTTTGGCAAACTTGTTGGCTAGTATAATATACACACATGTGCAAAATATGAGATCATTTGGGAAAACTATCCTTTCAAACTAGCTGTAACATCGGTCATTTGCCTTGAAAGTCATGAATCTTCATACTCGATAGCTCATTTTAAAAAGACTTTTATAAGATATTTGCCTTATTCCAAGTTTATTGTTTCGTATGGTTACTAAGACATAAATTAGGATGCAACGCGAAGGTTTTACAATTTTTTTATTTTTTTTGAATTATTTTTGTCGATTTCAAAAAGTAGTCAAAACGGAGGGCATGATCGATAATAGATAGGGGTGGAATCTTACAAAAGTCTTGGTGGATCCCTGATGAAATGACTACTTGTGTATCTAGAAATGATTTTTTCAAAAAATAAAGAGCAAACTATCAAGCACATGTAGTTCAAATTTGACCCCGTTCCAGCTAAATCTGCGGAAATTTGTCTTTTTCAGAAGAGGTATATAAAAACCATATTACATGGAAACTTTGGTCAATTGTAAATAACACATGGTCTAATATTTTACAAAAAAAAAGTGGTTCAAGTTGACATCAAATATTTGGTAGATCCTTCACAAAAAACCCCTACTTTTGTCACTCGGAAAATGGAAAATGGATTTTTCGTGCAAAGAAAATAAAAACTTCCTTTGGCAAACTTGTTGGCTAGTATAATATACACACATGTGCAAAATATGAGATCATTTGGGAAAACTATCCTTTCAAACTAGCTGTAACATCGGTCATTTGGCTTGAAAATCATGAATCTTCATACTCGATAGCTCATTTTAAAAAGACTTTTATAAGATATTTGCCTTATTCCAAGTTTATTGTTTCGTATGGTTACTAAGACATAAATTAGGATGCAACGCGAAGGTTTTACAATTTTTTTATTTATTTTGAATTATTTTTGTCGATTTCAAAAAGTAGTCAAAACGGAGGGCATGACCGGTAATAGATAGGGATGGAATCTTACAAAAGTCTTGGTGGATCCCTGATGAAATGACTACTTGTGTATCTAGAAATGATTTTTTCAAAAAATAAAGAGCAAACTATCAAGCACATGTAGTTCAAATTTGACCCCGTTCCAGCTGAATCTGCGGAAATTTGTCTTTTTCAGAAGAGGTATAAAAACAATATTACATGGAAACTTTGGTCAATTGTAAATAAAATATGGTCTAATATTTTACAAAAATAAAGTGGTTCAAGTTTACATCAAATATTTGGTAGAATCTTCACAAAAAGGCCCATTTTTGTCACTCGGAAAATGAAAAATGTGTTTTCAAAATTAAAAAGAAATATATTTTTTCAAAAAAATAATTTAAAACATTTAAAATATAATAGGTAACCGATTGGGAAGTTTCAGTTTTTTTTTTAATTTTAATCACAACATAGACATCAACAAGGTTTAATATGATTGATATGATACATATATCAACAAGTGTCTGTTAAGCGAGTTGGGGTAGGTGTTGACTGGAACTGAGAAGTTAAGCGTGCTGAGGCTGGAGTAGTGTGAGGATGGTTGACCCTTGGGAAAGTTTGACCACGAAGGTCAATTTGATCTGAGATTAACCTTAATAATCTTAGATAAATAATAAATAATAAATAATAAAAAAAATATGGAGGCCCGATGCCGGTTCTTTCTATCAACCGGGACCAATGACCCCTCCCCCCTCTTCGGTCCCGGTTCGTGGCCAACCGGGACCAGCATTGGTCCCGAGTTATTGGTCCCGGGTGTTGAACCGGGACCGAAGGCCCATTTGAACCGGGACAATAGGGGGGTATGTCCACTAGTGGCAGTGCCCATTGCCCAGACTAGCGGCGGCGACGTCCCTGTCGAGATCGGCATGCTCCACGGTCACCTTGCCGAGTTCCCGAAGGTCCTCCATGGACGCGCCACGGAACACAGCGGCCGCGTAATCCACGTCACGAATTGAATGACAGGCACAATTCTCACTAGTTCTCCGCCCTACTTTTTTCAGTTGAAGACTATCTGGAAATGGAAGCTTTAGACCCGGAAGACGGCTTGATGACTCATACATAGCTCACAAGGGCCCATTTACAGGACAAGGCCATAAGGGTCTTTATGAAGTTTTAACAACGTCACGACATGCTCAATTATTTCTTAACCTAGCTATGCTAGGCTCTGCACCATTGTTGTAGCTCAATAACTTTCCTTGTTCACACACCACATGTGAATTGACGGATTTATAATAGTCGGTGTTGCTGCACATGCATCAATTTTTATGGTAAGATACTATGATCCAACTACTCGATCCTTGTAGGGTGTGGTCAGCGAGAGTCAATTATTGGTGACAGACAGATTGGCAAAATAGCAGTAGCTACAGATACCATTCTCAATAAAAAAAGGGTGTAATATGTGTTTATGTAGCTATCGATCAAAGAGGATGCGGAGTCGCATGCCGTCGAGAGATTTCACGGAACATTGCATCTGTAGACGAACTGCGTCTTGGCCCGGATCCTGCTCTGCTCAAGGAGGAAGGTGGCCTCCTTCGCATCCTCCTCCGCCCTGTCCAGCGAAGCGAAAGATGAACCGACGGAGGCGGCCTCCTTTCTGGGGGCGACGATCGATGGAGCAGGGGTGGCGGAGGGAGGGAGGCCATCCTCCTCCTGAGGGGATCCAACATGGGAGCAGCACGATTGCAACGACTCGGAGGGATGGAGGGAGGCGGGGGCGACGGAGCAGGGTGGCGGCAATCGATGGAGCAGAGGGTGACGGAGGGAGGGAAGCCATCCTCCTCCGGAGGGGATCCAACATGGAAGCGACACGACGATGACTGGGAGGGATGGAGGGAGGCGGGGCCCGGCAGAGCAGGGTGGCGGCGCCCAAACATATCTATAATTTTTGCTTGTTTCATACTTGTTTACTGGTGTTGTGCTTCACTAATTAGTCCTTGTGAGCTGTCTATCATGATCAAGACATATTTGATGTAATTGATATGCTATGTTTGTTGGGATCTGATGAATTATGAGATTATGTATAAATTATTCATGCATTATATACGATATATTTTCATATGTTATTTGAGTGTTCATGCATGGATCATTGGAGGTCTGGGACACTCATCTCGAATCCAATGATCCAAGTTCATTTTTCTAGTTTTGCATCCAATGTCTGGTTCTATACTAGTCGTTTCCATAACAACCGCCGTACAAATCGTCTTCCTCCCGCGGTGCAGTTTACCAATGTCATATAATCCCATACGAGCTATGTGTGTGTGAGCAACAAACATTGCATCTTACTCCATTTTGAGGACATCTTTGATTGCCATGATTTGTAAAACGCATGAATAGTATATCATGCCATGGTCAGTGCTTAGGGATTGCGTGGACTATTGATTGGGCACAAGAAAAATGAAGGGTCTTTGCATAATATTGGAGTGGGAGTAGACGAAAATTATTCCTACGAAATCTAGCACAAACGAATCATAAGGATTTTTTTCCCGTTGATTGCATTCCTGCAAATCAAACATCACATGTAGGGGAAATATCCCAAGGATTAGACTCCTCTAGATCACCCTTACAAATCCATTGAATCAAAGACCACATGATCGTTTGATTTGTTCAAAGTCTGCACCTTTATGGTCTCATTTATAACTTTTGAAGAGATCCCGCCTATAAGAAATGGATTTTGATAAGCTACATTGTCCACAATCTAATAATGTAGTATATCAGACGAGATCTATACAATCTGTTGTTACGAAAAAGGGTATGGAGTCCACACGGCTGATCCGAATGTTGATTGGAATAGTCTAGTCTTCAGACACTAGTTCTAGCGAGTCATAAGTCTATGCCACCTAAATATAAATACATCATTGGATTGGCACAAAGGAGAAGGGCGACATAATGTAAAGCAAATGTCTGTTTTGATGAGCGAGGTGGGTTGTCTTTATCCTTATGCGATTGCGATAGGCAGTTTGACATTAATTAAACATGGGCGAAATGACCAAAAGATCTATCGTGGATTGTTGCGGCTTCTGTTTATGTTGCAACTATTGTTGTATGGCAAAAGAAAAAAACATTATGGCGCAACTATTCGAAAGGAAACAAATTGTATTTTAAACTATGCGGCTTGCAGTGTCAGCCACGAAACAAACTGTGAGGTCACCTACGTCTCGACACATTAAAGCGGAGGAGTCCGAGAGGCGCGAGAGCATACGACTCTTCCGCGCAAGTTGCGCATTCGTCATGGGGATGTTTGGATGTTGTCCAAGCATGCACCCGCCACGATATCGATTACTAGATGACAAGGGATGATGATGCGATTGGTGCCATATTGGCGTCGTCAAGTGGGGCGTGGATGACGAGGAAGCCATGCAGTTGCGAAAGGTTGTTGACGTGGATGTCGAGGATTTGTCTCATATATCGGCAAAACAAACACAACGCCACGATATCGAGCGCGCGCACGGGAGGGGGGGGCACCTGTTGTTGTGGTTATAGACCTAACAATAGATATGAGGGTAGTGATGGAGCTATGAAGATCTGTACGCAAAGATGGTGACACCAGAAAAGTTATACAGGTTAGGCCTCTCCTTGGAGATAACAACCTTAATCATGTCCCAAATAGTTTTGGGGTGTTCTTTCTCTAGATGTCCAAGTTGTCCATGCTGGGGTGAAAGGATGGGCTTATATAGAGTGCGCCATGTCCCTTCATTGCCCAGTAATGGGTTTTAATTACAGAGTTTAAGGATGACTATTATTACAATGGGAAACGTCTCGCCATTATTGCTATTTAAGTAGGGGTAACGCCTATGGCTTCAATGTCTTGTAACAGCAGTCCTTCTTCCTCTTATCCGAGTACCATGCAGCTCAGCTTCTTCTTCTTTCGAGTAACCACCTTATTCGGATGGTAGTGCTTCGCTCCGAGTGACGCCTTACTCGAGAAAGGGCCTCTTCTGAATAAGGTTGCTCCTGTATTAATGGTGTCGCTTGAGTAAACTAGCTACTCGGAAGAGTTTGATTTGATCCGAGCAGTTTCTTACTCGGATAGAAAAGAAATAAGAGGTTTTTGTTTATGTTTTGATTTACAAGTATTTTCCGAGAGGTGGTAGAATTAAGGGTATCCCCTGATATAAGGAACATGGGGGTATACCTTAGGTATTACCACGACAGTAGCCCCCAAGTGCTTCTGGGTGCTCGCGTGAATTCATGAGGTATGTGGAGATCAAATTCGATAAGAGGCCCGGAAGGACTTTATCAATATTTACACTGTCCCCTCGATTATGTGTAGGGTGAGTCATTTTTGGGAGGATTTGGCGACACTCAAGTGTCTCTCGGAAGAGGTAGACTGAGGCCTCGGAAGGCGTGTCTTGGGGTAAAAGGCCTTAAACCCCATATATAACCAAATCTGTAAAGTTTGATATTTAAAGCATCAGCTGACGAGCTTTAAATCGTATCCCATGGGATATCAATTCTTTACCCCTCACACCAGATCGTGCTAATAATCTGGCGATCTACGTCAGAGACGGATTATCATCGAATTAGTTATTCGGAACTTCCTCTGTAATGCTTACCGAAGCTAGTTCGGGATTCTCTGAAAGTGATTGCCTATTTTAGCTGTTTCGAGTGATGACTTACTCGGATTGTTTTTAATGATCCTTTCCGAGTGATAACTTATTCAGAATAAATCAGAAAGATGACATTTTTGTCCGAGTTGGGCTTGTCTGGAAAAGTTATTTGTTTAACTTTCTTCCGAGTAATGTTTTTACTCGGAGAAATTGTCTGAGGGTTTTTTACTTCCGAGTTGTGCTAACTTGGAGAAATTTTGTATGTCTTGCTCCCGGGCCGCTTTTCCAAGGGAGCGAATCTTTTTTCTGTCAGAGCGGTTCCTCGATTTCCGCGACGGTCAGTTATTTTATCATTAACTGCGCGCCTTTTAAGGAGGCTGGATTTGGGGGACCACAACGGGCGCCCTCATTAAATGCCTTGATAAATGTGTGGGCTTCCCTCTTGTATCTTATAAATACAGCTTCCTCTTTTCCTCTTTCTTCTCAGTACAGCGCTTGCTCCTTCCTCTTTTCCGCTGGTGACCTTCTAGATCGAGGGTTTCTTCTCCCATTGGTGATCTTCGAGGCGCTCTTCATACCAGCGGGGCTCCTATCCGTTTGCTCCCTTGGCGTCATGTCTGCGGGGGAATGGTTGCCTTCCATCGTCACGGTGGAGAACATCCGACGCTACCAGGACGAGGGGCTACTCCCTCGCCATGGCTGCCGCCTTCCTGGCCCAGGTGAGGTTGAAACTCACCCTAGGGAGGACGAGCGGGTTCTGCTCCTTTCTCATGTGGATAGGGGATTTTCTCTTCCTCCTCATCCTTTCTTGCTTGATTTTCTTGCTTTCACCGGATCTCAGCTGCATCACATCGTTCCCAATTCTATCACGCTTCTGTCTAGCCTTTTCTCTTTGTGTGAGGGTTTTCTTGGTATCGATCCTCATTGGAACCTTTTCCGCACCATTTACACCATAAAGCCCCAAAAGATAAAGAACTCTGGGGAGGCAGAGATAAATCATCTTTGCGGGGGGCTGTTTTTGGCGAAGAGGCAGGGTATCCAGTATTTCGCTTCTAGCTTGCCCGATTCCGTGAAGAACTGGCAAAATAGCTGGTTTTATTGTAAGGTGGAAACTGTCCCTGGTACTCGAACGTTGCCTCCTTACTCAGATGTCAGGCTGGCCGACTCCCGAGGCTGGAATCCCCGGTTGCTCGCTTCCGAGAAACAACGGGTTTTACCACTGATGAGGGAAGTAGTGAGGATGAAGAAGGCGGGGTTGGACGCCATGGATCTTATTGCTCTTTTCGTCAGTCGGAGAATTCAACCTCTGCAAGCCCGAGCTAGGAGGATGTGGGAGTACATGGGAGTTGATGATAACACCCGCTATAACAACTCGGCGATGTCTCAGAAATAATTTGAGCAACTCATGAAGATCATTACCAACGTGACTCATGGTGCGCAGATGTCTGGCCGAGTCAGGCCTCTTGATATTAACCGTCCTCCGACTCTGGTGATTTGCTTTTCCCTGGCTAGTCTTTTGGATGTTGCGATAAGTCCTGAATTTTAACTTGATTATTCTGTCCATCTTTTAGACGAACGTCGCTCCATCCCCGATCCCTTTGGCGCCGCAAAATCCTGAAGATGAGGACGAGGACAGCAACAACGACGCAGGGCTCGGGATTGAAGATGACGAAGAGACGGAGTCTGATGCAGTGCCTCCTCGTACTACTGCCGAGCAGCGCTCTAAGAATAATCATGACCGTGAAGCAGCTCGGGAAGGATCCGTACGGGGGATGAAGCGTCCCATGTCTCCGAGTAAAGGGGAGAATAGCAACAAAGTCGCCGCCCTTAGCCCGAGTCATGGGAAGGTGGCTCCCATGAAACAGCGGAAGACGCTTTCTACCCTTGGCGGGAGGAAAGTTAGTGCTTCGACAGATGCCGCCAAAATCCCCAAGAAGGTTTCCGAGTCGGGAGCTGCTCAGGCTGCTCCTGTCGTTGTTGCTCCCCCAAGACGGGCTCTTAAGACAGATCGGAAGTAAAATCCGACAACTTTTTATTTATCCTCAGTGATCTTTGTCGATCCTAACATTCTTTATGTTGCAGTGTTCGTCCGAGTGGTTCCGAGACGCTTCCTGGCGTTGAGGCTCCTGATGCTGCAGCTTATGAAGATGTTAGCAACTGTGTTGTGACTGATTTTCAGGTGTTGGATTCTATTCCTGAACGAACTTCAATCGATGGTGAGTATACATTCTTTGGCTCTGAATTTCATCTTTGCTCAAGGCTTTGCTTATAAATTTCTTTTGTTAGACATGGACATTGATCGTGACGCAGATCCGATCCCAACTGCGAATGAGACGATCTTCCCTGCTCCCAGCACGCAGACTGCTCCGGAAGGTTCTACCAATCAGGAGGTTATTACCCCTGCGGCAGCGGTTCCTCCTACTACCTCGGGGGTGAAGAATGTCGAGAAGAGCTCTACTGTTCCTGTTGTTGCCCCAGGAGAAGTTCAAGCTTCTCCCACTTTAGTCTCAGTTGATACCTTGCTTGAGGGTGCTGTTCTGGACGGATTGAAGGGGTCTTTGGCGAAGGCCTCAGAAATCGAGCTGCGGCTACGTGAGATGGCTTCCGATGCTGGAGTGATAAAGGCCAGAATGCATGTAAGTACATGTGCAAGTTTTCTACCCACTGGGTGTACATATTTCCGAGTTGGTTTGAGAATTTACTTGTGGGGGTACTACTTAGTGCATCTCGTAGGTGTAGCCCCCAAGGCTCCGAATAACTTCTTGGAGTTACTCGGAGTCTTATGTAGAGATTATTGATTTAGTGATTTTCCAGTGGGGGCACTTCTTAGTGCACCCACTGGGTGTAGCCCCCAAGGCTCCGAGTAACTTCTTGGAGTTATTCGGAGTCTCATGTTGTAGAGACTAGTGGTTAGGTGATCTTCCAGTGGGGGCACTTCTTAGTGCACCCACTGGGTGTAGCCCCCAAGGCTCCGAGTAACTTCTTGGAGTTATTCGGAGTCTTATATTGTAGAGACTAGTGGTTTGGTGATCTTCCAGTGGGGGCACTTCTTAGTGCACCCACTGGGTGTAGCCCCCAAGGCTCCGAGTAACTTCTTGGAGTTATTCGGAGTCTTATGTTGTAGAGACTGGGTCTTGAATAATTTTTCCTGTGCCAGGAGGCTTGCGAACTAGGCACTGCTTTTGTAAAACTGCAGGGAGAGCATGAAGTCTTGAAGAAAAAACATGCTGAGGATAATGGTAAGGCTCTACTTCTTGTATCTTAAGAGGAATTCGAGATTTTTCACCACGTGATATTTCCGATTATTAAATCTGCAGAGGCTGCAAAGAAGGCGTTTGATGCGAAGGTGAAAGAAAGTGATGAATTTGTGAGCAAAATGAAGAAAGAGATTGAACAAGCTGAGAAACGTGCGAAGGAAAAGAAAATCCTGGAAAAGCAAGTGGCCGGCCACAAGAAGGCTCTTGAGGAAAAGGAAGCTGCCATCTCCAAACTTCAGTCCGACCTGCAGAAACTCTCCGAGCTGCGGTCCAAAGATAAGGAGGAGCATGAAGCTGAGGTGGCCGCGACTCGGGAGTCTGTCAAAAATGCTGAAGAATATTGTGCCGGGAGGTTTGCTTCATTTAGCGAGATGCTATCTAGTAAGATGCCGTTCTTTGTTGTGCGTCCGACTTGTTTCTGTCTTGTTAATTTGGTTTGATTTATGCGCCATTATTGTCTTTGCAGTTTATTCCACCAATCCTGAAGCGGAACAGGCTCATATGGCACAGTTTTCCGAGTTGATGAAGAAAGATAATTATACTCCCAGGACGACGGAATTTGCCTTGTCCAGAGGTCTGCTAACCATGAGGTGCGCCAAGGCGAAGAAATATGCTGAAAAGACCATGGGTGTCACCTTAGGGTTGAAGAATTACATCTCGCCTACTGAGGAAAATCGTGTTCATCTGGATACGGTTGTTCCTGTGCTTCAGGCTGCTCCGCAGCAGATTGCTCGTTGGAAGAGGTCTTCAGCACGAAGTGATGCCAATTATGCTCTGGCTCTCACTAAAGCTCACTTTTCAGAAAAGGTTCACAATCTGAAACGAGTCGGAGAAGGTGATCCTGAGCACGGTCCGAGCTGTACGACCTTATTGTCACGGTATGCTGAGACTGCGAGTCGAATTGCAAAGATCCCAGATCTTGATTTCTTCGTGGAATCTACTGGAGTTACCAGTGAATCTGATGAGGCAAGTGATGCCTGATCGAGTTGAGGGAAAAACAGTTAAATTTGCCTCGGAATGCCGAGAGGTTTTGTAATAAATAGTTTATGTCTTGTTATTGTGCCCTGGGTGCACAATTTGTTTCGAGAACTGCCGCCCTTTATTAAGAAGGCCTGACTCTGAGGTGTTGATGTGTTTTGCCATAACCAGTTATTTGCAAAGATATAAAACTATGTTTCTGAAATCATTGTTCCTCCTTTCTCTCTGGTTTTGAAGTACTTGTTGAGCAACTTAGTAAAATGCGGCTTAAGCTTCTATCCGAGCTGTGTACAGTTCGGATAAGGAACTTCAGTTTTGTCGTGACGTTAAGTAGCCCCTAAGATTCAGAAGAACCTGTTAGGTGACTTTAGCTAAGTTTTGCTTAAGGTTTCGTCCGAGCTGCGCGCAGCTCGAACGAAAAAACTTGGAATTTTCGCAACGTTAAGTAGCCCCCAAGTTTCAGAAAAACTTGTTGGGCAACTTAGTTAAATTTTGCCTAAGCTTTCGTCCGAGCTGCGTACAATTCGGATGAAAAACTTGGAATTTTTCTTAACGTTAAGTGGCCCCCAAGTTTCAGAAAAACTTGTAGGGCAACTTAGTTAAGTTTTGCTTAAGCTTTCGTCCGAGCTTTGTACAGCTCGGACGGAAAACTTAGATTTTTCGCAACGTTAAGTAGCCCCCAAGTTTCAGAAAAACTTGTTGGGCAACTTAGTTAAGTTTTGCTGAAGCTTTCGTCCGAGCTGCGTACAACTCGGACGAAAAAATTGGAATTTTTCTTAACGTTAAGTAGCCCCCAAGTTTCAGAAAAACTTGTTGGGCAACTTAGTTAAGTTTTTCTTAAGCTTTCGTCCGAGCTGCGTACAGCTCGGACGGAAAACTTAGATTTTTTCTTCACGTTAAGTAGCCCCCAAGTTTCAGAAAAACTTGTTGGGCAACTTAGTTAAGTTTTGCTTAAGCTTTCGTCCGAGCTGCGTACAGCTCGGACGGAAAACTTAGATTTTTTCTTAACGTTAAGTAGCCCCCAAGTTTCAGAAAAACTTGTTGTGCAACTTAGTTAAGTTTTGCTTAAGCTTTCGTCCGAGCTGCGTACAGCTCGGACGGGAAAATTAGATTTTCCGCAACGTTAAGTAGCCCCCAAGTTTCAAAAAAACTTGTTGGGTAACTTAGTTAAATTTTTCTTAAGCATTCGTCCGAGCTGCTTACAACTCGGACGAAAAACTTGGAATTTTTCTTAACGTTAAGTAGCCCCCAAGTTTCAGAAAAACTTGTTGGGCAACTTAGTTAAGTTTTGCTTAAGCTTTCGTCCGAGCTGCGTACAGCTCGGACGGAAAACTTAGATTTTTTCTGAACGTTAAGTAGCCCCCAAGTTTCAGAAAAACTTGTTGGGCAACTTAGTTAAGTTTTGCTTAAGCTTTCGTCCGAGCTGCGTACAGCTCGGACGGAAAACTTAGATTTTTTTCTTAACGTTAAGTAGCCCCCAAGTTTTAGAAAAACTTGTTGGGAAACTTAGTTAAGTTTTGCTTAAGCTTTCGTCCGAGCTGCGTACAGCTCGGACGGGAAACTTAGATTTTCCGCAACGTTAAGTAGCCCCCAAGTTTCAGAAAAACTTGTTGGGTAACTTAGTTAAATTTTGCTTAAGCTTTCGTCCGAGCTGCTTACAACTCGGACGAAAAACTTGGAATTTTTCTTAACGTTAAGTAGCCCCAAGTTTCAGAAAAACTTGTTGGGCAACTTAGTTAAGTTTTGATTAAGCTTTCGTCCGAGCTGCGTACAGCTCGGACGGAAAACTTAGATTTTTTGCAACGTTAAGTAACCCCCAAGTTTCAGAAAAACTTGTTGGGTAACTTAGTTAAATTTTGCTTAAGCTTTCGTCCGAGCTGCTTACAGTTCGGACGAACAACTTGTTGGATAACTATGTCAGCTTAGGCTTTTGTCCGAGCTGCGTACAACTCGGACGAAAGCTTGAATTAAGAATGCAATTGATGAAGGCAGAATCTCTTTATTGAATCGATTGATAAGAATCTCATGCATAGAAGCGCCGTAACATTTGGGCATTCCATGCATGTGGTTATTCTCTATTATTCGTTACATCATATAGCCGATAGGCTCCATTACCTAAGACTCTGGTTACAATGTAAGGACCTTCCCATGGAGGGGCTAGCTTGTGATCAGAGGTTTGCTTGATACGTAAAACCATGTCACCTTCCTGAAAGGAGCGAGCTCGGATATGACGCTCGTGATATCGTCGAAGGTCTTGTTGGTAAAATGCCGAGCGTGTTAGGGCTAAGTTCCTCTCTTCTTCTAAAAGGTCAATACCATCTTGCCGAGCTGTCTCGGCTTCTTCTTCAGTATACTGAGTTATTCGAGGAGCATTGTGCTTCAAGTCACTCGGCAGGACAGCTTCTGCACCGTACACCAGGAAAAAGGGGGTCGCCCGAGTGGATCGATTTGGAGTCGTTCTCAATCCCCACAATACTGAGGGTAGCTCTTCAACCCAGGCTCCTGCTGCTTCCTTTAGTTCTCGCATAAGACGTCGTTTGATTCCCTTCAAAATCAACCCATTTGCTCGCTCTACCTGTCCATTGGATTGAGGGTGTGCCACTGAGGCGAAGTTTACTCTGGTACCCATGTTCCAGCAAAACTGCTTGAATTCGGCTGATTTGAAATTTGACCCGTTGTCGGTGATGATATCGTGGGGAACGCCGAAATGGTGTACAATGCCCTGAATGAAGCCAACTGCAGCGGCTGAGTCTAAGCTTTTTATTGGTTTTGCCTCTATCCATTTTGTGAATTTGTCTACAGCCACTAGGATGTGTGTAAATCCTGAGGTGCCTGTTCTGAGTGGCCCTATCATGTCCAAACCCCATGTAGCAAAAGGCCATGCGAGGGGTATTGTCTTCAACTCGGATGCCGGCTTGTGTGGCTAATTTGCGTAAAACTGACATCCTCTGCAATGATCGACAATGTTCTTGGCATCTCTTAAAGCATTGGGCCAGAAGAATCCTGCTCGGAAAACCTTGGCCACTAGTGTCCGACTTGACGCATGGTGACCGCATTCGCCGGAATGTATGTCTTGTAAGATGAGTCGACCTTCTTCTTCCGATATGCACCGCTGGGGAAGTTTTGTAACACTGTTTCTGTACAACTCATTGTTGATCACGGAGTATGATTTTGCTTTTCACACTACTTGCTTGGCTTCTACTTCGTCATCTGGCAGCTCTTGCTTTTGTAAGTATCTCAGAATGGGCAAGGACCACTCGGGAGGGATTACCTCTATATCAAAAACAAGATCTGTAGGGGAACGCGGCAGAAAACAAAAAATTTCCGCACTACGAACAGCCCAGGACCACTATGGAGACTGCATACAAGGTTTTTGATCTGATCGTTACCGACTCGTAGCGCAGCGGAAGTAGAGTCGATGTAGATCGTCGGTGCAGATCCCCGCAGCTAGGATTTACAACCTCCCAACCGCGAGAATGTATTCCCTCGTCTGCTCCTCGGACAGCGCTCAGGGAGGCGGTCGGACAGTCCCTCGGACGATGTCACGGACAGCCCTTCGGGAGGCCCCTCGAAACTCGATCGGTAACTCGGACAGCCCTTCGGGAGGACCCTTGAAACTCGAACGATAATTTGGACAGCCCTTCGGGAGGACCCTCGAACAGCCCCTCGGGCAAAAGATCGAAACTACGACCTCTCTACGGGGTTGCACACATACGGTGTCATCTATCCGGCAGGGCTTCGCCGTCCAGAACTAGTTCCTGCCGGAACCAAGACAGCCTTTCGGCTCTACGAAACTATTTCGTGTGAGGGAGAGAAGAAGCCAGATAATTGCATGGCATGTGTTGAGAACTCAAGTGAGAGCTTGGATCAAGGATATGGGGCTGCCCTCACACCTCTATTTATAGGAAACCCAAGGGGGCTTTCTTGGCTCCCAAGTCCTTCTAGAAGGCTTTCCAAAAATATCTCAAGTAGTACTTTTTACTATTCATGACACCACTTTTTCGCGTCCGAAAATTCCGAAAATATTTCTGTGGGTCTTAGAATAATTCCAACACCCACTAAAATGATTTTGGGCGCATTCCGAAACAATTCCGGATTAGTGATTTTCATCTGCGAAAAGCAACCTAAGCATTTCCGGCAGCTCCGGAACATTTCCGGCAGCTCCGAAATATTTTCGAAAAAAATATTTTAATCTTTTCTCCAGAAAAATTCCAGAAGTTACCAGAACAATTCTGGCACTCTCCAAAATTACCAGGTGCTCTCCGAAACCTTTTCGGCTTAGTGGTTTACCCCGAAACAACTTTTCGGTTTTCTCTCTCGGAACTTTTCCGCCGTCTCCGAAACCTTTCCGGTGACTTTATCTCAGACTCCCTGTCTAGTATTCAACAGATAGATGACCCTTAAGCGTGTGACCCTGTAGGTTCGATGAAGTATAGACATGACCGGAACACTTTCCGATCAATGATCAATAGCGGAACCGAGGACATCCATATTGATCCCTATACCCATACGAAGAATTATTCGAGTGAACCTTTAGTTGCTGTGTGCTATTCCTGTTGCTTCGCGATATATTACAAATACCCGAGGTGAGACTTATTGGCATCCCCGTGAATCAACAACTTGTCCACTATGCCAGTTACCTCGTTCCTGGTATTGTTCTCTTTTCTCGTTCCCGCGTTCCGGCATCCCTGTGATCAAATCACACTGTGTCTGGCCAGACGATGGTGGATACCGTAACACCGAGAGGGCCCTAAGAATATCTCTCCAACGACGGAGGAGCAAATCCCAATCTCGAGCTACCTAGTTCCTTGTCATACTTTTCCGTGAACCCGCAAGCTGCCGTAATAGCCACCCTTTTACAGATGACGTTTAACAAAACCCCAAAGTTCACGAAGCAAGTACGAAGGAACTCGATACTCTCATGGTCTAAGGAATTATGCAAACGCACAACTTTCTCTGTGTTCTTAAACATTAACTTGTGACGAATGTATCTCATAGCATAACATCAATTCGGGTCGATTCAACACAAATGTTCTTCTAACATTGTGCCCTCAAAATTGCCGGCATAGTCATGCCCATGATCAGGAAAACAGAACCATCATGCAACACTTGAGCTAGTCTTAGAGGCGAGACTAGGAATATATTTTTTTTATCCGTTTATTATTCCACACGTGCATATGAGTCTTCCTCCGAGCCACGTGGTTATTGCAGACTCGAGAACCATAGCAGTTATAGCATGGAATATAAACATAATTAGGAACATGGGGATAAATAATAACATTTATTATTGCCTCTAGGGCATATCTCCTACAAGATCCACAACTGCAGGAATATCTTCTTTGTCCGGAATGTTCTCATCTGGCAACATACTTGGATCGGCATCCGAGTAGGGATCTTCCTTCACAGTTGGGGCGTGTATGTGCTCCAGATAAACTCCTGGGGGGATTTGCCCCGAGTTGATCCTAGCTTGGCTAAATCATCTGCTGCCTGGTTTTGTGCCCTTGGGATATGATGGAGCTCCAGCCCATCGAATTTTTTCTCCAGTTTTCTGACTGCTACACAGTAGGCTGTCATTGCTGGGCTTCTTATATCTCATTCTTTCATGACCTGATTGATCACCAGGTCGGAGTCTCCAAAAATCATCAACCTTCTGATTCCAAGTGAAATGGCCATTCGTAATCCATACAAAAGGGCCTCATACTCGGCCTCGTTGTTTGTTGCTGGGAAATGGATTTGAAGGACGTATCTCATTTCGTCCTTTCTTGGGGAGACCAGCACTACTCCTTCTCCTGCCCCATTTAACATCTTTGACCCGTCAAAAAACATAGTCCAGTGCTCAGGGATTGGTTGTGGGATGCTTTGTGCTTCTGTCCATTCGGCCAAAAAATCTACCAGAGCCTGTGATTTGATTGCCTTCTTGGGCTGATACTGGATATCATATGGTAATAGGTCTAATCCCCATTTCACAATTCTGCCCGTGGCATATCTGTTGTTCATTATCTCGGCCAAAGGAGCTTCTGAGACTACTGTGACCGAGTGGTCTTCAAAGTAGTGAACCAGCTTTTGAGATGCCATGTGAATTCCCATTGCCAACTTCTGGTAATGAGGATATCGCTGCTTGGATGGCGTGAGGACCTCGGAGATGAAATACACAGGCCTTTGAATCTTTTGTGTTTTTCCTTCCTCTTCTCTTTCCACCACTATAGCTATGCTGACGACTTGGCTTGTGGCTGCGATGTACAACAAGAGTGGCTCCTTTTCTTTCGGTGCTGCGAGAACTGGCCGAGTTGACAACAGTTTTTTCAATTCTTCGAAGGCCACCTGAGCTTCTTCGGTCCACTTGAAGTTTGACGACTTTTTCATTAGCTGATAGAGGGGGAGTGCCTTCTCTCCAAGTCGGGAAATGAATCGACTGAGTGCTGCAAGACACCCTGTCAATTTTTGAACACTCGGAGTTTCTGAGGGGGCTTCATGTTCTGGATTGCTGCTATCTTCTCAGGGTTAGCTTCAATCCCTCTTTCAGAAACCATGAAACCGAGTACTTTTCCTGCTGGCACACCAAATACACACTTTTCTGGATTCAATTTGATGCTATAAGATCGCAGACTCTGAAAGGTTTCAGCCCGGTCGGCCAACAAGTTACTTCCTTCAGCTGATTTGACTACAATGTCATCAACATATACCTCAACATTTTTGCCAATCTGCCAGATCAAACAATTCTGCATCATGCGTTGATATGTAGCCCCTGCATTTTTAAGTCCGAATGGCATGGTGACATAGCAAAAAAAGCCAAAAGGAGTTATAAATGCGGTTAGTATTTCATCTCGTTCATATAATCGGATTTGATGATAGCCCGAGTATGCATCGAGGAAACATAGTCTTTCACACCCAGATGTGGAATCCACAATCTGATCAATGCGAGGAAGAGGAAAGTGATCCTTTGGACAAACTTTATTGAGATGACGGAAATCAACACAAGTTCTCCAAGTTTTATCTTTCTTTGGAACCATCACAGGATTTGCTAACCACTCGGAGTGGAAAATTTCCCTGATGAATCCAGCTGCTAGCAATCTTGCTATTTCTTGTTCGATAGCTTTTCTCTTTTCCGAAGAAAAATGCCTAAGGGACTCTTTTACTGGTCTTGCCTTTGGATCAACCCGTAATTTGTGCTCAGCCAACTCCCTTGGGACTCCAGGCATGTCAGAT
This sequence comes from Bromus sterilis, assembly GCA_950022295.1. Taxonomy (NCBI): domain Eukaryota; kingdom Viridiplantae; phylum Streptophyta; class Magnoliopsida; order Poales; family Poaceae; genus Bromus; species Bromus sterilis. Next base: position 376,465,986 of record OX465598.1, read on the forward strand.
GGCTTCCACGCAAAAATGTCCCAATTCTCACGGAGGAAGTTGATGAGCTCGAGTTCCTATTTAGGGTCCAGATCGGTGGCGATGTTGGTGTACTTGTTCTCATCGGAAGGATGTATCCGCACCTTTTTGCTCTCTCCTGCCGACTCAAATGAAGATGATTTCTTAGGTTGTAACAACTCGGACGTGTCAACTGTTTTCTTCAACTCGGCAAACTCAATCTCTGCCATTTGCTGGTCGGCTATAAGTGATCCTTTTTGTAGCAGCTCTTCTGCTTGTTTATAGTTTCCGGATACAGTGATCACACCTTTAGGACCTGGCATCTTTAGCTTCAAATAGACATAGCAAGGAATTTCCATGAACTTTGCATAAGCGGGCCGTCCAAGTAGCGCGTGATAAGCACTCGGAAAGTCGACTACTTCAAAGGTAATCCTTTCTTTCCGAAAATTATCAGGTGTACCGAAAACTACATTTAGAGTAATCATACCTAGTGAAAATGCTTTCTTTCCTGGGTTGATCCCATGAAATTCCAAGTAACTGTTACTGAGTTTGGACATCGGAATGTTCATGTCTTTTAAGGTACTAGCATATAAAAGGTTTATGCCACTGCCTCCATCCATCAAGACATTCCTTAGCCTAAAATTACCGTTTCCTGTTTCCACCAATGGGTCAACTATCAAAGCATGTCTTCCAGGGTGAGGGATATGAGGAGGGTGGTCTGATTGATCGAACGTAATCGGAACATTTGCCCATTTCATATGATTCGGAATAGCTGGAGCCATCGTGTTAACTTCCCTGAATCTCAATTTTTCCACTCTTTTTGATTCCCGTCCTGCAAAAATGACCAGTATTCCATCTTCCCGAGGAAAACCTTCACTATCCAAATCTGGACTTCCTTCCTTTTTCTTCCCCTTATCTTGCTGGGGCCCAGTCTTCGCATTTTGCGCAACTCTCTTGATTAGTCGGCACTGCCTGGCTGTGTGCTTCGGGAGAACTGTCTTTCCTTCAGCGTCTTGGGTGGTATGAAGAGGACAAGGCTGATTCAGGATATCATCATCATTTGAAGGCTTCTTCTGACGAGGTTGCCATTCCTTCCTTTGTTGATTTTTGCTGTGGATACCTACTGCATTTGCAGCTGCCACCAATTCGGCATCTGTTGGTGCCCCTTCTGCCTTTCGCTTACCAGTCCCGCCTCCATTCTTTTGCTTGGGATTAGAAGCCAAGCTGTTATTTCGATACTGCTGGGATTTTTGCCGAATTTCCTCTTCCCCATTAGCATACTTGTTTGCAATTTCCATCAATCTGCCCAGTGAAGTGACATCGGGAGACCTTGCGAGCTTCAAGCTTAACTCTTTGTACTTGACACCTTGCTTAAAGACATGAATCGCCTGGAACTCGGAGACTCCCTCCACCGAATTGTGGAGAGTAATCCATCTCTGAATGTATTCTCGAGTAGGCTCGTTGTGACCTTGGACGCACAACTGTAATTCGGTCAGCCCTCCTGGTCTCTTGTAGGTTCCTTCAAAATTCTTGATGAAAACCCTGACTAAATCCTCCCATGTCCAAATGCTGTTTGGTGGGAGCTGGTTTAGCCATGTCCGAGCTGAACCTTCCAGCATCAGGGGAAGGTGCATCATGGCTATCTCGTCTCCACCACCTCCTATCTGGACTGCTATTCTGTAGTCATCCAACCACGTCTGTGGCTTGGCATCACCCCGGTACTTCTCCACTCCTTGCGCTATCCTGAAGCGAAGAGGAATTGAGGTTGATCTGATTCTCTCGCTGAAACAGACAGGGCCTGTAGCCATCGGATAACTAACTTGGTCTTGTCGATACATCCTCGCACGATCTACTCGATTCTGTACCAAATAGCTTCGAGCATCATCTTCAATATCTCGATATCTTTCCTCTTGATGATCCACTCGGCGCCGCTCTTGGTCCCTCCTCGGAGCTGCGAACTCTTCGTCTCTCCTCCGAGCTGCGAACTCTTCGTCTCTCCCCCGAGCTGCAAAATCTTCGTCTCTCCCCCGAGCTGTGTATTCATCACCTCTTCGGAACTCCGGGTTTCGAAACTGCTCATGGCGATATTTATCATGAGGATTTCCCTTGTTCCGAGGTGAATGATTTCTGTTTCTTCGAGGAGTATAAACGGACTGAGAGGTGCCCGTGAGGGGCGGCTGAGAGTGAACTCGCTGTAGTGATTGACTGACTTCAGCGTTCTGCTCCACTGCATTTTGTAACAAGAATGCTAAGTGTTCTATTCCTTCGGCCGCCGAGCCGCTCGGCTGCAAGGAATTTGCAATCCGAGTAGCTGCTATTAAATTCTCCATTGGGGTATCCAGAGCTCGGAAGGGTTGATTTTCACCAATCCCCCGCAGTTGCCGACTGGTTCTACTCTGCTTGAGGCGAGCTACCTCACGAGCCTGGTGCTCCAATGTATTCATTAGCTCGGTTAAACGTTGTCGCTCAGCTAAATTGGTTAACCTAGCTGCTTCTAAATGTTGCCCTTCCGGAGTTGAGGTATCTATGGGGGTTTGTAACACTCGCTCTGCTGCCTCTGCCGTCCCTTGTTCTTCCCGAGTAAGGGGCCGCCGACTTGAACCTCCGAGCTCTAGACGTCTGAAAGCAGATGTTCGTCGACGTTCTCTTTCTCCGAGTGGAATCTCTTCATTGCCCCGAGCTGCTTCATTAGTCCGATCTCCCCCCTCTCTGGCCGGTGACGCCTGAGGTGGTGGAGTTCCGGCCATACAAACTTCTGCCATGATGACGGGAGAACCATTGCTCCCTTCTTGTTCGGCTTCTGGTTCCGAATCAGACATCAAAAGGTCTTCATCATCTCCAGAGTTGAAGATGTGCATTAGAGATGCCGTCGGACCTTCCTTCGCGATCAGCTCGCTGATGGCCTGCTGAGCTGATTCCATTGAGTCGATGACCGCCACCTGCTGGATCGGGCGGGGCTTGTTCCGGTAAGGAATACGCGGGAGGCCTGATCTCTTCTTCTTGCGGTGAACAGGCAACAGGGCCTGGGCTTGAGGACGAGCTTTTAATTGGAGGCGAAGAGCCCCCGATTTGTCGGCTCGAAAGTGCACGCTTCCTCTTAAAGGCAACAGCTGCGCTTGGAGCGGCGCATCCGCCAGCCAAGCAGAATCGTTAGCCACAAAGGCTAACGATCCAAAGGAAAACATCTCGCCGCGGATGAGTTGGGGGCCGCAGGACGACGAGGAAGACGAAAAGAATCCCATCTCTACGGTTGTTGATCAGCTCAGCCCCAAGGTGGACGCCAATTGTTGTGGTTATAGACCTAACAATAGATATGAGGGTAGTGATGGAGCTATGAAGATCTGTACGCAAAGATAGTGACACCAGGAAAAGTTATACAGGTTAGGCCTCTCCTAGGAGATAACAACCTTAATCCTGTCCCAAATAGTTTTGGGGTGTTCTTTCTCTAGATGTCCAAGTTGTCCATGCTGGGGTGAAAGGATGGGCTTATATAGAGTGCGCCATGTCCCTTCATTGCCCAGTAATGGGTTTTAATTACAGAGTTTAAGGATGACTATTATTACAATGGGAAACGTCTCCCCATTATTGCTATTTAAGTAGGGGTAACGCCTATGACTTTAATGTCTTGTAACAACAGTCCTTCTTCCTCTTATCCGAGTACCATGCAGCTCGACATCTTCTTCTTCCGAGTAACCACCTTATTCGGATGGTAGTGCTTCGCTCCGAGTGACGCCTTACTCGAGAAAGGGCCTCTTCTGAATAAGGTTGCTCCTGTATTAATGGTGTCGATTGAGTAAACTGGCTACTCGGAAGAGTTTGATTTGATCCGAGCAGTTTCTTACTCGGATAGAAAAGAAATAAGAGGTTTTTGTTTATGTTTTGATTTACAAGTATTTTCCAAGAGGTGGTAGAATTAAGGATATCCCCTGATATAAGGAACATGGGGGTATACCTTAGGTATTACCACGACACCTGTGTTTCAAACCCCTCGACTAGTTTTGAACCGTTGCATCGTCATTGAACTGGATTTTTGTGGAGGTTGCGATGATTCGACCATGTGTGATAACAAAATGTTTGTAAAATTGAACACAACGTTGTTCTAGAAACCGCAAATTGATTTAGAGTTTGGTTTCGAGGAGGAGGAACTTTGGTTCATGCGGTCATTGGTGAAGCCAACGCGACATCGTAGTTGTGAATGTGAATGAAGAAACAAAACCACACGTGACGACGCACAAACATACCCCAATTGTTAACGCCACTGCTGCCGGCCACCAACCCCACCCTTCTACTCTACCGGGAAGAGGAGGAGGAGGAGACCTGTAGCGGCACGCCATTAATACCTCCTCCTCCGTGCTCCAAACGCCACGCGCCCTCGTGCTTCTCGCCCCCTCCCAACGAAATCCACCCACGCGCCGACAGCGAAACCTCCAAGCTAGTAGCAGGCGGCGATGGCGGCGGTGGACGGAGGAGGAGGAGGGGAGGTGGACCACCTGGCGGGGGAGAGGGCCACGGCGCGGTTCGACGTCGACGGCATGAAGGTCGCCTGGGCCGGCTCCCGCCACGCCGTCGAGGTCTCCGACCGCATGGCCCGCCTCGTCGCATCCGACCCCGTAAGCAGCACCACCATACCCCCCCATCTTCCTCTTCCTCTCCCCTTCAACCCCCAATTCGATTCCCCCCTCCCCATGGACGAGCACCGTAGATCTCAGCTCTACCCGGATCAGGTTCCACTAGATGCGTCCGCCCACCTCCCAGTCAACCGGATTGGGGGGAGAGGGAGGCTTCCGAATCCAAGCAGCGACCACTACTACTAGTGTTCATTACTACAATCATTCAACGATTCGTCAACCCTGATTTGTTAATCCCGTTCCATCTTGACCAGAGACGCATAATAAATTTGAACGGATTGATCCAGTTAGTTAGTTAGTCCACCGCCGGAGCAAGGGTTCATTCAGGCGTGATTGCTTGCCCACCTGAATGCTTGCTTGGTAATGGTACATCAATAATTGTCTGTCTGTAGCACGCGCTAGTCCATCACGCAGCTAGTTTTTTTTAGCAAAACTACTGGCTGTCAACTTCCGGCGTGCGTGATCGCCCACAGCTTTGGATGCTTCGCCTCCCTGCTGCCCTGCGGGGCACCTTGAATATGCTCAAGGATTCCACTCATGCTCAACTTTTTTTACTACCCTCTTCTGCTTCGCGCTTCGTGATCTCCTTAGTTTTGCACCAAACCCCTGTACCAGTAGCTTTCATGAGCATGTTCATTCGGTTACAAGGAGATGCTTCTCCTGTTCGAAGCTTGATACCTCACTCATTGTATGGCCAATGGCCAGGAAGCCCACAAGAATTGTCTCTAGCACGTGCTGTTTTTTTTAGCACAAGGATTCAGCAAAACCGCCTGCCAAATTCAGTCACAACCGCACACAGCTTTGGGAGCTCCACCTCCCTGCCCTGCGTGGCACCAGGAATATGCTCAAAGGGTTCCAGTGATGCTACTCTTTCAGTGCCCCCCCTCTGCTTGGCTTTGCTAGCTTCATGATATCTTCTGCTTCAGATTGCACCAAACACTGTACTAGTCGCCCCCGTAAATATGTTCACTAGATTACAAAGATGTATGTATGCTACAATTTCCTAGCTTCAAACTGGGGTAGCTTACTCATAGTATGGCCAATAGTGAGGCAGTCTCCAAAAACCGTTTTAGCACTGAACCGAAGGATGGGTTATGTGTTTTACCCAAGAGATTTCTGTTATGCCAAATTATAATTTGTTCACGTAATAATCTATGATGACAATTGGTAAGTCCCCTTGTATAAAAAAGGTTTGCTTATGTTCCGTTCCTTTCTGCTCTAGGTGTTCCGCAAGGATACCAGGACGATGATGTCCAGGAAGGAGCTTTTCAAGGACACGCTCAAGAAAGCGGCACATGCGTGGAAGCGCATTGTCGAGCTACGTCTTACAGGTCCTATTTGATGGACAACAACAACAACCCCAAGCTTTCTCCAGCTTTTATTTGTTCTATTTATGCACTTTTTACTGATGTATGTCCGTGTTCTTTTTTGTGGATTAACAGAAGAGGAAGCAAACTTGCTAAGGCTATACGTCGACCAGCCTGGTTATGTTGATCTTCATTGGGTATGCCTGTTGATTCCTTACATCCTCATTCCTCAATTCATACAATGTTCACACGTTATTCACTTGTTTAATGTCTTATGTGCTGAGGATGTGCTTGAGCCAATCCTACCTATGCTATACAGATTGATTCTCATATAGATGTTGAATCCCTTGCCACCTAGGGCCTTCGTAGAAGTAGTTTATTCTAGAAAAACATACTCCCTCCGTTCAGTACCATATTAGTCAACAGATAGATTCTCTTTGTGCAGGCTTCATCTGCATTATTGAACTCTTATAAGTTTATCCTCAGTGCGCTTCAATTATCTTTGATTTTGTAAGGACTGCAAGTAAGAATATAATTATTTTTTTCAGCAACACTTAATGCTCCTTTTGCAGGGCATGTTTGTTCCTGCCATAAAAGGGCAAGGGACTGAAGAGCAACAGAAGAAGTGGATACCAATGGCGTACAAGTTCCAAATAATTGGATGCTATGCTCAGACTGAACTTGGTCATGGTTCAAACGTTCAGGGTCTTGAGACAACTGCCACATTTGATCCAAATACCGATGAGTTTATTATGCACAGCCCGACTCTGACCTCTAGCAAGGTAACTTTTTGCGAACTTACTTAATTTACTTATCTATTTTAAGCCTTTGCTTCCTTAGTTATATTTCCTCAGCAATCCGGAATATCTCAAGGGCCTTTTGCATGGTTCATGATTTCCCCTCCATGTGCAGTGGTGGCCTGGTGGCTTGGGAAAAGCTTCCACTCATGCAGTCGTGTATGCTCGTCTCATAACGGAAGGAAAAGACTATGGCATACATGGTACATCCTTTTGCATTTTATGTGACGTTTAAATGAGTTTTCATTTGCAAACTGTAACTCATGGCTTCCATATTTCAGGTTTCATTGTGCAGTTAAGAAGCTTAGATGACCACTCGCCGCTTCCTGGCATTACTCTCGGTGATATTGGTGGAAAATTTGGCAGTGGGGCGTATAACAGTATGGATAATGGTGTTCTGCGTTTTGACCATGTGCGCATCCCAAGGGATCAAATGTTGATGAGGTTGGTCCATTGGCATGTTTTGTTCTGCCACTTTACTTGTTAACAAAATATATCCTGTCAATTTGATCTAACCCTCCTAGAAAATGCCATGGTTATTTCTTCCAGGCTTTCTCAAGTTACAAGGGAGGGAAAATATGTACACTCAAATGTACCAAAGCAGCTGCTATATGGGACGATGGTATATGTCCGTCAGACAATTGTCGCAGATGCTTCTAAGGCTTTGTCCCGTGCTGTTTGCATTGCTGTAAGGTATAGTGCTATCCGGAAGCAGTTTGGTTCCCAAGCTGGTGGCCCAGAGACTCAGGTACTACACTCAGCCTTTCTGATTGTCATTTGTTTGTTTTCTTCGGTGACGTGACATGTGCACACGGACATTAGAACTAAATACGGATGACAACACAACTTCTCTGTTATTTACTAGATGACAACGCTCTGCCAGTCTGATTTTAAGTTTATTTCTTCAAATAATCTGTTACTCTGACCAACACTAGAACTAAATTTAGTAAAATGACAACACAACTTCTCTGTTATTTACTAGATGACAACGCTCTGCCAGTCTGAAACTCTTCTGTTTTAGAAGTTTATTTCTTCAAATAATCTGTTACTCTGACCAACACTAGAACTAAATTTAGTAAAATGACAACGCAACTTCTTACTACCAACAAAGGGCTAATGTATTTACACTGCTTACAGGTCCTCAATTACAAGACTCAACAGAGCAGGCTCTTTCCTTTGCTGGCTTCAGCTTATGCATATAGGTTTGTTGGTCAGTGGCTAAAGTGGCTATATACGGATGTCACACAGAAGCTGGAAGCTAAGGATTACTCAACACTGCCAGAGGCTCATGCCTGTACTGCTGGGCTCAAGTCCGTGACAACATCTGCAACAGCTGTACGTATAATCAGTTAATCCAGTAAAGTAACACCTTTAACAATTGTTATACTTGTTAACTGTTTATACTGATCGTGCAAATGTAGCCTTCTGCTTTATCAGTTCATCTATATCTCATTTTTTTAATAGCATGTCAACCGAAAACTTAGCTGTAAACTTCCCCATCTTCCCACTTAGCTTTGTTGGAACATATAAAGTAACAAATTGTCCAGTGACAGCTTAGAAATAGGATTTACATGCATAGTCTAGCCATGCATTCCACAACTTATTGTTCTGTAATCATAAAGCCAGTCTCTCTGTTATGAAGGATGCTATTGAAGAATGCCGAAAGCTCTGTGGTGGGCATGGTTACCTGAACAGCAGTGGGCTTCCTGAATTGTTTGCGGTCTATGTTCCTGCCTGCACTTATGAAGGAGACAATGTCGTTTTGCTCTTGCAGGTTAGTGTGCTGTTTATTAGCTCCAAAGCTCTGCACCTGACCTGTTTTACCATTTTTTTACCTCGGTTCAGTTTTGGCTAGTAGCATAATTACAACCTTTGGTGCTCTGTGCAGGTTGCAAGGTTTTTGATGAAGACTGTTTCTCAGGTGGCCTCTGGGAAGCAACCTGTTGGCACAGTAGCTTACATGGGTAACATACAGCACTTGATGCAGTGCAAAAGTGCCGTAAATACAGGTATGCGGGTAGATCTCAGGCAGTCTCTTTATATTATAACCTCCGCAACTGTATATGTACTTAACATTTTGTCTGGAGGCTCTCAGGGGAAGCTGTTAACCTCGTGATGATCGTCGTACTGATTCATGTATTAATGATTATCAACAGCTGAAGACTGGCTTAACCCTGCTGTCATAAAGGAGGTATTTGAAGCTAGGGCCCTGAGGATGGCGGTGAACTGTGCCCAGAACATCAGCAAGGCACCAAGCCAAGAAGAAGGTTGGTGTTGCACATACTGAATTAGAACCATTAAAACTTGGGGTGCTTGTTTTCTTGGAGGTGGACTCACCACTCACTGACATGGATGATCTGGTTCCTTGCAGGTTTCTCCGAGCTCTCCCCAGATTTGCTAGAGGCTGCCGTGGCTCACGTCCAGCTGATCATCGTGACCAAGTGAGTAGTCAGTCATAGGATGAAGCTGATGTATATCCATTTTTGTGGAACAACCCAATCATTTATTCATATGTATCGCAGGTTCATCGAGAAGCTGCAGGAGGACATCCCTGGCCCCGGGGTGAAGGAGCAGCTGCACAACCTGTGCAGTATCTACGCACTCCACCTCCTACACAAGCACCTTGGCGACTTCTTGTCGACGGGGTGTATCACGGCCAGGCAGGGTGCGCTGGCGAACGAGCTACTTGGGAAGCTCTACGCGCAGGTAAGAGAAGAAGGCTGACTGATCGTCTCTGCCTCTGCGGCAACACCCTCTCTGGGTAGTTGATGAAGCTATAATCACTGACTGAACTGAATGTCGTTGCAACACCTGCAGGTGCGGCCTAACGCAGTGGCTCTGGTGGACGCGTTCGACTACACGGACCACTACCTGGGGTCAGTGCTGGGGCGGTACGACGGGGACGTGTACCCGGCACTGTACGAGGAGGCATGGAAGGACCCCCTGAACGAGACGGTGGTGCCAGACGGTTACCATGAGCACCTCCGGCCGCTGCTCAAGCAGCAGCTCAAGTTCTCCAGGCTATGATCCTGAATCTCCTGACCACTACGATTCAGCTAGCTCCGGGTCTAATAATTGGGGAGAGGTGATTGATTTTTCACTTGGCCAAGGCAAGAGGGATGTTGCACACTGTATGGTACGTAGAAGAATAAAAGGATTGTACTCGTGGGTAATTAATTTAGCACTTGAGCTTGAGCAGCAGCAGTACGGTTATTGTGGGACTGTGGTGGTGATTAGGTTAATACGTATACATGTTTAGCAATTAGCATGTGTATTGTATGGATCAATTCTTTGTACAAGGAAATGGAAATGGTCAATCTTTTGTTTGTTTTTTTTCAAAAAGAGAATGGTTTATCTTCAGTTTTTGCGAACACTGATACTACTGAAGTCGGCCATCCAGAAACATTTGCCTGCAAATCAAATCGAATTTAAACACACCACAGAGTAAATTATGTTACAACCTGACTGACCATAGTTCAACTAATCTAACTGTTGTACGTAACAAAAAGAAAACATTTTCGTCACTTCTACAATCTTCAACTTCACCATCTCTTCCCTAACTCAGTTCTTCACATAGCGTGTTTTATCATGCTATGTGAAGCATTCTTACGCCGCGAGTCGCATTTTGCTTGTGACAAGGAACCCTCTCCATCTCTTTCATCTCTCCACTGCCCACTGGTGTTTTGGCAAGATGGCACATCCAAACGATGGCAACCCTACACCAGATGCAGGACCAGGAATCATCATGATTGAGACACAAATTTCGCATGCCTTCCTTTTTCCTCGTGTGCAAGGTACCGAGTCTCCCGAACCTAGTGAACTCTTATCAGTGGCGGATAGGAGGGGTAGTATCTCCATTTCTTTGTCGTCGTGACAACTTGAACGGGGCGCAATAAAGATTCTAAAAAGCGCAATTGCGATCACTTGATACGCTGCATCAACATTTCACATCACATCTTCCTCAAGTATGCACGGATTCGACCTGCTTGTTGTTTATCAATCAATCTTCATAAGTTCTAAGCGACGACAACAACACCACCACCAATAAAACGTTTTAGTCCTAAGGAAATTTTGTAGTAGGCTAGAGCTGAAACCCATAAGATATCGAAACCAAGTGGTCGTTCTGATAATTCTAGGAATCCAATTACTCCCTTCTTCTTTACAAATAACATAGGAGACCATGCTATAAAAAGAACACTAATAAAAATAGAGGCAGCTTCCCAGCTACAACTTGGAATACACCATGGGCTTGAACCTGGCATACAAGAAACGCTTCAAGTCCTTGAGAACCGCAGGCTCCATGGCGATGACCAGGCGCACGCTGCCATCCCCATGAACGCTATCAATCAGGTGCACGAAGCCCCCACGGTTGGACTCAGCACGCAGCATGGCCAGCGGCTTTCCCCACCCGAAATCCGCGTCGTACAGCGGTAAGCCAAGCCAGCTGACCACCCTCATGTCCGTCCCTCATCGGCAGGTCGAGCTCGAGGTGGTCGATGGCCGAGCGAACCATCTCGTCGTCCACCCGGCCGAGGGCGTCCTTGATCCGCCGCGCGATGTCGGCCAGGTCGCCCGAGGCGACGTCCCGTGCTTCACCGGCGACGCTGACGTTTATCACCGCGTTGCCGAAGTAGCCGTCCGGGATCGGCGGCGCCATGCAGCGCCGGACGTTGGCGGCGAAGGCCAGGCGCATCGTGGAGTCCGGCGGTAGCCGCCGGGCTAGGCACATGCACTGCCACAGGTGGGCGCTGACGGCGTTGAAGGTGCTCACGCCGCCGCAGGAGCGCTTAAGGGCGGAGAGTTGGTTTCTGTGGAGAGTGAGGACCTCGTTGGCGACGGGCGGCGCCGGCCGGCGTAGGTTGATGTTGAGGCAGAAGAGGGAGAGGGCGTCGGGGTGGACGACCGGCGGGTCGCGTGCACATAGAATGGTGCGGTCATCCAAAACGTTCCATAAAGCACACAGGCGTCCCGGTCCTGTTATCTCACCCCTTCATTCGCATAGAGATCCGTACAGTTGTTAGTAGGTAAGCTTTGTTACAGGTGGGGCAGGTCTCCCTCTGTGAATATGTGTTTGAAAAGGCTACCTAGTACGTACTAGCAGACTAGCATACATGCATGCGTCTATGGACAACACATGAACCCACCCCTACGTCACATCCTCTGTTGCTACAAGTGAGCCCACCGCATGTCACATCCCCTTTTACTGTACGTGTTTTTTTACTGCGGTTTTCTTCTTTTCTTCCTCTTCAAAGCCCAGCGAAGGAATTAGGGACCGTTTGGTTTGTAGCTAACTTTGCCACATATTGCCACAACATATTTGCCACATTTGCCTAACGTGAGGTGTTCAAATTCATAGCCACACTTTGGCTTGCCTAAGGGAATCTTGCCACACTTTTTATATGTATGACATGTGGAACATAAAGAATCTTGCCACAAAGTGTGGCTAGAACCAAACACACACCTAACTTGGTCAAACTTGCCTAACATGAATTATGGCAAAGTGTGGCAAGTTGTGGCTGGGAACCAAACAGCCCTTTATACTAATTACCAACGGTATGGATAGCTCTCAGTGGGCGCCACGAAAATAATAAAATCAATGATTACACATGTAAATATGTACTAGTAAACACAAAATTAATAAATACCTGGCTCGCTCATTACGTATTCAAAATAGGAAAAAAATGTACTAGGAGCATGTTCATACGAATGAGCCAAAATATAGCATAATATGCATATAAATTAACATGGGATGTAAAATAAATGAATATGTGGATTGCTCATCACATATCTTAAATAAAAAATGTACTTTGTACAAGTTCATATGGACGAGTCAAATATAGCCTAATACACAAATAAATGTTCATGATACATAAAATAAATGAATATGTGTCTTGCTCATCACATATTCGAAAAAAAAACTTGTCCCATGAATTTTGATATGTGTATCATACTATATTTAGATCGTACATATAAACTTGTATCGAATATTCTTTTTGATATGTGAGGAACAAGCCACATATTCATTCATTTTAAATTCAATGAATGTTTATTTAGCTATCATGCTATGTTTAGCTCGTGTACCAAATACATATTTTTTTACAATTTCAAATATGTGATGAGCAAACAACATATTTATTCATTTTATAATGAATATTTACTTGTGTCTCATGTTATATTTTTTTTGCGGGAATGCTATATTTATTTCACCAATATTAAGTTGATCAAATACAAAAAATAATAATTTTGGATAAAGCCATGTATTTATTAGTTTTATATCTCATAAATTTTTACATGCCTACAATTGCGGGAGTATGAGCTTATATCAAATACATATTTTTTTTTTACAATTTTGAATATGTCATAAGCAAGCTACGTATTTCACTCATCTTATGTCACATAGACATTTAGATGGCGTATCATGCTATAGTGAACGTGATAGCACTGCCAAACTTTTATTATGCTGTAATTAGCATGATATTTTGATAAATTAACTTTTTTTTGTCGTAGCTAGCTAGTACCAGTAAACATGCAAACAGTACATGTCTGCCTTTTACTGTAGCTACTATTAATTTTGTCTCAACGTTTCCAATTAAAATAATGATTCTGCAGCTAGCTAGTACAGTAGTAGACTTTAGCATGGGCTGGAGAGGAGGGGAGAAAGCGCACAAGGAACCAGTTTTGGTCTTCGTCGGACGAGCACAAACAAACAAAACGGTCACTCATGCAGGGGGTCTATTTGCTAGGATGGAGACATATGGGTCTGGATAAATTGGATAGGAACACGCGTGCAATATTAAAAAAATATAGGTTTATGTCTGCGTCTCTGTACAGTAGTAGCAGTAATCCTGCATACCACTAGTTTTTTCAGAGCGCTTGTCTAAACATATGATTTTAGATAAAAATACATTTTATTTCCGTATTGGATATGTAATGAGGAAGCCATGTATTAATTCATTTTTTCATATACATTTACATCTGCATCATATAATATTTGGCTCATCGTTATGAGCTTGTGATGAGCATGCTACTTGTTTATTCATTTTATCTTCTCGTTAGACATTTACATGCATATCATTGCTATACTTGGCTCCACCGTATGAATTTGTACCAAGTATTCGATGAGCAAGCCATGTAATCATTTATTTTATATTCCATGAACATTTACATGTCTACATGTTGTATTTGGATAGTTTATATGAACTTGTACCAAATACATGTTTTTATATTTTGGATATGTGATGAACAAGACATGTATTTATTCATTTTACGTCCCATAAATATTTATGGCTTTGTCTATATTTGGCTCGTCTATATAAACTTGTATCGAATAATTTTTTGATATGTGATAAGCAAACCACATATTCATTCATTTTAGATCAAATGAATATTTATTTACGTATCATACAATATTTAGTTACCAAATACATATTGTTTATGATTTCAAATATGTGATGAGCATAACACATATTATTCATTATATAGTGAACATTTACTTGTGTATCATGCTATATTTATTTCACCAATACTAATTTAATCAAATACAAAATTTTCAATTTTGGATATATGATGAGGAAGCCATTTATTTATTCATTTTATAGCTCATAAATATTTACATGTGTACATTTGATTCGTTTATATGAACTTGTATCGAATACATACTTTCAATTTTAAATATGTCATAAGCAAGCCATGTATTTCACTCATCTTATGTCACATAAATATTAACATGGCGTATCATGCTATAATCAACATGATCGGCAAATGACAACTTAATATTTACAAGCACTGATAAATCTTTATTATACTAAAGTTAACATTATATTTTGGTAGATTAAATATTGTAGTTTTGATTTACAAAAGTTTAGCGAATTGTTACTGTAGCTAGCTAGTACTAGTAGTAGTACATGCAAACAGTTCATGCATGACTCTTACCGTAGCACAAGCATGAACTAGCTAGTAATATTGATTCTGCAGCTAGCTAGTAATAGTACACTATTCACTAGCACATGCGCCCAAGAGGAGAGAAGAAAGCGCAGAAACGAACCCATTTGATCTTCGTCATGGGTGTGTCGGACGAGCATAAACAAACAAAAAGGTCACTCATGCAGGGAGTCCATTTGCAGTTGCAGGCCTACGAAAGGACAGAAGAAACAGCCCGTATCACAGAAACCTCCCTCTGCTAATCCTTTGATCAGGCGTGAATCTCAAAACTAGCATGCACCAGCAAACGGATAAGGTAAGAGGACCGAGACGCCTGTGCTTTATAAATCCGCGTCCGCGGCGGCCGGACAGCCATGGGGTAGAAGGCCACAAGGGCCTTGCCCAATGCCGTCTTCAACCTGGTCACGTCGAAGAAATCCTCGTGCCCGGCTTACCGGCGGGACGCCGGCGGTAGAAATGGACGAGCGGGGTGATGCCTCGGTTGGCCAGCATGAGGTCGAGCGGCGAGAGCCGGAGCGCCTTTCTCGGCGTCACCACCGCCGGCGTCACCAGGCATGACTCTACCACCCGCACCTCCGCACCAGCCATTAACTCTAGCTTAGCTAGCTCGCTCCTTGTTCTGTGTGGTTTTCTTCTTCGAGATGTAGTGGGTGCTAGCTATACTGGAGTACTTAGAAATGGATCGACAGAGATCGCATCTTCTTCATTCACAAGCAATTATTGATGGGCAAATTCATGGCAGCGCTATAGTGGCCCACCTCTACCAATGTAGTATGCTGCTAGGTGTGTTTCCTCGAGATTGATTGAAACCACATGTACGTGGTGGCCCATCTTTATCACGAGCGGTGGTTAGGATATCTCCAACGAGAAACCATCCGTTTTATATGTAGATATAAATGTATCTAGACTTAGTTTTATATCTAGATACGAGTCGAATGCACATTATATTTGTGAATTTTTTTCATAATTGACTCAAGTTTTTATATAATTATACAAATGGCAAAATTATTTGGATATTAGAAGAAACAATTAATGTCTATGTTTCTCCAATTAGCATTCATGGGGCAAGAGCTAGCTCTCAGCAACTACCCAAATGCTCTTTTGTCCATACACTTTTTTATGGTTAAGCTGAATTTCTTGTTCCTATCTTTTTGTTGTTATTCAGATTCCATCTCTTGGCTGGTGTTATCGAGTCAAAACAGAATGACATTTAGCTTGGAAAGCTGAACAGGAGCACCATTCTTTTGAATAGATTTACAATGAATCAATTGATATAGACTCATGAAAGAAATATTTTTTGTTTTGCTGATATTCACAGGAAACATACACAAATAAACCCTATGTGATAATGAATTCGATTCTAGATGTATTTCATCTTCTTTCCTTGTATACTTGCCTAGCAAAGATGCATAATATTGTGAACCCAAAAATTAGATGTAGTAACTAAGCATCAATAGGATATACCACTACTGTAATTTGGGGAGTATGGTATCCCCATTACCTGAAGGACAAAACTTCGAGAAAATAGTCTGGCTTGGGAGTGAGGCATTTTGGCTCCCGGGATCCATGGAGCCCGGTTTTTTGAAAAAATTGAAATTCAAATTTTTTGATGTCAAAAAAATCTGAAAAAAATTATGCAAGTATGTAAGGATGTAATGTAAATGTGTGTAAAATTTCATGATGAAATACCTTGAATTGAGGCCTGTGTAAAAAAGACAAATTCATGGCCTGGGAGGATGAATAGTATCATGTGTTAACAACCCCTAGATTTGTTATTTTGCACAGCCCTCATTTCAATGTATTTCGTCCTGAAAATTTACACACTTGTGAGTTTTATACCTTCATGTATATCTGTATTTTTTTTCAAATTTTTTTGAAACATAAAAATATGAATTTTGATGAATTTTCGAGTTCAAATTTAAAGAGATCCAGTGAGCCCGGGCTCCAAAAGGCATTTCCGCTGGCTTGGTCCTTATTGATGAATCAAGTTTTCCTGTAAAGCGCGGAAACTCTCCTTTTTCAAATACAAATATTAAGTAGAAGCAAAAAAATATCATGTATGTACTGGAAAAAAGAATGGTTACTAAGTACTAACTACCAAAAATATAGATGCCAAATAATTAGCACACGTCTGAGTCAACTAAATACACATACCTTGAGTTTTAAATCACTTGATTACAGTAACAAACTGTTACTTTTCGTCATGTGAGACTAAGTTTCCTCTAGTGGCAACGAAAGGGAAATATATGTTCCTTTCTTTGTAAGACTGAATAGAAACAAAGCCCATAATATTTCACAAAAATCCCACTCCATTCTTCCACCAAATAAACAACTGTGCACAAGGAGTTGGTAAGCACTAACCAGTCATATTTGGCAATGATGGGGAAGAATTAAGTACCTGATCAGATTGGAGAGCTGGAGACTTACGCTATTGTGTCAGATCGATGGCAGGCGTATCCAATCTTGGCTCTCCAGTAAGATGACATCGCCATCATCCATCCATGATCCATTGCCCTCGGTGCCCATTAATCCTCACTGATGTACGCATGTACGTACGGCACATCTAGCAATCTAGCATCGACGAAGAGATAGTGACAGCGCCGAGATGGAATCTGGGTTAAACTGATCGTTTTGATCCGCCGAGACGTGCACGTACATGAAGCAAATCAGGTGGATATATTCCGTCGGCTGGAAAACATAAGAACCTCAGCCGGGCAAGAATATTGATGCATGCAGCACTTGTTGGATCCAAACTCCAATCCATTGAAATTTCTTCCGCTGCACTTCCGACATCTCAAACAACTACGCCGCATCTTTCCTTTTCTCCAAAGCTGGAGAACGCAACAAAACTGGGTCAGAAATAACAGCAGAAACATGCTCGTGGGCTTAACCCTAGGTTGTGAGTTCAGATCAAATCGTAGTCATGGTAGTTTTAGGGGAACCGTTTTTCCTATAATAGTATAATGGCATTGGTGGGTTATTTCTCCCAACTTCAATGTTAAAGAACTATTATCTTAATCTAACGGTTTCTGTTTTGCAACGCTCTAAATTGATGGCTAGATGTTTCAGATTATTGTGGGATTTTCTAGCTGTTTTCTCTATTTTTGATCCGTGTTTTGCTTTTAGTATATAATAGATAGATTTATGATATTTAGCCAGTCAAAATATCGATATAAAACTACATGTAAGCTCTATACATCCGAAGGAGATAGTAATCTACTACCACACCATTAAGTACGGGTGCAAATCATAGTTTATGACTGAAATATGTACTACCTTTACCGATAACTATTGCTTTCATCAGCTCGGCGCTCCACCATCTTGGTTATTTAGCATGCACACCGCAATTAAAATGCATGTGCATGGCCCACATCCGAGCCCTTGCCATGCGGATGAAACCCTCACCACACTTGTTATCAGTGTATTCATCCGTATTGTTAGACCAAGTATGTGATCAGAGGGGGAGGGGGTGAATGATCACTTCAAAATTTCACATGAACCTTTGAAGTGAAGCATAACACAGCAATCGAAACTATTCAACAGAAAGGTAAACATTGAAGCAGAACGTGATCGAAGCAGAACATAGTGAATCAAAAGTATCGAATCAATTGCATCGAAGCATAACTCTGAAGCAATTGACAAACATAATGTAAGTGCGGAAAGTAAAACGAACTCTTGACTCGGCGATGTTTGTTCGACCAGTTCACACTCTGCAAAGTGCTACGTCTGGTTGGAGGGACTTGTGATTGAACACAGGAGCAAACCTCTCTCCGTCCATTTCTCCACTGCACCAATCTCCTTGAGCTTGGTCAGTTCTTCACTCTTGGTTGATTATTGAGGAAATCACCGAAACCTTTGACAAACTGGACTTCGAGGCGACAATAACTCTTCGCTCTCTGAAGAACAACTCTCTAACCGTCTAGGAGAATTGCAGTTCTCCAAGATAACAAGGCTAGCAAACATCTTCCTAAGTCATAATGAATCAACTCAGATCAATAGGACTTATGCTTCGGTGTATTGGTTTTTGAAAAGCTTCGGTGGGGTTGCTCTCTCTCTCTCTCTCCTCTGTAGGGAATCAATGTTGGAGCAGCCACACCGCCAATGGGGGCGTGGGTTGCGTATTTATAGGCAGCAATCCCAAGGTGCGAAATGACTGAAGTGACCCGATGTGACAGCTTGACACCTGTCCCCAACGGTCATATTTCCAATCAAAGCGCAACTTTACTTGCGGTCCAAGTAAAGCTGACTCACGGACTTGGTTCTGCTTCAGGAGCCGAAAGAACAAAGTCTTCGCTGGTGAAGCATTACCTAGCTCACATGAGATTTCTTCGACTCTGGTTTCTCACTGGTTTAGATTCGATCTGAGTCTTTTCATCAAAACCTTCGGAATACATTTACTAAACCCCTCTTGATAGTACGGTTTTTCCTACGACTCAAAGAAGTAAAAAGAACAATGCCAAAACAACTAAGTCTTGCGCCATCTTGATCAACTTCTTCGATGAGACGTGCTTCAGGATTCCTTATCTTTTTAGGGGTCGACATCCGTGAAAAGCTTCGTTCCAGAGGATATGCTTCGATAAAAGTATAAATCTTCTTTGAAGCTTTATCACCAACCTATAACTTCAGGAACCTAACCATCTGTTTTACACTAGAAAACTTGTTAGTTCCTCTACTGCTTTGACCAACAATATCCAAAACTCATGAGGGTATAACTTTGCTCTTACAATCTCCCCCTTTTTGGACTATTGTTGACAAAACAGGCATCGATGAAAGATTTGGAATTTTGAATTTGAGTTGAGAGCAAACTCTAAGATATGAAGCTTTCGACTCCCCCTGAATGCAAGCATCGAAGATTTTTATAAACGAAGTAAATGCTTGTTGAAGAATATCATCAATGGGAAGCCTAACACATATCCTAGCGAATCAATTGCATACAAAGATAATTTGTCTTGAAGAATATGCAATCATCCAGTAACCTGTGAACTTTAAGGATAATAACCACCTGCAAGATAAAGTATAGGAAGGCAACTTGCAAGCACGGGGTTATTAACATATATGATAAAACAGTTCACAACCGAAGTAAAACGTTAAGATACAACCCAATCGAAGTGAATGGAATGTTTGTCGAATCTTAACACACGCAAAAATTGAATCGAATCAAAAACCCTAAACCCCGCAGCGAATCTAAACTCAATCGATGCTACTTTCTCCCCCTTTTTGTCAAGAATTGGACAAAAGGTTGAGAGGCAGATCGAGAGCATTTACGCGTCAGCTGCACCCCTGGGACCCTGCGGAATGTCTTCGCCTGACGAAGAAGCATCGCCTGAAGTATCGCCTTCGGTCGAAGCCGGTGACTCTTCCTCGTCGAAGTCCATCGGCGCTTGAAGCAGATCAAGGTCGCTGTCATCGAGAGGGTCGTCTTCGTGCTTCGACGTGTGGGAGTCTTCATCAGAGAAAGTGTCGGGGCGAATCTGTTCAGTAGGGTTGACGAATAAGACTTCATCAATCTTGTCCAGCGAAGGGATCTTGGGGTTGGGGCGGTCGACTGTATCATTTCTGGAAAAATTCCTCTGCAGGTGTGGGTACTCCTTGAATATGCGATCGGCTTCAAGTTTCTTCACTGAGTTAAACTTCCTGAGGCCTTTCCATGAATGACGCTTCAATACCTTCAAGTATTGGTTGTTGTTCATTGCAATGTTTCCAACGCGATTGATCTCATCAGATAAGTGTTGCATCTGTCTTTGATTTCCTTCGATGAAGTTTTCTAGCAGCTGTTGGTTTCGAATGGCAACCTCGAAGTGATACACTTCCTTCTGGTAACGCTTCGACATGTTGCGCTCATTGATGTGCTGTCTGACTCCTACATAAGTTGCAAAGGGGTCATTTGGCCGCCTGAAGATATTCAATGTATCGCGGACCGGAGGACAGAACAACTTCGGGTGATGCTTCGCAGTGAATTCTTCGCTGCGTCCATGGTTGCAAATGGCTTGCAGCCAAGGAGCATATGGCTTCAGTTGATTGACCAATTCAGCAGCTTGTACCATGTTTCGAAGAAAACAATCCTCGAAGTCAAATACATGTCCATGGGTGAGCTTCATAAGAGCATGACGAGTGGGATAATGTATATTTGATTCTTCATTCGCTGTACTGAGAGGCAGCAGTGAGTTTGACAGGATATAGAACCATGTCTTGGAATTGAACACCAGATGCTTCGGGCGAATGTTTTCTGGCATGTGATCTCCAGTGACTCCGGGATCCAGTAAAGATGTGAATTCAGCTTCAGTGGGATCCGGTAACATGTGAACCTTTGCAAGTTTGCCAGTGTGTCTTGGAATGTTCACAATTTCCATGAATTCTTCGGAGTACATCCTGAAGACTTTCCCTTGAATCATCCATTCAAGAATCCAAGTGCTAGTGTCTTCTGGGGTTCCAGAGACATACAAAGTAGCATAGAATTGCTTCACTAGCTCTGAGTTGAATGGAGTTTCCATTGCAAATAATCCAGTCAGGTTCTGTGCTTCGATAGTTTCCACGATGTTTTGGAAGCACGTTGCAGCAGTTAGACTATGCATGTCCAAGTACCTGTGTCTGAACAGAACTCCTTTCTGACAGTAAAGCTTCGTGTACAAAATCTGCTGTTCAGCTGTCCAGAATCGAAGATCATGAGCAGTTCTTGGTGATTCATATGGACTAGTGCCAAAGAATCGAAGCTTCTTGCGATGAACTTCAATGTCGAACTCAGGACCGTGCCTTGAAGAAGTTCCTTCTCCCATGAAAATGGGAAAAGTCTCTCTGGGATAGAGAGAGTCCAACTGTGTGTCTTGAGCAGGAATGCAATGCCTTCGGGCATCTGTGATTCGCCTCGGCGGTTGAGTGACGATTGCCAACTCATTGGCTTCGGCCTCTGCTTCGACATCAGCTTCGGCATTTGCTTCAGCATGACCAGCTTGCACTTGGGCTTCTTCTTCTTTTTCTTCAGACTCTTCAGCAGAGTGAGCTGAAGAGTAATCTTTGTCAGGAGTGGCTTGACGGGGTGGAGATGGTTGTGGAGCAAAATTGTCTTGAGCGGATGGTTGTGGAGCAGGTTGAGGTGGGGGTGGAGTTGGAACACGGGTTGGAATGGCTTCGGGAGCGGATGGCTTCGATGAGGGTTTGCCAAGTTTAATGATTTTGCATCGTGGAGGCGATGCCTTTCTTGGTGCTTTCTTGGCCGGGTGGGAGCTAACTTCATCAACTTCTTCGGTGTCAGCAATCAGTCGTCTCTTCCTTGGTTGTAGCTTGGGAAGAGGTGAAGCTAATTGCTGGACCATGGCTTCGCGCCTCTTAGAGTCAAGTGCCATGACCGAAGCATTATGCGATTTGCAGTATTCTTCAATAGCAGATTTCAGCTTGTCTTGAAAAATTTGAAGATTCTGCTTGGTTTGCTCATTGACAGAAGCAATTTTCTTCGAAGCAGCAGTCGCTTCGCTCTTGAAATCCTCATCAGATTCTGCATCAGCTTTCTTCTGAAATTTCAGGATCTTTGCAGTTTCTGATCTGTTCCTTGAATGCAGATCTCTCAGCTGATTGTACAAAGTTTCGACCATTGCTGAAAGATTGGGAGAGATATATGTATCTCCAATATCCACAGTGTGAGGGTGAATGGCTTCAGCAAGCTTGAAATATGTCTGGCTCAGACGCAGACAGTCCCACAGTTCACCTTCCCTAACATCTGGAAAGTTGTGTTCACTGTGTTCAGCTTCAACTTGGGCTTCGGGGAGAGGAGCTGCGACTGGCTTCGGGGGAATTTCCTTTGGCGCCATGTCCACAGCGGCTTCCTTTTGAGCGGCCCTTGCAGCTTTCTCAGCTTTCTTTGTTCGCAGAACATCCAGCTGAGCTTGGCGCTTGGCTTCAGCTTCAGCAAGTTGTTTGGCTTCGGCGGCTGCCTTAGCCTCTTGAGCTTTCGCTTCAGCTAGCTTGCGCTTCGCTTCAGCTTGCTGGTTTGCCTCGGCCAGCCCCTTCCTTTGCTTTTCCAGCTCATCAGCTTCTCTATCTGCTTTCTCTTTCTCGTTTGCTTCTCTCTCTGCCTTAGCCTTGGCTAGAGCTTCGGCGTGCAGACGTTCAGCTTCAATGCGGTCTCTCTTCCGCAATTCAGCTTCAGACAGCTTCTTTGTGCCAACCTGGGCATATGTCTGACCAGGCTTAGCCACAGTTGTCTTCGGCTTCGAAGCTTTAATAGGCTCTTGAGCTTTGGCTTCAGGCACAGCAGTAGGCTTAGCAACAGGCTTTGCCTTCGGATCATGCCGTTACTTGGTCCTCTGCTCGGATGGAACAGGACGGCGGGGAGGCTTAGACGACAAGGGTGCCTCGACCACCAGATTCGTCAAGTCAATGTTCCTCTTTGGAGCAGGAGGATCTGTAGGTTCTTGGAACTTAACGCCTTTAGGAGCAGGCGGCTTCGCTCCAGCCTTTTTCTTCAGAGGCTTCTTCAACAGCTTCTTCTTGGGACTTGGGGGGATGGGTGAGTGCTCGGACTCATCGTCTGCATCATCAGCAGGATCTTCTTCGATAGAATCTTCGAGCTGAGCAGCTGCTTCAGCTTCGTCATCGGCTTCGTGTTCAGCCTCCTCATCTGTAGCAGGAGGGGGCGATTCACTAAGCTTCCGAAGCTTTCGCCTCTTTTTAGGCTTCGATGGTTCGGCTTCATCAAGGCCAGCAGCAGCAAGAGCTTTAGCTTTCTTTTCTTCGCGGATTCTCTTCTTCTCAGCCAAAATGGCAAGCCTCTCTTGCTCTTCAGGATAATCATCAGGGGTTTTGAGAGAGTTTGGGTGCGGAACAGCCGGAGGCTTCGGGTAGTACTTCTTCCGGTTGGCTGCAGTGTATTGAGCACACATAGCAGTGGTGTATCTGTAAGGAGGACAGAATGCAAATTGCATTGCCCACTTCCAAGTAGGGATACTTTTGAACTTGTACCATCTGATAGCCCAATAACGTCGAATCTTTTGCAATCGAATCTTTCTATCGTGATCTGTTTCTTCAGGAGGTGTGTCATAGCCCATCCTTATGCGAATGGCTTCGGGAATGCCTCGGGCATTATTCACTTCCTTTGTTTTGCCACCTTTGCCCTTCTGCTTTGGTGGCTCTGGATAATTTTCCAGTCCTTCAACAATCGGAGACTCATTTCCCATAGCAGCTTCTTCGTCAGACATCCTGTGAATAGAATCGTGGACAAGAGGGAAACGAAGAGAGGGAATGAATAAGCACAGGCAAAGGTTTCGACCAAAACAAATCAATTTTGATAGGAGCCCAGATCAATCTTAGATTGGTTTGCAACTTCTCTGTATGAATTTGGCTAGAACAAGTCGAAAAACGAGACCTAACGCAATCCAGAACAGAGAACGAACCGAATCTTATCCACTGACCTGAGAAGTTGGGATAGCTTTGATGCTAAGAACAACTTTCCCAAGATGTAAAGATCAGCACGGATCAAACAACCCTAAAACAGAAATCAAAACCCTAACAACCTCAGATCCAAACCCTAGATGAAGAACACGGAGAGACAGATAGGATCCGAGAGGCAATGCGTACCCTAACTTGGTGACGCACGGCGGCTACGGCGACGGAGGGCGGAGAAGTGCTCTGCGTCGACGGGGAAGGTCCACGGCGGCGATGTTCCGGCAGTGAAGCGGCGACGGCGACGGCGAGGACGAGGAGCTCTGCGGACGCTCGAGGAGGAAAACAGAGGAGTCGGGGCGAATGAATGTGTGGGGAACGGTTTCGATGGGGGGAACGCCTTAAATAGGCACGATCTGGAGCGGTTACCAGATCACATCGAACGGTTCTCAGCAACTGACTCTTCCGATTCAACGACTCAGATGTGGTGGCGTATCGTGAGCGAAACTCATCGACCCGGAGAAGACGGGGACTCAACGGCCGAAGAATGGCATTGGAAAGATCCTCCACTAACGGAGAGCCCTTAGGGAAAGCCTGCAGAAGGTTACATCATATTAGGTGAAGCCAAGTGAGGACGCTCCAAAACATGAGCATAAGGTTCAAGGAACTTACAAAACCAAAACCGACTGTCCTGTCAATGGGACCGACCTTCTGGAAATCTTTTCCACGCAGATGAAGGAAAGAATTTATGTATGGTGTCTCATCAAAAATGGCAGATACCCCTCCTTCCTTAGATCCCTTCTTCAATGCATATGCATATTCGTCCTGGGTGCTAAAGGCCTTTATCTGGTGTTCCTTAAAATGGAGCCTCCTCAACATTGAGTGCACAAATGATCCATTCTGGTACCCAACATAGTGATCATTATGCAAAAGTTGAATTGGGTCTATCACTGAAGGTTGGAGCCTCTTTGCCGTTAACATTGACGACAAGCTTGCTGTGTAGCTCTGCACTATAACTAGCATTACAAAGCACCATGACACAACAATAACTTTTGACTGAATGCTTTTGAGCTTTTGATCTGTCAAAGGATCATCAATTGCAATGAAAGAAATGACGTTGTCAGTGAACTGTAGAACAAATCTATGTAGAGTTCATGATTTTTCATATAACAAGGAAGGCTGATTATATGTACATACCATGCATTGAAGTCCCAGTGGAGAACGCAAAGTAAAAATAAGTGTTGATTTTTTCCCATTTAGAACCCTTGACTTGATCATCTATAGGCTTTTCAATCATGCATACCACGAGGCCAGTGAATACCACAAAAAATAACATAACACTCCATAGGTCATTCGTTAGTGGCTTTAGGAAGATCCACTTGGTTGCTTCATCCTCATCTTTCCTAGCTAGGACAAGCATCGACACACCAGACTCTTTGTATGGCACTGTGAAGTCTACATACCCAGTTCGATTGGAAACAATCGTCAAATCACCCACTGCTCCATCATATGTCTACCATCCAAACATGAAAACAATAGAAAATAGTGAATAAAAGTGATAATACTAAGATATCAAAAGGCAAGGTTATAATGTAATCATATCTAACCTTGAAGTAAACCTGTGCTACCAGGTTGTCATATGAATTTGCACAGTCATAGGGAATGTACTTGAAGCGTAGAGCATATGGTAGTTTCTTCACGGCGGCCTCAAAGACATCAATGCAGTAGCCAGTGACATTTTGTATACTAGAGTTAGGATCCTCAACATTCACAAAATACTTGAAATCTCGTCTCACGGGCACACCAATCTGCAGTATCTTGCCATTTACTGGGAACTCCCAACCTCTAGGCACTATTATTGAATCACCGGGCCAAATGGCAGCTTTCAGGACATGACCAGCTTTTGCCCTATGTCTAGCTTGACCTTCTCTAGTGCTAGAGTTGAGAAATGTTGAGAGTCCATAACCAGGGCTCCAAAAGCCAATGCGTCTTATTTTATCTTCAATCACATTGACGATCTCATATGGTGGAATTGGCAAATGCCTATCAACAAACCCGAATTTCCCTGCTAATCCATCAAACTTCCTACCCATTATGGAAGATAAGAGCTCTGTGCCAGCAGGAAACGGTTTCAGATCATCTACTAACTTCCCGATATAACCTGTGGTAGATTGGGACATCTTGGATTTCTCTATTGCATATGCAATTGCCCATACTACATCATATGCCCAGTATTGGAACATGTTCGGTTTTGCGACCCTAATATCAGAATCTTGATGGTATTTGGCTCTATATCGAGTGACAAACTGATCCATGAAATCGTTAATCCTTGTAGACTTGGCTACATATGGCCGGAAACCGACAACACCCAACATGGTTTCAGCCGTATGTTGGGGAAGCACATCAAGGGTAATGCCAATGTCGTCAGTGACAATCCATACATACCCTTCAGTCAGCATACCAATTGATGAAGCCCGAGCAAATAGGCGTGAAGCATCGGCTGGCAACATATGGACGATGAAGACACGTGTCTGCATGGTCATCAGTTTGTATAGTTCCACATCAATGCGTTCATCAGGAAAAGAAGTATGGATGGCAGAACGGTGAATGACATGGACATCAACGGCTTCAAGGGCATCAGTAATTGAAGGAAGAATGCCAACACCATAGTTGTTGTCCTCATAGATAAGAACAACATTTGTCCAGCCATAGGACTTAACAAAGGTAGCAATTGGGGCAGCTTGGAAGGAGCCCTTGACACAAGCACGAAGGAAGTATGGGACATTATATTGAGTAATTGTATCACCTGTTGCAGAGGAAGTAATGATAGGAATCTTTGTCTTATTTGCTAGGTAGGTCAAGAATTCTGCTTGTAAAGTATTCTGCGGACCGATGATAACTCCAACCCTTTTGTTATTGATGAGATCTATTGCTGCAAGAGAGAAATGATGACCAACTGAGTTCATAAAATCATTCATCACATCTGACATGTGTGGTAAAAGTAAAGGGATATGTGAAGTTAAAGAATTATTCTATGAAACTAAGGGTCATTGGCAGCATATTTTTTTTCTAGAGGTTTCCTTTGATTCTACTTGAATTCTTGTACGCTAGAAATTAAGAGCCGTCACAGGAAGCCTCCAGAGACAAGGAGCCACCTGTTCTTTTTAGAACCCTCAATTTGTCCATGTCTTAGTGACTTCAAAAAAATAAAACCATGTTTTTCTCTAAGTCAACAAGTACAATTAAGTTGCCATTTTTAGTATCTAATCACATAAATGACTGGTAGATCATGATGATATTATACAAATAATTTATTCCCCCACTTGAACGCGCGATCCATTATCCAGTTTAGATACTAATGTTCTAACTACATTTTACCTTTTTCGTTTCTTTCTTCAGTTGAAACTATATTTTGCTCAACATATGATCTTAAAATAGTACCCCATTTGTCCCCATTTTCACTTTCATAGTTCAACATAGCGGCCCAACTGAAAGGAGGCCCAAGAGCAGAACAGTGGTAGATAAGGCCGTAATGTTTATATGCAAATATGCCA
Organism: Bromus sterilis; assembly: GCA_950022295.1. Lineage (NCBI taxonomy): Eukaryota > Viridiplantae > Streptophyta > Magnoliopsida > Poales > Poaceae > Bromus > Bromus sterilis. The sequence continues at coordinate 376,493,582 of OX465598.1, forward strand.
TCTAGGGAATTCAAATAACATGCTGTATAGTAGACTGTATCTTGATGTTACCTCTAACAATTGTTGTATTTCATGATATAAAATCACTAATGTTCATTGTCCCTTCCGTGTAACCATTTTTGTAATAGTAGGCGCACGTAGTTGGGCAAAGTGTGTTGTAGTCTAATTATTTTTAAGGTAGATTGATACATGTACTAATTGAGTTTCGTGAATGCAATTTGATATACCTTTTTTTAGTTGGCGGTTGATATGCACGAGAAATGGATTAGGCATGTATTAGATTCAATGCCACGCCTAAGGTTAGTGTCATGCCACCACATTTTAGGCATGTATTTAATTCATTGCCACATTTATGGCGTGCCACACATGTCACTGACTCGGAATTTTGCCTAATCTTGCCACACTTGTGGTGATCATTTTGTTCACAATAATTTTAATGGCAGCTACAACTTAGCTAAATAAAAAAAAGGTGATTCAAGTGATAGAATCTTGTGTCTGAGATTTGCCATGCTTCCTTGTAAGTTTTTTTAGGGGCATGCTTCCTTCTATGTAACATAGGAGAAAATAAAAAGGTAAGACCAGCATGGCCCATACGAGTTTAGCTTAGCGTATATACCTGCGGATGTGGCGGCGACGACGTCGCGGTTGGAATCCCTGGCGTGGAGCTTCACCCTGGTGGTGTATTTGGGATGTGCGACATAGAAGTCGTGTACGGCCATCTCCATGCTGAGCAGACTCTTCTTCCCCAGCACCGTCGCCGGGTCCAGTATCACCCCGACGTCCAACGGAGCGATGAGGAGGACAAGGAAAGTCGTTGTGGTTACGCTAGCACGGGAAGCCATGAGATGCATGATGAGAGCACGTAGCTTAGGGTACCAGAAAGCAGGAGGTTAAGTAGCTAGTAGGCTAGTAGCAGCGAAGTTATACGGCGTTATTGCCGGACTTCTTCTTCCAGGTTTCTGTGTTGGCTCTTCCTCGTATAATTTAGGCTGCTAAACATGCATGGATAAGATGTGCAATACCTACCAAGTAGATCAACGCCACTAATATTAAGATTCCATGCAAAGTTCATTCTGTGTTGGCTCTGTCTGTGTTGCAGAGGGAGTATCATCTTTATTAATTATATAAAGTAGCTCAAAAAGGGAGTACGAGAAGCAAGTCCCAGGCTAGTTCATCCAAACTTGAACTGTAAAGTAGGTTCTTTATTTTAATTAGCTCCAAAAGGGAGTACGTACGAACGAGCAGCAACTCCCAGGCTAGATGAAAACACATGATTGATCACGGAAAACACATGCATGCCACCTACTGTATTTGCTTCCGTGCAACCTCCTAGAAACGGTCAAGTCGATAAAAGAAAATAGGCACCTTCCTTTTTTTTTTTGAAAAAAAGTTAGCCCTTTTGATTGATCACGTCAGGCTGTTTCTTCTAATCTTGTTATAAATAGGAGTACAACACATTTTGACATAGATAGTTGAAGTACTACTACTTTTTTGGTATTGAAATATAGATAGTTGAAGTACACTATAATTGGTACAATTTAACTACCTATATTTCGATATGGAAAAAGTATCATGCATGCATGTGTAATTAGTTTTTTACTTCGCATATAAAATTTGGTCAAAGTTAAATTTGTTAAAGTTTGACCAATTTTATAGAAAAATCTATCAACATCCACAATATGAAACCAGTATCATTAGAAGCATCATGATATTAATTTTCATATGGTATAACTTTGATGCTGTAAATATTGATACTTTTTAATATAAACTTGGTCAAACTTTATCAAATTTGACTTTGTCCAAATCTTATATGCGGAGTAAAAAGAAACGGAGAAAGTACTAACGTGTTAGTGATCATCACGTCGAATGTGTGCATGTCCAAGTACGTAAAAGTTCTTTTTTTCGAATAACAAAACTTTCAATACCGTTCTTAATTTGTTGCCATTCTTTGCCGTTGAATGCTATTTTATGCCGTTCTTTGCCGGACGTGCAGCCACCATTGTGGATCACTCCCTTCCCCTTGGCAACGTTATCAGTGGGACATTGATGTAGCCAGACAAAAACCTGGTAGAGGCCGCTGGTTTGTGGTGGTACACTTCATTACGTACATACCAGTTCCGCCAAAGTGTCATCACCACAGGAAGTCTCTCGTCGTGCTTGTATTCGTCCAGGAGGTGAATAATTCACTCCGGCTACTAGTAGAAAACAGGGTTTTGATTCAAGCCTGGCTAGCCCATTAGTCCCGGTTCAGTCACGAACCGGGACCCATGGGGGCATACGTCCCGGTTCGTGCGTCCAGGAGGCCGGCCGAGCCTCGTGAGGGCATCAATCCCGGTTCGTCTGGGGCCTTTAGTCCCGGTTCCAGCCACGAACTGGGACTAAAGGGTGTCGCAAACTTTAGTCCCGGTTGGTGGCTTGAACCGGTACTAAAGGTAGAATTTTGAATAACTGGTCCTGGTTTTTGTTTTTGTTTTAACAAAAGAGTTTCTGTTTTTAGATTTTGAATAACTGGTAGAATATTTAGAGTTTTTTAATGAATCTTTTTTATTTAGGTCAAAAAAATTATAAACTTTATGTTAGTGCAATTAGTTTAAATTTTTAAATAGTTTAAATATATTTTTTTGAAATTTGTGTGAATTACTAGTTTGTGAATAAATTTAGATTAATAATGGATTTTTGAGTGATTGTTTTTTCTGTTGTTTAATATTAGTAGGTTTTATCAGTATGTTCAATTTGGGAATTTTATGATATTTTAAATAGGTGTTTTAATCAAAAGAAGATTCTGTTTAACTCTATATGAGGGTTTTGGATGAAAACTCATCTGTTACAAGGCATTTATTTTTTTTAACTTATTTCAACTCCAGAATTTTGTGCATTAACTATGCACCATTCAAAGCCACATCCTCAAGTTTCAACCCTTTCTAACTTCATTTTCTATTTTTCATGCATTTAATTATTGTTTTTGCGTTAAAGACCCTGAAATTGAAAAGTTGTACAAATGAACTTTAAAAAGGTTGAAACTTGGCATTATATCATCATTTCACCCACATAGCATGCGATAAAAAGTTGAGAGGGTTACGACAAAAACTGGATGCATTTTGTGTACAAATTGGACTATCTTCTTTGAAGTATGAGTGTTTCGAACGAAAACTCATTTGTTACAAAGGCATTTTTTTACTTATTTCAACTATAGACTTTTTGTGCATTCAATATGCACCATTCAAAGTCACATCCTCAAATTTTAACCCTTTCTAACTTTATTTGCTATTTTTCATGCACTTAATGCTTTTTTTGCGCTAAATGACCCTGAAATTGAAAAGCAGTACAAATAAACTCTGAAAAGTTTGAAACTTGGCATGGTGTCATCATTTCACACACATAGAATGTGCTAAAAAGTTGAGAGGATTATGGCAAAAACTGGATGCACTTCGTGTACAAACTGGACAATCTCCTTCGAAGTATGAGGGTTTTAGAAGAAAACTCATCTGTTACAAAGGCATTTATTTCATTAACTTATTTCAACTTCAGACTTTTTGTGCATTCAATATGCACCATTCAAAGTCACATCCTGAAATTTCAACCCTTTATAAATCTATTTGATATTTTTCATCAATTTAATGCTTTTTTGCGCTAAATGACCCTGAAATTGAAAAGCAGTACAAATGAAATCTGAAAAGATTGAAACTTGGCATAGTGTCATCATTTAACCCACATAGCATGTGCTAAAAAGTTGACAGGATTACGACAAAAGCTGGATGCACTTCGTGTACAAACTGGACCATCTCCTTCGAAGTATGAGGGTTTTGGAAAAAGAAACTCATCTGCTGCAAAGGCATTTCTTTTTTTAACTTATTTCAACTTCAGAATTTTTTTGCATTCAATATGCACTATTCAAAGTCACATCCTCGAATTTCAACCTTTTCTAACTTTATTTGCTATTTTTCATGCATTTAATGCTTTTTTGCGCTAAATGACCTTGAAATTGAAAAGCAATACAAATGAACTCTGAAAAGGTTGAAACTTGGCATGGTGTCATCATTTCACCCACATAGCATGTGCTAAAAAGTTGAGAGGGTTACGACAAAAACTGGATGCACTTCGTGCACAAATTGGACCATCCCCTACGAAGTATGAGGGTTTTAGATGAAAACTCATCTGTTACAAATTGGACCATCCCCTAAGAAGTATATATATATGAGGGTTTCGGACGAAAACTAATTTGTTACAAAGGCATTTATTTATTTTAACTTATTTCAACTCCAGAACTTTTGTGCATTCAATATGCACCATTCAAAGTCACATCCTCAAATTTCAACCCTTTCTAACTCTATTTGATATTTTTCATGCATTTAATGCTTTTTTGCGCTAAATGACCCTGAAATTGAAAAGCAGTACAAATGAACTTTGAAAAGGTTGAAACTTGGCATGATGTCATCATTTCACTCACATAGCATTTGCTAAAAAGTTGAGAGGGTTACGACAAAAACTGGATGCACTTCGTGCACAAATTGGACCATCCCCTACGAAGTATGAGGGTTTTAGATGAAAACTCATCTGTTACAAATTGGACCATCCCCTAAGAAGTATATATATATATGAGGGTTTCAGACGAAAACTAATTTGTTACAAAGGCATTTATTGATTTTAACTTATTTCAACTCCAGAACTTTTGTGCATTCAATATGCACCATTCAAAGTCACATCCTCAAATTTCAACCCTTTCTAACTCTATTTGATATTTTTCATGCATTTAATGTTTTTTTGCGCTAAATGACCCTGAAATTGAAAAGCAGTACAAATGAACTTTGAAAAGGTTGACACTTGGCATGGTGTCATCATTTCACTCACATAGCATTTGCTAAAAAGTTGAGAGGATTACGACATAAACTGGATGCACTTCGTATACAAACTGAACCATCTCCTTCGAAATGTGAGGGTTTTGAAAGAAAAATCATCTATTACAAAGTCATTTTTTAAAACTTATTTCAACTCCAGACTTTTTGTGCATTTAATATGCACCATTCAAAGCCACATCCTCAAATTTCAACCCTTTCTAACTTCAATTTCTATTTTTTATGCATTTAATGATTTTTTTTTGCGCTAAATGACCCTGAAATTTACACCTCCCCCTCCTGGATCGCCTTTTCAATATTGAAAAAAATAAAAGAAACTAATAAACAATTCAATATGTAAAATCCTTCAAGATGCCCATTTCTTCTCCTTGAAAAAATAATTTAAAAAAATGTCGGGATAAAAATAATTGAAAAAAAGTTGGGATAGAAATTTAAAGCTGGGAATGAAATAAGGGTTTTCGTACTATACTATTTGAGGGAAATATGAAAATTTTCAGATTTTAGGTTTTTCAAAAAAAGCAATTATTGTTATTTACTATTATTTCATTACTTTTGCTTATTAAAATAATTATTTGAAATTAAAACAATTTAAAAGTGTTACATTGTGACCAAGAGGTTAATAGGATTGATATGATAGTAATCTCAACAACGTGTGCGGTGTAATTGGAAGTGGGGACGAAAGGAACTCAGAAGTTAAGCGTGCTATTGCTGAAATAGTTTGAGGAAGTTTGACTACGACTAAGTAATTTGACTGGAAATTAAGTGTTGTTAGAGACTAAACTGGTCAAATAACTAAAATAATAGAAATTGTGAAAATATAGAAAAAAAGGGAGTGGAAAAAACTGGTCAAATAATAAAAATAATACATTTTTTGAAAAAATAGAAAAAAAGAAAAGAAAAAAAGATGAACGATTGTTTTTTCCCGTGGAGGCATTTAGTACCGGTTCGTGTTACCAACCGGGACTAAAGGTCCTCCGCCCAAACGCATCACAGCAGCCCACGTGGAGCCCCATCTGTTCCGGTTCGTAGGCGAATCGGAACTAAAGGTATTGGGCTTTAGTTACGACCCTTTAGTCCTCCCGGTTCCGGGATAAATGGGCCTCTGGAACCGGGATAAATGGGCCTTTTTCTACTAGTGGGCCCAGGGTTGACGACATTCTCCAACTTTGGTATACAACACACTTCATGTACGCGCCATCTCCAATGGACACCGACAGAGAGCATGGTAAGTGTCCTCGCATTCCAAACCACATATAAACACACATATTAGACACCTTAAGTTTCCGTTTATGTTTATCTTCAAGTGTTGCCATCGAATTAGTTGCGACTCTTCGTGCCCTGCTCGTGGCGCGGTGCTGGTTCCCTCATCCAGAGCAGTTTTGTACGCGTTGCGACTTGCGAACGCTGAAAGTACCGCGCGTATCAGGAGCCCATGATAGGACGTCTTGCAGCAAGTGCGAACTTGTCTTGATCCCTATAGTGCATTCCACGGAGGGGCCGATGAAGTGTTACCGAAGGAGATCCACTCGCCACCGGCCGTTCTCCTCCAGGAGCTCTGACACCCGCCTGAGACGGTGGTGCCGGACGGTTACCGTGAGCACCTCCGGCCGTTGCTCAAGCAGCAGCTCAAGTTCTCCAGGCTATGATCCTGAATCTATCTGTCTCCCCTGTCTACCAGTAGTACGATTCAGCTAGCACCGGGTCTAATAATTAAGGAGAGGTGATTGATTTTTCACTTGGCCAAAAGGCAAGAGGGATGGGCACACTGTATGGTTCAAGAATAAAATGATTGTACTCGTGGGTAATTAGCACTTGAGCTTGGTACGGTTATTATGGGACAATGGTGGTGATTCGGTTAATACATGTTTAGCAATTAGCATGTGTTTGTGTGGATGGATTCTGTGTACAAGGAAATGGAAATAATGGAATGGTCCATCTTTTATTTGTTTTTGTTTTCTTGAAAAGATAATGGTTTATCTTCAGTTTTCTACGAACATTGATACGAAAGTTGGCCATGCAAAAATATTTGCCTGCACCTCATTCTAAATACATACTCCCTCATTCTAAAATAAATGACGCAGATTTGTCTATATATGAATGTATTTGGACTTAGTTGAACATCTAGATACATCATTTTCTAGATAAATTTACGATATTTATTTTGAAATGAATGAAGTATTTTGTAGTACATATAATAAATATTTAGCTAGTTAAAATATCGATCTAGAACTACATGTAAGCTTTATATACACCAGACGGAGATAGTAATCTACTACCACGTCATTATGTACGGATGCAAATCGTTGTTTAAGACTGAATTATGTACTACCTTTACCCATAACTATTGCTTTCATCAGCTCGGCGCTCAACCATCCTTTTTTTTAGCACACACACGTTTGCTCAAAAAAGTCATCTTGTCCAGACCACAATTAAAATGGATGTGCCAGGTACGAGACACGTTTCCCAGGCGGATGAAACCCTCACCACACTTTTTATCGCTGTATTCATCTGTATCAAGCAGATAACCACCATAATTAGCAGCTTTCTGCCTACATCCCACCAATAGATCGAAACTATCACTCCTACAAAATCCAAAAGCTACTAGCTACATACGCATCTTGGGCTTCCATCAGCGAGTAAAAGCAGCAAACAATATCCTTCTGTAAATTTTGGTGAGTTTGGCTTGCACTAATATTATAAAATTGAAACAATCGCACAAGGGAGCATGATCAAAATCCCACACGAAGATCAGAAATGAGTGAAATCTGTTTGCGTTTTAAGTTGACTGTACAATGGACAAACAGAAATCCCACACGAAGATCAGAAATGAGTGAAATCTGTTTGCGTTTTAAGTTGACTGTACACCGGACAAACGGAATTGCAAGCAATTTAATCAAATCTGAGTTTTGAAACAAGTTAGATAAGTACAACTCAAAAGGAGTACATGTGACATCCCACTATAATAATAATAGCACAATACTAAAACATTACGGCACACAGTTGGTAGACCAACTCAAATAAATAAAGCAAAAGGTAGCTTAACGAAACCTCATAATCGGCAACACTATATTGCTCTAGGGGGACTCGATAGTAGGTATGGCATCATCATTCGTCGAAGGTTGTGTCTCGCCATCAATAGTAGTAGAAGCATTTCTTTTGGCAGTGTGTTTTTCATAGGCGCACCTCAAGAGGTTTATCAGAAACATCAAACCTAAAATGCATCCATTGATGATGAATAGACCTTCGAAGCTCCGTGAACTGAGGCGCGAAAAGCTAGTATCTGGACCGGCATAATCCAGTGACAGTATCTGATCCCCAAACCATTTCCTCTCGATATTAGAACCTTCAGACGATTCTCTTAAATTCAGAATGGCCTTGGAAATATCCTCCACAAACGGAGAGCCCTTAGGGAAAGCCTGTAGAAGGTTAAGTACATCATATTAGGTGAAGCCAAGTTAGGACGCTACAAAATTTAAGCATAAGGTTCAAGGAACTTACAAAACCAAAACCGACTGTCCTGTCAATGGGACCGACCTTCTGGAAATCTTTTCCGTGCAAACGAAGGAAAGAATTTATGTATGGTGTCTCATCAAAGATGGCAGATACACCTCCTTCCTTAGATCCCTTCTTCAATGCATATGCATATTCGTCCTGAGTGCTAAAAGCCTTTAAATGATGCTCCTTAAAATGGAGCCTCCTCAACATTGAGTGCACAAATGATCCATTCTGGTACCCAACATAGTGACCACTATGCAAAAGTTGAATTGGGTCTGTCACTGAAGGTTGGAGCCTCTTTGCAGTTAACATCGACGACAAGCTTGCTGTGTAGCTCTGCACTATAACTAGCATTACAAAGCACCATGACACAACAATAACTTTTGACTGAAGGCTTTTGAACTTTTGATCTATCAAAGTATCATCAATTGAAGTGAAAGAAATGACGTTATCAGTGAACTGTAGCACAAATCTATGTAGAGTTCATGATTTTGCATAGAACAAGGAAGGTTGATTGTAAGTACATACCATGCGTAGAAGTCCCAGTGGAGAACGCAAAGTGAAAATAAGTGTTGAGTTTTTTCCATTTGGAACCCTTGACTTGATCATCTGTAGGCTTTTCAATCATGCATACAACGAGGCCAGTGAATACCACAAAAAAGAACATAACAATCCAAAGGTCATTTGTTAGTGGCTTTAAGAAGATCCACTTGGTTGCTTCATCCTCATCTTTCCTAGCCAGGACAAGCATCGACACACCAGACTCTGTGTATGGGGCAGTGAAGTCTACATACTCAGTTCGATTGGAAATAATTGTCACATCACCCACTGCTCCATCATATGTCTACCAACCAAACATGAAAACAATAGAAAATAGTGAATAAAAGTGATCATATTAGGATTTCAAAAGGAAATATTAATTATAATATAATCAGCTCTAACCTTGAAGTAAACTTGTGATACCAGGTTATCATAGGAATTTGCACAGTCATAAGGAATGTACTTATAGCGTAGAGCATATGGTAGTTTCTTCACAACAGCATCAAAGACATCAATGCAGTAGCCAGTGACATTTTGTATACTAGAGTTAGGATTCTCAACATTCACAAAAACCTTAAAATCTCGTCTCATCGGCACAACAATCTGCAGTATCTTGCCATTTACTGGGAAGTCCCAACCTCTAGGCACTATTATTGAATCACCGGGCCAAATGACAGCTTTCAGGACATGACCATCTTTTTCCTTACGTCTAGCTTGACCTGGTCTAGTGCTAGAGTTGAGAAAAGTTGAGAGTCCATAACCAGGGCTCCAAAATCCAATGTGTCTAATTTTATCTTCAATCACATTGACAATCTCATATGGTGGAATTGGAAACTGCCTATCAACAAACCTGAATTTCCCTGATAATCCATAAAACTTCCTACCCATTATGGAAGATAAGAGTTCTGTGCCATTAAGAAATGGCTTCAGATCATCTACTAACTTGCCGATATAACCTGTGGTAGATTGGGACCTCTTGGATTTCTCTATTGCATATGCAATTGCCCAGACTACATCATATGTCCAGTATTGGAACACGTTCGGTTTTGCCACCCTAACATCAGAATCTTGATGGTATTTGGCTCTATATCGAGTGACAAACCGATCCATGAAACCAGTAATCCTTATAGACTTGGCTACATATGGACGGAAACCGACAACACCCAACATGGTTTCAGCGGTATGTTGGGGAAGCACATCAAGGGAAATGGAAATGTCATCAGTGACAATCCATACATACCCTTCAGTCAGCATACCGATTGATGAAGCCCGAGCGAATAGGCGGGAAGCATCGGTTGGCAACATATGGACGATGAAGACACGTGTCTGCATGGTCATGAGGTTGTATAGTTCCACATCAATGCGTTCATCAGGAAAAGAAGTATGGATGGAAGAACGGTGAATGACATGGACATCAACGGCTTCAAGGGCATCAATAATGGAAGGAAGAATACCAACACCATAGTTGTTGTCCTCATAGATAAGAACAACATTTCTCCAGCCATAGTACTTAACAAAGGAAGCAATTGAAGCTGCTTGGAAGGAGCCCTTGACACAAGCACGAAGGAAGTACGGGACATTGTATTGAGTAATTGTATCACCTGTTGCAGAGGAAGTAATGACGGGAACCTTGGTCTTATTTGCTAGGTAGGTCAAGAATTCTGCTTGTAAAGTATTCTGTGGACCGATGATAACCCCAACCCTTTTGTTATTGATGAGATCTATTGCTGCAAGAAAGAAATGATGACCAACTGAGTTCAGAAAATCATTCATCACATCTGGCATGTGTGGTAAAAATAAAGGGAAAGGTGCTGTTAGAGAATTATTCTATGAAACTAAGAGTCAATAGCAACATATTTTTTTCTAGATGTTTCATTTGATTCTAATTGGATTCTCATACGCTGGAAATTAAGAGCCATCACAGGAAGTCTTCAGCGACAAGGAGATGTAGCACCGCCCGACGTAGTGGCACGACCGCCCGTGGTAGCATTAGGGGTGCATGCGCGCGGCGGAGAAGCAAGCCTATTACGGCAAGCAACTGGAGGGAGGTCTTAGGAGCACCCCTCCTATGGAAGAAGTGGCGGCCTTGGGGGTGGAATGATGTAGTAAGGCGATTGATGTAGTAATCAGAGACGAGTTTAGCTTAGCGTATAGTAGTATCTACCTGTGGATGTGGCGGCGACGACGTCGCGGTTGGAATCCCTGACGTGGAGCTTCACCCTGGTGGTGTATTTGGGATGTGCGACATAGAAGTCGTGTACGGCCATCTCCATGCTGAGCAGACTCTTCTTCCCCAGCACCGTCGCCAAGTCCAGTATCACCCCGACGTCGAAAGGAACGGTCGTCGTCATTGGCGGTGTTGCTGTGGCGGAGGCAGCATGGGCGATGAGGAGCACAAGGAAGGCCACGACACTCATTGTGGTTACGCTAGCACGTACTATACGGGAAGCCATGAGATGCATGATGAGAGCACGTAGGGTACCAGAAAGCAGGAGGTTAAGGTTGGTTAAGTAGCTAGTAGGCTAGTAGCAGCGTTATTGCCGGACTTCTTCTTCCAGGTTTCTGTGTTGGCTCTTCCTCGTATAATTTAGGCTGCTAAACATGCATGGATAAGATGTGCAGTACCTACCAAGTACGTAGATCAACGCCACTAATATTAAGATTCCATGCAAAGTTCATAATTCTGTGTTCGCTTTACTAAACATAGTAGTAGGTCAAAAAGGGAGCAGCAAGTCCCAGGCTAGTTCATCCAACTTGCACTGTAAGTACTAGGTTCTTCATTTGAGCTCCAAAAGGGAGCTGAAAGACTCCTTGCAAAGTTCATTTCTGTGTTGGTGCGAATCGTCTTTATTAATTATATAAAGTAGCTCAAAAAGGGAGTAGGAGCAGCAACTCCCAGGCTAGACGACTTGCGTCGTCTCTTTGGATTGAAAACATATGATTGATGCTTCCACTCCCACACAGAAAACACATGCATGCCTCCTAGAAACAGTCAAGTCGATAAAAGAAAAATAGGCACCTTCCTTTTTTTGAAAAAAGTTAGCCCTTTTGAATCATCACGCCAGGCTATTTGTTCTAATCTTGTTATAAATAGTACAACACTTATTAGTCTACTACTCTATCTTTATCAAAATATAAATAGTTAAAGTATACTACAATGAATTTGTGTCTCTCTGGGAATGGGTCAGCCAGACCACTTTGGTGCCAACCCAGGAGGAACCTCATTTCTTGGAACCTTAACGGTAGTGGAGTTTACTCCTTTGCTTTGGCCTACGCAACACAATTCTTCGGCTCCCACCCGAGGTTTGTCCCTGACAAGGTTTGGTCCTCATACGCTGAGCCCAAATGCAAATTCTTTGCGTGGCTGGTTCTCCGGGGTAAAATCCTCACAGCGGACATGCTGGCCATCCGAGGTTGGCCTCACAACCCTCGGTGTCAGCTATGCCTCCAGGAGCCGGAAACTGCAACCCACCTTTGCAAGGATTGCCCCTACTCGGTCGCGGTTTGGAATCAGGTGAAAACATGGACGAACGAAGATCTACCGGTCTCAACCTACCTTCCTGAGCCAGGACCAGTGTCGGACTGGTGGGACATGATGCTGACAAATGAGCAAAAGTACGTGCGTCAGCGTCGCAGCGGGAGGATCGTCTACACTTTGTGGGCTATATGGAAAGAGCGAAACAGACGTGTTTTCACGGGTCTTCGACTCACACACCGTGAGGTCGCTATAGTGGCCTTCGAGGATATTAAACAGCGGGAAATGGCATTTGATGAAGCCATGCCAGATGTGGGTATTGGCTAAGCCAGTTTCTCTTTTTGTTTCTTGATGTTTTTTGCCACGTTTCCTAAAAACGTGCGCCCCTCTGTACACCGCGAATTTCTTGCTCTTCGTATATTAGAAAAGGCAGTGCTCCTGCTGGTTCCTAAAAAGAAGTATACTACAATTAGGGCTCTTTCAATGCATTGTTTCCTAGCACAATATCAAAAGAACAATAAAAATTTAAGATACAATCCCCACAATGCATTGTTTCTAGGGGTCGTATCTTATTTAATGATTTTGGCATCATGCATACATGTGATTGGTATATCAATGTTTTTTACATATGGCACGTGCAAGGGTTGTATCTTAGCTAAGATACAACCTTCATCTCTTTCTTCATTAAATGCTATGCCACATAAGCAAAATGCCTATGATTACATGCTAAGATACTATTATTGGAAGTGCCCTTAGTACACTTCATGCATGCATGTGTAATTAGTATTAGCTTGTTAGTGATCATCAGGTTGAATATCTGCATGTACGTGAATAAGTCTGTGCATGTGCAAGTCGTACAAAGTTCTTTCTTTTATAACAAAACTTTCAATACTTAACCAGAATCATTACAATCCTGTTGACATAAGATGTTAACCACATCAGGAGACAGGAGCACAACGAAGCCAAACAACAGTTTTGGGCAGTAAAAGTCCTATTTGTGCGAGAGCATGGCTAGCTTTATTCTGCTCTCTTTTAATCCACGATATTTCATGTGGCCGGCCAGCTAGGATCTACCTGATGTCGCCAACCATGTGAGCAGCTGTTGAACAGTCTATTTCCACAATCAACCTTTCCGGGCTTCGCTCAATAGCGAGGGCAGCGACGTGAAGAAAGTCATCCAGCATTCCGAGCTCTCGGGGGAGACAGGCCGCCGCGGTTGATTTCATCTTGATGATAATGAGCTCCAATTCCTCCTGGTCCGATGGCTTACTCAAGAACTTCCACATCTGTAAGAATCCAACAAGTTTGTAAGCACAAGCTGCGGGACAGTCAGGAAAAGACCTCTCAATCGTAAACTTATTCCGGGTAGTCCAAAGAACCCAACAAGTAGCTGAAAAGCAAATCCAAAAGAGTCGATGACACTTGGGGTCAAGAGATCTGACGAGAGCTTTAACCTCCCCAAATGATCTTGGAGACCAGGGCACACCCAGCCAGGAACGAATACAACTCTAGAAAAACAAAACAAGGTTGCAATGAAAGAAAATGTGAGGAGCATTCTCTTTATCGCCACACAACACACACAGGTCGGTTCGGGAGTTATTCCTTTTATGAATTTTCTCCGAGGTGGGGAGTTTATCACGAATTGCTTGCCACATAAAGATTTTAATTTTTGGTGTCACTTTGGCCTTCCAAATCGGAGCAAACTGAGGAGCCGTCGTACCCCCACGGAGGGCCTCATACAAGGATTTAACAAAAAAATTCCCAGAGGCAGTGAGCTGCCAGACCACCTCATCATTCCCAACCGAGAGCGAGGGCAGGAGAGCAACGAGACGATGCCAATCAGCTAACTCTACAGGGCAGAGAAGACGACGAAAGCCCAGATCCCACCCCGACGCAGCCAACTCTGAGATGGAGATGGCCGGTTTACCGCAAACGGAAAACAAGGCCGGAAAGACCTCCGACATTCGGCCAGCAGGGGACCAGAGATCCAACCAGAACCGAATTGAGGCCCCGTCTTTAACCGAAAATCAAACAAAGGCGCGGAACGAGTCCCGAACCTTAACCAAGGAGCGCCAGAATTGCGAGCCCCTCGAGGCTTTCGCAAACATAGGGGAGGAGTTCGGGAAGTATTTAGCTTTAAGGATAGCCAACCAAGGAGTGGTCACGGGGACCGTACAGATCCTTGTCACCCACCGTATAGTACTGTTCTATACACCGGTCACCCACCGTATAGTACTGTTCTATACACCGGTCCGGTAATACGCACGGTTTTAATAGCTCGCACCGCATCGAGCTGACAGCTTTCCACCAATCACAACAACTGGACTGACAATGAATATTCCCGAGTCCATCTGTGCCCGGGTGCTGAAACGCCGTGTCCTCTAGATACATCATTTTCTAGATAAATTTACGATATTTATTTTGAATGGATGAAGTATTTTGTGTACATATAATAAATACTAGATAGGAAATGCGGCTTGCCGCACCCGGCAGCACTGCTGCCGGTATATTCATTTATAATCCGATAGTACAATCGTTGAAGCAACATCGGTACAAAGAGTAATCAAATCACAAGAATAAATTACGAAAAACAAACAATTGATAAGTAGGCACACAGGGATAGCAAGGTCTTTTGGATTCTTATTAGAACAAAGAGAGCAACACAAGGGCATAAATTTTGAAGCTCCACTTGTGTTCAGGCTCACCCTGAGGGATTTAAATATATAAGTAAACCACAGGGTGGGTCGCACACCCACACGAACAGAGGACATTGAAAAGGATAAATATATTGTCCAACAAGACGCAGGTCATGATAATCTATGAAGGAACATGCAGGTCTGCCACGGAGAGGTTTGGTTTAATGGCAGAGAATGATTCAACATCTGTGACTTGAAACATAGGCCACCTTCCGAGGAAACTACCTTGAAGAACTTCCATACCAGAAGCGCCAATAATCTGCTGTGTTGTCGATCCATACAATGTGAACCCAGCCTCTCGTGTTCCCTATGTGCCATGGACAAATAGAGTGTACCTGGCAAACAAGTAATGGACCGTAAGCAAAGCAGATGGGTTGGCATGAAGTAACCCAGATTCATTTAACCTTTACCTAATGGTTGCATTGGTGCCAGAGCAGGAACGACGGGTGCACTCGTACACATTTGGTTGCATGTATGATGTGCTAGCTGGCCTAGCCATTGAATTGCAAGTTGTGCAGAATGTGGATGAAACGATGCTTGACTAGGTATTCCAAATGAAATAACAAAAAAATCGTTAGGTGGAGAAAAATCAAAATACCACTCAATCTATTTTGGCAGCAGACACAAGATTAGCCATGGTAGCTAGCTACACAAATCTACGACCCCCTAATTATCTGTACACAAGTGCTCCCCACCTCCCTCTCTACTTCCTATTCTTCATGTTGGCTCTAACCGGGGTGGCACACCAGTCAGCACCACGAAGGGGTCAAACACAACCAGGCCTACTCGGCAAGAAGAAATAAAGAAACAAAAGACTTTTAGGCGGGAGGAGATTTAAAATGGAGCAGGAAAGGCTAACTATGTAGTTAGCTACCATGGAAAACCAAATAGAGTCGTAACTAATGGTAAGTCAAACCAAATAGAGTCGTAACTAATGGTTAACTACATAGCATCATTTGTAAAAGTGGGAGAATTTGTTAATAATATACATAATCGATATGATCCAATCAGTTCACTTGGATGCAAAAAAGATACATGTTCAGATGAGAAACACCCATATGTGGCAAATCAACAGGTCACTTGGATTTAAGGGCACAACACAAAAGTACTCAAAAAAGGGTCTCACCAGATTCTGGAGGAGTGGCACAAATCCCCGATTCCCACCGATAAGGAAGCACGAAAATACAAGCAGGGAATGGTGCCCTTAAATCCCACGGCTATACCAATAAGAGCACAAGATACACAACGTCATGAACGCACATACATGTCCAGAGAGCTGAGAAGGGAAGGAGGAAAGGGATCGACCTGAAGCGCAGCGAGTGAAGACATAGCAGGATGAGTCGAGCAGAGCAAGGGGCACCTCCATATAGCGGAGCGATCTGCAAGGGAAAAGGGAACAAAATCAGGGATCATGATCTTCAGATAACCAACCCTGAGAAGGGCTAAAATAAGGAATCACTTACGGATCAAAGAATGCGGAACCAGATCTGGTACATAGACACCAACAACAGATGATCTGCACCAAATCGAGATCCCAAACCAGTCAAGAATGATGACGGGAACGGGAAAAAACAAACAAAGAAACTACCTTAACTAGATTCACGCCTCACAAATGCCATCGAGCAGGCAGCCCCCGATCGCAGATGGTAGGCAAGCAGGGAAGGAGAATAGGCAGGCACAGATCTGGTACATAGACACCAACACCCTACTTCAACTTTCAAATAGGAAAAAAATGCATCACATGAATAATAATTCACTTATAAAAGAGCGGATAATGTCTCATTGTAATTAGAGATTCAAAATTATGCATGTAAGATGCCTATGCAGCAGTGATAGTTAGTTTACAATAAAAGTAAATTATATGTAATATTACTGGTACTACACAATGCCAAAAGGAGATTCAATCACTGCAAGCTCACAGATTAAGAATATATATGTAATATCAGTTCAAGGTTTTGAATTAGAAGAATAGTTGTCTATTAACCAAAAATAAAAAAAATGAGCATCTGAGTGCTCTAGGTATCTATCTGCATAGCAAGACATGGTGTTTAGGTGGCATCAATAATATCTAACAGAAAATCAATTGTGCCAAATGGCTGATTACATATACAAAGACAGTGCTCTAGGCAACGAAGCATCAGTAAAGGCACAATTATAAGCAGACAGAAGTAAGCACAAACATTATTCAAGATGTAAACTCATGCCTGGAAAAGCTATTGTTGCAATTATGGAAAATTAAACATACAACTGGAGTGATCTTATGTTTTCTTGTGCTATCAAAAAATTAGAAGAAATAAAGCATCACTGCATCACAATGCACACCACTACTTCGTGACCTAATAGATTAGCAGTACACTACAATTCAATACATTATTAATTTGGTTCATGACAGGAGTGGGAATTAAAATAAATCAAAAGAGAGACTAATATTTCATGTGAGAAAAACCTCCCATATTTATAGCTTTGAGGTTTGAAGTAACAAACAGGCAAACTATGAACTGAAGACACACATCGATACTTCTCTAGGTTATCTCACCATAAAGCAACACAATAGCCAAATTTTCTCAATCATCTCACTAGTAGAAAATCGCTCATCAGTACCGGTTCGGGAGGGCCTTTTGTACCGGTTTCCTAACCGGTACTAAAGGCCCGGTACTAAAGCCCCCCCCCTTTGGTACCGGTTCCTTGCGAACCGGTATTAAAGGGGCCTCCATGTGGGCCTCCGGGAGTGCGCAGGCCAAAGGAGCTTTGGTACCGGTTTGCAATACGAACCGGTACCAAAGGTTAATTCAGGGTTTAGGGTTTTTAGGGGTTTAGGGGTATCGGATATCGCGTCGATGCTTAGGGAGGGGTTTAGGGGTATCGGACCGTTTCATATCGCGTCGATGCGCCTGCTACGCGTTTGGGTTTAGGTAGTACATGAAGATAAAAGGTGATGCATAGCAACTTGGTGCATATAATATATAACACATGTAATTGCGATCGCAAATTAAGTAGTATATGTATGCATGAAGATCGATCTTCATGCATATATAGTAGTGGTACTCTCCGAGGCATACTATCTATTACATGTAGAATAGTGGTACTCGATCTCCGAGTCAAACTATATGTTACATGTACATCATTCATAGTGGAACTCTCCGAATGGCGGTATGACGTCCCGAAGGAAAAATCCCGCCAATTCATCGTCAATTGCTTTGAACCGTTCCTCGATTGAGATCTTGTCCCGCTTTCTTGCCAACTGTAAAAGAATGAGATACAAATGAATACATAAGCTATGTGTGTGTGTGTATATATATATCAAATCACAATCAAACAATTATTACTGAAACTAAGCACAACTTATATATGATAACAAAATAAATTTGTGAATATTGTTTTCGTACCTCTTTATTCATTTCATTATTTGTTCTCTCGCTGACAATTTTATGGATGTTCTCGCAAACGTAATATCCACATAGATCAGTCCCCTGTGGTTGTTGCGGGGATTTCTGTACAAGAATATAATTCAATTAAATAATAATCAAGTATGATAAAGGTGTGTGGACCTAGGTAGTACTACTTACTTTGTTCAAACGCCATGTCAGCTTCGGTTTCCATTCATGGGAATTATCTTCCTTGATGAACGTTTCCCATACGCTGCCCGACAAAAGAAAATGCATAAAAAAGTTATCAATTAGTTGATATTAGGAAATTAACGAAAAAAACCGATATGAATTAAAATTACTTTTTGAGCATAAAAAAAGCCGTCTTGTATTGTATAGCCTCTTTGTTAAGCGAGTAAAAGACTTCAACTTTTCCTTCGTACATATCGATAACGATAAGAATAAAGTGGAACCTGCGCACGTTTAAATATGCAGTGCCATATATATAAGTCATCAGTTAAAATTTGAACATGTCGTGAGAAAAAGAGAAATGTCTTATAAGACAGTAACACTCACTTGAAGTTATAAGGCCAAAGTATTATCTTTTCGTCACGTTGTCGCTTTAAAAACCTTAGCAAAGTCTCCGGTGTATCCCTGTTATAGATGGGATCCTCTATGGTTACTTCATGCATTGTATCCGGGTCAATGAACCCAATGTGCTTGATTTCATCCCTTTTGCATTCGAGCATCTTAAAATTATTTTCCCAAATCTAAAATCTTAAAATCTAAAAGGCTTTATGATTAAAAGGCTTCTCATACTTTTATTGATCTTATATTTAGAATAAGGGATTAAAATTATTTTCCCAAATCTTAAAAGAAATTATTTTCCCAAATCTTAAAAGAATATATATTTCTTTTATATTTTATATTTCTTTTATATTTTACTTTTATATTTCTTTTATGAAATGTATTACTTATTGGTAAATAATAAATAAAGAATATATAATTTATGTAACACTTGTTCCTTTTTTCCTATGAATTTTATTTTAACATTTTTAATTTTCATTTTTTTTACAAAGCAAACATGCTCTAAATTATTCTTTATTTGCACATTTCTAAGGGATTAAATTGATTTATACCATTTTTTAATCTGTTTAATCCTTGGAATAAATTCAGAGATGAATATTATTATTTTGACTTATGAAATGTAATACTTATTGATAAATAATAAATAAAGAATATATAATTTATGTAACACTTGTTCCTTTTTTCCTATGAATTTTATTTTAACATTTTTAATTTTCATTTTTTTTACAAAACAAACATGCTCTAAATTATTCTTTATTTGCCAATTTCTAAGGGATTAAATTGATTTATACCATTTTTTAATCTGTTTAATCCTTGGAATAAATTCAGAGATGAATATTATTATTTTGACTTATGAAATGTAATACTTATTGATAAATAATAAATAAAGAATATATAATTTATGTAACACTTGTTCCTTTTTTCCTATGAATTTTATTTTAACATTTTTAATTTTCATTTTTTTTTACAAAACAAACATGCTCTAAATTATTCTTTATTTGCCAATTTCTAAGGGATTAAATTGATTTATACCATTTTTTTAATCTGTTTAATCCTTGGAATAAATTCAGAGATGAATATTATTATTTTGACTTATGAAATGTAATACTTATTGATAAATAATAAATAATAAATATATAATTTATGTAACACTTGTTCCTTTTTTCCAATGAATTTTATTTTAACATTTTTAATTTTCATTTTTTTTACAAAACAAACATGCTCTAAATTATTCTTTATTTGTCAATTTCTAAGGGATTAAATTGATTTATACCGTTTTTTTAATCTGTTTAATCCTTGGAATAAATTCAGAGATGAATATTATTATTTTGACTTATGAAATGTAATACTTATTGATAAATAATAAATAAAGAATATATAATTTATGTAACACTTGTTCCTTTTTTCCTATGAATTTTATTTTAACATTTTTAATTTTCATTTTTTTTACAAAACAAACATGCTCTAAATTATTCTTTTTTTGCCAATTTCTAAGGGATTAAATTGATTTATACCATTTTTTTAATCTGTTTAATCCTTGGAATAAATTCAGAGATGAATATTATTATTTTGACTTATGAAATGTAATACTTATTGATAAATAATAAATAAAGAATATATAATTTATGTAACACTTGTTCCTTTTTTCCTATGAATTTTATTTTAACATTTTTAATTTTCATTTTTTTTACAAAACAAACATGCTCTAGCAGTGGTGACCAAACCCTAGCAGTGACCAAATCCAGTGGCAATCCGCATGTGACCAAATCCAGTGGTGTACAAACCCTAGCAGCAGCACAACAGGAGCAGCCGGAGCAGGAGCAGCAGCCGGAGCAGGAGCCCTAGCAGCAGCAGCCCCATGGCCGCAGCAGCCGGAGCAGGAGCCGGAGGAGCCCAACAGCAGCAGCAGCAGCAGCAGCCGGAGGGAAGTACAGGGGGGCGAGGGAGGCAGACCGGGATGCTCACCAGCACGGCGCGCGACGGGCGTCCACGGGAGGGAGGGCGGCGGCGGTGAGCTTGCACGGCGACGGGCGTCCACGGGAGGCGGCGGCGGCGAGCTTCTCCTCGGGGGTGGGGGGCAGCGCGCGCAGAATTGGGGAAGAATGTGAGAAGATAGTGCTCGCGCGGGGTTATTTGGGGAGGGAAAGGACCTTTGGTACCGGTTCCAACGACAAACCGGTACCAAAGGTCTTTGGTACCGGTTGTAGCGGCGAACCGGTATCAAAGGTCAGCCCTGGCGCCACCCCACCTGGCCGAAAACCTTTCGTACCGGTTCCTAACACGAACCGTACGAAAGGCCCTTTTTCTTTTTATTTTTCTTTTCTTTTCTGTTTCTTTCTCTTTTTCTTTTCTGTTTCTTTCTCTTTTTCTTTTCTGTTTCTTTTTCTATTTCTTTCTGTTTTCTATTTCTATTTCTTTTTTTCTGTTTCTTTCTCTTTTTCTTTTCTTTTCTTTTCTGTTTCTTTTTCTATTTATTTCTCTTTTCTATTTTTTTTCTTCTATTTCTATTTCTTTTTTTCTGTTTCTTTCTCTTTTCTATTTCTTTTTTCTCTTTCTATTTCCTTTCTTTTTCTTTTTTTTCTATTTCTTACTCTTTTCTATTTTTATTTCTTTTTTTTCTGTTTCTTTCTTTTTTCTATTTATTTTTCTTTTATTTTCTATTTCTTTCTCTTTTTCTTTTCTATTTTTTTTTCTATTTCTGTTTCCTTTCTATTTCTTTTTTTTATGTTTCTTTCTCTTTTCTATTTCTTTTTCTTTTATTTTCTGTTTCTTTCTCTTTTTCTTTTCTATTTCTGCCCCTTGTCCTTTCTCTCTCTTTTTCGCTCTTTGTCTCTGGATGTGCGGGAATAAAATTTTATTACGATTGAACTCGAATTAAAGTACATAGCTCAAGTGAAAATTAAGATACAGCGACGCGGCAAACTGAAAACATTAAACAAACTTAACATCTCAAACCTAGAACATAAAAAACTACTCCTCGTCGTCGTCGGAGAAATCGTCTTCGGTGTCGGAGCTGATGTCATCCTCCAGCGCTATCCAGCGGGGGTCACCGAGGGGCCAGTTGGCGGAGCCTCTCGCCAGTTCCTCCTCCGCCATCGCCTTGGCCGCCCGTCGCTCCTCCCGCCATTCATGACGCTCCTGTCGCCGCTCCGTGCTCTCGGCCGCCAGCCTCGTCCAGTGTTCCGCCTCCTCCGAGGCTTCAAGGGGATGGATCGCGTACCAATCCTGCACGGCACGCTGGTCCTGCTCCGAGGTGAGGCCGAGCACCGCTCGTCGACGATGGAGGCGGTGGTCCTCTTCAGTGAGGAGGAGCGGCGGATCTGCAATGTCCTCTGCCTCTTCCAAGCTGCGACAGTGGCGGTTATTCATCTCCGCGCGCGGGCGGCCGAGCCTCCACGCCGCAACGTCGTACACGCGGGCGGCTAAATATGCATGCCAGAACCTGCCGAGACACACACGCTCGTTGTTGGCGCAAGTGATCACCGCCATGAATGTGCCGTCCGAGCGCTCGCGGACGCCGTGGTAGCTTGGTCGGCGGCGGCGAGGCGGCATGGTGGTGGTGGCGCGGAAGGGGAAAGAACTAGTGCCGACTGGCGTTGCGTGGAGTCCTCTTCCACGCGCTTTTAACCGTACACGATTTTGAATCCAACCAATCAGGAAGAAGCACACGTATCGCGTGTTTCTTTCAAGCGCTTGTGAGTCGTTGGATCAGGATTCTGAGCCGTTGGATCCGACCAATCAGGAAGAAGCACACGGATCGCGTGTTTCTTTCAAGCTCTTGTGAGTCGTTGGATCAGGCTTCTGAGCCGTTGGATCCGACCAATCAGGAAGAAGCACACGGATTAAAATTTTATTACGATTGAACTCGAATTAAAGTACATAGCTCAACTGAAAATTAAGATACACATGGCTAGATTCGAATGTTGGAGTCGCCGATGTCGCGGTGATTTCCATATCTTACATACAGTAGCATCGTTACAAAAAAGTGATTTCCAAAGTTATGATCCCTATCTAGCTAGTTTTCTTCGTGTGTTTCCCTTTCTTCGGATTGCGACGCAACCATGGACAGTCTTCATTATTTAAGATGATGCTTGGGTCAGTTTTTACCTTGAAGGGTGGAATATCATCAAACTTATTATAATCTTCTGACATGTCTGTCTTGTCCTCTACTCCCACGATGTTTCTTTTTCCTGAAAGAACTATGTGGCGCTTTGGCTCATCGTATAATGTGTACTCTTGCCTTTCTTTTCTTTTTTTCGGTTTGGTAGACATGTCCTTCACATAAAAAACCTGAGCCACTTCACTGGCTAGGATGAATGGTTCGGTGTCGTACCCTAGATTCTTGAGATCCACTGTAGTCATTCCGTACTGCGGGTCTACCTGTACCCCGTCTTTCAGGTTGAACCATTTGCACCGGAACAAAGGGACCTTGAAATTAGGTCCATAGTCAAGTTCCCATATCTCCTCTATGTACCCATAATATGTGACCTTCTTCCTGTTGCCCTCTGCTCCATCAAAGCGGACACCACTGTTTTGGTTGGTGCTCTTTTTATCTTGGGCGAACGTGTAAAATGTATTCCCATTAATCTCGTACCCTTGAAAAGTCGATATAGTCGAAGATGGTTGCTTGGCCAACAAGTATAATTGTTCTTCATCAGTGATATTCATTAGACGATTTTGCAACCAACCGCCGAAAGCCTTCATGTGTTCTCCATCAATCCAATCTTCACGTTGCTCCGGGTATTCGGAGCGTAAGATATCCTTGTGTTCCACTATGTACGGAGCCACCAAGATAGAATTATGTAGAACTGTGTAGTGTGCTTGAGTGAAAGAATGTCCGTCCATACACGTTGTTGCTTCTCAGTACTTCAAAAAATATATCCTTCTCTTCTTTGGTAAGAGCGTAGCTGGCAGGACCTTGATACTTCTCTGGATTCAGGTTGTTTCCTTCGTGGATACTTTACTGGTCTTTCCGTGCATCCGGTGTATCTTTTGTCTTTCCATACACGCCCAAGAAGTTTTAGCAGGTTCACGCAAAGATTTTTCGTCACGTGCATCACGTCGATTGCCGAGTGAACCTCTAGGAATTTCCAGTAGGGTAGCTCCCAGAATATAGACTTCTTCTTCCACATGGGTACGTGTCCGTCAACATCATGCGGAACAGATTGTCCGCCAGGACCCTTTCCAAAGATCACTTTTAAATCCTTGACCATATCATATATAACATCCCCAGTATGGCGGGTAGGCTTCGTTCGGTTATCTGCCTCACCTCTGAAATGCTTTCCTCTCTTTCTTACGTGATGTTGTTTTGGAAGAAATCGACGATGCCCCAGGTACACATTCTTGTTTCCCAAATATATACTGTCAGTCTCACCTAAACAGTGTGTGCATGCATTGTATCCCTTGTTTGACTGCCCTGAAATGTTACTAAGAGCAGGCCAATCATTGATGGTTACAAAAAGCAAGGCATGCATGTCAAATTCCTCCTTTTTGTGCTCATCCCACACACGTACACCTTCTTCACGCCACAACTGTAAAAGTTCTTCAACCAATGGCCTCAGGTACACATCAATGTCGTTGCCTGGTTGCCTCGGGCCTTGGATGAGCACTGGCATCATAATGAACTTCCGCTTCATGCACACCCAAGGAGGAAGGTTATAGATACATAGAGTCACTGGCCAGGTGCTATGACTGGAGCTCTGCTCCCCGAAAGGATTAAAGCCATCTGTACTTAGACCAAGTTTTAAGTTCCTTGCGTCATCTGAAAATGACTTGAACTTTCTGTCGATTTTTCTCCACTGCGACCCGTCAGCGGGGTGTCTTAGCATCACATCTTTCTTACGGTCCTCTTTGTGCCATCGCAACAACTCGGCATGCTCTCTGTTTTGGAACAAACGTTTGAACCGTGGTATTATAGGAGCATACCACATCACCTTCGCAGGAACCCTCTTCCTGGGGGTGGACTCGCCCTCAACATCGCCAGGGTCATCTCGCCTGATCTTATACCTCAGTGCACCACATACCGGGCATGCATTCAAATTCTCGTACTCCTTGCGGTAGAGGATGCAGTCATTGATGCATGCATGTATCTTCTGCACCTCTAATCCTAGAGGGCACACGACCTTCTTTGCTTCGTACGTACTAGAGGGCAATACGTTCTCCCCTGGAAGCATCTTCTTTATTATTTTCAGCAACTTTTCAAATCCCTTGTCAGTAGTACCATTCTCTGCCTTCCATTGCAACAATTCCAGCGTGGTACCCAGCTTTTTCTGGCCATCTTTGCAATTTGGGTACAACAGTTTGTTGTGATCCTCTAACATTTTCTCCAACTTCAACCTCTCCTTTTCATTTTCGCAGTTTATCTTCGCATCAAGAATGGCCCGACCCAAATCGTCATCGGGGTCATCAAAAATCGGGTCATAAAAAATGGGCTCTTCTTCAGCTTCGTCTTCCCCCATTCTACTATCACCGTCTTCAGTGAAAATAGGATAGTTGTCACTATCCTCTTCTTCTTCGTTGTCTTCCAATATAACCCCCCTTTCTCCGTGCTTGGTCCAACAATTATAGCTGGGCATGAAACCGTTCTCCAGCAGGTGGACGTGAATGGTCTTTGAGGTAGAGTAATCCTTCATATTCTTACAGGAACTACATGGACAATAGATGAAACCATTCGTCCGTTTGTTTGCCTCAGCCACGCTGAGAAAATAATGCATGCCTTTAATGAAGTCGGGATGGCACCGGTCACCGTACATCCATTGCCGACTCATCTGCATTATATATGTATATAAAAAATCATTAATTAGACAACATCATAGATATATCAAAATCATTATATATGTATATATGTATATCAAAAATCATCAATGAAGGATGAATCGGGTGGGCATGGGACAGGGATGAATCGGGTGGGCATGAGCTAAATTAGTACCGGTTCTCCACATGAACCGGTACCACAGCCCTGGCCCCACCCGGGTCTGAATCCCACCAATCAGGAAGAATCGGGTAGGCATGGGACAGGGATGAATCGGGTGGGCATGAGTTAAATTAGTACCGGTTCTCCACATGAACCGGTACCACAGCCCTGGCCCCACCCGGGTCTGAATCCCACCAATCAGGAAGAAGTACACGGATCGCGTGTTTCTTTTAAGCGCGTGTGAGCCGTTGGATCCGGCTTGTGAGTCGTTGGATCTGGGAACCGGCCTGTACACTTGGTGCTAGCAACCAGGGCTAAAGAGGCACACGACTCCTATATATATCCCACCTCTCGGACACTTGGTGTGTACGAATACAAATCATTCGGATTGGCCTGCATACGCCCAACGGTGCATTTGATGTGCGGGCACTCACGAGCCACAGTTGGGCTGTATGTAGGCGAAACCGTGTGTTTTGTTGATATATCTAGAAATCCTTCAGTTCATCGACCAAATACAAATCATTCGGATTGGCCTGCATACGACCAACGGTGCATTTGATGTGCGGGCACTCATGAGCCACAGTTGGGCTGTATGCAGGCGAAACCGTGTGTTTTGTTGATATATCTAGAAATCCTTCAGTTCATCGAGACTTTTTGTGTCTTCAAAATGAACCATTCAAAGCCACATCATCAATTTTCAACCCTGTCTGACTTCATCTGTCTTCATTTTTTATTCGCTTGTGTCCTTTGCTTATTGCGCCGTAACCATCAATTTTCAACCCTTTCTGACTTCATATGTGCGGAAACTAAGTTTTTTTTATAAAAAAGAAGGGGCTCACCGAGGTGGTACGATGTCGGCTAGGGGACGACGCTGGCGATCGACAACGGTGAGGACGGGGATGATACCAAAACCTACAAAACATAATATAGTTTCAGCTCAAATTTCATATAAATAAAATAAAATCCCAAACTTAGCTAGGCATTTCATCGAACACCTTGCTAGCACTAGAAAAATAATACGAGTTAACTAGCAAAGAGATGAGCTAAATTAGGAACGCCGGAAGAAAGGATGATATTGCTAACCCTTGGATAGATAGATGTCGTTAATCTTGTTAAAATGGTGGACAAAAAATGAAGATTTGTTGAGTGTGAGAGGTGCAAAATGTTTAGAAATGTGTGAGAGAGAGGTAGAAATGAAGGATGAATCGGGTGGGTGCATGGGACAGGGTATTAGTATGCTAAATTAGTACCGGTTCTACACTTGAACCGGTACCAAAGGACCAGCCCTGCCCCCCCCCACCGTTTAGTACCGGTTCCTAACTAGAACCGGTACTAAAGCTCCGCACGAACCGGTACGAGAGCTCCTCGCCCGCCTGGACGCCCAAACCGGTACGAAAGCCCCCTTTAGTACCGGTTCGTAATGAAACCGGTACTAAAGGCTTAGACGGTTGCCCCATTTTCTACTAGTGTCTATTATCACCAGATCAATCTGTTTATACAGTGTAGCTGCCCTGGTTATCAGTTGATTGTCACATAAGCTGGGATCCAACTGCCAGGATCGATCCACCTGAAGATCTAACGGGCATGATTTGTTTGGAACACTAATCCGACGGCTGAGAAGGGAAGCACCCTGAGGAGGCTTCATTTTGTCCCAGGTTCTAACAATGGGGTGACCATCCAAGGACAAAACAACAAGTATCACAGGATCAAAAAGGATTCTAGAGACAAGAGGGAGTATCCAACTTGATACCCACAGGTGGCTCAATTGCTCAAAGGCATACTTATTTCAGCCACGGCTAATCATCATCACCCTAGCACGAACGTCACTGATAAATTTAGCAAATCCAGGAGGATAGCTATAGGACCAGGGCATCCACATGTAAACCACATAAGACATCTATAAACACTGGGACATAAATAAGCAACGCCTTTAGATACAAATAAAAAGGGTTCAGTGTACATGTAAACTAGAGCATCACAGGAGCTCCTATGATAGCAACTAAACATGAACAGCAGCCTGCCAACCCTAGAATAGCATGGATCCACAACTACAGAGCTCAGTTTAGAACCGATGCATGAGTAGGGCATAGAGCATCAACCAAACGAGCACCACGTAATATAGCCACCCACAGCCATGTCCCATACAGTAGCCGAAGCAGAGGCACAAAAGGAAGATGGAGCTCACCGAGGGATGTTATAGCTGAGGCAATACTCAGTGAGCGCCAGGGTTGCGCATGAACGCCGTCCAACCAGCGAGGAACCGTGTCGGAGTTGCGCCTTGCACCATCCCGCCGACGAGCACGCCGGGAGTGATACTATTCTTTGCTACAAGGGAGGGCTTCGATCCGACGGGCGAGGTCGTTCCCGAGCAAGATCGGATGGCCCAGAACGCATCAAGTTTTCGATACGACGGCCGAGAGTTCCAAATCGCTGAGGAGCAAGGGATTCTCCCATGGTTCTTATTTCTGGATTGTAGCTGCTACCATAGCTCTCAAATTTGACCAAAAAGTGGCTTGATATGCATTGCAGTTTCTGAAACACAAAGTAATAAAGCACATCAATCATTAGCAGATTTTGCCAAAATGAAACCTAGCATGATATGCATGCAGTTTGCGAAACACAAAGTAAAGAGCACATTACAAATTAGACTTGAGATCATGTAACCACCATTTAGCAAATCAGACCTGGCATGCATGCAGTTTGCAAAACACGCGGAAGAAACACATAGATCTCAATTATCATTTTTCATTATAGATGAAAAGGCAGCAACGGCACATCAATATGCTCACACCTGGCTGTACGTACTTTACCAAGGATCCATCCAATAAAAATTTAGAGCGGCTGATGGCTTACTAAGAAGAGTAAATCCAAACGGCACATGAACAAAGACAATTGATCTCAACTTCTTATTCTCTAAATCCCACTAATACACTTGTTTAGTGTGCTCACAGTACACTTACTTAGTTAACACAATAATGGTACGAAGGATATAACAAAAAAACAGGAGCAGAAGGGAGAGGCTAAAATGTTTTCTCTGAACTTAAGTAACCATTTGAACCTTCGTACCATATGAACATTTACTTAGTTAACACAATAATGTTCAGTCATTAAACATTTTCTTTCCCAGCTTTTGAGTATCACAAAAGGCTAATAATCACAATATAATTGCAAGGTGTTGAATGACTTTCTTTTGCTTCATATGAACTGAAAGCAGAAGTTTCATATATCATGAAAACCACGTAATTAACATAATTATGACTTGCAAGAGGCTGAAACTACTGAAACCCATGTACCAATGGAAAAAAGTGTCGCGCCGGAGTGAGAGAGGTAGCATATACCTGAGCTGCATCAGTCCCATCATGATGGAATTGACATATTTTTCCAGGCGCTGAAACAACATTATCGTATGCCATAATATTATCTGGAAGGTGTGCATTTGGATGCCTTATTACATTGTTCAGCTTTGACGGGGCCTCTGAATTTAAAAACATTGTTATATTAAATGAAATGACTTTATGATGCTTGTAGTACTAAGCCATAAGATTCATAAGTTACCTCCAACTATGGGACGAAAAGTAAAGCCACCAAACTCAGCACATACACCCAGGCCATAAAGAGCAGCCTAAAATGAAGATGGACATACTCATAAGCAATTTGAGAAGTAAAATGTAGATCACGCAGATCAGAAATCAAAAGAACAAGGTATTTTCAGTAGAATCGTTTAGTGGAAAATAAAGGAGCAATAAAATACATAATGACACAACATATAATTTCATAAGGACAAGTAAATATGCTAGCGCCTCTTGCCAGAAATACATAAATACAAGATTAGATGTGGGGCAGACCAATAATAAGATTACGAACAACATTATGCTTTCAGAAATCATAGGATATGCATTAGAAAGGCAGCATAATTATACGAAATTAATTCGACAAAATAGAGTGGTTTGCTAAAACTAAATCATGTGATATAAATATTTGTGGCATTATATGAAAACTGAAGAGGAATTGTGTATATAAATGAAGTCTAGAAACTGTGTACAAAATGGTGAAAAAAGAATTACAACCAAGAACAGCCTCAAAGATACAGATGTTTGTTTTCTATTACCAATGGAGCTGTTGTAAGCAGAGCTGCTTCGTCCACCTCGATCTAGGCCACCTCTTATACCTCTACTGGTAGCATTCAAGAGTCTCTTTAACCTATGCAAGCGCACATAACTATCTGTTATTTTCATAACTGCTAGTATTTCCAAACAAGAACCAAAGGAATAACCCAGCATGCTAACTATTGACACAACAAATCAAACAGATCAAAATTGTTTCTACATGGACAAAGTGTCTTCTGTATAGGTAATTGGATGTTCATGGTAATGAAGTACGGTCACGAGAAAACGGCCAGCATAAACAGAGCACACAAAGTGTATATAAAACTGCATAAACAGAGCACACAATATTCTCTGCTTGCACACATAACCAGAGCACACACTATTCTCTGTGTGCTATACAACATACCTACAACTTGCTATTCAAATCTATTCTCTGCTTGCTATACAGGCTACCTACAGCTTCTGCAACCCAAATCCACCAAATCATGAAAACTGAGCGGAATAGTAGAAGAGGGGATCATTAATTTCACTTACCATTATTTATTCGCCCCATCATTCAGGAAGCATCCTACTGTAAGCCTAAGCAAGCACACTTTTCTTGGCTCTGCAAAGAGAAGAAGCAGCGCAAGCCAAAGACTTCTCCGTCCAAACCTCTGCTAGATGTACTGCTTGTGCAAACCTGTGGATGCAATGCAAACAAATTCAGGCCAAACCTGTAGATGCAAGGCAAATAAATTTAGCAAGTACAGCTTGTACAACTGCAAATGAGAAATCTAACCAAAAGAACATGTACCCTGGTCCACCCTACTTACTTCCTGCTTAATTTTGCTCAACAACATTGCTTTAGGTCTAAATTGAGTAAGTAAATTCAGTTTACATTTCAATAAATTTTTAGCTGATGGCAGTGCAACATGAATTTAGTTGGAAAGTATTGTTAATTAACAACAGCTGTATGGCATGAATGAATTCAGTATCAAAGTTCAGTTTTGCGCACAATGAGAACCATGATCATGTAGTGACTTCATGCTGCTACTTCAATTAGTCAATCAATATTTATTCTCAATTTGGAACAAAATTACATATAGAGGCCGAAAACTGAAAAAACTCACTGCCAGCTGCTACTGCCGGACTGTCGTTCGCTTCAACCTATTGCGTTCTCAATCAGTCATCCTTGACTCGTGGATAGTCCGTGGAAGCAGAGTTGTGCGCCGCCTTGGGAATGCGTCGGAACGGCCCGCCGTGTTAATGACCTAGCCCAAAAAAATCAAGGTCAATGGGCAGTATGGGTCGGCCTCGAACCATAGCTGGGTCAATGGAGCCGGAACCAACTCACCCGGCGGGTCAGCGGGGCCGACCCACCTCCACTAGTAGAAAACAGGGCTTTGGTTCAGGCCTCTCCAGCCGATTTGTCCCGGTTCTGCCATGAACCGGAACCCATGGGGGTCATACGTCCCGGTTCGTGCGCCCGGGGGCCGGCCAGGCCTCGTGGAACACTGGTCCCGGTTTGTCTGGGGGCATATGTCCCGGTTCTAGACAAGAACCGGGACCAATGGGCCTCGCTCCTGGCCCACAACCACTAGTCCCGGTTTGTGGCTCAACCCGGGACGAAAGGCTGGCCATTAGTACTGGTTCCAGCCACAACCCGGGACGAAAGGATGGCCTGTAACCAAGTGAAATTAGTACCACATCGCTAGCCGAAGTGGAGTTAGACCTGTTTATAAGCACAAGTCCGCGTGGACTTATCGTAGCATAACAAGTTCACTAAAGGCCGTACACGGAGAAATTCATCTGTATCCTGTACTCTGTCCGGGGAAATTTCGGACGGAGCTCGTTTGGTTGGCAGATTTTCCAGATGTGCCCACGAGGCGGGGACCGTCTGTAAACCCTTATGGGATGAAAATCCCGTACGGGTATTACAGACGATTCCCGCCTGGTCGGTAGACTTGCGAGATCTGCCAACCAACTGTGCTCCGTCTGAAATTCACCATGACAGAGTACAGGATATGGAGTATTCTTCCGTTGACGTCCTATAATGAAATTGCTATACTTTTTTTGTTTTTGTTTTCCAATCAAACAAAACACAAGGTTCCTATAATGAAATTGCTATACTTTTTTTGTTTCTGTTTTCCAATCAAACAAAACACAAGGTTTCTCCTGCATACAGCCCGACTGTGGCTCGTGAGTGCCCGCATATCAAATGCACCGTCGGGTTGTATGCAGGGAATCCGAATGATTTGTATTTGGTCGATGAACTGAAGGATTTCTAGATATATCAACAAAACACACGGTTTCGCCTGCATACGGCCCAACTGTGGCTCGTGAGTGCCCGCACATCAAATGCACCGTTGGGCGTATACAAGCCAATCCGAATGATTTGTACTTGGTCGATGAACTGAAGGATTTCTAGATATATCAACAAAACACACGGTTTCGCCTGCATACAGCCCAACTGTGGCTCGTGAGTGCCCGCACATCAAATGCACCGTTGGGCGTATGCAGGCCAATCCGAATGATTTGTATTTGCTCGATGAACTGAAGGATTTCTAGATATATCAACAAAACACACGGTTTAGCCTTCATACAGCCCAACTTTGGCTCGTGAGTGCTCGCACATCAAATGCACCGTTGGGCGTATGCAGGCCAATCCGAATGATTTGTATTTGGTCGATGAACTGAAGGATTTCTAGATATATCAACAAAACACACAGTTTCGCCTGCATACAGCCCAACTGTGGCTCGTGAGTGCCCGCACATCAAATGCACCGTTGGGCGTATACAGGCCAATCCGAATGATTTGTACTTGGTCGATGAACTGAAGGATTTCTAGATATATCAACAAAACACACGGTTTCGCCTGCATACAGCCCAACTGTGGCTCGTGAGTGCCCGCACATCAAATGCACCGTTGGGCGTATGCAGGCCAATCCGAATGATTTGTATTTGCTCGATGAACTGAAGGATTTCTAGATATATCAACAAAACACACGGTTTAGCCTTCATACAGCCCAACTTTGGCTCGTGAGTGCTCGCACATCAAATGCACCGTTGGGCGTATGCAGGCCAATCCGAATGATTTGTATTTGGTCGATGAACTGAAGGATTTCTAGATATATCAACAAAACACACAGTTTCGCCTGCATACAGCCCAACTGTGGCTCGTGAGTGCCCGCACATCAAATGCACCGTTGGGCGTATACAGGCCAATCCGAATGATTTGTACTTGGTCGATGAACTGAAGGATTTCTAGATATATCAACAAAACACACGGTTTCGCCTGCATACAGCCCAATTGTTGGTCGTGAGTGCCCGCACATCAAATGCACCGTTGGGCGTATGCAGGCCAATCCGAATGATTTGTTTTTGGTCAGTGAACTGAAGGATTTCTAGATATATCAACAAAACACACGGTTTCGCCTGCATACAGCCCAACTGTGGCTCGTGAGTGCCCGCACATCAAATGCACCATTGGGCGTATGCAGGCCAATCCGAATGATTTGTATTCGTACACACCGAGTGTCCGAGAGGTGGGATATATATAGGGGTCGTGTGTCGCTTTAGCCCCGGTTGCTAGCACAAACTGGTACTAGCGCGAGACCTTAACTGTGTACAGGCCGGTTCCCAGATCCAACGACTCACAAGCGCTTAAAAGAAACACGCGATCCGTGTACTTCTTCCTGATTGGTGGGATTCAGACCCGGGTGAGGTTAAAAGCACGCGCAAAGCCAACCTCCACTATTTCTCTTCTCGCGAAGTCTTCCCCTTCCGCGGCACCGCCACCATCCAGTTTTTGCCGTAACCCTCTCAACTTTTTAGCACATGCTATGTGGGTCAAATGATGATACCATGCCAATTTTCAACATTTTCTGAGTTCATTTGTAGTGCTAGAAACTGGAAAATTAAATAAAGCAAAAAAGAAACAAAAAAACTGGAAAAAATAAAAAAATGCCACCTATTGGGCCACCACGGCCTGAATACGACTAGAAACCCAACCATGGGCCAGGATTCAGGCCCGCAATAGTCCCAATAGGCCCACAGGCAAGTAGTAGCAGATTAGGCCCGGAAGCCTGCAGTTGAGAGGAGCTCGAGACGGTACGCGCAACAACGCTTATAAACCGCTCGAGCGCTCCCTCGACTAGCGAGGTGGGACTAAACATCCCATCGCTCCGCGGCGCAAGGCGTTTGGTTCCGGTTGGTGGCACAAACCGGAACTAAAGGGGAGCATTGGTACCGGTTCGTGCCACCAACCGGGGCCAATGTCCACCAAAGGGTTTGTCGCCTTTTCGGCTGCTGAAAAAAACCTTTGGTCCCGGTTGGTGTCATCAACCGGTACTAAAGGGGGGCATTGGTCCCGGTTGTTTGCAAGAACCGGTACCAATACTCTGGGTATATAAATGGCACTTGTAAATTTTCAGTTCTAAATCTCGCCATTTCTCCGACGACGCTGAAGACGAAACCGACGCCGTCAGGCTGCCCAACCTCCGCCCGTCGCCCCCGTCGCACCCGCCGGAGACGACACCGACGCCGTCAGGCTGCCCCGACGCCGCCCGCCGCCCCCGACGACGCCGGAGACGACACCGACGCCGTCAAGCTGCCCCGACGCCGCCCGCTGCCCCCTCCGTCGCCGTCGCCACCGCCCGCGCCCATCGTCGTTGCGTTCTGGGTGAGCCACCGCCTCGTTTCCCCCTCCCAGCGCTCCTCACCGCGCTCTCCTTCGCCTTTCCGCCGTGGACAGAGCTCCGGGCACTGCCGGGCTCGTCGCCGTGGTCGCGGGCTACCTGCGGGAGGCCGCGGGCTACCTGCGGGTGCCTTCCCCGTGCCTCCCCGTGCCCGGGAGCTCGACTCCGGGAGGGCGCCGCCGCGCACAGTGGCACTGGCGTCATGCCGCCGGCCAGCCCCTAATCCCCCTGCTAACCCCCCCCCCAAGCCATTGACATGTGGGCCATAATGCCTAATTAAGCCAGCCGGTTTAATTTAACAGAGGGATTAAGATCCAGTCACTGACCAGAGGGCCCCACTGGTCAGTTGGACCAGTCAACCCCCCCTGCATCAGCATGACGCAATAAATCTTAAATGATTTAATTTAAATCAGAAATTCCAGAAACTTATGTACTTTACAAATGTTGAAAAATTTAAAAAAGATTTATGTATTCATTGTTGCAATAATGGTGTATACAAACTTGAGCAATTTGAATAACTTTAGAAGTATCGGACTCTCAAGAGCCAAAACACCATTTGTAAAGCGTCGCCGAGGCCACCCAAATTTACCAATCGATGGTCGGAAACTAGGGTAAAGGGTCGAGGGTCACCGAGGGGTCGATGGTCGGGAACTAGGGTAGAGGGTCGAGGGTCACCGAGGGGTCGATAGTCGGGAACTAGGGTAGTGCCTTGTGTGAAAGTATTGAAGAAATCCATGGCTTCATCATGCCCCCATGTTTGGCTCAGGGCGCCATCTTATATAGATTTATTGTCGTGCCAAAAACTGGTGTCAACACATGCCCCCATGTTTTTCGGCAAAACTTGTATGTTTGGCACACTAATATATCCATGCTATATATATCATGTTTGTATATTAAGTGTCATGTTGTAATTAATATTTTGCAGAAACTATGAACGGTCGTCAAAGAAACTTAGAACAAGAAGAGATGTTGGGGGAAATCATATGCGAAGGACCGTTGTTGGTGGGCGACATCGTCCGGGTAGGAGGTGATGTCTTCCAATTTCTGAACGACATCGATGGTCTGGAAGAAGAGGGTGAAGCAGGCTCCGATGATCGGACAATGGAGGTGGAAGGACATGCTTATGATGGCTCCTGTGAGCGAACGGAGGAAGGAGTTATGGAAAGTCCGGCGAGGTATCTAAGCCTGTGCTGACTAGCTAATTGATGCATTAATTGTTTTGGACTGTGTGCACATATTAACTCTCTTCTTTCTTCTTTTCTAGCCCTCCGTATCCGGATCGAGCCAAACTTCGGTAACGAGACGAGGCCCAAAGAAAAAGTTGCGCCCGGATGAAAGGTTCACGATCACCGGCATCAATAGAGATGGCCAACCGATTGAACCCGGCCGGACCAAAGATGCATTTTCTGCTCAGTGCGGGGTTCTTGTTAGGGACATGATCCCGATCAGCATCCAGCAATGGAATAAGCCGAAGGCCGGAGACCCTGAAGTGTCTTTTGTCACCGATAGACAGAAAGATGATCTTTGGACCGCGCTGAAGGCAAATTTCACCCTACCGGAAGAGGAGCGTCCGGAAAAACCAGTTACAGAGCAAAAGATCAAGACTCATGCTCTTAAGAAGATGGCAGAGCTATTCAGGAGGTGGAAGAATGAGTTAAAAACAACGTTTGTCGACAAAGAGAAGACTCCAACATTCACCGGCCGATTTGAGAAGATAAGAGAACAGTGGCCCGCATTTGTGGCCCACAAGACATCGGAGAAGAGTAAGAAGATGTCAGCGATAAACAAACTAAATGTTGCAAAGAAGAAGCATCACCATTGCACGGGGTCAGGTGGCTACCACAAAGCCCGACTGTTGTGGGAGAAGGCTGAAAAGGACCTTCTTGACAAAGGGATCGTACCAAGGACATTGAACTGGCCAGAGCGTGCAAGGAATTGGTTCTTCGGGGTTGGGGGAACCTTGCACCCTGAAACAGGGAAGTGCTTTTGGACGAACGAACAACTGAGAGTACCGATCACCAAGCTTGAGGAGTTAATCGCCCAAACGGAGGCAGGGACGTTCGTTCCCGACAAAGAGAATGACGAGCTCACAATGGCCCTCGGGAATCCTGCGCACCCAGGACGAACACGAGGCACGACA
The DNA here is from genome assembly GCA_950022295.1 of Bromus sterilis. Classification (NCBI taxonomy): domain Eukaryota; kingdom Viridiplantae; phylum Streptophyta; class Magnoliopsida; order Poales; family Poaceae; genus Bromus; species Bromus sterilis. Next base: position 376,530,429 of record OX465598.1, read on the forward strand.
AGCTCCCTTCCGTGGAAGCATGGGTTTCCCGACGCAGGCGGTTACAAAAGCAGGGAGAGGAAGAGGAAACAGGAGCAAAGCGAAATACAGAACCTGCATGCAAGAGTACAAGCGCTAGAGGAGAGGCATCGAGCTGACGAAGCTACCCTAGAAGCTACCCTAGAAGCTACCCCGCCATCTCAGCGGAGAAGCAGCGTGGCTTCCACCGAGGTCATTGCGCAACCTGATTTGACGGCTTCCAGCCACCCCGTGGATTTAAATCACGGAGTCTCAAGAATGCCACCTTAAGAAGCAATTTATGCAATTCAAACCCACGGTGGCTATCGGCCATGTTGTACCTCCTCGACCCAACGGAACTTTTCACTGTCTTCCGATTCCACAAGGCTATGCTGTTGTGATGGTCGATGAAATAATGGAGGGATATGAGGAGATCGAGCTTGACTACCCTACCGGCGAAGGGAAAATCTCCTGCAGAATGCTCTGAGGACTTCATGTCTATGGCCGAAGGAATTCATCAAGCTTCCGAACTGGACGGCACCTACGCCTCCTCCTCCTCCGGCGAGTAAGGGCCCGCCTCCTCCTCCGCCTCCTCCTCCGCCTCCTTCTCCGCCTGCGTCGGCGCGTCCGAGCAGCCCGTCTCCTCCTACGCCTCCTCCTCCGCCTCCTTCTCCGCCTGCGTCGGCGCGTCCGAGCAGCCCGTCTCCTCCTCCGCCTCCTCCTCCGCCTGCGTCGGCGCGTCCGAGAAGCCCGTCTCCTCCTCCGCCTCCTTCTCCGCCTGCGTCGGCGCGTCCGAGCAGTCCGTCTCCTCCTCCGCCTCGTCAGCAAAAGAAGAAGAGATCCGCCACCGGCGCTCCGGCTGCTCCGACGCCTCTTAAGCAACAAAGGAAAATAGCAGCCGTCGCTTCGGCGTCTAGCAATACAACCAGTGGTGGGAGGCGATTCCAATACGGTCCATCATCTCTCAAGCCTCTTGAGCCGTTACCATACGAGAGGAGCGATGAGGAAAGCGCGAAGATCTCTAAAGGCGAAGTGGATGCCTTTTTTAAAAAGAAAAATCCACCTCCGAAGAAGAAGATAGATGAGGTGAAATTGAAGCGCACTTTGGATGCCCTGAAGCGACCAGCATCGGCTCCGCTGGATGACAACCATGTCCGCGCTCTTAAAAAGAAAGTGCAAGAAACGCGCCGGTCCGGAAGCACTGCAACTGACCAAAGGAGAGAACAACAAACAAGAGGGAAAAAATCCCCAGCTCGGCGAACAGGCGAAACAATTGTGCCCCCCGCTGCAGGTGTCTAGTGATATCGTCGTCGCAAATCTGCCGGCCGGGATGGTGCCCGGTACCAATCCTGGTGATTACCTGCTAGACGATATACAATTTGATCGACTCGAGGTGGACGAACTCAAATTCCGGCACGGGTATCCTCTCGTTAGACCTGATCAACAACTACCAACGATGATGCGAAGATTACATGAGTGGTACATGGACACCTGCAAGAACTCTGGGTTGGACAATGTGTTGCTTATGGTTAAAGACAAGCACGACCTCCTTGGAATTGACACGTTGTGTGTTCCATTTGAGGAGTTATTCCAGCTTTACAATGCAATGGCCATCGATAAAGTAATCGTCACTTGCTACTGTCTGTAAGTACTACTTCTTTAATTAACTCTCTATAGATAGCTCAGCTCTTTCATTGCATGTACATATAATTCACTATATCATGTAGATTGAAGATCGTCGAATGCAAGCAAAGAGAAATCTATAATATTGGGTTCATTAACCTAAATCTCTTTGATGAATGGGCGATGGAAAAGAATCCCAAACAAACCGAGGCCAACTTGCTACAATCGTTGCTTCAACATCAAAACAAACAAAAAATAATCTTTCCTTACAACTTCGAGTGAGTGTTATACTATGCATATTCGGTTTTCCTTTATTTACTCGAGGTTATAGTAATGTAATTGATGAGTTATGCATGCGTGCGCAGCTTCCACTTTATTCTCCTAGAGATTAAGCTTGAGGAGGGACTAGTAACCGTGTTAGACTCAAGACAAAAAGATCCCAAGACGTATGCGATCATCACTGAAATTCTTAAGAAGTAAGTGCAATCGATCATTATCGCAGCATTTCGGCAACTTTGTTCATTTCCTGATATTAGGTAATAATTATTTTCTATGTCTGGCAGGGTTTGGACAACGTTCACCACAAAATCTCCGGGACTGCCGAAGAAGCTGGAATTTACACGGCCGAAAGTAAGTACTACTAGCTAGTTCCGCGCATCTCCCATTATTTTGATTCTAGCTAGTTTCATCAATACCATTTATATAATGCTTGATTATCAGTTTGATTGACCTCTATTTCTCGTAAAGTGGTTGTGGCAGCAAAAATGGACTAATCTTTGTGGATACTACGTATGCGAGTACATCTACAACGCTACGATCTCTAAGGAGGGCGGCTACTCTAAAAAAGATTTTAATGTGCGTAAGCAATAATATTCACAGTTTTATTTTATTACCATCATTTGTGTTGAGTTTCATTCATATATATGTATTGAACCCCTTCTTCGAATTACCTTAGTTAGCTGCAGGAAGAACTCCTACCACAAGATCGCATAATAGCAATTCAAGAGGAATTGACAGGATTCTTTCTTGAACACGTCATCAGGAAAGAGGGAGAATACCATATGGAACTTGATTTCAGATGTTAGGGTATTGTAAGAGATCTTATATTGTATATATGTAGCTAGTAGCGTCGGATAGATATACGAAAACTTGTTGTTCGAACATTCTCACTTCTCTGTGTATATGTTCATGACGAACTTCCGTACTTAATGGTTTAATTCCTTCATTTGCTTACTAGCTAGCATGTCGAGTCCTCTCTATACGTATAGTACGTAGCGTCGACCAAGCACGGAGATAAGAGAGGACACCTCTCTCTATTAGCTACAATATATGAAACCCCTAAATTAACCCTACAAAACCCCATCCCCCCCCCCATCTAAAAAAAAACCCAGACACGGAACTGCTGACGCGTGGAGGCATTTTGGTCCCGGTTGGTGCTACCAACCGGGACAAAAGGCCCTCCTGCCCGGGCAAGCCGCAGAGGCCACGTGGAGGCCCATCTGTACTGGTTCGTAAGCGAACCGGGACTAAAGGTTTTGGACATTAGTAACGACCCTTTAGTCCCGGTTCCAGAACCGGAACAGAAGGCCCTCTGGAACCGGGACAAATGGGTCTTTTTCTACTAGTCCTCTAAGGCCTCAACTTTATCGCGTAGTACGACTGGTTCTTCCCTTGCCGTTGTCGTCCTACTGCTGGATTAGGCAAGCCACAAGCATGGAATGTTGAATTCCTGCTGATGGTCTTCTGGTCCATGACTTGTACCGCACCTGGAGAAGGAAGAGGGGAGGCCAGCAGCAGAGCAGATGCATGAAAAGAGTAATAGGCTATGAACCTACATTGGAAAAGCAATGCAACTAAATAAATGTGGTAGGCTGAAAACATATGGAAATTCAAGGTGCTCGTAAGTTTGCCCATTCATAAGAATCTGCTAGACCAATATTTCTTAATCGGCTCTCATTTATTTCCAACACTACAGAAGTGTAAATTGACACCAGAGCTTAACTAAGCATTCCATATAAAAAAGAGGTGCTCCTCTGTAGTGTTAATGGGTAGCATGCTTAATACGCAGGATACAAAATCTACCAGTTCAGTTATAAACTTAATAAAGAAAACTAAATTAGAACAGAAACCATTACTTTATAAAGTGTTTTTCTCAAAAAAAAAACAGTCTGCTACGTATGGATAACAAAAGGTAGTAGACCCCACAAACATACATAAGTGACCAAAATACCAAGCTTCATATAAGAATCCTGGATTCATACTTTAATTTGTTGTATAATTTGACCATACAAATAACAGTTAATTTATTCGTTGCTAGCAGCTTGACTCTGATTGGGAGTTACAAAATTCTTCTTTTTTCTAGCAAATTCACCATTTCAATCACGCGTGAAACAGAAAACACTAAGCCGACCATCTATCCTTGCTAGCAGTTTGATTGTGCTTCAAACAAAAATTAGTGACTACCGAGTCTGAAACATGGGAATTGCCTGCATACACACAACACAGATATCACATATCCTCTTGTCATAGAACACACTCACGGAGATTAACATGAACACTGGCCACCTAAACAACTCTCAAAGCTCTGCATAGTACAGACGAATTCACCTAACCCACTTGTACTCTATTGGCCATTTTCCAGGCACTGTATGAAACAATATTCAGCATGTTAATTGGTGCAATGAAGATTTGTGTAAAGGTACTAACCGAATGTGGCCGAGCAGAAGGTGATGGAGTGGAAGACATTGAGGCTGGCCTTGGTGACTATATGACCCCTGGCCTCGCTGATGAGCATGAGGTCCTTATATTTCTTCCCCGGCTGTACCTTCGCCATGTATGCTTTGCAGGAAGCATCCTCCTAATCATAATCATTGGATTAGACCTGGATGCAGGGTGGAGTGCTAAAAGGCTAAACGCAAGTTCATTTGTTGTTAGTTTAGAAGGCAACGAGTCCCACCACAAGGCCTTCACCTACAACAACGACCAAGGAAACACTGTAATGGATCTAACCGTGGAGCAGCAAAATGTAAATCGGGGAGGGGCAAAATAAATGTAAATCGGGATTGGACCTGGATGCAGTGTGGACGGGGTGCCTGGTCCTCATCGTCGCCGGTGGTAGCGGTCATCGGAGAGAGTGCGGCCTGGATCCGCCGGCCAGCGAGCGCACCTTGGTCCACCACTCTCGCTGCGCAGCATGGCAGTTGGTGGCACGAGAGAGTGAGGAGAGGAGACCGCTACGGTCTTTGCGGATGGCACTCGTCCTGCCGAGCGGACACCTCTCGTCGAATTTGCGGCCCGCGCTCCTCCTCCTTCTGCTACCGAGAGGGGTGAAGAAGAACCGTCGACGGCGGGGCAGGGAGGCGGTCTATGGTTTGGAAGGAGAGAGAGGCGAGGTGGGAGGAAGAGGAGGGGGGCGGCACGAGTGAGGGAGGACCTGGCCACGGGGAGATGTTGGCTTTTATACGCCGGCGTGTAAAACGTCGCAAATGCCCTCGGCGGGGCACCGAAATAACGCGCGGTGGCAGGCCGGTGGTGACACTATTCATTGCTAGTCACATCAACTCGTATCCAACGGACCAGATCAGTTCACCTGAAGATCAGACGGGCAGGATTTGTTTGGAACACTAATCCGACGGCTGAGAATGCAGGCGCCCGGAGGAGGCTTCATTTTGCTCCAGGTTCTAACAATGGGATTTAGCTAGTTAAAATATCGATCTAGAACTACATGTAAGCTCTATACATCCAAAGGAGATAGTAATCTACTACCATGCCATTAAGTACGAGTGCAAATCGTAGTTTAAGACTAAAATATGTACTATTTTTTCTTCTGAAAACTATTGCTTTCATCAGCTCCTACAAAATCATCCTTTTTTGGATTTTTGTCGGTGTATTCATTTGTATCAAGCATGTAACGACCATAATTAGCAGCTTTCTGCTTACATCCCACCAATACATCGAAACTATCAATCCTACAAAATCCAAAAAATACTAGCTACGGACGCATCTTGGGCTTCCATCAGCGAGTAAAAGCAGCAAACAAAATGCACATGAATGAAACTTTTGTAAACTTTGGTGAGTTTTGTTTGCATTAATATTAAAAAATTGAAAGAATCGCACACGGGAGCATGATCAAAATCCCACACAAAGATCAGAAACGAGTGAAATCTGTTTGCATTTTAAGTTGACTACACAATGGACAAACATAATTGCTAGCAATTTAATCAAATCTGAGTTTCGAAACAAGTTATATAAGTACAACTCAAAAGGAGTACATGTGACATCCCACTATAATAATAGCAAAATACTAAAACATTACGGCACACGGTTGGTAGACCAACTCAAATAAATAAAGCAAAGGGTAGCTTAACGGAACCTCATAATCGGCAACACTACATTGCTCTAGTGGGACTCGATAGTAGGTATGTCATCATCATTCGGCGAAGGTCGTGCCTCGCCATCAATAGTAGTAGCAACATTTCTTTTGGCAATGTGTTTTTCATAGGCGCACCTCAAGAGGTTTATCAGAAACATCAAACCTAAAATGCATCCATTGATGATGAATAGACCTTCGAAGCTTCGTGAACTGAGGCGCGAAAAGCTAGTATCTGGAATGCCATAATCCAGTGACAGTATCTGATCCCCGAACCATTTCCTCTCAATATCAGAACCTTCAGACCCTTCTATTAAATTCAGAATGGCCTTGGAAAGATCTTCCACTAACGGAGATCCCTTAGGGAAAGCCTGCAGAAGGTTACATCATATTAGTTGAAGCCAAGTTAGGACACTCCAAAACTTGAGCATAAGGTTCAAGGCACTTACAAAACCAAAACCGGCTGTCCTGTCAATGGGTCCGACCTTCTGGAATTCTTTTCCGCGCAAATGAAGGAATGAATTTATGTATGGTGTCTCATCAAAGATGGCAGATACCCCTCCTTCCTTAGATCCCTTTTTCAATGCATATGCATATTCGTCCTGAGTGCTAAAAGCCTTTATCTGGTGCTCCTTAAAATGGAGCCTCCTCAACATTGAGTGCACAAATGATCCATTCTGGTACCCAACATAGTGATCACTATGCAAAAGTTGATTTGGGTCTGTCACTGAAGGTTGGAGCCTCTTTGCAGTTAGCATTGACGACAAGCTTGCTGTGTAGCTCTGCACTATAACTAGCATTACAAAGCACCATGACACAACAATAACTTTTGACTGAAGGCTTTTGAACTTTTGATCTGTCAAAGAATCATCAATTGCAGTGAAAGAAATGACGTTATCAGTGAATTGTAGCACAAATCTATGTAGAGTTCATGATTTTGCATAGAAAAAGGAAGGTGGATTATAAGTACATACCATGCGTAGAAGTCCCAGTGGAGAACACAAAGTAAAAATATGTGTTGAGTTTGTTCCATTTGGAACCCTTGACTTGATCATCTATAGGCTTTTCAATCATGCATACAGCGAGGCCGGTGAATACCACAAAAAATAACATAACAATCCACAGGTCATTCGTTAGTGGCTTTAAGAAGATCCACTTGGTTGCTTCATCCTCATCTTTCTTAGCTAGGACAAGCATTGACACACCAGACTCTGTGTATGGCACTGTGAAGTCTACATACCTAGTTCGATTGGAAATAATTGTCACATCACCCACTGCTCCATCATATGTCTACCATCCAAACATGAAAACAATAGAAAAAAGTTAATAAAAGTGATAATATTAAGATTTCAAAAGTCAAGGTTATAATATAATCAACTCTAACCTTGAAGTAAACCTGTGATACCAGGTTATCATACGAATTTGCATAGTCATAGGGAATGTACTTGAAGGGCAGAGCATATGGTAGTTTCTTCACAGCAGCCTCAAAGACATCAATGCAGTAGCCAGTGACATTTTGCATACTAGAGTTAGGATTCTCAACATTCACAAAAACCTTAAAATCTCGTCTCATGGGCACAACAATCTGCAGTATCTTGCCATTTACTGGGAAGTCCCAACCTCTAGGCACTATTATTGAATCACCGGGCCAAATGACAGCTTTCAGGGCATGACCAACTTTTGCCCTACGTCTAGCTTGACCTGGTCTAGTGCTAGAGTTGAGAAAAGTTGAGAGTCCGTAACCAGGGCTCCAAAAGCCAATGCGTCTAATTTTATCTTCAATCACATTGACAATCTCATATGGTGGAATTGGCAAATTCCTATCAACAAATATAAATTTTCCTGCTAATCCATAAAACTTCCTACCCATTATGGACGATAAGAGTTCTGTGCCAGCAGGAAATGGCTTCAGATCATCTACCAGTTTGCCGATATAACCTGTGGTAGATTGGGAACTCTTGGATTTCTCTATTGCATACGCAATTGCCCATACTACATCATATGCCCAGTATTGGAACATGTTCGGTTTTGCCACCTTAACATCAGAGTCTTGATGGTATTTTGCTCTATATCGAGTGACAAACTGATCCATGAAACCAGTAATCCTTGTAGACTTGGCTACATATGGCCGGAAACCGACAACACCCATCATGGTTTCAGCGGTATGTTGGGGAAGCACATCAAGGGCAATGCCAATGTCATCAGTGACAATCCATACATACCCTTCAGTCAACATACCGATTGATGAAGCCCGAGCAAATAGGCGGGAAGCATCGGCCGGCAACATATGGACGATGAAGACACGTGTCTGCATGGTCATGAGGTTGTATAGTTCCACATCAATGCGCTCATCAGGAAAAGAAGTATGGATGGCAGAACGGTGAATGACATGGACATCAACGGCTTCAAGGGCATCAGTAATGGAAGGAAGTATGCCAACACCATAGTTGTTGTCCTCATAGATAAGAACAACATTTTTCCAGCCATAGGACTTAACAAAGGCAGCAATTGAAGTTGCTTGGAAGGAGCCCTTGACACAAGCACGAAGAAAGTATGGAACATTATATTGAGTAATTGTATCACCTGTTGCAGAGGGAGTAATGACGGGAACCTTGGTCTTATTTGCTAGATAGGTCAAGAATTCTGCTTGTAAAGTATTTTGCGGACCGATGATAACCCCAACCCTTTTGTTATTGATGAGATCTATTGCTGCAAGAAATAAATAATGACCAACTGAGTTCAGAAAACCATTCATCACATATGGCATGCGTGGTGAAAATATAGGGAAAGGTGCAGTTAGAGAATTATTTTATGAAACTAAGAGTCAATAGCAATATTTTTTTCTAGAGGTTCCATTTGATTATACTTGGATTCTTGTAAGCTAGAAATTAAGAGCCATTATAGGAAGCCTCCAGTGACAAGGAGCTGTAGCACGTCCCGACGTAGTGGCATGACCCGCCCGTGGTGGCGTTAGGGTGCGTGCGCGCGGCGGAGAAGCAAGCCTATTACGACATGCAAGCGGAAGCGGGAAGTGGACCAACAACTGGAGGGAGATCTCTGAAGAGCCCGTCCTGTGGAAGAAGTGGCGGCCTTAGGGGTGGAGCGCTCGGCTACTGGACATTTTGGTGGAGGGTATAAAGCCAGGGGGTGCCAAACCGTTGTGGCGAGAATATATCTCAACTACGTACTTAACCAATATTTTGGTGAATTACGATGATTGCTTACAAAATATATATGTATATGCTTCGGTGCAACACATGGCAATTGTCTAGTTTAAACAGAGTAATCTTTGAACTATATTTTCTTAACACCGACCGGATTTCATAATAGGACTCGCTTCGTCCCAAAACCATATGGTGCATTGTATTTCGACGTTGAACTTTGGCTGTCTCAACAACAAAGAATCATACCATTCAATTTGTATTAAATTGTAGTTTCAACATGTATCTTCTCTCGTACTTAAAAAATATATAAGGTTTTGTAGTCTGTATTTTCTTATGTCCTATCTCCCCACCCCATCCCATGTTTTTTCGGCTTTGTAGGATTTCCCACCAGGTTTTGTAGAACCCTCAATTTGTCCACGTCTTACTGACTTCAAAAAAATAAAACCATGTTTTTCTCTAAGTCAATAAGTACAATTAAGTTGCCATTTCTGGTCTCTAATCACATGAACCATAAATGAGTGGTAGATCATGATGATTGTGTACAAATAATTTATTCTCCCACTTGAACGCACAATCCATTATGTAGTCTAAATACTAATCCTCTAACTATATTTTGCCTTTTCGTTTCTTTCTTTAGTTGAAATTATATTTTGCTTGACATATGATCTTACAATAGTACTCCATTCGTCCCCATTTTCACTTCCAAAGTTCAACATAGTGGCCCAACTGAAAGGAGGCCCAAGGGCAGAGCAGTGGTAGATAATTGTAGAGCATCATCATGAGTAGCATGGATGGAAGCATGTGATGTTTACATGTCTCACACACATATTGATATATACTACTGTAATTTTCTATTCGATGAACGACATTTATTATGGACCGAAAAGAGTAGTAATAGTACGAGCTAAGTGAATTCATAATTAAGCCGATTGACGTGGTAATAATACGAGTTTAGCTTACAGTACCTATGGATGTGGCGGCGACGACGTCGCGGTTGGAATCCATGGCGTGGAGCTTGACCCTGGTAGTGTATTTGGGGTGTGCGACATAGAAGTCGTGCACGGCCATCTCCATGCTGAGCAGGCTCTTCTTCCCCAGCACTGTCGCCAGGTCCAGTATCACTCCGACGTCGAAAGGAACGGTCGTCGTCGTTGTTGACGGTGGTGCTGCTGTTGCTGTGGCGGAGGCAGCATGGGCGATGAGGAGCACAAGGAAGGCGATGACACTCATTGTGGTTACGCTAGCACGGGAAGCCATGAGATGCATGATGAGAGCACGTAGCTTAGGGTACGAGGAAGCATGAGGTTAAGGTTGGTTAAGTAGTAGCTAGCTAGTAGTAGGCTAGTAGCAGCCAAGTTATACGCGATATTGCCGGGCTTCTTCTACCAGCTTACGTACGCTCTTTCTGTGTTGGCTCGTCCTAGTATAATTTAGGCTGCTAAACATGCATGGATTAATGGATAAGATGTACTCCAACAGTACCTACCAAGTAGATTAGGTAAGACTCCATGCAAAGTTCATTCATTCTGTGTGTTGACTCTGTCTGTGTTGGTATCGTCTTTATTAATTACTCCTAGGTATTGCTTGATGATATTGCTACATGTTTTTTATGATACTAGACACGAGAAGCAAGTCGCAGAATGTGTTGGAGACACGAGAAGCAAGTCCCAGGCTAGTTCATCCAACTTGCACTGTAATTAAGTACTCCAGGTTCTTTATTTTAGCTCCAAAAGGGAGTGCGTACAGGCAGAGCAACTCACATGCATGCTAGTTCATCCAACTTGCACTGTAGCTTCTGGGTATTTTATGTAGGCTAAATTTTGCCGTGTGCGCCTCACATGCGTCGTCTCTTTGGAAAACACATGCATGCCACCCTATCTATTTGGTTCCGTTCCGTGCTGTGCAGCCTCCTTTATAGAAACGGTCTTCACACGTTCCTCTTTTTCTTGTATTTTTTTTTTTGAAAAAATAGCCCTTTTTGATTGATCACACGAGCCTGTTTGTTCTAATCTTGTTATAACTAGTACATCACGTGTTAGTGTACTATCATGCATGCATGTGTAATTTGACAGTGTACGTGGTTACCAAGGCCGGCGTTGACGCCGAGAAGGCCTGAAAGAATTTGAAGGCTCGCGAGACGCAAGCGAGCTCACAAGCTAGTCCACGTGCCGAATAAGGAGCCAATTGCAATTTATATATATTATGCTTTTAGAGGGTTTGGTGCTATTTTAGACGGACTTTAGGGCATCTTTAACGTCGATCCTCAAACATCCCGCATCCATCAAAATTGGGTTGTCCGGAACACTTTTGCCATCTAACGGAATGTTTTATTTGTTCCCAGGATGGTTTGCATGTCCTTTTTCCTGCAAATCTAACCCAAATCAAGAGTGACTTTGCGGGAGTCTTAACTGCAGACTCGTAGGACTACAACACCCTTGGCCCACATAAAATGGATGTGAACGTGCGCTTTTGTAGCGATACTCGTTGATTCCATGCCAAATTCCATCATTTCCCCCTTTTTCTAACTCTCTCCGCCGCCATCTGTTACGTCCAAAATATATCTATAATTTTTTCTTGTTTTATGATATTGCTACATGCTTTTATCATACTTTTACACCATTTTTTGTCATTTCCTGGAACTATCCTATTGACAGGATGTGTAGTGCTAGTTCCTTTTTTTTGCTATCTTTTTATTTCAGAAATCCTACATAGAAAATATTCTCGAAATTCGCTGAAAATTTACAGAAGTCACTTTTTATCGGACACGAAGATAGCCAGCCAAAGAAGACCCGAAGGAGGGCCACTAGGAGAGGAGGCGGCCACCACCTGGCCACACCCTCAAGCCGCTTGGGAGCCTGGAGCCACCCTCTGGCTCCCCTTTCGCCTATATATTCCCTTTACCCTAAAAACGATCGATGAGGAAGAAGTTCTACAAAAGTCATCGACGTACCGCTTGTGATCTAGACCTTGTGATCGAGCTGCCTAACATGACCAAGGTTATCTTTATGTAAATATTATGTTGAGTTTGCTGGGATCCGATGGATTATGAGATTATGATCAAATTATTCATGCTTTATATATGATATCTTTGATATGTTTTTTGAGTGTTCTTGCATGCTCTCCGTCATGTGGGCTTACTTTGGCCAAGCACTACTAGAAAAATCATTATCTATGGCGCACCAGTTTTGTATTTCTGTGGCACATCTGTCCATGCGCCACAGAATCGTCGCCACTAAAATTTATTTTCTTTGGCGCATCCTGCCATGCTTGTTTTGCTTGTTCTGATATGTGCCATTCTTCTGATAAAATTTATGTATCTGTCCATGCGCCATTCTTCTGATATGTGCAAAATGTATCTATAAATTTTTGCTTGTTCCATGCTTGTTTCAAGATATTGCTCTATGTTTTTATCATACGTTTACATCATTTTTTTGGCATTTCTTGGAACTAACCTCAAGACCCAAAGGAGGGCCACCAGGAGAGGAGGCGACCAAGGGGCGCGGCTACCACCTGATAGCGCCCTCAAGCCGCCTGGGAGCCTAGAGCCACCCTCTAGATCCCCTTTCGCCTATATATTCCCTTTACCCTAAAAAGGATCGGGGAGTAAGAAGTTTTACAGAAGTCATCGCCATTCCTCCGCAACCTCAGAAGTCCAATCTAGGTATTATGAAGCCCTTCTCTAGCACCGTGCCGGAGTGGAAGATCGACACCGGATGCCTCTACACCACCATGCCTGCCTCATCAGTGGTGTGCGAGTAGTTCACCCTTGGACTATGTGTCCATAGGACTAGGTAGATGGTTGTCTCTCCTCCATGTGCTTCATTGATCTAGACCTTGTGAGTTTCCCAAGATGACCAAGGTCATCTTTATGTAAATGCTATGTTGAGTTTGTTGAGATCCAATGGATTATGAGATTATGATCAAATTATTCATGCTTTATATATGATATCTTTGATATGTTTTTTGAGTATTTTTGCATGCTCTCCGTCATGTGTATGCTTACTTTGGTTAAGTAGTGGCATATGTCTCTAAGAGGGAGTCTTGTACTTGATAGTAGGTTCATGTCTCCTCGTGTTTGGGCACGAATGACAGAAACGTCTAAGGCCGAGGGTGTGTTGTTGCTGCTAAGGATACAATAATGGTGTTTATGTTTACTTATTGCTCATAGATGTTGCTTACATTATGTATCAAGCTTATTGCATTTTTTTTGTTGCTTTTGCAACTTAATAGCAAAGAGATATACTGAATATTGATCTCAAGGTGGAATGTTAGTTATAGATTCAGCTGGATAGCGTGGCAGGGGCAGACTCACGTTGGGCAACGCCACTTGATTTTTGCAAACGCTATACTTGATCCTTCCTATAAACCGTGAGTGCCCTCACTAGGCCCTATAGTTTGCCCCCACTCGCAGCCTAGCCTAGCAAGAAAACAAAAATCAAGAAAGCAAATGTACTCTGAAATCCGAGGAAGCAGCCAAAAAAAAAATATTTAAGTGGCGAAGCAACGTTTCGACCATAGGATCTGGTGTACAAAGACAGGTGCACGATAGTAGTTCCCCCAAGCATCTTTGCTTGGCATAACAACACACCATTGTTGGATATAACCATGTCGGATATCAAAAGCGCATGGACCGGCCTGCTTTGTTCAGGAAAAAATGTTCGCTTCATTATTTTTTCTACCGTACCTCTCTTCCTCTCTTTGTATGCATAGTTCCGGGCAAGCATGATCTTCCTTTTTCCAAAATAAATCTGGTAGGGGTTATAAGGAATCTATGGTTTTTCTTTTCCAAAACAAACCTTTATAGCTTCATTTTAAGGAATGGGAAATTTTATGAACTTTCCATATAACCATTATAAGAAATGGATTTATAAGGAATCTACTAGTCCTCTAAATAATGAATTCATAAGGAACTTGCCTCAAAAACAATAGACACCCACAGGTTAGAACCTGGTCCCCTACCTTTTCACGACCCAATCTTATACAGTTGAGCATTACGATCACCATGTAACCTTTCAAGAAGTCACGACTAGTGACAAAGAAAAAACTACTAGTATATGCACCATCTTTCACGCCCGCCTCCTTTCAAAATTAAATGTTACATTTGAATGAAGGCGAGTGTGAAGGCTGGTAGCAGTAGATGAACACGAATAAGTAGAATCCAAAGCGACGAACAAATGTGCACAGTGCTCAGCCGCGGACAAAGCCTGGTCGTGGTCCGAAGCAAGACTGCTACTTCATACTTCCTTGGATCCTCTTTACTCTCTATATAAATTTTGTCTGAAATCAAACTTCGTAAAGTTTGATCATATTTACATTTTTTGGATAAAGGGCTTTATTACTCAAAGTTTAAGTAAGTACATCCGGCCTCTGCATAACAAGATGTACACAGCCGCAAGTCACAAAAAAAAGAAAAAGAGTATGCGACAAGTTACAAAGAAGAACTATCGCCACTCAAGGTAGCTCTATGCGTAGGTCACGCGGCCACCCATGTTGGATAAAAATATTCCTCGCCACCGCTTTCAGTCGTACACACGCCTCCGTAAAAAGGTCTCGATATTCCACCCGTTGTAAGATGAACCACGAACGGAGAATACCCGTGCATCGATAAAGAATCTGCAAGCAAGTGAAATTTTTATCAAAAAAGATCTTGTCATTTCTACAAAGCCAGAGCGACCATATTACGGCGAGCGCTCCCACCCTAAGAATGGTTTTTATCTTACTATCTATCCCATTCAGCCAATTGCCAAAGATATTAGCAACGGATATGGGTTGATATAAATTTAAAACCATTTGGATAGCTGACCAAATAGAATGTGCAACCTTACAGGTGAAGAATAGATGTTTTATTGTCTCATCATGAGCACATGAAACACATTTCCTACTCCCTTGCCAGTTGCGCTTGACAAGATTATCTTTCGTTAAAATGACACCTTTTCGAAGATACCATGCAAAGACTTTAATCTTTAGAGGTATCTTCATTTGCCATATTTTATTGTTATTATCGACTGGTATATCAGGTTGGACAAGCGCCCTATACATAGAATCCACAGTGAATTTTTCATTCCTATTGAGATTCCATCGAAACTCATCGTGACCTTGTGACAGTTGCACTACCGCTAACCGTGCTAGCAAGGCGTTCCAAGATGCTAGTCTTGGACCGATTAAGTCTCTCCTGAACGCGACATTAGGGGGTGACTTCTGCATGACCGTGGCCAGTGTCTCTCCCTTATGTCGCACAATGGTATAGAGGGCCGGATATTGATCTTGGAGTGTGGCATTTCCTAGCCATATATCCTCCCAAAATCTGATCTCCGACCCATCCTTAATCTTGAAAACCCCAAAGCGATAAAAGTGTTTCTTTGTCGCCATGAGACCAGCCCAAAAATGTGAATCACCAGGCTTCCATACAGCCTGAAATAACGTTTTTGTGCCAATATATTTTTGTTTAAAAAGCGTTTGCCATACATCATCCGAAGTCAATAGCTTATATAGCCACTTTCCGAGGAGAGCAGAGTTCTTGACCTGGAGGTCATGGATACCCAACCCCCCTTGGTCCTTCGGACGGCAAACGACATTCCACTTGGTCAGTCGATACTTCTTCTTCTCGTTATCTCCTTGCCAAAAGAATCTCGATCGAAAATAATCCAATCTATGTAAGACCCCTTTTGGTAGTGGAAAGAATGATATCATAAACAGTACCATATTGGTTAAAACTGAATTTATGAGTACCAGCCTTCCACCCAAGGACAACAACTTTTTTTCCCAGCTAGCTAGTCTTTTTTGCAAACTTTCTTCGACGTGTTTCCATTCCGCATTAGTCAATCTCCTATAATGTATAGGTATCCCCAGATACATAATAGGGAATTGACCTTGCTCGCATCCGAATATCTCGGCATATTGAGCTGCTGCATCCTGGGCCTCGCCGAAACCAAACAATTCACTTTTATGAAAATTAATCTTCAATCCGGATAACTGTCCGAATGCTGATAAGATTAATTTCAGATTCACAACTTTATCTAGATCATGATCCATAAAAAGAATTGTATCGTCTGCATATTGAAGGATAGACAGCCCCCCATCCACCAGGTGTGGGACTACTCCCTCAATTTGACCGTCTAGCTTGGCGCGTTCAATCATGATCGCTAACATATCAGCCACAATATTAAACAATATGGGTGATAAAGGATCACCTTGCCTTAATCCCTTTTTGGTTTGGAAGAAGCGGCCGATTTCGTCATTGACGTTGACGGCAACACTTCCTCCCGAAACACAACTATGGATCAAAGCACACCATTCCTCTGAAAAACCTTTCATTCTCAGAGTTTGTTGGAGGAACGACCACTTCACTTTATCATACGCCTTTTCAAAGTCAATTTTGAATATGACTCTGTTAAGCTTTTTAGTGTGCATCTCATGAACAGTCTCGTGTAGGACCACGACTCCGTCCAGGATATTTCGACCTTGCATAAATGTCGTTTGTGTAGGTTTAACCACATGATCAGCCACCGAATTTAATCTGATCGTTGCGGTCTTTGTAAAATTTTTGAAGCTTACGTTAAGGAGGCAGATTGGTCATATTGTTGTATCCTTTCTGCCCCCAAAACCTTAGGCAACAATACAATTTCCCTGAAGTTAAGACGAAACAAATCAAGGTGTCCACCATGCCAACATTGAAACAACTCAATTAGGTCCGTCTTAATGGCATCCCAAAAGTGTTGATAAAACTCAACAGGAAAGTCATCTGGCCCAGGAGCTTTGTTATGTTCCATTTGGAAGACCGCCTTTTTAATCTCCTCTTCTGTGAAGGGTGAGTTTAAGAAGGTATTCTCCTCATTGGATACCTGGGTTATGTCTTCCGTCCGAGTCTCATCCATGGACAAGATATCTTCAGATGGAGTGCCGAACAACCCTTTATAGTAGCTTGTAATATAAGCTTTAAGCTGTTCTTGACCTTCAATCATTCCTTCATCCTGGTTGAGAGCATGAATACTCTTTTTCCGATGTCTGCCATTGGCAACATTCTGGAAACATTTCGTATTCGCATCTCCCTTGAGAATGAGGTTAGATTTTGATCGTTGGTACCATCTAAGCTCTTCCTCCCGCAGCATTCGTGCCACCTCCGCATTGGATTGACTTTTAATCTCAATCTCCTGCTGGGTTAACACTCATGTTTCTGCCGCGCGGTCTAGCTCGTCAATGATGGTACACAAACGCTCCTTTTCTTTTTTTAGGATCCCGGTTGTGTGCCTAGCCCATCCACGGAGATATTTATGCAAGTTACGTATTTTTGCGTTCCATCTTCGGATAGGACTGTTACCTGGGGCCGGAGCTAACCACACTCTTTTAACCATATCATCAAACCCATCACGCAGCAACCATCCCAGCTCAAATTTAAAGCGGTGTCGCGCATTTGGTTTTAATGTTCCGGTTGATAAGAGTAGAGGGGCATGATCCGATAGATCCTCGATACGTTCAAGGGCGCGTACTGTTACCAATGGGTATTTATCTTCCCAATCAGTGCTCATCAGTACACGGTCCAAATTCTCGTATGTCGGTTCAGGTAGACTATTCGCCCACGTGAATCGTCTACCCATCATATGTACCTCTCTCAAGTCCAAACTGTCAATGACAACATTGAACAAGAAAGGCCAATGATTATCGAATCTCCCCTTACTTTTCTCATATGGGAACCGTAGTAAATTAAAATCTCCACCTATTATGATAGGACGTGGATGATTATTCGCTAGGTTCACCAATTCACGCAGAAAAGCAGCCTTACGCTCCTCCTGAGCAGCACCATACACGGCGACCAGGCTCCATATAAATCCATCAGCTTTGTTACGAATGTGAAATTTTATATGGAATTCCCCACTCGTGTAAGCTAAAACTTCCATGGAGTCGGCAAGTACACCAAGCAGGATGCCGCCCGACCTACCGCGAGGGGGGATAGAGTGCCAAGTAAAATCCATGCCGCTAGAAAGGCGATCTAGAACACTTACTGGAAAATCCCCCCTCCTGGTTTCCGAAATAGCAAAAAAATCTAGTTTATGATCCCGAACATGTTGAGCAATATTCAAGTGCTTAGCCAAGTCACCAAGACCTCTGCTATTCATGAAAATGCCGTTCATTGGGAAACAATTGGATTTTTTGGATGTTTCGAGGGTCTTTTCAATTTTTGATTCTTTTTATCTTTGGCGAATTTGGATTTGGATTTCCGGCCGGAAGCATGCAGATCGTAAATAGATCCTAGCTCCACCTCATCCATACCCACCTCCGTCATCTCACCCACAAGATCATATTTACATTAAAAAAAAGAAAATATTTGCAACACTATTTAATTTTTTTTAATGATGTAGGAGTATTTGAATACGCCCGTCAGATTCAATATTTGACGTGAAAAAGAAAATAAGGTCGATCTTGAAAACATAATATTATCCGATTAATCAAGCGGCCTTGACTAACACTCACTCTTCCCGCCCCAATCCCATCCGTCCGCCTTATCCTCTCTTCTCTTCTCTTCTCGCCATGGCCGCGGCCGCAGCCACGGGCATCGGCGTCGCTATGGCTCCCCTGCTCTCCTCCCCCGCCGCCGCCGCTCCCTCCCACCGAGCAACCACCATCCTCGCCTCTCCTCCTCCCCCAACCCACTTCTCCCGCAGACGCCCACGCCCATCCCGCCGCCGCCGCTGCCTCCCCCTATCCGCCGCCCACTCCAGCTCCGACGGGGCGCCGACGGTCTCCTCTTCCCCCTCCCCCTCCCCCGGCTCCGGAAACAAGGGGGGCGCCTCCTCCGCGCTGACCTTCCAGCAGGCCATCCAGCGCCTTCAGGAGTACTGGGCCTCCGTCGGATGCGCCGTCATGCAGTGCAGCAACACCGAGGTACCAAACTTATCCCCTTTCTCCTCTCTTCTTCGTTGGCTTCCCAGATAGCTTGGCCAGAAGCATCATCAATGGCTGATAGATACGGTGATTCTTGGTCTGCTCCACCAGGTCGGCGCCGGGACGATGAACCCCCTCACGTTCCTCAGAGTGCTCGGCCCTGAGCCGTGGAACGTCGCGTGAGTATCTACCCAACCCTCCCAACTCACCCGTCATACCAAAGATCTATGCACATTTACAAATGCAGTACTACAATGCAATGCAGATAACGTGTTACTACTGAACAGTTCATTCTTACGATTGCAACGCATTTGCTCTGAATATTGACTTGCTAACCATTTGTGGCGCTCTCTGTTGAAAGCTATGTGGAGCCGAGCGTGAGGCCCGACGACAGCCGCTACGGCGACAACCCCAACAGGCTGCAACGCCACACCCAGTTCCAGGTTCACAAGATTGTCCTGTTTCACCTCCATTTTATTTTTGATTGCTCAGACTGAAACCAATCACTGACTGCTGGCCGTGCCTTTTTCTTTTGTCCCAACCATGCCTCACCAACAACAGGTGATTCTGAAGCCCGACCCGGGGAATTCGCAGGATCTCTTCCTGCACAGCCTTTCAGCGTTAGGTATATTACTTCTTCTGATTCTCACCTGGCTTTAGCTCTATCCAGTACCCAGAGCATTATCAAAAAAATTTCAACCAAGGAAGTCAGTGGTTGCTTACGAGTAGTGTTTTTAATCTCAGGCATCAATATTCGTGAACATGACATCCGTTTCGTCGAAGATAACTGGGAGAGTCCTGTAAGTTTCTCCCCCCCCCCCCTCCCCCCTCTCTCTCTCTTTTCTCCACTCTCTTTCTTTTGATGTCTGCACATATCCTACTTCAACCAAATCCAGATGAAATTTGTACTTAGCCTTATTTACTGTCGTCGCTATCTTGTCGATTGATGTTACTTCTTATTATTGGCAGGTTCTTGGTGCTTGGGGATTGGGCTGGGAGGTTTGGATGAATGGCATGGAAATTACACAGTTCACATATTTTCAGCAGGTAAAACTAATCAGACATGTACAAATCATGTGCTTCTCTATAAGGTTGCTTCCTAAATCTCGTTGGAAGTGCCTAAACCCCTTCTAATCTTGGGTTTTGTTAGAGCTTAATGGAATTTCATCACTGTAGTCAGGAAGCCTTCCCTTGCTGCCAGTCTCTGTCGAGATAACATATGGACTTGAACGTATCCTCATGTCACTTCAGGTAACTCCAGTAGTGATTGTATATATATTTTCCATAGTATGTGTAGAGTGTTTAGTACAGTTCTACGTTTTCTGGATCATGCCTCCTGTGTTTAGTACATGAAAATCCAACTTCTTTTGACATCATACAAAACATAATAGACCAAACAAATTTCTCTTTTAAGATATCTTCTAGCTTACTCTGCTAGGTCATATGTACATTGAAAGAGCTGACCTTACTTTGTTTTAGATGTTCTGACAGGGAGTAGATCATTTCAAAAAGATACAATACACCGAAGGAATTACTTATGGAGAACTATTCCTTGAGAATGAGTAGGTTTCTTTCTTCTCCACAGTTTTGGAAGCTCTTTATACCTTTTTCTTTTTCTTTAGCATTATAAATGCTGTGCTTTGTTATTCCTGTCCTCATCTTTGCTTATCTGTCATTCTTGTTATTCCTGTTGAATTAGATAAACTGAAAAAGTGACGAGTATCACTGCTCCAGTATATTATGACTGCTTAGATCTCAGGACCTCATTTCTGGTTTTGTGATGCAGGAAAGAGATGAGTGCATATTATTTGGAGCATGCAAATGTTGATCAAATTCAAAAGCACTTTGACGATTTTGAAGAAGAGGCTCGCTCTTTACTAGCACTTGGGCTGCCAATTCCTGCGTATGCTTGATTGATATACACTCTTTTGTTCTGAACTTTCTGTAAGTAACCTTATTTTTGATTTGCAATTGATTAGGTATGACCAGGTTCTGAAGGCCTCTCATGCTTTTAATATTTTGGATTCTAGAGGCTTTGTTGGTGTAACTGAGCGTGCAAGATATTTTGGTCGCATGCGGAGGTGCAGAATTATTTTCCAGTTTTCTTTCTGTGTGCTTTCTCATCATCGATCCTGGAATTTTTGTCACTACAACAAAATTTACATATTACCTGACATCATTGATACGGGATTTTTGAAGTTTCGAGTTAGTTGCATCCGTATTACATTTTTCTTGTTCTAATGTTTAACCATTCTCTATTCTTGGTTTGTGTTTATCCAGTAATTTCCTTTTTTAGCTTTTGCATTTTAATCAAAATATACTTCTAATCCTTCTGATTTTTTTGTGCAGTCTTGCTCGTCAATGTTCTCAGCTTTGGTTGAAAACACGAGAGGACATTGGTTATCCACTTGGCACTTACCAAGAGGCTAACCTTATCTACCCCCATCTCTCCGAAAAGCTTAATAGAAAGGTATTTAGTTTACATTGCTATGTATTGCAAAGTGTGTTATTTTTAAACACATAATGCCGTGAATTTACATGTCACAACATCCAACAAACACACCTTCTGACCTTAGACTTTGGTTTCTGTCATTTAGGAAGTGCTGGTGCAGGCACATGCATTTGTTCTTGAAATAGGAACAGAGGAGTTGCCACCCCATGATGTGGTAGAAGCAACTGAACAAGTAAATTTCTAGTTCAACATGGTTTTTCATCCTCATAGAAATAACACGATGTCAGTTGCTGACCATTTAAGTTATGATTTGACTTTCTTTCCCTTTTGATTTTACCCAGCTTGAGAAATCTCTAGTTCAAATACTAGGGAAGCGTAGACTGAGCCATGGGAAGGTGCACACTTATGGGACACCACGGCGATTAGCGGTATCACTACCATCTTAACTCTTTTTGTATCTTACATCTAATTTCTCAACCAGCTTTCAGTGGATTATTTTTATATCATGTTAAACCCAGGGGCACAGTTTTGAACTTTTAATGCTCTGAGACAAAAATAAGCTTTGATGAAATCTAATATGTAGTGATAGAGCATGGAGAAACATGAAATCAGTCGGTAGGGTTATCTGTCCTTTCTGTAGTAGTTAGGAATATATCTGTATTTCTGCTGTTGTATGGAAATTAATAGAAAATTGATACACATTAAGAAGAAGGTATCTCTCAGAGAAGAGATATCTTAGTACACATTTACTTACTATGTTTTGTGAAGTTATACAAGTTTCATCTTTGATTTTCAGGTTGTTGTTGAAAATTTAAGTCTGAAGCAAATGGAGGAAGAGGTTGAGTTACGCGGTCCACCAGTTACAAAAGCATTTGACCAAGAGGGAAAACCCACTAAGGTAGCTATCTAATGAGAAGCTGGACCTTTCTCTGGTATCCTTCTGTTGCTTATTCCTTGGGCTTCTCTGGTATTTGCACTTTTTTTTCTCCATTCTATTTAGGCTAATCAGGGAAATGTTTTGGAAGCCTTTTTTCTCTGTTCTTATTCAGGAATATTTCTCTGTTCCTTTTCAGGCTGCTGAGGGGTTTTGTCGAAAGAATAATGTTCCCTTAGATTCATTATATAGAAAAATTGACGGTATGCAACTCATTTTTTTGCCTTCAAAATGTTGGTTGATCACTCTAGTTCTGTTTTTTTTTTCTGAATTTTTCCTTAGTGTAGCATATTCACATTTGTGTGTAGCATATCGGTGAGTAATTTGTAGCACCCATCTTCTTTTTTTATTTCTGTGTGCTGTTTAAACCACCATGTAAGATCCCATGTAGCAACAAATCTACCTTAGGATCAATGATCTGGAGGTCCTTCGTTGTTCTCATTTTGGGTAGTACAGAATGTTAAGTTCAATTCTCAATTGTTTATTATGCATAAACTATTTCGTTCGAACCAACTGGGGTAGTACTTTGTTTAGATTAATCCAAATCACCAACACAAATTGTAGGCCTTGTAACTATGTTGCTAAATGAAAAGATGTGCAAGCACGCTTGTTTGCACGTTCTCTAATACAAAAGCACATTAACTCTGAATTACTGTATTGGTTCTAGTTCTGTGTAGAGGTCTGAAGTTTGTTGAACTTATCCTTTTTCAGGTAAAACAGAGTATATATATGCCCGTGTCAAAGAGTCTGCACGCTACGCTGACGAGGTTAGCTTTTATCCTTTATATTTTAGACAGATAATTATATAACTTTTGGGTGGTAGGAATGAGAATGATAACCTGTCTTTATTTCTGGTCAAGAAATCAGTTTAGCACTTTAGCCTGATTGTTGTAGTTTTTTAGCAACTCTTGGTAAATCCTCTAGATTAAGAAAATTAAGGTCCTCCATCACTTGACATCATTTAGAATAGGTCAAGTAGCCAAACTTCACAACTAACAATAAACTTGATTGTTTTGTGCTGCCGCATTAGTATTTTGTAGGATGGGAAACTATAATTGGCTATTGATGGTTGGTAATAATTTAAATCTCGGGCTCATTACCCTGCATGGTGCGCCATTCATCATCTAGCACACTAGAATGCACATTGTACTTCTTGGCTTCCATTTTCTCTGTTCCTGTTCAACAATTGTAGCATGTGAATTGCAGGTCCTATCTGAAGATTTACCTACTATTATATCTGGTATTTCATTCCCCAAGTCAATGCGCTGGAACTCAAATGTATGTGCATATCACATTACAGGTTTAATTCATATTCACATGCTATTTAAGTTTCTATTCCGTAACATTTTGGGGTTATTTCACTTGCAGGTTGTGTTTAGTCGACCTGTACGCTGGATCATGGCACTTCATGGAGATCTTGTCGTGCCATTTTCTTTTGCTAGCATCTCAAGGTAATATTTTAGTGTGTGATACACTTAATTTATATTTTTGTAGTGCGATGATATGCAACAAAAAAAACGATGGGAGAAAAGTCCTACACCTTTTGCTGTGTGTTTTTCCGTACAAAAGCTTAAAACCACCATGATTTGCTATTGGAACAGTGGGAGCCAGTCATGTGGCCTTCGTAACTCCTCTTTGGCGAATTTTAAGGTACAGATTGGACTATCATGTGTATTTAGTTTATTTTGTTCTCCAGTTCTGACTTCTATTTTGACATAAATATTGCTGTGTAGACTGTCAAGTACCATATCAAACTACCCTCATTGTATTGTAGTACTGAAAGCCTTTAGCTCCATTTCCCTTTTCAGGGTATAATATCTGTTCTGGCTCTTGTAGCAGATAATAACTATATTAATTACAGTAAAACCTTATCAGTTAATGTTGTTGACAGAATTTATGTAGTCCTGAAAACGTTAGAATTCAGTATTTTGTAGAGAAAAAAGTTCCATCTTATTTTTCTGTAGATGGATGTGACTCTTTGGTGTGTGACAGACTGACAGCTGTGCTTGCTGTCTCCAATGTTCAGGTGGAAGCTGCAGAATCATATTTGCACACCGTGGAAAAAGCTGGGATCGTGATTGATATGAAGGTAGATAAGCAGATATAAACTTTTCATATGCAATCCGAGATCTCATGTTCTTTTTGTAGATCACTGAACAAATGTCCTTTTGGGGAGTTTTGTAGCAGAAAGTTGTAATTTTGTTTACAATCTGTTTCACTTGAGAATATTGTTGCCTTGTGCTTAACTTGTCTCTAGCCTACAGAAAACATGGAAAATACGGGATTACCCCTATTAATGACTTTTCGTTAATTAGTATTCCAGATTTTGCTGTGCCTCAGTTTTATACAACACTCCTCTGTTGCAGGAGCGCAGAGCAAAAATCTTGGATGACTCTAGTACATTAGCTAAAGGAGTTGATGGGGATTTCATTGCACCTGATAGCTTGCTGCAGGAGGTAGATGCTCTTTTCCTCCATGTTTTTTTTGGCATATTTTTTGGTTGAAATCGGAAGTTATTCTGAAAGATTTGAAACCACAATGCAGGTTGTTAATCTTGTGGAGGCACCTGTGCCCATTCTTGGTCGATATGATGATTCCTTCCTAGAACTTCCGAAAGATGTATTAACAACGGTATGCTCAGCTTTGGACGGTGATGCCTATAAATCACACTAAATTCTGTTTGTTCTGATGATGAAGTCGCCAGATGAAAGTTCATTGACATCTTTTGTGGTTTTAAAAATTACTCAACTGAAAGGAAGTCTCTCATTGTATGCATGTTTTCTAATGAAAACCACAACTACAGGTTATGCAGAAACACCAGAGGTATTTTCCTGTAACCTCCAAGTCTACAGGCGATCTGCTACCATATTTTATTACCGTGAGATGGTTTCTGCACCTTTATATACTTTACGATTGGGTAGTGATTAATCTTTGTTCTAATTAAGCGTTTGTTGTTAGGTTGCTAATGGTTCTATTAGTGAAGAAGTGGTCCGGAAAGGCAATGAAGCTGTACTCAGGTTATGCACAGGCCCAAATGATTTTTTTAATCACTGTATTACTGTGTAAATCTTCATTTTAGATCCATTGCAAAGTTTTTGTCATGAAGAAATAGTGGCATAGTCAAGTAACCAGCATTGTTTTTGAATCTTTTCTTGCCCTTTCCTTTTTTGTTTGTAAAGAGAATTTTAGTCAACTGAATCTTCTGAATTGGCATACAAATACAGGGCAAGGTATGAGGATGCTAAATTCTTTTATAAGATGGATACACAAAAGAATCTGTCTGAATTCCGAGGCCAGCTCAAGAGCATCCTCTTTCATGTGAGCTATGCTGAATTTTCCTTAGATTCTTGTGTTCTGCTTATTCTTACTTTATCTGCACCACATTGAATAGGAAAAACTTGGTACAATGCTCGACAAAATGGCGCGTGTCGAAAATGTTGTTGCAGAGTTGACCCTTCTTCTCGGGATAAATGAGGGGATGATCCCAGTTGTCAAAGATGCAGCTGCATTGGCTATGTCAGATCTTGCCACTTCCATTGTTACGGAATTTACTTCACTCGCTGGAATTATGGCACGCCATTATGCTTTAAGGGATGGTCTTCCAGAACAGATTGCAGAAGCACTGTTTGAGATAACACTTCCAAGGTTCTCTGGTGATGTTTTTCCAAAAACAGATGCTGGCATAGTCCTTGCAGTTGCTGACAGGTACTTCCTGCACATACAGTGTAATTGTAATTCAGATGCTAAATTCAGAGCATAAAATGTTCGTAAATTGGAGAACCTTGATTCTGATCTTTTTATCTTCACAGATTGGACAGCCTAGTGGGTCTGTTTGGAGCTGGATGTCAGCCAAGTTCTTCGAACGACCCATTTGGACTGAGAAGGATCTCTTATGGACTTGTAAGTGATTTTTTTTTGTCGTGAGACTGGCAATGGAAGTTGAAGATGCAAACATCATTGTATATAAAGATTCTAATAATATATTTTATGCAGGTACAAATATTGGTTGAGAACAAGAAGACCTTTGACCTTACGAAGGCCTTGACCTTGGTGGCAGAGGTACAGCCTATAAGAATAGACAGTGATGTTATAAATGAGGTCAGTATATATTTCAGATCATCACTATGTACTATGTTCATATAAGCACATGCTTTCTGACAACTCTGATCAAAATTTACTCTTAGGTGGTACAATTTGTAACACGGAGACTGGAACAACTTTTGGTATGTATCTCCTTGACCCGTCATAACAAATATATTTACGCATAAGTGATAAGGTTGTTCTCCAAAATTCCTGTATTCTACCCTCTTTGGATGTACTGAGGATAGAAATATAAGCACAATACATGGTCAATAGAACTTATATGTGAGTAAATTTCATGTCCTTCTAAAATGACCTGTTCTTTCCTCATTTTTATCAGGTGGATGAGGGAATTAACTGTGAAATAGTTCGGTCAGTGCTTATGGAGCGTGCAAACTGCCCTTATCTAGCATCACAGACGGCAGCTGAAGTAAGAAATCTGTACTTCTAAAACATTAAGATTTTTCATTTCTTTGAAATCTTCATTAATTAGAAAGTACAGTTAATTTCAAACAGTGCGTATTTATAATCTAGAATACCATATTTACATTGTAAAATTTCTGAGTTCCAACTTTTGTGCACTTCGCATCTTTGCTGAAATTTACTGGAGCATCCTGAGTTTTTCGGTGATGATCTTGCTATGTGGACACTTGCAGATGGAAACATTTTCAAGAACTGAAGATTTCCCAAAAATCGTGGAGGCGTATTCAAGGCCAGTTCGAATTATACGTGGGAAGCAAATTGAGTCTGCTTGCGAGGTAAGGGCTGCTTTCACGTGAACACGTACCAACGCAATTCAGTAACAAACTCAGAGTGCAGCTTGAGTCATGAACTAAGCTTACCGATGTAATATTCAGGTGGACGCAAGCGTATTCGAGAAAGAAGGAGAAAAGGCCTTGTGGAGTGCCTACTTGGAGGCTGCCGATAAAATCCATCCTGGTACACAATTCTATTCTCATCTCTCAACACAAGTTTCAGATCCGCACTTCATACAGCTTAGCTCACCTGTGCTCTGTTCATTGCTCTTTGCAGGAGTTGATGTCAAAACCTTCGCTGAGGCCTCTCTGCTTCTGATACAGCCTCTAGAAGATTTCTTCAACAATGTTTTCGTCATGGCGGTGAGCACAAAACTATGTGTTTTAAGATCTGGCAATTCATCTCATTTTACCGTTTGACAGTGTATATATGTCCGCTAAAATAACAGTGTATATATGCACATGCGCCTTGGTTAATTAATCTCGTTTGTATCTCGCGATGGCTCATGGAACAGGAAGATGAGAAGATCCGTAACAACCGGCTGGCGCTGCTACAGAAGGTTGCGAGTTTGACCAAGGGGATAGCGGACCTCTCGGTTTTACCAGGGTTTTAGTTAGCCTTGGAGTGAGCATGTGATTGTCTTGAGAGCGTGTGTCCCATTTTTGAGCCGGTGTCCTTGAGTTGGATCCATTTTCCATTTTACATAAGTTGTTAATGGTCATTCATCTGAGGGAAAATCACTAGGAGAACAGTAAGATTGAGAATGTGAGGTCCTTGCGTTGCATTGCAGACAGTTGAAAGCTGATACATACTCCCCCGTCCGGATTTACTTGACATCGTTTTAGTTCAAGTTTGAACTAAACCTAAACTAAAACCACGTCAAGTAATTCCGAACGGAGGGAGTATATAATAACTGGCAGAAAAGTTGATCTTATTTCCAAAATTTCTCATGTTAACTGTATAGTAGCATAAGTTTGATACCTTTACAACTGTCGAACGATGTTGTGCACATAGTTAATATGTATACAGGTGGGGACCACTCACCCTGTGCAAAACCGAATCGAAACCGAAAACCGAATCGAAAAAACCTGAATTGAAACCGAAATTTAGGTTTTTTAGTTTTAGGTTTCAATTTCAATTTTCAAAATAGCAAACCGTATTGAATTCGGTTTTTTAGGTTTTAAAACCGAAATAAACTGGTTAACCGAATAAAACCAAAAACAATCCAAGTTTTTGTTTTCTTAGGGGTGAAAGGCTGAAAGCCTGCCTAGTCGCCCAGCCCACCCAGCCACCAAGAAGGCAGCCAACCCAACTTCAAGTCACACACATGACATGTGAGTCGGAACCCTACGCAAACGTCGCACTCGGGAACACAGCGGGAGGGAGAGCCAGTGGCCGCGCATCTTGCGACGTCTCGGAGTCCTCGGCGTCCTCGGCCTCCTCGTCGGCCGTCGCTCCCGTCTCGCTGGCCGCCGCGCCTGTCCCGCCGGCCGTCGCGCTCGCCCCGCCTGTGGCTCAGACCTTGTTGATGCTGCTCGGTGGTTGTTGTCGCCGCTTGGGCGGCTATGTACGCGTCACCCTCCTCCACGGCATGGGATCTGGGAATCCCCTACCTTTGCTCGGCAACCGCCGCTGCTTGATTTCCTGCCACCGCCGGTCATACGGCTACCGGTTTATCTCTTTGGTTAAGGATAACGAATGTCTTTCTAGCATTGGTATTTTCCCCAGCTTGCTAATGCAATGGCACAATAGAATTTTCATATCACACGTAACATTTTATGGCTAAAACTGACAAAAATGTCATAAAGGAAACAAAATGAAGTTTAGATGTCAAAACAAGAATAAAGAAAAATTTAGGACCATAAAAGGAAGCAAATCTTAAAAATAGGTCAAATAAGATTTTTTTTTCATAAATGTATTGCTTGAAACTTTAAAATCGCGTCAACTTTGGTTATTACCGAAACCGAACCGATAACAAGTGGTTATTACCGAAACCGAACCGTATCTATGTATAAAACCGTATAAACTGGAAACCGTATAAACCGAACTGAATCGAACCGAAAAAACCGAATGCACAGGCTGAGGGACCACCCCCAAACCAGCTGTGATTATTCAAAAAAAGGTTGTAACTGCCAAATGATGTTGCGTACATAATTTACCGTATTTCATTAGTTTTTAACATTTGTCTCAAATAGTTTTTTTAAATGATTGATTAACGTTTTTCAAATGTATTATGTAAAGTGCTTTATGTAAACATATATATTTAGAATATTTGGAGGTGTAAAGAAAAAAGTAGATAAAAAATGTTTAAAAAAGCACTTAAATGTTTTAATCATGCATTTAAAAAATGTTAAATGTGTATAAAAAGATGATTCTGATGTATACAAAAAATATACAATGTGTATGGACAAAGTTAATCATGTATTTAGAAATGTTAGTCAAGCATTTGAAAATTTTAATCACGCATTTAGAAATGTTAAATGTGTATACAAAACTGTTTCTTATGAATACCGCAAAATATATACCAAAATTATGTAATGTGTATGAAAAAATGTTGAACATATATTTTAAACTTCTATGAAGAAATATCGATCATGTATTTAAAAAGGTTAAACGTATATAAAAAAATTGATAAGGTGTAAACAAAATATAACTTTTCAATTGTTTTGTGAAAAAATGTTAAACATGAATTGAAAAGTGTTAAACTTCTATTTGTAAATATTGATCATGTATATAAAAGTGTTAAACATGTATAAAAAATGTTGACACAATGTAAAAAAATATATAAGTTTTTTTAAAACGTTTATCATTTATTGAAAAGCGTCAAACTTCTATTTATAAATATTAATCATGTATTTCAAAATGTTAAACGTCTATAAAGATATGTTGAGACAATGTAAAAAAAATATAAGTTTTCAATATTTTGCAAAAATGTTAATCTTGTGTTGAAAAATATTAAATGTGTATAAAAAACATTGACCATGTATTTAAGTTTTATAAAAAAAATACATGCAAAATGTCCATGATGAATACAAAAAAAATAGAATGTTTATAAAAATTAGATAAAAATATATGACTTTCTATTAATCATGTATTTGTAAATATATATTATATAAATTGTTCATAGTATATACGAAGAATGTATAATAATTATGGAAAAGTGGACATCCAAAAATTATAAGTTTAAAAATATTAATCATGTATTTAAAAGTGGTTAAACATTTATATATAAAATGTTCCCGATGTACGTTTTTTTAGAAAATAAGCGAAAAAGAAATAAACGCTCCCAAAAATACACAAAAAAAGAACAAAATATGAAAGAAGAAAATGCAAATCAAGAAAGAAACAAAAAAAATGGACAGAAAAGTAAAGAAAATTGAGGAAAGAAACAAAGACAAACCCAATAAAACCCGAGGAAGAAACAAGGAACAAGAGTCTAATAAAAAATTCAACACTAGTTGAGGGGTACCTCTCGCGGACGTCATCTGCGTACGCTTTGAACGCGCTTGATATCGCGTTCTGATGTGTTTTGAGGTTTTCATTTAATCCCTCCGCATTGGACATGTAGTGGCTTCCGGACGCATGGTCGCAACCATTGTCATAGTGTGCAGCCACAAACGCGAACAAAACCACAACCTCAGCCACATCCCAGCCATAAACCATAGGTGCAGCCATAGTGTCCACGCAACCACAGGTACAACCACATATGCAGCCACAATTTGCACACTTCCCCAGTTGTTATTTCGCGTAGGCATAGTTAGAACGCGATACGTGCCAACTGCAGAGAGCACCAAAAATAATCTTTACGGGGACACGTGAGAAGGTGCCCTCTAACTAGTTGCTTTCATAAAAAACCATGAAAAAAGAGAGGAAGAAAACATAGATTTGGCCCGGGGTTTAGCCCAACAGCAGCCCTGGCGGCCCTAAGCAACACAGCCTGAACAAGGCCCGAAGCCAGCCACCGGTGGTGGTTCTTCCATCTCCTCCTCCTCCTATCCCTCCCTCCCCGGCCTCCGCCTCCGCCTCCGCTGCATCGCCGCGGCGGCGCCCTCACCCCAGTCCGCCTGGTACCTTATGGATGCTCCGCCCCCGCCTCCGCCTCCGCACTACCGCGCTTACCCCCTCTCCGGCCTCCGCCCAAGTGCTACTACCGCCGACGGCTAGGTAATGTCTAATTTCCTCCTGACTTACTAAGTAGTGTGCTTTCTTATCAAATTTGTTGAACTGAACCTAAACCATTGCTTCCACAATAAACTCAAGTTGTAGTCATCGGTGTAAGGCAATAGGAGATACCCAATACACTCAACTTTTGGGTTACTAGCAAATCCTCACACTTATTATTACTACTACACAATAATAACAGAGTTTTGGTAGCAACTGCATAATAGACCATACATACTAGAGTGTTTCCTTCCCTAGCTTGGATTACTTACTCCATGATGATAATACATGTTGCACAACACAATGCCTGCTGAAATGAAAATACAAATAAAAATAACACCATCCATACAAATCGACAATTTGGGAAACAACAAACGGAATGTAATAGAAGCAGTATGTAAAGCCACAGCTAGCATCTGATGGAAGGTAGTTTGTTCCCATTTGTACTATGGTCAAATCTCTGTAAAGCCTGATGAAGAATGGACATAGATGAAGATGGTTGTGGATTCAGGTTGTCATTACGATGAAATAACCAACCTGCAAAGATGACAGTACACGCTTATCAGTGATCTGCTTGATGGTAATGAAGAAAGAGCCATGGGTACAAGTGGGAAACAACACGGAATACCTCAATCGTGTGTTAATTTTGCCAATACAATACTTGGTAAGAAGAAGAAAACAATCATGCTGCTTTCAGGATCTCCTCCTCAATCTCGCCTGTCCCACTGCTGGAAACCTCCTGTGCGCTCTCGTTCTCTGGAAAACTCTCACCCGAGCGGCCACAGGCAAGAAAGTGGATCGCGTTGCGATGCTCCTGGGCTTCTTTCCTCATGACGTCAATCATTGCGCTGATGCACATGCTGTCTGCTTGATACCATTCCTCTTTGCATGTTAACTCGATAAACCAGAGGCGCCGGAGGTGTTTGATACCTAGAGGGTCATTATTTGGCGGGCCACGTAGAACCGGAACTCGAAGTAGAGACATTGCAGCATCGACATCGCTCCTTCCTGGAAGGTAACCACCCGTGGCACGTTACGGTCGACAGTGAGTTCCACAAGCCTTGGGAACCCTTCACCGTCGATGGCTATGGGCTTTCTTGGGACCACTTCGAACCTGATAATTAGGTCATACAGGTTGGGCACCTCCTGCAGAATCATGAGATCCTTCTCCTCTAGTTTGCAGATCCTGATATCCAAGGAAGCAAGCTTGTTGAAGTGATATTTGATCCACTGTGCTATGTGCATGTGCTTTGTGCCAACAATTAGGCCCCCGCTCTGACTGTACGGACCGATCATTTTAATGGACAGGATCTCCCCGGCCAACTCAGACACGAGATCATTGTTCTAGGAGATCAAGGTGCTGCTGGTCGATGGGCCAGCGGACGGGTGTGTGGAGAGCCTGTGGCCAAGGGCAAGCTTTTAATGATGAGAAGTGTCGGCGAGGATATGTACATGTATTACGCCTCGTGGTCGATTCGAGGTGATTGTCAGTTGGAAGGTAGATTTTTTGTTGTGAGTTGGTAGCGATGTGGTGGGAGCTAGATGCTCATCAATAGTTTCATGCTGGAGCCGGTGTAGTTGTATGTATTTGTTTCTCCCTGAGTAGTGTAAAGGATGGTTGTATCATGCAACGAGTTGATGGTTGTGAGGCTGTGAACAAACATAAATCTCACTGCTTGCATCCTGGCCTAGCCTCCTGTGCTTGCTTGACAATTCTAAGTTGCCAATGAGTAGTTTACTAGGCACACAAGGCAAGGATCATCAACAGAAGAAAACTATATGCAACTGGACAAGACGATTGTAGTAGTATATGACAAGCAAAAGATGGGTAATAAACTCGACATAACTAGAAACAAAACAAGACAAATCGCCACATTTTTTTATTACTGCATATATAATAACAGAGTTTTGCCTGGTAGCAATTAGGTGCGCATGATCAAACACACCAGAGTTTTGCCCTGGTCCCTTGCTTGTTTGGATTATATTACATTATTACATGATGATAATACTAATAAAAAACGAATGGATTACAAGCTGGAAGAAGAAATACACGGACGATATAATAACATAGTTGAAGATGGTAGCCAGGTGGTACTTTTGCCAATATAATAAGAGTACTCGGCAGGTGGTACTTTCTAGCTGCTGGAAGTCTGTGCAACCTCTCCTGTGCGCTCGCCTTTGCTGCTGGAAAAGTCTCATCCTTATGGCCGCAGACAAGAAAGCTGATCTCGTTGTGATGCCTTCTCGTGTGTTGCTTTTCCCAATCCCACTCGTATTTCTCCTGTGAGCTCTCCTTCTTCTTTGCTGCTGGAAAAGTCTCGCACTCACGGCCAGAGACAAGAAAGTAGATCTGCTTGGGATGCTCCTGGGCTTCTTTCCTCACGACGTCAATCATGGCGCTCATGCTCTCTGCTCCTCCTCCATACCATTCCTTGTTGCAACTAAATTGGACATGCCGGAGCCCCCGGAGGTGTTTGATACCCAGCTGAGGGTCTTTATTTGCAGGTGGGCCACCACCACCGCAGAACCGGAACTCAAAGCACAGAAATCCCAGCATCGGCATCGCTCCATCCTGGAAGGTGATAACCCGTGGCACACAGCGCTTCACCGCTGATGGCTATGGGGTTTCTTGGGATGACTTCCAACCTTAGCATCAGATCGTACAGGTTGGGCATCTCCCGCAGAATCTTGAGATCCTGCTCCTCTAATTTGCGGATCCTGATATCCAGTGAACCAAGGTCGTTGAAGTGATCCTTGATCCACCGTGGAATGTGCATGTGTTTTGTGCCGACGATTAAGCCCTCGCTACGACCCATCCAAGCTTTTTGAATGAACATGATTTCCCTAGCTAACTCGGACACGAGATCACTATTCTTCCAAGCTCGCCGGACCACCTCGGGCACTCCCTTCAATTTTGAAAGCTGACCAGCTTCCCAGGGTAGTACACCAATGTTCCCTTCTAAATTCTCCAGATTCTTCAGGCCCCCGACTTCCCTTGGCAACTTCACCACATTTGTACTAATCAATTCTAGCCGTTTCAAACTCTGCAGTTTTCCGATCTCGCAAGGCACCTTTTTGAGCTTGTGGTTCAAACTCAGGTCCAGAGTCTCCAAATTCTGGAGGTACCGGATTTCAGTGGGTAGCATTGTGATCCCTGTCCCTCTCACCTCCTATGTTTTCAAATTCTGCAGTTTTTCAATCTCACGAGGCAGCTCTGTGATCCATTTATTGTAACTCAGGTCCAGAGTCTCCAATTTCTTGAGGTTTCGGATTTCACTGGGTAGCGTTGTGATCCTTGTTCCACGCACCACGAGTGTTTTCAAATTCTGCAATTTTCCAATCTCACGAGGCAGCTCTGTGATCCCTTCATTGTAACTTAGGCTCAGTCTATCCAAATTCTGGAGGTTCCCGATTTCACTGGATACACCTGTGATCCCTGTAGAATGGGCTACCAGCGTTTTCAAATGCCACAATTTCCCAATCTCCTGCGGTAGACTTGTGATACTTAGATTTCTACTCACGTCCAGAGTCTCTAGACATTGCAGGTCCCCGATCTCACCAGGTAGCTCTGTGATCGATGTTTCGTTTACCTCCAAAGTCTCCAGATACTGCAGCCTCGTTATTTCTGGTGGTATCTCACTAATTCCCTTTCCATGTAGGCCGAATAGGTGCCTCACACGGAGCAGTCCACATATATCCTTCACATCATCATTCCCAAGGACCTCTTTGCAGTGAAGATCCAACACTCGCACGCATTCCATCTTTTCAAAGTGGAGGCTCTTAGCACCTTTTAAAATAACAAGAGATCGAATCTGAGACCAATCCAATCCTGACAAGGAATCCGCCCCCTCCGCTGCACCACCATCATCTGGATAATCACCGATACAAAGCCGATGGATTCTACAAGTACCGAAATTATCTTCACACGATTCTGATGTGATGTCAGAACTGCAAGTACCGAAATTATCTTCACGTGATTTCCATGTAAGGAAATTTCGCATCATCGGGTTCATTATGTAGTACCGGGTAGACTCGTCCAGCATCAATAATCCTCTGTCACCAAGCTCTTCAAGATAACTTTTTCCTGCATCCTCTTTATAAATGAATCCTTCAGCGACCCATCGCATGACCAAATCATTCCCTGTAAACAAGTAATTCTCAGGGTATATACTGCAGTACAACAAGCACGTCTTCAACATATGGTGAGGAAGAACGTCGTAGCCACGCTTCAAACTCTCTACCAACGGTTCAAACCCTGGAGTGTTCTGAATTCCACTTTCCTTAACTTGTTTCTCAATCATATCTTGCACATCACATGCCTTTACATGTACCCCTAGTTGTTCTTGTTGCTCTCTGACCATTGCCATTGCTGAAAACATGCAAAGTAGTGCTAAGGGCACACCACCACACATGTCCACAATAGGATGGTCGTTGTCAAAACCTTCCCCAACCATGTCAGGCTTCATCCGGGCGGCCACATCTTTCTCATAATAAGGTTTGTAGAGCCATCTTCTCTTTCTGGAACTCCATTCAGGATTTATTCTGTTGTAGATCTTGTTATTATCCAAATCGTCTCCCGCTACAGAATCAATACGAGTTGTCATGACAATTCTACCGCCAAGATTATTTTCTGGAAAAGACTTGCTCATGAAGTCCCATTCTCCACGATGCCATATGTCATCAACTATTACAAGGTACCTAAAGGCAAGTTGGTTACAAAAGAATAAGATAGTTAGTAGATAGACGCTGGTTTTTTTTTCAATAAAGGGTGAATTTTATTAGCTTAAAATGGAGCATCAAGAGAATAGAAATATAACGAGTACACATCCGGTCTCGCCATAGCTAGGATACACACAACCAAAACGAACGCACACAAACAAAAATACGCCGATAAATAGCAAAGTCATATAAGACCAAAGCTATGTGTAGGCAAGGAAAAAAGAAATAATCCAAAGCGATCTGATCTATGATCAACAAACTGTAACAATGTCCATATCTGCACCAATCATATTATGACACCACACAGACGGCGAGGTTTTTCAACGGTAACGCCCTGAAGAAGGAAGCGACGCTCAAATGCTACTATCGCCGAATCCAACCATCAATGGTAGAATCTAGGTTTTCACCCTGAAAAATTAGTCCAAACATATCCAAGCAATGCCTTCAACAAGGTAACAATGTAAAAACATCATCATTGCCCGGTATAACCAACTTGGGTCAGATCCATCCTTTCACCCTGTAACTCAAGACCGGATGCTTGAGTAGCACCACCATGAAAGACACTCATGTTTAATCGCCACCGCCGCACAACCATTTTTCTGCATCAAGTTGCCGTCCATAGTTTGCACTCACCGCTGAAGTCAACCACTGGATCTAAAGAGAAAACCTCATGAAGATCTTTCGGTGGCCACCGTAATCCATGACAAGTACCATGAATGGCATATTCGCATCGCCAGCACGCATCCATGCAAAGTGAAACCAAACAAAACAAGCAAGCAAGAGATGGGTAATAAACTCGACTTAACTACAAACAAAACAAAAAAAATCACTACATTTGTATTACTGCATAAATAATAACAGAGTTTTGCTTGGTAGAAATTAGGTGCAGGCTCAAAAACACCAGAGTTTTGCCTGGTCCCTTGCCTATTTGGATTATATTACATTATTACACAATGACAATACTAATAAAAAACGAATAGTGATATAAACCTTTTTGCTTTGTTGATAGTAATGAAAGAAAGGGAGCCAACAAGATTGATTACAAGTGGGAAGAAGAAATACATTACAAGCGGCAAGAAGAACAATAATCAATCACTCCTCCTCCTTGATCTCTCCCATCCCACTCGTATTGCTGCTGGAAGCCTGCTGGGAACTCTCCTTGGGTGGAAAAGTATCCTCGATCGCAGCACACAGGAGGTTCCCACCACTGCTGGAAGCCTCCTGTGCGCTCTTCTTCTTTGCTGCTGGAAATTTTTCAACCTGGCGGCGAAGGACACGAAAGTAGAGGCCGTTGGGATGCTCTTGGGCTTCTTTCCTCACAGCGTCAATCATGGCGCTAATGCTCTCTGCTGCTCCTCCATACCATTCCTCGTTGCATCTAAATTCTACATGGCTGATGCACGGGAGGTGTTTGATACCCAGCTGAGGGTCTTTATTTGCAGGTGAGCCACCGTAGAACTGGTACTCGAAGTAGAGTCGATCGAGCATCGGCATGGCTCCTTCCTGGAAGGTGATAACCTGCGGCATGCGGCTGTCAACAAGGAGTTCCCTAAGCCTTGGGAACCCTTCTCCGCCGATGGCTATGGGATTTCTTGGGACGACTTCCAACCTTAGCTTCAGATCGTGCAGGCGGGGCATCTCCCGCAGAATCTTGAGATCCTGCTCCTCTAGTTTGCAGATCCTGATATCCAGTGAGCCAAGGTCGTTGAACTGATCCTTGATCCACCGTGGGATGTGCATGTGTTTTGTGCCAACGATTAGGCCCCCGAAATAACCCATGTGAATGGACAGGATCTCTGTAGCTAGCTCAGACACGAGATCACTATTCTTCCAAGCTCGCCGGACCAACTCGGGCACTCCCTTCAATTTTGAAAGCTGGCCAGCTTCCCAGGGTAGTACACCAATGTTCCCTTTTAAATTCTCCAGCTTCTTCAGGGCCCCGACTTCCCTTGGTAACTTCATCACCCTTGTACCATTCAATTCTAGCTGTTTCAAATTTTGCAGTTTCCCGATCTCACAAGGAACCTTTCTGAGCTCGCTGTTCATACTCAGGTCTAGAGTCTCCAAATTCTGGAGGTTCCCGATTTCACTGGGTAGCATTGTGATGCCTGACCAATCCAACGCCAATGTTTTCAAATTTTGCAGTTTTCCAATCTCACGAGGCAGCTCTGTGGTCCATTTATTGGAACTCAGGCATAGCCTATCCAATTTTTGGAGGTTCCCGATTTCACTAGGTAACCTTGTGATCTTTGTACAACTCACTACCAGCAGCGTTTTCAAATGCTGCAATTTCCCAATCTCCTTCGGTAGACTTGTGATACTTCCATTGCTACTCACGTCCAGAATCTCTAAATGTTGCAAATCCCCGACTTCCCTGGGCAACTCCACCAATTCTTTGTTGCAACTCACGTCCAGAGTCTTCAATTGCTGGAGGTCCCCGGTCTCACCAGGTAGCTCTGTGATCGATGTTCTATTTACCTGCAAAGTCTCCAGATACTGCAGCCTTGCTATTTCTGGTGGTATCTCACTAATTCCCTTTCCATGTAGGCCGTATAGGTGCCTCACACGGAGCAGTCCACATATATCCTTCACATGATCATTCCGAAGGGCCTCTTTGCATTGAAGATCCAACACTCGCACGCATTCCAGCTTTTCAAAGTGGAGTCTCTTAGCACCTTTAAAAACAACAAGAGATCGAATCTGGGACCAATCCAATCCTGACAAGGAATCCACCCCCTCCACTGCCGATGGATAATCATCGATGCATAGCCGATGGATTCTACGAGAACATTCTGATGTGATGTCAGCACTGCAAGTACTGAAATTATCTTCACGCGATTTCCATCTAAGGAAATTTCGCATCATCGGGTTCATTCTGTAGTACCCATCATTCTTGTCCAGCATCAATAATCCCCTGTTTTCAAGCTCTTCGAGATAACCTGTTGCTGCATCCCCCTTGTAAATAAATCCTTCTCCGGCCCACCGCATCACCAAATCATTCAACTTAAATTCATAATTCTCAGGGTATATACTGCAGTACAACAAGCAGGTCTTCAACATATGGTGAGGAAGATCATCGTAGCTAAGTTGCAAACTCTCTACCAACGGTTCGAACCCTGGCGTGTTGTGAATTCCATTTTCCTTAACTCGCTTCTCAATCATATCTTGCATATGACGTGCCTTTACATGTATCCCTAGTTGTTTTTGTTGCTCTTGGACCGTTGCCATTGCTGAAAACATGCAATGTAGTGCTAACGGCACACCACCACACATGCGCACAATAAGATGATCATAGTCAAAACCTTTTCCAATCATGCCATGCTTCATCTGAGTGGCGATATCTTTCTCATAATAAGGTCCGTAGAACCATTTTTTCTTTCTGAGATCCCATCCAGGATTCAGTCTGATGCAGAGCTTGTTATTAGCGAAATCATCTCCTGGGATAGAATCAGTACGAGTTGTCACGACGATTCCACTGCCTAGATTATTTTGTGGAAAGGTCTTTCTGATGATGTCCCATTCTCCACGATGCCATACGTCATCAACTATTACAAGGTACCTAAAGGCAAGTTGGTTACACAAGAATAAAGACAGTTAGTAGATAAACGCTGGATGGGGCTGTAAATTCATTCGTGAGTTTCACATATACAACGTATGTACTCTTTTCGTTCTAAATTAGCAGTGTCACACGTAACTTTGTTTAATTTTTGGAGCGGTCAAACGTTACTTAGTTGAGGCTTAATATTTTTTAGGGGAACAAAGACAATCTCAGACGCTCGCATATATTCATCTCTATGAACGCACGTACGTACACCTTATCCCTATGAGTATCTTCGAAGGTACTTAGCCGGTACATTATCTTGAGATTGACGAAGTCACCCCAGGAACTTTGTAGTCGACGGGAACGTATCCTCTCGTTGAAAGCACATCGCCGAAAAGCTTAGAACAAATTCAGAAAAAGCTTAGAACAAATCCAGAAAATGCGAGCTCCAATGTCAAATTCGAGACTTAAACTTTGATGGGCTGGGGATACCACTATCCTTCTAATCAATCCAACCACAGGTTGAATTGCTGTTGAGGCTTAATGTGCCTTGTACGTGTATGGAAGGGTGTTCTATTTAACGCCAAATGCACGGGTGTGTTGTTTAAGAGCTACTCCCCTTTTCCAAAAACTAGATGATGCCCCAAAAACTAGATGATGCTCCGCACGTTGTTGTGGGAAAATTTAGATATAGAATATATACTATATTTAAAAAAAATTCAAACGTCTCTAAGTTTGATTGAATTTGTAGAAAATTATCAATATATCAAATCAGTATTATGAAACAAGTTTTCAAATTTTTCTATTTTATATTGTAGATATAGATATATATTTTTCAATAAAACCGCTCAAACATAGAAAGGCTTGACATCTGCAAAATAACAATACATTACAGAAATATTTAAAATGGATGGGGTAATATTCACTAGAAAAGAAACCGTTTGGGCTGCTTAGCAGGCTGAGAAATGAGTTGTGAGTAAATATAATACATCAGTTGTGGTTGGGCCTATTCGCACCTAAAAATGCCGCTCCTACACTGATCGATATAATAAAAATCATGAATACTTTTAAAATATGTGCATATTTTTAAAATTCAATGAATTTCTTTCAAATACAAGAATTTTTTATGTTTTTTAATTTAGGGTAATATGGTGTAAAACGGATGGTTGTTCTACTCGAAAAGATGGCGCTTCTACACTGATCCGTTTTCTAATGATATTCACTAGAGAAGATGGAGTAATATTCACTTGAAATTCATATATATTTTTCAACACCGACCTTGACAAAACTACTCATCAGGATGTCGTCCTTGGAAAGAAAAAGGAGAGTAATGTAAAAGCTAATTCGTACTGACATCTTTTTTCAACACCGGGTCCTATTTCTATGTATTTGTCCTTGGAAAGAAAAAGGAGAGAGTAATGTAAAAGGTGATTCATACTGGACATCTTTTTTAACACCGGCTCTATCGGTATCGGAAAAGATGTCCTGGTTGAGCCACCGTTTTTACATCCTGATAGGTAATTTTTGTCAGAGCGGTGGCTCAACCAGGATTCCACGTGATCCCTACGCCAGTGATGATGAGGTACAAGTTGTTCTACTCGAACCCGAAGCTAAGGCGTTCGTGGAGTGCAATGACTGCCGAGCTTCGCACGGACGGCACCGAGGTTGCTTAAAAAACATATGCACGTACACTAGTACTTGTATTTTCTTTATATATTTAAAATATTCTAAATGAATATATTTCATCGTGAATATGAAATATGTTTACATGGTGTGAAATACCTGTTGAAAACCGTATATAATAAATATGCTAATCATGTATTACATACATTAAACAATAGACATCAAAACATATATATGTAAAGAATGATAATTATGTATTTGAAAATTTTATTACATAAATACGCTCCTGCCGGTTCCTCGATTGTTTCTAATTATGATATGAAATTAACATGAGCATTCTAACTCTTTTGTAAAAGTATTTTTCAATTTTTTTTTAATCTAGAACTCCCTACTTAATCATGTGGTTGTGTTGCAGTTTATAATATAAATGCAACTAGTTATACTGAAATCCTGACCATCAGGGTGAACATTTAAAAATGAGTGACTAAATGGAACCTTGTATAAATTTGCGCACCTTTTGTCTTCTAGAAAATTCGATATGGTGTGGATGATATCTTCCTCTGTGATTGCTTTGGTGCCAGCAACTGGTTGTGGTTCTGCTCCTACTTGTTGAAGAATACTTGTGAGAACCTCCTTCATGTTAGGATTTGGAGTGACGGACACAAAAGCTTTGTACCGAAACTTATTTGTAATCTCCTGATCCTCATACACAAGGTGGGCAAGGCTTGTTTTCCCCACACCAGACATTCCAATTATGGAAGCCATTTTGAGCTCTCCTTCTTCTCTTACCAGGTATCTGATAAGGTCACTCCTCCATTTGCCCATTTCTACAAGCTCTGACGGATCCTTGCGGACAAATGGAGCTCGAGGAGGAGGCGGTTTGCTGGGTGTGTTGGATTTGATGTTTCTTCTTGAAAATAAGCTGGAGATGGGTTCAACACACTTGTTCATCTTCTTCCACTTCCACTTGCTGTGGCACCGGCCTGAGACGTTGTTGACTCTTGTCTTGATATCTTCGAACGGCCTGAGATCTTTGATCTTGATCTGTATCATCAAGTTCTTGTTTCTACGGCTGTGGTCCATACCGAGGATGAAGTCGTCGATGGCGTCTTGCATATCGTAGGCGAGGTCCAGCGCTTCCTTCTTCAAGACTTTGGATTCCACATCCAGATCCTCCTTCTCCCATACCGCCCAAAGGATGGAGTGCACAGACTTGAGCTTGGATTTGATGAGCTTGACGTCCTTGCGAGTCTGGCGCCGAAGCTTGTACTCACTGCCCAGCAAAGCACCCAGCTTCGCTACGACGGGTCCCAGGACCCCCGTGGCTGCGGTCACGGGAGCTCCCTCCATCTCCATGGCACAGCTAGGCTGTGCAGCTGCACTGGACGAGAGCGCCTCCGTCGAGGAACTCGGCCTATCTGGTTCCTCTCTTTCTCTTTCTCTGTCTCTCTGGATGGAACTTGGAGATCGACCTCTAAATGAATACTTGCATAATGTTAAGCTCTCCATGACTCCATCAACGACTTTAGAGTTTAGACGCGACCAAAGACAACGGCACTCATGCATATAATAGATGCGCGGTGATGAGACAAGATCCCTCTTCTATGGAGATAAGATGCTTTTGATTATTGGTTCAATTATCTCGACAACCGGCCTCACATGCACCTTAATTAGAGTCATTTGAGTATATAATAATCTCGAATCTCAAAGAATTTGGTTAGCTGTATCTCTTCTTGCACACATATTACTTGTAGAGCTGTTCTTCGGTACACCTCCCTAAATATATAAAGGGTATTATTATCTTTTCACTTTTCATCTAAGTTGATTTTTTTTAAGAAATCGAATCATATGTATCCTATTTCAGGCTGAAGCAAGGCTGGGACGGATTTTATTGCCTTTAGACATTTTATTCTAAGTTTCTAAGGTTTTTCAGGTGAAAAAACCTTAAAATATTGGTCAACGTGATACATTGTGTGAACGATGTTTGAATTCATTCGAATTTTGTGTGAAGTATCATGGACATGCTCAACTATTTATAAAGACTATCTTACCCTTTTTAATGAAGGATACAGATAGATTTAGTCCATCTATTTGTTTAAGGGGGGGTGTACCGAAGAAGAAGTGTTATTTGTATATCACCATCATTGAGTTCTTCTATTGGCTAGTCAAAACTCGTGGGTAGAGAAGATAAGATATGTATGATTTGGATCAGTGGACAGCTTCTACAACTAATCAACAATCTCATCTTGCAATACTCAATCCACGAGAGAACAGATCAACCGATTGGTAGACAACAATCAGTTGCAATTAATAGCCGGGGGCAGCAAGCATCCATGAGACCTTGTGTTTCTCATAAAATATTTGGGCATGCATCGTAGTTGAGCTGTTCCACGATGGATTAGCTAATGGTCTCGATCCATGGGGCTAAGAATTATTTTTGGGACCTACACCTATATGCCTAAATGATTTTTTTTTCAGGATTCCAATAGCTTACTTCCTCCGTTTTAAAATAATTGTCTTAACTTTATATTAGCTTTACTATAAAGTTGTATTAAGGCTAAGACAGTTATTGAAACGGAAAGAGTACTTTTTGAGAATGCCATGTCCAGCGTAGAATCACACGAGACCTTGTGTTTCTC
Organism: Bromus sterilis; assembly: GCA_950022295.1. Classification (NCBI taxonomy): domain Eukaryota; kingdom Viridiplantae; phylum Streptophyta; class Magnoliopsida; order Poales; family Poaceae; genus Bromus; species Bromus sterilis. The sequence continues at coordinate 376,574,366 of OX465598.1, forward strand.
TTGGTCACTTCCATCACTTGCGGTGCAATGCAAAGGCCAAGTCTCTCTGGGATTGGGTAAAGTGGGGGTACTCCATCTACAAAAGAGAAGAGAAGATGATTAGTAGAAGTGAGCAATGATAAGAATGCAAGTATGAAGTAGAAAGACTTCAAGAGTGAGAAAGTAACGTTAGTCATATGGTGCAGCGATTCGGTGCCCGAGTGCATCTGCACCGGGAAAGATTAAAAAAAGAAAGAAACACAAAAAAAGCTCAAAATTTTTTGTGGTGGAAGATGATTTTGGCGGAGATGTTAATGCAATTTTTCAAGAAGTTCGGACGTCTGGAGGAGCACCTGGCAAAAAAGACAAATCTGCTACTTTTCGGAAGACACTGTTCACGCATTATTTCGGACTAAAATTTTCTTTTTTGCCGCGAGATCCCTGGGTGTCTAAAAAAGCTTAAATTTTACACGAACATCTACCCCGTAAGCATCTTTCACCATATTTTTTTTGGAATTTGTCTTTTCAAGGATCTTTTACGCAGGTTTATGAGCCTGGTCTCATCTTTAGATAACCGCTTTTACCAGTCCATTCTTAGGGTCACGCCCTACAGTTAAATTGGACGCTGGTACCAATTTTTTTTTGGAGGTACCGATAGTAACAACCCAAATTAGAAGGATCCGAATCTTTGTGCTTCTAATGCTAGTCTTTGAATCATTTGATAGCCCACACAGTAAAATAATATGGAAAATATCAAGATAACCACAAGTCATAGTACTAAATTCAATATCTGGAATTTATAGCTTATTACACATATAGCTTATGGCTAGCTTATTCTGCATGCAATTGTCGCAAAACAGATGGGAGTATGTTTGAAGAAAATATTTTGCATAAAGTTAATTTTGAATGTCTTACACTATTAAATTTTTAGTGGACATAGTTTAACTTAAACATACCAAATATTCATTACAAAATGAATTACTAAAGAATAAATATGCTGAGATATCATAATAATTTCAAATAACATAAGATACTACGTAGTATATATATTATAAAAAGCATATCATTAGAAACTTTAGATGTTATATTTTCAAATAGTATAATTTTTATATTATATATCTTATGTTATGTTGATTAAATTGACAACTTAAGGATACGCGCAGGCCTTATAATCTGCGACGAAGGTAGTACTTGTAAATGTTAATGTCTACATCAACGAATTTAGAGTTTAGACATGGCAAGACAGCAACACTCATTTATACTCCCTCCGTTCATATATAGATGATTTAATGACAGTCTAAATTTGAACATTTTAGTTTATATTTAAATTAATACCATGTCATCTATTTGTGACCGAAGGAAGTATATAATATAATATATGCGCAGTGAGCTAGAGACAAGACCCCTCTTCTATGGAGATAAGATGATTTTGATTATTTTGTTCAATTATCTCGACAACCTGCCTCACATGCACGCTTAATTACAGTCGTTTGAGTTTATAATAAGCTTGAGTCTCAAATAATTTACGCTAGCTGTTTGCAATACTGAGCCGGTACATCATCTTGAGATTAACGAATCCACCACCTCGTCTTCGACGGGAACGTCTCCTCCCACTGAAAGCGCATTACCGGAAGCACCGGAATAAATCCAGGAAAATGTGAGCACCATTGTCAAATCTGGGATTTGAACTCCGGTAAGCTGGGGATACCACCATCCACCTAACCAACTCACAGGTTGATTTGCTACCTTAGCTGTTTCTGTTCTTGCATACATACCATTACTTGTGTATCACGATGATTGAGCCCTTTTTTTTTTTTTTTTTTGAAATCGATGATTGAGCCCTTCGATTGGATAGTCAAACGTGGTTGGTAGAGAAGATAAGATCCGTATGGTTTGGATCATTGGACCAGCACCTACAACTAATTACCAATCTTATCTTGCAATAGTCAATCCACGAGAGGATAGATCAACCGATTGGTAGACCTCGATCGTGTTTCTCATAAAATATTAGGGCTGGCAGGCAAGTGCACACGCATTGTAGTTGAGATGTTAGGTCTTATTACACATTTGCATAGCTCTTAGCCCTGTTTGGTTCTGCTGCGGGTTTCTAAAAATCTGTTGCGAAAAATCGAAAGCACCTTCCGGGTAGATTTCGATTTTTCGCAGCAGATTTTGAGAAATCGTTCGAAGGTTCGTTCTTTGGTTCGCTCATACGTGTATTTTTCGGCTGCGCTTTGGCGGAATCCGGCAGCAAAAATCGTTTGCTTTGGTGGAATCCTGTTTGGTTCGGCTGTGGATTTCAGAAATCTGATTGACAAAGTTGAACCAAACAAAGCCTTATGCTAGCTTATTCAGAACAACGGATGCAGAAATAGCAATGAGTTCCATCAATGCCACATGCTAGCCTATGAATCTCTTCTTTTCATCGGAACAAACTGCAACATAAAAAGTTGCAGCATAAAAAGGGTCAATAAATCAAATGTATTGGCAAATTTAGTGTGCAAATTTTCATCTTACAGCCAAAAATCTGACATGAACAAAAGGTAGCATTGTCAAGTTACCATCACTGTTTTTGAATTGTTCTTTTATTGCCCTCTGCCCTTTTGTTTGGAAAGGTAACTTTAGTCAAATATACATTCTGAATTAGCATACAAATGCAGGGCAAAGTATGGGGATGATAAATTCTTTTATAAGATGGACACACAAAAGAATCTGTCTAAACTCGAGGCAGCTCAAGAGAATCCTCAATGAGGGCTCATCAGTTGTAGCAAGCCTTCATCGTCTGACACGGCTAAAAAAACTCGCCATTCTTGGAGTTGTCTGGCAAGATGGAAAGCCCCCCAAAGCATTATTACTTTCAGTAACAATATTGAAATAAATTTAAATCTACATCCCAATTTCTTGATGGACAATTAAGTTTTTCTTGGCATTTTGCAGGACGGGAAAACGAAGGAAAGCGCAAGACATTGTAGTATAAGGCCATCGCTAGCGAGGATCAAAGATACCACCACCAAGGTGTAAGGGAAACTTTACAAGAATGATTGAAATACGAGTCAGATAGCCCATTACCATGCTAGGAAAGCTTATCTATGCAATTCTAGCAATATCATCTCTCAAAGTTGTGCTTTAGTAGATCACATCAAACCGTAGTTTGTTAGCTAAAATATGTGCCCTCAACGTGCTTTTTTGTACATTAGTCTTTGTACCTCATCTCTAAGAGAATGGAGATCTTTTAATTGCAAGAAAAACATAAATGCTTCTTCATATGAGGATCAAATCCAAAATATAATTTTTGGAAACAAGCAAAGATACCATAACAATATGAATGACAGAGAGGAAATAATAATTGTCGTGCACCTACACGCTTGAAGGATAAATAATTATGAATTGTGATCCATCCTTCCATTATATGATCCGATTCCAGGCTTGACTAATTCCGACACTGTTTTGCCAAGGCCTCAATTTCTTTTCGATGAAATGCCTAATAAATAAAAATCTTTTACTGCAGCCTACCAAAGGTAAAAATGAACATGTTAACAAAAATACAATGTTAAATAAAAGTTGCATGCAATTCAGAGGGCTGCAATACTAATGCAATAGAAGGCGACCTTCTTTACATCAGAAAGATGTGTGACTAATATAAATTTCAATGGACGAAGTGGATAAAATCTAAGTTAGGGAGCAAATAATCGTTCCAACAACAATAAGCCAATACCAACTATTGTTCCTATGACATCAAGACCCTTGAAAACTGATGCAAAGCTATGTGTTAAGATGAGGGGGCCAATGCCATCCGCGCCCCCAACATCTGTATTTTATCTTTGGTGTCCCTGACATGATGCAAAGCTATGTGTTAAGATGAGGGGGCAATGCCATCCGCGCCCCAACATCTGAATTTTAGCTTTGGCGTCCCTGACATGATGCAAAGCTATGTGTTAAGATGAGGGGGGCAATGCCATCCGCACCCTCAACATCTGTATTTTAGCTTTGGCATCCCTGACATATTTTGTTTAGCCCCATCATTGGTTGAAAGCCACCAAAAAATCCATCTCGATGTTGTTATTAAGAAGATGCAATACCAAGTTATTATTATTTGTAAAAGATTTGAATGAGACTGCCAAGTATTTGAACCAAGAGTATGCCAACAGGTGGCCAAAGATAACCACCCAGTGAAGAGTCTGGAATATTCCATTGTTTTCAATTGAGCTAGGAATAATCATCTTTTTTTGGTGGGGTGGGGGGGGGGCAGGGCTAGGAATCATCATCTTGAACTGTATTATTGTTAGGTACTAGAGACTATTTCATCAACTATGTTGTATTCATGCATCAATTGTTTATTCTTGTATTGTTATTATTATTACCACCATCATTTTTTTCCATTCAATCCAAAAAATGAAACGAGTTCCACAATTAAAGGATAAAAAAATAAAAAAATTAAGTTTTTGTTAGCAGAATAAAAAAACTTCTGGCAAAAAAAAGTCCCAAGCTGCTCTCTGGTGGAGGAGGCCCGGCCATCAAGGCCCATCATCTAAGCTTCATTCAGCCCGTCCTTCATCCAGTCAGCTCGCTCATCCCCCACCACCAACACCAAGATCCCGACGGCGGCGGACGGCGACGTGAGCCCCTCCGTCGTTGGCTTGTAGTGTGTAGACTGTAGAGGCGCTCCAGTCAGCATGCAGTCCCTTGCCCGCGTCATTGCGCGCCGCTGCGCCGCCGGGGGAGCGCCGGCAGCTCCGATTCCTCCTTGTCACCAGTCCGCCGGAATCTCCACGGGGTCAGCCTGCCTGCTTGCCCGCCAGGTGCTTGTCTTTATTCCTAACTAGTAACTCAGCTTCCTTGGGTGTTTGTCTGGGTTTTCCTAGCGCTTTGTAGAGTACGGCAAGCAAGCAATCGACCCTGTTCCAGCCAGGATGGGCTTCTCTTCTCCGGCCTCCAGCCTTGTTCATTATGCGATGCAACTCATTAATCATCTGCATGACAGTGCTGGGATGAATTGAACTCATGAGTTAGGCTCTTTTAAAGTTTCTGCCAGGACTCACTAGCCACTTCGGTAAGTGTGGTGGATAAATACCGAGTATATCTCCTCCTCCTACCACAATCATCTCGCACAATCAAAACCCATGGTACTTGTACATTCCGTCTTACAACACCGAGTTCCTGTTTAAGATCCACTAAAGTTTTAACTCTAACACCTTGCTCTCTCTCTCTCTCTCTCTCTCTCGACCTTGCACTTCCTGTGGTGGACACACACATGTTGTCTCCTGGTTTCTCAAAGAGCAGAGAGACAAACAGAGTAGAGAGACACCAGATATGTCACATGCCCTTTCTTTCATTACTTAGCAACGGATGCCTCTCTTGCTAAGCAACGAATGCTAGGATGCAACAGATACATAGTATTACAATATGGGACTGCTAGCACATTTATAGACCCACTAACCGACCCTTTGATGAACCGCCTCACCAAGTTCACTAAGAAATTGGTCAGACACAGCTTGGCGACAGTCACAAACGGACTGTTTTCATTCCTCTACTCAGCCAACATGCAGCTGTTCCTCTCACTTACAGGCATGCACTTTGGACAATTAAAACCAATTTGCCTCTTTCGTGTCATAGTAAGATTCAAATTGGTTTTTTATCGTGGAATTGACAGGACGGAGGTTTCAGTCACAGTGGGTTCATCGATTCCATTCGTATTGGTGGTGTTGTGATACCTAACCACAAGAGGGTGGAGTACGCACTGCAGTCCATCCATGGCATTGGACGGGCGCGTGCCCGTCAGATCCTTTCAGAGATGAATTTGGAGAACAAGGTCACCAAGGACCTCTCCAAGGAGGAGATCCTCACCCTCCGTGAGGGGATCGCAAAGTACATGGTTGAAGGAGACCTAGTAAGTAAATTCCCCCCCTTTTTTTTTCTAATCTGATTTGTCCCGTGCATGTCGTTATGTAAATGCTATCATGAGATGATTATAAATCATTCTGTAGACCTATCTGGTTCCTCTAATACTTCTTAGGCATATACTGAATAGTGCTCTTGACCATGCTTTACAGAGACGGTTTACTGGTGCGGCGATCGAGAGATTGGAGGGGATTAGATGCTACAGGGGCATGCGGCACCAGGATGCACTACCGGTACGTGGACAGAGAACAAAGACCAATGGCAGGACTCGCAAGGAAAAGAGGGCTTGAGTTGCCAACAAGTCGTTTGTGAGCCTCCCAGGAATAATTAGTCATGCTGCCATTGTTTAGCTCCTTTTAGGGGTTTCTTTGTACTGCATTACCGCGCTACTGTTAATCGAAAGTTAATACGATAATAAGTGCTAGGCGTTTCCCAGCCGGTCTCTGCTGGACTTTCATGAACTTTCAAATACAACTAGTTCGGGTTATTTGAATTCAGTTTAATGTTGTATGTTCTTCTATATCTATCATAATTCTTTAGCATAGCTTATATCCTTCATGTAGGTATGCAGCCTCATCTTATTCAGCTCTCTCCTACTCCTACCCCCTATATGTGATGCACGTTCATTTTAGTGCTGAAAAGGTGAAAGAAAAGCATCTCAATGCTGATATTGGATATTTGTGGATCTGTGCTACTAGCCCTGTTATATTATCCACTTCGGGTCTTTAAGGATGGTTCAACCTTTTGTTTGTTTTTTTATTTATAGTTTATCATACGCATAGAAGTGAAGCATTTTTTGCTATGATATGATATACGATTTTTCTTTTACATATTGTGTCTTAGCTTCAACAATTATCATTCTTATCGTAATAAGATCAACTCTGGTCTCATTCTATGCTTTTATATAAGAAGCTGATGCCATGCCGCCGTCATATCGCCCATCACTCACTGGAGCTGGGGGCAAAACTTGTTGTGCTAGATAGTCGAAAAATCATTGTGCTAAGGTTCCGCTGGGTTAACGCACCAAAACAACGATCGTTGATGATGAAGAGAAGTATAGATCAAAAGGATCCATCCCGTAGACCCACACACGAAGGTGGACAAAGTCTGGATCCATCGAAGAACATCGCTGATGGAATCCCGCGAGATCTGTAGGAGACACACCTCCACACACCCTCCGATGACACTGGACGGATCGCCGAAATGAAGGTTAGGTGGAAAGAACTTTATTTCATCTTCAGGAAGACACCACCGCCTCATCTTCTCTAAAAGGGATGCAAACCTAAACAAATTCACTAACAATAAAACGCCATAAAGGGATCCACCACATCTCCATAGCCCTAGGGCCACTGAAGATGAGGGGGACGGCGGCAGTGCGACGAAAGCCAAAGAAACCCTAAGCCTTTCCTTGAAGAGGAGATGGCGGTTGGGTCTAACCAAACAACCGTTCGCCTTAGCAATATTGAAGATCGCGCAATTAACAAACACATAAACATGAAACTAACTTTTTCGGTTAATACTTTTGTACAAATAAAATCGAATGATTGCATCAATTAACATTTGTCTGAGAACTTGAAAAGGAATTAAGAGACGGCGGGAGCTCTTTCTAGCTTGCCGATGGACATCATCCAGTTTCCCCATTCCGGTGACGATCAACTTGATGCCTTCCAGCTATTCAACGAATTACAAAAGTTTCACACAGATATGCAAATTGTTTTTGAAGCATCGTTGAGGAAATCGTCGATTACCTGGTTTTTGGAAGAACTGGAAAAAGAAACACTGGGCCCACCGTGATTTTTCATGGTCAAGGGTTTGACAGTATGACCGCACGGTGGGGTATTGTGGGCCCATGGTTGGACTAGATGGAGACTTTGCGTGCGCGCCACGGCGAGGGACCCGTCTGAAAAGGTTCCCAGCCATGGCCCCTCCCGCTCCCCTAGATCCACCGGAACTCCCAAGGCGACTCCACTCGCCGCCGCCGCCGCCGCCGTGACCCTCGGCGGCAAGGGGGCCACGCTTTCCCCGGCCGTCGTGCACGCCATCTTCCTCGCCCGCGCCGGCCCCGTCCTCATCGACCCCTCCGAGCTCCGCACCCTCTCCGCCTCCTCCTCACAGGACCAAACCCCAGCGCCACCGGGATACATCTCCCGCGCCGCTGCCGCCGTGCTGCTGCACAAGCTCCTCCTCACGGAGGACTCCTCCTCACGGCGGACTCCTCCTCCTCTGCCTCACCCGCGCTCGTCCTCACCGCCGCCACGGCCCGCGCCCTCGCCGCCGGGTCGCTCCATGACTCCGCGCTCACCCGCGACGAGGCCGCCGTTGCCGCGGCGTCCTCTCCGGAGCCCCTCGCCCTCGCCTGCTTTTCGGCCCCGCTCGCCCGCGTTGCCGACGCCGTCGCCGCGCTCTCCTGCGAGGCCGCGCGCTGGGCCGTCCCCGACGCGCCCGCCAACTCCGCCAAGGACGAGGCCAACGTCGCAGCCGACCTCAGGAAGCTTCTAGCCGGCTCCTCGAATCTCTCCGCCGGAGCCGGGGGAGGCGCATCCGCGTTCGACAAGGTGCCCACCTCGCACGGGCCCTTCCGCGCGGCGGCGCAAGCCCTCCACGCCAAGGTGCTGGCCGAGCTCAACGCTCCCGTCAGGCTGGGGAAGGAGGAGGAAGAGGCTTCCATGCTGCTGCCCGGCGAGGTGGAGGTTGAGGCTCTGATGGGGCTGGCCACAAGCCTTGTGTGGTCGGCGCACTCCATGTGCAAGCTGAGCATCGCCCGTTCGAGGCTCTGCGCGAGGACCATCACTGACACCGAGCTCCGGGAGAAGCTTGTCGCTGGGGGCGGCACGAATGTCGATGATCTGAAGGTGATGTTTGACAGGGTTAGGATTCACTCGGATGCGTTGTCGGTCTTGTGGGGAGTGTATAACTACTTGCTCGAGCTCAGGGAGGTCCTGGCGTGGGAGGCAGCCGTGGCCATGGTGGTGATTGAGATGGACAGCTCGATCGAGAAGCCACATATTGGTGGGGACAAAGAAGCCAGCAGCAGCTCAACGAAGAAATCAAAAGGCGACATGAAGGTCAAGAAGAAGAAGACGTTGGGGAAGGGCACTTCCTCTGTACTGATGCTGCTTAGGGACCATGCTAGTGATGGAAACGATGTTCCTAGCGTGGATTCTGCACTGGTTACAGATTGGGGAAAGAAGCTATCGCTCTTATTTAATCCCTTTTTTCATAATTTGGAGTCACTCTTGGATAAAATGAACAAAGCCATGGAGAGCAGTGAAGTGAAGAAGAGATTGCCTAAAGTTCCCAAGGTATGAATTAATGAACCATTGCGCACGGTGTTGTTACTTATCTTGATTCTTGAGTACATTTCAGAAGCATCTTGAATAAATACCCAGTCAATTTTGTAGCACCTTTTTCTGCCTGAATGTTCATCATTGCTGCTGCTAGGGAACACGGGACTTTGGGGGAGATCAAATGGCAATAAGGCGGCGTGCACTTTCAATAAATAACAGATGTATTTAAGATGCACGGTGCCGTTGAAATTGATACACCTGTATTTGAGTTGAGGGAAACCCTTGTGGGAAAATATGGCGAAGACTCTAAGTTGGTATATGAACTTGCTGATCAGGTACGGTTTCAATGTCCTTTTATAATTAATGTTAGCCGAAGGTTTTGGTTCCGCAGAAAGTCCCAAATTCTGTTTAATTTGTCATGTGCTGGTCTGTATATAAAATATCATTCGGACAAGGTTGATTGCAGAACTCTTAGAATTTTGGCATTCAGCAACACAGTCAATCCTTTGTTATACTATATACACTCCTTAGATGTTTGAAGTCTGACCATTAAGTAACCTGCAGGGTGGTGAGCTTTGCTCTCTGCGGTATGATCTGACCGTTCCATTTGCCCGATATCTTGCCATGAATAACTTAAGTGCACTCAGGAGGTACCAGATAGGGAAAGTATACAGGAGAGATAACCCATCAAATGGAAGATACCGGGAATTCTACCAGTGTGACTTGGACATTGCTGGAGTATACGAGCTGATGGAACCTGATTTCGAGGTTATCAAAATACCAACGGAATTGCTGGATAAGCTAGATATCGGTATGTATGAGATAAAACTAAACCATAGGAAGTTGCTTGATGGAATGTTGGAGATATGCGGCGTGCCTCCTGAGAAGTTCAGAACTGTTTGCTCGAGTATCGATAAGCTCGACAAATTGACATTCGAAGAGGTGAAAAAAGAACTGGTATGTGTCCAAACTCCTTTTGTCTGTTTTATTCTATGATATCGATGTGGATCCTATTTGTTATAGTCCTAATTAGTCATCATGCATTGCTGACTTAGGTGGAAGAGAAGGGTGTATAAAATGAAATCGCAGAAAAGATTGGCAATTTAGTGAAGACCAGAGGACCAGCGCTGGAACTTCTGCTAGAATTGAGAAAGGAGGGTAGCAAGTTTATGGAGAACAATGGCTCTATTGCTGCATTGAATGAGCTGGAGATATTATTCAAAGCTCTAGAAAAGGCAAATGCGATAGACCGTATAAGTTTTGATTTGAGTCTTGCTAGAGGCCTTGATTACTATACTGGTGTGATATATGAAGCTGTGTTCAAGGGTACCACACAGGTTTGGATTTTCTTAATTCATATCTCCACCTCACCTGCTGTTACCTTGTTAGTTTTTCCCTTTTTTACTTGTTAGTATTCCTAGTTAGCCATATATCTTATTGTGCAACCATATTACTTATGTACGGGGCACCGATGATTTATACCTGAAATCTGTCATTATTTATCATCTGAAACCATAACCCCATATCATTTCTTTTGAACACGGGGAAGAGCTTATCATTTGATACATGTTGTGCTAACTCATGTTTTGCGATAGGTTGGCTCCATTGCGGCTGGTGGCCGGTACGACAACCTTGTGGGTAGCATCGTCCCTGGCAAGAAAGTTCCCGCTGTTGGCGTCAGCCTTGGAATCGAAAGAGTTTTCGCTATAATGAAGCAACAGAAGGAAGAAAAGAAGCAGGTATCCCTCAATGCCCCTGGTCATATTGAGTCGTTATCTAGCTACAGTAGCATACCATAACTCTGTTAGTCTCTTGAACCTTACTCTCATCTAGGAAGAGGATGACACCGGGGAGTTGGGGCAATTTTCTGGTTTTTCTCACTCAATGTCATGCCTACCCTGAGGGGTTGGGGATACATATTTATAGGAGGCTGCTAGCCAGCCAAGCATATGCTAGATGCTAGTCTAAGATGCTATCCTAACAGCCACAAGGACCATGTGCTGCAGCCAAAGATGCTAACTGCCTAAAAGCTGTGCTGCAGCCCCACAAAGATGCTAACTGCCTAAAAGCTGAGCTGCAGCCCCACAAAGATGCTAACTGCCTAAAAGCTGAGCTGCAGCCCCACAAGGACTGGAGTACAAAGACTTATCCATCATTCTCCCCCTAAGTCTTGTGCGTCGTCTTGTGGGAGAGTTGGACCATCCCGATCCTGGAGCAGAGTTCGAGGAACTTGATCCTCCCAAGGGGCTTGGTGAGCAGATCCGCGAGCTGGTCTGCGGTGTTGATGTAGCTCGCCTGGATGCTTCCTTCTTCCAAGCAGCCTCGGATGAAGTGGTACCTCACCCGAATATGCTTGCTCCGTTCGTGAAAAACGGGGTTCTTTGCCAGAGCCAGAGCGGACTTGCTGTCCACCTTGAGCTGCACCGCTCCGGTGTCTCGACCGAGGAGATCACCAAGCAGTCGAGCGAGCCAGAGCGCTTGAGTGCATGCGGTGGAGGCCGCCATGTACTCAGCCTCGCAGCTGGACATGGCCACCACCTGCTGCTTGACCGACTGCCAGCTCACAAGGCACTTGCCGAGAAAGAAAAGAATCCCGCTTGTGCTCTTGCTGGTGTCGATGTCGCCGGCGTGGTCGATGTCGCTGTACCCGATGAAGTGTGTCGCACCAGGACACCGAGGGTAGTGTAGGCCGTGGTCAAGAGTCCCCGCAACGTAGCGGATGATCCTCTTCACAGCCTGCTGATGCTCCGTCGTCGGACGCTGCATGAACCGGCTAACGTAGCCGACGGAGAACGCCAAGTCCGGCCGTGTGTGGGCGAGGTAGCGAAGGCTCCCCACAAGACGCCGGTACTGTGTAGCATCCACCTCCTCCGTCGTGCTGTTGCGGCTCAGTTTCAGCCGCTCCTCCATCGGAGTGAGAGCTGGGTGGCAGTCGGTGAGCCCTGCGAGCTCAACAACGCGCTTGGCGTAGGCGGTCTGTCGAAGCGTGATCCCGGAGGCATCCTGGTGCACCTCGATGCCCAGATAGAAAGAGAGGAGCCCCAGATCACTCATCTGGAAGGCGGCCTTCATCTCCTCCTTGAACGCCGCCACCTCCGCATCCTTGGTGCCGGTGATCACCAAGTCGTCGACATAGACGCCCACCAGCAGGGCAGTTCCTCCACTGCCCCGTCGGTAGACGGCCGCCTCGTGTGGGCTCAGCTCAAAGCCCATCCCCTTGAGCGTGGAGTCCAACTTGGCATTCCACGCCCTTGGTGCCTGCCGCAGGCCATAGAGGGCCTTGCGCAGGCGGAGTACCTTGCCTTCCTTGCCGGGGATCACAAATCCCGGCGGTTGATGCACGTAGACCTCCTCCTTCAAATCGCCGTTGAGAAATGCAGACTTGACATCCATGTGATGGACACGCCAGCCCTCCTGGGCAGCTAGCGCAAGGAGGAGTCGCACGGACTCCATTCGTGCCACGGGAGCGAAGGCGTCGTCGAAGTCGACTCCCTCCTGCTGCAAGAAACCTCGTGCCACCAGGCGAGCCTTGTGCTTGACGATGACGCCGGCTTCATCCCTCTTGAGCTTGAACACCCATTTAAGGGTGATCGCGCGATGACCCCGAGGGAGGTCTGCAAGCTCCCAGGTGCGGTTCGTCTTGACCGCATCCATCTACAACTGCATCGCGGCGCGCCAAGCCGCGTCTCCCTCGGCCTCCGCAAAAGACCGAGGCTCGCCGTCTTCACACACCAATTGCAGCTGCGCCTCCAGATCACGGGACGCCAGTCCCGGCGTTGGCTGCTCGCCAAGGAGGTCCTCCATCGTACGGTACCGCAGCGGCTCGCCGTCATGATACGCGTCGATGCGCTCCTCGTCGTGAGAGAGCGGGGAAGCAAACTCCACCGGGATGGGAGCTGGTGCTGGAGTAGACGTGCCCGGAGGAGTGGCTATCGTTGCTGGAGTACGTGGCGTTGCCGGCTGTGGTGGAGCCGGTGAAGAGCTCGGTGCCGCTGAAGTCGTGGTCGGAGAGCGTGGTGCTACCGGTGGAGTAGTCGCCGGGGTCGAGGGAGACTTGGGAGCTGGGGTAGGCAAGCCCGATGAAGAACTGCTGCCTACTCCCCCAACCTCCTCGAAGTGGACATACTCGACGGTGAAGTCGTCATACCTCGGAGTCGAGCCGTCGTCCACCGCCTTGTCCCAAGCCCATCCTCGCCCTTCATTAAACACAACGTCGCGCGCCGTGCGCACACGTTGTGTCTTTGGGTCGAGGATGCGGTAGGCCTTCGAGCCCTCCGCGTAGCCGATGAACACTCCCGGAGTGCTCCTGTCGTCGAGCTTGCCGATGTGGCCAAGCTCCTTGGCGAAAGCGAGGCAGCCGAAGACCCGCAAGTGGGAGACCGTCGGTTTTCGCCCGTGCCAGGCCTCGTATGGCGTCCTGCCGTCGAGAGCCTTGGTAGGCGAGCGGTTGAGGATGTAGACGGCCGTCGCCACCGCCTCTCCCCGGTAAATAGCTGGCATCCCTCTCTGCTTGAGAAGGGCCTGAGCCATCCCCACAATCGTCTGGTTGCGTCGCTCGACGACGCCGTTTTGCTGCGGGCTGTACGGCGCGGAGAAGTGGCGTTGGATGCCTTCATCAGCGCAGTACGACGCGAATTCAGCTGCCGTGAATTCGCCGCCGTTGTCGGTGCGTAGTACGCGTAGTTTGTGGCCGCACTCCGCCTCCGCAGCCACCTGCGCGCGCCTGATGGCGTCCGCCGCCTCTCCCTTGCTGCCAAGGACCAGCACCCACATGTAGCGGGAGAGGTCATCAACGAGCAGCAGGAAGTAGCGTCGTCCTCCCGGTGTGGCCGGCGTCACCGGGCCGCACAAGTCCCCGTGTACGAGCTCGAGCCTCTCCTTGGCTCGGAAACTCGTCCGCTTGGGAAAGGGGAGTCGCCTCTGCTTCGTCATCACGCAGATGTCGCAGAATTGCTCCACGTGGTCGAGGCAAGGCAGGCCTCACACCATCTCCGTGGCACCGAGCCGCTTCAGGGCCTCGAAGTGAAGATGCCCAAAGCGCTCATGCCACTGCCACGCCTCGTCGTCCCGACGAGCTGCGAGACAGAGAGGTTGTGCCACCTGCACGTCAAGGACGTAGAGTCGGTTGGCACCTCTGGTTACCTTGGCGAGAAGGCGTCGGTGGCGATCCCAGATGCGTAGGATCCCATGCTCGATCAGCACGCGCGAGCCGTTCTCGTCCAGCTGTCCCAAGCTGATGATGGAGTTCCTCAGCGCGGGGATGTAGTAGACGCCAGTGAGCAGCCGATACTCTCCGGTCTTGGCGGCGAAGATGACGGAGCCGACACCCTTGATCTCCACGGCGGAGGCATCCCCAAACTTGACGGAGCCTCGTACGGTGGAGTCAAGCTCGGCGAAGAACTCCCGTCGACCGGTCATGTGATGGGTGGCACCGGTGTCGAGGCACCACCCGCTGGTCTTGTCCTTGCCGGAGCCATCACCAAGAAGGGCATGAGCTTTTGGCTCGTCGAGGTGGAGGAGAGCCGCTGCGGTCGGGGCCGCTGGAGCTAGCTCGATGCTCGCATGTGCCATGAACAGAGCCGGCTCCTCCTCCGCCTGTGCGACATGGGCCTGACCGTGGCGTGGCTGCCGCCAGTCCTTGGCCCAATGGCCAGTCCGGCCACACTTGTGGCAGGTATCATCTGGCGCCGGCTGGAATCTGCCAGCGGCGCCTCCTCGGGTGCCTTCGCGGGGATCACCTCCGGCACGTCCTCGCGCACCGGCCTGAGCGTCGTTGCGCGCCCTGCGTGGCTTGCCGCGCTTGCGGCCGCCTCTCATGGAAGAGGGCTCCCCCCTCCTCCTGTCACCATGGCGGGAATCCCACTGCTCCCGAGTGAGGAGGAGCTTTCCGCCAGTGGTGATGGGCCCCGATAGGGGTTGTGGCTCGTCGGTGTCGATGACCTTGAGGCGACCCATCGCCTCCTCGATCGTCATCGTGGAGAGGTCTAGCAGCGACTCGATCGAGCGAGCCATCTGCTTGTACTTCTCGGGGACGCAGCGAAGGAGCTTCTCGACAGCTCTCTCCTCGTCGTAGGTGTCATCGCCGAACTGCACCATCTTCTGTAGGAGAGTATTGAGACGGAGAGCAAAGTCATCGACGTCCTCACCTGGCTTGAAGGCCAGGTTCTCCCACTCCTTGCGAAGGGCCTGCAGAGTGGACTTGCGGGCGCGGTCGCTGCCTATGCGGGCTGCAGCGACGGCGTCCCAAGCCTCCTTGGCAGTCCGCTTGTTGGAAAGCGAGAACTGCATCTCGGGCGGGACTGCGGCGATGAGGGTGTCCAGTGCCCGTCGATCCTCATGGTAGTCGACGTTGCCATGCTGGACCGCCTCCCACATGTGATGCACCTGGAGCCTGATCCTCATGACCGCGACCCACTCAACATAGTTGGTTTTGGTGAGGGTAGGCCACCCAGCACCGGGACCAACTTCCCTGACCACAGTCCGGACCCCGTAGAGGCCGTGGTCTTGGTCGTCCCAGCCGCCGCCGCCGCGGTGCACGCCTCCACCGTGCGCGCCTCCGTGCTCAGCTGCCCACTGCGCCGTCCGCTCTTGTGCTGCACCATCGCCCCCTGCGTTGGCGCAGTCTTCAGCAGAAACGGAGCTGTTGGTGCTCTCACGCAGCACCTTCACCTCCGCCGCCGCCTCACGTGCGGAGTCCGCTGCCGCTGCTGCTTCTACCTCCGCTCTGGCCGCTGCCAGCTCCGCCGCTGCCAGCCTTGACGCCCTTGCTGCCGCCGCAGCGGTTGCTGCAGCCGCTCGCTCACGCTCCTCTGCCGCGGCGAGCTCGGCCTCCTGCCGACGTTGCGTACTCGAGGTAGCCGTGTGCTGAGAGTGGCCTGCAGACATGGCTCGCTGCTGGGGGGCTGCTGCGCGAAGGGCGGGTGGCTGCAGACGAGCTGCTGCTCGGCCGCGTGGAGGGAGAGGTGTGACCAGGGGCAGCCGGTGCCGCTGCTGCTCTCTTGGCAGCCGGCGCTGCTGCTGCTTTGGGCTGGGGCTGCTCCTTCCCAAGGGAAATGGGTGAACAGGAGATGCTCACGCTGCAGGATAACCTGGCTCTGATACCACTTGTTAGTCTCTTGAACCTTACTCTCATCTAGGAAGAGGATGTCACCGGGGAGTTGGGGCAATTTTCTGGTTTTTCTCACTCAATGTCATGCCTACCCTGAGGGGTTGGGGATACATATTTATAGGAGGTTGCTAGCCAGCTAAGCATATGCTAGATGCTAGTCTAAGATGCTATCCTAACAGCCACAAGGACCATGTGCTGCAGCCAAAGATGCTAACTGCCTAAAAGCTGTGCTGCAGCCCCACAAAGATGCTAACTGCCTAAAAGCTGAGCTGCAGCCCCACAAAGATGCTAACTGCCTAAAAGCTGAGCTGCAGCCCCACAAGGACTGGAGTACAAAGACTTATCCATCAAACTCAGCTTGGCTTCTCGGATTTACAGGAGGTATGTTCAACCGAGACAGAGGTTCTACTGTCAATCCTCGGGAAGGACCTTGTGTTGGCTGCCGAGCTGGTGGGCGAACTGTGGAGTGCGGGGATAAAGGCGCAATTCAAGCTCACGCCTAGGGTGCAGGACCACATAAGGTTTGCGACGCAGTCAGGCATCCCATGGATGGTGCTGGTTGGCGAGTCCGAGACGAGGGACGGGACAGTCAAACTGAAGGACATCCGTGCTCGCCGGGAGGAGGAGATTCCGAGAAAGGATTTTGCTCAGGCGCTGAAGCAGAGATTAAATAACTGATCCCTGCTAGAGATGAAGAAATCTTAGGAAGAAGGTGTGGAGCAGAGATTAACTAAATGCCTCTAGAGATTAGATCCTGGGAGAAGATGCGGAGCAATGTTTGTACGCTGATCTCAATTTTCTGCCGCATCCATTTACATATGCTGAAATAGATATACTTATGATGCTAGTCTTTGATTTATACTTAAGAAAATAGAAGTGTCTTTAATTTCTACACTTGTCTTCTGTAATGGATAAACAATAAGAAAAGTTTGGGCTGTGATGAATGAATTGTCTTCATTGCTACAAGATGTTTTGAGTCATCTATGCTTGGAAACTTGGAAGAACTGTTGGTTGTAGAGACACATATATATACTTATTGTAGAGACATCCATTAATATGTGTCAGTTCTGCTAACTGGTGGGTGAATGCCAGCTCTAACCATGTAAGCTCTCTTCCTTCTTGGTGATTACAACTATTTGCCATATGTTGAATTTTTTAAACGATCCATGTGTATGCAGATCATTAGATCGCCCATGCACTGTATATCTTTCAATTCCAGCAAATCATATTGACATGCCATACACATGGTAGTAATTATTCTCTGTTTCTTGGCAGCATATCGTATTGACACTTGGCATCATTCTTTTGCTCTATCGACCGAGACGAGGTACCTGTTCTCTCCCCTGCCCCTGGCTAGCTCTTCAGTTTAACATCCATTTCTATGCTAAATGATAGGGGTGTAGTATCTACTCTTCTCAGCTCTCTGAAA
This sequence comes from Bromus sterilis, assembly GCA_950022295.1. Lineage (NCBI taxonomy): Eukaryota > Viridiplantae > Streptophyta > Magnoliopsida > Poales > Poaceae > Bromus > Bromus sterilis. The sequence continues at coordinate 376,592,067 of OX465598.1, forward strand.
CCTTACATTTTGGATGTATACGCAGCTAAAATTTCAAATGCTTTCACTGGTAATATTGAGCTTGTATGCATTTGAGACTTTCCAGATAAAATAAAATGATTTTGTTGTCAATGTCCAAAGTTGTATGCTGGATGAAAAATTGGCCTTTTCCAAAAACATAACATGCTGTAGTTGGCTACAGTAGGGTCGCAAAGAGGAAAAATGTTCCTTTTCTTTGGTACAAACGAGCTCGAAGGTTTCTTCTTTGTTTCGTTAGGCGATGCGTCTAGTTCCTAAAATAGCTTAACACAAAGTATGCAGGCATTTTAAGGCAATCTACCTTCCTAAAAGTCCAGCACTTTACACAAGAGACCTGCATACACCAATTGAACCATGGGACTGCTATTTAAATATAGGGTACACAAATCTCAATCAAACATGTACTGCAGGATATACATACCACAACCGAATAGGAGGTAAGTTCAAAAAGATAAATAATGGAAGTAAGATTATAACAGAAGTACAAATTGCAAGAATCTGTAAAGTATTTAGCAGTACCGCATACGCAACATTACAAGAATCAATAATGGATGAAGTGTGTTTATTTAGCCCTCAGGAAGGCGATGCTGATTGCATGGAGCAGTCTCCACTTAATTATACAATATGTACCAGATGATTTGTAGGTCAACTGAAGAACAATGTGACATCTTCCAATCTCTTCACTCGGTGATTATCTTTGGCCACTTGCGGGCGTACTTTTCGTCCAAGTACTTCGGGGTGTCCTTCAAATCTTGCACCAAGAACTTGGTTATTTCATCCGCTTGATTACCAACACTTAGATGCACTTCTTGGAGGCGTTTAAGAGTCTCCATCCCATAGATCCCTTCAAAGGCTTGGAACCGCATATCGATCCTCTCCAGTTCTGGCATTACATCTTTTCCTGTGACTGCAAAGCTCAACCTTGGCACCAGAGTCGCAAAGAAACGAAGCAACTTTAGACTCTTGAATCCTCCAGGTGGAATAATGATTTCCCTATCTGTAAGCTGTTTATTTTCCTCAAGGATGTCCACTATGTCCCTATCATCCTTGTCTGCACTAAGTGTGAAGGTGAGAGAAAACAATTTGGGCAGGTCTTGGATGAGCTTGAAAGTATCAGTCCGAAGTACTGTTACAGAAAGGATCAACTTATAGAGGTTATTAAGATCTTTGATCCACTTTGGGGGCTTTTCCATCTTGCCAGACAGCTCCAAGCCAATGATGTATCTTGGAGGAGCGGACATGGTGTCCAATGAGTTAATGAAATCAGAGCCCTCATCATTGATTGCAAGAGTCTGCAGACCACAGCCGCAGAGGTACTCAATGGAGGAGTGTAATTGTTTGAATGTCGGACTGCCTTCCCATATATTGAGCTTGTAAATGGCAAGCTTCCTTAGCCCTGTCAGCTGATGAAGGCTTTCTACAGCTGATGAGTCCTCACCAATCTCAATCCCTGATAGTATACGAAGTGCTTTCATCGGCTCCTTATTCTTCTCATGTGGCAACTTCAAAGCCTTCTTTGTGTTTTTGTTCCCTCCGAGCATGCTACAAAGCCGTTTGAGTTGTCCAAAAGCTTTGGGCAACACAACAACATCAGTCTCCCTTATGTCAAGAGTTTCTAGATACTGGAGCTTCTCGATCTTTGAGGGAATCTCAGAAACCTCTGTTCGTCGAAGGCTCAAATACTTTAGCACAAGCATTTTACATATGTCATTTAGATGTTTATCTTTCAATCCTTTCCAACCCTCAAGATCCAACACTTGTATTATTCCATTATTGAACGAATGGAAAGGTAGTCCCCGGTTCTGGCTTCCAAACGCTGTCAATGACCGAACTTGAGACAAGTTCATGCCTTTTGTTGAATTCCCATGCTTGGAACCACTGCTTTGCATGGAAAGTCGACGGACTTTGTTGCTAGGTGTTGGCATCAGCCAATGTCCACCAACGACAGTAATAAAATTCTCTTCACTTGACTTGGACACGATATATTCAAGAATCATGTCGTGAACTTTAAAGGATTTGACCTTCCCATTGCTGCTGTGATCCACAGGGCGTATTATCTTCCTTCTTACGAGCTGATTGAAGTATGTTTCTGCGACTTCCTCTGCACTTAGCCCTTGCTTCTCAGCGACAAAGCATTCAGATATCCATCGTCGGGTCAGACGCTTCTTACTAATTTTTGAGCCCTTGGGGAATATGCTCAAGTACAATGAGCATGTCTTGAGATCTGCTGGCAAATCATTGTAGCAATAATCAAGTATCCTTGTGACCCCCTCCAAAGTAAGAGGAGCCACCCGCTCTGGAAATAATGACTTGCAAACATTACTCCAATGATCACTCCTTTTTTGTGTGTTACAGGCCACAAGGCCAGCCATGGTGACTATGGCCAAAGGTAGCCCCCCACAATATTTCCATATCTCGTCATGGACCTCTTCTTTCTCCCTATCTTTGCTGCTTTGTGGATCAGAAACACGATCATTTAACACACCTTTGGCATCAGCATCACTAGGAACATCAGCTGAATGCAGATGATCAGTTCCATCTCCTTCAGAGGGCTCAGTGCCAACAACTTGAGATCCTGTATCCATTCTTTCACCTTCTTTGCTGCTTGAGGATTCAGAAACACCCTGATGAAATAGACTTTTGGAGTTGGCATCACTTAGAACATTAACTGTGTGCACATAGTCAGTTCCATCTCTTTCTGAGCACGCCGCACCAACAGCTTGAAATCTTGTAGTTACTATTACTCTACTATCCTTTGTATTATCATGTGGCAACCAATTTCTAATGGTCTCCCATGTTTCTACAGACCATACATCATCAATCAAGAGGAGATACCTGCCAAGGAAAAGGAAACAAAATACGAGTGAGAAGAAACACACTAGCCTATTTAAGTTTATATCACTGAGAAAATAAAATCCTCCGAACAGTCCAAGACCTTATACTTATTCAAATAAACACAAATTCAACAACTTTGGCCCGACCTATGTCCAAATTTCCATATCTCTATGAATTGGATGGATATAGTTTTCTATTTTTGCTTTGAGTTACTAGGTCCAAGTTTAGTATGTTAACTGCTGACATTTTATCAATGTTTCAGAATTTTTTATTTATATTTGACTAGGTTCAGTTATAAAAATTGCTATTGGTAACAAGTTGAAATTCAGTTATAAAATTTGCACAATTATTCCTTGTGCATCTTTTTTTTGTGACAAAACTTCCTTGTGCAACTTAACTTTATCTAATACGTAATATTTTGGTGTTTTATTATCAAGGATCCACTAGTTACATAATTGTGTATTAATATCATTTTATAGAAAAAAAAACTCCCATTTTCAGTAACCATTGTACATACTTCAGAATGAAATTTCTGTGGTAAATAACACAATTTGTTCACAACTTTACTACAATTCAGATACTTGATGCATATGCACACTCATTACTACGAGTAACTTAGAAAAAAATAAAATAAATGATTTCGGGGTACCTCCTTCCAAGCAGGCGTTTTTTGAGTTCTGCAATAAGTTGGTCACGATTCATTGTTTCTATCTTACTCTGCATGTTGCCATCATTGCTTCGTGGCCTGTGACCAGAGAGCAGTGGCACAACTCGTTTCACCGAGCTTTTAATGTCTGCCACTAGGTTTTTCTTCTCCAAGTTCCCTGTGTTGCTGCCCTCCTGCCCCTCTTCCTTTGGCTTGATTTGACTGTCTGCTGGCTTGATTTGCCCAAGAACATCCCTGAGGACTTCACCTTCATCGAAGTTCTGAGACACCGTGACTGATGCCCTGCAGTCAAATTCATTCCTGAAATCTCGGTACAGTGCCATGGCAATGGTGGTCTTTCCCACACCACCGAATCCAATCAAGGACACAACAGCTCGATGAGAGCCTTTATCATGCTTGGTTAGCCAACCACTGAGCTTCTTCATGTCCACCTTCACTCCCACGGGATTCTCTGTGCGGATGAGCTGACGGCTCGCCATCAGATGCTCAGCAATGCCATACGTAACAGCATGGGTTGTTCCGGTTCCGGAGCTTCTTCTCGGGATTGGGTTGTTCACTCCATATCTGCTGCGCCTCTCAGCAATGTATTGTGCCCGGACCTTGAGCTCTGCAATCTTGGAAGCAATGTCGCGGCGAGGCCAGAATGTCCACAGCTCGTAGACTGCCATCACGATGAAAGAGCAGCTTGCATCGCTGAGGGAGTCCTGAGGGAGGCGATGAGCAAAGTCATCGATGCAGTCTTCCATGTCATAAGCCATGTCACGAATCTGTTTCATCCAGTTCTTGAGCCGGCGATCATGATCGTCCAGGGCAGAGCCGAGATCGCCAAGAAAGGCCTGCATGCTGGCGAGCTCATCGCTGATGTACTGGATGTCACCACGGACACCACGGATCAGAGTGTACTCTTGGGCAAGGAGGCCGCCCAACTTGCCCAGGAGAGATCTCATGGTGGCTTCCGAAGCACCCACTACAAACTCCATCTTCTCCTTCTGTGTGCTCTTCACTACAACAATCTGTACCCTCCTGCTGTTGCAAGTGCAAAGACAGTTCAAGTCCACTGCCTGCTCAGCACTTGTTGTTCTATGAAAGGAATGAAAAAAAAAGGAAAGATAAGGGTCACAAACTCACAATACATGAATCGTGCCTAGAAAATAATCAAATACAAAAAGGCTCTATATGTGTAATTAGATCATGGAGCAATTTTGTGAATATCCAATTGTCCCCAGTCTATACAAGCAAAAGTTTTACGACCACTGCTAGATACTACACCCAGTTTTTATGCATATATCACGGCTTACAGAATTGGCTAACCACGATATATAGAGATGAACAACAATATGTTTTCCCCCAAAATGAAATGAAAACCAACAATATCTAAAGTTCTCATCCCTTGTCAATGCTTGCATATAATGCTTAGGCTTTGTTCGGTTAATCCTCTTTTGAGGAGGATTGGAGAGGTTTGGAGGGGATTGAAGAGGAATTTGACTTGTTGGGGATTAAATCCTCTCCAATCCACCCCAATCCCTTCAAAATCTCTTGCAACCGAGCATGGCCGTAGGAGATTGTGGACGTTATGCATTTCAACACAATGTTACCGATTTTGTTTTCCAGTTTTCAATATTTTTGATGTCATAGTGCAAATTAATGGATAATCATAGTAGTGCTGATTAATGGAGTAATAAATGCTCGACGATGATGATAGGTTGGTAATCACAGTGACCATGTCAAGGGAAATACTAGAAGACAAGAGAATATGGGCATGGGGGCAGAGGAGGCACCTGCAAACTGGACAATAAGCTGGTCACTGAGGAGCCTCGAGTAGTCATTGGCTAGGGCATCCACCATCGAAGGCGTCAGCTGCACACGCGGCTGGAAGCAGGTGCGGTCTACCCACCACAATCTCCATCTTCTCCTTCTCTGTTGCTGCAAGATCAACAATAGACAGAATTCACTTCCATTGTCACCTCCTTAGCAGTTGTCACTCTATAAAAGTAAAGGAAAAACATCGTAAAGGCGGTCATCAATCCATCAATCCTAGTGAGAAATTAATTTAGATAAATGCTAGACACCCAACTTGGTATTCAGAATACCCAGGCTTGAGAAGAAATAGTCAAGTCAGAACATGAAACAATTCTTGTGAATAGTAAATTGCCTCCAACCAAATAACGTACTCCTTCCATTCCAAATTAGATGACTTCCATTTGTTCACATGTGCATGTAGACATGTATACAAATGAAAAGTCATCTAATTTAGAACGGAGGGAGTATGAAAATACGACAATTGGTACTCTCCTCTCCCGCACTTAAACTTACTCACCGATGGATGCTAGATAATACTACCTTTGTACCAAAATATAAGACATTTTTCTTAAATTTTGCATAGATCATAAAAGACGTTTTACATTTTGTTACATCTTTCTGAGGCATCCAGTGCATCCTGTATTAATTAGGAGTAGGACTCGAAGATCTGGCAACTAACCCCGAGATGAAGAGCATTTCGTTATCGACAAGACTGAACGAAAATCAACAAAATTAAGGTGTCACATCTTTTGTCCATTTTTCATGGCAACTTAACAAGCAAATAAGAGGCCATGCTTCCGATTAATTAGATCTCTCTTCCCTCAAAAAGAAAAATGAAAAGAGAGAGAAACAAGAAGGGGAAGTAGGGGCACCTGCGACCCTGGCCGGCGAGCAGGCTTTAGCAGTCAGTGGCTGTCAGCAGCGTAGGCCTATGGACGGCATGGTCGTTCGGCTTTGGGGCAGAGGATTTAGCAGACTGCGTTAGATTGATATGCCAGGTAGTGGTAGAGGCCGGGGTACCGAGGATGGTGGTGCCGTCTAGTATAAAGCAAACACGAGTATTAGGAGGAAGAGAAAGTTGGCAAGCTGCTGAGCTTTGCTTGCTGCATCAACTTTGCTCGTCTGAGAAGGAACACATCATTCCTGGAGTATGTCAATCCAAAGACAAAGGAAAAAGAAGCCGTGGCGTGTCGTTGAATAATTATTCGAGGAAAGCTAGCTGTGGAAAGGTACACCATTTTTCAGTAGCAGTATTTCTTCATTACATAACATAACCAGTCAAAACATTTTTTCTAGACGATGGAAGATGAACACATCATAAATTCATTTCATGCGTCAATGCATGCGTTCTTTGGCACCCAGAGCAAAATGGCAAAGCTGAAAATGATGGTAAGAATTCGATAGTAATGAAGACATGAAATCACGAGTGAGGGCTCTTTCAAAAGGTAAAGAAGGGTGCGATTCTTTTGGAAAAGAATGGAATAGCTTCGCTTGTTTTCCAAGGAATGCATCCACCGCTGGGCCGGCACTATATTCTTGGAGTATGCCTATTCCTTGCTTTGTTAAAGAAAATTATTCTTGTTCTTTTTACTCAAGGAAAGGAGAACATCCTATTCCTTGCTTTTTCAAAGGAAAAGGAAAAGAAGAAGTTAAGTAAATATTCCCATCCGTAAAGAAATATAAGAGTGTTTAGATCACTATTTTAGTAATCTAAACGCTCTTATTTAAGACCACACGTGGGACTATAAACTATAGATATAACTATTCTTCTCTGTCCCGTTCTATTATAACCAGCGGAAGTGATCATTTAGGGGTTGATCTCCACGTCCCACACAGATAGACACAATTCAAGGACGGCCGCCGGGCCGGCGCCGGCTTTGAGAGAGACAGGGTAGGCCAGGAAGGAGCTGGGGCCCGGAGCTAGGCCTGTTCCTTCAGCTCCAGTGCATACGGCCTAGCTGAGCCATGGAGGGAGCTCACGTGACTGCAGCCACGGGAGTCTTGGGACCCGTCGTAGCGAGGCTGGGTGCTTTGCTGGGCAACAACTACAAGCTTCGGCGCCGGACTCGGAAGGACATACAGTTCATCAAATCCAAGCTGAAGTATGTGCATTCTATCCTTTGGATGGTATGGGAGAAGGAGGATCGCGATGCAGAATCAAAGGTCTTGAAGAATGAAGCGCTGGATCTTGCCGCCGATATGGAGGACGCCATTGATGACTTCATCCTCACCATGGAGCGCAGCCGCAGAAACATTCACTTGATGGTGCAGAGCAAGATCCAAGCAAGCCCTTTCCAAGATTTCAGAACAAGAGTAGATGACGTGTCGGCCCGGTGCCGCAGCAAGTGGAAGTGGGAGAAGAACAAGTGTGCTGAACCCATCTCCAGTTTTTTTTTCAAGAAGAAACATCAAATCCAGCACCGCCAGCAAACCGCCTCCTCCTCGAGCTCCATTTGTCTGCAAGGACCCGTCAGAGCTTGTGGGAATGGGCAAATGGAGAAAAAGATCTCGTCAGATACCTGGTAGGAGGAGAAGAAGATCCAAGGACCTCATCAGATACAATGGTGCAGACGCAACTCAAAATGGCATCCATTGTTGGAATGGCCGGCATGGGGAAAACAACCCTTGCCCACCTTTGTGTATGAGGAGATTGAAAACAAGTTCCATTGCCGGGCTTTTGTGTCCGTCACTCCAACTCGTAACATGATGGAGGTTCTCACAAGTATTCTTCAGCAAGTAGGAGCTGGACCAATTGCTGGCACCAAAGCAAGCACGGAGGAAGATATCATCCACACCATATCCAATTTCCTGGAGAACAAAAGGTGCCCAATTAAAAAAAAAGGTTCGATTCAATTCATTCTTATGAAATGTGCACTGTGAGGATTGGGACTTCAAATTTAGATTTGAGGAAACTTGATTTCAACAATTAATTTGATCATGATGTTTGAAATTTGAACAAAATTTAATTTTTATTTTATGGATTTTGGCAAAAAAGAAAGTTAAATTCTACTATATAGAAATTTGATACAATAAAAGTATGTTGGTGCCGTCTATATTTCCTTCCTGAGGAATGCTTCAGTACACACCCTTTAGAAAGTTCATACTTTTTTATGCAAATTGAGGATGGAGATCAGAACTTACCCCTTGGCTAAAAGAGGTATTTTTGGTAATGCTGTATCACTCATGACACTGTATTATTTTTGCAGCTCTACTCGGTACTCCTACTAATTATATGAATGAGACAAAATTGACTCACAATGCACCGCTTATTACATCGACACAGAGATAGGGAGCCCACATTGACACCTTTATGCCATACCTGGGAGGAACTACATGGGTTATGAATGATCAAATAGCAAATATATGGTTTTAGAATCAATAGATAAGTTTTTTCTAAAGCTCTACTCGATTTTTCCACCTATATGATGAAGGCATACTTGACTCTTGAATCGAGATCGTTGCCATTCTGCCAGAGAGCGCTTGGAGACACAAGAGGGGTTTTCCGCAAAAGAAGAGTACCAATATGCACATATCAATAATGGCTTTTGGGTAGCCATTTTGGATACCATATATACAGGCGTGTAGGTTACTTATTCCAAGTTGATTTTGTTAATTATCAATTGTCAGTGTTGAGGCGGAGCATGTTTTCAAGTGGTGTTAATGTGATATTTATGTTCGCTAGTATTTGCGAAGAAGTAGGTTTGCATAGTTTTGGCATCCACATGAGAACATTGTATTTTGTTGAGATAGCAAAAATTATTAAAAAATTACATCTCAAGTAAGTGAAGAATTAAAGACGTGTAAATTACTCGGGTTTCCTTATATATCTTTCACTATTACAAAGCATCCTGAATGTAAGTCAAATGTAATACTCGATTTATATATGTAAGCTGAAAGTTACACTCGGTCTATACGACACATGGCAAGATGTGGTGGTTCAGGATTGGATTGCATTGCCCAGATTTATCTATTCGCCGGGTACGGTGGTCGCGCACTTGGCTTATCGAAAGGCCGAGCGACAGGGATGACACACGATTTATTGTTTTCTACGACAAGGTGGGACGGGACCACACTTACTCTGAGCCGGCTTATGGATAGGCTCGCTCGGCGTATCCCACGGTTTGCTTCTGGACCGGGTCTAGCATAGCATGGGTACCCGACTTATGGTCTTGCTAGGCTTGTGGTGGGCCGTCCGGTAAGCAAGGACGGATGTCATGTCGCTTTTTTTTTACCGGGTGCCTTCGTTTACGGCTGGACTTATTTATAAGACGAGTGCCGGTAATAAAACTTCCGGCTTATTGCCCAAAGGCAATCTAATTTAAGCCCTCACTATGACGCCAGGTGTACACTAAGCGTATACTATGCCGAGGCGTGTTTTGCTTTCGCCGTGTGGTTTTGGTACTCGGCATTAAAGTATTTTTCTGTAATGTTGACATGTATGATAGTAGTACTATTTATGATACTTTTATTTCTATTATGACCAGCGATGCACGTACCGTTCCCTGCGCTGCTGATTTGGGACCAGGTGGCATACCCAATTAGCCAACCTTCCTTTCCTATTTCCTTTCCGGTTTTAGAAAGAAAAAAACAACGTGCGTGCAGGAGTGGTTCCGATATACTAGTATTAAATGGTACTGGTTAATTACATTTATTATTGCTGCATACTCCCTCTGTTCCGAAATGTAAGTCCGTGGGATCAATTTCCGACCAGGTGAATAGTAAGGAAAGGACCAGATTACCCCGTGCTAAATTTGAAATTCCCCGATCTGGGCGTCTTCCACCTCCGGCCCCGATCCGGGCGCCGTCCACCTCCGGCCCCGATCTGGGCGTCGTCCACCTCCGGCCCCGATCTGAGTGCATGACTCCTCCGCCCTCCTCTGCGCGCCTGCCTCCTCCCCAATCTGGCGCCTTCCTCTAGGTGGCAGCAATCGGACGCCCTCCTCTTCACAGGGCGGCAGCAATCGGACGAGCACAAAAAGGAGGAATTTGACCTGCATGCCTTGCTTTTTGTAACCATCAATGATTGGCCTGCTCTTAGTAACATTTCAGGGCAGTCAAACAAGGGATACAATGCATGCACACACTGTTTAGGTGAGACTGACAGTATATATTTGGGAAACAAGAATGTGTACCTGGGGCATCGTCGATTTCTTCCAAAACAACATCACGTAAGAAAGAGAGGAAAGCATTTCAGAGGTGAGGCAGATAACCGAACGAAGCCTACCCGCCCTACTGGGGATGTTATATATGATATGGTCAAGGATTTAAAAGTGATCATTGGAAAGGGTCCTGGCGGACAATCTGTTCCGCATGATGTTGACGGACACGTACCCATGTGGAAGAAGAAGTCTATATTCTGGGAGCTACCCTACTGGAAATTCCTAGAGGTTCACTCGGCAATCGACGTGATGCACGTGACGAAAAATCTTTGCGTGAACCTGAAAGTACATGTAGTCCCCATGTGTGGTTTTGGTAATTAATGACAATCCTTATGGACTAATGTTTGCATTGAGATATATATTTGAAGGAAAGCTACATAGGCAATGCATGAAGAACATTGTTCATCAACACAAATGTATCCATTGTGGCTTGGTAATGAATGATGATTCCAATAAAGCAACAATGGTATCAAGTATCTATGAATGGATAATGCGAAGAAGAGTGGATGAATTTGCAATGAATACAATCAATAGTAGACCGGTCTTTGGGTCACATGTGCTGAATACGACCTCGGAGTATGATGATTCAAAAGGGAATGTCATTCTCCTCGACAAGACGAAGAATATTCATGTCACCACTTGATCATAGAGTAAAGATAATTGTTGACCAAGATAAAGATGAAAGATTGAATTCTAGTTGGTCAATGCTCAAGCACAACTTATGTACCACGTGGGATCTTGTGGCATGGTGATTCTCATGGGATTGCATTGAGAAAGATCACAAGTGCCCATGAGAGGATGACTCAAATGTATTCTCATGGGATTGTATCAAGAAAGATCACGAGTGCCCATGAGAGGATGGTCATCATGAGAAGATGGTCAAGTTCAAGATATGCATCCCAGAGGATTACATGCTTGAAGCTTGCGGATGATCTCGTGGTGGCACATATGAAGATGGCATATAATGCGAAGCTTTCCTCATGACTTACGAGGAAACTAATTGAAGTCTTCACCAATTTATGTGACCAATATTGCATGGACATCTTGAGCCAAGCATGACACCAACATCAAGCTCAAGTGGAATGCTCAAGTCAAAGGTATTGTGTCGTGGATTGTTGACCATCAAAAAGGATACATGCTCAAGAATGGATTTCCGGAAGCTATAGTATAGCTCTTTTATTATTCTTGAGTTATAGGGATCCCGCACTATTAAGAGGGGATCAAAGGGGTTTAGTAATGGACTTGCTCAAGTCAACAATTCCTAACTCAATTCCACTCCTATCCTTTATACCAAAAAGGGGGTAATCCAAAGCCAACTCATTCCCCAAATCCTATGGCATAGCCTTTACATATTTTGCACCTTCCATTTTGGTTTATCTTGGGTGGTTCTCTATGTGAGGATCTTGAACTTTTCAATAGCTTTAAAATAAGCCCAAGATCATCAAAATCGGAGTTCGTATGTAAAAGTTATGCTCGCTTCAGTATTGAGTTCCTGCTGTTTTTTCTGGATTTCGGACGTCCGAAGAATTTCGGACGTCCGACATGTCGGACGTTCGAAATCCGCTGAAACTAGTCAGTAGCCCTCGCTCTTTTGGACGGAAATCCGACATATTTCGGACGTCCGAAACTCAACGGACGTCTGAAACTTCTCCGCCAGAATGCCCCTACGGTCACTTGGACAGTTGGGCTATATATACCCCTCTACCAATCCGGTAGAGGGTTGAGCAACACATCCAAAAACACATACAAACCCTAGAAAGCTCCCTCTCCTTCCCCCACACCAAATCTTAGATCCCGGAGTGATTTGTGAGAGTTCTTGAGAGAGATTTCACCCATTGATAGATCCACTCCCTCTCCCTCTTTTGACCAAAGGAATTCGCGATTTGAGCAAGTCTTGAGCAATCCCCCCTTGATCTTGTTACTCTTGGAGGTTGGATACTCCTAGGCGGTAGGAGTGCTCCGGTGAGGAATCAACTTGTGATTTGCCCCCCGAAAAGTTTGTGAAGGTTTGGAGGCCGCCTCAAGGTCTACCACTAGTGGTTGGGAATCGCCTTCGTGTGTGATATCCCAAGGGGAATAGGGTGAGCCTTCGTGGCATTGGTGTGCCTTCGTGGTAACACCCACTCTCTCCAAACGGTGAGTAGCTTCCCTCCAAGGAAGTGAACATCGGGATACATCCTCGTCTCCGAGTCTTCGGTTATCTCTAACCCTAGCTCCCTACTTGTGGTTTACTTTAGTCACTTGACCTTGCATTCACTATATCTTGTTGTCCTCATTATATTGTGCTGGTTATCATATTGTTGTGATTGGTTTTAGGCCAACACATTATACTCCGTAATTCATATGTGCTACTATTCTCCATATTTGTCTTTGTGTGAATTGTTATATTGTATCTCCCATATCCACATCTTGTGATACATATATCTTGTGTAAGTTTGTGTAACTTACTTGTGCTTACTTGTATCCTCATTGTGTTCATATTGTTTAGAATAAAGTTGTTGGTGCACTTGGTTGAGCCTAGTATATTGAGGATTTGTACTTGATAAGTATCCGCTTAGTTTATTTCCGCATCCGGATATAGACAAATCCGTAAAAGGTTTAAAAAGCCTATTCACCCCCCCTCTAGGCGACATCGTGGTCCTTTCAATTGGTATCAGAGCAAGGTCTCTCCTTATTAGGCTTCACCGCCTGGAGAGTAAGATGTCGACTAGTGGTATAGTGCACAATGACACCTTTGATTTTGATGGCACAAATTATCACTTGTGGAGAATTCGCATGCTATGTCACTTCCGGACCATGGGTCCAAAAGTTTTGCGAATTGTTACTATTGGGGCTCATATTGCCAAGGATTGCCTATCTCCATCTCTTGAGGATATGCATATTGATAGTGATGCGTTGGGAGCCATTCATCAAGCTATAACATTTGATGTGTTTAAGTCTATTTTGATGTGTAAGACAGCTCATGAGGCTTGGACCAAACTTGATGATGTATATGGTGGATCATATCTTGATGAAACCAATATTTTTCCCATGGAGACAATTGGGGAAGTCTCGACAACCTCATGTCATGAAGAGCACCCTATTGCCTCCACCTCCGACTACTTGGACACATCAACATCTTCCACTTTACCTACATTTAGCTTGTCACAAGGTAATGACATGGTAAGTGGAGAAATCATGTGTGATGATGATGTCGAGATTATTATGGATGATCCTCCATGTAGAAATGCTATCATTGTAGCTTCCATGGACTTGAGCATATCTTGCACCAACTTTGGCATAGACTCTTTTGTCAATAATCCATGCATTTCATCTAAAGATTCCTTGACATACTCTTGTGATGATATGCTTGATCTTCCATGTTGCCATGATATAAATGCTTCAATTTCCTCTAGTTATTGTATGACTAACCATGTAGAGGAAACCAAGAAAAATGTGGCACACTTGATTAACGAAGATCCCTCTTGTCCGGAAAAGTCATCACCGATGCACATGTGCCTCATGGCAAGAGGTAATCACGAGGTATCCTCTTCTCTTAGTGATGATGATGATGATTGTGATGAAAATGCTGTTGTCATGACCCAAAATCTCTATGAGATTGGAAAAACCCTTTGTAGGGTTAACAAGGGCACATATAGGATGTTTCAAGATGTTCTTGCCTCCTTTGATAAACGTAATGATTTACTTCTTGAAGTGCAAGATAAAAATGAACTACTTGAACATAATATCATTTTGGCTCATCAATCCTTGAGAGACTTGAAGTGTTCAAAACAAGAGATTGAAGTTTCTCATTGTAAACTTAAAGAGGATTTTGAGCACCTTGACCTTGGCTACAAAAATGTCAAAGGAGAGCTCACTCAACTCTCTAAGTCTCATGAGGAACTTCAAGCTACTCATAAGAAGTCTCTTGGGTCTACCTCTTCCTCTCATATTGTCAATGATGCTTGTACTACTAATCCTATTTTTTGTGAAGCATCAATATTGAAGGAGAATGTTGAGCTAAGTGCTCAACTTGATTTGCTAACTAGCAATTATGGGAAATTGGAAGTAATTCATGAAAAGCTCTCGAGCACTCATGAGAACCTTCTAACCTCTCATGATAGGCTAAAATTAGCCCATGAGGCTATGATCACTAAGGTAAAATCTTATGAGTCTCATGTGGACATTAGCACATATTCTACACGAAATGCCTTGTTGTCATGTGCTAGTCCTTGCAATTCCTCTCTACATGATGTTGCTACATGTTGCGATGATTTGCTCACCATGCCTTGTTGCTCTAATAATGAAGCTTCTATATCCTCTAGTTCTTTTGTCAATACTAACATTGTAGAGGAAAATAAAGAGCTCAAGGCCCAAGTCACTAGTTTGAAGAAAGACTTGGAGAAGTGCTATGATGGGAAATCCACACCCAACAATATCTTGAGTGTACAAAACTTCCCTCAAGATAAATGTGGACATGGTTTTATATTCAACAAGAAGAAGTCCAAGACCAATAAGAAGGGACAAGACCAAGTCAAGAATGAGGCCAACATTACATGCTTCAAGTGCAAGAATGTTGGACACCATGTAAGATCTTGTCCAACGAAGAAGAGGACCTCAAGTAAGAAGCATCATGGAAAGCGGCCTCAAGAACAATCTCAAGATGAAGAAAGGCTTCTCCCCATGATTAACCATGATAATGATCCTCATGTTGGGAAGGCAAAGAAGAAGAGAAAGGGAAGCACATGTTGCTATACTTGCCGTAAGAAGGGACACATATCTTCATCATGTCCCAACGGTAACATCTCTAAGCCTCCAATAATAAATGATCATTATTCACTTAGGAAGGATAATGTTGGCAATGTGTTTGCCAAGTTTATGGGTACCCAATGTGGTTCGAAGGTGGATAAGACCATTTGGGTTGCTAAACCTATTGTGACTAATTTCTTAGGACCCAACTTTGTTGGGGACCAACAAGCTCAAACTTGATCAATAGGTGTGTGGAGAGCATTGGAGACTTGGCTACTTCATGAAGAAGAAGAAAATACTTTCACCACAAGTTGTGGTTAATTACTAGTCAAGTGGATTATCATCATATTCATTAATCCAATGCTCCTCCTTGCTGTAACTTGTAGTTACATTGCTTACATTGAAAGTGACTAGCACCATGCATGTGTAGGTTTTGTGCCTAGCATGTGTTTGTATGTTGTGCCTCTTAATTATGCTTGATTTGTGGTATTTAGCATATGTAGGTTGCAATTCACCTCATACAGTTGTGAGTGTATGTGTGTGTTGTTTCGAGCCTTTATTGCTTCATTAGTTGAATCTTATTTGGCTCTTTCGAGATATCAATGGATCATCACATTGTGGGGGAGTGTTATGTTTACACATATCACAAACCTTGAATGTGTATATATGTGGAACACCATCTAGAATTACTTGTACAATATTATCTAGCATAGTATGTACTCACAATGTAAAATGTGCATCCATGTACAACTCCTAGAAATATCTCATAAATTGGGTTTCATTTGACACATGTGGATAATACATGAATTGTCACATTATGGGGGAGCGGTATGCTATGTGCATACCGCAATCCTTATAGACGTGAATAAATTGAATAATGCCATTTAGAATTCATATTTGAAATTATCTTATATCTATGTGGCTTGCGATGTTTTGTTTGAGTATGGTATTTTTGTGCGATTTTCCCATGATTTATCATCAAGAACTTGAGTGGGTTTGTGTTTAGGTTTTGCTCAAATCATATTAAATCAACACAGCACAAATTGTTAATTCACATATGTCTCTGCCTGACATTCGGACGTCCGATGACTTTCGGACGTCCGACACTTCACAGTTTCGGACGTCCGTACTATATCGGACGTCCGACATCCATGCCGCAGGAATTGTTGAGGAGGTCAGTACACCTACAAAGATTAACGGACTTCCGATCTGGTTCGGACGTCCGACACATCGGACGTCCGAATCCCGCCGGACGTCCGGTACCTGCTCCGAGGAGTCTACTGACCTGGCGTGGCTCGCATGTGTTCCACAAGAACATTTCGGTCGCCCGACATATTTTGGACGTCCGACAATTGGAGTTCGGACGTCCGATCTCTAACGACATTGATATTCTTGTGCGATTTTTCCATGATCTATCATAAAAATCTTAGGTGGAAAATTGTTTGATTCAATTCATTCCAATTATGGTTATGCATGGTTATCTATATAATTGGTATAGTAAGAATCTCCTATTCACATGCATTGTGATTAATTATAAACTCTCATCATATGCCTTATATATTGAAGTTGATCTTGCATATCGTTGAAATCTACCACCGAGTGTTATTCTAGATACCATTAAACTTGGTATTCCTTCATGTGGTAGAATTAGTAGATCATCTTTGTCTCGGCCTTTGCTTCAACTTACATTTTATATCTAGCCGAGAAATTCATTTGTATCCCAAATGTTCTCCCTTACTTTTTGCTCAATATCATCTTCTTAGTTTTGTGGAGTTACTGGAGTTTATTATCTCACTAGTTACACTATTTTATATCCACTTGAATGGGATATAACCTTGAAAATATGTGTAATGTATATCTTTTGTGCACTTTGGCTTTTCTTAGTTATATGCTGAACTATGTGTGTAATCATGTGTTGATTCATCACTTTGATACAATTTGGACAACATGAATGATGGTTGATTTTATTTAAGTGTTCATCATTTATATATTCTACTGTCTAAATTATATCTTCTTGGTTCTTGATATGCTTGTGCATGCATGCTTAAATATATGTGTATCTTCATGCCCTGCTTGATCTATTTGATCCAAGATATGTAGGGAAAACTCCATCAAACCGTGACGACTAAGATGTGCATTCATATTCATATTCACACACTTAAGTGGAGTTTGCCCTATGAATTGTAGCTATGCTAACCACTTTGGACCCAAGAAGGTTGGGGACCATATTGTACTTAAATGCTCTTAGGTACATTTGAAGAATGTTGGGTGCTTGACTTATTCATTGAGAATGTGGTACTGTCATGAGGAACTATGAGTCAAGCCATAATATGTTATTGATCTACAACTTCATTCCGATGCTATCACGGTAACAAGAATTTATTTCATGCAAATACATAAAGTAATGTGGTCAACCTTGTGTAGGTTGCATCATGGTATGATTAGTTCTTGCTAAAACTATGTTTCTTGCATGTTCTTTCAAACAAAGTTATTGTGATGTGAGGCATTTGAGAAGATGCATATAATGGGCATGTTATCCCAAAATTTACCAATAAGAAAATTTATTGCATATCAATTCCTCAAATGTGCTCTCATATGCAATATTGATGAAATTGTAGAAACACTCTAATTGCTCGTAGTATGTGCTTTCTTGATTAATAATTCATGGTTATACAAATGAGATCAATTTGTGCCATGTGCCATGTGCCATGTTCCATGTTCCATCTGTCATGTGTCATGTGTCATGTGCCTTGCTCTTATGATAGGATCAAACTTGTGTAACAATGGATTCACATATGGATATCATGTCGCTATCAATTGTAACTATCTTGTATATGTGAGTTTCTTAGTGTATTTGCCACTTAGGAACTTATATACATCAGAAAGTTCATATATTCCCTTGATATCATCTTCCATTGCCGTCCACTTAGTTTGTTCATTGTTGTTTCTTTGGTGGCTTCGGTAGTAGGGTGTTATGTGAGTGCTTGTATGTCTTGCATATTCCTTTTGCACTCATGTGTGTTAATGTATTCCTCATATGTCTAATTCTTATCTTCATATCATTGTACCTTGCTACCTGATATTGATCCCCACTTAAGGTTGAGCTTTGCCATGTGTTCCTTATAGAATATGTGCATTTAATGTCACTCATAACTTGTCATATGCACACATTATGGTGGTCTCATACCATATGGGTTTCTCTAGATCTTTCCTTCCATTTTGGCATTTGTTGCCAATGGGGGAGAAGTTTAGAGGGTTTAGTGGTCTAGTGGTTGATATCATTCATGCATATCTATCTGTGTTATATATGCTTATGGCATGAATGAGCTACATATATAGAGTAAACTTCAACATGGTCAACATATGCAATGAAATTCAAGTTCATTCACACATGCATATATTGTGGGGGAGTTTTCTCTATATATTATGGTTCTACTAACATCAAATTCTTGTGTAGTATTTTGATGCTAGTATAACCGGTATGGATAACATAAAGTAACTTTGTGTTACTTTATGCTATCAAAAGAACTCAAGTATACAATTTATCCTTGGATAAGATGCATGCTTGTTTGATTATTCATTATATAAACCCTCTTGTTGAGATTGTCATCAACTACCAAAATGGGGGAGATTGAAAGTACATGTAGTCCCCATGTGTGGTTTTGGTAATTAATGACAATCCTTATGGACTAATGTTTGCATTGAGATATATATTTGAAGGAAAGCTACATAGGCAATGCATGAAGAACATTGTTCATCAACACAAATGTATCCATTGTGGCTTGGTAATGAATGATGATTCCAATAAAGCAACAATGGTATCAAGTATCTATGAATGGATAATGCGAAGAAGAGTGGATGAATTTGCAATGAATACAATCAATAGTAGACCGGTCTTTGGGTCACATGTGCTGAATACGACCTCGGAGTATGATGATTCAAAAGGGAATGTCATTCTCCTCGACAAGACGAAGAATATTCATGTCACCACTTGATCATAGAGTAAAGATAATTGTTGACCAAGATAAAGATGAAAGATTGAATTCTAGTTGGTCAATGCTCAAGAACAACTTATGTACCACATGGGATCTTGTGGCATGGTGATTCTCATGGGATTGCATTGAGAAAGATCACAAGTGCCCATGAGAGGATGACTCAAATGTATTCTCATGGGATTGTATCAAGAAAGATCACGAGTTCCCATGAGAGGATGGTCATCATGAGAAGATGGTCAAGTTCAAGATATGCATCCCAGAGGATTACATGCTTGAAGCTTGCGGATGATCTCGTGGTGGCACATATGAAGATGGCATATAATGCGAAGCTTTCCTCATGACTTACGACGAAACTAATTGAAGTCTTCACCAATTTATGTGACCAATATTGCATGGACATCTTGAGCCAAGCATGACACCAACATCAAGCTCAAGTGGAATGCTCAAGTCAAAGGTATTGTGTCGTGGATTGTTGACCATCAAAAAGGATACATGCTCAAGAATGGATTTCCGGAAGCTATAGTATAGCTCTTTTATTATTCTTGAGTTATAGGGATCCCGCACTATTAAGAGGGGATCAAAGGGGTTTAGTAATGGACTTGCTCAAGTCAACAGTTCCTAACTCAATTCCACTCCTATCCTTTATACCAAAAAGGGGGTAATCCAAAGCCAACTCATTCCCCAAATCCTATGGCATAGCCTTTACATATTTTGCACCTTCCATTTTGGTTTATCTTGGGTGGTTCTCTATGTGAGGATCTTGAACTTTTCAATAGCTTTAAAATAAGCCCAAGATCATCAAAATCGGAGTTCGTATGTAAAAGTTATGCTCGGTTCAGTATTGAGTTCCTGCTGTTTTTTCTGGATTTCGGACGTCCGAAGAATTTCGGACGTCCGACATGTCGGACGTCCGAAATTCGTTGAAACTAGTCAGTAGCCCTCGCTCTTTTGGACGGAAATCCGACATATTTCGGACGTCCGACATGTCGGACATCTGAAACTCAACGGACGTCCGAAACTTCTCCGCCGGAATGCCCCAACGGTCACTTGGACAGTTGGGCTATATATACCCCTCTACCAATCCGGTAGAGGGTTGAGAAACACATCCAAAAACACATACAAACCCTAGAAAGCTCCCTCTCCTTCCTCCCACACCAAATCTTAGATCCCGGAGTGATTTGTGAGAGTTCTTGAGAGAGATTTCATCCATTGATAGATCCACTCCCTCTCCCTCTTTTGACCAAAGGAATTCGCGATTTGAGCAAGTCTTGAGCAATCCCCCCTTGATCTTGTTACTCTTGGAGTTGGAGACTCCTAGGCGGTAGGAGTGCTCCGGTGAGGAATCAACTTGTGATTTGCCCCCCGAAAAGTTTGTGAAGGTTTGGAGGCCGCCTCAAGGTCTACCACTAGTGGTTGGGAATCGCCTTCGTGTGTGATATCCCAAGGGGAATAGGGTGAGCCTTCGTGGCGTTGGTGTGCCTTCGTGGTGACACCCACTCTCTCCAAACGGTGAGTAGCTTCCCTCCAAGGAAGTGAACATCGGGATACATCCTCGTCTCCGAGTCTTCGGTTATCTCTAACCCTAGCTCCCTACTTGTGGTTTACTTTAGTCACTTGACCTTGCATTCACTATATCTTGTTGTCCTCATTATATTGTGTTGGTTATCATATTGTTGTGATTGGTTTTAGGCCAACACATTATACTCCGTAATTCATATGTGCTACTATTCTCCATATTTGTCTTTGTGTGAATTGTTATATTGTATCTCCCATATCCACATCTTGTGATACATATATCTTGTGTAAGTTTGTGTAACTTACTTGTGCTTACTTGTATCCTCATTGTGTTCATATTGTTTAGAATAAAGTTGTTGGTGCACTTGGTTGAGCCTAGTATATTGAGGATTTGTACTTGATAAGTATCTGCTTAGTTTATTTCCGCATCCGGATATAGACAAATCCGTAAAAGGTTTAAAAAGCCTATTCACCCCCCCCCCTCTAGGCGACATCGTGGTCCTTTCAGAACCTGCTAAACTTCTTGGGCGTGTATGGGAAGACAAAAGATACACCGGATGCACGGCAAGACCAACAAAGTATCCACGAAGGAAACAACCTGAATCCAGAGAAGTATCAAGGTCCTGCCAGCTACGCTCTTACCAAAGAAGAGAAGGAGATCTTTTTTGAAGTACTGAGTAGCATCAAGGTCCCGTCTGGCTTCTCGTCGAATATAAAGGGGATAATAAACATGTCAGAGAAAAAGTTTCAAAACCTAAAGTCTCATGACTGCCACGTGATTATGACACCATTACTTCCGGTTGCATTGAGGGGGCTTCTGCCGGAAAATGTTCGAGTACCCATTGTCAAGCTATGTGCGTTCCTCAATGCAATTTCTCAGAAGGTGATCAATCCACTAACTCTACAAAATTAACAGAAGGATGTGGTGCAATGTCTAGTCAGCTTCGAGTTGGTGTTCCCACCATCCTTCTTCAATATTATGACACATCTCCTAGTTCACCTGGTCGAAGAGATTAGCATTCTCGGTCCTGTATTTCTACACAACATGTTTCCCTTTGAGAGATTCATGGGAGTCTTAAAGAAGTACGTTCATAACCGTGCTAGGCCAGAAGGAAGCATCTCCAAGGGCTATGGAACAGAGGAGGTCATTGAGTTTTGTGTTGACTTTATTCCTGACCTTAAGCTGATCGGTGTTCCTGAATCGCACTATGAGGGGAGACTGGGTGGAAAAGGCATGCTAGGGAAGAAAGCAACAACGTGTATGGACGGACATTCTTTCATTCAAGCACACTACACAGTTCTACATAATTCTATCTTGGTGGCTCCGTACATAGTGGAACACAAGGATATCTTACGCTCCGAATACCCGGAGCAACGTGAAGATTGGATTGATGGAGAACACATGAAGACTTTCGGCGGTTGGTTGCAAAATCATCTAATGAATGTCACTGATGAAGAACAATTATACTTGTTTGCTAAGCAACCATCTTCGACTATATCGACTTTTCAAGGGTACAAGATTAATGGGAATACATTTTACACGTTCGCCCAAGATAAAAAGAACACCAACCAAAACAGTGGTGTCCGCTTTGATGCAGCAGAGGGCAACGGGAAGAAGGTCACATATTATGGGTACATAGAGGAGATATGGGAACTTGACTATGGACCTAATTTCAAGGTCCCTTTGTTCCGGTGCGAATGGTTCAACCTGAAAGACGGGGTACAGGTAGACCCGCAGTACGGAATGACTACAGTGGATCTCAAGAATCTAGGGTACGACAACGAACCATTCGTCCTAGCCAGTGAAGTGGCTCGGGTTTTTTATGTGAAGGACATGTCTACCAAACCGAAAAAAAGAAAAGAAAGGCAAGAGTACACATTATACGATGAGCCAAAGCGCCACATAGTTCTTTCAGGAAAAAGAAACATCGTGGGAGTAGAGGACAAGACAGACATGTCAGAAGATTATAATAAGTTTGATGATATTCCACCCTTCAAGGTAAAAACTGACCCAAGCATCATCTTAAATAATGAAGATTGTCCATGGTTGCGTCGCAATCCGAAGAAAGGGAAACACACGAAGAAAACTAGCTAGATATGGATCATAACTTTGGAAATCACTTTTGTGTAATGATGCTACTGTATTTAAGATATGGAAATCACCGCGACATCGGCGACTCCAACATTCGAATCTAGCCATGTGTATCTTAATTTTCAGTTGAGCTATGTACTTTAATTCGAGTTCAATCGTAATAAAATTTTATTCCGTGTGCTTCTTCCTAATTGGTCGGATCCAACGGCTCAGAAGCCTGATCCAACGACTCACAAGCGCTTGAAAGAAACACGCGATCCGTGTGCTTCTTCCTGATTGGTCGAATCCAACGGCTCAGAAGCCTGATCCAACGACTCACAAGCGCTTGAAAGAAACACGCGATCCGTGTGCTTCTTCCTGATTGGTTGGATTCAAAATCGTGTACGGTTAAAAGCGCGTGGAAGAGGACTCCACGCAACGCCAGTCGGCACTAGTTCTTTCCCCTTCCGCGCCACCGCCACCATGCCGCCTCGCCGCCGCTGACCAAGCTACCACGGCGTTCGCGAGCGCTCGGACCGCACATTCATGGCGGTGATCACTTGCGCCAACAACGAGCGTGTGTGTCTCTGCAGGTTCTGGCATGCATATTTAGCCGCTCGCGCGTACGACGTTGAGGCGTGGAGGCTCGGCCGCCCGCGCGCGAAGATGAATAACCGCCACTGTCGCAGCTTGGAAGAGGCAGAGGACATTGCAGATCCGTCGCTCCTCCTCACTGAAGAGGACCACCGCCTCCATCGTCGACGAGCGGTGCTCGGCCTCACCTCGGAGCAGGACCAGTGTGCCGTGCAGGATTGGTACGCGATCCATCCCCGTGAAGCCTCGGAGGAAGCGGAACACTGGACGAGGCTGGCGGCCGAGAGCGCGGAGCGGCGACAGGAGCGTCATGAATGGCGGGAGGAGCGACGGGCGGCCAAGGCGATGGCGGAGGAGGAACTGGCGAGAGGCTCCGCCAACTGGCCCCTCGGTGACCCCCGTTGGATAGCGCTGGAGGATGACATCAACTCCGACACCGAAGACGATTTCTCCGACGACGAGGAGGAGTAGTTTTTTATGTTCTAGGTTTGATATGTTAAGTTTGTTTAATGTTTTCAGTTTACCGCGTCGCTGTATCTTAATTTTCACTTGAGCTATGTACTTTAATTCGAGTTCAATCGTAATAAAATTTTATTCCCGCACATCCAAGACAAAGAGCGAAAAAGAGAGAGAAAGGACAAGGGGCAGAAATAGAAAAGAAAAAGAGAAAGAAACAGAAAATAAAAGAAAAAGAAATAGAAAAGAGAAAGAAACATAAAAAAAGAAATAAAAAGGAAACAGAAATAGAAAAAAAATAGAAAAGAAAAAGAGAAAGAAATAGAAAATAAAATAAAAATAAATAGAAAAAAGAAAGAAACATAAAAAAAGAAATAGAAATAGAAAAGAGTAAGAAATAGAAAAAAAAGAAATAGAAAGAGAAAAAAAGAAATAGAAAAGAGAAAGAAACAGAAAAAAAAGAAATAGAAATAGAAAAAATAGAAAAGAGAAATAAATAGAAAAAGAAACAGAAAAGAAAAGAAAAAGAAAAAAAGAAAGAAACAGAAAAAAAGAAATAGAAATAGAAAACAGAAAGAAATAGAAAAAGAAACAGAAAAGAAAAAGAGAAAGAAACAGAAAAGAAAAGAAAAATAAAAAGAAAAAGGGCCTTTCGTACCGGTTCGTGTTAGGAACCGGTACGAAAGGTTTTCGGCCAGGTGGGGTGGCGCCAGGGCTGACCTTTGGTGCCGGTTCGCCGCTACAACCGGTACCAAAGACCTTTGGTACCGGTTTGTCGTTGGAACCGGTACCAAAGGTCCTTTCCCTCCCCAAATAACCCCGCGCGAGCACTATCTTCTCACATTCTTCCCCAATTCTGCGCGTGCTGCCCCCCACCCCCGAGGAGAAGCTCGCCGCCGCCGCCTCCCGTGGACGCCCGTCGCCGTGCAAGCTCACCGCCGCCGCCCTCCCTCCCGTGGACGCCCGTCGCGCGCCGTGCTGGTGAGCATCCCCGCCTCCCTCGCCCCTGTACTTCCCTCCGGCTCCTGCTGCGGCTGCTGTTGGGCTCCTCCGGCTCCTGCTCCGGCTGCTGCTGCTGTTGGGCTCCTCCGGCTCCTGCTCCGGCTGCTGCTGCTGCTAGGGCTGCTGCTAGGGCTCCTGCTCCGGCTGCTGCTCCTGCTCCGGCTGTTGCTGCTGCTGCTGCTAGGGTTTGGTCACCACTGCTTAGTAGCAAATCATCTGGCAGAACAAGTCATAGTTGCAATTTTAGAGCATGTTTGTTTTGTAAAAAAATGAAAATTAAAATGTTAAAATAAAATTCATAGGAAAAAAGGAACAAGTGTTACATAAATTATATATTCTTTATTTATTATTTATCAATAAGTATTACATTTCATAAGTCAAAATAATAATATTCATCTCTGAATTTATTCCAAGGATTAAACAGATTAAAAAAATGGTATAAATCAATTTAATCCCTTAGAAATTGGCAAATAAAGAATAATTTAGAGTATGTTTATTTTGTAAAAAAATGAAAATTAAAAATGTTAAAATAAAATTCATACGAAAAAAGGAACAAGTGTTACATAAATTATATATTCTTTACTTATTATTTATCAATAAGTATTACATTTCATAAGTCAAAATAATAATATTCATCTCTGAATTTATTCCGAAGATTAAACAGATTAAAAAAATGGTATAAATCAATTTAATCCATTAGAAATTGGCAAATAAAGAATAATTTAGAGCATGTTTGTTTTGTAAAAAAAATGAAAATTAAAAATGTTAAAATAAAATTCATAGGAAAAAAGGAACAAGTGTTACATAAATTATATATTCTTTATTTATTATTTATCAATAAGTATTACATTTCATAAGTCAAAATAATAATATTCATCTCTGAATTTATTCCAAGGATTAAACAGATTAAAAAATGGTATAAATCAATTTAATCCCTTAGAAATTGGCAAATAAAGAATAATTTAGAGCATGTTTGTTTTGTAAAAAAATGAAAATTAAAAATGTTAAAATAAAATTCATAGGAAAAAAGGAACAAGTGTTACATAAATTATATATTCTTTATTTATTATTTATCAATAAGTATTACATTTCATAAGTCAAAATAATAATATTTATCTCTGAATTTATTCCAAGGATTAAACAGATTAAAAAATGGTATAAATCAATTTAATCCCTTAGAAATTGGCAAATAAAGAATTTAGAGCATGTTTGTTTTGTAAAAAAAATGAAAATTAAAAATGTTAAAATAAAATTCATAGGAAAAAAGGAACAAGTGTTACATAAATTATATATTCTTTATTTATTATTTACCAATAAGTAATACATTTCATAAAAGAAATATAAAAGTATGAGATTGGCAAAGAAATATATTTCTTTTAAGATTTGGGAAAATAATTTTAATCCATTATTTTAAATATAAGATCAATAAAAGTATGAGAAGCCTTTTAATCATAAAGCCTTTTAGATTTTAAGATTTTAGATTTGGGAAAATAATTTTAATCCCTTATTTTAAATTTGATACCGGTTGGTGTTCGTCGGCTAGCGCGGCGCCGACGTGAGGAGTGCCGAGTGGCAGGAAGTCATAGGGAGAGGGAGGCTAGGGCAAGCAGCGGCTCGAGGGCATGTCCGTGAGGAGTGCCGAGTGGTGCATGTATCTCTTGCGACATAGAGAGAAGAGCGAGAGGAGCGCCGAGTGTTAGGGTTAGGGTTATTGCTTTCTTCATTTCAATTGTTATCCATCTGACAATCTGTTATGATCATGAAATGATGAATGAATTAATTGTTTTCTTAATTTTGTAGTGACATTGAGCTATGGAGGACAACACCTTCGTCCGAAATGAGGATCAAGAAGAAGCCGTGCAGAGAATGATATTTGAGAGTGCCCGTGGGCCGGAACCCGATGGAGATGACTTTGAGCTCACACAATTTCTGAACGATGTCGGTGAGGGATTTGAGTCTGAAGAGATTAGAAGAGAGAATGAAGTGTCCATAACAAACTCTGGCGAGGTGTATATTTATGTATCAAGTCTATGTTCATCAGTAGATGCATTCATTTATTTGTGTTGCACTTATTAACGAATCATTTTTCTTTTAGCCTTCTGGATCAATATCGAGCAAGTCTGTTAAAACAAAACGAGGCCCGACGCAATTGCTAAAGGGCGAGGGTAGGTTAGCCCTCTTCGCATTTAATGATAACGGTGAACCGGTGCATCCGACAGAGCACTGCCGCAAATTTATAAATCAAGCTGGAGTTCTTGTTAGGGACCATGTACCGATCAGCATTCAAGAGTGGCATAAGCCGAAGAACGCGGGCACTGAAGCTAGTTATGTCAACGACGCGTTGAAATTTTTTCTTTTCAACAATCTACTGACACGCTTCAGCCTACCGGAAGACATGACGGAAGGCCAGAAGAAGAAACTGAAGGAATGGACTCTCAAGAAGATGGCCATGCTATTCCAGACATGGAAGAAAAAATTATGGGAGAAATATAAGGATGAATATCCAGTATTCAATGATAATCTAGTGAAGATAAAAGATCACTGGCCCGCATTTAAGAGGTATAAGCAATCGTCTACTTATGTGTCCCGATCGGTCACAAATAAGAAAAATGCTTCAAAGAAGGAATTTTTCCATCATTTGGGGTCAGGTGGCTACAAGACTGCCATTCCGAAGTGGAGAGCGTTTGAAGATAAACTGATGGATGCAGGAATCACTCCACAGACATGGGACTGGCCCGACCGGTCCAGGCTCTGGTTGTTCGCGCATGGGGCAGGGTTGGACCCAATGACAAGGAAGATCGTTGCGCAGGGGAAATGGAAGAGCAAAATTGAAGCAGTCACGGAGAAGCTTATAGATGCAATTGAAAAGGTCAGAAAGGGAGAGTACATTCCCGATAGAGAGAATGACGAGCTGACACTCGCTTTGGGCAATCCTGAACACGTTGGACGGGTTCGAGCTCGCCCAGGTCTCAACAAGAAGGAAGCGTGGCCGGAGTGCGCTGACACTTATAGAAGTCATTCGCGAAAGAAGAAGAAGGAGTCAGACAGGTTAACGGAATTGATAAATAGGGTGGAGGCACTTGAGAAAAATCAGAGGGAGCCTCATGACGATCCTTATGTCGATGCCGCCCCATCTCAGCGAAGAAGCAGTGTGGGTTCCTCGCATCTTGACGGATGTGGAGGAAGCTACCCCGTGGATTATGTCACGGAGAAGACAGATTGCGAGCTACATATGTTATTCAGGAACGTGTCCGTTAAGGTGGCGTTCGGCTATGTTTACCCAAATGAAGATGGAGCAACGCACCATCATATGCCCATTCCACCTGGCTGTGTTCGTGTCGGGGTGGATAAAGTTGTTTCGGGTTATGAAACATTGGAGCTTGATTTTCCTAGAGGTGACGATGAGAAGACGATGGCCGATGTCAAGCACGGTTTCACCCTATGGCCCAAGAAACACATCGTCCTTTTGCAAAGGCCACAGACTCCTCGTAGTCCACCTGAGCAGGAAAGGCCACCGACTCTTCTTCGTAGCGGGCCACATGAGCAGCAAAGGCCATCGACTCCTCCTGGTAGCAGTCCACATGAGCAGCAAAGTCCACATCTACCTGAGAGGGACCCCAGCGTGAGTCCGCCATCTCGAGATCCTCCGCGTAAGACAACGTCCTTTAAGCGGAACGGTACACCGCCTAGGAAGAGACCTAGAAAGGAGAAACCACTGCTTCCTATTGAGAAGTTACCTTGGGAAAAAACTATCGAGGAAAACACGGAAACCTCTAAGTCCGAGCTGAAAGCCTTTTTTGCTAAGAAAGTGCCAGAGATCCCTTTTTAGAAGACTCTAGATCCGGTGAAAGTTGTGCGTACCGTTGAGAATCTATATGACCCTGTACCATCGCCGCCATCTGACTATAGGCGTTCTATACAAAAGTCGTATGAAGAGATGATGAGGGCTAAAAAACCCACTCAATCGGGTGTCACAGCAAAAAAAGGGAAACAACAAGTGCACCAGCTCGGACAACAACCCGTCCAATCAGTCCCCCCTCTCATGGTGTTTGACGAGAAGGCCGTTGAAAGTTCTCGACAATCCATCGATTACCCCTTACATGAAGGAGCATATCAATATGTTGAAGGGAAAGATTTGGTCGAGAATCTCAGGAAGCTACCAACAAATATGCGTAATTTGCATACGTGGTACAGTAATGCCATAAAGAAAGGGATCCAGTGTATCATGGTTGGAGTTAAGGAAGAGCACTACTTCCAAGAATACTCTGTGAGCGTTGACTTCAGCGATCTTTTTCATTTATACAATCTCCGAGCCCTCGACAAATCTATCATCAGTTGCTATTGTCTGTAAGTGATTTATTTATGTAATTTGAGAAGTCTTTAGCTCAGCTCGTTCTTTGTCTGCAAATTATAATCTTTTGTGCGCTATATTATGCAGATCGAAGATGCTCGAATGCAAAAGGGATGAAATCAAGCACATTGGGTTCATTGACCCGGATACAATGCATGAAGTAACCATAGAGGATCCCATCTATAACAGGGATACACCGGAGACTTTGCTAAGGTTTTTAAAGCGACAACGTGACAAAAAAGATAATACTTTGGCCTTACAACTTCAAGTGAGTGTTACTGTCTTATAAGACATTTCTCTTTTTCTCACGACATGTTCAAATTTTAACTGATGACTTATATATATGGCACTGCATATTTAAACGTGCGCAGGTTCCACTTTATTCTAATCGTTATCGATATGTACGAAGGAAAAGTTGAAGTCTTTGACTCGCTTAACAAAGAGGCTATACAATACAAGACGGCTTTTTTTATGCTCAAAAAGTAATTTTAATTCATATCGGGTTTTTTCGTTAATTTCCTAATATCAACTAATTGATAACTTTTTTATGCATTTTCTTTTGTCGGGCAGCGTATGGGAAACGTTCATCAAGGAAGATAAGTCCCATGAATGGAAACCGAAGCTGACATGGCGTTTGAACAAAGTAAGTAGTACTACCTAGGTCCACACACCTTTATCATACTTGATTATTGTTTAATTGAATTATATTCTTGTACAGAAATCCCCGCAACAACCACAGAGGACTGATCTATGTGGATACTACGTTTGCGAGAACATCCATAAAATTGTCAGCGAGAGAACAAATAATGAAATGAATAAAGAGGTACGAAAACAATATTCACAAATTTATTTTGTTATCATATATAAGTTGTGCTTAGTTTCAGTAATAATTGTTTGATTGTGATTTGATATATATATACACACACACATAGCTCATGTATTCATTTGTATCTCATTCTTTTACGGTTGGCAAGAAAGCGGGACAAGATCTCAATCGAGGAACGGTTCAAAGCAATTGGCGATGAATTGGCGGGATTTTTCCTTCGGGACGTCATACCGCCATTCGGAGAGTTCCACTATGAATGATGTACATGTAACATATAGTTTGACTCGGAGATCGAGTACCACTATTCTACATGTAATAGATAGTATGCCTCGGAGAGTACCACTACTATATATGCATGAAGATCGATCTTCATGCATACGTATACTACTTAATTTGCGATCGCAATTACATGTGTTATATATTATATGCACCAAGTTGCTATGCATCACCTTTTATCTTCATGTACTACCTAAACCCAAACGCGTAGCAGGCGCATCGACGCGATATGAAACGGTCCGATACCCCTAAACCCCTCCCTAAGCATCGACGCGATATCCGATACCCCTAAACCCCTAAAAACCCTAAACCCTGAATTAACCTTTGGTACCGGTTCGTATTGCAAACCGGTACCAAAGCTCCTTTGGCCTGCGCACTTCCGGAGGCCCACGTGGAGGCCCCTTTAATACCGGTTCACAAGGAACCGGTACCAAAGGGGGGGGGCTTTAGTACCGGTTAGGAAACCGGTACAAAAGGCCCTCCCGAACCGGTACTGATGAGCGATTTTCTACTAGTGTCAGATGATCTACTACGCGTTGCGGATTAATTTTAACAAGTGGTATCACGAGCAAGGTTTGATCGAGATGGATCAGATTGATCAAGAGGATGAAAAAGCGATTAGAAGATCGGCATGATTGTTCTGCGTACAGGCAGAGCAGGGCGACGCTAAAACGCTGGTTGGCGGAAGTCCAGTCGAAGACGCCTGCGAGGGCAGCGGCCCATATGGCGGAAGCAGCTGCAGGCTAGTGAGTTACGCGTACGCTGAAGTACAAAGCAAAAGCAACCGGTTTTGTTTTGCAAACAAAAGAACAGGGACTGTGTCCGAGCCGGACTGTGCTGGAGGCATGCGACCGCTATTCAGTAGCAGTGGCAGTGGCCAATAGGTTGCAGGGCGAAGGGCACAGAAACAGATCAGATTCGGAAGAAGAAAAATTTTCATCAAGTTGATACGTGCGCGTACATCGAAAGGCTGGCCTGAGAAAAGGCAATTGCTAGCATACGGCAGTTTGAGACAAAGCTACTTCACGTGAAGGCTAAAGTTTGCATTTTCCAACTAGTACACCAGGATGTATTTTGTCAGATTTTACTTGTGTATTTGGGCATTAAGTGGAAGCTCGGATAATTTTTCGCAGTGTCAGCTATACAAAGAATCATGGCGCCAACGGATATCAGATTTGAGATGGAGAAGTTCAACGGAACTGAAAACTTTTGGTTATGTCAGACACGGGTAAAAAAATTGTTGGCACAACAGAGATGCTTGAAGGCGTTGCGGGATGCTAAGTCAGCTAAGATGAACGCTGCGGACTGGGAGGAGTTACAGTTGCAAGCAGCCGGAAATATACGGTTGTGTCTGTTAGACCAGTTTATTTATCATGTGATTGATGAAAATTTGCCGAAAAAGATCTGGATGGTGAGTCTAGTGCTAATGTGGACGCTCCTGGTGATGACTCATACAACAGTAGTGATGTTCTCGCAGTATCAGACAGGCGGTTAACCAAAAGTGAAGCGTGGTTGGATTCAGCTAGCTCTTTTCATGCGACACACAACAGGAAGTGGTTCTTTTCGTACAATTCTGGTGAGTTTGGTTCAGCCTATGTGGGCAATGACACAGGTTATTGTGCTGCTGGAATAGGTGACATCAAAATCAAGATGTTTGACGGATTTGAGCGGATGCTTCGGGAAGTCAGGCATGTGCCAGGGCTAAGAAGGAATTTAATCTCGCTTGGAGTTCATGATGATGGTATGGAATTTCGTTGTGATCGGAATAAGAAGACCTTGAATATCATGGAAGATGAGGTGACCGTGATGATTGAAGAGAGGACGGCTTCGCATCTTTACAGGTTGCAAGGGAGCACTATTGCAGGTGGAGTCACGAAGACTGGAGTTGCAGAAATAGGGGAAGGATTTCACGGAGGCGGCGGGTCTGGGGCAGACTCGTCGAGTAGCTCTCGGTAAGGTACAAGAAGACAGCCTAAGTCCGGAGTACATAGAAGTTTGACGCGTGGACAAATTGAAGGTGGTGAAGAATATTCGTCAAGGTGAAGTTTGTTGAGTTTGTGTCGAATATTGTGTACTATAGTTGGATTACATTGGACTTGGAGTTATAGTGTGGGTAGAATACGTGTAGTGTTGAAATCGAACACGTTGTATCTTTGGGGTCTCATATAATAAGGGGCACCCCACGGTTGTAATCTATGCCAAAATAATAGCACAGACACGCAAAGGGGAGCCGGCGACATGTGCCGGCACCCGGGTAGCCGGAGTCGCCTGCACCTCATTCATCTCGCTCCCGCTCTCATTCCATCAATTGATTGGTCACATCTATATATACACTAGCTGTAGAATGTGAATTACTACTCAAGACTAAATTTACTGACTACTAACTATAATTCTTCTATAACCAACTTGACTAGGTACCTAGTGATAATTGATGACATATGGCATCGTGAAGAATGGGACATCATAAGCAAGTCTTTTCCAGAAAACAATCTGGGCAGTAGAATTGTCATGACAACCTGTGTGCATTCTGTACCAGGAGATGATTTTATTGCTAACAAGCTCTGCATCAGAATGAATCCCATAGGGGGTTTCATGAAGGGAAGATGGCTGTACGGACCTGATGAGCAAGATGTCGCCGCTCTGATGAAGCCTCACATGTTTGGAAAAGGTTTGGAATATGAGCATCCTATTGTGTGCATGTGTGGTGATGTACCTTTGGCAGTAGTTTGTATGTTGCAAGCAGTGTCAAACGAGCAGGAGAAACAAGCACAACAAGGGCTACATGCAAAGACATCTGATGTGCAAGATACGATTTTCAAACAAGTTATGGAAAATGGAATTCAGAACACTCCAGGGTTTGAACCATTGGTACAGAGTTTGCAGCTTGCCTATGATGACCTTCCTCACCATATGCTCAAGACCTGCCTGCTGTACTGCAGTATATACCCTTACAATTATGAATTTTACATGAATGATTTGGTCATGCAATGGGTCGCTGAAGGATTTATTCATACAGAGGATGCAGCAATTGATTATTTCAAAGAGCTTTTCAACAGGGGATTGATGCTACCGGTGGATTCACAGTGCCCCTGCCGGATGAACCCGACGATGCGAAATTTCCTTAGAATTAAATTGCGTGAAGACAATTTCATTACATGCCGTTCAGACATCACATCGACATATGCCCGTCGAATCCATCGGCTATGTATTGACTATTATCCAGAAGATGATTCTGCGGTGGAGGCGGTGGATCCCTTGTTTGGATTGGATTGGTCTCAGATTCGATCTCTTGTTGTTGTTGAAGGTGCTATGATAGATGTCCCCTTTGAGAAGCTAGAACGTGTGCGAATGTTGGATCTTCGGTTCAAAGTTGGTCTTGGGAATGATCATGTGAAGGATATATGTGGACTGCTCCGTGTGAGGCACCTAGTTGGCCTAGTACATGGGACTGGAATTAGTGAGATGCCACCAGAAATACTCCCTCCGTTCCGGTGTGTTAGGCCTCTTATAAATCGCAGCGAGACCAAGGTGAAAATCTATTGGCTAACCTTCGCTCCAATCAGCTTCCATCAATACTAGTTTTCACATGCGAATGATGTCATGAAATACTAGTTGCATGCAGAAAATTAATTGTATACGTAGGATAGCCTACGTGCTAATTAAACCGCATTTAATGTTTATAGGCCTTAATCTTAGGCTAAAATGGAACAAATAGTTTTTGAAGATAGGCCCTATGCACCGAAACGGAGGGAGTAACGAAGTTGCAGTGTTTGGAGACTTTGCAGTTAAAGTCAACATCGATCAAAGAGCTGCCTGGTGAGATTGGGGACCTGCAGCAATTGAAGACTCTGGACATTAGTAAAAATTATAATCTTGCAGAGCTGCCTGGTGAGATTGGGGACCTGCAGCAATTGAAGGCTCTGGACATTAGTAATAATTATAATCTAGCAGAGCTGCCCAGGAAGATGGGGAACCTCAAGAATTCGGAGTAGGGACGGAGCCAATAGGGGGGCGAAGGGGGGCTAAGCCACCCCCAAGGTCCAGATTTTACCACTGTGATCACTAATTGATACACTATATTCATGCAATTTTAACACTGTCAGCCTCCCTCATCAAGTTTATTGTACTAATTTGCCCCCTTCAATCATAAATTCTGGCTCCGTCAGTACTATTCATGGGTGGAACAAATAAAATTACAAAGTTGAACGGGGAGATCATCGGGAAACTGAAGAAGTTGAAGACTCTAGACATTGGGAACCTATTTATCACGGAGTTGCCCAGGGAGATTGGGGACCTCAAGAATTTGGAGACTCACAAAGCTACCTCGTGAAATCGGGAATCTGCAAAATTTGAAGCAACTGTTGTTGAGAGGTACTACAAAGGTGGTGAAGTTACCAAAGGAAATCAGCGGGGCTGAAGAAACTAAAAACGTTAACATTAAGTGTGGGCATGTGCGCACTACCCTGGGAAGCTGCTCACTTTTTCAGAATTGGAGGGAGTTCCCGAGTGCATCCGCCAAGTACTAATGAAGAATAGTGATGTTTTGTCTTGTGAGTTAGCCGGGGAGATCCTGTGTGTTCGAATTCGAATGCTCAGTTCGGTCCGTGATAATGGTTGGCACAAAACACATGCACATTCCACGGTGGATCAAGGACCACTTGAACGACCTGTTGACTAGTTGGATATCAGGATGTGCAAACTAGAGGAGCTTGGCTGCGTAACCTCGCGCTAAGGTTCGACGCCATGCCAAGAAATCCCATAGCCATCAGCGGTGAAGGGTTCTCAAGTCTCTGGGAAATCATTCTTGACTGCAAATGAAGACCCTCATCAGCTGGGTATCAAAGCACCTCCCAAGCCTCGGGCATATCGAGTTTAGATGCAACGAGGAACGGTATGGAGGAGGAGCAGCAGAGTCAGAGAGCATGATTGACGTCGTCAGGAAAGAAGCCCAGGAGCACCCCAACAAGATCATCTTTCGTGTCTCTCTGGCCGCGAGGTTGAGGAACAAGATCGCACAGCAGTGAGGCGGTTGAGAAGGAGGGGCAGATTCGGGAAGCGTGATTGATTTCTGTACTCTACATACTACATATATTGGCAAAAAAGCAACACACGATCGATGGAGGTAAATACGTCAGTGTGGCTGGCTTGTAATGACCTCTCTGTTTGTTATATTATTAGTACAAACAGACCGCTAATACACATCTTTTGGCAGGTTGTTCCGTCGACACTACCTGAATCGATCAATCAGCAACCGACCATGGCTATTCTTCTTCAGGCTTCCTTGCTTGAAATCTCCCGTCCTCAAATGAAATGAGAACAAGCCTCCTTCTCCTTCTTCATGCCATATACTTATATCTGTATCTGCATGTCCAAGTACTCTAGTATTTCAGTAAGCACCAAACGATTGAGGGACCCAAAAACTCACTCTGTTTATTATGCACTTGCTACCAAGAAAACTCTGTTACTATTGTGTTGTAATAATACCCTGTGAGGATTTGCGTGTGATCTAAAAGTTCAGTCTATTGTATATTTACTTTTTGCTGTGTTGATCATGCCTTGCCTTGCGCCTAGTGACTAGTGATTGGCTTTCACTATAGATGAAGATATCTTGGTTTGCACTCTTTTTTTTCCTAAACATCCATTTACAAATGATCAATAGGCAGATACATAAATAGATATAAATGCAACACATTTATCTTGTCATGAATGACTTGTATTAGATTTATTGTTCATAGCAGAATCATCATCTATACAAGAGACTACCATCTTTTACATCAGGAAAAAAAAACATACTACAGTACATGATTTTACATACAACTATACAGGCTCCAGCATGAAAAACTGATGAACAGCTAATTCAACCGCATCACTACCAAACTCACAACAACAAAAACCCTATTTTCAAACTGCCAATCAACTCGAATCGACAAGTAGGTGTAATACATGTACATATCCTCGCCGAGGCAAAAAAAATTTTGCCTTGCCATCCTTGCCAAAACTTCTCATCAATAAAAGCTTGCCCTTGGGCACAGCCTCTCCACGGACCCGTCAGGTGGCCCATCGACCGGGCGCAACTTGATCTCGTAGAGCTTCGGCCACAATTTCCCGGTCACTGTGAGCAGAGTTGAAAGGTTAACTAGAGAATACCCTCAAGAGCTTTGCTATATTGGACGTGTGCAAAAAGACAATAAAACTCACCAAACAATCTGTTGTTTAATTCGTCCCAAGCTATACCGTTTAAAACATCAATAGCCTGGAACATGGAACAGATTTTTAGTGTCATGCCACTTCCAATGCTGGATATGGATTACGTTTGTGTGTGTGTGTGTGTGTGTGTGTGTGTGTGTGTGTGTGTGTAGGAATACAATTACGCAATGAACCGTCATCACAGGCTGCTCACCGTGTTGCCAGAATTCCACAGTTGTTGCCTACAAAATTGCAATGACACAAGCATCAATTATTATGTCAAATAGAGACAATGTAGACAAAACAGAGCAATTTTATGAAGGACTTCAGTGCGTAAGAAAATGGGTATATAGAACGACAACAGTGATTTCTACTCAGGAGATACCTCAGCTCATGAAGAAAGATCCAGCTCACCACTTGGCCATCTTCATGAGAAACTCTAGCTATGCAATCTGTCTACACATAATAGTTTCCAATACTGAGAGTTTGCAGTTCACAATATTATAGCATAACAGCAATATGTTCAGACTAGATATTGCATAAAAACACTAACCTGCCAGACATTTGCCCATACTTCCCCATTTATATACTCCAGTTCATTAATAAAGGAAACTTCATTGTCTTGATATTTCACAGTAACTGTCTTCATCACTGCATCAAAGCCAGGAGATGTCAAATAAAAGAAATGAAGTCTCAGATAACAGAATATCTAGCATGATGATGATTGACTGCATGTACCTTCAAGTGATTTAGGATTCAGCTGGTACAACCTCGACGTACCATCACTGCCAAATAGAATTTTTCCATCGGTAGCCAACCCCCACCCGTCGCGCATTTTATGGGTAAAACTCTCATGCTGCAGCAGAGAGCACAGTAGCTTGTTACTTCAGATATCAGCAAGAAACCACGATAGGTTTAAAAAATGAATAATCTAAATACCAAATATTTGCTAGATCAATTATGATTAAATAGAGTGCAAGGCTATAATATTGAAAATTTGCGCATCTGTTTTCTCTAAGTTTGCAGGTGGAAATAAAATGCAATGTGTAATAAAGTTTCATAACCAATTTTTCGGCTTGTATTCAGATAGCATGTGAATAGCTTGAACCTAGTAGAAGATGGCTACACCATGCACCATGAGAACTAATCAAGGTTGAACCACGTACTAGAAAAGCTTAACAAATACCGTTGCAAATTTTATTTGGAAGAAAAATGACCGAATAACTTGAAACATGACTAGTAAAATGCAAGGTGAATGATTGTAAACCCATATTTCAAAAGAAGATCGCCAGAGAATAGATACTGACAGTTGGGGATTGGAGATAATTAGCTGAGACTTTAAAACAAAAACAGCTGAATCATCTGTAAATGCATTAAAACAGAAACAGGGGCTGCAGCATTACTTTGCTAAAGTTATGCCGGTCGTATATGAATCCATCATTCTTCCGCCAAGTAACTTGAAATAATCTACGGAAGATGATTTGAAACAAACGGAATGAGAATTTACAGGATCACAGAACCAAATAGAGCCATCATATTCAAGAAAGCGACTTCATCATCAGGTGCAGTTGAGGTTATCTACCTGTCACCGAGAAGCGTTAAGCCCTCTCCAAACATATGTCCATCCATTTGGTACTGATCTAAAACCTGATAAATGACAAAGCAATAACTACTGATTTAGTGTAGGGTAGTTGAACCATTGCTGCACAATGTTAAATAAGGAAAGTGAGGTATTTAACATACTTTGCCACTTTGAAGATCAACCTTTCGGACCGACGACTGTTCAGAAACAAAAATAGAAGCATTTTAGTGCTTTGGAAAAACCGCTTGACAAAAAGCAAGCAAGCTCAAAATATAGATTCTCAACAGCTGGTAACAGGGATGGCCAGTCTGCTTGTTTCCACTAGGGAGGCATGAATATTGAATACCAAGGATAATCCAAGTGAAACTACAGGTAGTTAATTGAGTAAAAACGAAGGAAGTATAGCATATCACATTTTCATCACGGCAAGCACGCATTTTTATCACAAAGAAAATTTGGGGCAGTAGATTCCCTGGCAAGGCGATGGTGAGTTCCAGGATGCAAGAAACGAAATCCACATTGCATTGCATTGCATTACCTGCTTATAAAGGCCAGTGGACTCGAAGAGGGTGTCGTTTCCGGCGTACAAGAGGCCCTGCCAAGAAGAAACCACGCGATCTGAGGACAAAATTCCCCATGGGAGAAGAGCGGATCAGATCAGGAGGAGCGTGGGTACCTGGGTGAAGGCATGGGGGTCGTGCGGGTACTCGCGGACCAGGTCGAAGGAGTAGAACCTGGAGGCGGCTGGAGCAGTAAGGAGCGCCGGGCGGCGGAGGAGCGCGGCGGGGAGGTAGTCCGGGCGCCAGAGGGCGGCGGCCGCCGCGAGGAGGAGGAGAGCGGCGAGCGCGGCGCCGGAGGCCGCGACGGCAGAGCGGCGGAGGCGTCGCGGCGGCGGGGATGCGCTGGAGGCGGACACGGAGAGGGGGGAAGGCGCCATGGGGGAGGGGCGACGGCGGGGCAGCGGGGGCCTCCGTCGGGAACCGGCGGTCATTTGGGTCTGGTTCAGTCGCAAGAGGAGAAAAGGTCATCTCTTTTTCTCAGTGTAGCACCTAGTACTTCTCCTTTGATTTTTAGATTTGACTTTTGTCTTGTTGATTTCTTGGCTGAAAATTTGGACTTTGAGACGAATATCTACTTTTAAATTATTTCTAATTATTGTAAACAAACCATGATTTGGTCTAATATATATATTTTACAAAAAAGCTTTGCTTCGATACATCTTTTTAGAAAAGTTTACATATTTTGATCCAGATTAAAGAATTTATCTCTTTAATCAAAAGCATTAGGTTGTTTTGATTATTTATTTGATGAATTGAAAATATGTATATTATAACAAGAACAACATTTTTATGTTGCCGTAAGATTCATGCAAAATTTCGAAAGGGAAGTACCAAAGCAAGACTTTTTATTAAATTAAGCCTGGTGTGTGAATATCTTTACATGTTTTATGGGTGGCTAGCTATGAGCCCTCCAAGCATTCACCCTCCAAGCATTCACCCTTCCGGTTTATGAGATCACACGTTGATAGCTCTTTTATGATGTGTTCTTCTTGGCAATCAGGTGAAATATGTTGATGCCATGTAGAAGGTTGTGATGTTATATGTGTTGATATTGCTATCTTGTGGATAGTTGTTTTGAACTGGTATCACATTTTCATGGTTTTTGAGGTATTGTTTTATGATTTTTCAGATCATCGATCCCTAAAAAGTCATACACAACATTCACTGACCTCCTAATCCAAACAAAATGAAATAAGCAGAGTTTCCCTTTCGTGATTGTAAACAAAAAATGCACCTTTCTCTCAAACAATTATCTTCATTTTTTTTTATTTTTTCTTGATTTGAGATTGTTATTTTTTGCTTTATTTCCATATTCACACATTTTTCCTCACGGTATATGTGACTTAATTTGTGAGGGAGGTATATGATATATATATTAACACACATTGAACAACTTTCTAAAATATGTGCTTTAAAAATACCTTAACTTTAATATGTAAATATATTTTTCTAAATATGAACATTCCCCAAAATGCTATGATTTTTTATTTCATATATGAACCATTTTCTATCTACACATATTAATATATATTTTTAGTTTCATAAATTGCATTAGATTTTCCTTTCACAAAATTATATTTTTAAAACATTACTAATAGAGAAATGCTTATGCACAACTTCAATTGATGGTTCCAATTTCCGTACACATCGGCACTATTTTCTTAAACAGTGGAGGCGTTATTATACTTGACACACACCTCTATGTTGTTGTTGGTGTGGTAATTTGGTACAACGCCACAACTATGTGAGTCTAGGTGTACTGACCAGTCAAATATTACTGGTGAGGTGG
The DNA here is from genome assembly GCA_950022295.1 of Bromus sterilis. NCBI lineage: Eukaryota > Viridiplantae > Streptophyta > Magnoliopsida > Poales > Poaceae > Bromus > Bromus sterilis. The sequence goes on from OX465598.1 coordinate 376,632,477, forward strand.
TATTTCAGTAACACACCGCCAATTTATTTTTCTATATACAAATTATATACGGCATTTTTTTACTAACTATTGTTTCATCAATTATTTTATTATGTATAGTACATAAAATAAAATAAATACTCCCTCCGATCCATAATAAGTGTCGCACATTTTGTACTAAGCTAGTACAAACTTTGTACTAGATGAGCGACACTTATTATGGATCGGAGGGAGTACTAAATACGAAATAATATATATAAATATAACTATAAATATAGAGCAAAGTGTATGTAAAAAATAATTATGAAACATTATTTATACAACATAAAATAAATGTATATATAAAGTACAAAAAATCAATTTACAAATATGCAGGTTAGTTTCCTGCTAATTATTGTCCAATCAGCTATTTATTACGTATATTACATGAATGAAATAAAATTAATATGAAATAATATATGAAAAATAAATATAAGAAATATATAAATAAATATAACATAAATAGAAAATAGAATAAAAATATCTATGATGTGGGCCTCATCAACCCACGCCACCACCTAACTACCAATGGCGTGGCATTTGTAGGACACGCCAACCACTAATGTACCCCCTACCATAACTTTTGCTATGATAGTGGTAAATTAATGTTTTATATCATGGTAAATCAATATCTTTTATGGCAATATTTTGTTATGATTTTTTCATTTTTAACCGTTTATACCTTTTTGAATTGGTGATGTTTCTATAACGCCATGGAAAGCCCAGCAAATGGGTTGATGGGCCACCATGGGAGGGGTCTGGCAGTTTCTCCTATACTCACTAATTAAAGGGTATCCCTCGCGGAGGTCATTTTTATGTGTTTTGAGTGTGCCAAGTGTCGTGTTCTGGTGCGTTTTGGGGTTTCTCTTTAGTCCTTTCGCGCTCGATACGTGGTGACTTTCGAACGCACAACCATAGCAAGGCCACAACGCGCAGTCGCAGGCACAAGCCCAACCACAACCACAGCCAGAGCCACAACCACAACCACAACCACAACCACAAAATCTATACACATCGAACGTCTGTTCTCAACCTGACACTTCCCAAACTTTATGCCTTCTTTAATACAAGGACGTGAACCTACGTTATACAGTAGTACATAGTCGGCCTTTGGAGACCCCCATGGCCCCAAGGCAAACGGTTCTACATGAACCGTCAGTGGTGTCAACACCTCAGCTGCGCAGATTCGCCGGTGTGCAAGGCGCAAGGTGCAAGGTTGTTCATGTGCGATGTGAGGTACATCGCACACGGTCGAGGGGAATGACCGTGTGCAAATGTAATGTCCCCACACTGCATGCGGTGTCATCATGCCAACATCTAACACGGATGTAGTTCCGCACTTCGGTGCCCTCTACCATGGATGTGCATGAGCAACAGTTTTAAGATTGTGTGTTTTGGCCATTCATATCAGTGAACCACTCATGAACAAGGTTGTGAAAACGATGTGCCATATCATATTGTTTGCCCGCGTGTATTGCGTGCTTCCGTAGTAGTGTGGCATACATGTAAAAAAAAACAGGAAGAAGAGACGTGGATGTTTTACTGTCCGTATCTATTAATATCTGAAATCTAAGTTGACATTTGAAAAAAAATCACTTATGTCACAGTACGTAGTACCCTAGTTGCAGTGAATATTTGATTGCCACATGCCAACTTGTATCTATACAAGCCCCGAGGAGATAATCATATAGTTACTTGTGTATATACATAAGGACTTGGGACAGACTTGACTTTGTTTCACAGAACTGACTTGACTTGCGCAAAAGATTGAACTAGCCCTGCTCCTATAACTTGCGCAAAAGATTGAACTCGCCCTCCTCAGTTTTACAGATTGTTTTAGAGGAAGTTTACTTAAGTTTACTGTCATCTTATGTATTTTTTTGTTGCATGCTGTTGGTTTTCTAGGGGTCGACAGTTAAAATCTGACTTATGGGGTTGATGTGTATTGTGATTCTGCTAGATTAGACATTCCCAACATGTACGTGTCATGGGGTCGCTCAGAGCTTGCAAATTGTGCGTATTCAAATATGTTGGCTACGCTACCTAGACAACGATATGTAACAACGATATATATATGTACGTAACAAGTTGAAGATTTAATAAGTTAAATAAGGAAATATGGAAGACTTGACTTGCTAATTAAGTTCAAGACTTGAAGTCGCACAAATTAAAGAACATCCATTGCAGAAGTTGACATTTCAGTTTTTGCACGCGATGATGTCACTGAATTCTTAGCAAGTTTGCAGTGCATATTTGACTGCATTGTCACTTGTGAGTGACTCGTACATACATAAGGACCTGACAGAAAGACTTTATGCGTGCAAAAATAATCCAGTGTCTCAAGTATATCCTCCTATAAGAATCTCTACATTTTTTTTAAAGAGAATATATTAATATCATGCATGAAGATAAAAATTACACACAACCTCTGCACCTATAAAATGTCGCAAAAACATCCAGGATGTACACAACCAAAAATATATAAAAAGAAATAGAAAAACAAAGGTCCCGCCACAACGATCTCCGACTTCTATAAGCATCTCCAACTAAGCTAATGTTATGCGCCTATCATGGACGCTAAGGACGTGTCAAGAAATCAGAAATAAACTTGAGATATAGATGTCGACACGGCCCTCTCTAACAGTATGAAATCTAAGTTGACATTCCCGTTTTTTGGGCGGGATGATGTGACTGAGATTGAGATATGAGGACACAAAATAATACTCCCTCCGTTCCTAGATACAAGGTATATAAGTTTTCGAGAAAATAAAATAAAATATAGGATGCATTGCATTGCAACACTTATTTTGACAAAAAATTTAAAAGATTTGATCATATTTTCTTATCCTTCAAAACCCTCTATTTTTTCACATCAATTAGCAAGATCTAATCTCGTTCAAACCTGATTTATTTTTTCCTAATATGTGTTTTTTAATTTTCATACAAAAAATTATACACCTTATATCTAGGAGCGGAGGGAGTACTAGTATATACCCCATAAGCCTGCGAGAGAGAAAAGTAAAAAGATGCTTCCGTGATTTGTGGGTCACTTGTATACACATACGGACTTGAAACAGACTTGACTTGATAACTATTGCAGAGACCTGAATTAATTAACTTACGAACAACAATCATGCAGTAAAATAATCCCAGTGTTTGGAGTCACACTCTACATGGAGTCATTTCCCCTAGGTAGTCTCCTCCTATAAGTATACACATTCACTTGCATATCATTGCATCGGTCTACAAATGATCAATCACTAGCTAGAACTATCTCTTCATCACTATAGCTACCTGCCCTCTGCCGGTACAAATTTAAATGGAGTCCACCATCCTTTCCACAGTGGTGGTCGGTGCCCTCTTACTACTCTTCCTCTTCCTCAGAGCTGCCTCCCGCCGTGGCCACAAGCAGTACAACCTCCCGCCGGGGCCAAAACCTTGGCCCATCATCGGAAACTTCGACCTCATCGGCGAGGTCCCGCACCGCTCCATCCACGAGCTATCCAAGAAGTATGGCCCGCTCATGCACCTCCGATTCGGCTCCTTCCCCCTCATCGTCGGCTCGTCGGTGGACATGGCCAGGTTCTTCCTCAAGACCCAGGACATCCTCTACGTCGACCGCCCCAAGACGGCCTCCGGCAAGTACACCACCTACAACTACGCCGACATGGCGTGGTCTCCCTACGGCGCCTACTGGCGCCAGGCGCGCCGGATCTGCCTCACCCAGCTCTTCAGCCCTCGCCGGCTCGCCTCCATGGAGCACATCCGCACCGACGAGGTCAGAGCTCTGGTGTGCGGCCTCTTCGCCGCGTCTGGGCGTGCCGTGGATTTTACTAGGGATCACATGTCGATTATGAGCATGAACGTGGTCACACGGATGGTGATGGGGAAGCGGCTCTTCGAGGACGGCGTGGCCGAGGGGCCGGTGCCGTCGCTGAAGGTGTTCCGGCGGATGCTAGACGAGCTATTCCTGCTCAACGGCGTGCTCAACATCGGGGACTGGATCCCATGGCTGGGCTGGATGGACATGCAGGGGTACGTGCGGCGGATGAAGAAGATAGGTAAGATGTTCGATGCGTTCAATGAGCATATCCTCGACGAGCATAGTGGCGAGGGGCGCCGCCGTGTGGGGGAGGAGGCTAGGGACATGGTGGACGTGCTTATGGAGACCGCCGACGACCCCGCCCTCGAGGTCCAGTACGGGCGCACAGGCGTCAAGGCCTTCGCCCAGGACCTCATCGCCGGCGGCACCGAGAGCTCGGCCGTCACGGTGGAATGGGCCATGTCGGAGCTCATGAGGTGTCCCGCCACCTTCGATGCAGCCACGGAGGAGCTCGACCGTGTGGTCGGCCGTGAGCGCTGGGTGAACGAGGAGGACATGCCGAACCTGCCCTACATCGAGGCCATCGTGAAGGAGTCCATGCGGATGCACCCCATCGTGCCGCTCCTTAGCCCACGCATGGCGCGAGAGGACGCCACCATTGACGGCTACGACATCCCCAAGGGTGCGCGCGTGCTGATAAACGTGTGGGCCATCGGCCGGGACCCGGAGCTGTGGGAGGCGCCGGAGGAGTTCGTGCCGGAGAGGTTCATGGGGAGCAAGATGGGTGTGACAGGGCAGGACCTGGAGCTGCTGCCGTTTGGGTCCGGTAGACGGATGTGCCCGGGGTACAACCTCGGGCTGAAGCTGGTGCACCTGAGCTTGGCCAACCTGCTGCACGGGTTCAGCTGGACGCTGCCGGAGGGGATGAGGAAGGAGGAGCTGAGCATGGAGGAGCTGTTTGGGCTGACCACCAGCCGCAAGTACCCGCTGGAGGTCGTCGCCCATCCCAAGCTCCCCGCTCATCTCTATGTTTGACTTCGAGTTTGATATATAGTACATCATGCTCATGCATGCACGTGCTATGCCTCGTAGTAATACTACGTACCACTCCTCCACTTGTTGTATAACTAGTAAGCTTGCACGTGCAATGCACGTTTTGTTAGAGTTTACAATGTAAAATATTTTAAAGATGAAATTTTGAATCCATGTATGCGTGCAATGATTTGGATACAGTACATAAATTCTGCCAGTTTAAATCTTGATGGGATCTCCTAACATCTACAGTTCCATCACCAACATCTATCTATTTTAACATTCAAATAGAATAGCTATACAATTCCAAACACGTACTCTTGTGAGATATTACCGAATCACCATCAAAGACATCCTACCACCTGCACATATATAAGTTCTAAAGAATCGATATTTAAATGTTATCAAACATATCACAATCCGTTCACAATTTTACCTAAAACAGTCTAACCCCCAAAAGTTATGTGTGAATAGACACACAATATGAACACTGTCGTAAAGATTCTTCACTGTACGATAGTAAGGACTCAAATGAATTGACAGTTTAGTATTTGTTCTTCAAGAAAAGCTAGGAAGCAACCAGAAAGTAGTGAGAGAAAATAATAACACCAAAAAAATAAGTGTCAATAAATGTGAAGACAAAAGATCATAGTATATTTTTACAATATAATGAGAAAAATAAGATATACATTGAAAATATATACATCTACAAGAACAAAAGCATCAACACAAATACAATAGAACCTTTTATCCTTTTTTATATGTAGTCGTCACATTAGGAGAAAGGCCTCGAAAAGCATTGAGAGGGATCACAAGTCTATGAATGCCAGTGTTGATTTAAATGCATTACGATAATTAATAGCCGGACTTCCCTATTTTTAGATACATTGTTTTGTTTGGACAAATTGCAAACTAATATCTGTATAATTTATCGAATGATCAACAATCACACAGTGGTAGAAAACAAAAATTAGCCCAAGTGCATAAATTAAGAACTAACCGTGTCTACTTTTGCATGATGGATTAAAGAAATTTTGTAATAAGCATTGAGATTATGGATAAGTATACAATTACTATAGCCAACTTTCTGATATTATGTTTCATACAAAATATTAAGTCCAACTTCACCAGTGGATAGAAAATACTTTGTATAACATAATTTATTACAAATATTCAGATATATGGACTAAGCTACATGAAGAGAAATCAAACATGAGTAGTGCCCATGTACAAACTATACTTGGAATTTGCAAGAACTGTCGAATCACCATAAATCAGGACGACATAATTTTGCAAGGAGGTATGGTGTATGTTCTTGAAATAAGTGACCATAAAAATTTAGACAATGCAGTACAAAGAACAGCTAAAACATCAGATTCAACAAACAAGCCAGGTATTGGCATGAATATTATGAGCAACAACAACATAAGAAAAATGAGCATCTGGACGTCCTCAACGGCGACGCTCGAGTTGAGGTTGGAGACGTGCAACTTCGTCCCTGTATAGATCACCAAATTAGATTCTTCATTACAAAAGACATTCTGCTGCAAACATTCATGACCTTTCAGTATAAGGACATGCATAAACAAATGACAGAAAATCTAAAATATTAGGTTTGCACCATTTTTTCTTGCTTAGAGGGCTTTCTAGCAAAACATCATTCATTGATTATTTATAATGCAACATGGTTTAAAACCTGATTGTTTCATCTGAAAGAGAATCAAAAACCTTGGAAAGAAAATATTTATAATATCATCAGTTCCTTCAAGAAAAATAATAATTCAGGTGAACCTATGCACATCACCACCTCATTTTCACCACGGCTACTGCAGCTTCAATATCCCTCGTGGGCTTGGCCATTAAATTAAGATCTTTCTTTTTTCATCCACGTAAGTGCTAATTTCTGTGTTACTTTTGGCCTCCCATAAGAGATTAAAAAGCCACACACTATGAAGTTGGTTGCATGCACTTCACGTACGTAGTTTAGTTTCTATCTCTATACTGAATGATCGCGCTTGGGTATAGCCAATGAAATCCTCGTACGCGATGTTTCATGTATGGTGACTTCACCTTCTTGTCAATGTAGTTGTCAGCCGCATCCGTATCCATCATCTGGGAATCATCGAACAGTCATAAAACAAACAAATCGTCATTCAAGGATATCCCATTGAGAAAGAAAAAAAATAGTCAAACTGATTAACTATCTACATGATTTAGGGACCTTGACTTCAGTTGACTCTTGTTGTAGAAGAGACAAAGGAGAAAAACACAAATAAAGATTGGTGGTTTCTTATATAGAAAAGAAGAGGTCAGTGGTGTTAGTTATAGAGAAAAACTAATTAAGTAAACTACACAATAGATTTGATTTTTCTACCTTAAGTTAGACTGTTTTTTCATGAGACCACATAACTGGAGACATGTATGGTTCTTGAGGTAAACATAACTGAAGTATTAATACACTAAGTTGGGGTATAAAATCGTTTGAGAAACAGCCCGTATTTGATACGCTAAGATACGTGATGTTAAATCAGAGATGTGTACATACAACTTTGCGGTTCAACATATGAAGCAATCGGAGGAAACAAACCGTTCAGAGCCAACCAATGGTATGTATGTGTGTGGCTGTGGCTGGGGATTCAGTGTGCACGTCTTCTATCCGCAACAGCGACATGAACGCCGCCATGAAGGCATGACCGCCAGATATAGGGTCGATCTACCATCACTGTTGGTGGGCAATGAATTGAGCGAGCATGCTTCATTGGCTGGACCCTGCAGTACGTATTCACTCTGGAGTATCTACATGGTCCCTGCCATGAACTTTGGCTAGATGGACTGATCTCCTCCTCACCAATCACCGAAGATCTGAAGGACGTGACCTGCTGGGCACCATCTTGCTCACAAATTGGAGGTTGTCCCAGATTTTAGGGTGGCTGCAGTTTGTTTCAACAATGGAGATAGCACGCGTCTCCAGGGAGTCTTTATGCAACAATAGCAAAAACCTTGAAGCATCGCACGACGGAGTTTGTAGAGTAATTGAACTTGGTGAGAAAAAATCAAGTTAGGAGAAAAAAGGATGCATCAGGAGGAGGAGGATGGCTCAGGTACATAAGGTTGTGCATGTGGATTGTTCCTGGGACGTGTAGCGCTCCAATGGTTGGATCACAACACACCATGTGTTGCGCTCGATTGTCTGCAACACAATCAACATTGCAAGCAGGCGTGTGAAGGAAGAAGTACTATGTTTTGGGTGCAAAGAGGGATGGCTACCATAGTTGCCACATCAATTGGGAGAAGCAATTAGTTTAACTTCGCAATGTCCCAAGAAGCATTCGACTGATCAATGAGGTCAGCCACCAACTGGGGAGGGTCATTCTGCAGACCGCCGTAAGGTCTCATATTCTCCTTTCGCGGGATCCAGTTCTGCTAGCAGATGTTAGTGTCTTTCCCATTTCCGATCCTCCTGATCAGACCCAACTTCAAAGTATATCTACCTTCCAGAATGGAGAGCCAAATTTGTGACGGATGACTACCAAGATCAGCAGATAGAATATCCCCATGAGGGAAGTAAGAGGCCTTTAGGATCCTTGCACTCGGAGAGGACGGCTCATGCGTGATGCGCCAAGCTTGTTTCGCGAGCAGAGAAAGGTTGAACAACTCGAAATCACGGAAGCCAAGACCCTCCATGCCTTTCGGCCTAGTGGTTTCCCAAGAAACCCAATAGGGTTTCCTCTTTCCCTCTTTATTGCCCCACCAAAACTTTTTTATCAGTTTTTTTAGTTGCTCGTAGAGCCCCCGAGGGAGTTTGAAGCATGGCATGGAGTAGACTGGCACAGCAACCTGAGCCACTGACTTGACAAGAACTTCCTTGCCCGCATATGATAAAGTTTTTTCAATCCAGCCTTGTACTCGACTCCATAATCTAACTTTGAGATACTTGAACGCCTCATTTTTTGAAGATCGAATATCCGAAGGCATGCTTAAATATTTTTCATTCATGGTTTCGGTTGGGACTTGGATCGTTGCCTTGATAGCTTCCCTGCAGGTTTCCGAACTCCCTTACTAAAGAAGATAGATGATTTATTGAAATTTACCCGCTGGCCCGACGCGTCACAATAAAGATTCAACACTTCATTTTTTGTCAATTATTGATCGAATATCGTGAAAGTCTGCGCCAATGGTCACGAAATCACTAGTTTTAGAATACTCGTAGCAACGAACATCGCGCTTTCTCCGCGCACGTCAAATGATGCTATGCGTGCGCACCAAGTGGCGCGCTCTGGAGCTTTTCCGTTTTTCCAGTTTTAGAGGCAGCACGGGTGCCTTTCACGGAGGCACGAGTGTCTTTTGCGGAGGCACGAAACACGACTCGTGCCTTCCGCGAAGGCAAGGTCGTGCCTCTTTTAAAAAAATTCACCAAAATGTATAGCCAAAACGTGCGAAAATCGAAAAAAATCAAAAAACCACCGAAAAAATCAATTTTAAACATCAAAAATACGTACACAAAAATTAAAAAAATAAATCCCGAAAGAACACTGTGAACACAATAGGTGGCGCTGTTCGCTGAACCAAACTGCGAATGAGTACTAGTTGGATCACAATGATCAGTCCGTTGACAAGAAGCATTTTCGACGCGCGCCTTCATCCAAACGAGGCCTTGTTGGGTTTTGGGCTCTTAGTTAAGCACGGCAGATTGGGCCTGGCCCATATGGAATTGCCTTGGCGCCGACGTATCCTGGACTTGCCTTGGCCCCGACGTTTGAAGGGAAAACGAGTTCTTTTAGCTGCCGCCACCAGAAGAAGAAAAAAAGTCAGAATTCAAACATGGCGGCTTCCACCATGACGACCGAGCTTCAGCTCGCCGACACCGACCTGGAGCCTGCGATGGCGGCGTCCCGCACGCCCATCCGCGCGATCCTGGAAGCCACGGACGCCCTCGCCGGCGAGCGCGTGGTCGTGGGCGGCTGGGTCAGGGCCGGCCGTGTCCAGTGCGGGGGCACCATGGCCTTCCTCGCCGTCAACGACGGCTCCTGCCACGCCAGCCTCCAGCTCGTCGTCGAGGCGGCAAAGATCGCCCACCCTCCGCTCGCCCGCCTGGCCGCCACGGGGACCTCCGTGCTCGTCTCCGGCGTGCTCCGGGTCCCGCCCGGGAAGAGCAAGGAGCGCGTCGAGCTGGGCGTCGATGCCGTCATCGAGGCCGGAGAGGTCGCCGACCCCGCCGCATACCCGCTCCCCAAGACCAGGCAGATCAAGCTCGACCACCTCCGGGACTTTCTCCACCTCCGCCCCCGCAACGACACCATCGCCGCCGTCTCCAGGATGAGGAGCGAGCTCACGTTTGCGACGCACTCGTTCTTCCGGGAGATCGGCTTCGTCTGCGTCCACACGCCGATCATCACCACCAACGACTGCGAGGGCGCCGGCGAGATGTTCCAGGTGACCACCCTGTTCAGCCAGGCCCACAAGGCGGACAGGGACATCAAGCTTAAGGTAGCTGGAGCTCCTCACCGTGATGTTGATGACCAAGAAGGAGGAGCTGTCACTTTCGAGAGCGATTTCTTCAGGCGTCAGGCTTTCCTCACCGTCTCCGGCCAGCTTCAGGCCGAGTCCTACGCCTGCGCGCTCAGCGGCGTGTACACCTTCGGCCCCACTTTCCGTGCCGAGAACTCGCACACGTCGCGGCACCTCGCTGAGTTCTGGATGGTCGAGCCCGAGATGGCATTCGCAAACTTGCAGGTAATTGATCAACAATGTACTCTCTCTGCATACCGTGTTTGTCATGTTGGTATTTGCCGGATTTACTACAGTACTGAGTTACTGACAGTGATCCATGCTGCACTTTGTTACATATATACAGGATATTATGAACTATGCAGAGAGTTACGTGCAGTACCTCTGCAAGTGGCTGCTGGAGCATTGCAGGGAAGATATGGAGTTCATGGCCAAAACACACGACAAGGCGGCAATTGAGCGCCTCGAACTCGTTTCGTCGACCCCTTTCGAACGGGTCTCGTATACGAAGGCTGTCGAGATGTTGATGGACTCGGCAGGTAGCAAGAAATTCCAGACCAAGGTTGAGTGGGGGATCGATTTAGCATCCGAGCACGAGAGGTATGTATAAATTCATTTAATTTGTTACCTTTAGTGTTTTGTCTAGTTTGGGTTTGTGATGATTCTATATTTATTGTGATCTGAAGGTACTTGACTGAGGTGATATTCAAGAAGCCGGTCATCGTTTATAACTACCCGAAAGGAATAAAAGCATTTTACATGAGGATCAACGAGGACCACAAGACCGTGGCTGCAATGGATGTTCTGGTTCCCAAGGTAGAAACTTTGATAAATGATTCAATTCCTAGACTACTTGCTGTCTGCATTTGTTTCTTTCTAGTACCTTAATATTGGTTTGTTGTTCCATTTTAGGTTGGTGAACTAATTGGTGGAAGAAGCCAGAGGGAGGAGCGCTTTGATGTCCTTAAACAACGGTACTTGGTGCCTTTTCTTATTTTTAAAGTTGTTAGATTATATTTAGGGCCTGTTCGGAAGCCCTTCAACTCCCAGCTCCTTCAACTCCACCGTCGGAGCTGGACCGAACGGCCAAACTCCGCAGAGCTGAGAACTAGGAGCTGGCTGTGGTCGTAGTGCAAATTCGCAGGAGTTGAGAAGCTCCTATTTCGGAGATCTCAGAAACGGAAGAAGTTGGAGTTGTGGGATTATTACGTGGGGTTACCACCGCCAAGTGACTGCTTACCGGTTCGAATACCCTTTCTCTCCTTGAACAGGCCCGTTTCCTCGTCAAACAAGCCAGTTTCCCCCTGTACGGGCTGCCAGCTCACAAAAGTTGATTGAGAGCCGGAAGCTAGCGAGACGAACACATGGTTGGCTTCGGTTTTTTATCGGAGAAGCTAGGAGTTAGGAGTTGGCTGTGGAGTTGAGAAGTTTGAGGTCCTGGAGGGCTTTCGAACACGCCCTTAGTACTCCTTTCGATCCAAATTAATTGACACATACTTAGTACAAGTTTGTACTAAAATAGTACTAAGTGTGCGTCAATTAATATGGATCGGACGGAGTACCAAACAATCTCTGCCTTGCATTTGTATAATACGAATGGGTGAATTGCATTTGCAGCGTGCTAATAGTTGACAAAATATTTTTGTACATGTAGGATACTGGATGCCGGTTTGCCATTGGAGTCGTATGAGTTCTACTTGGACCTTCGGCGCTATGGATCTGTGAAGCATAGCGGGTTTGGGCTGGGCTTGGAGAGGATGCTCCTCTTCGCCACAGGCCTAGACAACATAAGAGATGTTATCCCGTTCCCGAGGTGCCTTGGGAAGGCTGACCTTAGAAGATCTAATTGGTCTCCTAAGCAATAGCACAACTTGTCCAGAATCTGATAAACCAAGTTTTAAATAGCCGACTATAGCTTCGCTATAGCCTTTGGAGAGCTCTTCTGTTAAAGCTATGCAGTTTTCATGTTAAATTGAATATAACGCTATTAGCCCACTATATGTACTGCTATAACCTTAAATTTGGAGTCATTTAGACCGCTAAGCCGCTAGCTATACAAAACCATCCATCTACCTTACTCTGTGTTCCAATTTTGTATTTATATGATGCACTGATTCAAAGCTTTGTTGTTAAATTAAAACACCTATGTGCTCTCGGGTTTGATATTCAGACATGTGTATATGTCAAGTATATGGGATATCATATATGTTGCCTGATTATATACCAATTTTTTTTTTAAAAACATGATTAAAAAAATGCTAAATGGGGCTTAGCTACTACAGCCTTCCATAGCTTAATTTTGGACGACCTTCCACTAAGTAGCATAGCCCACTATTTGAAACATTGCTAGCCAGGGTAGTGGCAACAGGTGTAAAGTGCAAGTTATCCATACCGGAGACTAAGTGAAAATCTAGCAGTGTTATGCCATCATGCCATCGGTCTATATATATGCGGGTTTTTTGTGGCGGACATGCATTATTTCGGGCCAGATCAGATCCGTCAAAACTCAAATGGTTCGTACAAATTATGCGAGCGACCCACAAACGAACGCTTCGATCGCTATATCTACGGCTCGGGCGGCTCTTTAGTATTACCGTCGCACAAACTCCCCTCCCCCCCCCCCCCCCAACCGCAATCACTTTTCTCCGTCGTGTAGCGTAGCCAACTCTGACAAGCTGTCCACTGGTGCGAGTGGAGGTCCCGTCCGTGGAGAGCACGCCGGCTCCCGCGGAGGTTGTGTCGACGGTGCTACCAGTGGCTCCACTGAGTGCGGTTTATTCTTGCTAACTTTTTTTAAAATAACACATTTCATTTGCTGAATTACAAAAATAATACTATATAGTTTTGAAAATTTTAAAATATATTGTATAGTAAGTCTGGGCGAAACTGGTTGGGCCCAGTCGGCCCGGAAAGAGCCTACAGAGCCCAATCGGCCTAGCCGGAGCCAACTGGTGGCCCGCCCACCTGACTGCTGGCAGTGGCCCATGCAGTCGGCCTGGCTGTGGCCGACAGCCCAGTTAGCCCAGCCGTGGCCGACAACCCAACACATTTGGCTATTAATTATTTTTCCAAACACCTTTTCCAACTTATTTTTACTCAAATCAAATATTTTGACAAACACATAAACTTTATTAAAACATGATGAACAATTTTAAGACTAGAAGTACATTTCCTAAAAGCATTTAAAAATTACATACTACACGAACATATATTAACACAGAAAGATTTAAAATATTTATTCATAATATTAATAAAAGTATATAAACGTTTTACAAAATATTATTTTATTACATATCTATGAACACTTTTCAAAATAATACAAATAAAATAAAATACATCAATATTAATAGAATTACATGAATATTTATTGTAATTACAATTATATAATTAACATAATTCATTTTTTAGCAAAAATGAAAAGAAAAATAAACACTTGAATGCATAAGTTATCACTGTCTACCACCTTTCTTTCTTTTCTATCACTTGAATGAAAAGAAAAACTAATAAAAATACAAGAAAAACTAACACTTGAATGCATAAATTATCATTGCCGGGGGACACTTAGCTATTAATTCTTTAGTATAGGAGGACACTTGGCTATTTTTTATATATTAATATTTTGTAAAATGTTTATAAAATTTTATTAATAATATTAATATAACTTTTTAAATTCTTCATGTGTTAATATATGTTCGTGCAGTATGTAAATTTTAAATTATATTAGGAAATGTATTTCTAGTTTTCAAATTGTTCATCATGTTTAAATAAAGTTTATGTATTTGTCAAAAAAAACAATTGAATAGAAATAGGTTGAAAAAGGTGTATGAAAAAATAATTAATAGCTAAGCGTATTGGGTTGTCGGCCATAGCCAGTCGACTGCATGGACCTTTGCCAGTAGTCATGTGGATGGGGCCAAACGTGACTGACCCCTAGTAGGGATCAATACCTATCAGCTGGTCAATTTAGGCGCGTCTACGCAACTTGAGTCGTCGACTTGAGGACTTAGCACCTGAATTTCGCTACATAGCTTCTCTCTTACAGCGTAATCTTGATGAAGAAAAGACATTCAAAATGGCTTCTCTATGTTTCCAAGATCTGGCTGAGGCATTTTATCATCAAAAGCACTTATCATACAGTTCTATTACAGTAGAATTATATCACAACACTTAAATTTTTTAGAAGGAATTGTTTACGGTTCTAATGTATCAGATGCCCATGTATCACATGTGACGTGAGCCGGTTCGAGGTTTAATGTTACCTAGCACAATGATCATTCATGAGCTCCTGATGTCTCAGGATGAGTTTGGGTTCATCAGATCACACTGCCCTTCAATGCAGCGACGATGCAGTACTATGTCACGTAGTTGCTCGAAATAAATGTTTATTGAGAAATAGAGAACAAAGCACACTTAAAAACTAGTATTTGTTTCCAGATTTCGTATAGCAGAGTTTCAATGATGATGTGTTACTCTGGATGCTGGTATAGGCTACGAGCATAAATGCATGAATATGCGGAGCTAGGTATCACTACTGGAAAAAGGCCTTTAATGGCGCGCCTGTTTTGGCTATACTAATGGCGCACATTAGGTGCACCATTACTAGCACGTCATTACTAACTTTTAGTAATGGCGCACCACATATGCGTCATTACTATCTCTTCTGGTGCGTCACTGGACACTTTTTTTTTCTAATTTTTTTGAATTTGGAAGGCGAAAACATAGTAGTGGCGCACATTCTTATCTAAGGTGCATCATTACTAATCTTTTTTTTTTAAATTCAATTTTTTCTTCCAAATTTCTTAACCTCAGGTCGGCTTAATCTCAAGTTACTATGCTTAATCTCAAGTCAAATTTTACTCGCTTAACTTCTCAGTTCCATTCAACTCCTGCCCAACTCACTTCACAAACACTTGTTGATATATGTATTATATCAATCCTATTAAACCTTGTTCATGTCTAGGATCTTGTTCATGTTTATGGGTGTGATGAAATTTTGTTTTTTTTTTTTAAAACTTACCGACCAGTCTCCTATCATATTTTGAACATTTTTAAAATATTTTTTCAAAAAATCGAAAAAATGTTTTTTTTCTGTTAGTAGTGGCGCATTTTTCAAATAGTGCGCCATTAGTAAGTTTGAATTTTTTTCTATTTTTTTGCCGTCTAGATCTTAAAAGCCCCGAACTTTTTTCTATTAGGTTTTTTAGGAGATGGTTTTTCATATAAAAAACTTTTTCATCGGAATTCGTATGCAAAAGTTATGCCTATTTTACAAATTCTCGAGAGATTTTGCAAAAAAGTTGAAATTCATGTTTGTAAATTTTCCAAACAACTAGACCACATATCTCATGGAAATCTAATTTTCTTTTACTTTTCTTGACATTTCGATCATTTTCTTTTATTTTTTTTTAAACTGAAAAGGCAGTCCAAGGGGCGCATTTGGTGAATTTTGTGGGCACCTCAGAAAGTTAGTAATAGCGCACCTTTATAAAATGCGTCATTACTATGTCTTTAACTGGGTCAAACCTTGGTCAAACATAGTAATAGCGCACTTTGTAAAGGTGCGCCATTACTAAGTTTGACATAGTAATGACGCACATATACAAAGTGCGTCATTACTATCTCTAGGACTGGGTCAAACCTTGGTCAAGCATAGTAATAATGCACTTTTCACCTAGTGCACCATTACTGTTTAGGTTATTAATGACGCACCTGCACATGATGCGTCATTACTAATATATAGTGCGCCATTAGTGTCAATTTTATCTATAGCCGTTTTTCCATTAGTGTATATCTAGTTTTATTTTAATTATTTTAATTAATTGTATTAAGTAATATTTTTCTCCACACTTTATACACATTTGAATACTCTATTTATTGCTCTATAAAATGATTATTTAAGAGATCTTTCGATATTCCGATAAATCTCTCGATTTATCGCTTACCGATGTGTGATCAATAAGATAAATCGGCTGATAAATTCACCGATATGCCAATAAATCAGCCGATATGCAGATAAACCGGCCGATTTATCCTTTATCTTTTGTGTCAACTAATAAGTTTTCAATAAGCGATATCACCAACATTGACAAAATCTTTGTTTACTTACACATTAGCTATGTATTGTCATACTCTAAAAGTTTCTATCAGCACAAGAAAATACATACTTGCTAAATTCATACTTAAACATATTACAGAGTTTTGTAGATACTTCACGAGGCAAATTGAGAAGGACACATATAGCACACTATAATACATGAAGATGCATTATGTCGTTTATGTGATACTATTTATGTCCTTATAGTTGAGTAAAATCCTTTGAAGAAAGTTCTTTTACTTAAGTGTTCTAAACAAAATGTGAAAGTCAAAATATTTTTGCCAAAAGAATACAATCATAGTTCAACACAATAAACATATTTCGTGTGTATCTTAATATATAAAAAACTTGATTAGGTTGTTAGTTTGAATGTTATATTAAAAAATCCAAATAGTATATTATACTATGCATTAATGCTCAAGTAGAAATTATAATGTGTAAATACAAATGCAAAAAATGTACAGTGGCAACATTAGCTGCGACTAAGTAAAACTGTTCAGTATAAACTAGAATGTTGCACGTAGATATACCTTCGTGATCTTCATATTAGAGAATTTAGATGGTCTTAAACAACTCCATATCAAAACAATCTGACAAATTCGGAACATACCAATTAATCAAACTAATAGAATACCCGTGTGTTGCAACGGGATTTTTAAATAATTTGTATCTAATATTTGTAAACTAATTAATCTTTAGCAAATATTAGTTGGAACATAGATTGCATATTGTATAATAATCAAAACATAAATATTCCCAAAATGCATATAAAATCCGCGATGCAACTTGCCGATCAGAATAACCTCATTTTTGAACCACTCTGCTACCTGATCCGACTCTTTGCTCGACTCTTCACAACAACCAACTGACCACTAGCTAGTGTTTTCTTCTAAATGATAATAACAAATAAACAGAATGAGAAACAAATTATTTTAATTTACCAACTAAACTTTCTGAAGGATATTTTCGATGACTGGAAATTGGCAAGCGAACTTGTTTAAAAAGTATAAATAGTTGGAACAATAAATTTAATACTATTTAATTCATATATGTGCGTAGCACGAATCTTTTGATGTGAGCTGAAGAAATTGATTCATTCACATAGTAATCCCAACTGCTCAACCACAATTTAATTGTGTTTAGTTCAGAACTTCAAACAATAAGAGCTATATAGATTTGCTTCAGTAATTCAGTTCAACTCAACTAATCTATTTGAAAAAAGTAGATATTACTCAAACACAACTTGTTCTCAGCTTGCCACCAAGCATGCATGAATCTACAAGATCTTTATTGCCTAGTTAGTGAATAATCGAAGGCTAATTATGTTGGCCGACCGACCGGCCAAAGCCTACGTGCCGGTCGGTCACGTCCACTTGTGCCCATTTTTCCGCTTTTGCTGCATTTGACATATAATAAATGTTGCAACCGTAGTATAAAATGCTACTATCTGTACTATTATTATACTAATATTATTATATTAATCTATATTACTTTTTGCTAACCGGATGTATTTAATAGTATTTTAGTGATAAGCGCATTCATTTGGTAGCATGATATAAAAAAGTTACTAATGATTTTTGCTACAACAAAAAAGACGAAGTGTGATCGGTGATGATGGGTCCCGCATTTTATTGCAACCATTATAAAAAAAAGCTACAAGCATAGATTAAATTTGCTGCAACGAATTGATGATAAATATGGTACGTAATTTTTTATTAGATTTTTTGTTGCAACAGTGAAAAAAAATGCACACAATAATTTTATGTTGCATCCATGTATCAAAAAAGTTATAATCGATAGTAAAAATGCTACCGCCAGCGATTATTTTTTTTACCATAATTGTTTTCTGCAAATAACATCAAAAATAAAAAATGTTGCATGTATATACTGAAAATATTGCAAATGTACCGCAAATGTTGCAAAGATACCGCAAATGTTGCAGTCAAAACAAAGGGATACGCGCAAATCTGGACCGTTAAATTGCGGAGATCGGACGGCTGCGGTCTGACCAGCGCCTAGCTAGCGCCGGTCGACCGGGGCCTATCATTGGCCATAATCGAATGGCAACGTTGTTTTCATGCACAGATTATTTAATTAACCAATCAATCTTGTGTGACTTCAGTTAGCTCAGTTAAACTGCCTACCTAGCCAGGTCACACATACATCCAATACATGCATATTTTTATATTTGCTTCAACAAACAAGCAATGACTAATTTACCTATCTCCACCAGGTGTTGAACCAGCTGGCAGTATTAGTTTCATTTGTCAAAACATTATTTTGATCAACAAGTATTTTATTCATACGGTTTCCATGATGCCAACTACTACAATATTATCGCTGGATTTATCTTCTCTATTTTGTGAGATGAGACCGAGTATCGATTTCAAAGTTTATAATACAATAGATGCATGACATGTCGGTGTCATGGATTTTTCTCATGATTTTTGGCAGCAAAAATACATAGGTACGCAACGTAGTACTCCAAAATGGGAGGAATGGTTACGTTCTCCTCCCACCACTCACCACACCAGCCCATTTGTTGCACAGCTCAGCTGACCAGTCATCTCCTCTCGGCCACACGCAAGATCTTGCTCAGTCTGACATGTTCACACAATAATTAATATATATATAAGACCCCACTGTTCCAATTGATTAACTAGTTCTTTTTAGTACCAAACCAAATTCGTTTTCATTTTACTAATGATGTTAATTAGAGTATAATCAGCATTCAATCAACATACAAATCATTGAATAATCTGATAAGCAACTTTAGCAATCGAATGATCTAACATGCATTTATGCCAGACAGCTCAAAGAAGCAAGATGAACACCTGCAGTATCTAGTACGTGCAACCATGCAGTGTACCTGAATTTAACTGATTAATTAACTCCACGACATGGCAACTATCGTTTTCTAGTTAGCTAATCGGTGTTTAAAGGGAAAAAGGAAGCTTTTGCTAAATGATAAAGTCAAAAGCAATCATCTGTTCTAGAGACAACACGCATAATGTTGGTGAGTGACCATGTCTCATGACAGTGTCACTTTCCCGTGCTCTTTCAGCTATCCAGCTCATCAACTATTTTGTTTACACGAAAACTAGGGTGAGCATTGGTGATTAACCTTCTTACACGATGACAACTCACACGCTTAGCTGTAACCGCGTAGTAATCTTCTCTAGAAGAATACATAGAAATGTCCAAGTTTCATTTACTTCAATTATATAAATAGCTTTTTCTTTACAAACCGGTGGGTCGATTTTTTGTAAGAGGACTCAAAGAGAGAAAACTGAGATCGACAAAATTAGTTTGTATTTATTTATTCTTTTTCTAAACAGTCTTTAGTTTTCCTTTATATATAAAGCACAAATCAAAATACATAGTCGAACGATACAAGATAATGAAGGAGTATTTTTTATAAAATTGTACTACTATTTATTTATTTGATTCATATATACGTGTTGCACCAATCTCGTGATGTAAGCTGAACTGAAGCATGCATGGGCTTTTGTTCACACAAAAATTCCAAAACTCCTCAGCCATATCATCAACTGAGTTCAGACTTCATAGGCAACACGGCTATCTGCAGCAAGAAAAACACAGTAGATTTGGTGCAATACTTGCTTCAGCTATCTCGCCTGAATTTCAAGAAGAAAAAAACAAAAAAGTTATCTCAACTGACAGCATGATAATAGAAGATTTTTTTTCCAACTAGTGAAAATTAAACAAATTAATGTGGTTGGTAGTTGCTGGTTGTCACTGCTGCATTCAGTTCATCTCATGCAAGAAAATTTAACTAGTCTTATCTTGTTCTGTACTACTGTACTGTACTCCATCTGAATTTAAGAAAAAGAATTGAATACTCTACTAACAGAGCATGGCAACACATGTGATGGACAGGTGGGCCAGGCTCTAGGTAGGGCACCCATCATGCACTTGTTTCCAAGCAATCTCTATCTCACTCATGATAAACGATCTTCCCCTGTTCTCTCTCTCTCTCTTTGATCTTAGCAAAGTCAAGCCCCATTTCTGCATTTCACAACACCCATTGATTTCATCAACTTCATCCATCTCTTCTTCCACACACCACACATTGCAGCGGTGATGCAGTACTATGTCACGTGGTTGCTCGAAATAAATGTTTACTGAAAAGTACAGAACAATGGACATTTAAATACTATTTGTTTCCAGATTTCGTATAACAGAGTTTCCATGATGATGTGTAATTTGGATGCTGGTATAGGCTACGAGCATAAATGCATGAATATGCGGATCTAGGTATAGCGAGTTTTATTTTATTTATTTAAATTAATTGAATTAATGAATATATTTTTTCCACATTTTATACACATTTGAATTCTCTATCTAGTGCTCTACAAAATGACTGTTCAAAATATCTTTCGATATTCCGATAAATCATCCGATTTATCGTTTACCATTGTGTGACTAATATGATAAATCGTCTGATAAATTGGCTAATATGCCGATAAATCAGCCGATAAGCCATTACACCGACCGACTTACCCCTTATCTTGTGTCAACCGATAAACGATATCCCCAACATTGCTCAAAATCTATATTTACTTACACATAAGCTATATATTGTCATACTCTAGAAATTTCTATGAGCAAAAGAAAATACTTATTTGCTAAATTCATACTAAAAGATCCTACAGAGTTCTGTAGATACTTAACGAGGCAAATTGAGAAGGGCACATATAGCGGAAGCGTCGATTCGGTGTCCGGGTGCATTTGCACCCCCGAGAAGACAAAAACTAAGAAAATTAAAATGAAAAAAACTAAAAAAAATTCAATTTCATTTTGTGGTGGAAGATGCTTAGGTCCGAGATGTTCTTGCAAATTTTGAAGAAGTTCAGACATCTGGAAAGCTCGCGGCAAAAAAGACAAATTTACCGTTTCATTAAACGCCACTATTCATGCACTACTTCAAATTTACTAATGATGCTAATTATACTCCAATTAGCATCCAATCAACAAAAAAAAATCATTGAATAATCCGACACAGACATACGGATTCTGATATGCAACTTTAGCAATCGAATGATCTAACATGCACTTGTGTCAGATAGCTCAAAGAAGCAAGACGAACACCCACAGTATCTTCTACTACGTGCAACCATGTAGTGTTCCTGAATTTAACCGATTAATTAACTCCACGACATGGCAACTACCGTTTTCTAGCTAGCTAATCAACAATTAAAGGGGAAAGGAAGCTTTCGCTAACTGATAAAGTAAAAAACAATAGTCGTCTTTGGGGAGAACATACATAATGTTGGTGAGTGACCATGTCTCATGACAGTGTCACTTTCTCCTGCTATTTCACCTACCCAGCTCATCAAATCTTTTGTTTACACGAAAACTAGGGTGATCATTGGCGATTAACCTTCTTACACGATGATAACTCGCACGCTTAGCTGTAACACGGAAGATTTTTTTTACAACCGGGCTGTAGTCGATAAGTGACGGCAGATGCCATGGGGATGGCTAAAGTGAGGGGAAAACGCGAGGGAGAGAATGTCGATGGTGCCGGAATCGGGGTTGGGCACAAGCACGGTGAAGACACCACGATATACCCAGGTTCGGGGCTCTCCGGAGAGATAACACCCCTACTCCTGCCTGTCTCTTGTATATCAATGAAGTAGCTACAATAACTGCTCTTCTACCTTCTCAGGGGAAGGAGTACACCGCCGCCGTGGGCAAGGTCCTCTCCTGCTTCACTGAGGAGTAACTACGAGCAGTGAATGAACTGGAATGAGAATGGGTAAATGAGGTTCTAGGGTGTGGCGTCCCTCGCGCAGGAGGGGTACTCTGGCTCTTATAGTGTGAGTCCAGGGTACTACGGTAACTTCAATGCCGACAGGGCCCAGCTGTCATCCTCTAATCGGCCTGGGCCCACCGACTGCTCCTATCCGGGGGATCCGGAGCCTACGAGCGACGACCCATGCTGCTATCTCGTAGAGTCTAGTGATGAATAGTGGAGCTAGGGAGTGAGGTCTTGTCGGCCTGTCCGCGGAATCGGCGGAGAGGTCGACATCGTATCTCCAGGAAATCCTCGACGTGACCTGACCTTCCTGCCACCCAGATATCTCGGGATATGGTATTTATGACCTCGTAATCATACCCCCGACTGGGTGTCAGGTAGCTCCGATTGCGCCTGGACCGACTGGTGGTTCCTTGGTAAGGTCGATTGCTCTGGGCAATCGGCCTTCTAGGAGTCAACCTCGGTCCAGCAGCGGGCCAATCGGACGATTGTCTTCAGTGAAAGGAAGGGTGGACCGATTGCGCCTGGGCCGACTGCTGGCGCTTGGTATGGTCGATTGCCTTGGAGCAATCGGCTGTACCTCTGCCCATCTCGGCCCAGCTGCAGCCCAATCGGTCCATCCTTGTCTTGAAAGCTTGCTTCCGCTTGGGTTAGCCTACCCGGGTACCAATCCCCCGACAGTAGCCCCTAAAGCTGTAAAGGTCCCACGGTCATTTGACCTCGGGGCCTTTGCAGTTTTTTAATCTGTCTGGATTTTTTCCGATTGCTATGGCCTCCTCTAGTGCGTCATTCCGAGTGCGTTGGCCGACTCGGAGATCACACTCGGCTGACCCCCTTTTCATCCGATTGGACTTGGTTTCTTCTCCCTTCGTATCTTAATTTTCTTGGAAACATATCTTCTGCCGATTGCATCCCAACGGTTACTTCCGACTTGCCCACGATGTGATCAATGAGCTGGGACCCACGACCCACGCGCGACGTGACATAACTGTAGGAGCAGACCCCCACGTCGCACGCCTCGCTATCTGCGCCGGGATCCTTTGTGCTGATCTGTCGGTTGGCCTCCTTGTGCCCTAGGCCACACCGGTCCACACGGCCACAGGGTGATCCCACTCCCCTCCCCCGCCGCCCATATAAACCACCGGGGGGGAGCCTCGCCTCTTCCTTCTCCCGAACACCTCCTTCCACCTCTAGCTCCCTGTCTCTCTCCGCGCCATTGCTGCTCTTCGCGCAGATCTCCTCTCCGCGAACCTCTGCTCTCCAACTCGCTCGAGCCGCTGACTTGTGCTCCTCGCCGCCTCCGCCGCCGCCGCAGCAGTTCGTCGGCGTCGCTCTCGCGCTTCACCTCGATCTGTTTCCTCTCCTTCCTCTTCTGCGAAATCAATGGCGCCACGACGGGACGTCTCGCAGGCGAGCCGCGGGTGCTGGAAGGGATCCCAGGCCACCGCCGTCGCCGTCGAAGCACTGATCCGCGCCCGAAAAATGCCCGCGGAGATCGAATGGCGGATCCCGGGCAAGGCCGACGTCGTGCCCAGCGCGCGCGCAGGCGAGAGGGTCGTTTTCCTCGCTCACTTCGAGCGTGGATTCGGCCTTCCCGCAAGCGCCTTCTTCCGCGAGTTCTTGGACTTCCACCGACTTAAACCTCATCACCTCGCCGCCAATTTCATCATGAACCTCTCCGGGTTCGTGACACTCTGCGAAGGCTATCTCGGCTGCCGACCTAGCATCGCCCTCTTCAAGCGCTTCTTCAACCTCCGAGCCCACAACGCTCGAGCAGGAGAAGTCGTGGCCCCCGCCATCGAAGGCGGCAAGCCCACCTATCCGACTGACATGACCGACTGCGGCAGTTGCCTTGCCGCAGCCGGCAAGTCAAAATATCCGAGCCCCGACATCGTCCAGTCCTGCAAGAACTGGCAGACGTCGTTCTTCTATGTCAGGTCTCCTGACCAAGGCCCTGATCTCCTCAACCTGCCCGAGTTCTCACTCGCTAGGCCGGTTGAGAAGCATCAATGGGCTCTGAAGCATGGCGCCGGGGATTGCGATGTGGATGCTCAAGCCACCAGGGTCACCCAGATGGAGCGAGAAGGACTCCTTGCCACTGACCTGGTAGCCGCATGGCTTCACGCTCGGATCCTTCCCCTACAGCGCCGAGTGCACCGCCTCTGCGACGTGTCGGGGCCTCGGGACCCCACTCGGCTCTGTACATGGGAAGTGAAGACCGAGATCCTCTGCGCCCGAGTGAAAGCCATCACCACCAGTGCGCTGCCTGATCCTTTCAGATTCGGGCTTGCCTACCTTACCCGACAGCGGAAGCCGCCTGTGGTAAGCTCCGATTACTCTTGTTCCGACTGCATTTTGTTTCCGATTGCTCTGATCACTTATGCCTTCTTTTCAGCACTTCATTCAGTCCGACCTCATGGAGGACGGCCAGGAGGCTGGTGTGTTTGCCCCTGACCGCACGGAAGAGGACCCTACCGATCTCGAGTATGACGGCGAAGTTCCTTCCGCCGAGTCCAGTGAGGACGATGAATCCTCCGGAGAATCCTCCGATCCCATGGATGCTGATGCTGACGACGCCGAGCGAGCCAAGGTTCCGAAGACCAACACTCGGCCGCCAGCTCAAGGGGGTACGCCCGACTCTTCCCTTGAGCGACTTTTGGCCGACTGGAGTGACGATGATAGTATCTCAACGGGTGCTGCTTCTAATGCAGCTCCTCGAGCTAAACCTCCTAAGGTACTAACCGCGCGCCCCTCAGCCGCCGGCTCCTCCTCTGGCACAGCCAAGCCGACTGCCGACAAAGGCAAACAGGTCCGTGGGACAGTAACTCGGAGGCCGACCGTTCAGGCACCGCTGAACGTCGCCCCTCTTCGCTGCCGAATGCCCACCGGCGCACCCAGGACAGTCGGGTATGCTTTTATGTTTTTGCGCAGTATTTCATTATCTTTGCTTGAACTGACTTCTCCCTTTCTTCTTTTAGTGAGCCGATTGGGCTTGATGACATCGACACCGGCATTCCAGTCGGCGTCGGTGCCGTCATCTCGCCCGCTGCCTCTGCTGCAGTCGTTCGCAAGCGGCCGACCGCCACTAACCGTTCCTCCAAAGACGTCGAGCGTGCTGCCAAGAAGGCTCGTCTTGCAGAGGCTCAGAAGACGTCTTCTTCCGACCTCGCTCCCAAAACCATCAAGGGCGCGGCCGACCCGGTGTCGCCTGGTGTCGGGGGAATGCAATCGGTCGATCCGATTGCCCCGTCTCCGCCACGCCGCTCCAGCCCGGCTGCCGCTGCTGCAACTTCTCCTGCTCCGACTGCTGTGTCCGACACGCCAGTGGTGACGACCTCGCCGCTGATTGCGATGTCGGCACCACCGACTACTGCCACCACGCCGCCAGCTGTGCTGTGAGCGCCGCCGACAACCACGACCCTTCCGCCAGTCACTGTTACTACATCTGCTCCTGTTCTCCCGGTTGTGCCACCACCACAACCGGGTGCTTCTGATCTTCAAATAACAACGGTGCCACCAGCTCTTACAACTACAACATCCATCGTGATTCCGACTTCAATGACGACGCCGACGTCCTCTTCCTCAGAAACTCTTATGCGCTCAGTGGACCAGTTCCGGGCCGAGTACTCTCGCGCCCGTCATGTCGGTGCCGAGGCCGATGCTGCGCTTCCTCCTCAAGAACCCATGACAACTGCGCTGAACTGAGTAAACAGGTTCGCCGCTGCCCTTGTTCGGGACCTGCAACAGCTCGCCTCGCATCATACGGTAACCTCTCGCTTTCCCTCTTTGTCCTTCTTTCGCTTTAGGAGCTTTTTCTTCCAGTGGGTGCGCGCAAGCGCACCCAGTGGGTGTAGTCCCCGAGATTCGGGCCGATTGATTGCAATCGGTTCGGATCTTCTTATTATTTTTGCTTTTCTCGCTTGCCTTCCTCAATCGGCGGGCTTTCCTTCCGGTGGGTGCGCGCAAGCGCACCCACTGGGTGTAGTCCCCGAGATTCGGGCCGATTGGTTACAATCGGTTCGGATCTTTTAGCATTTTTTCTTTTCTCGTTTGCCTTCCTCCATCGGTGGACCTTTCTTCCGGTGGGTGCGCGCAAGCGCACCCACTGGGTTTAGTCCCCGAGATTCGGGCCGATTGGTTACAATCGGTTCGGATCTTTTAGCACTTTTGCTTTTCTCGTTTGCCTTCCTCAATCGGCGGACTTTTCTTCCGGTGGGTGCGCGCAAGCGCACCCACTGGCTGTAGTCCCCGAGATTCGGGCCGATTGGTTACAATCGGTTCGGATCTTTTTTAGCACTTTTGCTTTTCTCGTTTGCCTTCCTCAATCGGCGGAGTTTTCTTCCGGTGGGTGCGCGCAAGCGCACCCACTGGGTGTAGTCCCCGAGATTCGGGCCGATTGGTTACAATCGGTTCGGATCTTTTTTAGCACTTTTGCTTTTATCGCTGGCTTTGTCGTACTGTTCCTTTCAGGCTGTTATGGAGGAAAAACGAAATGTCTTCGAGAAACTTCTTGAGGCTTATACTGCCAGTCTGCAAACCCTTGCCTAGGCTCAGCTGCAGGTCAACAACCTGTCGGCCGAGACCTCCAAACTGAAAGGTATTTTGTATACCATCTGCTTTTTCTTCACTTGCCGATTGCTCTATGCTCATATCTCTATGCTCTCTTCTAGCTTCTGTTCCTCTGGTAGGTGACCTTCAGGGCCGGATTTCTGAATTAACTGCAGAACTTAATCAGCAAAGCCCAGCCCTCGTCAAGGCTACTGAAGAAGTGACCCGACTGCGGGGGGTAGAAACTGATCTGAACCGGAACCTCCATAACCTTCGAGCTGAGATGGCAGCTCTCGAGAAGAAACACCTTGCTGACATCGCTGCAATGACGGCCACCAGTGCTGGACTTCTTGCAGAGCGAGATGCTGCTGTCTCTGCCCGAGATGCTCTGCAAGCCGAGAGGGATGAAGCCGTTGCTGCGCGGGACTCCATGCGCAAAGATCGCGACGAGCATATTGCCAAATATGAAGAAATGGAGAAACATTATACTGAGGAGAACGCCCGAATGCGCCGCCGAGCCAAGGGCTTCTGCGAATCACTGACTGAAATGGACCTCCTCCTTAGCGGTGAGTCTTCCTTGATGCCGAACACATTTTCCGATTGCTTTCTTCTTGTATCTGATTTCTCACACTTTTCCTTCTTGACACAGAAGCCTGGCCTGAATCTGAAGCGGCTGCCTATGCAGCTGTCGCCAAGTCCCGAGAGGATCATATCGCTGCTGGAGGTACCTGTGACCGCGCGGACAGCGTCTGGACCCGACATGAGTACCTGATCGGCACCCAAGCTCGCATTCCGGTCATCCAAGGAGTGGCCCTCTCTTTCAAGCTCGGAATTCTGAAGATTGCCGAAGCATTGTGGCCGTCAGCTGAACTCAAAGCCGGACTCCAAAAGATGAAACATGCTGCCGACTCCTCCGCCGAGATCCGCAAGAACGACACACAAGAAGAGGAAGATTCTGACCAAGGGGAAACTCCGAATGCCACCACTGAGCAAACTCAGACTCTCCTCAAGGCTATCCCACGTCGGATCGACGTTCTGCTGAACTCCGCCGGTTGGACTGGTGCTGAGACTGCTCTTCAGACGGTGTTAACTTGGTATCCTCAGGTGAAGCTTTCCCAGTTACACAGCCTCCGAGATGGTGCCGGGGACCTTCTTGAGAAGACCTATGCCGAAGTCAACCGGCTGGTCAGCATCATGGTGAACTGGTTCTCTCCGTATGACTACACTCCGTATCTTGATGACGGAGGGAATCCACTCCCTGCTTCAACAATCTCTGGGCTAGCCGAGGAGCCCTCCGACAGCGATTCATCTCAGACCTCTCCTAAGACGAAGCAAGCTGATGCTGCCGGTTCTGAAGCTCAATCGGATCCATCTGCTCCATCCTTCAGCTCGATGCCTCCGACTGCCTAAGCTGTGTCATCTTGATTTTGTGCTCCGATTGTTCGGTCGCTGACTTCAGATCGGTTTTATCTTTTCTTGTAAGACAGTTTTAATTCTGTCGACATCCACTGGGTGTGACCTGGATGTAATGAACTTATTCGGCCTTGGGCCTGTTACTTTTGATGCAAATCGGTTGCTTGTTTTAACTTTCGCGTGTACGATCAACTTTGTGTCTTTGCCGGTTTCTTTCATCGGCTGCACTTGGGAATGTTTACTGTGTCGATCTTGCTGCCGTCGTGCGGTCCGCAATCGGATCAACAGTAAACATTCAACCAAGGTTCGATGAGTTTATATTTTTTACACGACAAGATTTCTAACGCAAAGGATTCTGCAACAGCAGGCGCCGATTGCTCGCTTCTGGATCTAATGTCCTAGTTTGCGGCGCAATCGGCGACGTTATCTCGTCGGCTCCGCCTGTGGTGGCATGTTTCGAGTTGTTTCCCGGGATTTATACCACCGACTGCTTCAATCGTCACCCTTTTCAATGCCACAAACCCCTTAGTGGTTTGCGCTTGAGCTGGGTGTCCGATTGCGAGCTAGCCTGTAGTCCCCGTGCCACGATGGCTTATTTTCTTGACCTCGTGGTCGGCCAGTCCCCGGGTATGCTATGCACATCTCGGGTCTGACGGAGCGTTGCCGATTAGGGCTAGCTCTTCGAATGGAATTATACGAAAGCACTCGAATGCTCATTTTCAGAGACATGATAACTTTAACTGATTGTTTTTGCCGAATGGCTTACATAAATTTATGCCGTTCAACTATAGAACGGACATAACAACTCGGCGTTCCACGGCCGCTCTGTCTCTGTTCCCGACGTGTCCTTGTGCTTAGTTCCCTTGGTGCAGTCGATCAAGTAGTAGGAGTTGTTCTTGAGTGCTCTGCTGACAATAAATGGCCCTTCCCACGGTGAAGATAGCTTGTGCTGCCCATCTGACTTTTGGATTCGGCGTAGCACCATGTCCCCTTCTCGGAAAGAGAGAGGTCGGATCTTCTTGCTGTGGTAGTGCCACAACTTCTGCTGATAGATTGCTGACCTAGACAAGGCCAACAAACAAGCATCTTCTTTGAGGTCGACGCCGTCTTCTCTTGCCAGCTTAGCTTCTTCTTCAGTGTACAGGGCGTGCCGAGGTGAATCGAACTCGATGTCGGAGGGGATGACTGCTTCTGAGCCATACACCAGGAAGAAAGGAGTGAATCCAGTCGACCTGTTCGGCGTGGTCCTCAAACTGAAAAGTACTGCAAGAAGCTCATCAATCCATGCTCCGGGTGCCCTCTCAAGTGGCTCTACCAATCTGGGCCTGATACCCGACAGGATTAGTCCATTTGCCCTGTCGACTTGACCATTGGATTGTGGATGTGCCACAGACGCCAGATCAAGCCGAATGCCTTTCTGAGATGCATATCGGGCCAGTGCCCCCTTTGCAAAGTTTGTGCCGTTGTCGGTAATGATGCTGTTAGGAACACCATATCTGCATACGATGTCGGCCACAAACTTGACTGCAGTCGGTCCGTCCAACTTCTTGATTGGTCTTGCCTCGATCCACTTGGTAAACTTGTCGACTGCTACAAGGAGATGTGTCATGCCGCTTCGAGCTCTCTTGAATGGTCCAACCATATCCAAACCCCAGACCGCAAAAGGCCATGCTATTGGGATGGTCTTCAGTGCCGATGCTGGTTGATGACTTCTCATCTTGAAACGTTGACAACCCTTGCAGTGCTTCATCAGATTCTCAGCCGCTACGAGTGCAGTTGGCCAGTAGAAACCATGTCGGAAAGCCTTATTGGCTATGGCCTTTGCCGACGCATGATGACCACATTCACCTTGATGGATATCTCTGAGCAGCTCCAAACCTCTATCCTCTTCAACACACCTCTGAAGAACACCAGTCGGACTCTTGCGCATCAGCTCATTGTTGATGATTGTGTATGCCCAAGACCGGCGGCTGATCTGCCTGGATAATGCCAAATCTGGTGTAAGGATCCCATCTGCCAAAAAATCTCGAATCGGCTGTGCCCATGATGGCGCACTGACTACTACCATTACTGCTGCCTGCTGGGGTAAGACTTCTTCTTGGATCTCGGTCTCTTGAACATTGTCCTGCTCGATCTCGGCCTCTTGAACGTCTGCCATCTCTTCTTCTGCTTGCGAACTGCCGATTGCGGCGCTTGGCACGCATTCGGCAGCCCCTGGTGCTGACTTCTCGTCTGGGGTTGGAGCTTCATCATTGCAATCGGCAATTTCTGATGTCCTTTGCTCTCCCAAGGTTGTGCCATCTGATGCAGCCTCTGCTTGCTTTTCTTTGGTGTTGCTCTTCTTCTTCTCTTCTGCAGCCCCTGGTTCGCAATCGGCAGCCCCTGGTGCTGTTGCCGAGACACCCTGGGCGTTGGATTGCTTCTTCATGGTTGCAGGCTTGGCCGGTTGAACTTCTTTTGCCTTTCTGAGAGCTTCAAGATCTGTCTCCGAGATGAAAATGGACTCGGAGTCTGGTGATGGGGTGATGGATGGCTTCTTGATGTGCTCGAGAGATACGCCTGGCGGAATTGCTTGCCTTGTGGAGCCTAACTTGGACAAGGCGTCTGCTGCTTCATTGTTTGCTCTTGGAACATGATGGAACTCGCAACCTTCAAAGTATCCGCTGATTTGCTGCACCAGGAATCGGTAGCTCGCCATGTTAGCATCCTTTGCATCCCACGTGCCCGAGCACTGCTGTACCACCAGATCGGAGTCACCATAGCACTCAATATTCCGAATACCGATTTCCTTGGCAAGCTTGACGCCATGCACAAGGGCTTCGTACTCGGCTACATTGTTTGATGCTGCGAAGTGAATCTGGAGCACATATTGCAGTTGATCTCCTCTTGGGGAAGTGAGTACCACCCCAGCCCCTAGGCCATTCTTCATCTTGGAGCCATCAAAGTGCATTCGCCAGACATCCGACATGGGAAGCTGCAGCATATACTGAGTTTCAGCCCAGTCCACCAGGAAATCAGCTAGTGCTTGCGACTTGATTGCTGTCCTTGGCTCATACTGGATGCCATGACTTGCGACTTCGATTGCCCATTTCGCCACTCTTCCGGTTGCATCTCTGCTTCCCATGATGTCGACCAATGGTGCCGAACTGACAACAGTGATCAAGTGGGCTTGAAAATATGGCTTCAATCTCTTGGCCGCCATGTACACTCCATAGCACATCTTCTGGTAGTGAGGGTAATTCTGCTTGGACGCCGAGAGCACTTCGCTGATATAGTATACTGGATGCTGGATTTGCTGTGCCTTGTCCTTCTCGGGCCGCTCCACCACCATAACTGCGCTGATCACCCGATTGGTTGCCGCAATGTATAACATCATAGGCTCCTTCTCAATCGGGGCAGCCAGAATCGGTGCCGTGGATAGCATGCGCTTGAGCTCTCGGAATGCTTCATTTGCTTGGGGGGTCCAAGTGAACTTCTCTGTCTTCTTCATCAACTGGTACAAGGGAATTGCCTTCTCGCCCAGCCGACTGAGGAATCAGCTGAGAGATGCGAGGCAACCGGTGAACTTCTGTACTTGCTTCAAGGTCTTGGGCTGCTCCATGCGCTCTATTGCGGCTATCTTCTCGGGGTTGCATTCGATTCCTCTCTCGGAAACGAGAAACCCCAAGAGCTTGCCAGCTTGGACTCCAAACACACACTTCTCCGGGTTGAGCTTGATCTGATAAGTTCTCAAATTTGCGACGGTCTCTCTGAGGTCGTCCAACAATGTGACTCCCTTTGCCGACTTCACCACCAGGTCATCCACATAGACATGGAGATTTCTGCCGAGCTGAGCATGCGTGCACCTCTGAATTGTGCGCTGATAAGTGGCACCTCCATTCTTCAGACCAAAAGGCATGGTGATATAACAATAAGCCCCGAAAGGGGTTATGAATGCAGTCTTTATCTGATCTTCCACGGCCAACTTGATCTGATGATACCCAGCAGTAGCATCCAGAAAGGATAGCAGTTCGCAGCCGGCCGTAGAATCAATCACTTGATCAATACGGGGCAAAGCAAATGGGTCTTTCGGGCATGCCTTGTTCAAGCAAGTATAATCAATACACATACGCCAAGTCTTGTTCTTCTTCATGACGAGGACTGGATTGGCCAGCCACTCGGGGTAAAACACTTCCATGATGAAACCTGCAACTAGTAACTTTGCAATCTCTTCGCCGATTGCTCTTCTCTTGTCCTCAGAAAAACGTCTCAGGGGTTGCTTGACCGGCTTCGAGCCTGGCCGAATGTGCAGCTTGTGCTCGGCGAGTTCTCTCGGAACACCAGGCATGTCCTGTGGAGACCATGCAAAGATGTCCCGATTCTCACGGAGAAACTCGACGAGCTCGCTTTCCTATTTGTCGCTAAGTCCGGCTCCGACTACAACGAACTTGGTTGAGTCGGAGGGATCTAGAGCGATTTTCTTGCTGTCCTTGGCCGACTGAAAAGCCGATTCCTCGTCTGCTCTCTTTGCTGGGCCAACCGGCAGTGGATTCTTGCTCTGGGCTTGCGCCATTGCAATCACCTTGCCGAGCTGACGCTTCTCTGTCTCCACCACTAAAGACTCAGCCAAACTGCTGCCAGCAGATGTGCACTCGAGGGACTTCCTGAAGTCTCCGGTGACTGTGATGACGCCCTTTGGCCCCGGGATTTTCATCTTCAGGTATGTCTGCTGTGCATTAACTTGGCAAATGCTGGTAATCCCAACAAAGCATGGTACGGACTGCTGAGGTCGGCCACCTCAAACCAAATCGGCTCTCTTCTGAAATTCTCCTCCGTACCAAAGATGACATCCAGCCGAATGCGACCCATGGGGGTGCAAGACAACCCAGGGACAATCCCGTGGAATGTCGTCCGACTGCGCTCCAAATCCCTCTCTGTAAGTCCTAGCTTGAGCATGGTATCTCGGTACAGGATGTTGATTGTGCTTCCTCCATCAACTAGCACTCTTGAAAACTTGCATGAAAACTTAGGCCCTGCGACCAGAGCATCCTACCACCAGCGGATAGTTGCCCGGATTCGGCAAAATGGTGGGGTGATCTGCTCTGTCCTAGGATATCGGACACTCTGACCAGTGCATGAATTGGGGAATCGGCGGCATTGTTGCATTAACTTCTTGGGCCCGGGCTCTCCGACTGCCCTTGTCTGTGGACTCACTGGTGAAAATCATGTAAGCTGCAACTTGCTGCGGGTACTGGTTCGGCTGCTGAGGTGGTCCTCTGTTCTGTGGTGGTGGTGGTGGTGGTGGTGGGGGTAAAGCTTCTCCCTTTGCTATCCTTCTCACAAAATCACATTGCCGAGTTGTGTGCGCAGACGGCCTCCCAGGCGTGCTGTGCAATTTGCATGGTGCATCCAACATGTCCTCGAACGTATACTTGGGCTTCATCTGCCCTGGGGGTCTCACATTGGGTCTCATCTTCCGACTGCCTCCTACAGCCGCTGGGTCTTCCTCGTTCTGGACAGCGGCCACCTGCCGACTGTCATATTGAGTATCCGGTTGCTCATCCTTTCTCTTGCCGTTGTTCTGCTGGTTGTTGTTGTTGTTGTTGCGGTTGTTCTCTCTTCTCTCCTTCCGACTGAGGCCTTGGTTTCCTGTGTCCGACTGCGGAGCCCCTGGTGATTGGATCACACCTCCAACTCCGAGTTGGATAGGGCGCATCGCAGAATCGGACATAGCGAACGCATTTGCCACCTTCATGAGCTCGGCGAGCGATGTGAAGTCTTTCGGAGCAGCTTGTGCTTCAGCATTGAGTCGGCCAGGCATCCATCAGTGAAGTACTGAATGGCCTGGATCTCATGGACTCCTTCGCATGAGTTCTTCAGCTTGATCCACCGAGATAGGTAATCTCGGAGGGGCTCGTCCTTGCCTTGCACGCACAAAGCTAACTGCCGAGGGAGGTTGGGCCTTTCATACGTGCTTGTGAAGTTGTGGATGAATGCAGTCGTGAAGTCCTCCCAACAGTTCACACTGTCCTTGGGCAAACTGTTCAGCCATGTCCGAGCTGAGCCCTGCAGCATGAGAGGTGCATAGCGAACAGCTACACGCCGATTGCCTCCCGCAATGCGGACTGCCGTCAGGTAATCGGACAGCCAGTCTTCAGGCTTCACCGAGCCATTGTACTTGGGGGTATCTCTCGGCAGTGTAAAGCCTTTGGGGATCTTCTCCGTCCGAATGCGATGACCGAAACATGCTGGGCCAACTTCTCTTTCTTCATCTTCCTGAGCCTCCTTCTCCAGGAGCTCAATGCGGTGCCTTGCGTCGTTCTGACCGATTTGGCGAGGGCCAAGTCGGGTGCTGATTGCTGGTCTCGGTGCCGATTGCTGCGGCATGTCATGGCGCCTGCTGTTAACAGCTGGCTCTTCCACTCTTCTGCTGGCTGCTGGGCGATTGCTTCTGACCTTGCTGTCGTGCCGAGATGGTGCGGGTTGGTGCCGATTCTGGCGCGATGCATTCGGCCTCTGGCTAGCTCCCGCATTTGGCCTCATTGTCCCTCTTGATGCCTCTGGCTCGGCGTTTTGGTTTCCCATTGCTACGATCCTCTGCTCCTTCGCGGCCGCTATCAGTTCACGCATTCGGCGCGACTGTTCGCGCCGCTCATCTCCCTCCAACTCTTCCAGCTCAAGGGCTATCTGCTCGGCTGCTCTCAGATTCTTGTCCGGAGTGCTATATGCTGGCCTTTGAATGAACGCCGACTGCGCCGGCTGCTCCGGTTGCACTGGCCTTCTCGGACGCTCCGGTTGCTCAGCTCCAGACAGCTGCTGGTTGACTGCTCTGCCTCTGCTTCTCAGGTCTTCCAGGACTGCGGGCTCAATCGACCGGCGTGGTCCTGCATGCGCTGCATTGTACTCCCGCGTGATAGCTCCCAGCCGACGCTCTTCAGCCAGCACTTGCTCGGCCCTGCGAGCCAGAGCAAGCCGCGCCGTTTCCAGCTCGGTATGCACCTGTTCCGGATCACCATTCCTGTTCACGGGTGTGTACAACACATCCCGCAACGCACTGGTGCCGATTCGCTCTGCTGCATCAGCTACTTCCTTGGCCTTCCTTGCTGCGCTTGCCGGGTCCCGATTGGTCGAGAAAGACGCTCCCGCCATCATGACTGCGGCGTGCAGTCGGCCTTCCCCTTGGCCAGGCGCTGCTGCGCAGCCCCTGGTCAAGAGAGGGTCTGTAGCACATGAGAAGACTCGGATGTCTCTTGGATACGCCTCAGGGAAGCTACCGATGAAGAGACGGTGACTTCCCACCTGCAGCGACACCCCGGGCGGCAAGGGAGCTCCTTCCTTGTACCGCGTCGAGTAGTCCACTACATAATCGATTGCCCCACGCCTTAGAATCAGGCCGGAGGCGTGGCTACCGCCCGATGCAGAGGTTGATCCCGTCCGGATCTTAACTCCAGTCGACGCCTCGGTCTGCCCCACGGTGGGCGCCAACTGTCGTCGATAAGTGACGGCAGATGCCATGGGGATGGCTAAAGTGAGGGGAAGACGCGAGGGAGAGAATGTCGATGGTGCCGGAATCGGGGTTGGGCACAAGCACGGTGAAGACACCACGATATACCCAGGTTCGGGGCTCTCCGGAGAGATAACACCCCTACTCCTGCCTGTCTCTTGTATATCAATGAAGTAGCTACAATAACTGCTCTTCTACCTTCTCAGGGGAAGGAGTACACCGCCGCCGTGGGCAAGGTCCTCTCCTGCTTCACTGAGGAGTAACTACGAGCAGTGAATGAACTGGAATGAGAATGGGTAAATGAGGTTCTAGGGTGTGGCGTCCCTCGCGCAGGAGGGGTACTCTGGCTCTTATAGTGTGAGTCCAGGGTACTACGGTAACTTCAATGCCGACAGGGCCCAGCTGTCATCCTCTAATCGGCCTGGGCCCACCGACTGCTCCTATCCGGGGGATCCGGAGCCTACGAGCGGCGGCCCATGCTGCTATCTCGTAGAGTCTAGTGATGAATAGTGGAGCTAGGGAGTGAGGTCTTGTCGGCCTGTCCACGGAATCGGCGGAGAGGTCGACACCGTATCTCCAGGAAATCCTCGACGTGACCTGGCCTTCCTGCCACCCAGATATCTCGGGATATGGTATTTATGACCTCGTAATCATACCCCCGACTGGGTGTCAGGTAGCTCCGATTGCGCCTGGACCGACTGGTGGTTCCTTGGTAAGGTCGATTGCTCTGGGCAATCGGCCTTCTAGGAGTCAACCTCGGTCCAGCAGTGGGCCAATCGGACGATTGTCTTCAGTGAAAGGAAGGGTGGACCGATTGCGCCTGGGCCGACTGCTGGCGCTTGGTATGGTCGATTGCCTTGGAGCAATCGGCCGTACCTCTGCCCATCTCGGCCCAGCTGCAGCCCAATCGGTCCATCCTTGTCTTGAAAGCTTGCTTCCGCTTGGGTTAGCCTACCCGGGTACCAATCCCCCGACACAGACAGATCGATTTTGTTATAAGCGGACTGAAGGAGAGAAAACTGAGGCAAAATTAGTTTGTAGTGTTAATTAATTCTTTTTCAAAACAGGCTTTCGTCTTGCTTTATATATAAAGCACAAATCAAAGCACATAGTCAAACTATACAAATACAAGATAATGAAGTAGTCCTCTTATACAGTTGTATTTATTTATTCGATTCATATATATACGTGCTGCACCAATTCAATCTGGTGATGTAAGCTGAAGCATGCATGGGCTTTTGTTCACACTAGAATCTAACAAAAAACTCCTCAGACACATCATCAACTGAGTTCATACTTCATAGACAACACGGTTAAGTTGAGATAAACAAGAAGAGCACGGTAGATTTTGTGCAACACATGCTTCAGCTGGAAATCTCGCCTGAATTTCAAGAAGAAGAAAAAATCGTTTTTTTTACAACTAGTCAAAAACAAACAAATTAATGTGGTTGGTAGTTGCTGGTTAGCCCTGCTGCATTCAGTTCATCTCATGCAAGAAAATCTAACTAACTAGTCTTATCTTGGTCTGTAGTGGTGTACTGTACTCCATCTGAATTTAAGAAAAATAATTGAATACTCTGCTTTCTACCCAGCAGAGCAGGGCAACACATGTGATGGACAGACAGGTGGGCCAGGCTATGGGTAGGGTGCCCATCATGCACTTGTTTCCAGGCAATCTCTATCCCACTCATGATAAACGATCTTCCCCTGTTCTCTCCCTCTCCCTTTCATCCTGGCAAAGTCAGAAGCCCCATCTCCAGCATTTGACATCGCCCATTGATTTCATCAAATTCAGTACATTAATCTCTTCTTCTACGCACCACACACGGCTGCTGGCCAGTATAAAAAAACCCAGGTCCCCCTTGGTGGCGAGGCAGAGTACAGCAGGGCAGGACCTAGAGAGGAGATCTTTTGTACTTTGTGAGGAGGAGAGGGAATGATGGAGGTGGCGGTGGAGAGCCCGCGGCCGGCGGCGTGGGATCAGTTCAAGGAGGAGGTGGAGATCATGGAAGAGGAGGACGGCGCCGCCGCCGCCGCCGCCGTTGCTGATGCCGCAGGTGAGCTGCTGACCAGGGAGATCAAGAAGAGGCTGCTGGACCACGCCCGTGCGAATGGGAATGGCCATGACCATGTCAATGGAGGAGAAGCAGAGGAGCTCAAGCCTCCTCAAGCAGAGCAGGAGAGGGAGGAGTTGCAGGCTCCTGAAGAGTCCAAGGTTGCTGAAGAGGAGCAGCAGCAGCACAAGGCTATCTTCTTCGATGCAGCCAAAGGTGACTCCTCTGTTTCTTACTAATCTGCATCTCCTTACTTTGAGTGCTTTGGATGATGAACTTTCTACTGCTTAATCAATTCCTTTCTCATGACAAGAATAATAAGAAGAAGAAGATAAGAATGGAATTTAATTGAATGGTCCAATTCCACTTGCTTGACTAGCTGTTAATGTGCAACCCTTTCTTGATGGATGTGGATGCTGCATTATTTGCCTGCAGGAGAGAACTCCTGTTGCAGTGATTTCAGGCTCCACTTGCTTGTACTCATTCTTCTTTCATTTGTCCATTTATGGAAAGCAATAATTCTTGTGTTGGAATCTTCTCCAAAAATCAATCCACATGTGCTGTGCAAAACTAACTTTGTCATCTTCTCAGAGCTCTTGCCACTGTTTAGATGGTGAAAAATGTGAGGAAAAATTAGATTACTGCTGCTATTTGTGTTCCCTCAGTTTTACCTGGGGATAGGATAGGATGATGTGAGTATTGCATTCAGTGTCCTGTAGATCTTATTCAGAAAACAGCCAAAAAAGGACACGCAAAACACATGCTAAAAAGGACAATCTCAATGAAAGTGATAGGTGCTAGCATCCCTCTCATGTAATCTAGGCCTCACTCAGAATCACCTAGAAAACCTCTTGCTGACCACTAAATTCAATGATATGTAGCCTTTCCATGGCAGATGATGACGGTGACTCCGAAGCTCCCCGGATCGGCAAAGTCTTTCTTACAAGTTACTCTCATATTATGAACTAGAACTAGGACTATAGTTATTATGAACTAGAACTAGAAAGCTTTGCTATCTTTCATTAGGCTAAGTCACCAACTTTCTCTTAAAGTTAGCTTTCTATTGCTTTACTGAACCTTTGTGGTCGTTTGATGATATAGTAAAGCTAGCTTTCTGTTGCTTTACTGAAGGGTTATGGAAGTGCCGGCACTGCGATTGGACGTACCGCCTGAGTAGTCCGTGTGGAAATGGTACTGTAGATCATCAAGGCTATCGCCACCAAATCGAACGGAATCTCGAATCGTTAGTTGAGAAAGGTCAATGATTAACTTCAGTTTATCTAGCATACCTTACCAGATTGGCCTGCTTTCTTCTATATCTCTTGTCGTATTTTTCAAAGTTATTGCTGCACAAAATAAGATACAATGAAACGTTTCTTCCCGACCTTTGAATTAGTACTGATATCACTCTTTTTTGTTTGTCAGTTCCTAATATTATTACTGAAGTAAGCGCCAAATATCTGGTCACGGCAACGACGCGATCTGATGCTAAAAAGGAAGACACGAATGAAACCCCAAACACGAAAGGCAAAGAGCCTGAAGCACAGGAAAGTGGTAATGCTCAAGAAATTAATCATGGTCCAAGCAACGGCAAGTTAGAAAATGGATCACACTCGAATGGTTCACATCAGGTCCCCGACAGCGCTGAAGCTAACATAGAATACATGTTTGAAATCAACAAAACTGAAATTTATCCAACTGAAGTTGACAAGGATGAACATGGCATCGAGGGTCAACCGAAGGTCGAAGAGTATGACCTCCAGAAGATTTTGGATCAGCAAGAAACTCATGACCTTTACTGTCCCAACTGCAAGTCGTGCATAACTCGGAGGGTGATCCTGAAGAAGAGGAAAAGGACAGTAAGACCAGTAATGCCCGATGAACCATCAAAGAGACCGTATACTGGAGTAGTACTAGAGCCACTGCCTTCTACTACTTTGCCTGGAAATGATGAGCAAGAATCACCCGATGTGTTCCGATGTTTGTCATGCTTCTCCTTCTTCATTCCAACAGGTATCAATAACGTTCCTAGTTCAGTTTTATTGCTTGAATATTTCATTGCGAATAGACCGGCTTAACTTGTTTCTTGTCACTAGGAGGCCGTTTCAACATATTCCGTATATTTGGAAGGAGGGATTTGAACCAACAAGTTGATGTTCTGCCTCCTCCTGCATCAGAGGACACGCCTCCTCGGTCTGAAAATTGCACAAGCTGGCTTCTGTCTTGTTTCCAGCCAGGAGATAGCCCAAACCAACCTGCTCCTGCTGGTATGTTTGTAACCTACCTATGTTCACCTGACAAACTTAAAGTAACGAATATGTTTTAACTATTAATTAGCTTGCAATTGATGCTCTACTTCATCAGCTGAACAATTCGATATGTTGCAGATCCACTGACGGTTCCACTGCTGTCCGGTACACATAGCACCGACAATACAACCACAACAACTGAATCTAGCACATCATATGTTCATCATAGTCATGGCACGGTTGTAAAACCAGAGCAGTCGACAGTCGAATCACCTTCGGAGAACCAAGCTGCTCCAGGTATGTAGCTTATGTTCTCCTGCCCAAGTTATCCACAACTGATGCTCTATTTCATCAGCTGAAAAAATTGACATGTTGCAGATCCACTGACGGTGCCACTGCTGTCCGGTACACATAGCTCCGACAATACAACCACAACAACTGAATCTAGCACATCATATGTTCATCAAAGTCATGACATGGTTGTAAAACCATCGCAGTCGACAGTTGAATCACCTTCAGAGAACCAAGCTGCTCCAGGTATGTAACTTATGTTCTCGGTTCTCCTGATCAAATTATCCGCAACTGATGCTCAATTTAATCCTCTGAACAATTCCACATGTTGCATATCCAGTGACGATGCCACCATTGTCTGATACGCAAAGCCCCAATGATACAACCACAACAACTGAATCTAGCACATCCTATGTTCATCATAGTCAGGGCACAGTTGTAAAACCAGAGCACTCGACAGTCGAATCATCTTCGGAACAGACCACTACAACCACCACAACTACAACCACAACAGCAACAGCTACATCATCCTCTACAACCACATCAGAAGCAGCTAATACATCATCTCACACATCGTCTGCTACAGGTACGTCGCGTGCAACATTGTTTTGTTATATACCAACCTACACTTTTGTTCTCATGAGAGAACAACCATCCAATGGATCAGGAAACTTAACTTTTCCATATTAATTGCATCATCACAGTTTATTTAGGACTAGTTTGTCAATGTAGTGGACTAGAGTAACAAAAAAAAATGCCGCACGCAGGGATTTTCCACACAGACACACTGGAAGTGATAACCGGTGAAATGCCTCCCCCGAAGCCTGCCGGTGGTGCTATCATGGATGCAAATCACCATCTACTTGGCCATGAAGGTAGGTCTAATTAAAAGTGATCAGTTTGCATCAGCTACTATTTATCAGAGATGCAACCTGATAGTAGTAATTTTCATTTGTTCAGATGTTCACAGAACTGCAACGACTGCCCTTGAGAATGGCTTTACTAACCATGCAAGTTACACATCAGGAGTGAAGGTCGGTGGCCCGAATTTGACGAATATCGCGAGGGGCGAGATACCAACTTCACCGTTTCCTCAGGCAGCACATTCACCTCATGTAGCAGTAGCAGTCTCCGAAGATGTGATTCTGTCTGCTCCTACACCTCAACAGAGGGATGAATGGGATATACTGAAAGCCATAGTGTATGGAGGCTTAGTTGAGTCAGTCACCAGCCTCTCCGTTGTTTCGGCAGCAGCATCAAGTGGCGCCAAAACATGTCAGTTACTTTCTCTTTAAAAAACCTTTCTCACATCTTTTGTTCACATAATATATTGTTTCATTTTTATCGTTCTCATGAAATGAAATTATTTTCTTTGCTTGCAGTGGACATATTCATCTTGGGCATAGCCAACCTTATTGGTGGACTTCCTCTCATTTTTCACAATGTAATAAGCTTCTCTCCTCAGTCCTCACTGGATGTCACTGTTCCTACTGATCACTTGAAAAAGACTAACATATCATTTCCTCGTCGATAACAGATCGCCGATCTAAGAGACATTCGAGACGTGGACGGGGACAACGAGCGGGTTGGTCACTACTGGCTGCTGCTCGGGAGACGGTCGAAAGCCCGGCTCCACATGATCCTGGCCCTGCTCTCATACATCGTGTTCGGGCTACTCCCACCGGTCCTCTACGGGCTGTCGTTCCACGAGAGCAATGACAGGGAGAATAAGATGATGGCCGTCGCTGCCGCGTCCCTGGCCTGTATCGCCCTACTGGCGCTTGGAAAGGCGCATGTCCACAGAAGACCCAGAACCTACTTCAAGACCCTCATGTACTACCTGACGATCGCTGTGAGCTCGTCGGGGCTGTCGTACGTCGCTGGAGAGCTGATAACGCGGCTCCTGGCGCACTTTGGAATCATTGAGCAAGGTGGATCGGCTGCTCCTGCTCCTCCAGGCCTGTCGTTCCCTCATTCATTGGGTGCACAAACATCTGCCTGGGCCTCATTCTGAAATGTGAATTCTGAAGTTCATGGGAACACTACTACAAAAGGAGAAGACATGTATAAGTGCAAGATCAAGTGCCTGAAGACATGTTTGAGTCCAGGAGCAAGTGCCTGAATAAAAAACATGAGCTCTTCAAGAAAAGTTCGTTGCCAATGTGCTTGCTGCACCTAGATCTAGTTTATCAGTTTAAAGCACAATGCCAACTGAAACTTAATTCGAAGATGTGGCACAAAGTAATGTAGCTAGAGTTACTCCTCCTAGTGTGCAGCATATGTCAAGGCTGCAGTTCTTCTCTCCGTTGCATTTTTGGAAGTTCTTCCTCTCCCTCTCCCTCTTCCTCTTCCTCTTGAGGAATGCATGGAAGTTGCCGCTTTCTTAGTCCTGGGACTGACTAAAGGCATATCTTCATCTCAGTTCAGGTCAGCTCAATTCAGACTACGAGACGACAACGAACACATACAAGATGGTGAGGTAGCCCTCGAAAAGAACCACAACGATGTATTCAAGAAGAACCACAACGATGTATTCAAGAAGAGTGCGGCACCCTCGGGTGTCGCCGTCCTCGGTTCCACGGCATGAAGCTTTCACTTAGTAACTCATGGCCTGAAGCTTTCACTTAGTAACTCACCATTTTCCACCACGAAGCCGCCATGAGGAGTGTGGCGAAGTCAAAACCCCAGATCCGAATCAGGATGCCACCCCCACCGAGAGAGAGGGCAAGTTCGAGCTACCCGTCACAACCCCTCCCGTTGCCCACACGTACAACCCGGGAGGGGAGACACCACCACCGCAATAATGCCCACCGAAGAGCAACCATGCGGACCGCCTTCGGCGTCCCTGTCGCGATATGTCGTGTGCCGCCCACATCACAACGCACTCGACCACGGTAGGAAGAGTGACGACACTCCATCTGCTCCTAGCCCGACATCATTCCCCGAGTTTGGATAGACACCTCCACCGTAGGAGGCACCCACACTTGCGTCCCCAGCCAATACCCGTGGACTAGGGGGACATGCCTCCGGGACTGCCAACGGGCAACAGTCATCGGTAAGCTAGCCCCGAGATCTTAGCCAGGTGAGCTGACACAACACCATGTACATGGTCATCGGTGTCGATCTGCACACCGACGCAACGCTAACACAACCACCACCACTGAGCATCACCCAGGCTAAGCCCATCCTTGCCTACCCGAAACAATGGCCCCGATCCGCCTTGGTCCCAGATCTGATATCCCCGTGCGTAAACCCTAGATCAACAAACCCACATCATCGTGCGTGCGATCGACACCGTCTGATCGAGTAGAATGGAAGGTGCTACCTCCCCCCGCGCCGCACCCCAACGATCGTCCCAAATCTGGACGGATCCGCCACGAACCGAGGAGCACATACACACCACCCCGACAACACCACCACCACCACCGTGAGACGCAACGGAGCCAGCCACCACCACTTGCGACGATCCCTAGCCCGGCCACTGTCGCGGTAGATCCTCCAAGCCATCCTAGGTCCGCCGCTGCCGAAGCCCACCGTGCATCCCCGTCACGGCGCCGCCTCAGATCAGATTACTTCACCAATCCATTTATTGCACAGCTCAGTTGGCCAATCATCGCCTCTTTGCCTCTTCGCGAGTCCAACGCGTTCGCACACACACATATACTGTAACATCTTGCTCAGTATTACGTGTTCACACATTAACATATAAGACCCTACCAG
The DNA here is from genome assembly GCA_950022295.1 of Bromus sterilis. Classification (NCBI taxonomy): domain Eukaryota; kingdom Viridiplantae; phylum Streptophyta; class Magnoliopsida; order Poales; family Poaceae; genus Bromus; species Bromus sterilis. The sequence goes on from OX465598.1 coordinate 376,676,492, forward strand.
TCCAAAGCGGTTAACAACTTTTAAAATAACCAACTAATCTCTCTCATTCTATATACTCCAAATTATTAGCATTGACAACCAACAACTAAACAACAACTAAATTGTTGACAAGTGTATAAACAAGATTAGCATTGGAATGATCTAACATGCCCCCATAGCAGACAACTGACAGCTCAAATAAACCGGCAAAATTCCTCTGGTAGTAGCTAGTGTCTAGTACGCTCAACCAAAAAGCACGTGCATTTTACTTATAATATATAAAAATTCCTTCCACGACATGACAATTATCATTTTCTAGCTAGCTACTGTAATTGACAAAGAAGAAAGAAAAGAAGCTTCCCCCAATTATCGTAATAGTAATACTAATCTTATTTAATACTAATATACACATATTTGTTGGTGAGTGACCATGCCTGATGATAATTTCACTTTCTCCTACTCTCTAAGATGCCAACTTGATCATCTTTTTTGTTTACAAGTAAACCAAGTTGATCATTGACGATCAATCTCGTTACACGATGACAACTCACATACTTAGCTATAAACCATGTAATCATATGTAGAAAAAAATATATACAAATGTCCAACTTCCATTTTTTATTCTTCAACCACATATTCACTTGAGTTCAGTTCATACGTTTAGACTGGAAGGACCAATTGTACTTTAGTTCAGACTATTTGCAACAAGCAAAGTGCAGTGGATCCTCGGTCAAGCACATGCACCTCCAACTGTCTCACCTGAATTTCGAGAAAAGAGATGCCTATGTCATCTCATTGACGTCATAAAAGAATTGATTTTCCAAGGGTTAATTAACAAATGAACTAGTAATAGCTGATGGTTGTTGGTTGGTCCTGCATTCAGTTCAGTTCATCTAGTCGTGTTATCCTTAATTACCCGTACTTAAGGCTAGCCTCAATGGGGAGTAACTTAGCAGTAACATAGAGTCCAACTCAGCATTTTTGCTTATGTGGCAATGAGTTAATGAGGAGAGAGATGGTTGTAGTAACTTAGCTAGTTACTAGCTCTTTGAGTAACATCACACATACCAAGACAATATGAGTCTATAATCTAATAAATGAAGTTTTATATGACGCTACATATATGTTACTACCCATTGTGAAGGTAGTAACATAGACTCGAAATCCGTGTATATTACTAGTCTAAGTTACTCCCCATTGTGACCAGTCTAAAGCGGTAGGAGGAGCAGTGCAGCACACATGTGATAGACATGTGGGCCGGGCTGTGATACTTAAAGCATTACCCATCAGTAGTTGCTTCTGGGCAACATCAATCTCTGCCTCACATCACATTATACACGATCTTCTCTTTTCTCACCATCCAAAATCAAGCCCCAAAATGCAACTCTACTATGAAAGCAGCCATTTGATTAAATTAATATATCTTTCATTTTGGATTGAGCTTTGGTTATTTGCGTGTTTCATTGGTGAATTAACAATGGCAAATGATGTTGGTGTTGTGATCATGTTAATTAATTCATTTAGTCATCATAATCGCCAGCAAGATTGATTAATTAATTATTGCATGGCTTAGCTAGCACTTGGCACTTGGCCAGTCAGATATGTTCACACGCACACTGCACACGCCAACACATAATTTAGGTGCTGGTCAAGAATTGCCTTAAAGCTCCACTTCCTTGCTCGGCCACACACGCTTCTTTTTAGCCGAATAAAGCCGGATCTACTACACGACTGGGATCAGAGAGAGATCGAGATAGCAAGATCAAACTTACACTACTGTGGATTCAAATGATCAAACCTGGGAGCGCATTCCGTCCTCTGTTGACATGAACTATGGCATGATCAACCAAGCGGACCAAATGCATCATACCCCACTGTTGGATGCAGCGACCCGAGGAGGTCGGACATTGGTCTGTTTGCTGATCCAAACAGATAAAAAGCGAACCAAAGCAGGATCCGCATATTCACTTGAATTAGTTCATACCATGGGATAGTAAGAACCATATATGGGTACTGTATTGTGCTTTAGTTCGGACTATTTGCAACAAGCAAAGTACAGTCGATTCACAATCAAGCACATGCTCCTCCAACTGTGTCACCTGAATTACAAGAAAAAATAGAAAAGGAAAGAAAAAAGTTATCTCGCTGTCATATACCTATGTCATCTCACTGACATCATAAAAGAATTATTTTTCCTTGGACTTATTAATTACAAACAAACCAGTTATGGCTGATGGTTGTTGGTTGCTCCTGCATTCAGACATTCAGTTCAGCTCATCGTGTACTACTTAAAACCAGGAGGAACAGGGCAGCACATGCGATAGACAGACAGGTGGGCCAGCCTGCTGGTGTGTTGTCCATCATGTACTTGCTTCCCGGCAACAGTAATCTCTGCCTCACATGATACACACTCGATTTTCTTCTATGTTCATCATCCAAAGTCAAGCCCCATGCATCTCTATTTTGACAACAACCATTTTATTAACATATTGTAGGTACTCACCAATAATTCTTGGACTGAGCTCTGGTTGTTTGCGTGTTTCATTGGTGAATATACAGTGGCAAATGGTGTGAATTTATGCCCATATTAATTAATTCATTGATCATCATACTCGCCAACAATTCTGATTAACTAATTATTGTACTCACGACTTTGCTAGCACTTAGCACTTGGTCAGTCAGATGTGTTCACACGCACACTGCACCCTACACACATTAACAAATAATTAATATGCAGGTGGAATTGTTGGTTGAAAAATAATTATGCAATCACACATAGAATTAATATGCAGGTGTACAAGCTAATATACTTAGCTAACGTAGCAAAAAAAAATGTTGAAGAAGGCTTTTACCCCGCTTTATAGATAAAACAACGATCAACATAACAACCAATACAAACGCACGCCAACGCAACACCCGCACACACACACAAGGCTGAATATACTGGAGGTGAACATCAACAAAACCACCCTATACAACTCTAAGCTAACAACAGATAGACAAATCACATCGCTACAGAGTCAACGGAGCTCTCAAACCATGATTAAGCCACTGCGAAGAGACGATGTTGAACGCCAACGAGACATGGGCTCCAAGGTGATGTCCTCAAGAAGTAAACGACACCAAGGTGCCGTCACCACCCGATCCAACGGATCAAGATCTTCATTCAGAGCAATAGGAGGGACAGAGCATAACCGTGGTGGCGCCTTCAAGAAGGAAACGACATCCGGGGATGCCGCCACCGCCGGTATAGCCAAAGCCTGACAGTGAGAAAACCCGGTGATATGCTCTGCGCTCCAATGTCATGACACGCCCGCGTCCGGCTTCCACGCCGCCCACACGACCATGAAAGCCGATCAACACCCAAGTCACGAGCTCTGGCAACGAGCATCACAACACCGACCTCCAGGGCCACTGCTCGAAATCCATACATCACCGAGAGCACCCAAAGATGAGGCCTTTGGACCTACCAGCAGACCAGCCCGAAGGAGCCACAAGCAACCGGCCTGCCCCGAAGATCGCCAGATCCAAGGACGGGAAGCGCAAGGTTGGGGAAAGAGGGAGGACGAGCGGACCACGTCCACTCCCGGCGGGTGCTGGTGACGGGAGGCCGGACCCCCTGCCGCAACCCCCGTCTCTCCTGCATCCTTCCCACACAGCAAATGCGAGCCGCCCCACCTCGCCTCCCTCCTGGAACGGCGCGAGGCAGACACCAGCCACCCGATCGCCGACGAGGGAAGCCCGTTCAGCCTCCACCCGCAGCCCTGGTCACTCACCGGAGAAGTCGCCGCCCGCACCGCACCAAAGGACGCTGGGTCCGCCGCAGCTCGTGCCGCCTGTGCCAAGGACGACGAGGCCGCCTGCACCAGCACGCCACGCACCACCCCCGCCTCCTGCCACGCCGCTACCCCAATGCCAGCGTACCGCTCCGTCCAGACATTTCCTATCTAGTTAATTGACAAAGAAGAAGAGGAAAAAAAAGCTTTCCCCCTAATATACTTATACTAATCTTCTTTAATAAGATACATACATTTTGTGGTGAGTGACAATGCCTGATGATAAGGTCACTTTCTCCTACTCTTTCAGCTATACAACTCCTCATCTCCTTTGTTTACAAGTAAACCAACTTGATCATTGGTGATAAATCTTGTTACACTATGACAACTGTTGGATATGTGCCCTAGAGACAAATTAATAAAGATATTTGTCACATATCCGTTTTGTTCATAATACGTTTTATACTGTGCTATAACTGTATTACTTGGAAATACTAATACGGGTGTAGTATAAAACATGGTCCGTAGTTTAACTCGGGTAAACTATCTCATTGGGCAATTGATTGATCAAGCTTTCCTGATCATGGCGACACTTAAGTCCATTGACAATGAGGTCATATCATTAGGGGAATGATGTGATGGACAGACACCCACCTAAAGTAATGCAATGTGATCGAGTCACATAGTTCAGCATTGCTATGACTTTGTAACGTATGCCTTAGTCCTTAGACCGTAATGATCATACGTAATCACGATCTATGAGGGGACTTTGATTTGTATCCCACCGCCTGACTGAAATATGCTGGCTATGACGGTGCACTTCAGGTATTCCGAAATAGATGGTTGATGAGTATGTTAATAGATCAAAGCGGGATTTGTCAGTCCTTGTTGACAGGACAGGTACTCTAGGCCCACTCGGTGATATTGCATCAACCCCTTGCAAGGACGTGACTAGGTCACAAGAGGTGCAATGATCATGGACGAGAGAAGTTGTTTGTCGTGAACGAGATGGGAACACGGTATGTGGGATACCGACGATCAAACCTCGGACAAACAAGGTACCGCAGAACAAAGGGATTACGTCGTATCGTTAACGGTTTCCAAAAGCGATCGAAGCTCATTCGATGGAAGCGCAGGGGCTGTCAAGGACTGTAACCAGGTCCAACTGACTAGTCATTGGTCCATGAGAAGAGTCTCGACCATGTCTGCTGTTTCCCGGACCGTTAGGGTGTTACACTTAAGGGCAATCGATGCATAGGACAGTTACGGGATCAATCGGTGAAATAGGAGAAATCACCGGAATAGTTCCGGAGGAGCACGGAATGGTTTCCGGACATTTTGAATAGTTCAAAATAAAGTTTAATTGTTTTAATAAAGTTTTTATTATTTAATTATCTGAATTAAATATTTAAAACTTATTAAATAATTAAAATAATGGAAAAAGGCTATATGGGCCTTAGAGGCCCATTAGGGGAGGAGGGGGTTCCCCCCCTTGGGCTTGGTGCCAAGGGGTGGGGCCCAACCCCCCCTTGGCCGGCGCCCTCCCCCCCCTTGGGGGTTTAGTCCCACATGGGGGAGGGAAGAGGGTTCACACCCCTCCTTGGCCTTTATATAGAGGGGTAGACCCCCCTTTTTCCACACAACAATTGATCTCCTTCTTCTTCCTTCTCCATTTCCGGAAGTGGACTCCCATTGTTTGGAGTCTGCACCAGGATTGGAGTTCTCCACCATAAGGCAGGCCGTCGCTCTGCCGGAGTCGGGATCCGTAGCCGTCTTCTTTCCGCTGCTCGCCTGGTTCGGAGCCCGGAGGGAACATCGATTGTGCCGTACGTGTATAATCTCTTCGAGGCACTACACCTGTGGTGCTGCTTCATCGCTGGAGGTTTGCCGGGAGTCATCCTCGCCGGTGTGGTCTTCTACACGACAGGGAGGTCGTAGTTCTGAGTCTACGCCAACCACGTTCGCAAGAACGTTTCCCACTTTCGGTCTTCAAAGGTATGAACACCGACTCCTTCCGTTACATTACATCGCCATAGCATAGATCTTGGGTTCGGGTACCGTAGGTGTGAAAAATTTGTGTTTTCTGCCCCGTATCCCAACAGTGGTATCATGAGCTAGCTATGCGTAGATGTATTGTACGGATAGAACACATCTAGGATGTGGGCATCGAATCTTCATTCGTTACCCTCCCACGTGTACTCATTGAGCATTGCGGCAATGTTTGATGAAGCGCCCCCCGACCGACATTACGCGTTTACGCGAGACTGGTTCCACGCTTGACATATGGCTTGTACCATATAAAGTGGCTGGGGGGGTGTCTGTCTCTCTGCATTAGCGATGCGAAGATGTTTGCAACGGAGGGCCCCGACAGGGGTGTAATAGAGACGAATAAGAGACGGTGTTGTGGCATGTTTTTCGCAGGATAGAAATCGGTTCTCTCTCTCGAAACCCCTAGCAGCCACGTAAAACTTGCACAAGCTAAAGTAGAAAGGCGTTTTAACTTTGCTTTGCATGAAGGGGGATCATAGGTAGTATGATTTAAAGTTTTACTTCCTGTTTTATGCTAGTATGCTAGATATATCGACGGTAGCACGAAACAGGACCATCTCTCACAATACCAACATTGTGTTCTCCCTTTTGATGGGCACCACCTGGAAGGTTCTCCCATATGGCCTGACGCTCCGTACATACCGGGGTTGTCCTACATATTCAACGGAGTTCGCATGAGGTTGGGTTCGGCGAGCCTGGCATATGCAGATATGGCCTTGCCTGAACAGCTAACATCAAGGTTCGATTGGCAGGCTTGACGTATGTAGATGCGGGCCTGGAACACAGAAGACCGAAAGGTCGAGCACGAGTCACATGTCTGATGTGATTGGCTTAGAGGCCTACCTGGTTCGCATACTGGGCCGTACATATCGGGGGAGGTATGGGGGCTGGGATTGTGTAATCACTTAGTTAAATTGAGAGGTGTTTATCTAAGTGGGAGCTTTCTAGAATTTTTTAAATTGAAACTCCACATTATGAACAAAAGTCTAAATTGTATCATTGTGAATCCAACATTGTAGATGGCAGCACCTCGCCCCTCGTTCAACTTAGGATCATTCGTAGAGAAAGATAAGCTAAAAAAAGATGGGACAAACTTCACCAACTGGTTCCGCACCCTGAGGATTCTCCTCGTTCCCCTCAAAATGGCATACGTACTAGAGGACGCGTTAGGTGACGCACCAGCAGATGATGCCAGTCAGGACGAGAAGAATGTCTATCTCTCCAGGACTGATGATTACAACCTTGTCCAGAGTGGCATGCTCTACTCCTTGGAGGCTGAGTTGCAGAAACGCTTTGAGAGGATGGGTGCATATGAGATTATCACCGACCTCAAGGCGGTCTTCGCACCTCAAGCCAGGGCTGAACGGTACGAGGCTTCTGAAGCCTTCTTCTCAGCAAAGATGGATGAGCACGGCAGCGTGAGTGAGCACGTGGTCAAAATGTCTGGCTACGTTCAGCGCTTGAATGCTCTGGAATGCCAGATTCCAGATGAACTTGCTGTTGATAGGGTGTTGCAGTCGCTTCCCCCTAGCTACAAAGGCTTTGTGCTGAACTACAACATGCAGGGGATGACCAAAACCCCTTCTGAGTTGTTCGCCATGCTAAAGAGCGCTGAGGTTGAGATCAAGAAGGAGCACGCCGTCTTCATGGTCAACAAGACCACTGACTTCAAGAAGTCAGGCAGACGGGAGAAGGCCAGGAGAGGTGGCCCTAAGAGGGACGGCAAGTCAGTTGCCGCTCCTCCCAAGGCACCCAAGCCTAAACTCGGAGTGGAGTGCTTCTACTGCAAGGGTGAAGGTCACTGGAAGCGCAACTGTCCCAAGTACCTAAAGGACAAGAAGGCTGGCAAGGTCGCCAAGAGAGACGAAGGTATATTTGATATACATATTGTTGATCTTCTCTTGACAAGCGCTGGGAACACATCCTGGATATTTGATACAGGGGCTGTCGCTCATATTTCTAATTCCATTCAGGGACTAAGGAATAGGAGACGCTTGGTTAAGGATGAAGTGACGATGCGCGTGGGGAATGGCTGCCGGATTGATGTCTTGGCGGTCGGCACGAAGCATCTTAGTCTCCCTTCGGGATTGGTTTTAGTTCTGAATAAATGTTACTATGTACCCGCGTTGAGTGTGAACATCGTAAGTGGTTCTTGCTTGAAGCGAGACCACTATTCTTTTAAGTCCGATACAATTGGTTGTTCGATTTATAAGGATGATATGTTTTATGTTCACGCACCGGAGTCGCATGGTTTATTCATACTTAATCTCGATGGTGACGTATGTCACGTTAACAATATTGAGGCCAAAAGATTGAAGAAAGATGAAGACCGCATGATGATGTGGCATTGCAGACTTGGTCATATTGGTATAAAACGCATGGAGAAGCTCCATAGGGATGGACTTCTTGAGTCATTGGATTTTGGATCCCTTGATACATGTGAACAATGCCTCATGGGCAAAATGACAAGGACTCCATTCAATGGTGTGATGGAGCGTGCGGATGTCTTATTGGGGATCATACATACGGATGTATGTGGACCCATGAACGTCCCCACTCGCAATGATCTTCGTTACTTCGTGACCTTTACTGATGACTTGAGTAGATATGGGTATATTTACTTGATGAAGCACAAGTCTGAAACCTTTGAAAAGTTCAAGGAATTTCAGAATGAGGTCGAAAATCAACTCGGAAAGAAAATCAAGCACCTTCGATCGGATCGAGGTGGCGAGTATTTGAGTCACGAGTTTGGCAATCATCTGAAGTTTTGTGGCATAGTACCACATCTTACGCCGGCAGGTACACCTCAGAGAAACGGTGTGGCTGAACGACGTAATCGAACCCTATTGGATAGCGTACGATCGATGATGTCTCATACTGATTTGCCTATGTCATTCTGGGGGTATGCATTAGAAACCGCCATTCATATTCTTAATAGGGCACCATCCAAATCCGTAAAGACAACACCATTTGAAGAATGGCATGGCACTAAACCTGAGTTGTCTCACCTAAAGATTTGGGGTTGTGAGGCTTATGTTAGGAAACTACAGCCTGACAAACTTCAATCCAAGGCGGATAAGTGCATCTTTGTGGGCTATCCCAAGGAAACTTGTGGGTACACCTTCTACAATAAGTCTGACAACAAAACGTTTGTTGCTAAGACGGGACACTTTCTTGAGAAGGAGTTTCTCGCGAAAGAGTTGAGTGGGAGGAAAATAGACCTCGATGAAGTAACTGACCAATCACCCCAATTGGATGAAATGGCTACGGAATTTGTTCTGGAACCATCTTCCACAGTGGGAGTTGAAGAGAATGGCCAGAACGACATTCATAACGATCATGACATTCATGATGATCATGATGAGAATGAAGAGGAACCTTTTATGCCCCGTAGGTCATCAAGAGTCCGTCAACCTACTGAGTTTTACGGACAGCTTGTGAATGCAATCTCGGCTGATGAGTCGGATGAACCTACGAGTTACAAAGAAGCAATGGAGGGACCCGAGTCCGAGAAATGGCTTGAAGCCATGAAATCCGAAATAGACTCCATGTACACCAACAAAGTATGGACTTTGGTGGATATTCCCGAGGACCGCAAGGCCGTCGAGAATAAATGGATTTTCAAGAAAAAGACTGACGCAGACGGAAACGTATCTGTCTACAAAGCTCGACTTGTCGCGAAGGGTTTCCGACAAATTCAAGGAGTTGACTACGAGGAGACGTTCTCTCCTGTAGCGATGATAAAGTCTATTCGGATCCTACTAGCAATAGCTGCATATCATGATTATGAGATATGGCAGATGGATGTGAAAACTGCATTCCTAAATGGTAACATTGAGGAAGAGTTGTATATGATGCAACCAGAGGGGTTTGTCGATCCAAGGAATGCTGGTAAGGTTTGCAAGCTTCAACGGTCCATCTATGGGTTGAAGCAAGCATCTCGGAGCTGGAATCTTCGATTTGATGAGGTCATTAAAGCTTTTGGATTTGTCCAAAACGTCGAAGAGTTCTGCGTCTATAAGAAACTGAGTGGGAGCTCTGTAGCATTCCTTGTGTTATATGTAGATGACATATTACTAATAGGGAACGATAAGAAATTCTTAGAGGAAGTGAAGGAATATCTGAATGGACAATTTTCCATGAAGGACCTAGGTGAAGCTGCGTACATACTAGGGATTAAGATCTATAGAGATAGACCTAATCGGAGGTTGGCCTTGAGTCAGAATACTTATATTGACAAGGTTTTGAAGAGGTTCAAAATGGATAACTCCAAGAGAGGTCTCTTGCCAGTTATAAAAGGTGTCAAATTAAGCGTGACTCAATGCCCGACCACAGCTAAAGAGAAAGAGGAGATGTCCTCAAAGCCCTATGCCTCAGCCATAGGTTCTCTCATGTATGCTATGTTATGTACCAGACCGGATTTAGCGTTGGCCATTAGTATGACTAATCGTTACCAGAGTAATCCGGGAATGGCCCATTGGACAGCAGTAAAGAATATCCTTAAGTACTTGAGAAGAACCAAGGATCTCTTTCTTGTTTATGGAGGAGTTGATGAGGAGCTCACCGTAAAGGGTTACGTTGACGCAAGCCTCGGCTCAGACCTAGATGACTCGAAGTCCCAGACGGGATATGTCTTCATGTTGAACGGTGGCGCGATTAGCTGGAGGAGCGGCAAACAGTCAGTCGTCGCTCAATCTTCAATGGAGTCGGAGTATATTGCCGCTTGCGAAGCGTCAAACGAGGCGTTGTGGCTGAAGAAGTTCGTGATCGAGCTTGGCGTCTTTCCCAGTTGAACTGACCCCGTGGGAATCTTCTGCGAAAACACGGGTGCCATTGCTAACGCGAAGGAGCCAAGAACTCACTCTACAGCCAAGCACATCCTCCGAAAGTTCCATGTGACGCGAGACTACGTCAGGGATGGACACACTAGGATTCACAAGATACATACGGATCTGAACGCAGCAGACCCGATGACTAAACCTCTTCCACAGGGCAAGTTTGAAGAACACCGAGAGACCATTGGTGTTAGATACATACCTGATGTAAACTAGTGTAATTTGTACTCTAGTGCAAGTGGGAGACTGTTGGATATGTGCCCTAGAGACAAATTAATAAAGATATTTGTCACATATCCGTTTTGTTCATAATACGTTTTATACTGTGCTATAACTGTATTACTTGGAAATACTAATACGGGTGTAGTATAAAACATGGTCCGTAGTTTAACTCGGGTAAACTATCTCATTGGGCAATTGATTGATCAAGCTTTCCTGATCATGGCGACACTTAAGTCCATTGACAATGAGGTCATATCATTAGGGGAATGATGTGATGGACAGACACCCACCTAAAGTAATGCAGTGTGATCGAGTCACATAGTTCAGCATTGCTATGACTTTGTAACGTATGCCTTAGTCCTTAGACCGTAATGATCATACGTAATCACGATCTATGAGGGGACTTTGATTTGTATCCCACTGCCTGACTGAAATATGCTGGCTATAACGGTGCACTTCAGGTATTCCGAAATAGATGGTTGATGAGTATGTTAATAGATCAAAGCGGGATTTGTCAGTCCTTGTTGACAGGACAGGTACTCTGGGCCCACTCGGTGATATTGCATCAACCCCTTGCAAGGACGTGACTAGGTCACAAGAGGTGCAATGATCATGGACGAGAGAAGTTGTTTGTCGTGAACGAGATGGGAACACGGTATGTGGGATACCGACGATCAAACCTCGGACAAACAAGGTACCGCAGAACAAAGGGATTACGTCGTATCGTTAACGGTTTCCAAAAGCGATCGAAGCTCATTCGATGGAAGCGCAGGGGCTGTCAAGGACTGTAACCAGGTCCAACTGACTAGTCATTGGTCCATGAGAAGAGTCTCGACCATGTCTGCTGTTTCCCGGACCGTTAGGGTGTTACACTTAAGGGCAATCGATGCATAGGACAGTTACGGGATCAATCGGTGAAATAGGAGAAATCACCGGAATAGTTCCGGAGGAGCACGGAATGGTTTCCGGACATTTTGAATAGTTCAAAATAAAGTTTAATTGTTTTAATAAAGTTTTTATTATTTAATTATCTGAATTAAATATTTAAAACTTATTAAATAATTAAAATAATGGAAAAAAGGCTATATGGGCCTTAGAGGCCCATTAGGGGAGGAGGGGGTTCCCCCCCTTGGGCTTGGCGCCAAGGGGTGGGGCCCAACCCCCCCTTGGCCGGCGCCCTCCCCCCCCTTGGGGGTTTAGTCCCACATGGGGGAGGGAAGAGGGTTCACACCCCTCCTTGGCCTTTATATAGAGGGGTAGACCCCCCTTTTTCCACACAACAATTGATCTCCTTCTTCTTCCTTCTCCATTTCCGGAAGTGGACTCCCATTGTTTGGAGTCTGCACCAGGATTGGAGTTCTCCACCATAAGGCAGGCCGTCGCTCTGCCGGAGTCGGGATCCGTAGCCGTCTTCTTTCCGCTGCTCGCCTGGTTCGGAGCCCGGAGGGAACATCGATTGTGCCGTACGTGTATAATCTCTTCGAGGCACTACACCTGTGGTGCTGCTTCATCGCTGGAGGTTTGCCGGGAGTCATCCTCGCCGGTGTGGTCTTCTACACGACAGGGAGGTCGTAGTTCTGAGTCTACGCCAACCACGTTCGCAAGAACGTTTCCCACTTTCGGTCTTCAAAGGTATGAACACCGATTCCTTCCGTTACATTACATCGCCATAGCATAGATCTTGGGTTCGGGTACCGTAGGTGTGAAAAATTTGTGTTTTCTGCCCCGTATCCCAACAACAACTCATACTAATCTTCTTTAATAAGATACATACATTTTGTGGTGAGTGACAATGCCTGGTGATAATGTCACTTTCTCCTACTCTTTCAGCTATACAACTCCTCATCTCCTTTGTTTACAAGTAAACCAACTTGATCATTGGTGATAAATCTTGTTACACTATGACAACTCATATGCTTAGTTGTAAACCATGTAATCCTCTCTAGAAGAATACATACTACAAATTTCCAACTTCCATTTATTCTTCTTCAACCAAACATTCACTTTAATTAAGTTCAATCCTGAGATAGTGAGGACCATAGATGGTACTATACTGTACTTCAGTTCAAACTATTTACAACAAGAAAAGTACGGTCGATTCTCAGTCAAGCACATGCTCCAACTATGTCACTTGAATTTCAGGAAAAGAACATAAAATATATAAAATGCTATCTCATACTGTTATAACTATGTCATCGCACTAACAGGTGGCTGTAGGTAAGGTGTCCATGATGTACTTGCTTCCTCGCAACAATAATCTCTGCCCGCGTGATACATGCACGATTTTTTCTTATGTTCATCATTCAATCATCTTTACTTTGACAACATCCATTCGATTAGTATTTTACTCACCAATAATATCTTGCATGTTGGATTGAGCTTGTTCCATTGGTCGATATTGATATTGTTGGTGTTGTGCCCATGTTAATTAATTAATTAATTATCATGCGCACCAATAGTATTGATTAATTAACTATTGCACAGCTCAACACTTGGTGAGTCAGATGTGTTCACACAGACACTTCACACATCAACACATAATTAATATGCAGGTGGAATTATTGGTTGCAAAAGTAAAAATAAATAAAATGCAAACTCATAAAATTAATATGCAAGTGTACTAGCTAATGTAGTTAACTTAGTACATTTACATGTCGGAGTTGAAGAAATATCGAGATTTTATTGTCCATCTAATACCCCATTTTGAACCCGTCTTTTGTCTACATATGTATTGACATCGTGATACATAAGTTATTTTTACCTTTTTGGTAATAATTTGATTAATTAATTCTTAACCACTAACTGCGTAAGGGTGAGTAGTGGCCACACCCATGCCATCTGTTGCATGAATACATGGCACAATTTTCAAGATGATACTTTGAGCATCAATATTTTTTTCTTGCAAAAATGTTACTACTTCACATGAAACAAGGCACTTAACAAAGCACACATTTTACAATAAATCTAGTAGTAATAACAAGATAATAGTTGTTCTTGTATTGAGGGTCAAGCATAGCCACCTAAATCCTAAAAGGACTTATTACATGTTGGATCGAACATAGTGCCTAACATAACTAACTCTCATTTCCCCATTCTAGCCGGATAGGGTACCGTTTTAAATCTACTCCAATATAACCCACTTCCATTCTGACAAAAACATTAATCTAGAGTAGTACTAGCAGAACATTCAAAATCAGGAGCCAGAACGTTGACAAGATCTAAGTTGGGGATTATAGATCTACTACAATAAACAACACGCAACAATGTAATGATCTAACATGCATGCATATCTTAGTAAATTTGGTCAAGTTGATTAATCAATTGACTCCACCACATGGCAACCATCCCTTTCTGCCAGTGACAGGTAATCAATGGATGAGGAAGTCTTTACCAAAACGATGATTATAATAATTAAGTTGATTAATTAAAAATTTTAGATCATGCATGTCTCATCAAAAGTCACTTTCTCTTACTATTTCACCTCTCTATCCATCTTTCTCCTCCTACTACTAATCTTCTCCCTTTCTATACAAGAAAACCCAAGATGATCCTACACGAGGACAACTCACGGGTTATGCGAAAAAATGTGCGAGTGTTCTTTATTAAAATTTTGTTTAATGTTCTTACAAATGTGCATCATATTATTTAAACAGAGTCAGCAAGAGAAGGCTGAAACCATTAAGTATTTATCCCACATACATGTTCTTGCAATATTTTGAAGCAATCATGCAACTTTGGTCAGCATGGGCTTATAGTTGTGATGACAATCTCAACTTCTCAATCATATAATATATTGTTTCTCAAGAAAACAAAAAAACCATATTATGCATCTTCAGCTCAGTTCAGACAACAAGGAACAAATATACATTTTTAGAAGGTAAAAAGTGATGCAAAAAATAATGTACCCTCATTGTGACCTTGAATGACAAGGAAACAAACAAAAACTTATTTAGAGCAAAGCCATAACAACCCTTTGTTAAACTAATGAAGTCATCAATCGACTAAAATATGATGGTGTTGATTACAATGCAAAAAGCTTGAAAACAAACTGAAAGATTATAGGTGAATCACATTCAAGATAAATAAGACAAAATGAGCACATAAAAATAAGCGAAAATGCCACCACAAGGAAAATTAGACCAAGCCACTAGAGATCTCATTGCAAACAAGAACTGACAGAATAGAAGCATCCGAGGAGCACCGAATCACAGTGGAGAAAAAGATCGTGCCAACGAGATGAAAAATACTGACTCAACATAGCTTTGTCATGCCATTGTCAAAGGGGAACCCCGATCTCCTCATAGTCCAAGTTGCACCACTATAGGAGGACGTCGTACACCGGCCAGTGGACCACACACCCTCAAGAGGGATACCGGTTCAACAAAAATTCATTATCGACGTTGATGCAAAGACGACCAAGGGTTTCCCCTGACCCAGGGCTCCCGCCATCACACCATTTTTTTTACTGAAAAAGGGTTTCCCCTGTTTTATATTATAAAGCAACCAACACCAACATCCGAGCAAACCGATATAAACACACGCCAACACCGCACACCACACACACACTCAAGGAAATATACAATGGTGTCAGGTGCCGACACACCAGCATACTAGGATGAACCAACGGAGAGAGGTGAGACGGACAACGCTGGAGCAAGGACTCCTAGATGTTGCCTCCAAGAAGGGCACAGAAAGCCGCCACCGTCCGATCCGAAGATCATGTTTTCACCCGAAGAAACATGAAGGGAGTGGAAACATTGCGATGGAGCCTACAAGGAGGGACATGACGTGCGCGGCGGCCACCGCCATCGACCAGTGCATGAACTGGGAAAGTGGTGTACCCTGATGCTCCAACCCCTCTAGCGCATCCCCGCTCCAGCAACCACACACAACCAGGACTCCCAAGCAGCCATGGTTGCCCGCCTGCACCCGAAACGTGCAATTAGCCCATGACCAACCCGCCTCCTACCGCCAGTGGTCGGCCCTACAACAGACTACTTCGAGAACTAGCAAATGTCACACCATTGATAGATCCACGACCCAACCGCCTTCGGGAGCACCAGCGACCACCCTGCCTTGAGCGCTAGATTTGAGGCCAAGGACGTCAGACTGGGGAAAGGGGGAGAGGGAGGAGCGGATCACAACCACGAACGACACCCCCTATTATGGTGACAGGAAACTCGGCATGGAGCGCCCGTCCCTCCTACCATCCTCCCCACCGAAAACCACCATGTTCCACCGCGCCATAGTCGAAAGCCTGGACATGCAAGAGACCACCACCAGCATCCCTTCATTGAAGAGGAGGGGGCATATCCGTCGCCACCGCGTCCAGGATGCCATCACACCATGAGCTACCAAATTTGGCGGCCCGAAAGGGACCATATCCAAATCAGCGAGGAAGGAAAATTATGAGAACAAACAAAGTCACGAATCAAACATCGACGATAAACCTTCGCCACCCACACGGTCGGTAGGGACGACCAACACATGCACATCAGGAGCCGAAGGTGACCGACGCCACCATCTCGTCCTCTTCCGAAGCTCCCCGCAGTAGGATAGGTAGCATGGAATTACCGCCACCTCCACTAGAAGCCGCATGAGGACCCCGAAAAAGGCGGCAGGAAAGGGGGAAAGAGGGGGGGGGGGAGGGAGGGGCTTGGTTTGCTAGGATCGGGACACCCTCGAGTCGCCCACAAGGGGGGACGCGAGAGTTCTCACTCGGGCAACAGTGTCGTCAAAAATTCAATTCAAATACTGAGAAATGAGAGACAAATTAACATCAAGTGGTTGGTAGTTACTGGTTGCCCTTGCATTTGCATTCATCAGGATGACTTTAGTACAACTACCAGTACTGTTCTCTTGTCACGTTCTTCACCTGAATGAAATGAAACGAGTCCCATATCACTGACAGGTGGGCCAGGCCGTAGGCAGTTTCCAGTCAATGCACTTGTTCTCATCTGAATATCTATCTGATCAGCAGCCATGTACTGTAGTGCATCTACCTCGATCACATGGGAAAATAAGCGACGGCCGATCCTTGTAAAGTCAAGGACGCCCATCTCCAACTCTGAGAGCGACGCCATGGATGGATCTCTTGAGCGACAATAAGTTAATGGCGAGAGAGAGGATGTGGGAGCAGCTTCTTCCCCACACGGCCACACCCCCCACATGGTTGCTGCGGCCTAGAGATTGAGACTCTGCCAGCGCCAGTATAAAAACCCATCCCCTTCTTGGGAGCGGGGCAGAGTGAGAGGCAGAGGAGGAGGAAGAGGATCAAGAAACAGAGGAGCTTTCTTGGCCCTTGCCTAGCCTAGCTGCAGTGAAGGGGACAATGGAGGTGGTGGCGCAGCAGCCGTGGGGCCAGTTCACGGAGGAGGAAAACGGCGGCGGCGGTGAGGAGCTGCTGACCAGGGAGAGCAAGAAGCGGCAGCTCCACCACGCCCACGGCAGCAGCAATGGCAACCGCAACGGCAACGGCGCTCACCATGCCAATGGCGGAGAAGAGGAGGAACACGCCAATGGCGGAGAACAAGAAGAAGGGGAGGAGGTCAAGGTGGATCCTGAAGAGGAGGAGCAGCAGCAGCACAAGAGTATATCCTCCGATCCAGCCAAAGGTGAGAGCTTTGCTCTGCTTCTTCTCCATCTGCTCTCATCCCCTTCCTTCCTTCCAGCTCCACTGTTCTGCTCTGGTCTGGTCCCTTGTCTAATTAATTTATCAAGTTCTTTCTTTCTAGTAATTGGAAGAACAAGATAAGGATGGACCAGATTGACTGATTAGCTGCTCCCCTTTTCCTCTTGCCTAATTACTTGTTCCCCTTCCTTGATGGATGTAGGCTGCATCATTACTCTCCAGAAGATAAATTGAAAATCCCTCCTGTTGCATTATAGACTCTGCTTCCAACTTCTTCTGTCCATACCTGGCAAGCAAGCAATAGTGTTTGAATGGGAAAATGTAGGGACTCTTTTTTTTTTTTTTCAAGTGGGGACTTCACCTCTACTGTTTGTGTCCCCTCAGTTCTGCCTTGGATGCAGTGGTCATATCATTGCCTTGAGTGTTGTAGAGCTAGAAGAATCAAACAAGAGAAAAAGGACACCAGTAGCAGATGGTATCAATGTAATGTAAGGATCAGAGGGTAGGGCATAGATAGTGATAGATAGCTACTAGTACATCTCTCTGAAAAATCTTGGTTTCATTTGGCTACACAGATCACTCTCAGTCTCAGTCAAATCTCAGCCACAGACCCCATGTGTAGCCTTCAGGGGTAGTAAATATGATGCCACTGTGATCTGCAATTCTAGTGGGCACATAGTTGAGTTAGGAACTAGGAGCACTCTGTTGATCTCCTCCCTTCCTTCCTTTAACTGATGTCTTTCTCATGGGTAGAAGAGGAAGATAAGAGTGCGATTTTAATTAAAATTGTGTGTTCCCCTTTCTTGATGGGTGTAGAGGCTGCACTATTTTTCTGCAGGAGAGAACTCCTGTCGCATTTCAGGCTCCACCTCCACAACTCCTCTCCTGTCCATTTCTGGAAAGCAATGACTCATGTGTTGGGAAAAGAAACTTTGTCATTTTGTTGGAGAGTGAAAACAATAGTGGGAGATTAGTTACTGCACTGCCTTCAGTATTCTTGAGATTTTTTTTTCATTCAGAAACCAGAAAACACAACATGGAAAACACATGCTAAGCAGGGATGGATCAGAGGGTGGGTAGGGCACTGATGGTGATTGGTACCAACATCCCCCTGCCTGCCTTCCAGCTCTTGCTTTGATTGGGTTACTTACAGATCACTCATCTAATCTTAGGCCTCACTCGAAACTACCTAGTAGGAAACTTTTAGCTGACCACTCAAAACAATGATAGGTATACCCTCTCAGCGCGGATCATGACAGTGACTCCTTGAGGCAAAAGTTTTTCTCACAAGTTCTCATTGAGTTATGAACTAGAAAGCTCTGCTTTCTTTCATTAGACTTGGACACCAGTTCTGTTTTAACTTGTGTAGTAAAATTAGCTTTCTGTTGCTTCACTGAAGGTCTATGGAAGTGCCGGCACTGCGATTGGACGTACCGGTTGGCTAGTCCGTGCGAAAATGTTGTCGTAAATCATCAGGGCTATCACCACCAAATCGAGCGGAATCCCAAATCGTTAGTACAGAAAGAGCTGTTTTGCGGTTCACTGAACAGAGGTTAGTGTCGTGACCAAACAATATGACGATAAGAAAATTTTAGGACATCAGTGATTAGCTTCAGTTTACCTAGCATACCTGCCAGTCTAACTTGCTTTCTTTGCGCTTCTTGTCATATTTTTTAGAAGCTCCCACTGCCTTTTTTTTTTTTGCTTTTATAGCGCTTGAATTAGTACTGATACCTCTTTGACTCCAGAAGGCAAAGGGCTTGAAGCACATGAAAATGGCAATGCCCATGAAACTAATCATGGTTCAAGCAATGGCAAGTTAGAAAATGGATCACACTCGAATGGTTCGCATCAGGTCCCCGACGGTGCTGAACCTAAAATCAACAAAACTGAAATTTATCCAACTGAAGATGACAAGGTTGAACATGTCACCGGGACTCAACCGAAGGTAGAAGAGTACGACCTCAAGAAGATTCTGGATGAGCAAGAAACTCATGACCTGCAGTGTCCCTACTGCCGCAAGTTCATAACTCGGAGGGTGATCCTGACGAAGAGGAAAAGGACAGGGACGCCCGATGAACCGTCAAAGAGACATGTGCCTTCTCCTGTGCCTGGAGGTGGTGAGCCAGAATCACCCGACGTATTCAGATGTTTGTCATGCTTCTCCTTCTTCATTCCAACAGGTATGAATAACGTTCCTAGTTCAGTTTTATTGCTTGAATATTTCATTGCGACTGGGCCGGCTTAACTTGTTTCTTGTCATCAGGATGCAGTTTCAACATATTCCGTATATTTGGGAGGAGGGATGCGGACGGACAACTTGTTCTGCCTCCTGCATCAGAGGACACGCCTCCTCAGTCTGAAAATTGCACAAGCTGGCTTCTGTCATGTTTCCAGCCAGGAGATAGCCCAAACCAACCTGCTCCTTCTGGTATGTTTATAACCTATATATGTTCTCCTGGCCAACTTAAAGGAAGAAATATTAGTGCTAACTACTATTAATTAGCTTGCGATTGATGCTCTACTTCATCAGCTGAACAATTTAAAATGTTGCAGATCCAGCAACGGTGCCACTGCTGCCCAGTCAGGATACGGTTGTAAAACCAGAGCAGTTGCCAGTCGAATCACCTTCGGGAAACCAACCTGGTTCAGGTGTGTAACTTATGTTCTCCTGACCAATTTACCTGCAATTGATGCTCTATTGCATCAGCTGAGCGATTTAACACAATTGCAGATCTAGTGACGACGCCACTGCAGTGTAATACACAGAGCACCAATGGTACAACCACAACAACTGAAAATAGCGAATCATATCTTCGTGAGATTCATAACATAGTTGTAAAACAAGGGCAGTTGGCAGTCGAATCATCGTCGGATCATCGTTGGATGACCAATACTACAATAACGGAAGAAACAGCGACCATACACACATCGTTTTCCACAGGTAACATTGTTTCTTGAAGGATTCACAGATGATTCCTTTATCGACAATAATCAGCAATGGCTATATTTGCATAGAAATACAAAATGTGCCAAAGAAGGGTTTAGCATCATCACAATTTATTTAGGACCACTATGTCAGTGTAGTGGAGTAGAGTAACAGAAAATTGAAACATCACATGCTGGAATAATTCACACAGACACACGGGAAGTGATAACCGGTCAAATGTCTCCCACGAAGCCTGCTGGTGGTGCTATCATGGATGAAAATCATAACCTACTAGGCCCTGAAGGTAGGTCTAATTAAAGGTCATCTGGTTGCATCAGCTACTGTTTTTCAGAGATGCAACCTGACAGTAGTAATTTTCATTTGTTCAGATGTTCACAAAACTGCAACGACTGCCCTTGAGAATGGAGTTACTACCCATGTAAGTTACAAATCAAAAGTGAAGGTCGGTGGCTTGACGAATATCACGAGCGGCGACATACATTCACCTCATGTAGCAGTAGCAGTCCCCGAAGATGTGAATCAGCCTGCTCCTAGACCCCAACAGAGGGATGACTGGGATATACTGAAAGCCATAGTGTATGGAGGCTTAGTGGAGTCAGTCACTAGCCTTTCTGTTGTTTCAGCAGCAGCATCAAGCGGCGCCAAAACATGTCAGTTACTTTCCTACTTCTTTCATCCACATTTTTACCTGATGAATGCACTATTTTTATTGTGACACTGATATCTATACTTTTCATATAATGAAATTCTGTGTTTCCCTTGCCTGCAGTGGACATATTCATCTTGGGCATAGCCAACCTTATTGGAGGACTTCCTCTCATTCTCCACAATGTAACAACTTCTCTCTCTGACTGAATTTCACTGTTCTTACCGATCACTACGAGAAACTCAACCCCCAAAACTCCCAAAATATAACATATCATTCATTTCCCCATCATCAACAGATCGCCGATCTGAGAGACATTCGAGACGTTGACGGGGAAGACGAGCAGGTTGGCCACTACTGGCTGCAGCTCGGGCGGCGGTCGAAAGCCCGGCTTCACATGGTCATGGCGCTGCTATCATACATGGTGTTTGGTCTGCTTCCACCGGTCCTCTACGGGCTGTCATTCCGTGAGAGCAATAACAGGGAGAACAAGATGCTGGCAGTCGCCGGTGCTTCACTTGCCTTCATCGCCCTGCTAGCGCTAGGAAAGGCGCACGTCAACAGAAGACCCAGGACATACTTCAAGACCCTCATGTACTACCTGACCATGGCTGTGAGCTCGTCGGGGCTGTCGTACGTCGCCAGCGTGCTGATCACACGGCTCCTGGTGCAGTATGGAATCATTGAGCAAGGCGGTTCGGCTGCTCCTGCTCCTCCAGGCCTGTCGTCGCCGTTCGCTTATGCTGCCGGTGCAGAGACGTCTGCATGGGCCTCATTCTGAAACAAATATGAAGTTCCGGGGAGCACGTCCTCTGATGGTATAAAAAGAGAAGGCGTGAGTGAGTTCAAGAGAAAGTGCATGAAGAAACATCTGAAGGCTGTTTGGGTTGTAGTTCTAGTGTACATTTTAAGTTTTTGATGCTTCGCATGGTACTCTGTTAACCTTTGTCAGTCGAGTCCGTCTGTGCCGTCGCATGTTTGTGAGCAGTAAAATAAATAAATTCAGTGTTACATATTAGTATACAAATGTGCCATATTTTTCAAGATTGTGAAGAAAGCAAAGGACTCACCTGTTCTGGATGAAGCAAAATAAGCCTGTTGGCGTACTTTTGCATATGAAAACATGACCAGACAGCTCACACTATATTTTGTTTCAAATAAAAAAAACATGAGTAGTTAGATTGTAGATAGCTGAAGTTTTTCTGTCTTGAGATTCCATCAATTTTTGCACCAAATCCCTATATGAACTGCTGTTCACATTTACAATTCCTCCATTTCCCAATAGATAGTTGATGATTTTTCTTAAGGAAAACAAAATACTGAAAACAACAAAATGATTGTTTTTTTTAAAGAACGGTCATCAGGAAACGGAAAAGAAAAAGCTTCAATCTCAGCTGAATTTATGCAGATATATATGCCCCCACCCCACCCCTATAGACACAAGAAAAAAAGGATAACACCCGACATTGTGTATTTTGTCCTGAGATAAGAGTAGACCCCCAGCAGGAGGTAGCAGCAACTCAAAATGTGAGGGAGGAGATTATTGTGGCCTATTTGCTTTGTACTAATAAAGCATCTTGTAGTGACGGATGTTTTCACTTGTAATTAAACTACCACCTCCGATCCATATTAATTGACACACACTTAGTACAACTTTATACTAAAGTTGTACTAAATGTGTGCCCATTAATATGGGTCGGAGGGAGTAATATTATTGCATCCAGAAGGAAGGAAGCATAACAATACGTTTCAAGTTAGTACTAGCAGCCCATTTTTGCATCTATTTATACTTTGTGTAAAGCAAAAGAAGCAAATAAGAATGAGAAAAGAAAAGGCTGGCAAAGTGCATCAAAGGATAATGTGTGCAAGCAAAAAACCATGGAGGGAGAGATGCTTTGCTTTGGGGAGAGAAATCAAATCAATGAAGCTGCTATCTCTCCCAGCTCTCAGCACCACCATTGCCCATATGCTATTTCCCGAGAACTGAGCTCTGGTGCTGCTGCTACCGGTCTGAGCGAGATCATCTTCGGTTTTGATCGAGCAAGGGGATGAATCAAGTGACGGACACATCTCTTTCACTCTTTGCATACGCATGCATATCATATGTGGAGTACGTAATAATTAAGCTGCTGTGCTTTTGCGTACGTTATTGTCAGATGGCAACACTCCCACATCATTACAAAAGTCTTGTGTTCTTTCTTTCCAAGCTACAGAGAACACAACTCTCCAGCAACCAACATATTTTGTGCATCTTATCTACAAGAAAACTATTTTTGAGTGATTAAAGTTAAATTTCGTTTTATATTTAAACTTCCGTACTAGATGCATTGCTTTTTCTTTTCTTTTCTTGGCTGGCCTTATAATTGACATTAGATCGTCTATGGTCCCAATTTATTCATGTGGTAGCACTATATCTAACAACGTTCATTACCACAGAGATTATGGTGCTTGGATGATGCCCCCAAAAAGATGCTTCATCTCCTAATGCGCTTAGAGTCAGATTACTGAGCTAAATCATTCTTCTTTGGTGGTTGGTCCGGCCACGGTGTAGGAGCCTCTGCTATTCTTAGAGCCACACCCGAACTCCTGAAATCCAGAACAAGTGATCCTGATGCCAGAGAGCATTTTGGAAAAATCATCCGTGCAGACTGCTATCTATGGAAGATTAAATGAGCGGTGCAGATGAGGGCAATTGCAGAGGAGTTAAACATTGGGCATCACCTTCGATAAGGATACGACGCAAGCATGCTTCGATATAACCTGATTAGCGATCTTATGTTTCTACCGGAATGCATAACCTCATCATTGAAGCCATTTGTACCATCATCACTTCGGAATGCATAACCTCATCATTGAAGCCGTTTGTACCATCATCACTTATTCGGCTATCGACTCCCCGATAACCGGATACACTTCTAGAGAAGACACCGGAAGACAAATACGTTTCATACCGCCTGCCTTCCGCCACTGTCGCATCACCTGTGATCCAACAACAACAGGATAAAGTAAACATGACACCTCCGCCAAAACCACGGTGTAGCACATGTGAGCAGTACATGACTTAACGCCCTTGCATGAGAAGTCACGTGTAGCATCCACCGACAGCTTCATCAGCAATAAGCATTGCTCTACGTCTTCGGAAGAGACACATGTCTTACCTGTCAAGCCGCATCAAACCCGATATGTTGATGGAGGAGACATCCCATATCGCCGCCAGCCTTAAAAAGACCTTCATGGCCTCAAGATCCAGTTTTGAGTCGCCCAAACGACGACAAAGTCCGACGCCACTGAAGAAGAAGGGTTGCCGCCCCGATTTCAGATGCTACAACGAGCACTCACAGCCACATTAGCCGATGTCGTCTCCCATACAATGGGAACTGTTGCCGCGATCGTCAGATCCAAGCACTAGATCTAGAATCCCTCGTGTGACACCCCGTGATCAGCCACGCTCGACCTGCCGTCGCGCTAATGAGTAGGTCATCACCAGATCTGTCGCTGGGGGCCGCCGCCCGGTGTCCGCCATCGCACACGTAGACGCTAGGGAAAATGTCCGACCAGGCAACGCCGTAGCCGGAGCCACCGCTCCGCCGAGGTCCGCCGTGAGATCGTTCAGGGACCGCCCCACCACCACTGTTCATGGAAACCGAACGGGCTTCGCGACAGCACTTTAGGCGGCTGCGAGACGAGGAGAGATGGCCATGGGAGAAGAAGGTTGTGGCAGCACCCTGGTAGGAGGAGTGATGGGTGGAGTAGGGGTTGGATCGAAAAAGAAGAGAGCTGAAGGTGCGGCGACAACGGCCTTGGGGTCTCGCTCCCCTGTGAGTGTGAGGGCGTTTTGTTTCTGCGGTTCGTAACCCCGAGGAACAACTAGTAAGTGGTTTGTTTTCTTCACCAAGCTACATATATATATCCGGCTACGCTACGGTGTGGGTATGCTTGATTGGATATGCTGATATGCATGGGAGACATGTATGTGTAATTAAGCTGCTTCTGTTTTTCTGTGCGCAGGTTCAGATCATTAATTTGTGGCTGGAACTGGAAGCGGGGTGTTAATCTGATCTGCACGCCATGTATGGGGTGATCATATATATCATCTTGCCGAGCGGACATCATACATTTCTTTCTTTCTTGGATTATTTGCTTTTGCTCCCTCCACCAGATCTACTTGCCTCGACTCTCTGGCTACAGGTATATATATATATATATATATATATACTGCAGCTGCTAACTGCAACTCGTACATATATAACCAGGAATTCAGAAATATAGCTTAACTGCTTATGTTTTTGCAGTATCAGATCAAACGACATTTGTGTCGCCGTCAGGGTTTTCTATTGCCGCTGGATGTAGTGCTAGCTAGTTACTAATTTCTCTGGAGATCAATCAGAATGGATGGCCAAATAGAACAATTGGTTAGCGCCTCGATCTCTCCTTGCTAACCTCTCCGTGCCATCGGAATTGTTGTTTTTGAGCTGAAGAAGAAGTGTTTTTGTAGTTGTTTGTTCAAAGCTTGCTCTTGTTAGCACAGCGGTACTCCACACGGGAACATCCAGCATAACAAATTAAGCTTGCTCTCTGTTCTTTGGGAACATCCAAACGCACAGCTAGGGGGCAATTTAACAAACACCTTTCAGGCACCATCCGAAACGATCGCCTTGATGTCGTTGTCGAACACGAGAGAGAGAGAGAGAGAGAGAGGGCGATGAACACAAACCAACGACGCGGCAAACTTTTGTACCGCTTTGTACCACATCCGGAGCGTCTTGACGGTCTCCCAGGCCGTCTTGGCCGCCAAGACCCGGAGCATCTCCGTCGGAACGCCAGAGAGGATGACTAAGAGCGCGCGCCGATCGTCGCGCTCGTCGGCGGTGTCATCATTCACCCCGGTCCAGAGGCCAGCCGCCAGCCAGCAGCTTCACCTTCACCTGCATCAAAAGTGTCCACTCCATGTACTTCGTACGAGTGAGAGCCATGGTTGACGTAGAGCTCTCACTCTCCCGCACCACCCGCTCGATGATGCAGAATTCATCGCTGCCACCGTCAGTTAGGCGCGCCACTAGCGCCGTGGTCGATGGCGACGACGTCTTGCCCTTTGTCCCGCTCATGTCCTTCTCTGAGTCGGTATCCGACATTCCGACCGCGGATTGAACACCGCCGACAAACTAAGGATGGATCGAACACCATTAGCTCCGGTATCAAATGTCGTTGTCGAACACGAGAAAGAGGGGTAGAGGCGTAGAGCTCGAGAGAGGGATGAAGACGAACGAACGAGTGAGAGGATAAAGCTCCTAGCTAACTTAGTTTTACCGTTTAGTAATATATATGGGAAAACATCGTATTTGGTCATGCATCATGAATACTTCAAATTGTATTTTTATTCAAAAAAAAAATCATTTTGTATATTTATGTTTCATCGAAAAATACACACATCTTAGTTGGTTGACTTGCAAAGTTTGAAGTCCATATGTTGTTTCATTCGTGAGAAATAAAAAAGAAAGGCCTTCATATAATAAGTTTTTTTGAAAAAAAAACTTTCGATCTATTCATCTTCAATCATAGCAGTACATCCATATTCGTAGACCATCTATCGACGACTACAAGCACTGGAGCCTTCATCGCCCCTCCCTCATCGAGCCGGGCAAAACTTGTTGTAGTAGACAGTCGGGAAGTCTCCGTGCTAAGACCTCATAGAACCAACACACCAGAACAACAACCGCCGTCATTGAATAGTAGCGTAGATCGGAAGGATCCAACCTGAAGATACAAGAACGTAGACAAACTACGACCATATCCAAACAAATCCACCAAGGACAGATCTGCCCGAAACACACCTCCACACGCCCACCAATGATGCGAGACACATCACCGGGATGGGGGCTAGGTGGGAAAACCTTTATTCCATCTTCACGGAGCCCTTTCACCGGTAAAAGCCAAGATCCATCGCATCACCATAATCCTCAGGCCATTGAAGATGAGACAGACCGGCGGTGGTGCCAGTGGGAGGCGGCGGCTGCGTGGCTAGGCGGCGACGGCTGGGTGCATGCTCATATAATAAGTTAGGTGACTAGCAGAGATCTCAAAGCAATGTTGAATGTTCTTTTCTTTCCATTATATTTCTTTCTAAGCTAACCATAATATAACACATTCTCAAGCGACCCACAAGATGGCCAAACAAATTATTAATTATTTTGTCCATATATTGTCTAAAAGGAATTTATTTTGAGCACTTACAAATTACTTCTATTATTTATTTTATTTTTCAGAGAAGGCACATCACTTGCCTAACCTTATAAATAAAAAAGAACATTGCATCATTCATCGCCCCAATCTATTCATATTAAAAATTGTACCTATTGAAACTATGATAGTGATACATGTACTGTGGAAGTCATACATCTAACAACTGTTAACTTCTACAGCTAGTACCTGATTTTGATGAAGCCCCCAGAAAGTTGATTAATCGTATGATGGACTCACAACCATATTACAATCATACAGCAAAATCATTCTTCTTTGAAGGCTGGTTGGGCCACGGTCTTGGTGCCTCTGCTATTCTTAGAGCCACAGCTGAACTCCTGAAATCAGAAATAAGTGATCCGAACATGAGAAATCAATTTGAAAAAGTTATCCATGTAGACTGCTCTTTGTGGAAGAATAGAAGAACTTTGCAGAGGGCAATCGCAGAGGAGTTGAACCTTGGCCATGTAATGCCCATATTTGATAGGCACGACAAGGACGATGATTTTAGAGGGCTAGATGTCATCTCTAGAGTAGAGATACCAAGTATCGGAAGTGAGATCTATGCGTATCTAACAAATAAAAGATTTGTGATGATTTTTCATTATGGGGGAGAAGAAGACATTGATTTGGCAGCATGTGGCATTCCTAATCCGGATTTTGGAACCTATGCTTCGGGTAAACTCTTATGGAGCAGTTATGGAAGATTTAAGCTCTCAGAGAAAAAAATAAAGTTAGAAACCAACTCTATTTACTTTAGAATAATTCCTTTATATCCGTACTTCGGTGAAGTTCCAAGCCATATACTGCGTCGTTCATTGCATGAAGAAGCTGCTGAAGTGATTGGTCATACTGGCATGGATGCCATCAACCCGGAAATAGTTTTGGATTGCTTCTTGTACTCACTGTTTTTGATAGAGCAACTACAAGTAAAGTCTATTGGTGTTGACTACGGTTGGGATACTCATGCTTGCAACTACTGGATTTGTGATGGCATACTTCAAGGGGACATAGCTTGCCAGGTTGGCAATGCATTGTATGGAGTGATACATATGTTGCGCAGTTCCTATGGAGCAGGAAGATTGGGACACTATTTGGATCGACATAGAGAACGATATGAAGGGTGGATTTCAGTCTCTTCGAACCAATTAGCACAATATATCTTAGTTGTTCCTATCAATGCATCCTCATATTTCCTAACATTTGGGGGAGATGGTCACCTGGCTCTACAAAATAATTTGTTTCAACTTTCTAGCAACCTCCGTGTGCTAAAACTTTGCAAGTGTAGGTTTGATTTTGCATGCCCTCCCTTTCGATGTTGCCACAACCTGAGATTCCTTTGGCTTGACCATTGCACAAACAGTGGAGGGGGGCACATTGAAGGGCCTTGTTTCCTAAACCTATTGGTGCTTGACATACGCTTCACATGTTTTGTCTTGTTGGCAGAGACGATAGAGCTAATGACAAACCTCAGGGAGGTAAATACCAAGGGTGTCTCATGGAGGACAATAAGTCATGCATGGATGAATCTACAAAACCTTCACAAGCTTCGGGTAACTGAATCCTTAGATGTGATCACAGTGGACACCTGCCCTTCCATTGATATGGTGAATTTGGAGCTCCTTGACTTGTCGGGTAACATTCATATGAAATCTTTGCCGGAAATGTCATCATCATGGTGCTTGAAGATGCTTGTTCTTGATGGGTGTTCCAGCTTGTGGGATGTTGAGCTCGAAGGAGCCCCTCAAAATCTTGAGAGTTTTAGCTTTGATGGTTATGGTCCAGCAAAGAAGTGGACACATGCCATACAACTGCCAAAAGAGGTACAACGACCCAACTCTCGCACTTCTTTAGTTCAAGAAGCAGTGGTGAGAAGGATCTCCCTAAAGGGTTTTGCTCAATTGAAGAACATTTTTTTGCGTGGATTGCCCAATCTTCAGGAGTTGGACCTCTCTGGCACGTCCATTGAAACACTTAACCTCATTGCAATGGATGTCGCACAACTCAAGAAGCTATTCCTGCTAGGTTGTGAACAACTCCGTAGCCTACTCTGGGACGGAGAAAACCATCCATTGGAAGTTATGCATGTAGATACTCGGGGGATGACTGGATCAACGATCTACTATGGAGAACAAAGTTCATCTGGCAATGAGGTGATTATGGTTTTTACAGATGGAAGGTTCATTTGGTCCATTATAAAGGGTCTCCATGCTATGTGTGGCTCCAAGGTGTATCTCCATATCTCTTCTAAAATCCACAACCGAGTCAACATCACCAAAAGTATCGAGGACGTTGGGCATAGCCAAGAAGGTCTGGTTCCAACATGTCCCTTCTCTCTTTACAACGATATTGCTATTAACAAGGATAGTGCCATGTGCTCGTCCTTGGTGTGGGGTCACTGTCAACTTTTTCCTTTGGATGTGCACATTGAGATTGGTGAAGGAGGCCACCATTTAGAGAGTATGCAGGAGTGTAGTTATTTTTATGGTTTCATAAAGAATCAAGTGCAATCATTGCATGTGCACGACAATGTCTCAATCGCAACTATCATTCCGGGGTTATCAAGTTTTTTGGATCATCTAGAATGGTTTCATGTTGAGAGGTGCCCCAACATGCACACCGTATTCTCTAGCTGGCATGAATATAAGAATTTTAATTCATTAAGGATATTTTCTGCATCTGATCTTCTGATGGCCCATTGCATCTGGAGTAGATGCCTTGGACATTACTGCTTGGAAGGCCTACAACACATATACTTGCACAATTGTCCTAAGCTGGTGTTCTTCCTCCCCATTTCCTCCACCTTGCCAAACATGGAGACCATTCAGATTGCATACTGCCATAACGTCCAACATATTTTCCCACTGTATGAATACCATCTCGGTATAGAATCTGGTGTTACATTCAAGAAGCTGAGGCACATCAAACTATATCATCTCCACAAACTGGAGAAAATATGCGAGGTCAGACTGTCCGCGCCGGCGTTGGAGACGGTCAGCCTCAGGGACTGTTGGGGCCTGAGACGGCTACCTTCCGTGTCACAACAAGGCCCCAAGCCGGTGGTGGACTGCGAGAAAGACTGGTGGGACAGGCTCGAGTGGGATGGCTTCGAGTCCAACCACGAGCCGTCGCTCTTCGAGACGCGCCACTCAGCTTACTACAAGAAGACCCTCCCGAGGGTTTCCGTTCTGAGGTATGGTTCGTTTGGCATGGATTTAATTTGTTCTATATATGATGCATAGATAGGGTGAGATTTTTTGTGGATTAACTATTCAACTAATGTCTTTGATTTCCATTCTTGGTCTCCCAGGTAATTAATCTGGATCGTGCGAAAGGAGGGTCGATCGGCTTATATGGCTCATGCATCAGCCCATTGTTGTTACAAACAAGTTGTGATCTCTCTCGCAGCTGGATCTCTGAAGTGCTTGTTTTCCATTGCACGTGTGTGTGTTTGGCACTTGATTAAGTGAGTTTGTTACAAGGTCCTTCTGCGGCGTGGTGAGGGTGTTGCCACGTTCAACAAGCATGTTCTGTTGTGCGACATACACCTGTTCTGTATCTGTTGTGTGTAGACTTCATTGGATTGGATTAATCCTGTTGATTTGTAATAAAATGGTTGCGCCCAGCGGCGGGCGCAACCTTGTGTGTGGTGTGTGTTTGTGATTGATGAATCATATATGAACGACTGAGCTTGATTTGTGTTTGGTTGATGGAACAAGCTGGAAATATTATTACTGTGATGAGAGGTTTATTGATTATACGATGCTATTTCAGCTCGCGCGCAGTTGTGCATTGTGCTGAAGAGTTTGAGCGGATAATCAGACATCTTAGTACAGATAGATATATTCTGCATGCTGCTGCCATTTCAGCCATCATTATCATGCCATGCGATGTCCCTATTGTTGATTTGTTGTTCGATACGTACTTGCTTTGTGCCTGCGTTGCCGCACGCATGAGCAGCAATATATAGTCGCCGTTGCAGTCCCACTACGTACAAGAAAAGAAAAGAAAAGAAAAGAAAATGCCTTTTTGCTAGGTCAACCCTCGACGCCACGAATTTGCTAACCTCCTCGTATCCACCTCGATCCCACGACATCTATCGGGAAAAATAACTCTACATTATCTTCCTCGTCGGTTCAAATACCTTGCCGGTACACAGTAAGCCACTCCTCCCCCCATGCTCTTACCATGTAAAGTATACTGTTCTTTGTGTGGCAGCCCATACCCGATAATGTACTACAGGAGATTAAGTACGTATTCCTCACACCTCAGCCCCTATTCTTCCTAATACATCACCATGTCTAACAGTTGAAGCACAAATCAATCAAATACCAATTTCTCAATTTATTAACTCGCCTTTCCCTAGTAGGTACTGGCTTTAGTACGTACTTCGATCGATTAGTGAATGTAAAGTTAATGCTATGCATAAGATTTGAGTGGTCCAATTATTTCCTTTAAACTAAGCATTACCATTTCACTCATTTTCTATGCAACTGATAGTAGCATCTCAATATGTTGCGCTACATTGACTGCCATATGTGTACATTCACACTGGTCATAACTTATTTTTTTTATTTTTTTATTGAAAAGGAGGATGCCTCCTGTCTCTCCATTCGGGCGATGCATGCAATCATTTTATTAATTATTCATCAAAAACTTACAAAGTAATACATTAATAAATCTGAAGCCACCATCTTAACAACAAATGTCGCTACCTCTATATTAGCTTGATGAAGAAGTGAAGATAGTCGGGGCCTCATATCGAGACATCACACCAAAGTCCAACATCTATAGTCAGATGTGCCAACCAAGCCACTGCTAGGTATGGGTCACACACTGGTCCGACACACTCATAGCGAGCACCGCATGCGCATGCTGTAGAGGCCATTGACTGCCTTCATAGTAGAACTCACGCATCGACCTTGCCCGGCCCGTCGTCGACACCAACGCCAGACGATTCCACCTCCCTTCGCGCGTCCATCATCACACACTGTCGTCGAGACCCTGCTGCACCACGGCATGAAACGTCGCTCCACCGCTAAAACCGTCCACCGATCTTGATCCAATGCACACCTTCAATACTGACGCCCCTAAGGGGGAAACAACACAATAGCGCCGCCATCATCTGATCAATTGATCTAGGGTTTCCCCCGAAGTTAGCGGATAGCGGTGTGTAGCTTCTCCACAGTGCTGACTGCAAGAAGGAAACGACATAGAAGAACGTCGCCGTCGCAGGCCTTGGGACCTAGCCTACGATAGGGTTTTTCACCCGGATCTTCTCGAAACCTCCATCCAACTTCGAGTGCACATGGCAGATCTGGGCCAGATGCTCGTAGCTCCGGCAGCCAGATCTGGGCTATCTAGATCAACCCACCATGGTTGACATGGGAGCCCGCCTCTAGCAGTGGACGACAACACCCAGACCTGCCACAACCCACTCCCGCCACCCGTGACGTGCGCCGCCACCATGAGAGTCGCCATCACGCTCCACGCGATGGCCAGCAGCAGCTAGTCCTGCCGCCACCTTCCTCAACGTCGCCACAACTTTGCCAGCGACCTCTCTAGTGGCGGAGGTGCAAGGACGAAGGATGGAGAAGTGGATGAGCGGTGGCGGTTGGAAATTCACCGTGCCGCCAGTCCCGGGCGACGCGCGGGCGATGCATATTTTCCAGTAGTGCGGTTGGGCACCTTCGGAGAATTTTGAGGACATAGCACAACCTGCAGTTTCTATTATTATACTAACAATTTTGGTGCCATGCAAGAGGCCAAGTTGGCAGTTTTGATCTCAAGCAGTGACAGTTTCGAGGGGCCGAGAACCCCCCCCCCCCCCCCCGGGGAAATTTGTACACCCCTAATAACGATCAGTAAGATCTGTAATTAGTGTCCTGCTGGCTCGAGCTTAGTAGCACCGTGGAACGATATCATCAACGTTCAACTTCTCACTTCTTGAGCTTAGTATCTTCGAAGTTGTTGCTAGTAGATAGCCGACCTTGAGAGTTGAGACTGCTACATATCGGCATTTCGTACCTCTTCAAAGGCGTCCAAATCATCATGTCTATTTTTTGCATGATTTAAAATAGCGGGATAAGTGATATAGCGACGAACATTTTTATCGATTTTTGCCGATATTTGACAACAAAGAATCCCGATATATCCGAGATATTCGATTCTACACATGGGAGCATATGCTCCTGGTTTTTGAAAATGATATTTTCAAATATCAAAAAAATTAAAATTAAAATGTAGCATGTACATGTCAACATTCCATGTGTGCACACCAAGTTTCATGGAAATCCAATATTTTTTATGACCACTGTAAAAAAGACAAAAAAATGTCTCATGAAAAGCCTTTTTAACAACAAAATTTTATCTTTTTTACATATAACACAACATATATCGGTTTTTCGTCAAACGACTTCGTGAACACATAAAACATCAAGGTGTACATCCAAAATTTTTGATCCATTTTTTTTTACTTTCGAAATATATTTAAAATGTATTTAAAAAACTGGGAGCATATGCTCCCATGTGCAGATTATCCATGTCCGATATATCCCGCTATCTGTCGATATTCAACGAAGAAAACAAATATCAACAAGCATTCCTGGCAGCTATATCGCTGAGATATCAGCTATTTAGCGGACTATCTTATCCTTTGATTTTTTGGATGCTACTTTCTTGTATTCTTGTATTCGAGGAACGTTGTGTTTTATATCACATGGTAGCACACATAAAACTCCATAGGCCATAAAAATGGGGTGTAGCATGTGGATCGACCTGGGGTCGTTCGCAGGCTTCATAAGATAGGTCCGAGCTCCTCAACCCACTTCTGATGGGCTTCTGCTAGTGCACATACGAGTCTGCTGGGTTTTAAGTATCTGAGTATTAGTCCATTTGCCCGTTCTATTTGGTGGTTGGTCTGCAGATGATATACCGAATCGTAATCTAATTTGTTGTTCCGATCACCATAATTGCTGGACATTATTGGTTGCAAAGTTGCTTCTGTTGTCCGTAATGATATCATGAGGAACATCGTATCGGTGAAAGATGTCAGACAGAAATTTGATCAGATGTTTTAGTTCCTGAGACGCAACTTACTTTGCTTCAATTCCATTTGGGTGAATCTATCGACCATGACAAGCACATATATTGATTGTTACCGATCCCTCTATGGAGTGTTTCGATCTTATATAATCCTCATACGCAGAAGGCCAAGTTATAAGAATTATTATCTAATGCAGTGACATGCCAGTTGTTAGCATTGGCGAACATCCGACACCTTTACATCCATAGACTAGGATTATGGCCAGCCCCTTCATTATATGGATGCACACACTCATTTATTAGATAAAGTTTAAAGTATCAACCTCCAGTACATAAGTATAAAAACACAATTAAAAATCCCACAAACAGTAAAAACAGAAATACATGGCTGCACACACAGTCTATAATAATGGATTATACGTATTTCGTGCTACCATTTCTCAATAGTTAATTACATCCAGATACCATATAGTGCTTCCAAGCTCTCGAATGATGTAATAATAAGGAGACCATGCATGTATCGATCCATCTTGTAGTTTCGAAGATAACCTGCAAAAGAAATTGCGAACCCGAGTTACTACAACGAGATAGTTAAATGTGCAGATTAGAACGTGATCAACTGGGCTTGTGCCTTGATTGATGGAATGGAAGCAACAGAGAATGACAGGGTTGTGCATGCTGCGTTATTATTTTGCTTACTTCAGGATATCAGTGCGCTGGAAGAGAGTGGGAGAAGAAGCCCGCATCATTTTCTTGAGGTTCTTCCACTTCGTCGTCACCATGCTTATTTTTGCCTTTCTGTTTCACTGCCCCGCCCGCCAGCCGTTTGGCGATGTTAGCTTTACTGCTGGTCAAGTAAAATGGTCGCCATTTAGTGTGCTTTGACTGTCGCTTGCTTGTTGCTCGGATCGGATCGTTGTACGAGTTGTCATCGCTGAACAGCTCCTCAAGGGCATCGTTTGGTTGAGGTTCTTCCACATTGTCATCAGCGTGCTTATTTTTGCCTTTCCCTTGCACTGCCCCAACCGCCAGCTGTTTGCGGATTTTACCTTTACTGCTGGTCAAGTATTGTGACAATTTAGTTTGTTTTGACTGTCGCTTACTTGTTGCTCGGATCAGATCCTTGTACCAGTTGCTGCCAACCCTGAGCAGCGGCTCAAGGGCGCACACGACGTCGCGCATGCGTGTCCGCTCCTCGAGCTTGCTCTCCAAGCACCAGAACGCGATCTTCGCGGCGCTCCTTGCAGCCCAGAACGAGTAATTCCCTCTCAGGGACTGGTCCATGAGAGAACACAGCTTATCCTCGTCAAGGTGGTAGAGGCGCAACTCCCGCACCAGACCTTTTTCTGGACCGCGTCCATACTCGTCGAACAACGGCTGCCCAGTCAGCAGTTCTAGGAGCACCACACCAAAATTGTACACGTCGTTTTCCATGGTGTACTTCTGCGGAGGATTCCTCAGAAGGCCAAAGCCAGAGAGCTTCACTATGTAACCCTGAAATTTACATCCCAGAACATACGGTAAAAACAATGTGGATTTTGCTATCTTAAGTTAGTTTCTGTTTATTTTCTCAAAATAAAATTTAATTAGTGTGTGTTTGCACATTTTGATTTCATCAATATGCTCCACTGTTAATCCTGCAAATTAAGAGTTTTTCTACTAATTAGCTAGAAGAGTGGTTTGCACGGGCATCGTTTTTTTTCTTTCTTTGCGTGGAACTGGGATGATTCTTGGAAAGGGATTAAGCATCGTTGATATTGTCAAAGCCTTTTGTTTCTTATAATAATGCATTCTAAAGGGGTACCAAAATTTCTAGTAGTCTATAAGGATATGCTTTACAATTTTCAACCTCTATGATTTTCTTAACTGTAAATACCTAGCCATTTGAGAGTAGCGATTCGATGCCCACATGCATCTACACCTTGAAATATTTAGGAATCCAAGATGCTCATATGCACAAGATGCACGCCAAATTTTGTAGTGTTTGGACATCTAAGGAGCTCGTGGCGAAAACTTTTTTTTGCCACGAGCTCCTTAATATCCAAATACCACACAATTTTGCACACATATGTGCACCTTGGGAGCCTAAAAAATAATAAAATACCACATTACAACCCGAAACCTAACGAATTAGTTTAAAATTCAACCTTCAACTTCAAAACCGGGCATCCTACACACCAAACTAATCGTGGGATCTAAAAATCAACCCTCTTCATGCTCTTGGATTAAGTCAGGTGGTTTTGACCGAGTTGACCATTGACTGGGCCAATGCCAACTAATCACAATTAGAAAAAAAAACCACCAGGGCTGGTTCCCCTCTATCTCTATCATTTCAGACCCCGAGCCCAAACAAGAGCCGTCGATGCCTCAACCGCTACCGTTCGCCGCCAGCGATCGAAGGCGCTGCACCTCCGTCTCCCCTCTATCATGTTACCGAGGCTAGCTCGAGCCCCTCCCAAACCGACCACATGAAGAGCCACAACCGTCGCTTGGTGCCTCTTTGGTAGCGACACGAACTTTCTTTGGTCGAGTACTGCATCGGTGGCCCAACTTGCTCTGCTCGGCGCCCGTGCTACCCTCAAGTTACTACCCATGTCACCTACGCCAGCACCTAGTGCCGCTTGCCGTCAAGGACCAATGGAGCGCCGCCGCCCGGGACGAGGTCAACGCGATGGATGTCAGGCCTAGTGATGCTGCGACATAGGGAAATTAGGGCGGGGGGCTCACTAACGCCTATCGAGGAATTGTGAGGAAGCTAAGAAGTTTGTAAGAGCAAGACGGTCGCCTACTTCGTGAATATCTACCCAAATGAGACTAGTTCTTCGTGTGCTTAAGTCGGTGGAATAGACAAGGTTGCTACTTCGTAGAACCTTAGTGGGTGGAGCTCTGTATGGACTCACGTGACCACTATCTTAAGTGATTGAAGCCTCCATCAACGTGGATGTACGATATCACCAACTATCGGAACCATGAGCCAAAATTCTTCCCGCAACAACTTTATTTGAATCTCCTATTTCTAACTTTCTTGCATGTGCTTGTTTTAAATTTCCACTGCCCATTATCTCGAGTCTTGCATGTGTAGGATGATAAAAAAAACTAGACTAGAATTACAAAAACTTGCCAATAACTAAAAGTGAGATTTTTTTGGTCAAATAGTCTAATCACCCTCCTCTAGACATACTTTCGATCCTACAATGACGCCAAGCTGACGTCATGTCGACACTCAAAGATCTTCTGGCCGTATACATATGTGATGTGATCTCCGGTATATTTCTATCTCCGTAAGCAACATGAACATTTGCTATCAAGGCAAAGAAGTCTGGACCGAGATTCAGGTCTCGTGTTCGAACCGCAACCGCTTCTAACATTTCGTTCATATTTCTCTCCTCTCCTGGCAGCTGGGTCGAAATCAAGAGCAACAATAACAACGTTATAGTAAAATAAACCTATCGACGTGGTGTGCACCGTCAACACTGAAATTGTAAAAAATTCTAGACGGGGTAAAATGTGGCACAAGGTTGCTTAAATGTGATATGGATTAAAAAAAATACTAAATGGGATAATATCTGTCACAAACCTGAAACTCAGAGAAAAAAAAGTGAAATTAACACTAAAAACAAGGTGTGACATGGGTGCGTGACACTAAATGGTTTTTTTCAGTAGGAGACAAGTTTCATGTTTATACTAAGGCATCTATGATGACTTGACCAGTCTGATGCTCGACGACAATGGCCTTCACTAGGTTAATCAATGGTAAGTAGGCATTGCATGTTATCGAAAAAAAAAAGTAGGCATTGCATGAGTACAATTACCTAATGCGGGTGTGTTGATGTTGTACTTTATGTTATTTATTTTGGAAGTATAAAATACTTTTTGTTACACTAAAAATGGGAAACTCACGTGGTCAAGCAGAATGTTGGAAGCTTTGAAGTTGCCATGGACAATGCGTTTGTCCGCGTCGTGCAGGAAAGCCAGCCCCTTGGCCGCTTCGAGGGCCACGTGGAGGCGCCTTGTAAATGGAAGATGATATCGATCTATTCAATTATTGCATATACTGTTAGCAAGTTAACCAATCAATCAAAACGTACGGAAACTGAACCAATTAAATCAAAATCATGATCGATCTTTGAGGCTGCAAATCCGATTCCAATTACATGCAGCTATATATACACGCTGTTTGTACTAACCGTTTGCAGGGAAAAGTCTGCCTTTGAGGTTGCTGCGCACGTACTCGTAGACGAGCAGCGTGTGCTCTTTTGTGTAGCAGATGCCCAGCAGCTTCACCAGATTGGGATGACGCGCCGTCCCGAGATACTCCAGCTCCATCTGATCAATCATCAGAGATGAAATTAAGATTGCAAGGCAGGTGCGGCCGGATTGGACGGGGACACCTTAGAACCTACCAGACGCCTGTGGTAGCAGTTCTCGAGGCACCGGATGGCGATGTCCTGCCCCGCGAGGCCTTGAGCGATGTTGCCTACCACCAATTGGCCCCTGTAGAAGCCGATGCTTGACAGGCGTCTGTCAGGCCTTTCGAGGTCGAGGTCATTCCATCCTCTGTTGGAGGAAATGAGCTCGGGCAGGGTGAACATACGCAGACCCGAAGAGGCCTCCGGTGACCTTGAAATGCTGATATCAGAAAACATTTATAGCCATGAAATCGAATTCATATATAGTCGTATTAAAGCAGGGAAAAAAATTACAAGGAATATTTGTGGTACCTTTTATCAGCTCTCCCATCCAATGTCTTGTCGTATTCATCTAGGCTTTCCTCTGAAAATTTATCTTCTTGTTTTTTCTCGTATTCATCTCGTACTTCCTCCTGAATCTCATCTGGTCGTGGTTTCTGCCTTGTGCTTTCATCTGGTTCTTCCTCTAGAATATTAGCTGGTTGCTGTTTCTGAGTTGTGTTTTGGTCGCCATAGGAACTAACATCCAACCCGTTGTTGGTTGTAAGTGTAGGATTGCTCTCATGATTACTAACCAAGGTCAAGCCATGCTCTACATCAGCGTCTGCACCCCCAAATTTTGCAGAGATCTCCTTAA
Source organism: Bromus sterilis (assembly GCA_950022295.1). Lineage (NCBI taxonomy): Eukaryota > Viridiplantae > Streptophyta > Magnoliopsida > Poales > Poaceae > Bromus > Bromus sterilis. The sequence goes on from OX465598.1 coordinate 376,715,907, forward strand.
GGGCTGGCATACGATCGATGCTGATACGAACACCTTCATATTGGTTTTTTTCTGGGGTGCCATTGAAAACTAGCCTAAGCTTCCAGAGATTAGGCATTGCATCCTCCTCAAATCTTATCAAAGGTATATCACTCATGAACCTCAGCTTCAAGAACTTGAGAGCTGAGAACCCAGCCTTGTCAAAGATGATACTTTCAGTCTCCTCCCTCACATACAACGACAGAGCAGTGAGGGCACGTAATCCTCTGAGAATATCAACACAATCCATCAGCATTTCCCACACTGAGATTTTCAAAATGCTTAGGTTGTCAAGTTTTCCTACCCACTTAGGTATTTGGCGAAATGTGATGCCTGTGTCTGGCAAGCATTCAAATCTCTGGAGAAGAAGGGGAGGTGCCAAGTCATCCAAGAACCCGAAGGAGAGGTAGGTTGGTAATTTAACCGTGGATTCAAGAGTCATTACTATACTTTTCAGGTTGGCGTGTCCTCCAATTAAAGAACACATAGCTCGTGTGCCATTCTCCACACCATACGCTCTAACTGTCACATGAAGATCCTGCAACAGCCTGCCAGCACTTTCCACAATCCTATCCAGCAGACATTGATCGAAAGGAAGACAGAGGTGCAATAATTGTGGCAGATGGAGACTCCATTCAGAAGTAAGGACTTTTGCATTCATAATATTCATTGTTTCCAAAAATTGTAGTCCATTGGTTGGCAGTCTTATGAAGTGATTGTTGCATGCAATCTTCAAATATCTCAGTTGAAACAGTTCTGAAATCCCGGTGAGGTCTACAACATCTGTGAATCTTGCATAAACGGAGACTTGAAGATCTAGAACACGAAGAAGCTTGTACTCAGAAATAGTAGGCATACACTCCAATATTCCGGTAAAATAAAGTGACCTAACTTGCGACTTTGTGATGTTTTCTGGTATCCTGTCATCTCTTGCATTACCAAAGAGGAGTGAGAGTCGACGGGCCTTATAGGAAACTGCCTTATTCTTTTGGTTGTAGTCTATTGCAACAATGAAATCCTCTTCTGCAGACTTGCGTGCAATAAGATCACGTACCACGTCATGAACTGTGAATGACAGCACCTCATTGTAGTACTTGATACGTATAGGCTGGATAAATCTTCTGTTACTGAGTTCATCGATATAGCTTTCTGCAACTTTCTTCACGTCTTTCCCTTCTGTTGCACCGATAAAACATTCTGCAATCCATTGATTCACAAGATGATCCTTGCGGAATGTATAGCCCTCAGGATACATACTTAGATACAACAAACATGTCTTCAAATATTGAGGAAGATAGCTGAAGCTCAGGTTCAGTGCTTGCCTCGTTCTTTCTGAAGAAGAATTTGCTGAGAAACAAGATCCTAGTGACTTGTGGATGTACCTCAACAGTTCAGCTGTCATGACAGGCTGGCTAGCTAAAAGACTGGCTATGCTTACTGTGGCTAGCGGTAAACCACCACATAATTCAACAATTTCATTTGAATCCTCTTTGAACTGGTCAGGGCAATTACCTTCAGAGCCAAAAAGTCTGTCAAAGAACAGCTTTCTTGAGTGATCGTCATCTAGAGGTTTCACCTCAAAAACATTCTCTGGTTGATAACAGCAACATGTTAATGCAACGTCTTCAGCCTGTGTTGTTGTTATTATTCTGCTGCCATGGTTACCCTTTGGAAAAGCATGATTAATAATTGACCATACTGAAGCAGCACATACATTATCAACAATGAGGAGATACCTGCACGACAATAACTAACCAATATTAGGGTTTATAGAACATGCATGCGATGTTTAATTTATTCTGTACGAATAGAAACAGTACTACCTTTTGTTTTGCAGATACTTTTTGATACCATCAATGTGGTCAAACTCACTATAAAAATTTGGGGGATGTTGATGCTGGAGTTGCAATAATATGTCATGGAGAAGTTTCTTCATATCAGGATTTTTGGACACTCGGATGAAAGCTCGACAGTCATATAGCTTACCAAACTTGTTGTAAAACACTTTGACAAGTGTAGTTTTACCAAGACACGCAGGTCCAAGAACAGATACCACCTTGAGCTGCTTGTCTCCATCGTTAGCCAGTGAGTTAATAAATTCATTCATCCGGCCATCGATTACTATATCCGCAGTCTCTTCATACGGCTTAGGGCCAACTAACACAACACCTCTGTGACTCAAGGTGCTCTCGATCTTGGAATTTGGCAGAACATAAACCTTGTGCCGGTGAATAGCGTCCTGGGCATACTCCTTGAATTCTGATAACGTTGCAGCAACCTTCTCGTGCGACTCGAGACTCTTGGGGGTAGTCTTGACATGGCTGAACCATTTGCGGAAGGATCTGGCGGTCTGGGTTTTGCCGGCAACAAGGGAGGGATCTGTAGGTTGCCCAAACAATAAGCTGTCAATGTAGTCATCCATTCTGTAAGATAGGTCGCGCGCCTCATTCATCCAGCACTTGGCCGGTAGGGGTGGGTCCTCCACCTCTGATAGTTTATGCAGGCAGGAGCTCATCTCGGTAACCTCTTTGAGTAGATACTTGACACTCTCAGAGGAGCATCCCTGTGGAGGATGTTGCACCAGCTTGTGCAGCTTCGCAACAAGGGGTCCTATGGCTCCCAGCGAGGCGCTTATTACTCCCCACGTCTCCCTGCCTTTGCCTCTGTCACGGATCGCTAAACATGCACAAATAAAAATAGAGTTAATAAATGAATAGTTGTACGTATAAATATGTAAAACCTGACTTCATCATATGTTGCCGGTCATGTTCCTGTTAGGGCATTTCTAACCGATCCCCAATAAGTCTACAAAGTTTTGGCCGGACCTAGCCGATCCCCTAAATTTAGTGGAGTGTTTTTTTTTCATTTGCATTTCAATTTCGGTCACCGAAACACATTTCTTTGCTTATTTATCTCATTCAACGACATTAGATTACGTAATAATTCACCAATTGTTTGCTAAAATAGCAAGATCGAAGAAAACAAGAACCACAATTAGACATTTTAGAAGATATCCAACTTACATAACTGCTCCCACTAGTTGGATTAACATCTTCTCGATGCCTTCATTGTTGATCTTCGGATTCTTGGTCTTGCATACTTCATTCTTCTTATTTGATTTCCCTTTAATTTCTTCTCTAATCTCACATCTAGTCTTATCTTTAACCTTAATTCTAGCAAGGTTTGCATGCACAATTAATTTTCGCGCTCTCAATAGATCGATATGTTATTTTTCCCAATACTAAAACGAGCATCCATCATCCTACACACCTAGATAAGCATCAATGAGCTACCGAAATTGACCCGAATCTGGTGAAAAATAGAATCAAAACAAACACATACCCTATCATTTGTGCATTTGAAGAACACCCATTTTGGCCTAGAGGAAGCTTTGCCGCACCACATGAAGTGCATGTAAATATAACACAGGGAAGGATTGAGGTTCAACTTGTATATTCAGGTTCAGTATTTAGGGATTGATTACAAGCCGGCCTACGTTAGTTTTTAGGTAGGAGGGGGGGGGGGGTGTTTAGACTAAAATACTCTCTTGGATAATGCTACGTATCTATGTTAGTTATCGCTAAATGGATGTATTCTAGTGCTAAGTACATCCATTTGAAAGCATGACATAAAAATGCTATTATGCTTATCCATATTACTTGTCGCTCAAACAGATGTATCTAGATGTATTTTAGTGTTATAATTGTGCATCCATTTGAGAGCGTGTTGCTGGTGATGATGGTGCTACGTTTTTCTTACTGCAACGGGCAACGGGAAAATCTACCACTAACCCTCGATTTTTGCTACAACAAAAAATGATAAAGTGTGATTGATGATAACGGACTGCGAATTTTGTTACAACTGATTGCAAAAATGCGGCAACCGGTGACCAAATTTGCTACCATCAATCGATGGAAAATATGGTACGTAACAATATTGTCACGATTTTCTCCTGCAACAATGCTAAAAATTGAGAAAAAACACACAATATTTTTTTGCTGCAACTAACGATCTATTTTTCTACAAACGTAATCCTCTTTTGCTGCTTCGGATCAACGGAAGGATAAATAAGAAGATCCAACGGTACTGGACCTGGATCGAACAGCTGTAGGCCGACCGGCCTAAATTTAGGATGGCCGACCGGCGCAGAGTGCTGCCCTTTATATAACCAAAAACATGTTCTCCACTATTTGAACACACAACAAGTTGCCTCAACATGCAACTATGCTTTGGAAAATACTTTTCAATCTATTAGGATGCAAAATTAAATTCAATAAATATTGAAATTTTACAATGATCAAATAGAATAAATCATATGTAATTTTTAGTTTACGGTCTAATATTATTGATTCAAACATTAATATTCTATACAATCAAGTCTCATCAAATTATATTGCAACAATACACGCAACAGTGTGAAAATATTTATGTTAGCTTTCTAAGAGATCATCTACATATAACATACTTTCTTTTGTCTTATTAAAACGATAATGACCTAAGGTACAGAAGAAGAAAAACTATGGATATCTATCCATCATGGCATGTTCTGGTTGTAAAAAAAAGTGAGATCTCTTCCCCTCTAAAATCTTTCCCAAATAATAAAGGTGGTTTCTCCTTCCGTCATGGCGATTTTGCAGAAAAGCCCCTCACGTTTTAGTAAATTAACCCGCAGTCCACAGTTTCTAGCAAAAAGAAAAAGTAAAAAAACGTTGCACTGTCTGGGCCTCAGCCCATCTTTCGCATGTCGCGCGCCTGGGGCAACGAACGAAGCTAGCCCATCTAATGGGCCGAGCTAGGTTCTGTTTATTTACGTTTTTCCATTATGTATTTTCCTTTTTAACAAAAGAAAACTTTCAAGGATATAAACGCAGTCGCTCGCGTGCTTCCTGTGCACTAACACTTTTCATAAATTTAAAAGTCTTCATTTTTATAATAAACACACATTTTTAAAATGGTTTGCACTTAAAAATAATAATTATTTTTTAAAAATTGAAACTAAAAAATTAATGTGTAAATACTTAAACGCATATAAATGCACAAATATTTCAAGTCGCTCGCGTGCTTCCTCTGCACTTTCATAAATTTTAAAAGTCATTGATTTTTTTCAATTATCACACATTTTAAAAATTGTTTGCAATTGGAGATAATTATTATTTTGTATAAATTGAAACTAAAAAAATATGTGTAAATAAATAAACACATTTAAATGCAACAATACTTTAACGCATTTTTAAAGTACGGAATATTTAATAAATGCATTCACGGATTTTTAACACTTTTTTATGCATGAACATCTTCTAAAATATTATTTTTTGAGTGTAAACATCTTACTGATGTAAAAGAAGAATAAAAAAGAAATAAAAATGTTCCGAGGAGAGCAAGTATTTTTAAGTGCAAGCATTTTTATTTTTTAAATTTTTTGAGTACGAATAGTTTTTTCTGTGCTAATGGGCTGGCTTAGTTTGTTCTAATATCCACACACACACCCCGACGAGATCCTCTATTTCCTGGTGCGCTAAAGAGGTATCATTTCAATTTAGATCGGGATTCATTAGTTCAGTGTACAAACGATAGTCATTTCAATTTCGGGATTAAAGTCACGAACAACTACGAGTTTAGGGTTTAAAATAAACTTTTTTATTTTATCCCATTGCAACGCACGAGCATGTTTGCTATCTATACCTAATAATAAAGCGTGATGGATTTCTTAATCTCCCTGTTCTTTTTGTTCAGCTTGTTGGGCCTCTTTCTATGGGACAAAAAAATGCGCACATGAGATAAATCGACAACGCTTTTTGTTGCATGTTCGTTCGGCTTTGTTGGACTTTTTTTCTTGGGCCGTAGCCGCTGAAAAAATGCGACTGAGCAAGTTAAATGGATGACCACTTTGCTATTTTTATCAAATTACATAATGTAAGATGCATTCTCTTAAATTTGTTGTAGTTTCTTTAGCGCTCCAAAATTAAGAAAAGTACCTTTTATATCTTCTTCTTGAAAAATAAAAATATCTCTCATTTTATTATAAATATCGTATCTTTCTTATTAAACTTTTTTCCAATGGGTGTGACTTGATGTTGGTTTTAATCCAAAATCCTACATATATCTAACTCACGAAAAAGTATACCCACAAAAAAACTTATGAAAGTGTTCACACATTTTAATTTTTTTGTATTATCTTAAATGCGTTTGCGCCTTTCCTGAAATATATAAAGTTAATTTTACGTAAAATATAGGTATTTTATCATAAGATTACAATTTTCTCCCGTTATTTTAAACAATCTTTATTTTTATTAAATAATATTGCTCCAAATATCCCAAAAAAAGGTTCACGGGATTTTAATTTTTTGTGTGATTCGTTCCAAAAACCTTCATGTAGCTATCTCATGAAAAAGTGTACCCACAAAAAATCATGAAAAGTGTTCACATTTTTTAAATTTTTATATGCATTTGCACTTCTTTAAAATATATAAAGTTAATTTTACGTAATCATAGGTATTTTATCACAAGGTTAAAATTTTATCCCGTTGCAATGCACGGGCATTGTTCACTAACCAGTAAAGTAGAGTAGTACTCCCTCTGTAAATTAATATAAAATATTTTAGATAACTAGTTTAATTATTTACGACATTTTATATTAGTTTACGAAAGAGTAATTACGTTTGAGTTGCCCGCGGGCTCACCTGTGGTAGGATTTCTCCGATCGGAGAGAACGCTCGTGTGCGCCTCATTAGGTGATTCTTCTGCCTCCTCCTCTAAGATCTCTGCTTCTTCCTCAAACTTTCGATCCATCGATCAGAAGCAGCTAGCTACCTCTTCCCACAGTTGATCCCTCTTGGGGGATCAGCTTCCATCAAGGCATGTCGAGCCTCAAAGAAGGGATCAAGCAAAATCGGGACCTCTGAAGCCTCTGCCCCGATCCAATCTCGTAGTGGCTAATAAACGGACAGAAGATAGAAGAAGAAGATGATGATAATGATGATGAGTAGTATTGTACTCTTTACAACAATAAGAAGCCAACCGTGTGAAAGTGAGGCCAATTACCATAATACACAATTGAGCACACCGATACATATACACGCCACACACAAATCCAACACATACCCTAGGCTTGATACAAAGGTACCGAACACGAAAAAGCATGGACTCCCAGGCGGTATCTCCAAGAAGGATATACGACACCGTAGTGCCGCCATCGTTAGATCCAGGGGATTGGGTTTTCACCTCGACTACACAAAGAAGAGAGCAAACGCGACAGAGTCTTCAAGAAGGTTACGGCTTCCGTGAACGCCGCCGCCTCCAGCCGGAAAGAACGCAAGCAGGCTATGCACCCCGGCGCTCACACCCCTCCGCCACCACACTGTGTCGAGCAATAACAACCTTACCACCCACACAACCAAGGCTGCATGCCCGCACCCGAGACATGTGCTCCGCCCACGAACACCATGCCTCCCGCCGCCAAGGCCGCCTCCCTGGATTCGAACCATCCAAACACGAGACAAAGTGACCGGCTTTGGTCCAAGGAGACACCCACGACGAAATCGCAGCCCACAACCTGCCTTGGACATTGTTGAAGCTGGCACCGCACACAAATGGATGGGGAATGGGGAGGAGGGGGAGCGGACGCATCCACGACCTGCATACCTCGTTCCGACGATGGACAACCCTCATCGGCGCTGCCCATCTCTGCCATCGAGATCCCAACGCCCCAGTGCGTCGGACGAAGCAGCTCCACACAAGGCCATCAATGTCGGCCCGACCACCGACAAGGGACCCGAAGACCGCCGACCTCCACCAAGACTACTTGCCGGGGAGACCACAACGCCACCGCCAAGAGATCCGCACTACGACCAGCGACGAGGTACATCGTTGCCAGCCATCGTTGTCGTGCCGCCGTACCTCCCGTCCGCACTGCACCACCGCCCGAGGGGAGTCACCCCATGACAACCCCCACCGCGCGCGAGGAGAGGAGAGCCCTGCATCCGCCGACGCCGACCAAGCTTTTCCCGGCAGCGCGCACCAGCAGTGGCGAGGGGAGGGGGAGGGGGGAGGCTGGGGCGGCTAGGGTTGGTCCCCGCCGTCGCTCGCGGGATCGACAAGGCGACTCAAGACGGATTGTCTTGTCGTCACTGAAAGCTTAATCGTAGAAAACCAGTACTCTCGTGAAGTCATTGAGATGACCAAATGTGTGCTGATCTCAATCAACATGTCGTCGATAAGTGATAACAAGTAACTAGACATGATCTTCAACTCGATATGTACTTATGTACCCATTGTTCCTTTTACCCGTCAAAGCCAGGGAACCATCACCTACCTGGCTCGTTATGGCAAGGAAGACTGATCATTTTTGCATCCACTTAAAGAAACAAGAGAACTAGGTAGGGACGCACCTGGCTTGTTACTGATCTGAAGCTCTGAATCTCCTCCTTTTGCGCTTCAGGACATGGAATCACCAAAGTGGCATGGCTTGTTCAGAGTATGGAATGCTAGTCCTTTGCTGAAGCCAGCTCAAGAGAGGCAGCTACCGAACCTGCAAGTCAAGTCAATGCTAGCTTAGCCTTCTTGTGTGGCTGCTTAGAAATTTCTGTTTGTCTGGTGGGCACACAGTTCCGCTCGAGCCAAACGGAGCCTTATCTCTAGAAATCTGTACCGTGAGCCGGATCCACTCATCTGGTCCAACTTCTGTCCACGGAAGCTCAATTATTTTCGGGCCCATGCATGCATTATTTGGAAGCACATTCAATCGCTTCCGCAATCATGGACCCGGTGCGGTAATGATGGTAGGTTTCGAAGACATCTCAAGAGGAAATGGTCATGAACCTGCAATGTCAATTCAATGCTAGCGGTAGGTAGTCTTCTTGTGTGGCTGAAATCTATACTTCTTATAAGACAAAACCCCACTATAGATCATTTAAGTTGTCTATCTCAACATGCAAGCTATCCACATCATCAATTCTCTTAGCCAATCAATTATCCATGTCACCCACTTAGGTCATTTAAATTGTCTCTCTTCACATGCAAGCTATCCACATCATCCATTTCTTAGCCAATCAATTGTCCATCTCATCTCAACTAATATATTTATTAATCTCTATATGCAATCTCCATATCAACCATATTTTAGTCATTTTATTATCCATCCTAATAATTTTTAATACACACATGTTTCTGTTGCATCTTCACTTAGACAACTTAATGTATCATATTTTTATACTTTTTATTTATGCATATAGTTTTCATAGCAATTCCCGCAGCAAAGCGCGGGGTATACTCCTAGTTGTTATGATATTGCTGTCTCTCGGGTGACCAACTGGTCTATTTTTGGTCAAATTTTTTTTGCTTGACTTTAATTTAAACTAAACTATGAAAATGTACCACAAAGACACTTACTAGGGGTTGTCCTGGCAAATGGGCGATATATAATTGTGTGGTTGCTACGACAGGCCCCATCAGAATTTTCAATGGGTTCAACTTTGCTGTCTTCTATATATTTTGCAGGTCAGTGTCCTTAATTACCTTAAATCTTCAAAAACCGATCTGAGGTTTACCTTTGGTGTCTTAATCTAGATACTCTGCGGACCAGTGTCATTATTATTAAGTAGCTTAAAGCTGTAGAAAGATCTTGACAGACAGTGATTTTCCTTTAATCACGCTAAGACGATGTTCAACCTGAGGCGGATCCTCATTGATCTGGTTGTTGACGAGTTCCGAAAGGCTCCTCCAGCGATCTTCATTGCACGCTTGAAGCTGCTAGATTGCTGGATTGGATGGAATTCGTTCGTGCATGCTCTATTTCAGCCCGTGCGGCAAAGGAGGGCGTGACACGAAGCTTCGTTGTTGGTTGACATTATGGGACAATGTCGGTATTGCGATTTCCAGAGTGAAGACAGTGGCGGAGAATGTCATGGCGGCTGAGGTCCGAGGCCTAGTAATGGTGGATCGAGTCTTCGAGGCGATGAGAAATTTGATTGGTGAAAAAATAAAAAAATTGATACTTTGTAGATCCAAACAAAAATTTCTCGTCACATTGTAACTCCGCAGAACCATATACAGATATGCACCGTATGTGTCCTATCCCATTTTTTTTTTTTGCAGGGAGGTCCATATATATTGGAGATAGATATTGAGCTGGCAATGACAAGTGAAGATACTATCTGTATGATACACCCACCGGATTTGGAGGGGCGTGGATGGTAGTTGACCCCATATCCAGTGGATGTAAAATTAAATTGTAAGATACTCGGGACCTCTGGTTGGGGTATTTCCTCTCCAGTATTGATAATATATATGTGGTTGATGTAACAGATGGCTTCGCATTACTGGTCATAAGACAGTACTAGTACTCTCCTTGTTCTGATCCATCTAGCCATGGCTGCTAGCTGAGCCATTTCCTGTGTCCACAAAATTCCTCGCGTGAAAGGGAGAGAAGAGGAAGGAAGAATCAGTACCAGAAAATGGTCTGATCAATCAAGAGTGGAGATGGCAGAGGTTGGCACCGCGGCCGCCGGTATGGTCAGTAGGTTGTTGCCCAAGGCCTTGGAGTACTTGCATAAGAATCACAAGCTGCGAGCGGGCTTGAAGGATGACATCGAGCACATCCAAAGTGAGTTTTCCTTCATTTCTGGTGTCATTGCGGAAGATGGTGATTGTCCCCGGTGGAGCGGCAACAACCATGAACGCTGGATCATGAAGGTGCGCCAACTGGCGCACGAAATAGAGGACTGCATCGACCGCTACATACACCGCATCACACTCGAGAAGGAGGCATCGTGGATCCGTCGGAAAGTCCACCGGGTGAAGACAAGGAGTACCCGTAACAAGTTTGTAGCGGACATCCTTCGTCTCAAGAAGAAATCAATAGATATACGTTGTTTAAGAGAAACCTACATGACCGACAAGGATACCGATTGTGGCGGGACCAGCACCAACAATGGAGGCATCGACGACAACAACAACGAAGACGACAGCGATGACGGCGGAAGATCCAGTGCCTTGGAGCCAGGGGCACCAGGCTCCCAAGGTGAGTTCATGGAGCTCATGGAACCAGGGGCACTTAGGGAATCTTCGACGCAAGGCCAACCAGACGCGCTCAAGGTGATCTCCATCGTCGGATTTGGTGGTATAGGGAAGACTCAACTTGCCAGGTATGTGTACAACACAACTGGGAGCCAATACGATGCAAAGGCTTGGGTTCTTGCTGCCAAGAAAGACTCAAAGGCTGTCCTCATGGACATACTCCACCAACTTGGAGGGACAGGCAGCACCCGCCGTCAACTCAAAGAGTGGCTTGGGACCAATAGGTACATCCTATCTTGTTCATGTTTCCATTGGTTTACGTATGATCGATGTAGGTAATAATCTTTACAAGAGAAAAAAAATGCAGCCTTTACCATTAGTACACCGACAGTGCTAAATATTTCAATTGTCTCATGTAGGCATGTTTTTACTACTCCTATTTAACGTCTCCATTGCTCAATTGTGCACCAACATTTGAGACCTTGGTATATTTCTTAAAGCATGCCCTTAAAAGTTATTTTTTCATATAATTATATGATTATTTTTGCTAATATAGAAAAAGGGGCATTATATGTCCTGAATCTTTGCTATGAGCCGCTGCTAATTGATAGCTGATGCAAGTGCAAGTGAAGTTTGTATGAATGACAAATATATGTGATATTGCTTGACATAGATGCATCAAAAACCCGAGCGTATCATTATTATTTTGGTGTTTTTCATGATTTAAGAAAAAACGCTAAATGGGGGCATAACCTGCTATAGCTTCATATAGTTGTTGGTCAAGCCGCCACTAAACGGCATAGCCCGCTATTTAAAACGTTGGTCTTTTTTGACTATTCAATGCCACACTTAAATACCCCGGTTTCAACAATTATGTGGGTCGTGTAACTGAATCGTGTAACCATAATACGGTATATACACTTCTTATACTAGTTTCTATGGCTTGTAGGTTCTTGATTGTAATCGATGGCATGCGTGAAGAATTTTGGGAAGCTATAAAGGATGCATTCCCAGTAGTTTCCGGGGTCAGAAGCAGAGTTATCATCACAACGATCAGGCAGTCCATAGCAACTGAATGCAGCGGTCGTGATGGTCATGTCTACGTAGTGAGAACCCTTGACGAAATACACTCAAGAAAACTGTTTGTCGACAAAGCTTCATTGGTGTGTCCACCACCACCAGGTTTAGAAGTAATAAAGAAATGCGATGGTCTACCGCTTGCACTTGTGACCACCGCACGGGTGTTGCGCGGTGATCCCACAGCAAAAGAATGGGCAGATCTGGGCACAAACCTTGGTGAAGAACTGGAGAAAAGAAAAGAGTTAGTACGTATGCAGAGTGTGCTCATCCGCAGCTATACCAGCCTTGGTAGCCAAGATGTGAGAAGAAGCCTTCGTAGCCAAGATGTCAAGACCTTCTTACTATATATGGGTATTTACCCAATTGACCGTACAATCAGGAAAGGAAGCCTGATACGGAAATGGTTGGCTGAAGGGCTCATAAGTTCAGACCCTACTAGTAACCGCAGTGCCCTTGAGGTTTCTCTTGCCAATTTCAAGGAGCTGGTGGACCGGAGTATCATCCAGCCTATTGATGGCAGCAGCAGCAGCGGAGCAGGGTTGAAGACATGCCAAACTCATGGCATTATGCTCGAGTTCATCGTGCGCAAGTCAATGTGTCAGAACTTTGTTGCCCTGCTATATGATAAGGCTACCCCACCGAAAAATGATGTCCGTTGGCTTTCTCTGCATGACAGAACTGCTGCAATGTCGAGAAATGGTCCGATGGATTTTCATCTTGTCCGATCACTGACAATATTTGGCAAGGCGCACAAATCTTTCCTGGATTTTTCCAAGTATAAGCTGATGAGAGTTTTGGATCTAGAACAGTGCAATGAACAGCTGGAGGACAAGCATCTCAAGAAGATATGCAACAACCTGTGGCTGCTCAGGTACCTAAGCCTCAGGGGCGCTGCTAGAATTACAGTCCTTCCCAAAAAGATCAAAAAGCTTCAGCTTTTGGAGACACTGGATTTAAGAGAAACTGGTATAGGGATTCTTCCCAAAGAAGCCCTGAAGCTGCCATATCTGATTCATCTGTTTGGAAAGTTCAAACTCCAACAAGGTGTAGGAGGCTGGAGGATGGGTAAGCTACAGACTTGGTGGAAAGAGAACAGTAAATTGGAGACGCTGACCGGATTCGTTGTGGACAGCAAGAGCCACCAATTTGCGCAGCTCATGAAGCATATGGAGCAGCTGACAAAGGTGAAAATATGGTGTGAGTCCACCTCTGATGCCAGCAGCTCCTTAAGTAATGTCTCAAAGGCCATCAAGGGGTTCATCAAGAGAGGTCCCGATTCTGCTGGCAATTCAAGTCAACTCTCAGAGGCCATCCAGGAGTTCATCGAGAGAGGCACCCATCCGCACTCACATTCACTCTCTTTGAACTTCAACGACCAACAGTCTCAAGACGACTTGCTCAAGCACTTTTCCATAGAAGAAAGACTAGACCCCTCACGTTACCCTTACCTTAGATCGTTCAAGCTACAAGGGAACAGCATATGCAGCCAGCTGCCACCCTTTGTTACCAGGTTGCGTGGGCTCAGCAAACTATGCCTGTCATTCCCTGGTCATAACCTGAGAGGTGACATTCTTGCTGCCCTTAGCAGTGCACACAACCTATGGTATCTCAAGTTGGTCGCAACTCAACTAGACAACCTCACCATCGGGCAAGATGCACTCAGAAACCTACGACGCCTATGCCTCATGGTGGATGTCGTGACTGGGTTGGTAATCGGAGAGGTGCCTCTGCTATTCCTCGAGTCTCTCCAGCTGCTATGTAAGGATCTGAATGACTTTAGAGGCATGACGATCCAGTCCCTGCCACGTCTTAAGGAGGTTGCCCTCCATGCTGGAATGAGCGATGAAAAAAATCTCGAATGGATAGAAGCAGCAAAGAACCACCCGAGACGCCCCAATCTCTTGTTTAAATCGATCGGAAGAGAGCCTGCTGCTGAAAGTAGCACGGCTGCAACAGCTAGTGACGCGATGGTCCAAGAGGTTGCTGTGGACAGCGGACCTGTGGAGAACTCTGGGAACCCTGCGGCATCACCTACTGATATGCCATTACCAGTGACAACGTCGTCCAGTGCCATTTCTAATGAAGATTCTGGTAAGCAAGTGTTGCATGTGCATCTTATTTTGCTTAGTAGTACTTTGGTTAAACCTTTGGATGTGTTGAGATATATGCATATATATTTTCGTCACGTAGGCACATCACATTTTTTATTTATCCTGCAGCACAATTTGTTACATCTGAGATGGGAAGTGAGTCTGCTGCAGAAATTACCCCTGCGGCAACAGCTACTGGTACGATGATCCAAGTCGTTGCTGTGGAAAGTGAACATGTGAAGAATTCTGAGAGACCTGCAGAACCACCTATGGATATGCCATTATCAACCACAATGTCGCACAATGCCATATCAAATGGAGAATCTGGTGAGCAAGTGTTTTGTGTGCATATTACCCTAGTTAATTCATATATAGGGTGTGTTGAATTATATATAGTACTCTCTCTTCATACATGGGTTCGTGGAATTATAATAAATAAATTATTATGCAGTACCAGTTGCTACTTCTGAGATTGTAAGTGAGCCTGCTGCAATAATCGCTGAGGCACTAGCTACTACTGATAATACTACATCATCGATGAATCACGATGCCATTACTAATGCACAACACGACCATCCCGGTAATTTACCAAGTGTTCTTTGGTGTGTTGAACTATACTCTCTTCACACACTCATGTGACAATTTATATTTTTTTATGGTGCAGCACCAGCTGTTACTTCTGAGATTGGAAGTGAGCCTTCTGCAAATATCCCTGAGGCACCATCCACCAATGATAATACGGTCTTGTCAATGTATCGTGATGCCATTACTAATGCACAAGCACATATTGGTAATTAATTAAGTGTTATGGTTGTTGAATCATAACACTTCGTTCAATTATCTTATTTTGCTTAAATGATGTACTTTGGTTAAATATTGGTGTTCATAACTCCTTCACACGCCCATGTAACATTAATTATGTGCAGGACAAGTTGACGGTGATGGTCAACATGATGATCATAAAAGAGAATATGTGGATAACAATCATGACCCAAATGATTTTGCTAGCGAAAATGGACCGAGTACTAGCATGGCAAATTATAAAAAGGAGATTGAAGGAGTGGCAGTTTAAGAGGATCAGCAGATGGAAGATGGCACAAAGGTAAATCACAAAAGATGATGTCTTAAATTATACTAATGCTCTCAGTGGTGTAGCTAGTAGAACTTAGGTGAAGTTAGGAAGTAATATTCTTGAGGTAAATAAATCTATTCAAGTGATAAGTGATACGGAATCTGAACGTTTGTGGAGTGTGGTTAAGTGATACGGAATCTGAACGTTTCAGACCGATCGTATTTCTTTTAATGAAGTGTATAGTTGAGCCATGAGGTGTAGCTTCTTTAAGAAGATGTAATTATGTTGCCCAAATATAATTTTTGTAGTGCTACAGAAACGGTAGACCATGTTTCCAAATTTTTGTAGTGTGACTAAGTGCACACTGAACCTTCAGTTTTTCTTTTCTGTCCTTTTTAATGATTTGGTGGGTTCAGTTTCTGAAGTTTTCTGGAGATGTTAGAAATTTGATAGTTGTTGGATTACTTGCTTTAGTTTGCAATATAAGGAGCCTGTAATATAATCTTCTAACTTCCTGATGGTGGATTTGATCCTCAGGTGGTGATGGGTGTACCAGACATAGACTGCTATGGCTATGGAATCTTTTCTCCTGAAGTTGATGAAGTGCTTCCAACAAGTTCCTCTACTCTGTACTTTTGCTTCTAATAATACATGAATTTGTTCTCATGCATGTCAATTTGGTGGGCTTTCTTCCGTTACAGAGCTCACCATGTAATGTATGTTATCCGATAAAAAATGTATTTGATCCTGGTCGACTTTGGTGTCGCTGAATTTCACAGAACTTTAACCATGGTCCTACCTGTATGGTGTTGACAATGCTATATGTTCCTACGTTTTGCAGAGTTGTCTTTTCTTTTCTTTCTTTGATTCCCATTTGGTTTCCAATTGAATGAAATTACTGCACAATCGATCTATGATCATATCCTGTATAAAATCTACTGCCCAAGGGGAAATCGACACTTTTTATCCCTTTTTCTGAACTAGAAATTGGCACATCATGTGTACGTGAGAAAAAAAAAGGGGGCAGACTCCTCTGCTCCAGCGACTCCATCGTATGGACAGAGGGAGAAGCTGCCCCCTCACGCTAATGGCGGATGCCATCCTCTTGTGGAGCAAAGAGTGCTCCCCGCTATAGACTTAAATATTGCGAGAACCAAGATCAGGAACCCTAGCTTCTAGCTACAAATCGAGCACTTACAGATCAAGCCGGGACGACTCCACGCGAGCTCAGGTTCAGGGTGTCGCCGGCGCCGGCGCCGGGCAACCTCCGCCGCCCTAGCCGGCAGAAACATCGGCTCGCCACCTCTCCGGCATCTCGCTCTCTCTCGACTCCTCAGCCCCTGAGAGGCACCCGCATCCCAGTGCCACGTGGATGATCGGACGGTCAAAGAAATTCGGCTGCGATTATCCTTTTCCAGGTTTTAAGATTTCTCTTTCGGTAGTTCTTTAAGAAATCTGTACTACCACAATGATTAATAAAATTCCTTTTAATTGCCTAATTGAATGGGCAGGGTTGCAGAAGGGCGAGAAGGACGTGGCCGATCTGAAGAAAGAGGCGGAGCTATTTTGGACCAATGCGACACAGATGATGAAGATTTGCGGAATGGTGTTGGAGAACAAGTAGTGATGCTGGACATCACCTTCGTCTACGATGGAACATATTTTGTGTTTAGCATTTTGGGTGTTGTGCTAGACTGCTGGATCCTTGGGTTGTTATGTTTGTTTAGAACTTGTTATCTTGATGTTGGTAGGTTAGATGGGCAAAAATCTACTGGGTTTTTGCCTCCTGGCTCTAATTCGATTTGCGGATCATTAGGCTGTGGGTTTTCCAATAGACTTGGTAACATCTATCCCCTTTCCCTTTTTTTATCTTGGCTGGATGAACAATGTGTATTTCTGTTAAGAAATTAATGAAAAGGGGTTATGTACTCGGTTCTAAATTTTTTGCCTAATTGATTTTTGTATATATATATATATATATATGTTCTAAGGCCATTTTTAGCATTTATCCTTAAGTTTTTGCATCAATTTGAACTATGCTGATCAAATCACCAATTTCGTATCTGTCCGTGGGCTGATCCGTATGTTCATTTTTCCGCAAATCAGATCCAAACGAGGAGCTTTTAGGGAATCCGTTGGTGTGCATTTATGTCGATCAATCCACTTCAAAGCGAACGTAACTCGTTGCCATTGATGTCAATCAAAGCGACGTGAATGATCACTAAAATGACGCCTTCATTCTTCACACCCATTCGATGCCGAAGATGCACCTGATGTGTCAACTCCGATCGCATGATGGATTAGTGGCTTTAAAATCTACATATTAACATCACTCGCACCTGCATAATTATATGTCATCATCATGCCTTATGTCATTTAATTATAGCCCATTAACACATATATATAGTTTAATAACTAGAAGAACCGTCGTGCATTGCAGTGGTTTTTTTTTATAAAAACTCCACAATATAAATTGAAAGGGTGTAAGATGCATGTAAATAAAAGTTGGTGTCATAAATAAATTACTGACTACAATAATGGATGATGTGGATAGCTTGCATATTGAGATAGATACCACAAATGCATTTTAGTTGAGTTTTGTTAGTAGATGACATGTACAAATGATTGGATACAACAATGGATGATGTGAATAGCTTGCAAGTTGAAATAGACACCTTAAATACATCTTGGTGGGTTTTTCTTTATAAGAGATATAGATTTCTCTTTTTGTGGTTCATATTGTTTAATAATTTCATAGAAGGTGCCTAAGCCGCAAGCTGTACAGGAGATCAAACACTTCAACAATTATGATGACATGAATAATAAACAGAGTATTGAGTAGTTGCCATTAAAAATGATTGAGTAGTTAAACTTTGAAAGCAAGATGAAAATAATACATTATTTTATAAAGTATTTGACCTTTGAATAGTTGTACTATCATTTTTTCTTTTTAAAAATCGCCATGTATTTTTGAAAAAAATTACCACCCTCTCACAACGTAAGAGCAACTTTTAGCAGATGCACTATCCCGTCGCCGGCCATTATATATGCGGATTTTTTGGTGGACATGCGCGTTTATCGGCCCGAAAAGAACCGCCATATTTCCTCCGACTCATAAAAATTATGCGGGCAGCCCGCATAATCCCCTCTGAGCCGCTATATATATGGTGCGGGAGGGGAGATAGGGTTCCCGTCTCCCGTTTTTTCCCCTCTCCACCGCCCAATAGGAAGCCGCCATCGCCGCTGTCATCCGCAGAGAAGACGGTGGGGTCGAACGTCTCGCCGAGGCCCAGCGGGGGTGGAATTACGCTATGGCGGAGTACAACGCCGCTTGCACCCGTTTTATGCCACGCTAGTTCCCCGACGTGGGATGCTAAAGCTACTACCCAGGCGACTCCCGGCAACCTCCGATGATGTAATTTAAGTGTTTTTATTTCTTCTTCAACTTGCTCTGGCGATGTTCCGGCAATCTTGGCTGGGCGGAACCTGCGGAATATGAAATATGTATGTATGGCATACGTGTTTAGGAGATCGGTTCTGCCGTGACCGATTTTGTGTGACATTTTTGTTTTTCGTTTTGCGGCAACTCGTATATGGAATATAGCACTTCAACTTATAGCGAATATGTTAGAGTCGCTCTAAGTCATCCCTTCTCACCTGAAATTGGCTTCATAAGACCCTGTACATTGCAGGTGCCTCAGGCGGTGCTTTGCTAAAAAAAATCCGGTTTTCTTTCACATGCAAATTGACCGGTGCTTAGAGAAGGAATCAGGTGCCTGAGTTTGCTTCGGTGCTATCTGGGTGCTTGCAAAAATAACTGCTCTTTTTTCATACAGTTTGGGTATATCTTGTTCCATGTAAGCACCTAGAGCAAGCACTTTGCATTGTAAGATGATCTTTCATGTAAGGTGCCAGACTGTTCTCTCTCTTTAAGCATCTGCCTATAAGCATCCACCATTGTACAAGGCCTAAGAGAGTCCATAGAGAAGGAAAAAGTACTCTGCTTCATCTTCATCTTCACTGTTGAAAGAGAAAAACTACTCTGCGTCGCAACTCGGGAACAGAGCAGCAGCCTAGGAACAGGGGAGCGAGGCTTTGCAGAAAAACAGAGCAAAGGCCGCCAAATGGCGCGGGCGGGAGCGGCGGGCGGATGATTATTCCCGCGGTGGTGCGCCGGCGGGACGCTGCCCGCCACCACCCGGCCTCGTCGTCCTATCTCAGGCGGAGGTCGATCTGTTTGTAAGTGCTCTCTTCTCTGTACCCAGCTAGGCTAGGGTTTCTTTCCGATGTATTCTGAATTTCCTTGCTCGAGGAGAACAAAAGTAGCAGCCGCCATTAACGCGAGGGGAGTGGAAGGCAAATTCTCCAGCCGCCATTAACATTTTTTTTTGAGAGAGAGAGACCGCCATTAACATGTCGTTCAGGAGGGGGAGAAGAGATTTCATCTCCAAACCCTTGAGGAGCAAAGCAAAATAATGCGAGGAAAATTGGGGATACTTGCTTTCTAGTACTCCCTTCGTCCCATAATGTAGTAACGTTTTTCTACATTAGTTTCTACATTATGGGACGGAACACAGGGAATTTTTTTCCTAAAATGCAACATTCTATTATTTTCTCATGCTAAGGTCAGCACCCACAATTAGCACTCATAATTCAGGGCACATATCATCAAGTTATATATTTTTCTGAAAAAAAGGTGATTTTCCTGATTACATTCATGAAGCCGATGTTTCAGTACACAACCACCACAAACAAAACAAGGATAATAGGCATGTAACTTGTGACAGTGTTCATGCCAATGGTCATATACTAGCATGTCTGCGTGTGGGGTTAAGCTATATAAAAAAGGAAGATGATCTTGTGACTGTATGAAGGGTGATTATACAGTTCTGGGAAGTAGATGTCAAAGTCGAATGAGACCAAATATATATCCAATAACATACATGGTGGACCTCGTTACAGGTCAGCATAAATCCACCAAATCCCAATTCATGAAAAGTAACTCATATGCATTCAGGAAAAACTTATCAGAAGCTAAAAAAAAATCATCATCTCAGGAGACGACTCCCCATAGCCGGAGCTAAGCCTGGGAAAAGTTTGGATTGAAACTTTAGTTCCAATTCGGTTTTCCTACTAAGCTGTCTTTGGATTGAATAGAATGGGCTGAGACACTAATGTAATCTGGTGTGGTTTGGGCTAGAGGGATTACTGGATTATTCTGGTTCAATCTGGACACAAACAAATCGGGTTCAAACCGTTTCAATCCATAGTTAAAAACCAATCGAGCGAACAAATTGCAGGCACGATCGGACGAGCGCCCCAGTCTCGATGGCCTTCGGCTCGACCATAACCTTGGACGGAGGAGTCACATGCTCATCGTTGAGAAGAAGCCTACAAGAGGAACCGGAGGCAACGACAGCTTCGGCGGCTCAGCGCCAGCGCGCTCCGGCGACCAGCGGCCATCCTAGCGCTGCAGGAGACAAGGCGGTGCTGCGGATTGCAGCGATGCAACGCCGGCGGAAAGTATGCACAGCTGCGGCGAGAAAAGCAACCGCACGATGCCGGCGACGCCATGGACGACGTCGCAACGTTGCCCTCTCTGACTCCTGTAGGTTATTCCTACCATACATGATCTGATACACAATTGCATATGGATTTGTCTATGGTCTGAATCTATGGGTTCAATCCAAAAATATGAGACGGTTTGGATTGGTTTGGATGGAAAACGCATGGAGTTTGGTTTGGTTTGGGCTTTGGCCAATTTCTTTTGGGTTGAGTTGGACTGGATGCTGGACGTACAGTTCAATAATTTGGATTGGTTTTAATTTGGATGTCAAACTTTTCCCAGGCTTAGCCGGAGCTGTATGGCACACCCAACACCTGAGAGTCCACCATTAGCGCGTCAGAAATTGATGACATGAATCTTAGAGTAATTGACCCCCAAATCCTATTTGGTGTGCTACCATTAGGTTAGCGTTCATTACATTAATTGTGCTAGCCCAGGCGGTTACAGGTAGCACATTGACACTCCCAGGTCCCAGCACTGCTTCTTTTTGTGCAGATAGTTGCTAAATGCATTACATTTGGCAGTTATTTTTTTCATGAATAAATTAAGTGGTTTTGTAATAAAAACAAAATATTCAAATGGGTTTACCAGCATACATCAGGATTATTAACTTGAAAGACTTGACGACGAGCTAGCCCCAAGGGCACCACCTGTGGGTTTACAAGTACACATATCGTTAGAAGCATACAACAGGCTAAACCAAGCATACATATCACTAAAAGCATACATGAGGATTAAGCCCAACTGGGTTTACAAGCATAAATTAGGATTAACCAAGCATACATATCGTTAGAAGCATACATTAGGATTAACCCCAACTGGGTTTAGAATTAGAAACTGAACCACCCAGCAAATCCAGAATAATTTGCGTAGGCCACTAGCAAAGCCAGCAAATCCAACTGAACCACCCAGCGAATCACCCATCTGTGCAAACGTTCTCCCTTCTTGTTGAGCCACTGCAGCAGTAGCAACAGAATAATGGCGATGGACGCTGCGAATGAAGTGGAGTTGCTGTAGAAGAATGAAAGGTACCGTTGCCTCCTCATGCTCAGCATGACTGGGCTGCCGGCATCGTCGTTGTCGTTCTGCTGCCAAAATCCACCTGGTGGATCTAGGCCGGCCTGGTACGTGACACCCGCCATCAGGATTCCTAGCAATATCAGGTATTTGCGCTCGGCATGTTGACTCTTCCTTTCTTCTCTGTAATTATTTGAAATGATGTCTTGTTCATCATGCACCGTCACCGTCGTCCATGTTACTGCCCTTGGCAGTCTAAGAAGCCTCACCAAGAATATCATGAGCAAGAGACCTATAATGAAGAAGGCCACAACCACCACCACCATGATGCCAATGGGTATTGTCAGATGCTGAGTGCTCGCGGCGGCATAGGCACCCAACAGACAAGACAATCCCGTCACCGTGCAAAGTGTTAGCGCGTGGCTTCGTATGGCTGGCCTGTACAGCACTGGGCTCACCAGAAGAATCATGAAGCTTAACGAGTTGCAGTAGAAGAAGGCCTTGTAACGGCGAGGATGGTTGAACAAGAGTACCTGATGCCCAGGCCCAGAATGATTATTGTCATCATGGAGCCAGAAGCCGCCCGGAGGAGTCAACCCAGCTTGGTAAGTCAGGGCCATGGACAAGTTTGCCAAGAGGTAGAGCAGCTTGCGCTCCTTCTCCACCTCGGCTTGTTCAACACAAAAATCAACATCGTCATGGTCCAGCGTGAAGAAGATAACATGGATCACCATGTAGAAGAGGACGGCGCCGCCCAAGGCCAAGACAGCATTGGAGGTGCTTACGTCCCTGCAGGCCCCCGCGGCATACGCGCCAATGAGGCCAAACAACTCCAGTACCACCACTGTCTGCACCATTTTCGTCCTGAGTTTAAACCTTCGCAGGAATCCAATGATGGTGGCCAAGGAGAAGGCGAATGCAAATGAATTGCAGCACAAGAAGGTCCTGTACCGACTAGCATTCATTGTGGAGAGGATGGGGTCGCCGGCGAGGTGACCGTTACCGTTTTCCTGCCAAACGCCGCCTGGTGGATCTAGCCCCGCCGGATAAGTGATGGCAGTTGCAAAAGTGGCCAGCAACAGAAGCAGAGAGCGAGGTTGTTTTCGTTGTGGACTCTTCATATGCTCTTCAAAATGATGTCGCGGGGGATCATGGGATCGATTGGACCTTCGGACAAAATTAACAGATGATACTTGTATGAATTAGTCACGAACATTTGAAACAGGTAGTACTAGCTAGAATGTATTGCGTAGGATGCAATTACCTGACATTAGGCTTCCACAAGTAATCTGGGCATATAAATCCAAAGCATACTAGGCCGGCAGCAACCACGCCGACCACGTAGGCGGTGGCGACAGGCTCCCTAGAGCTGCCAGCGGCGTACGCCCCAACGAGGCCGAGCAGCACGATTAGTACCCATCCGAAAATCTGGCGAGACCTTACCAACGGACTCCGCTTGCGAAAAATCTTGCCGAGGAGCAGCACGATGATGAGCAGCGATGCCATGAACACCGTGGAGTTGCAGATGAAGAAGATGGATAGGCGTGCCTTGTGGCGGCCGTTGTCGAGAATCGCGTCGCCCAGGCGATGGCCGTCGCCAGTCTTGTCCCAGAAGCCACCTGGTGAATTGAGCCCAGCCATGTAGGTGATGCTTACCGCAAACGTGGAGAGCAGCATAAACACCTTACGGAGCCGCCCTTCAAGCTCCAGGTCATCATCAGTGGGAGTGGGAGTGGAAGTAGGAGACCAAGACCATAGACATCGCGGCCACGGCAGCACCACCTGGAGTATGAGTGTGAGGTAGGTGGAGACTCCAGCGGCCATTAACACCGAGGTGTAGACGGTTGTGAGCATGTCGCGGCAGCTCCCCACGGCGTAGGCTCCCATGAAGCTGACTAGGTCAAGCACCATGAGCACACGCAGAGGCTTCATACTGATCCACGCCTTCCTCTTCTCAACCAGATCGAAGTAGAGGATCAGGAAGAGGACCAGGACCAGGACCGACAAAGCCAACGCCAAGGCGTTGCAATAGAAGAACACCAGGTATCGGAGCTTGTTGGTGGTCCGGACGATTGGTTCGCCGGCAAGGTTGCCGTCCATGGTGTCTTGCCACACGCCTCCCGGCGGGTTGAACCCCATGCTGTATGTCACCGTCGCCACAATCGTCACCAGCATCACGACATACTTCAGAAGGTATGACCTCGACCGCTCCGGCATCGGTTCAGACGCCATTACTGCGGCCACCGGCTCCTCTGGGCAACTCGGTGCCATTCTCTCTACAAGCTTGTTTCTCTGGTTGATTGATGCAGAATGTGTACACTGCCAAGCATACTGCAAAAGACTCACTTGCTTATGAAGTATAGTAGCCAGCTGCCTGCCCTCAGAGAAAGAAAGAAAAAGATCGACCAAGGCCGGCTGCTCGTCGTCTTTGCTATTCTATTCACCAATGCAAGACTTGACTCATCGGAAGATGCCTCATCTTTGATCCAATACAAAAGGCTGGACCATCTTGGCCACTGTATAAAATTCACATTTTTTTACAGGTTATCTCTCAAACTACAAGGTGGATTCGTACATGGTCTTTAGTCTTTACTACGTCTACACGGTATGAAAATACGAGAACTTATTATATCTGAGTGCAACTAGTGAAAGATGGTCTACACGGTATGAAAATACGAGAACTTATTATATCTGAGTGCAACTAGTGAAAGATGGTAGAACATGATACGTACAACTGGTTTGAATGATGATTTAATATTCCCTCCGTTTCAAAATAATTGTCGTAGCCTTAGTACAAATTTGTACTAGAGCTAGTACAAAGTTGAGTCAGTTATTTTGGAACGGAGGGAGTAGTATGCATTGGTTTATATTATTTCAAATTACTCTATATACATTGGTTATGTTTTGTGCGGCATCGATTGAAATTAATTAAAAAAACGAATATAGGGGTGTGAAGAACAAAACCAACAAAAAAGACCAGAGGAACCTACCAATTTTTTTACTACTCTAGTAGAGATATGACTGTGTGCATCATAATGATGCAAAGATCGAAGAATCCCTCCTTTAAAAAAAATATCATTGACCATTGTAGACAACCTTTTGTATTATACATGGTGAGAATTGTGAAGTCCACAAATAATCCATGCTTTTGGCGCGGAGAAAAGCTTGTCTTCAATTGGAAGAATGGTCAAGTAACTATTTCCTCCGGTCCAGTGATATGGAAATTATTTGTTTTTCATTTTACCTTTTTCTTAAGGTCCTGGTAGCATTAAATTTGATTTATTTTTTCCTCAAAATGCTTCCATTCGCATGCATTTTCCCTTAAATTTGATGCATGTATTTCTTAATTGGCTAGTGGGAAATGGTTTTGCATGATCGTGTAGTGAATGCTTTAGAAAGAGTATACCAAGAGATTTAATTGGTTGTAAAAAACACATAGAGATCAATGTTTCTTGCTCACTTCCTTCACACCTTGATCGCAGAGTTCTTGATAGCAAGCCCTATACACCAGACAGAAGAACTACTTCTAATCTATATGTATTTTAATTATTTCTTATAACCTGTAATTTAATATGTATGCATTCCTCAAGTCAACACCTCTCCTTGCCCCTCTCATCCATAACCAAGAAAAACATCTATGAATTGTACTTCATCTGCTCCCACATATAAACCCTTATAGTTTTTTTAATATGAACTACATATGGATGTTAACACACATATTTTAGAGTATAGATTCACTCATTTTCCTTTGTATGTAGTCCGTATTAGTATTTCTAAAAGAGCTTATATTTAGGAACTGAGGGAGTAGATACATCATGGACCCAACTCTGTCGAGCAACTAGACCTATTAAATTAGAAATGTTTTGACAGCTATATTAATTGTTGCTCGCAACAAAGATAAAATAACGACCAACGGGATGATGAAGAATGCTTTTGGTGACAGAGCTCCATGGAGCCTTTTATTTTTGAAAAAAAATCAAACTTTCCGGTTGAAAAAATATAAAGACGTATATGCAACTATACAAAGATGAAATGTCTACGTGTGTAAAAATTCAGGATGAAATACCTTAAAATGTGACTTGTGCAAAAAAGATAAATCCATGGACTATATGGTGATGAGTAGTTTCATGTTCAAAAGCCCTAGATTTGTTTTTATTTCCTCATCCCTCATTTCAACGTATTTTGTCCAAAAAATTTACACACGTGTACATTATGCTTCCTTGTATATGTGTATTTTTTCATAAATTCTGAAACATAAAAATATGAATTTTGATGAATTCGAAAATTACAAATAAAGGGCTCCATGGAGCTTGATCACCAAAACGCCTCACTGCCAACTGGAGTCTTCTCTAAAGAAGCTAGTGGTCGATAAAACTCTACGGGAGTTTCAAAGAATTAATACACTAGGAACATTTCCCGTTCCTTATATTAGTTTCAGGTACTGAGCAAAGGAAGAGCAGCCTCTAATCTAACGACAAAACAAGCAACAGACCCTTGTTACTGGAAATATATGAAGCTTGGTAGCGCACATTTTCTATTAACCAATTCATCAATTTGAAGATTGGTAATAAAAAATAATAATAGGCAATAGCTGAAGTAAATCCCTTAAATCCTCCCCGAAGGAACATTATTGGTTGTTGGTTTTCTCGTTTGCTGAACTTTTTTAGGAGATAGGTCTGCTGTTGAATACTCGTCCGCTTGTCACCAAATAAAAAATATCAGAATTTATGCTTGCAATCCAGGCCAGGTGCAGTCACCGAACTATTATCCCTGTCCAAATTTCATGAAGGATGCATGCATTAAAAGATTCAAGCATGCTATCAAAAGAGGATAATATAATAGACATGGAGTTTTTGCTTCCGACTCAAATGCACAATTGTAATCAGTATAATAAAATAAAGTAAAAACATTATGGAGTTTTTTGAAAAAAAATATTGTTTAATGTTCTACATATGTGCAAAATTTCATGATAAATTCACATTCTTGAAGGTTGGGCATAAAAAAGAAAATAAGATCAATAAAATTAAAAGAATCGGCATTTTGGAGTGCTAATTTTGATATCTGCCGAGACCTTCACAAATGTGGTTTCATCACGCAAATTAGAATGTTTTTTTATAAAATTCAAAACATTTTAAATGTAAAAAATAATTCAATATTGAGAATTGTTTGAAGTTTTTACCCTTTATTATTATTTTACTGTTCATCTAGGACCATTATAGCTCAGGGTTAGAACGATACTTTACTTTCAGGACAATAAAAATAAGTTATCTTCACGACTTCAGAGGTCAAGAATTAAAATATTCATTTCTGATCACGCACATGAGACAAAACCTTAATTACCACCACTCTTGGCAAACCCCATGTGCATAGCTTCGATTGAAGCGCCTATTGTCTGTGTAACTATACTTAATATCTGAATCTTACTAAATGCAAGTTGCCCGTCCCATGTGCATGACTTAGATCAAAGCGCCTAACTAAGTAGTTCATTTTCATAAACATAGTCACCATTGACATGGGGAAGAAAGATAAGAGAGAGAGAGGGAGAGAGAGATGGTCTCGGCGATAGTTTTGTTTCTATGCAGTCTCCTTGGAGGCTTTTACGAAAGGGAAACGATTTTTTACGGCCGATCGGCCCAGAATTTTGCCGGTCGCTCCGGTCACATGATTCTGCGCCCGTGCTGCTACCCTGTCCGTCGGCCTGGCCGTATTCTCGCGTTCAGGCCCGGGCCCATGCATGTGCAGAGTGTGCAGCCCGCACAGGGCCTAAAAAATTCAGGGGCCATACAAATTACGTAGTGTATAGTATACTTCTGTTGGGCCTGGCGATTTTTTCTGATGGGCTGTTCGATCTCCAGGCTGGTTCGATCCATCCATTGGGGGGTGAGGCGCCGCACGTACTCCATCCGTCCAATAATATAGTAAGGTTTTGCAAAGTAGCATAGTTTTCAAAACGTTACTATATTATGGGACGGAGGGAGTACTAGACTAGGACTAGGAGAAAACGAACCGTCCGCCTCCGCCAGACTCAATCGATCGGAATTGGAATCGCTCTGAGTCTGACGTCCTCGCCTAGACGCCTAGTCGCCTGCTTGTTCCTGGTCCATCGCCCGCCGCCGCCCGCCGGTGCCGTGACGGGAGACGACTAGCGCCTGGCGGCTGCTGCCCCGGCTGGCCGCTTGGGCGTGTCCGGCTGTCCGGCTCTCCGCGACTCCGCGTACATCGTCTTCGACAGACCGGCTGCAGCCTGCACATAGGGCACACCGGCACACCGGCACCTCTGACTGAGTACAGTATAGTTACAGGTATAAGGTAATCTTCCCTCTGCCACTGCTAATAACATTGATGCATAATTTTATTTTTAATTTATTCATTTTTGTATCTTGTGTTTTATAATGCAGATTTGAGTCATCATAGGATATGCAGCGAAATTATTTAGAATCAACTATTTTATACCTACTGTTGATCAAGCAATTTCCTCACTCACAAGGAGATTTGAGCAATATGAGGGTTACAATAGAAAAAATTGTTTCTTATTTACCTTTGTAATATTGCGCTCATTGGATAAGGATAGTTTAAAATCTTCTTGTGTTAATCTACAGACTGCCCTTGAGAAGGATAAAAAATCTGATATTGATGTCGATGATCTCTTTGTTGAGTTGAAGCTTCTTCAAAATTTCATGCCAAAAGAAAATATGTGACCTGTTGAAATTCTGAATTTTTTAAAGCGGCATGATAGTTTTCCCAATGCAAGTATTGCATATAGAGTTCTATTGACCATTCCAGTAACAGTTGCATCAGCAGAACGGAGTTTTTCTAAATTGAAGCTATTGAATTCTTATATGGGTACTACTATGACACAACAAAGACTCAATGATTTAGCCACAATAGCACTTGAGAGCGAAGTGATGAAGAAAATTGCTTATGAAGATATCATTGAAGATTTCATTTCAAAGAATACTAAAAGAATGATGTTGTTCAAATAAACATTATGCAACGGAGAGTTGAAGGTATGATTTTTATATATAAGATTGTTATATAAGACATTACATTGTATATTTATATGCATTATAGTTATCCGTTAGTTTATTTTTTCTAGTGAGATAGGGCCCCGTTTTTGAGTTTGGCAAAGGGCTCTCGATTTTGCCGGCCCAACCCTGCTCGCGTCACCGCACCACCGCCATGTTCGAGGCCACGCGTCGCCGCCTGCCGCCCGTCGCCATGGCCATGGCTCGAGGAGCTCGCCGCCGTGTTTCGGGACCTCGCCGGCGTCCTTCCTCTGCCCAGTACCCCGACTAGCCGCGCCCGCGTCCTCCTCCGGCGAGCCCGCACCTCCCCGTGCGCCCACGTCGCCGGCCATGGCCGCCATGGCCATGAGCAGATTCGTGCACATCCACCAATTTTTTTTGCTACAACCATATCATATTTTTTCTACAAAGGAATAAACTGGTGTTTTTGCTACAATGCACAATATATAGGGTAATATCTGAGTATGTAATGTTGCAACCAGTGAACCATTTTGTTTCTACCGTTTTATTTTTTGCTATTACCGGTCAAGATTTTTGCTACATCACCACTGTGCAGTTACGACCTCGACAGCGGCGACGATGAATTTTGTTGCAACCGTTACTTTTTCTGCTACAACCCTTGTATGTTTTTGCTATTATCGTTGTATGTTTTTGTTACGCACAATGTTGCAACCGTTTAAATTTTTGCTTCTACTGTTGTGTGTTTTTGCTACTACCGTTAAGAGTTTTTGCTACAACAAAAAAGTTATAAAGTGATTTGCCACAATTTTTTTGCTGCAAAAAACACCAAAAATAAAAATGTTGCATTCATGTACCAAAAAAGTTGTGAAAGTACCGCAAATGTTGTAGTCAAAAACGAAAGGATACGCGCGAATCTGAACCGTTAAATCGCGGAGATCAGACAGTCCGCGTCTGACCGACGCAAAACTAGCGCCGGTCGACCGGCGCCTATCACTGGCCTTTACGAAACGCTCTCAAATATGTACCACATCGTTATGGGTTCATACGATGTAATGGACTCTATTAAAGTCCTGAGGCAAACGGAGTAACAAACACCACTCCCTTCACAAACCAGACCCTTTCCTTCTCGAAGTCAAGATCTTTTCTCGATATGGTCCCGTTTCTTTCTTTCTTTTTTCTTCGAGGAGGATTCTATGAAACGCTACAAATCCCATGAGGTGGCGACCAAAGGGATTGTCAGAAAGACATGGAGAGGCAAGACGGAGGCAACTGAAGAGCGTTTAGGACGAGGTATGATGGTTTTTGTTCTTGGTTTTTACAAAGTGCATGGGCATTTTTTTTTTTACCTAGATTGAATCTGGTCCCATGATTGTTGTGGACTCTTTATGTATATTTCAGATCGAAATTGCTTCACACACGACAAATTTCGTACGATAGTTGTACGATACTTCCTCCACAACGCTAATTAGTTCTCCGCTCCTTGCTGGGTCACGTGCCCAAGTCCCAGCCCTACTCCAAGCCCAAACCCAAACTACCCAAACTGCTCCCAGGACTGCACCTCTTCCCGCAATAACCTTTCAGGACTCCTCCTCTTCCCTCGACGGCGCCCCATCTTCTTCTTCATCTTCTTCACGTCCACTCCTTGCCGATCTGCAAATCAGTCACAGTAAAAAGGTAAATCAGTAACCACTACAAGGAGGCTTGATTTGAAGGTTAACTAACAAGAGGTATGTGCAATCCTTGGCTTAAACTTTACATCGTTTGGATCCAATCTATATCTTTCATCTTTTTATTGGCAATTTTAGGTAGCCGATGGAGTCAGATCTTACTTTGGATGAAGCAGCCGAACATCATAGAATATATCACGAAGATGATGATGCTTTCATCTTGGAGGAGATTGGGGATTATTCAGGTGTCCAACAAGCAAAGCCGGTCATGATGTTGGAACCTAACAAGGGGATGATGTTTGATAGTGAGCATGATGCCGTTAGGTTCTGCACAAGTTATGCCAAAGAGAAAGGATTTGGTGTGATAAGAAGAACCACTAGACATGATGATGACAACAAGCTTAACTATTTTACACTTGCTTGTAGCAGACAAGGGAAGGCTCAGTACTCATCAAAGAACTCGTTTAAACCGAATCCGTCGACAAGAATGCAATGCCCATGTAAGATTAATTTCTCTCGTCATGGAGAAAAGTTTTGCATCACTTCTGTTATCCTTGACCACAATCACCCTACAAGTCCAAGCAAAGCAAGATTTCTTAGGTGTCACAAGAAACTAGATTTGCATGCCAAGAGAAGGCTAGAACTGAATGATCAAGCAGGAATCCGTATGAACAAGAATTTTGGTTCTCTTGTTACTGAAGCCGGTGGCTACGACAAACTTGAGTTTGGTGAAAAGGATTGCAGAAACTATTTGCAAGAGACAAGAAGATTGAAGCTTGGTGTTGGAGATGCACATGTTGTTTATCAATATTTTCTCCGCATGCAGTCAAAAGATCCGGACTTTTTTCATCTTATGGATGTGGACGAAGATGGACGACTGAGAAATATCTTTTGGGCAGATGCAAGAAGCAGGGCTACATATGAATCTTATTCGGATGCCATCACATTTGACACTACATACTTAACAAATAAGTATAGCATGCCATTTGCTCCTTTTATTGGCGTAAATCATCATGGAGAATCCGTTTTATTAGGTTGCGGTCTTTTGTCCAATGAAGACACTGAGACTTTTGTCTGGTTATTTAAATCTTGGTTATGTTGCATGTCAAATAAAGCGCCAAATGCTATAATCACAGACCAATGCAAAGCAATGCAGAATGCTATTGAAGAAGTTTTCCCTCAAGCTCGTCATCGATGGTGTATATGGCATATCATGAAGAAGATTCCTGAGAAGCTGAGTGGGTATGAGAAGTATGAAAACATTAAATATACCTTGTCAAAAGTGGTGTATGATTCCTTGACAAAACATGATTTTGATGAAGCTTGGGTAAAGATGATCGACAAATATGATCTTCAAGACAATGAATGGCTTACTGGATTATATATTAATAAATGTCGATGGGCACCGGCATACGTAAAAGATACTTTTTGGGCAGGGATGTCTTCAACACAAAGGAGTGAGAGTGTGAATGCTTTCTTTGATGGTTATGTCCATGCTAGAATAACTCTGAAGCAATTCGTAGAGCAATACGAAAATGCTTTGAGAGACAAGGTAGAGAAAGAAAACAAAGCTGATTCTAAGTCGTTCCAAGAAGTAATTCCATGCATTACTCACTATGACTTTGAGAGGCAATTTCAGTCAGCATATACCAATGCAAAGTTTCAAGAGTTTCAGGAGCAACTAAGAGGTAAAATCTATTGTTATCCAACTCTGCTGAACAAAGAAGAGTTACTTTTTACATTTAGAGTTAGAGAGGACCGCAAGATTACTTTTGAAGGAGAGGATGGCGAGATTAAAGAGAAGAGATTTATTTCAGAATTTACTGTCTTGTTCAACCAAGGGTAATGTAATGTGCAGTGTGTTTGTAGGCATTTTGAATTTCGAGGAATCTTGTGTAGCCACATCCTCTCTGTTCTTCCTCTCATCGAGATCACAGAAGTACCTTCTAGGTATATATTGCAGCGATGGAGGAAGGATTTTAAGCGCAAACACACATTTATTAAATGCTCATATGATGATATGCTAAATACACCAGTGGTGCAACGTTATGATAAGTTATGCAAACGTTCCCATGAAGTGGCAGAAAATGGGGCAGAGTCTGATGCATTGTATGCATTGGTGATGGAGTGCTTTGATGAGTTACAGAAAAGGATTGATGTGTACCGTGCTAACCAGAAGGTTCATGAGGAGGATCCAACTTCAAAGCATGATGATACAATGTTCAACAAGGAAAAACTTGTGCTCAGTCCAATCCCTGTTCGCAGTGTAGGGCGCCCACCTTCAAAGAGAAAAGAATCTAAAATAGATCAAGTGGTCAAAAGACTAAAAGCAAAGAAGCAGGTACCAAAAATTACAAAAAATGTGCCAAGTCAAAAAGGGAAAAAGGTATCTACATTTATAATTATATTCTTCCTATATGTATTTTTGAGGAAGGTTGCTGAAGTGTAAGCACTACCTTATCGCAGAAAGGCTGCACCAAATCGAAAAATGGGAAAGACACTAATCTCCAGTGTTCACAGCAAAGCGAGGTAATATTACATTCAGCTTTACTTAATATAATATTTCATCCTATTTCCCTTTTATCATAAGGTTTTTCCTTTAGGGAAATACTTATTTCGAAGGACATGAGGTTGGAAGTGCTTCTTTCTTTTCAAATGAGTTTCAGGTACTTTGTTTGAGCGGTAGTAATATACATTACTATACTAAATTACTTTGTTTGAGCATGGCTTCTTATTTCAGGAACTCCAAACAAATGAATCTGCTACATCAATTCATATCAAGTCTTACGTTGACATTCTCGAGGTGCTACATTTGTACTATAAACCACTTGTTGTTCGAAATTATATGTCTATGGCTAATTGGGTCTTTTAAACTTTGAAGGGAAATAAGGACGTCATGGATCTGCTATCTGCTGACCTGAATGGATAAAAGACATAATACGGATTAGTACGAGTTACCAGTTTCCATTGTTGAAATATGAATAATTTTGTGTTGATTTTATCAAGTTTGGCTGTACTTATGACTGAGAATTTGCGAAGACATAGTATTATGTAGCAGGAATGATGTCTGATTATCAATGTTGGTTCTGCATCAATATACTTCTTTGAGCAACTACAGGGAACACAACCTAACATCTACCAGATTCAAGCATGGATAGACTATTTCGTTGAGCAACTAGACTAATTCTAAGTTCTCCAAAACGTTTGATCCATTTTACTAAGAAAATCCATATGCTACAGGGAGAGTAACTTGAACAGTAAACGAATTGCCATTCACCTCTGCAATTGGAGCTTGCAGCGAGCTCTCATCTCCCGCGATTCTTCCTACTGCAGCCAGGCGCGGCTAGCGCCCCCTCAGTCTATCCTCGTGCGACCCCCCGCCCTCCTCCTTTGATGTGCTCAAGGCGAAGCCCTGCCCAGCGTCCAGGTCGAGAGGGCTACTCATGATCTGCGCCTCCGACGAGCTGCAAAGCGAGCTTGCCACGGTCGCGAGCTCAATCGCGGAGGGCAGAGTCGCTAGCTTGTCTCGCTTCCTTACAGGCCACGCCTCTCATGGAGCTCACCTTGGGGAATTTCTCTTACTCAGGTCAATGGCACCAAACTAGCAGCTAGAACTGTCCAGGCTGAGCAAAGGGGATAAGGCAGCACCGCAGCAGTGCTTATAATAAAAAAGAAAACGTTTTACCCTGTCCGATCCAAGTCCAAGCCCCGGCCCAAACCCAAACGGAAGCGATTCGTCTCTTGTTTGCCCGGCGTCTGGGAAGCTCGCTGCCACCGTGCCACGTAACGTCGTATGTGTATCGGACGAATTTCATCGTATGTATAGCAGCGCCGATTTCAGATTTAGTTGTGGATCGAAACCATGTTCACTTGATCCCACTAGATAGATGATTTGTGTAGATTGAGTTACGTTCGATCTAAACAGTTATAATTTGGTCCCATCAGATGGATGGTTCGTATTTTTTTTATTTTTTCATGGATTAACGTGGGAGACCGTTGGTGCGAGGCCTGCCGTGTGCGCGGTGCTGTCCGGTCACCCACGCTGCCCTCTGCGGTCACGACATCACTGATATGTTCTTCGGCCTCGAGAACGACCACGACGATGAGTTTCGGTACATTCATGTCTTGTTTTTTCATGTCTAAACTCGTTTTTTTTATGAATGTGAATATATTTTTGCAATATAAATAGTCATGTACATCATATAACAGTGGCTATATATCACTATGTTACAAGTTGTTATATCCATATATGTGTTTAATTTTGATTGTGGTTAGAGTTAATTAAAGATTCTGTTGGAATTGATATGTGATAACATCATTGAACTAATAATTTCAAAAGAATTTTGTTGCAACTTTTGTGTTGTAATGTCGACCAAAACTTAGAGCATCTCCAGCCGCCCCCCCAAGAAGGCCCCCAAGCGGCGTTTTATGTCCAGCAGCAGTAAATTTTACCCAGCCGCACCCCCAAAGTGTCAAATCGCGCCGGATTCCATTTTAATTGAGTCCGACGATCCCAAAGAATCCCAGGGCGCTGGGGGCTGTTGGGACGTCCGGATGAAACCTATGCATGCAAAAATCCCACATGTCAGTGTCCCAAACTCTCTCTCTTCCCCCCTTGACTCCAGGCCCACCCACGTGAAACACCCCTCCCACCAACCTCCCCCGCACGCAAGCCCGCAATCCACCGCGCCGGAGAGATGGCCTCTGCGGCCGGAGGCGACGACCTGTCGGCGCTGCCTCTGATCAGGACGAGGACGGCGACGGTGTCCGATCCTGCGCCTGAGCAAGCGTCGCCGGCCTCAACGACGAAGATGCCGGAGGAGGAGCCTCTGCCGGCGCCCGTCAATCGAAGAGCGCTCGCGTTCCCGTCCCCCGGCGGCGGCGTGTCCTCCATTGTCTCCCGCTGGTGCGGTTCCCCGAGCACGCAGTGGGCGGCGACCTCCTTCCCCTGCAGCGCGGCATGAGCAGGCCGGGAGTGCGTCGGCTCCCGTTCCCGTCACGACAGGAGCTCGCGCGGCTCTCCGCGGCCCGCGCGCGCCGGATGTGGGCGTGGCCGGCCGTGGGTGGGGAGAGGTGTCGAGGCGTTGTGTGGTGCCGCGGGTGGACTTGCCGCCACAGCCGACCTCCATGCGCTGGTGCTTGATGCGGCACGCTCCTCCCCCCCCCCCCGGTCTGTTTGCTCTGCTCCTCCCCGGCGTGCGGCTCGCGAGGAGCGGGCGGGGCGGCGCAAGCAGGAGGCAGCCTTGGGTTGGGGGGACGGCCGGGAAAATTGTGTTACATCCGGACGAAAGGCACCGAGATGACCCCCAAGCGGCGAAAAAGAGGCCCCTTGGGGGCCTCAACGGCTGGAAATG
The DNA here is from genome assembly GCA_950022295.1 of Bromus sterilis. Classification (NCBI taxonomy): domain Eukaryota; kingdom Viridiplantae; phylum Streptophyta; class Magnoliopsida; order Poales; family Poaceae; genus Bromus; species Bromus sterilis. The sequence continues at coordinate 376,751,770 of OX465598.1, forward strand.
CCCTTAGATGTGCTCTATCTTAGGGCACATCTAGATGTGCCCTAGACAAACCCATGAAAGAAATCATGACAACTTTAGTGTAAACAACATGTCAATTTTTGGTCCAAAAAAAGTTTTCAAAACATATAAATATGACATCTAGTTTTGAAGATCTCGTCGCGACAAATTTAATGATGAAAACAGAATTTTAATCGAAATTTTTATTTAAGAGATAAAACTTTTTTAAATGCAAAAAACGCAAAAGCTGGATGTGAATGGATGTGCATCAATATTGGTGCGCGGACGTTCAGACGGACCTTCCCTTCCCGAACGTTCGGCACCTATCATTAGCGATTAGTAAAGATTTGTCGGGGGTCGAGGGCGACGCAGGTCATGGATGGTGCTGGGCTACTCCGATGGCTTGGTGGTGGTGGTGTGGGCGTCTGGGGTGGTGGTGATGCTTCCCGTCTGGTGGCTTGGGCTACGGTGCCGACGGCTTGGGCTGCGGTTGCTACCTCGGCAGTGATGGGCAGAGGTGGCGGTGGTGGGCGCACTCGATGAGATCCGGCCGAATTTGTCGGTGGAGGCGCGATGGTCTCTTCGGTGAGCAGCCTTGGCGACAGCGACGGTCTCTGGAGCCCTCCGACCGATGGATGGGCCGATATCGGTGGTCTTGCGTGGATCTGCTTCGAGTGCCGCGGTGGGATGGTGGGGACCTTGGTGTGAGGGATGGGCAACACCGCCTTGGTTATCCGTCACCGGCACGGGGTGTGCCGGTCGTGGATGTGTATGCTCCCCCTCCTCCCCATTTCCTCAAGGCATGATGTGGGTTGTGGTTTCATCGGGTGTGGGCGTCTCCTTGGACCTAAGCTAGTAACTTTGACCGGTCTGCGGGCGGTACAGATGCTGGGCGGCGGCCTTGGCGGTGGGAGGCGTGTTATTCGTGGGCAGAGCGGACGTCTCATGTGCGGGCTGGCAATCTTGGCCACGCGGGTGGTATGATTGTCGGTGACCGGGCTCAGTGTGGTGGCAGAGGGGTGTGAGCGCCAGAGTCCATAACTTGCCCGGTTTATTTCAGGCTGACGGCGGCGGCGTTCGCGGACGTCGTAACCTTCTTGAAGGCTGTATTGCGGTGGCTTCCTCGTCTTCGCGTACTTCGAGTGAAAACTCAATCCTCTGGATCCGATGATGGCGGCGCTTCGGTGTCGTGCCCTTCTTAGAGGCCCTGGCCTCTTCATCAAATGCCTCCTCCGGCTGTCCAGGTCAGACTAAGGCACCTGGCGTGCCTGAACCGTGACTTCATTTCGCTGGTGCGCGGCAGGGAGATCTATCTCCTGCGGCGGAACAATGGGGTGGCGGAGCACTGGCTCTACTTCTCTTGCAACCCTTTGCAGTGGGGATACTTACGATCCACACCGCGGGCGCTGGACCCAAGTGCCCAAGATGCCACCAGACGAGTGCTTTATGTGCTCCGACAAGGAATCACTCACTGTAGAAACGGAATGCTAGTGTTTGGGATGGCGCACATTTTGTGCAGATATAACATCCTAACCAATTCATGGACACGGGCTGATCCGATGAACTTGCCACAGTGCTTGTTCGGGTCATCAAGTTTTGGTGAAAAGGCGTATGTTGCGGGGGGTACCGATTCTTCTGGAACGATACTAAGCTCCGCAGAGATGTATGACTCTGGGACACATACCTGGACAGTGGACACCTCTTCCTACCATGAACAAGGCTAGGAAGATGTGTTCATGCCTTCATGGATGGCAAGTTCTATGTGATCGGCTGTGTTACTGACAGCAACAAGATCTTGACATGTGGCGAGGAATATGACTTGGAGCAGGGATTATGGAGGGTCATCGATAACATGTGTGAGGGCCTCGATGGAATGACCGGTGCTCAATGCTCATGCACCATTGCAGCCGTCAACAATGAGCTTTATGCAGCTGATTACACTGAGAAGGTGTTTGTTTCAGGATTTTTTGCCCGGCACCTGTTACACTGGAAACGGAAAGCGTTACTTATGTTTGGTAACAATCTCGCTGGAAACAAATCCCCTGTAAACAGGTCCCAGCCAGTTATCCATCGTTACCACCCAATCCCCACTGGTAAGGGCGTTACCGAGCCTTCATCCTCCCCTTCGAGCCGTCCTCCCCGCCCAGCGCCGACGCCTCCCCATCCCCCCTTCCAGTTCGGCGCCGCCGCCCCCATGGCCCCGCTCCTGGGCTCCCGTCTACCCCTCCCCCGCGTCCCCGCCGCCTTCCCTACATCCGCTGCTCCTCGTTCAGCGCTACCATTTTCGCGGTAGCCGCCCGGGAACGCCAGCCGCCGGGGCTCCGGCTCTCCATGAACTGCATCTCTGCTACGCGTCCATGACAACGAGGATGACACATTGAGGCCGCTGCCAAGGAGCAGCAAGGCACATCTCCAGATTTCCATTATTATCTCCTTCCTCTTGTCTTGCAGATTGAAATCTGGAGATGGATTTGATGTTCAGGAACCCTTTTCCATTACAGAGCCAAACCAAACAATATTTGGTTTTTTTAATACGGAGCTATTACACTGTAATCTGATTCCCTTTACGTATCTTCTAATATACTAAGCTCCCTAGAGGTGAAAGCCATGAGGATCAATTGAGAATTCAATTTTGACTTGGTCATACCTTTGGTTATGTATGTGATTTTTTTTCTTTTTCTTTTTTTAAGCTTCTTAGAGGTGAAAGTCATGTGAGTCATTTGAGGATTCATCTTTAACTTGGTCCTATCCCTGATCATATATGTAAGTTATTATATTTATCTCATTTAAAAAAATGCACAATACACGAACATTATTAACATTTGTTTTCTTTGGAAAAAAATGAATGTTACCTTTTGCATGCTTCATACACTGATGCTATAGTAAATTTATTACAATCGAGACGTTATAGTAAATAATTTTTTACTTCACGTTCGGATTATTCAGCTTATGCAGTAGATGCCTTTCCAAAAAAATTAATCATGACACGAGCGATACTCTATTTTAAAGTTAAAGCTGGACACAGTTAGTTGGCATTTTGAGAATCAATATAGCTTTAACTTTATTGAACTTTCTAATTTTGAAGTCTCCTTATTCAATTGAGGACATTAATTTATTGAATACAAGATTTTGATAATGTCGTTCCCTTAGGTTTTATGATGAAATATTTCGATGAATGTGCCTTTTTGATAAATAAAAATGAATGATATGAGCTTTAATTGGTAAGAAGAAAGCGACCACTACGATATGTTTAGTATCATCATAACACATGCGATCTACACTATAATAAACTTCATTGTGTATGTGTATTCATTAAAAATTATCTTTCAGTCACATGATAAAAAAGATCCACTCAAACATCATAGAAAATTAAAACTTATTAAAACTAACACTTAAATATAAAATTTATACAATCCAAAATACGAAAAATGGCGCGGCAAAGCACGCATTACACTTCTAGTACATTACCATTCCTCAAAACAAACACCTTCTGAGAAGAATCTGAAGAGGTATGACAAGCTGAATAATAGGTGGATTGCCCTTGGAAAACTGCCTGAGCAATGTGGTGTGTCGACTAGATTGCTAGGGCCTTGCTTTCCGAGCGTGTGGTGACCGGCTGATCGTCATTGGAGGTTCGAGGACTAATACTGGCGGATTCATGGATCCCGGATCATCAACAGTGCCTGTGTGGAATTTGGTTGCAAAACAGCCATCCAAGAATTTCGTTTACAACTTCACCGTGATGGGTTGTTGAGACCGTCCACTAAATAAATAAATATTCTCCTTAGAGATTTTCTTGGATATTTGTGTTATAACTTTAATTCTTGACGAGTTGCTAAGAATATTGTAATGTGATACAAGATGGTCATGTTGATCTTGCTTGTTATTGTTTTAGTTTTAAGTTGATGGTCAATTTGTGTGTTGGATTTTCGTGAACTGACGTTTCTGTTAGTCTATCTTTGAGTTGAGTCTGGGTGTTTGAGTGCTTCTCTCTGACGGAGTGAACCAACTAGGAGGCCCCCAAATTAGGAACTATACTTCTATTATGAACCCTTCTCCATGTTGGCATTGCTAGTTGAGCGGTACAACCCTGAAGAAGCATCCAAGCTTCTTATTCACTATCTATTATTTTTATATCAATTTGGATTCCAAAAAGGTATAGACGCTTTCCATGGCGTTTTGATGATCTTCATCGTCATAACCACCCTTTATCTGTAATGTGGCGCGGTACTATCGGTTATTTCTGAACATCATGTGATGTTCAGTGGCTGGTTTCCCTTGTTCTTCTGTTCAAGATTGTTCAAATTATGAAGAAAGCAAAAAAAATTAGACATCCATTATAGTCTTTAAAAAGAAAGCCTATTAACTCGGATGAATATATCAGACTGTTGATAAATATCCTCTTGAAGCCGTTGTAATGAAGACTTATCTATAAGATCTCCTGCAATGAGAGTATCATAGCCAGTATGATGCATGTCACCTATCCACAATAAGCAAATTTGGTGATGTGGCATAGAATTAAATGAAAAAAAGGGTTGAGTATCATATTATGATATTGTATCATAATAAATGCTAAGCTAGTATATGTCTTTATGAAAATAAATAATACTTCCTCCGATCCACAATAAGTGTCGCTCATTTTGTACTAAGCTAGTACAAACTTTGTACTAGATGAGCAACACTTATTATGGATCGGAGGGAGTATTACTTATGATACTAAGCTATGATACTATGCATTATAGAGGTAGTATCATACACTAATATCATGTGCATGATACTAACATTATGATATTATCATACACTAATATTATGTGCATGATATTAACATTAAGATACTACCATTGCAGGAGGTTTAAGGATGAAAGTATGGAGGCATGCATTAATGTCAGTACATTAACTTATTATTAGTGTGACCTGATTATTGGCACACAACCGTAACTTAATGTTTCCTTACGAATAGACAGTTTTAGACTGTATATGTCCTTAAATAAGAACAAATTCAATCTTTGCGGCCTGTCGAAGGCTGTTGAAATTCTGAAGAGATCAAACGACGTTCTCTCATTCAGGTGGTGCACAGACGTCTGCCCGTGTGTCATTCTGAAGTTTAAGCAGAACAATAATATTGTACAAGTTACTACCACCAGTCCTTTTGCATCCATCTACACTAAAAAAAAGCAAAAGAAACAAGGAATGTAAAAGTAAATGGCTGACAATGTGTGCAAGCAAGTAACCATGGAGATATGCTTCATTAATTTGGGGAGAGAAAGCAGAGCAATGCAGATACTGTCGGCACATTGCTTCCCTTTCCTGAGTTCTGCTGCCACCGGCATTGACTGAAATGATCATTCTTGTAACGGGTCCGATCTAGTCCTAGACGGTGACGGTGGCGGCGGCGGAAGGGAGAAAGAGGGAGGAAGAGGAGGCCAGGGAGAGAAGATCAGCTTCTCATTGATAGATTAGGTCATAGTCGATGATACAACCCTACGGGCTCAGCCCACTTAAGTACACACACACCGCCTCACGCTCTGGCCCATGGCCTAGTCACGGTTGGTCCCGCTGTCAGGGACACTATCCCTTTCGATCTCCTTCTCTCCACTGGTTGGTGGGTCCTTCTTACCAGAGCTCCTTGCTGACGAGGTGGCCCGCCTGGCAGGCATTACATTCTCCCCCGCTTGAGCGCCACCTTGCCCCCAAGGTGGCATAGCCGGGAAACGGTAGTGGAGCTCGTCCCATTTCTCCCATGTAGCCAACGACTCCGGCAGGCCGTCCCAGTGCACCAGCACCCGACGCTCCATGCTCCCGTTTCGGTTGACCGTTTGACGGTCCAGAATCTTGGAGGGGTAGTGACCGGCCTGCAAGACAGAATTTTCGGGCGGAAGTTCGGCACTAACCTGGACCGTAGCACCAATCGCCTTCTTCAGAAGAGACACATGTACCACTGGATGTATCTTGCTGGTTGCTGGTAAGTTCAAACGGTATGCTACCGTGCCCACGCGCGCCTGGATTGTGTAAGGTCTGTAATAGCGAAACGCCAATTTCTGGAAGGGTCGGCGAGCCACGGACGTCTGAATAAAAGGCTGAAGCTTGAGAAGAACAGCATCGCCTACCTCAAACGAACGATCAGTACGGTGACGATCCGCTTGCGCCTTCATCCTATCTTGAGCCTTCTTGAGTTGTTGTTGCAGCATTTCAGTGAGGACCTCTCGCTCCCGCAGCCAGGCAGCCAAGTCTGGAACAGCACACTCGTCCAATTGAGTCACTCCAAATTCCCGGGGTAAGTGGCCATACACCACCTCAAAAGGCGTTCGCCCCAGCGCTGAATGGAAACATGTATTGTACCAATATTCCGCCAACGCCAACCACTTCGCCCAGTTCGTCGGGCACGCATGGACTGCGCATCGAAGGTACGTTTCCAGGCACTGATTTACCCTCTCCGTCTGCCCGTCGGTTTGTGGGTGGTAGGACGAACTCATCCGCAGCTCCGTGCGACACAACCGGAACAGCTCCTGCCATAGCTGACTCGTGAATATGCGATCTCTGTCCGAAATGATCCCCAACGGCAGACCATGCAGCTTGTATATCTCCTTCATGAATACCTTGGCCACATCCAGAGCTGTGAAGGGGTGTTTCAGTGGAAGGAAGTGTGCATACTTCGAGAATTTGTCGACCACGACCAAGATTACATTGAATCCACTAGACAGGGGTAGGCCTTCAATGAAATCCAGCGAGACAACTGCCCACGGCTGTTGTGGTATGGGCAATGGCTGCAGCAGCCCTGCTGGTGAGATGCGCTCAGTCTTCGCTTGCTAGCATGTCATGCATTCTTGGACGAAGAGTTTGACTTGTTGTTTGAGTCCTTTCCAGGCAAACAGTCGGCTCACCCGGTTGTACGTTGCATGGAATCCCGAATGCCCCCCGACCGCACTGGAGTGCATCGCTTGTATAATCTGAAGCTGCACTGTCGTGTCATGGCCAACCCACACCCGACCCTGCACCCCACCTTGTAATTTGAAGGAGGGTTCGCTAGACGGATTCAGCGCCAGTTGTTGCATCAGTTCCTTAGCGTACTCGTCTGCACTGTATGTTTCCTTGAAAGCTCCGAGTCACGCTGGTTTACACACTGACATAGCCGCCAATTCGCCTGGGTTTGGGTGATCCCGGCGCGATAGTGCGTCGGCTGCACGGTTGGAGAGCCCGGTCTTGTACTGGATAGTGAACTGAAGCCCCAGGAGTTTAGTGAACGCCCGCTGTTGGATGGGGGTATTGAGTCGTTGATCTGTCAAGTGGAGCAGACTCTTTTGATCCGCGCGCACCAGGAACTCATCATGCTGTAGGTACTGTCTCTAATGATCGACTGCCATCAATAATGCCAGACATTCTTTCTCATAAGCTGAAAGACCCAAGTTCCGTGGTGCCAAAGCCTTACTGAGGTATGCCAAAGGGTGACCGTCTTGCATTAAGACTGCCCCGATGCCGGTGGCACTAGCATCTGTCTCGACCACAAATGTTTTGCTAAAGTCTGGAAGGGCCAACACCGGTGCCTCAATGAGAGCCTGTTTCAAAGCCCTAAAGGCCTCGTCTGCCACTGGGGTCCAAATAAAGATCACCCCTTTGCGTAAGAGCTCCGTGAGCGTTTTGCTGATTACTCCAAAGTGCCTGACGAATTTTTTGTAGTAGCCCGCCAGCCCGAGGAACCCACGCAGTTGCTTGACAGTAGTTGGGACTGGCCAATTCTTCACGGCTTCCACCTTGCTGTCATCGGTCGCCACCCCTTGGGCGCTGATAAAATGTCCCACATAACTAATGTTTCTCTGAACAAAAGTGCATTTTGACCTTTTTGCTAGCAAGTCGTTCTGCTGCAACAACCTCAGTACTTGCTCAAGCAACCTGGCATGTTCTTCCAGCGTCTGTGAGTATATGATTATGTCGTCCATGAAGACAAGCACACCCTTGCGTAGAACCGATGATAGCACTGTGTTCACTGCACCTTGGAAGGATGCCGGTGCACATGTCAGACCATATGGCATCACCCGAAACTGAAATCGCCCCTGGTGAGTGGTAAATGTTGTCTTGTGTTCGTCTTCCGGTTGCAACCGAATTTGATGATACCCAGCTCGTAGGTCGAGCTTGGAAAAACAAACCGAGCCGGCTAACTCATCCAGCAGCTCATCAATAATCGGCATGGGATATGTGGTCTTCACAGTGATGGCATTCAAATGACGAAAATCCACACAAAAACACCAAGTTTGATCTTTCTTTTTGACCAATAGAACTGGTGACGAGAACGGGCTAGAACTGACGGTGACGAGCCCTTTTTGCAGCATGTCTTGTACTTGGGCCTCGATCTCATTTTTCTGTTCGGGGGTATAGCGATAAGGTCGAATATTGACTGGTTTCGCCCCTGGTAACAACGGAATCGCATGATCCCATGGCTTGGATTTTGGTAACCCTGACGGTTCTGCAAACACCCCACTGAATTTGTCCAATATTTCCTGAATTGCTGGTGGCAGAGACTCTTCCACCGGCTGCTGCTCGGCTGTACATAACCAGACGACATGAGCAATGGAATCAGTGTGTTCGAGTTCCTCTAATTGATCCAGAGATATAGGCTCAATGTGATGTACAACCCCTTGCAGTCCTTGCAATTTGATCAACTTCCCGGCGTGCTGGAATTCCAGAGTTTTCGCTACCCAGTCTACCATCATAGGTCCACATGCTTCTAACCAGTCCATACCAATGACCATATCATAGCACCCCAGGGAGAGAACTCGAAGATCTGTCGCAAATGTCTGGTTTTGAGTCTCCCAGGCACACTGAGGAATGTATCCTTCACATGACAATGTGCCGCCATTCGCAATCTTCACGTTGACCGGCTTCATGGCACAGACGCAATGAGCAAACCTGGCTGCCACTCGTTCGCTGATGAAACTGTGGGAACTCCCTGAGTCCACTAAAATTAACACTTCATGGTCAGCAATCTTGCCCAGTAACCGAACTGTCCATGGCGTGGTCTGGCCTGTGGTTGCCACTTTGGAAATGGACATCAATTGCTCTTCCTCAAAATCTGAATCATGCCCGAGAGGAACCTCGGCCTCCGCTTGCTACAATTCCAGCAGCTCCTCGATTACATGGAGTTGAACCGTGGCAGCGCATTGGTGGCCTTGCCCCCAGCGCTCCCCACATTTTAAGCAGAGACCGCGTGCACGGCGGTAGTTGCGGAGAGCCGTCAATCGGTCTTCGCCACGACTGGGTTCGGGACGGCGGTCAGGTGCCCGGGCCGCCTCGATGCCGCCTCGATCATCCGCTGCTGCCGGCGGCGCGGGCAGCAGTGCCAGCGGTGGAGGTGTCGCAATTGCCAAGAGTGGACGTTGTTGTCCCCTCCCTGGCGGTTGCTCCTGTCGTCGAAAGTCGCGGCATGGCATCACCTCCAGTAGCTCCTCCTGCAAGAGAGCCAAAGAAAACGCAGAGTCTAGGTCCTGGGGGCGATGCAAAGCAACTCCAGCTCTAATATCTGACCGTAGGCCATCCAAAAATTTTGTGGTAAAATAAACAGCATCAAATCCTGAATTATGAGCAAGCAACTGGTGCATCAATTCTTCAAACCGTTCCATATACTCAGTGACTGTCCCTGTTTGACGCAACCCAGCAAATTGACGGAGCTGCGCCTGATATTGGTCGCGTCCGAATTTGCTTAACAGAGCAGCACATAACGCCTCCCATCCCAAGTGCTGCCCACTCAACTCCTGCAGCTGCAACCAACGTGCCGCCGCTCCCGTGAAATGCAAAGTCGCCACCCGCACCCATAATTCTGAGTGAATCCCATACACATCAAAGTATTTCTCACAGCGAGTGCGCCAGTACTGTGGATTATCCCCATCAAAGCGTGGGAAATCCAATTTCGGCAGTGCCCAGTGTGCAGTTGGTGCGCCCCGTGCAAGTTCAGTACCCTCTACACGGCGCAGGTCAGAAATTGCATGGGACTGGAGGGGAGGAGAGGGGAACGCACCCTTGACCGGAGGCGGTGCCAGGGTGGTGACCACCCCTTGGCCCGAACCTCCGGACTAGCAGTCTTCGCCGTGGCCACTTGGCCCATGGTGCCCGGGACGAGTGCTTGGAGTCGTCGGCCCGGTGGAGTGCACCACCGCGTCCTCCGCTGTATCACCCGGAGTCGCGAGCGCCGGATGCAGCGCGATGCGCCCCACATGAGAGCGGAGCTCATCTAGTTGCTGTTGAAGTCCCACGACGGCGGGTCGCCAGAGCTCCAGGGACGACTGGATCGCCTCGAACTGCGCCTCATGTGCTGCTCGCCCTTCATTGACGGAGCGCACCAGCGCCGCGATTTGTTCTTCCATCGCTGCCGTTCGCTGGGCTTGCTTGGTGGTGTAGCGTGGCTTGGCGTAGGTGGACTCCAGATCGACCGCTGACCTCAGATACCAAGTGTAACGGGTCCAATCTAGTCTTAGACGGTGGCGGCGGCGAAAGGGAGGAAGAGGAGGCCAGGGAGAGAAGATCAGCTTCTCATTGATAGATTAGGTCATAGTCGATGATACAACCCCACGGGCTCAGCCCACTTAAGTACACACACACACCGCCTCACGCTTTGGCCCATGGCCTAGTCACGGTTGGTCCCGCTGTCAGGGACACTATCCCTTTCGATCTCCTTCTCTCCACTGGTTGGTGGGTCCTTCTTACCAGAGCTCCTTGCTGACGAGGTGGCCCGCCTGGCAGGCATTACAATTCTCAATTTCCATCAGCGTCGAATCATCCCTGGGTTTGCATTATACTTTTTTTTACCACACGGGTTTCCATTCTACTTGCAAGGATGCTAATGGTAAGATTTGCGAGGGAGAAATCATAAGCAATAATAATTGGGTATAGTGAATATGTATTATTTTTTTGAATTTGAGACGGGGATTCCAAAGCAAGACAAAAAAAAACAAGGAATTGACCAGATGGATATTTGTTTGAATTTGGAACTTGGGTCAATTACAAAGGAAAAACAAGGAATCAAGCACACACACCTTTATTGAAAAATCACACACACACACACACATACATATATACATACCTATGATCACCCAATCATGATCGACGAAACAGCTTAAAATACATACGACATGGTGCTGGAAGCCGTCTGGAACATACGAATGCATGCTAGCCACGATTAGCGAGGTAATCTAGTTGCGCAGCTTGGCAGTTGGCCTGTTGGAAGTCACCGATGGATCCTTCTGCATCGGTTGTGCCGCCGCCGCCGCCGTCTGAAGAATCCCTAAAAATAGACACCACACAACCGCAAACCAGAGCTTCTTGGGACGCACACCCATGTTCATACTTATACCCATGCCCATACCCATAGATCAACTGGCTACAATACAATGGATCACTGGTTATGCATATGGAAGGAGGGATGGGTTGGGTATTTATATGGTGGAGTATGCATGTAGTTTAGTTTTCCCTTCTTCGAGTTTTGGGCAGGTAACCACGTGGTTGCACCTTGGTTAGTACGGAGTACAAGTTATAATATTTTTATTTTAGGGGTGCGTTATAATAATAAATACAATACTAGGCAAGTTGACTGTTTAGCTTGATTGTCAGCCATATAAGTACATATAACTAAGTTTTATTGATCATGTCATATCGTATCATATCGTATCGTATCGTATCGTATCGTATCTTCTTCCCACTATTTAGATCCATAGACTGTGCTTCCTCTATCGTATCACACCGATCGTTATTAGTAATAGCTCCATGATCTCAGCTATCATTGATACACATGCATATGCAGTGAGATATTTCTTTAGCACGTGAATTATGTACGTATATCGATCTATCGTATCCGATCAATTTCTTCCGTTGATTGGTGGCAATATAAATGCCACACTGCGGGAATCAACCTTTTTATCAAGTGTTTGAGTCTTTACCAAGTGTATTATATTGAACAATCGGTAAGTACACACATTTATCGACTGTAAATGAGATCACTCAACAAACTTATCTCTTACCACAACCGGCATTTTGACACGTACATGATCATTCTAACCACATTGGATAGAGGGTGAACGGTGTAACTTACTTCATAGTGTGTTCCTTTTATAACACTTGGTAAATAATTGTCACTCGATAAATATTCAGATACTTATCGTAAACCCTTTTTTTAACTAAGTGTTTTGGATGAAACATACACTAGATAGGAGGCGCGGCTTGTCACGCGTGTCATGCTTCTGCTTGTGATGTTTTGCTAAGTTGTGCTCTTTTGCTGCATCATAGTGGAATACCACGAACATTGATCTTGAATAAAAAAAAAAGAATGATAACATATCATAAGAATCCCAAGTTTGTTGGGTGAAATTTGAGCAATTTTGAAATTTAGAAAATAGGAGGCTTGCACTATCCAATAAGACAGAAAAAAATTGATGACAATAATCCCAAGAATGGATCTCTTGATTGTTGAGGCTGTTTCCAAAACACGATATACTAAATGATACCCTGCGCGTTGCTGTGGGAAATATTAACAAATAATTTAATATTTAAAAATATGAGAAAAATATGAAACTTAGTATAATTTGATTATTATTTTTTAAATAAATATTGTTTAGAGTAAAAATTTAAGAAAATTTGATGAAAAAACTAAAAAATAGTGTAATTTATTTTATTAATTTATTACCTTCAAAATATATCGGCGAGACGATATGAAACGAAAACAACGTTGAGTGGAGAGATTGAAGACATCACCCTTAGCTAAACCTAAAACAATGATATAACCTACATATGTGCATTCTTAAAAAAATTGTCGCATAGAAAAGTAAAATGTGAATTTGATTTTCTATAAAAAAAATCTTTTAAATCGTGAGGCTTAGTGCATAATTTTTTTAATGTTTAGTTGTGATAGGTTGCATGCGCATGCGGATTCAATGAAAGCATGTGCATGAAGAGTTAATGGAAAAGAGATGGACCTACTTGATGATGTGGATGGCTTACATGTTGGTTGAAGTTGAATGTCTTATCTAAGTTGCAACTGCATATCCATTGCTAATTACATCAAGATCGTCGACATTGGCAATGAGGACGAAGCGAGTGATCCAACCGTCCAAAAAAAATAGCCGTCCAAAATGAGAATGAAGGTTAATAGGCGTTCCTAGGAAAGAACCTGAAGGAGGATAGAAGGATAAGCAAGAAGGGGTGGCGACCAAAATGACGGGGAGGTTCATCGATGAGGCATGCGTCTAGTTCAATAACTTAAAGTAAAAAATAAGGCAAAGAGGTTCAACATTTTGATGGAAGAGGCCGATAAAAGCATCAAGTTAGAAGAGAGGAGGGTGAGCTTGCAACCGCTTTGAAGGATCACTACTCGAAACTGATAATTTGCAACAATGCTGAAATGTTAACCATGGAAATGGATGAGTTGAATCCCAATGCAACAATGATCATGCTAGTTGTATGTGTCTACATGATGAAGCACTTTATGGCCGAGCTAAACGCGAAGGAGAAGGAGGGGCCAATGTAGAATAATTGGCAGTGGTGAACAAGAAGGCACAGACAACCGCACTAGGAGGGAAAATGCCTTTTTACTGAAATCGATGGTACACCATCTACGAGTCTATGGCCAAGTATTCTTATCAGTATCCATACAATCCAGGAGTAGCAGTCTAGTACTCCCTCCGTTTCATAATAGATGACTTTCAAATAGATGAATCTAGACTACATTTAGTTCAAGATACATCTATTTGCAAGTCATCTAATATGGAACGGAGGGAGTAGGATTTAGTTGTTTGGAAAGAAACGCCATAAAAAAAACTAAAGTAAGAACAACATAGCAACGTTCGGTCTAGGTAATTTTGGATCGGATAGAAGTAGAGGCATTTATCTCCCGAAGCATCAGCCAAGCATCAATGCCAAACTTTAATTCTTTCCCCTTTTTTAAGCACCTTTGTAAACCAATCCTATAAAAAAACAGTGGTTTTTTCTCTAAGCACCCGCCCAAGCAACTGCATTGTACGGGCCTAACGGGGGTTAGTGGAGTACACTTAGGGCATCTTCAATGGTTGTAAGATAGGTGTTGGTAAGTTTGCTACGTAGGATAAAATGATGATGTGTCATGCAATAAATAAGGTGAGAGAGCAAAGTTGTATGTAGATTAACCAACACCTCTTGTACAAGCTCCAAGGTAGAATAGAGAACAACCACATTAACTTTCTCACTTTTTATTGAATGACTTACATACAACCCATTAAAGTACTTGTATAATAACTTATTGGTTGATGACATGGATAATTTACCAACAACACTTATATACAAACTATTGGAGATGCCCTTAGGAGAAATGTAAAAAAAATGTAGTCGAGTTTGGTGGCCGTCTGATCTGCGCTGCGATTGGTGCGAATGGTTAGATGGGTCCGTGGCTGGGCGGCGAGCGTGAACAGCGTAGCGGCAGAGGGAGTGAGTACAGAGAAACAGAGCACGGACCACCAAATGATGCGGGAGAGGCGAACCATTCTCCCGCCGGCGCCGCCCCGGCGGGAGGTTGCCAGCCATCCTGCCGTCGTCGTCCTACCTCAGGCGGATGTCGATTCATGGCGGCTCGAGTTGTAAGTGCTCTGTCTGTATCCAGCTAGGGTTTCCGATGCTTTCGATTGGGCGTGGATTGAAGGAAAGGAAAGAGGGGGGTGGGTGGCCTTGGTTTGATGGCAAATGTGGAGTAGCTATCATATGGTCTCGTGTGTATTCCTTGCTGAAAATCAAGATAGCAGCCGCCATTAATGCGACTTGAGAGGCAGGGCAGGGCGGGTCCTGTGTTCAGTAGCAAATGGGAGGAAATTGGGGGATAATTGGTTTCCAGTAATCATCTTTGTAGCTTGTGTTTGCACCACCTCTAATTAAACTCATCCTTCACCATCATGATTTTCCACTAGGAAACAGGGTTGGAAACCCCGTTCCAAATTCATTCCCATTATTACTGAACCAAGTAGTGGGAGTCAAATGCAGCATTCTGTTTCTAATCATTACAAATGTGAACTTTTCTAGTATATCAAGCATAAAAATATGTAATTTGCAACATATTAACTTGTCAACACACTATGCGTGGCTATCTCACAACATACATGCTGGACGTTGTTACGACGGCAGAAAGCCACCAAACTGGAATTCATTAAACTGAACTAATGTACATTCAGGAGGAACTTATCAGAAGCACTTCATTATATATCTTGAGGAGAAAGGTCCATAGACGGTAGTCGTAGCAGTCTGGTACACCCAGCACCTGAGACTGAGAGTCCTAAATTAGTGCATCAGATAGTTGTAACACAACGACCAAAGGCTCAAAAGACAAACTGGTTGTCGGAGCAACAGAAACGACAACTACTTTAAAAATCCCAAACGCCAAACCTGATGCTCAAAGCTCACCTCAGCCCTGTCCCGAGCAAGATTAACCCAGCGGAGGCACCAACTGTCCCCTTCGACTTCTTTGACGAAAGCTCCCAATTGCCACCAGGGACGACAACTTCGCACGCAGCCGCTGTTTGCTCTGCAGGCCTCGTTTCTGCAAACCCAATTTGACAATTGAAAAATCCATACTAGTAATAGGAAACATATAGTCCAAACTAAAGCAACTGCTCCAACAGCCATCTATTTTCTAGCATCTTCAGTAAACTTCATAAATGCAACAACACTAATCATTAAAGGAACAGGAATGACCTGAATATATTGTGTGCACACTGTCAGATTTCTCCTTGCTATCTGTAAAAACATTTTATCTCTAGCAGCTTCCATATATCTAATCACTTGAATAGCTTTATTTATCTTAAGAATATTACTTCCTAACTTCACTTCAATTCTACTAGCTACATCACGAAGAGAAGCATTGGAAGATTTTAAAGAACTTGGAATGCATAAATTACCTGGGTGTCATCTTTCACCGAAAGTTTTTCTAAACCAGCCACTCCTTCCATCTCCTTCTTAGAACTTTCCTTGTTCATCTGATCTATCACCGGAATGCTCAAACCATTTTTGTTAGGAAACTCTTTTGGGCCCTCTATATTATCCAGATCGTTCCCATCAGCATCACGTTGACCACCACCATCAAGTTGTACTGCACAATAAAAATATACTGAAGACGACATCACAGATAATTAACCAAAGTACTTGTGAATAAGAAAAATAAGAAGCACACCACTTAATTACCTGGCTCTCTAGTAGAAATGATGTGGGGTGGCATTGTCACTGATAACACCGTATCAGTAGGGGGTGCTACAGGGCTCTCAGAATTCTCTGCAGGCTCACTGTCCACATTAACCTTTTCAGTCATCATATCAGTAGCTGTTGCGACAAGGCCAATTTCTGCAGCAGGCTCAGTTTCCATCAGTTCCTGATCATCAACCATCTCAGAAGTAACAACTTGCACTGCACAAATATGAGAAATGGCACACGCGTGCATGAAGAGAGAGTATATACAACTCAACGCACTCCAAGAATTAACCAAAGTAAGCGAAATAAGAGGCACACCACTTAATTACCAGTCTCTTTAGTAGAAATCACATTGGGTAGCGTTGTCACTGATAACGTCATATCAGTAGGTGGTGCCGCAGGTTCACTCTCCACATCAACCTCTTCGACCGTTGTATCAGTAGTTGTTTCTGCAGGGATAATTTCTGTAGCAGGTTCACTTCCCATTGGCTTTGTCACAACAAACAAGAGCTTGGGACGTCTGGGGTGACTCTTTGTCGCTCCTTTCCACTCCTGTTTTGTTTCGTCGCTCGCTCCATCATGGAGGGCGACCTCCTTAAGACGTGGCAGGGACTGGATTGTGCCGCTATAGCCATTTATATTCTTACATATCAGCCGGATGTACTCGAGGCGAGGCAGAGCCCCCTCTTGTATTTCCAGCTCAGTCACGACTTCCACCACGACACATAGGCGTCGCAGGCTTCGGAGTGCACGGTCTTGCCTGATGACGATCTTGTCCAGTTGAGTTGCAATCAGCTTCAGGTACTCCAGGCCGCGCACTCTGCTCAGGGCATCAAGCATGTCATTGCTCAGCTTATGATCACCTGGGAATGACAGGCACAGCTTAGTGAGACCACCCAGCACGGTAACAAATAGAGGCAGCTGGCTGCATATGTGGTTCCCTTGTAGCTTGAGTGAGCTAAGGTAGTAGGAGTAATCCTTTTCTAGGGAGAAATCCAGCAAGTCTGGAGACCATTCATTGCTGATGGTCAGCGAGAGTGAACGAGCTTCATTCAGATTGGTGCCTCTCTGGATGAACTCCTTGATAGAGTTTGAGAGATGCCTTGAGTTGCTGCTGCCATGAGCGGTGAACTCGCACCATATTTTCACCTTGGTCAGGTGCTTCATATGCTCCATGATCTGTGTGAATCCTTTGCTCTTACTGTCCATAATAAATCCAGCTAACGTTTCCAATTTACTTTTCTCTGATAGCCAAGCCTGTAACTTACTCATTCTCTGGCTTTCTACATTTTGTTGGATCTTAAACTTTCCAAACAGATGAATTAAACATGGCAGCTCCATGACTTTTATGGGAAGAATCTCTATACCGGTTCCTTTTAAATCAAGTGTTTCCAAAAGTTGAAGCTTTTTTATCTGTTTTGGAAGAACTGTAACTCTAGCAGCACCCCTTAGGCTTAGATACCTGAGCAGCGACAGGTTGCAGCATATCTCCTTGAGATGCTTGTCCCCCAAGTGTTCATCACACTCTTCTAGATCCAAAACTCTCATCAGTTTGTACTTTGAAAAGTCCAACACAGAACTGTGCGCCTTACCAAAGATTGTTAGAGACCGGACAAGACATAGGTCGTTTGGATTCATTTTGGTCCTTGTAGCAGTTCTATCATGCACAGAAAGCCAACGGACATTACTTCCGGGTAGGAGTTCCTTATCACATAACAAGGTAATAAAGTTCTGACACATGGACTTGTGCAGGATGAACTCGAGCATCATGCCAAGAGTTTGGCATTTCTTCACCTCTGCGCTACTTACATCGGTAGGCTGAATGATGCTCCGGTCAACCAGCTCATCAAAAATTTCAACAGCAACACTGTGGGCACTGCGTTTATGGTCTTCTTTGATGAGCCCTTCAGCTAACCATCTCCTTATAAGGCTTCCTCTCCTGATTGGACGGCCACTTGGATAAACACCCAGATATAGCAAGCAGGTCTTGATATCTTGGCTACTAAGGCTGGTGTAACTATGGATGAGCACACACTTCATTCTAGCTAAGGTATCCTCTGTGTCCAGATGTTTGCCAAGGTTTTCACACAGATTTGCCCACCTTTCTGGATTACCCCTACTTTGCAGGAACTGGGCAGTGGTAACAAGAGCAAGGGGTAGGCCATCGCATTTGGCAAGTGCTTCTGAAGTACCCAGATGTGTATGACCACCGGGTCGTGGTGGGTCTTCCAAGGAAGCTTCTTGGTAGAACAATTGTCTCGAGTGTTCATCGGCAAGAGTTCTCATAACGTATGCGTGACCATGAGCAGAACTGCAGGCGTTTGCCACAGACTGAATGGCCGTTGTCACCATAACTCTGCTGCTCACCCCTGCAACTACAGGGAAGGCATCTTTGATGTCGTGCCACAGTACAGTGCGCATGTCATCAATCACAATGAAGAACCTAACGAGGAGGCAGATTGAGAAATGATAAGAACCGGCTCAAGACATTCTCTGCTTTGATGTCCAGACATAAAAAAAAACTCATGTATGGGCTATGTGTGTATATATACCTTTTGGTCCCAAGGCATTCTCTGAGGGTTGCGCGGAGCTTGCTGAGATGACAGGAGCTGCCTGCTCTTCCATCACCAGTGGTGATGGTGGTGGAATGACTTCCAAGTTGCCGGAGTATCTCCCTGAGAACATCCCGTGCGCCTTTTTCCGTGGCACGAACCCAAGCCCGTGCTTCGTATTGGCTCTCATGATGAATTATGTCGTTGTACGCTTGCCTGGCAAGGAGAGTCTTCCCTATACCATGGAACCCAACAATGGAGATCACTTTGAAATGCTGCTGCTGCTGTTGCTGGATCAACTCCAGAAGCTCGTCCCGGGCTGCGTCCATACCCACGGTGGCCACCGAGGTCTCCATCTCCTCGCCGTCAGACTCCAAGGCCAAGGTGCCATTGTTGGTGTTGTCGTGCCTTTCTCTCTGCCTGGATGCCTCTCTCTTGTACCTTTCTCTCAGCACGGATGCCTCCTCCGACATCTTCTTGAGACGGCGGATGGCCGTGGCAAACTTGTCACGAGCCCTCACCGTCTTCACCCGATGGAGTTGCCGGCGGAACCACCCAGCGTCCGCCTTCTTAAGAGCGACGCGGCGTGTGAAACTGTCGATGCAGTCCTCGATTCGGTACGCCAGGTCACGCACCATGTGAATCCAGGCCCTCTGCACACCGCCCCCGGCGTCATCATCGTCTTCTCGTATGGCGGCTGAAATCATCAGGAACTCCTTCTTGATGTAGTTGATGTCATGCTCCAGCTCCGCCCGCAGCCTGTGGTTTGCTGATAAGAAATCCAAGAGCATCGGCGCGATCTTACCGGCCGCGGTGCCGACTGCAGCTTCCACCATCTCCTGGCCTGGCCGTGCACCTGATTGATTAGCTAGACCATATCACCTTGGATTTTTTTGTTCAAAAGGCATCATCATGGAGTTTTATTCCATGGATGAAGAAGAAGAGCGTGCAGCTACTCAGCACAGCAGCAGCGACCACATACCAGAAAGTCTTTCAGAAAAAAAAGAAAAAAATTAATAATACAGACAAGAAGCTACGTACCACATGCAGCAGCTTCCCTGTGTGGACGATGCAGCAGCGGCAGGAGGCGGCTATCTTGTGTGGTCGTTAGTGAGCTGAGCAATGCCTGGTCCACGAACGACGTGGGCAGTTAGGTACCACTCACTAGCTGCTGCTGCTGAATCCCTTCTTCCGCATTGCAAGGCTCCCGTTCCACCACATTAGCACTGCTGCTGCTGCTGGTGCTGATTAATTGATGGAGGTGGAGATCATCCCAGAAGAGGAGGCCGAGGTATCTTCTCATGTGCACATCACAAATCCTCCTCCTACCACAGGTGAGCCCTCCCGCTTGCTTGCTATCTTCTCATGGATGCATCTTGAAGGTTTTTTTTTTCAAAGTAGCTCTAGTTCTCCCCTGGTGAAGGGGCAGAGCCAGAGAAAAATGAGCCGGATGCATGACTTTTTAAAGCGCGCGAATACCTGCAATTTTCAACAAAAACATACTATTTGGCAATGAGTTTGACAATTCTTAGCATGTACTCCGTATAATTTAACATACGGCTTTGCTAATTATTTTGTTGCCTACAAATTCCTTATCACTCAATCAATACCGAAAACTATGGATCTGACTTAGGGATCCATTCACAATTCTACTTTTTTGAACTCCGAGAACTAATATAATATTTTTTGTGAGCTAGATGAAAAATTATTACAGTAAGATTGTCTTTAGATTCGTATGAATAAATTTGTGGCATCAACTTGAAATTAAGATTTCTTAAGTCAAAAAGGAAAATACTGTATTTTTTGCACTAGATGAACATATTATCACTATGTGATTTTTTTAATATGTACTAAGAAATCTATTTTCTCAGTCCACTGAGATTTGAATATCAAACTACAATAATATGTAGGCCAAAGTGCCCGTAATGTCTTGATTCTTCCTCACTAGAATATCGATGGTCACTGACTTTAACATTGTTTAATGCATTTTTCTTTCTCACACAGTTGACGAGTTTTTTATGGGATACATTAGTCAAGCGGCAGTATTCATTTACTAATTGTACCTTTGTTGTGTGTATTTAGATGTTCTGATCCGAGAAAGAGGCAATGGAAAAGTCAAGGAGACGGGGGGCCCTATCAGTGCTTCATTGGGTGCCATGAGAGCTCTTATTGGGAAGTTAGACATGCTGCCAGATCCTTCATCCCCTCAGGGATGCTCCTCCAAGAGGGTCAAGGACGGGATTTGCCTCCTGAAAGATGACGTTGAAAAGTTGAGCTCCTACCTTGATGACCTGTCAGAGGTGGAGGACCCTCCCCCGACGGCCAAATGCTGGATGAATGAGGTGCGTGACCTGTCTTACGACATGGAGGATTACATTGACAACTTATTATTTGTACCGCCAGAAGATCCCTCCATTGTTACCAACAATATCAAGACCACCATATTCCTCCACAAATGGTTCAGTCGTGTCAAGACTCGCAAGACTCAGGATATTAGTGCAGAAACGCTATCAGAATTCAGAATATATGTCCAGGAGGCCATTCAACGGCACCAGAGGTATGATCTTCACTCTTGCAAAACCATGAGGCCTAGGTTTGTGTCCCTTGTCTCTATGGTTCTTCCAAGGCCATATGAAGAAACTACCGACATAGTAATCGATTGCGAGATGAACAAATTTATCAACTCACTGGCTAACGATGGGGACCAGCAGCTCAAGGTGGTATCTATTCTTGGATCTTCTTGTCTTGGTAAAACTACACTTGCTAGAGTGTTGTACAGCAGATTTAGGAAGCAATACCGTTGCCGAGCTTTCATTCGAGTGTCCAAGAAACCTGATACAAAGAGAATTTTCTGTGACATGCTCTCGCAACTCCAGCGGCAACATCCTCCACAACATTCTAGGGAAATTGATCTCATTCACGATATCAAGCAATATCTACAAGATAAAAGGTAGTGCCTTTTTTCTTCGTTCAAGATAATATCGAAATTCTATGTTCCCTAAACCCTAGAGTTGATTATCCGTATGCAGGTATTTAATTATTATTGATGATGTATGGGCTGCGTCAGTATGGGATATTATTAATCATGTTTTTCCAAAGGGTAATCATGGCAGCAGAATAATAACAACTACACAGATCGAAGATGTTGCATTAACATGTTGCTGCTATCAGTCAGAGTATGTTTTCGAGATGAAACACCTAGATGATTATCATTCTAGAAAGCTTTTCTTTAACAGACTTTTTGGCTCTGAAAGAGATTGTCCTGAACAGTTCAAAGATGTTCTAAATGAAATTGTTGAAACATGTGATGGTTTGCCGTTAGCCACAGTCAGCATAGCTAGTCTTATAGCAAGCCAGCCTGTCATGTCAACTGATCTTTTCACATACATCCATCGGTCATTAAGCTCTTGCTTTTCGGCATCAGAAAAAACGAGACAAGCACTTAATCTGAGCTTCAATAATCTTCCTCATTACCTGAAGACATGTTTGATGTATCTTATTATGTATCCAGAGGGCTACATATTCTGCAAGGATGATCTGATGAAGCAATTGCTTGCTGAAGGTTTTATCGATACAGCGGAAGGGCAAAACATTTTGAAAGTTGCAGAAAGCTATCTTGACCAACTTATTGGCAGAAGGTTCATCCAGCCTATATGTATCAACTACAACAATGAGGTGTTGTCCTGTGCAGTTCATGACGTGGTACATGATCTTATTGCGCACAAGTCTGCAGAAGATAATTTCATTGTGAAAATAGACCAGAGTCGAACGAATGTGCCGCTCTCTCATAAGGTCCGTCGACTCTCTCTCCTTTTTGGCAATGCAAGATATGCCAAGACGCCGGTGAACATCAGAAAGTCACAAGTTCGCTCGCTTACTCTTTTTGGATCATTTGAGTGCATCCCTAGTATTAGAGAGTTCAAGCTTCTTCGTGTTCTAAACCTTCAACTATCCAGTCATGGCGGCGATGATGGCCCTATAGACCTCACTGGGATTTCAGAACTGTTTCAACTGAGATATTTGAAGATTGTAAGTGATGTCTGCATAAAACTTCCAAACCATGGGCTACATTGTTTGGAAACACTGGATATTATGGATACAAAAGTTGCTTATGCTCCATGGAATATCCAGCTCCCACACTTGTTGCACCTCAGTCTTCCTGTTGAGAAAAAACTGTTGGATTGTTTTGTCAGTTTGGGGAGACTTGGCAAGCTGAACAACCTGCAGGATCTCCATCTTACCATTCCTTCTACACATTCCCATGTTGTGCAGAGAAGCTTGGAAGCTCTGGGTTGTTTAATTGGAGGGCATGTCAACCTGAAAACTATTCAAGTGGTGGCTCATGGCTCCTCGTCCACAAATGCTCTGGTTCGTGGTGCTTCAGAAGTAACCATTTCATGGTATGACTTGGCACCTCCCCTCTTTCTCCAGAGATTGGAATGTTCACTGCGTAGCTGCATCATATTTTACAATGTTCCTATGTGGGTTGGAAAACTGGACAGCCTATGCATTTTGAAGATTTCAGTGAGGGAACTGATGATGGATTGTGTTGATATTCTCAGAGGATTGCCTGCCCTCACTGCTCTGTCGCTGTATGTGCAGAGGGCGCTCATTGAAAGGATCATCTTTGACGAGGCCGGTTTCTCGGTTCTCGAGTACTTCAAGTTGAGGCTCACTAGTGGTATAGCTTGGCTGAAATTTGAGAAGGATGCCATGCCTAATCTCTTGAAGCTCAAGCTAGTTTTCAAGGCCATCCCCCCATTGGACCAACATCTTTATTCTTCGAATGAAGGCACATTCAAAAAACGTCAACTTGGTACTGCAGTAATCAGCATTGAGCATATGCCAAGCCTTAAAGAGATCTCGGTGAAAATTGGGGGTGCAGCTGCTCATCTAGAGTATGCCTCGAGGACCTTCGTTAGTAATCATCCTAGCAATCCTACAGTCAACATGCAACTGGTGGATCATAGTTCCTCTGGTTACGAAAGCACAAAACAGAGACAACAATCGGATGAAAACTACACACAACAACCAGATATGATTCTGGAGGAAGAACCAGATGAATATGCCAAGACATCGGAGAGACCAGCTTATAAAAGGTACTGTCGGTGTTTATTGTAGAAACAAGGAAATACGCCCTCCTTTACTTTGACTTGGATTCTTCAGTTAACCTGATTTAAGTTCTGACGAAGATAGCTAAATGGTTGTTCTAAACTTCTAATCAAGCAGTATTTCAAGGCCACCGGAGTCCTCTTTGAGTCTGCATGTCCCAGGTACATTTTTCTGTACACTGGTGCTAATAGAGACGTTTTGCCATCAAAGTTAACAAAGTTACTTTGTCCAGTTGGGTGAAATTTAGAGGCTCTTCAAGACCATAAACCTCATGTCACAAACTACTTTTTTTCTCCAACTGTCCACTTGTCAGGGAATGAGGCTCCAGGGGGAGCAGGCGACAAGAGCCAATCCATCCAGCTGGATGTAAACAAGGTGGGCCTGCATGAGTTCACAGTGGACGAGCTCATGTCTGCCACCAGCAACTTCTCGGATGAAAACTTCCTCGGCGAGGGCACAGTTGGCACCTTCTACAAGGGTACCGTCAATGGCGAGCTCGTGGTTGCCATCACAAAACTCCCCTTTGGCGGCTGGCTGGTATGTTTTTTTTTTTGGTGTCCCCCATCCAATACTGCCTTCAGCTGGAAATTCAATCATGACAGCAAGTTGAATTTATCTGCGATCGATCAGTGGAGTGACTACTGCAACCATCATCCTCATCTGGTGAGGCTTCTGGGGTACTGCGACCAAGACAAGCACATTACACACGTGTACGAGTACATGCCTAGGGGCAGCCTCAAGCACCACCTCTTGACAACCGGTAAGCATGCATGGTGACTTGGATTGAATTGATTGATACTAGCATTCATGCAGGGTTAATTTGCTAACACCGGTGTATGTATGCATGCATGACTGTATGGCTGCAGATCTCATTGGGTCGTTATCATGGCTAACACGGCTCAAGATCGCCGTCGGAGCGGCCAAGGGGCTGGCTTTTCTACATGGGTCAGGCGAGCAAATAATGTACTACACTGGTTTCACGGCTTCTAGCATTCTGCTTGACTTGGTAAGCTTCACATCACTTGGTCATAGTATATCCCTGTGTTTTACCATAAACACCAGGACTACTGCACATCACAATCAATTTTAATTTCTGCGATTACTGTCACAGTTATTTTACCGATCGTTTTATTTTTATTTTATTCTATCCTTAAATGTGGGATCCATGCTTCCACCCAGCTCATTTTTCATTCTTGCTGCAAAATTAAACATGCTGACAGATTTCGATCCCACGACCATATATATTGCAATTAAAAGTAATAAACGGCTTACCGCCATGATACCACTCCGTTTAACTTACTGAAACGATAACCAGCTTATTTAATCTGTTGCCAAACTTTTATATTTAAATCTGTCCATTTTTTTTGTGAGTAACAATGTTTCTCTATGGGTAACGGTGGGTCTGATTACCTCAGAAAGAACATCCATGAAGTCAAATGTAACATTCAAAATACATTAAGCTTATAATTATTAGAGGTAGATCGAGCAGGTTGGGTAAGATCGCCGACCGGCCCTACTCACGTTTCCTCATATTTTAACCTGGTTGGTGGAGTTTAGACTTTAGATAGAGTGATTATTATTTTAACCTTGTGCTTTGTGATATAACTTTTAGGACTACACAGCGAAGCTGTTAGGCTTTGGGCTGGGGAAGCAGGATGACGCCATGGTGCCAGCCAGAATAAAGAGCGACGTGTACAACTTTGGTGTGGTGCTCCTAGAACTGTTGGCTGGGCGGCCAGCCGTCGACGATGCACGACCCGGTCGGGAAACAGACCTGGTGATGTGGTCGTGCTCGCGCCCCTTCCTGCTCAGCAAGGACCAGCTCCGCCGTATCATGGACCCGAAACTGGAGGGGCATTACTCGTTGTCGGCAGCGTGGAGAACCGCGAAGGTCGCGCGACAATGCATGCAAGGCAAGCGCGAGAAGCGACTGCTCATGCGCAACGTTGTGGACGCCCTTGAGCCGCTGCTCAACGATGACAACGGCGGCAGGCGACAGTCAAAGAAAACTAGTTTCTCACAGTGCTTTATCGGAAGTAAAGCTGGTGCGGATGAGGCAGTGAAGAATGAGAAAGGCAAAACTAAGATGATTGATGAGGCAGTGAAGAACGAGAAAGGCAAAATTACGATGATGGATGAGGCAGTGAAGAATGAGAAAGGCAAAATTACGATGATGGATGAGGCAGTGAAAAATGAGAAAGACAAAACCAAGATGATGGAAGAAGAGCCAGACGAGCACTACAAACAACAACCAGCTAATGCCATGGCTATGGCGGAAGATTACTATGACGGAATGGAAGACATAAACATTTGGATCGGGGAGCTAATACGCGGGCGCTAGATGTGCCTGGAATTTGGTTTGTGCGATAGCACCTTGCGTCTCGCACGTGGCCATCTGTGCGCAAAGTGGCGGTCTTAGAAGAGGTAAATTACACCTGTAGTAGAACAAAACTGATGTGTGTTTCACAAAACTGATCTGCTTTCTATCAATATGGATGATGCTAATGTTAGAGCTTTTGCCCAAGTGTTCTGTTGTAAGGTGGGATCTTTTCCTTTTAAATACCTTGGTGTGCCTCTGCACTATAACAAATTAAGGAGGGAGGATTTGCAACCTATCATTGATAGGATTATCAAGAAAATTTCTGGTTGGATGGGGAAATTTCTCTCTTATAGAGCAAAACTTATCCTTCTCTGTACTTGTGTTGCCAGTGTTCCTACGTACCTGATGTCTTTAATTAAATTCCCCAAGTGGGCTATTGATATCATCTCCTCTCAAATGGCTCATTTTTTCTGGGGCAATATTGGGGATGTGCATAAATATCACCTTGCTCATTGGGGATTTGTGACCAGAAAGAAAATGTTTGGGGGCCTTGGAGTTCCAAACTTGAGAGATTTCAACCTAGCTCTTCTTGCTTCCTGGAGCAAGAGGTATTTTGATGAATCTAACAAACAGTGGAAGACCTTGATTGATTATAAATACTCCACTTCCAGTCCTAACATTCTGTGGTCCAGAACTGGTGTGGGTTCTCCCTTTTGGAAAGGGCTTACTTGGGCCTTGACATCTGCTAGAGTTTTCTACAGATGGAAAGTTGGTAAGGGTGACAAAGTTGATTTTTGGAATGATTGGTGGGTTGGCCACTGTACCCTCAAAACTCAATTTTGGAATCTGTTTGAAATATGTGTTCAACAAAAGATTTGTGTGCGCAAAGCCTGGGATGGCTCCCAGCTTAAACTCAATTTTAGGAGGTGTGTGGGTGATGATCTGTTTGGTGAATGGTTGCAGCTAGTTGCTCTTGTGAGTAGTATCTCTCTTTCTAATGAGGTTGATATACCTGTTTGGACCCTTGAGCCCTCTGGCTTATACTCTGTGAGTTCCTTTTATGAGTTGATTAACTTTGGCGGTGTATCTAATAACATCAAGGACTCTTTGTGGAAAATTCTGGCACCACCTAAGATTCATGTGTTTGTCTGGTTGGCTTATAACAATAAGATTTTAACTAGGGATAATCTTGCTAAACGTAGAACTGTTTCTGATTCTACTTGTGTTTTCTGTTCATAATTAGAATCTGTTAAGCATTTGTTCTTTGACTGCATGGTCGCCAATTATTTGTGGTCCTGTATTGCTGAAGTTTTTGATAAACCTGTTGTTTCATCTTTTGATGAGCTGGCTTGTTGCTGGGGATTGAAACACCTGAAAGTCTATACCATGGTATGTACTGCCTCCTTGTGGAGTCTCTGGTTACTTAGAAATGAGTTCTGTTTTCAGGGGCGGCCGTGGAAGGACTTGCGCTGCATCCTGGGTGTGCTCAGTTCCACCCTGCGACAATGGAAGATCCTCTGCGATCCCTCTCAGGCGGTGCTGTTGCTGCGGTGCATTCTCCTCCTGGAGCGGCGCCGTGGAGAGCTTTTGTGTATTGCCTGGAGATGATGCTACCTCCTGGCGCAACTGCTGCTGACAAGCGCGAGTTTCTGATCACTAAAGGGTTTTTAGTTGATTAGAGTTTCCGAGCATGTTGTGTTGGGCCTAAAATGATTGGGTTAAGATGTTGTCTTTATTTGGATGAAACTTGAACCTGTACTGTTGGTTGCATTAATAAAATGGAACCAGGGGGCAACCCCTCTTATTAAAAAAAAACTGATGTGTGTGGGTGCAAGCTGATATACAAACTTGGAAAAATAGATGGTATCTGAACTAGATACAATATACAGAAAGTAGGCTTCGCCCCCTTTATAGATAAAGAAATCGAACCAAGGTACACGGCCGAACGATACACGGTGGTGAGGTAACCCTCTTACAAAGTCGATCCTAAGATGAGCGGTGCACGCACGCGGCCAGCAGAAGGCATTGGCCGAACTACACACAACCCCACGCTACAACCTAACACACCTAGGCTCCACAACAACGCCCTCAAGAGGGAAGACGGCGCAGAGCGTCGCCGCTGCCGAGTCTAGCTGGACAAAGGTCTTCACTCAGAGCCTTGACACGAGGAGCAGAACCACGACGACGTCTTCAGGAAGAGAGCGGCACCCACGGGTGTCGCCACCGCCGATGCCAAGGCACAGAGCTTTCACTCGGCAACTCACTCGTGCCTCCGATGCCGCCAGGGAGAGCGTGGCGAGGTCTAGTCTCCAGATCCGGATCAGGACATTGCTCCTACCAGAGAGGGAATGCCTGGGTTACCCGCCACTTCGCCACCCGTTGCCCACACAACCGGGAGGAGCCACCACCACCACCATGGTGCCTGCCGGAAAGCAACCATGTGGTCCACCATCCAGGGCCGCCGCCCCGGCATCCCTGCCCCAGGACACCGCCACCCTCCACCTCACGACGTTTCAACCCCAGTCGGACGAGTAGAGCTCATTGTCCACTCAGTGCCCGGCATCAGTCTTCGGATCTGGGTGACCCTCCCACTCACTGTAGGAGGCGTCGACACCTGCATCCCCATTAAGCCCTCCTGGAGCTAGGGGACACGATCGTAGGACTGCCGACGGCCGCCGTCAAGCCCGCCTGGAGCTCGCACGACGCCAAACCGAGGTCAAGACACCGATCAATAGGCCAGATAGCAGTGTCAGGACACCGCCACCGCACACTACCCCCTTGACGGCCCGTCCACGGAGGCACCCCAGGCCAAGGCCAGACACTCCTACCCGGGGAACGACCCCGATCTGCCCCGGGCCCAAATCCGGCCCGCCCGAGCACAAACCCTAGGACCAGGCATGCGGCCTAGTCCCGGGAGAGGGAGGCTGCCGCACCACCGCCCCGCGCTGCCAGCCGGACCGCAGCCGCCGCGCCGCCGCAGTCAGCACCAGCCCGCACCACCAACTCCGCCTTCGAACTGCGCCACCGAGGCCCGCGTCCCCTGATACAGTGAGGATAGTTCTCACTCCTCGTTGGTTACCCCAAGTGGAAGGTGAGATGTAGAGTAGCAGCAAATTTCCCCTATGTAGACGATAGGGTTTGTCTCCCGTAGGACTCGCAGAGATACAAGAAGGTGGTAAAGTGAACAATGGCGCCGTTCACAACCGAGGTTGCTAACTTCACCTGGACCTGCACACAGATACAAATAACTTTGCTCCCAACGAGTACAGAGGAGTTGTCAATTCCTCCGGCCTTGCTGTTTACAAAGGATCAACGCAAGAGATAATAATAGTGGCAACTGAAAGTAAAGACTAAAAGTAAATTGAAGGTGTAAACGATGATATGAAGATGGACCGGGGTCCCGTGATTTTCACTAGTGATGTCTCTCTCCCAAAAGACGATAAAAGTGCTAGCGAGGTAAACAAATCACAGTTGGGAAATTGACAAGATTATGAAGGCACCGCAATGCTAACTATGCTGCAAACAAAGGAAGGGCTCAAAAGCAATGGGCAGTACGCCAAGGTAAGTAGACCGAAATCCATCTGCATCTACTACGAATCATCCACCTTGAGATATCTATCTAGAACATCTCGCTGATATTAAGTTGCGAATCCCACCCAAAGTGTAAATCTAAAGCAACAGACAACTGCATTAAAAGAACTTTGCGTAAAGTAAACAATCCTTGCATCCGCGGATACAAGCACCATTGTTTTATCCCTGGTGGCAACAGCACATCCCCTAGTCTCATGTTTCTGTCACTCAAGCTAGACATCAAGGGGCTGAACCCACAATCAAGCATAACGCTCCCTCTTGGAGTTGCAACAAAGTACTTGGCCGAAATAAAATACGGCAACGGAGAACATGCAAGAATTTACTCAAGAACAAAATATAAAAGAGAAGAACCAAATATATTACTCATCACAATCTGAACATAGTCTCATAATCCATCAGATCCCAACAAACTCAGCATAGCAACGACAGAAAATTACAAAGGTGCCTCGATCATGTGAGGTAGCTCACGAGGTCTCGAAAGTGGAGGCACAAAGAGGGGAGAGGAACATCACATAGCTACTGGTCACGGACCCATGGTCAAAGGGAAACTACTCACGGTACATACGGGAGGTGTCCATGGCTATGGATGGTCTTCCGGAGGGGTTAGTTTCTCCCGGCAGGGTGCCGGAGCAGCTTCTCCAGGAAGCCCTGATCTTGAAGCGGCGGCGGCGGCGGTACAGAGGCGAGATCGCGGAAAAGATATCGATATTAGGGGTTTCCACCCCGAGGGCTAAATATAGGTGGAGGGGGTGTCGAGGGGACCCACCAGGCAGCCAGGAGGCCTCCTGGCCTCCTGGTGGTGGCCCCCCTCCGCTGCCTTGGTTATTCCGGAAGCTTCCGGGTCGCTGATTTTTTCGAATTTTTTGGAGCACTTTTAATGGCCGAAAAAACTGAAATACAAAAACAGCAGAAAACAGCAACTGGCAGATGGGTGCACTGGGTTAATAGATTAGTCCAAATATGCTCAAAAGTGTATGAAAGTTCAAGCAAAACATGGCAAAGTCACACAAAACATGCATGAAGCAAGCAGAAATTATAGATACGTTTGGGACGTATCATCCCCTGCCGGCCAGATCTGGCTGTCGCAGTGCAGGCACGCACCACCACTGAAGCCGCCCTCGGCCCGCGCCGCCCCGCAGGTTGGTCCGGCAAGACAGCTATCGACAGGCCGACCGCCGTCTAGACCTGTCGCCGCACCGCCACCCGCCGCCGAAAGGGACGCAGCCCGAGCCGTCCGGGCAGCACCACCGTCGCCCCGGGCACCCACCACACCGGGCCGGTCACGCCGTCGTCGTACCGCAGCCCACGGATCCAGGACCAGCGCCGCACCTCGGACCACATCACGCTGCCGGCACGGACGAGCCACCGCAGCCAGCCCCATGGCGCCATCCGACCCTCCTGGGCCACCACCTGCGCCACGCGCCGTGCGCCGCCTCAGGCCGCAAATCCGGCCAGATCTGGACCGAGGGCGAGCCGCACGCCGCCACCAGAGAAGATGACACCCGCAGTCGCCACACCTCGCCTGGGCTCCAGGACGCCGCTGCGCCGCCGCACAGAGGCTCGCCGTCGCGCCACTAGGCCCCACGGCAGCCCAGCACCCTCGCCCGCGGAGCAGCCTCGCGTCCGCTCCGAAACCGCGCGAAAGGGAGGAGAACCCCGCCGCCGCCTACGCCGGCCAGGCTTTGCCCGGCGGCGCTGCGCGGCGGCGGCGGGGGAGGACAGCCGGAAGAGGACCTGGAGGCGGCGCGGTAGGGTTTCCCCCGGTCGCACGCGGGTGTGACGCGGGGGGGCGGGGGAAACTTTTCTGCGGTTGAAGATCCACTAGATACAATGTATTTCAATGGGATTTATGCATGGACATGAATATTTGGATAAAAACTAAAGTTTATTTGATTTATCGCCTTTGATTATTGTATGGTTATAAAATATTTATTGAATGTAAGTAGCATAACAGGATACAAATTTTTTTCCATGCATGAATGTATGTTGACAAAAAAAACGGTTTGGGGGATCACACATAGGATGCGATGGCTTGGCCAGAAATTTGCATTTGGGGTCAAATTGGTCCAAAACACTGTTTCCTATTTCTTTCTTGATTTTTCAGTATGCAAAAAAGAAAGAAGACATTAGAGAACTCATCTAATCATATCCTGTCAGTAAGGAAATTCCTGTCTGCTTCACAATGCTTTTCCAAAGGCGTCATTTGGCAAAGCAAGCTCGCTGATTTTGACCCAGCCCTTCTATTTGTTGCCTCTGAGAACAAGGCTCATCCATTCTTGACCATGTATGGCGACCTGAGTATTGATCTTGCAGGCCAATTCAGGACCGCAGGATCGCCATATGACGCCTTCAAGTAATTGTCCTATAATCAACCCCAATGAAGAAACAATGGATGTTTCTTTCCCTCTTTAGACCGCGGCACAGAAACTTCTGACGGAAGCAAATAACAATGCAGTCTACATCACCCCGCCACTCTCTGTTGCTCCCATCGGTAAAGGCGTATGTTGTCGCCATCATGCTCACACCATCAGATAATGAAGGTCTTTCTTTGTATTATCTCGTTGTGGTCTGGAGTAGTGCACCAAGTTTTTATGCTTAATTTCCATGTCATTCTGATAATTTCATCGTCGTCCGACTCTTATCCCTGTACCCTAGCTCGTTGATGTAAGTTCTTATCCCTGTACCGTAGCTCGTTGATGTAAGTTTGTTCAGATTTGAATCACGCACGGAGCCTTTCTTTATCGCACACTGTGCGGATTCATGATCCATTGTTTGTCTCTTCACTATCATCCACCACGGTTTCTCTGAAGATCACACCTGCTACCATTGTTCCCGTATGCAGTGGGGGCAGAAACATCAGCCCCAGGCCTCCTTCTCAAGTCTAACAAAAACTGGAGACATGAATGAAATGAGAAGAAATAAATTAAAGTTTTCTAGGCACTGTATTTATATTTAGTTTTGAGAGTTGGAGATTGGTCAGACTCAGAAGAGGCGAATAATTTGGACAGAAGCACATTGGTCTTAGCCTCTTCTCCCACAACTATGAGTGAATACCCTCTTGATCCGGTTGCGTGAATACCATCTCTTATACACTGCTGCATTGTACCGCAACTGACAAGCACACACTGCAGCTCATGGATGGAGACCACGAAATTAAACAGTGATGATACGGCAAATTCCCACCTACACAGTTCATATTACCTAACTATATACAGATATATCCTGAAGCTAAGAGAGAACTGGCGATGAAGACTCAGCAGAAAGTATTTCTGTTTGAACTTTTGCAGAAGATGACCTAAAACGACACCAAGGAAGGCGACAGTTATTGCTTTTGAGCAGGTTCCCCTGTCCAGTAAGTCTTGACAGCCACAAGGATCTTCTCAGGGTTGAATGGCCCGGATTCGTGATCCATGATCCGGCTCTTCCACCGTATGCCGTCGGTGATTGCTTGTATCTTCCCTAACATCTCCACGGTGTCCCTGAATATCACCGTACCTTCAGGCCTCAGAATGCGGTCCATCTCCAGGAGAATGTATGTTATGTCACAGCTGCAACCATTATTCAAATTTAATTCAGTATTACAGTTTATCATTAGTGTCTCGACATGCTTAATATGAAGTTTCATGTAGTAACCAGGGTGCAAGCATGTAAATGCGACCGAAAAGAAATAAATCAGGACAGAAGTCAAATCACTGGTTATTTCCATTACCTATCATGATACAAGCTGAAAACTTTATCAGCGTGGATGAGGTCATACGTCCTGGGATATGTGGAGAATGCCTCACACCAGTCGTGGTATGTTCCGATGAATCCCCGCTCATAGATGACCCCGAGGGCGTCAGGAGCGGAGCCTACAGGCACCACATTCATCACCCAGAGCGGGTAATTCATCAGTGCAGCTGCAAACCCACCCATCCCTGCGTTCATGTCCATCACATTTCTGTATCGCCCCTTGGCCAGCGGAGGAATCAATTTCTTGTAGTGGTCCACTCTCTCTGCCCACAGCTTATTGTCCTCTTGGAACTTCTCAGCGTTAAGGCCTGAAACTGAACCTTGGGTTATTCTGGGGGGCACTGCGAGTGCTCTTTGTGGCCACTTCTCGAGAGCTCCGCCAGCAACTTCTTCCTCTGTTTGCACTTCCGGCAGAGGAGATATGCATGTCTCCATCTTCTTGTACCTATGTGGTGACACGGTTAGTTTATGTTTTCTGATCAGGAGAATAACAGACAATAACAGAGTATGACTTTACTAGTGTGCTGCTAGGTTTCTACAATGGCGAGTGATTGTACGATTATAAGTGAACTGAGCCATAAGCCAGAGAAAGGATTGTATAATGTTCACAAAATTGACAGGAAAGATAAACCGATACTTAGCTTCACTTAAGAACATACCATTCAGAACAGTGTTAGTGAAACATGTTAAATCGCTTCCTTTTTGAAAGAATAGGAAGTTCAAGCTATGATTTAAAGCATGAGGCTCATACAAGGATAATCTTGCTAAAGCAAACCAGGCTATATAATTCAGAACAGCAAGAAAAAGAAGTTGTTCCAGAACTACAGATAATGAGCTACTGCAAGTGTACAAACAATACAATACTCAGAGAAAACATAGCAGAAAATTTACCAAGCAGAGTCCGCGTCGCTGCTGTTGCAAAACTGCGGAGTTTCGTCGGTCTTCCGATTATTAGCACACTCCATGTGGTTGATAGGCTTCTGCCATACGGCAAGATCATCTTTCTCTACTACCTTCTTCCAGCAGAGGCGCTTTGCTAAGTCCTCAATTTCATCTTGCTCTTGGTTCAGGTCTTCTTCTGTTCTTTGCCACCCCTTGGAGTGCCTCTTCCAGTGGATTGGAGGTCCAGAAAGGATCCAGTAGCCTCCTGGTCTTAGAACTCTGTCTACTTCAACCAGATACATACCATCTGTCGAGAGCAATCATCACGACATAAGCTCTGTTATACATTCATTGAGCATGTATTTACTATGATGTAACTAGCATCTGTGACAGTGACATGAAAACCTACCAAGCTTATTCCATGGGATCAAACATCTAGAGCAGTGTGCCATGTCAAATGCTCTGGCAGGATATGGGATTCTATCGGTTGCCATCACTCCAATCATAGCCGGCACTCCCCTCTCTAATGCAAACTGTACCTGTGCCGCGTGTGAGTCCCTAGGTGCAAATGACATGGTGATGATGCCCCTCTTCAGAAGAAAAGCACCCCAACTTGCCACCTGAAAAACAGCCAATACACTGTCATCCTTAAATGCCAAGAACTTTAGATGCGATACACAATATAATGGAAGTTGATGAAGCCACTCACCCCACATCCAGTATCAAGTGCAGTTCTGATGTTGCCGTCAGTTAACGGTATGAGGGCATTGATACCATCAATATAGGCATCAGCACCATGGGGAAACATCGTGCCACCACCGGGGAACCTAAACCGGTCCCCCTCAACCTGAATCCAATTCTGCACAGCCTTCTCGATACTCAGCTCCCGGTGAGGGATGTTGTCATACCAAGCGTAGTCCCGACTCTGCGGCCACCTGAAGGGGTTCTTATAGTTCGGTGGCGCAGGGATCAAGCACCGGAACAAGTTTTCTTTCTTCGGGCAGTGCCTCTCCCTGTACTGCATCATCGCCTTTGGGAACTTCCTCGCCCTCCTCGGGTCATGGCAAGGAGTGTACTCACTGTACTTGAGCTGGCACGGCGGGATCATCTCTGGCGCGAGCGACGACTCGTTGAAAGTCACCCGGTGGTGGGCCTGGAAATCAAGACGTGTCCCCGAAGACGGCGCCGACGCGGTGCTGGGGGCGCGGGAAGCATTGCTGGGGGCATGCGAGGCGGCATCATCGCACTGCTTCTTGGCGTACACGGGCCGGGGGGATACCTTTATGCCGGAGGAGGTGCCTTGCAAGGCGCCAAGGATGTACGCCGTGGCGCACAGGACAATCACGCCGATGATGAGTATCACGCGCATCCTTCCCTGCTCCTTGGGCATCGGACCTGCAAGAAGCTGAGGCTCAGCACGCATGGATGGGGCAGTAGTAGTAACATATGGCAGGGGATTGGAGTAATTTGGCCGTGTGATTGCAGAGAAGAACAAATCCAGGTGTTTGATAACTCTGAAGCATTACCAGAATGGAGTTTCGGAAAAGTAAATTGTAGTATTTTGGAGACAGAGTAGGCAAAGTGGAGTAGCTACGAAGGCATGGAGGTAGATAGAAGAACAGCTGCCCCTCTGTCCCCCCTCCCTGTTCCTAGACAAGAATGTCAGGTGCAGAAAGTATAAAGAGCAAAATGTGGTAATCATCAGTAGCATCATCCTTATCTGACACTCTTTTTCGACAGAAGAAAAACGCAATGATGATGCACAAAGAAATGAGTGGGGAATAAAGAAGCAAAGCGCACATGTATGTATGTATGTTGGGCCTCTCCAGCCAAATGAACCAAGCAAAGAACCTGTCAGGTATGAAAGAAAGGGGTAGCAGATGAATGGCGGCACAGCAGGGCCACAAGGGCCTCATCACAGATTTTGGGACTCACACTGAAAAAATAAATCCAGAGAAACTAATTGGGACTCCTGTGCTGGATTAATCGCCTCAGGAACTAAATCGACCAGGGAGGAGGTAAAAAGAATCTATCTTTCAGGCGAGCGAATCCCTTCCCTTTCAATCAGTGAAAGGGGATGGATGGAGATGAAATCTTTGGACAATCCCTAACCGGAGTCCATCGAAACATCATCTCGGGCCGAATATGAGATTCGATTCATTGCGCTAAGCTCGGTGGCGTCGACGGATAGAAGGAGAGTGTGAGTGAGTGACTGAGCTGGTTACCTCTTCTCTTCTCTTCCCCTGTGGCGGCGGCGGCGGCGCACTTTCCCCTGGCAGCGGACGCTGGCACTGGGCGGATATGAATGAATGAATGGATGGACGGACCAGGAATTAATCCGGCGGCGAGCGGCGACCACCTGAGGAAGCGGCTGAGGGAGCGGCGTAGGTGGCGGCGACGGAGAAGAATTTTGGATTGTTGGTTGGAGAATAAACAAGAGAAGAAGGGAGGGGGATCAAGTCGATCCATGTGTTTAGTCCAAGTTAGTTACTGTTACTAATTTCCTCAAAAAAAAAGTTACTTTTACTAATTTCTTCTTTCTGGGGTTTACTTTCTTTATTTTTTACACCTATGGCCGGCCCATGCGCGAGCCCGGCCCACACCCATACACAAAACGACGTCGTGTGAGCCCCATTCGCGGGCTTGGCCTTCTACCATATTTTTCTGCTGGATGAAGAAGCCCAGCAGTGTGGCACACGGACGGACGCCTGCAACGTTTGCCCATTGATTTTTTTTCGTTTGCTTTTTTTTGTGTGCTAGAGTAAAAAAATTCTTGAGCTTTGGGTTTTACGCTTTTTGTCTGCTTTGGTTTTTTTAACAAACACCGGAGGGAGAGAGTCCCCACCTGAATATATTACTCAAAGTGTCCGCAGGCGGTGTTACATCAAAGCATAGATCGGGAGGAGAGATAGTTTCGCCAAGACACGACGGTCTCTTTACAAAAAGAAAATTCATCGAGAGTGTGGCAAATGGTGTCGCACAGGGAGTGCATTTCACCCCTGAAGACTAGAGCGTTGTGAGAGTCCCATAGTTTGCACAATAGAGTGAGAGCAACCGTCGACCAGATGTTGATGTCGAGGCCAGGAGGGGTACGCGCGTCCCAATTAGTTTCTACACCTTGATGGCAACCACACGTGTGTACTCTCAATTTTTTTTGTCAAAATCTATCAACATTAATGTTATTTTGAAAACTCTCGATGCGAGAGATGCAACGGTGAAAGGTTTGTAGTTTGGAAGCATGGTTCACGAGATATTTCATTTCTTAAAAGAAACATAAATCATGAAAAGAACACAAGCAACCATCCTTCCATCCCTCGCATGCACATGAGAAAACCAATCAAAAAATTTGTATGCTGATAAGTGACGCCTACATGTGATGTGATATACTAATGCACCACTGGTCACTGCGAGAGAAGTTTGGAGTAACCTTTATGAAAGGTATCCTTAAGCCTTGTTTAATGCTAGGTGCTTAGTCGGATACTTAGAAAAATAAACCATTTAAAAAAGAACTAGTGCCTATTTGAACAGAAGAGATGACTAATTAAGCGTTTATCTTGTATAAATAAGCACCGATGCTTAAAGAAAGCCTGGTTTATATCTCTAAGCACCTAGTATTGTACAAGGTCTTAACCAGTGTTTTTCGAAAAAAAAAACTGGAGGTTTGGTGTCATGTGTAGCAGCACTCAGGCGGTCCATCTTTTCCTGTTCATTAGCCCGAACTAACGTATTTATCTCGATATTTACACTTATCATTTTTCTTGGGTATACATATGTCATATTAATATGTATATATTCATTACCGTTCGGGTGGAACGGTTAGCTATCACCATACAAAAAAAATATGTATATAATCATTAAAAAGAATGCACCTCAACGTGCAAAGATGCATATGAAAATGTACCCATGCTCGGTGAAAAGATCAAAAGTTGTCTCGTGAAGAAAATTGTTTTCGGTGGTGAGTGTGGTGTGCATGAAGGCGCTTAAAGTCACAAAATGCACTAACAAGGCTAAGCTTTTAAAGAAAAGAAACATATTGTGATATCAACGTCATCCGACTTCAATCTTTTTTGCTATGCTTTCTCCGCATGAGGCAAGAAGTGTGTGGATGTATCCAACGCTAGCCGCCAGGAGATAGGACAGGCACATGATTTAATTACCTTGCAACCTGGCGAAGGACATTAATGGTCCGATATTGTGCACGCACTAGCCAACAAAGATGTTTTAATCTTGGATTAGTTTGATTTTTTTTAACTTTTTTTTTAAACCATTTGATTAATTATTGGATTACCAACGAAGATGCAACTAGTGTGAAGGACGCCAAGGCCAATACCGAAAGAAACCTTAAATCAACGAATGCCACGGGCAATCTTGCCTTACTTTCAATCAGATTAAATGATTGATTATTGCATGCTTAGTTGTACCTTGTAGGTTTTTTTTCTCCTATGCATAGGAGTTCCTATCTTGTTGGGTTTCTTCTTCCACGTGCCTGCTGGTTGGGTTGTATGCGAACAACCAAACGCGTCCTTCAACGTTGGTTGGCCCATGTAACTTTCATGTGCGTGCCCTCGCGTAAGGAAACTTGCATTCGAATTAAAAAATACCGCTTCGGCCTTTAACAAAACGGGCTACATTTTTAGGTCAAACAAATTATTATTGCAGGTGATAATACTACAATATTAATTTAAATATTGTATGCCAACTTCAAAGTCAACACTTATTTGAAAAAATTGGCATCAACTAAAAAATGGTAACAATTTAGAAAATATTCGTAAATTTAATAAACATTTTATGAATTTAAATTTCAATAAAAAAAAATTATGAATTAAAAACATTCATTAAAATATTTATAAGTTTAACAACTGATTATGAGTTTAAAATTTTAAATCATGAAATCAATAACTATTCAAGAATTAAAAAATCATAATTTTACAAATATGAATGAATATTAGAAAATAATTACATTTTATAAATATTATAGAGTATGAAAACATTCATCAATTTGATAAAGGTGAAAAACAAAGGCACATAAAAGTCAAATGAAATAAAATTGAAATGGAGACAAATGCACTAAATAAGAGATTGTCGCACCGCATGGAACGAATATCCCAAGAACAATGGCTCGAAACATCCACAATACAAGAAAGGGGAAAGCACCCCATCTATGAAAAATGGTGCGACAAGAAGTTTTCAATCCGCCGAAGGATCATCATGCAACCGGAAGAGAAGTTTCTAGAACCATGTCTCTTGCCTTAATTGACTGAAATCGAATTGGAAAACAACATAGAGGGGTCACGTATTGATGTCCAAAGAAAGTTTTATGGTGCTGCTTAAATTGCAAGCTCTTACCTCATTCTCCCAGTTTATAGAAATTACGATCCACACGAGCAACACAAGCTTGGTGAGGCCACCACAAACGATGCCGAGCCAAAGCCCCTATTCAGAACCACAACAATTTCAGTCTTTCAGCCATATCCATTAATGTGGCCAGTGAAATGTTAAGTTGTGAGTACATACCATGCCGTTCAAATGCAGGACGAACGCAAGCAGGACAGCCAAGGGGATGCCTGCCAAGTAGAACGCGGCGAGGTTGACGCGCGCGCCGATCTTCTGCTCACCGCACCCATACAGCACCCCTGCGACGATGTTCAGGAAAGGATCATGTCGCCATGTTATGATTGTTGTAGCAATGTGAGGATTTCTCTGACTTATGGTAGGGTAGCTAGCTTGTAGTACCTGAAAGAGAAGCGTGGATTCCATCTGTGAAGAAAGACATGGCGAGGAGAGGTATCATCCTGGCAATGTATGTCACGACTTCCTCCTCGTTGCTGTACATGTAACCCCAGGATTTGCGAAGCAAAATCATTGTGATGGAGATGAGTGAGCCTGCAAACAGGGCCATACATATGACCACTTTGGTTGCCAGCCTCGCTGCCCGAGGTCTACCGGCACCAAGCTCATTTGAAACGCGTGTGCTGTATTGTATATGCAGAGGGGGGAAATCAGACACCAATCAGCATATATATATATATATTCAACTTTCACATTTTTTGTTTGTGAGTTTCACTGCACCTTATGGCTGTGCAGAGACCAGATGGCACCCTGAACAAGAGAGCGCCGGTGTTGATACTGCAGAATTGATTCAGTAATGCACAAGTTATTAGAAAGAAGAAAAGTGTTGTAATTGTAAGTAGTAAATATGCACTCAAGAGGTTGTCATGCATTTGATTACCATATTGACAATACTGAGGTTTCAAGCTTAGGATTAGGCAGGAGACCAGAGAGCAGCACAAGCAATTCAAACGACCACCATTCCAAGCTACAAATTTCAAAAAAACAAGGTTTAGTGCTAGACTAGATACGAATCTAGATACGGTACATTCATTTGAGCGATAAGTAAATTCGATGGGAAAGACTTGTTAATAAGGATATATTTTGTTTTGTCTCACCAAACCATCATGGCGGATTGCACAGCGAGGTGCGTAAACCTTGGCAGCTCCTTGAAGGCGTCCATGGAGAACCCGGTCCAGGTCCTCTTGCAGACGCCGGACAGCCTAGTGTACGCGCACAGCATGGCGAGATTCGTGGAGTAGGAGACGGCGCTGGCCAGGGCGGCGCCTTTGCTTCCCATGCCGGCCTTGTGCACCAGCGCCCAGCACACGGCGATGTGGCCCAGCGAGGTGACGGCGGAGCTGAGCATGACCGGCACGACGACGCTCTGCGCCTGCAAGAAAGCGGATGTGGCAGACGAGAGGGACGTAAGGGACGAGGGCCGGGATGAGCCACCGCGCGTAGGCGCCGGCCTCGGCGGCGATGCCCGGTTCCTGGCCGAGGAGCAGGAGGATCCGGGCGGTGTTGGCCCAGGCGAGGGCGATGGGGACGCAGGCGAGCGCCAGCACCAGCATCGCCCGCTGCTCGTAGACGCCGAGGAGGTGGTACCGCCGGGCGCCGAACGCCTGCCCGCACAGCGTGTTCAGGGCGGTCGCCATGCCGACGAGCAAGCTGAAGCCGGTGACGTTGGCGAGGGAGGTTGCGAGCGAGGCGCCGGCGAGGGGGAGCTCCCCGAGGTGGCCCACGAACATGACGGACAGGAGCTGCAGCGAGGACCGGAGGATGCCGCTCGCCACCAACGGCCCGGCCAGCCGCAGCAGTCGCTTCGCCTCCGCCGCATGCTCGCTCCTCTCCTCGGATCCCAGCAGGGGCTGCTCATCGACGCCCGACTTGTGCATTCTTGCCAGCTTTAGTTTACTACTCCCTCCGTCTCATAATATAGTAACATTTTTTAAGCTAGTCTAACTCAAAAAACATAGCTCACAACTGGGCGCTGGAGGAAGCAGTCGAGCAGGGGACATGAGGTCTGCGATCTGTGAGCAACCAACACTCCCAAACACAGCAACCGACAATATGAAATACAGTAGTAGTACTAATTAACTTTTCCAACCGTTAATGTATTATAATTTACTAGCAAACATGGCCTGCGTTGCAACGAGAAACAATGCATCACATATCTATGTTAAATGGGTTCATATATTGCAGTGGATTGCTAAAATAATGCCTTTAAATAAAACCAGTAAAAATACCTACAATGATTTTTCTATAATATACAAATTATATTAGTATAAATATTTAGATTAACAACAAATTTAAGGTTTATCTTTTAGCTCAATGTTCATGTATTATTACATAGAAACCATATTAAAACATGAGGCTGCGTCGTGCACCGCGTGCACCCTGTATCAAGGTTGTCGTGAACCATACATACCTTATATGTTCGGGCATCCATTTATAGAACTTATGGTCGACAATCTTACTCTATGCAGTGTTTTTGCGAAAACAAATAGATATTGGGCTCGCTAGAGATTATTCATATTCTATGACAACTATTTCAGTTTAAGAACTAAAATGATGAAATAACCAAAATGATGGATTACAATCGTCTAAGAGAATGTTGTAATTTCCTATTGAGAAAAGATGAGGATCTTCCATGTTTTTTCTTCGCACATGTTACATCCTTTTCTTCACAGCTATTATATTTTCCACGTATGTGGTCCCATGCACATATATAATTTTTCTTCACATATATTAGCCAACATAAAATTTCTTTTCTTCTTTCATTACATATAGCCCTTAGAATTGCAAGGACCAACCCCCCCCCCTCCCCGTAAATCAAGGTTTTTTGTCACATATTATATGTTTTTCCTGGACAACTATTATTCCCACATGTTTATGGCCACCATGCAATTTGTTTCTTTCCTTTATTACATACAACCCAAAAACCATATTTTAGAATAGCCTTTTCTCCTTTTTTTTCTTATTGCTCACATCCCACGAATCATGCACATATTTTTTTCTTCGCGGCTATTATTCCCACACGTTTGTTTTGCGGTCACCATGCAATTTCTTTTCTTCTTTTATTACATACATCTCACAAACACACTTTAATTAGAATAACTCTTTTTTCCTAATTTTTGAAGGGTTGCTCACATTCCACTAATCAAGCACATATTTTTTTCCACGGCTATTATTCCCACACATTTGTTTTGTGGACACCATGCAATTTTTTCCTTCTTTTATTACATACATCTCACAAACACATTTTAATTAGAATAACTCATTTCCTAATTTTTTAATGGTTCCATTTTTAATAGCAACGATTCCTTCCTTCTCCACGATTTTTAGTGATTTAAAGCAAAGTCCAACTCGGCCCATGCATATAAAGAAAACTCATTGCTGGTCCATTGACAAAAAAAACTGCCAAGCACGGCCATCTCAGCAAACAGTTTTTTTTTTGCTGGCCCCTTGAAGAAAAAAAATCTGCCAAGCAAGCCCATCTCAGCAAACAGTTTTTGTTTCTTGAATCATTGGAGTGCGGGTTGATTAGTTAAAAATAGAGG
The DNA here is from genome assembly GCA_950022295.1 of Bromus sterilis. NCBI lineage: Eukaryota > Viridiplantae > Streptophyta > Magnoliopsida > Poales > Poaceae > Bromus > Bromus sterilis. The sequence goes on from OX465598.1 coordinate 376,795,026, forward strand.
GGCTTCTTTAAACTCGTTCCTGGCCCATTGACGAAAAAAAACTGCCAAGCAAGCCCCCATCTCAACAAACAGTTTTTTTACTGGCCCATTGAACAAACAAAAAACTGCCAAGCAAGCCCATCTCAGCGAACAATTTTCTCTTTTTTTTTTCTTGAATCATTGGACTGCGGGTTGATTAGTTAAAAAAGAGGGGCTTTTTTAAACTCGTTGCTGGCCCATTGACAAAAAAAACTGCCAAGCAAGCCCATCTCAGCAAATAGCTTTTTTCTGGCTCGTTGAAGAAAAAAACTGCCAAGTAAGCCACTCAGCGAATAGTTTTTTCATTTTTTTTCTGGAATCATTGAACTGCGGGTTGATTAGTTAAAAATAGACTGACTTTTTTGCATAAACGACATGATGGACCAAGAAAGTCTCCTCCCTTTATTATTAAGGTAAAGATATGGCACAAGCTATCCAAACAAGTGTCCCGCCATCCAAAAATAACATCTGTCGAAACTCAAAACTAAACCTATTTCTACACTGTACACTGGTCGAAATAGAATAGCGAATCAGATTGGCTAGTACACTGAACCAAAATGTATCTACACGGGGGCAGCTGAAGCAGTCAGTCACCGCCGCCCTGCATGAGGCCGAGGAGGGAGAGGGAGAGGAATCGGGACAACACGACGAGGAACATAGGGCGGGAGGCGGCAGCGTCAGCAAGGGAGGCCGAGACGCACGGGAGCAGCACGGTGGACGCCGCTCGCAGCTGGCACGGGAGCAATACATCGGTTAGTGCTCTCATGAAATTGTACGGCGTCGGTTAGTGCTCTATTTTACATCCTGATGTCTAAAAAATTATATAAAAAATTAGCATATAACTGTTGTTGAAGTATTTTCTACTTGTATATATCAGGTCGTGGTTTCGATTTTGACAATAAGATAAAGGATATGAACGAAGCATGATCTATCAAGTTGTAAACGGGTGATATGATTATTTTTGTCAGTTCGGGTCGTGGTGGACATAACAACCCTACGTCTTGCATTTTCGGAGAAGCTTTTCCTTATCTTTGTGAAAAGGGAGAATGAGAGAGGAAGAAGAGGAACCCTCCAGCCGTGATGGTGGGTAGCTTATATAGAATTCTTAGTACAGGGCGGGGGGATCCAAAGCTAGCTGGCCGCCAGGAGATAGGACGGGCAAACGATTTGATTACGTTGCAACCACGACGATGGACGATGACCCTCTACTGTGCACGCACTAGCTAACAAAGTTGTCTGGTTCTTAGATTAATTAAAGGACGTCAGCAAAGACGCAAAGGGATGGCAAAGCCGAAAGAAATCTCACCTGATGACTTTTTTTCCCTCCTCTTCATTAAAAAATGTGCACAATTATTTTTATTAAATTATTCAACAATTCATAAAAAATAATACATAAATCAGCACAAACCCACATTTTGATATTTTTTACCGCTACATTTACCGGCTTGATGATGTCTCCTGAGCTCGCATCAACACATATATAGCATCATCTAATTGAGCCGCCTCACGGCAAGCCGAGAGGACCAACTGGCCTAGCGGATCTTCAGCGGAATAAAGGGCTAATAGTAGTACAGGGTGTCGCGCTACTACCAGCATGTTGCAGCTAACTCTATAGTAGCAACGCGGGTGCCATCTCGCACTACAACTAAAAATTAATAATTTTTTTATTAATTAAAAATAGCCACCAAAAACACAATCAATGTAAGGGCGGCAAAGCGAGAGAAATCTCAACTGGTCATCTTTTTTTGCCCCCTCATCACTAAAAATACATGTAGTTTTTCTTTTCTTTTGAATTAGACAAGAAAAATACATAGATCAACACAAAGCCATCTTTCAAACGACTTTTATCACTACATCTACAAACTCAATGATGTGTCCAAACCTCGCACCAACACACAACACCTAGTCAGTTGATCTCACCAAGTCGCCTCATGGTAAGCCGAGAGTACCAACTGGTCTAGCGGACCTGAGCGCAGATCGAATGCACATGCTCTAGAATCCTTTCTCGCCATCTTTCCTCGCCCCATCTTCAAGAGGGATCAACTGTCATCGATGCCACCATGATGCCAGACAATGCCATCATGCATGGTGCTAGACAACGCCACCATTCTACGGGCGCCAATCATCGAGACTCCATTGTGCCACAGCAACGGCATCACCACCTGCTCTAAAAAATTGTCCAAGAGGGAAAAATGACATTAAAGATGCCAATATCATTCGAACCGAGAGATTCAGATATAGGGTTTACACCGGGTCAGCCCGGGGCGAGGTGACGCGGACTGCAACGACGAAGAAACGATGTCAATTGTCAAAGATGTCGCCCTTGTTCGCTATGATCCAAGTCGGTTTGATTTTCACCAGCATTTGTGCCACTCCGACTCCGCGGCTGATTGGATCCACACGGTTTGATTTTCACGTGCATTTGTGCAGATGAGTTTTCTCTACAGTACTGCCGGAGTGCCGGGTCACCATCTCAACAACGACAACAACATTTTTCGGCTAACACTTTTCTTAACAATTTCAACGCACTGCGCCACGATTGCCAACGCACGAGGAATTATTGGTCACATACACCAATTCATAAACAACAAGGCGCGCCCACATCAGCGAGCGTCAAGCATCGTCGACGGAGACGAACTCGCGAACCGCGGCGAACATCTCCTCGGCCATCTCCGGCACGAAGAGCTCCCCAGCGTGGAACCCGGAGCCGTCAGTCTTGGCGACGACCTCCACGCCACAGTCCCTCAGCCACGCCGCGAACCCTCTCTGCCTGTCGATCAGCGGGTCGCCGTCGCTCCCGTTCACCAGGCACCGCGGCAGGCCGGCCACGGCTTCCTTCACCATCGCCTTTGCCGGGTTGCTGAACTCGTGGTCGCGGTCGGCGCCCGGCGGCAGCGCGAGGCTCCAGAGCTTGTCGTTGGCCTCCAGCGGCAGCATGAGGTCGTCCTCGGACCTCGCCTCGGACGGCGTCCGCTCGACGCCGCCGAGGTAGGGCTGGTGCAGCAGGAGGCCGCGCACGGCGGCGGGGCTGAGGTCCACGCCCTTGGTTCTGACGGCGGCGTGGAAGGCCATGTTCCCGCCGGAGCTGCTGCCCATGAGGAAGCACCGGGCGAGGTCGCCGTGCGCGGCCACCCAGGGGTCCTTGGGCGCCGCGTCGCGGAGCCACGTCAAGGCCGCGGCGGCGTCGTCGTATGCGGCGGGTAGGCGGTGCTCGGGCGCGAGGCGGTAGTCAAGGGAGGCCACGATGGCGGGGACGGCGGCCGCCATGGCCTCGCAGGAGGCGTGGTAGAAGGCGGTGTCGGCGTTGAAGACGACGAAGCCGCCGCCGTGGAAGTAGAGGATGACGGGGAGCTTGGTGGGCGACGGCGGGACGGTGCTGGGGAGGTAGAGACGGATGTAGGTGCCGAGGGAGGCGTCGAGCGGCACGTCCCGGCTGGAGACAGCGGCTCCTTGGGCGGCGTCGGAGGAGGCCGGGATGGCGGGGACGACGGGCCGCGTGACGGTGCCGTCCGCGTGGACGGCGATCTGCATGAAGAGGTTGTCCGCCTTGGACGGCGGCGGCGGGGGTGGTGGCGCAGCCGCGTCAACGTCGACGGCTACCGTGGCCGTGGCGTCGCCCATGGTCCTGGTGCTTTCCCACCGCTCCGCCGCTCGTCCCTGTTTTTGAGATGGTGGAGAAGCTGGTTGTTGTGGCGTACGTCTCCAATATCCAATTCCCACGGGTCTACTGTACGTGTTCATATATAAATTTCTCCTGGCCAGGACCAGACAATGATCTTCTTTCTGATTAGTTGAGTGATTGATGTGCCGCCTATCTCTCTATCTGGATCAACAGGTTCCATACTCACAAACGTCACCATATGGACTCTAAAGGTTGTGATGGCATATCAGCGGTAGGTATCTATTGTCATCATGGAAGTCAACAGCATCACATCTCTATCTATCTATATCTTTACCCAAATGACAATCTCTCCGTTTCTTTTTAGTTCGCATATAAGATTTGTCAGGAGTCAAACTTCATAAAATTTAATCACATTTCTATTAAAAAATATCAACTTCTACAACATTAAAGTTATACAATATGAAAATTAACTTAATGACTCATCTAGTGATATTAGTTTCATAGTGTGAATCTTGATAGTTTTTTCTATAAAGTTGGTCAAATTTTACCAAGTTTGACATCAGATTAATCTTATATGCAGAGTAAAAAGAAACAAAGGGAGTAAGTGCCTGACGTCACACACTTAGCATCTTGGACCGAACACTCCGTCTATCATTGATCTACTTTGCACGATTTTCGGAGCACTGACTCATACCATGCCATGTTTAAAAGCTGTGGGGTACAAGAGAAGTTAGCCCGAACACAGTCTTCACGGTGATACAGACCAAAAGTTGCCATGATGTTTACACTGAAGTTGCCACGGTGTTTATACTGAAATTGCCATCTTTATTTCATCTATTTTTTCTAGATTTAAAGCTACTTTTCACTCATCGGCAATGACCCTAGAGAGCTGCGGCAACGGGCAGTGTACGCCGAGCAGATATCCAACAGTCAAGAGGAGTGGGGGTCATGTTGCGCAGTATGACGGGTTCTTAGGATACATATGCGCCGGGGAGATTCTACGACGCACCTCAAATACGCGAGGGAAGGGGATTTGGTTCGGGGTGGAGCGGTTCTTGGTGTTGTGGTGCTGCGGTGGTGGCGAATCTAGTATACGACAACAACAGTTTTTAGTAATATATCGAGGATCCTATAGAGTTGCGACGACGACCTGTCAATCTGAAGCAGATATCCGGTGGTGGTGTGGGGGGATGTGATGCGCGGCAATTCTTGTTATAGCACATGACAATTATTATTTTATTGGATATGACAAATTTTATTTTTTGGACATGGAAATTCTTATTTGTAGGATATGTCAATTCTTGTTTGTAGGACATGTCAATTATTATTTTTAGGACATGACAATTCTTGTTCGTTGGTCATGGTAATTCTCGCTTGTAGGACATGTCAATTCTTTTGTTGGACATGTCAAAAAAAATTGGACATGGTAATTCTTGTTCGTTGGACATGGCAACTCTTGTTTGTAGGACATGAAAATTCTTATTACATGGAAATTTTAGTTTACAGGACATGACAATTATTACATGCGGGATATGAAACTATATGGAACATGGCATTTTTTGTTGGAATTGTTGGATATGGCTTTATTCCAATAGAACATAGCAAGTTTGACCTGGTGCAATAAGTTTACACCCCATGGAAATTTTGCCATGTTTTTTCATTTTTTATATAGATTGCGATGGATATTTGCACCTGACAATTTTTTATTTTTGCACATGGCAAACACATAGCATTTTTCTTTTTCAAACCATCCATGACAAATTCTTTTTTGTGTGAGATGTCAATTTATATTTTATATAGAGCACATTGGACATGACAATTTTTTGTGTGAGATGGCAAATCTTATTTTTGTATGTAAATTGTAGACATGACAATTATTTTTTATTGTACATGGCGATTTTTACACGTGTGAAATCACAATTCTTTATATGTTTGTCATACACATTCTTTTGTCATGTCAAATTGTTCAAATTTAGCAGAATTTGTTTAGTATAAATTTGCCATGGCAATTTTTTATTTACTCCTTTGATAATTTTATAGTTATAATTTTTGTTTTGATCATGGCAATTTATATTTTAAAAATTAATTACATTGTAGCAAAGGAAATAAATTATTTTAATCACAACATTTTTTTATTTTTGTACTAATGAGCTGAAAAGGCCCGGTAGAAAAAAGAAAGCGTTCGGACCAGGCCTATCCCACAACGAACAAAATCGTTCGGGTGGGAGGTAGAAACGGACCGAACAGGGCGTGCGGGTGAGCAACCTCCTGCCTGCACGTCCAACAGTTATCAGTGTGTTATCTTTATCTTTATCCAATAATGAAGAAAAATGCCTTCTTGATCTGTCATAGCTATTTTGTATAAAAAAACTCCTTTATATAGCTATTTAATCCTTCGCTAATTTTATAGTTATATTTTTATTTTTATCATGGCAATTTTTATTTTAAAAATTTATTGCATTTTAGAAAAGGAAATAAATTATTTTGATCACAACAATTTTTTATTTTTGTACTAATGGGCTGAAAAAGCCCGGTAGAAAAAAGAAAGCGTTCGGACCAGGCGTATCCCCACACCAAACGATATGTTCGGGTGGGAGGTAGAAACGGACCGAACAGGGCGTGCGGGCGAGCAACCTCCCGCCCACACGTCTGACATTTATCAGCGTCCTGTGTTTATCTTTATCTAATAATAAAGGAAAATGCATTTCTTGATCTATCATAGCTATTTTGTATAAAAAACTCCTCCTTTTACTGTGTATCAAGTGTCAGAAAAAAACGATTCATACACTAGCTGGGTTTTTAAGGCCTTCCTTTTCAACACTCTCGCGCCTCCTTACGTGTGGGCCTTCCGTTCGCTAAGGCCCATCCGGTTTTGGAGCAGAAATTTTTTGCAAAACCTCCGATCAAACCCAAGACCTTCATTTACCGAACGAAGCAATGCTAGCCTATGTCTTTGTTGAAAAAAAGGATAGTCCCACATCGGTTATTTCCATCGAACCATACCAATTTATATACACGCGAGTAACAAAAAGCATCACACCGGGGCTACAAAGAGTGAGCAGTTGGTTCTGATTACCAAATAAAAATGAAGAAATTACGACCACTGATGGCTCCACATGCAAGTAGGAAACATGGTTCAAGTGTTAGAAAATGGATTCTTATTTGAAGAGTGCCTAATCGCATGGATAAGCTCACATGAACACGTCAATTTTAGATTCAATTTGGATATTTTTTTGATTTTTTTTGAGGAGAAATTACAATGAAATAATATAGATAATACAGAGGAGATGTTGCTCTTTTTCCATTGGTCAGACAAGGAGGGAGAAGAAAGTAGGAAGGAGACGATGAACCAGGTGTATGGACGAACGAAAGAAAACAAACTTGCTGTGCCGCCACGGGTCCCACGGTGACCTGCAAACCTACGACTTCTGAAACAGCGGTGCGCAAAGAATTCATTAACGGCTGCTAAGCCGATAATTAAGGTACAGTACAACCATTAGAAAGAAGATAGTTGTCTAGTCTGATCCTGGCCGGAAGAAATTTTACATATATAGCAGGAGGTAAACCCGTGGGATTGTAGACGCCGCATCAACCATCTCAAACAGCGACGGCCGGAGCGGAAAGCAGCTAGCTCCGGCGTACCATACGATACATCACATCACCCGCCCATGGCCAAGTCGGACAACCTCTTCGTGCAGATCGCCGTCCACCCGGACGGCACCATGACGCGGCCCGTCGTCCCCGCCATCCCGCTCTCCTCCGACGCCGCCCAAGGACAAGGAGCCGCCGTATCCAGCCGGGACGTGCCCCTCGACGCATCCCTCGGCACCTACATCCGCCTCTACCTCCCCAACCTCAACCCTCCGCCGTCACCCACCAAGCTCCCCGTCATCCTCTACTTCCACGGCGGCGGCTACGTCCTCTTCCACGCCGACACCGCCTTCTACCACGCCTCCTGCCAGGCCATGGCGGCCGCGGTGCCGGCCATCGTCGCCTCCGTCAACTACCGCCTCGCTCCCGAGCACCGCCTCCCCGCCGCGTTCGACGACGCCGTCGCGGCCGTCATGTGGCTCCGCGACGGACGGCTCCGTCCGTCGAGGTCGTCGCCAAGACGGACGGCTCCGGATTCCACGCTTCTGAGCTCTTCGTGCCTAAGAAGGCCGAGGAGTTGTTCGCCGTGGTTCGCGACTTCGTCCACGCCGCTGCCGGCGATAGGGTTTTAAATTGCCGGCTATAGCTTAGCTATAGCTGCCGCTATTGTTGTTTGTGCAGCTATTGTTGTTTGTGCAGTGTATTCTGCTATTACCATTTCCTTCATAATCTAGTCGCCATAGTCGTCCGTTATAGTCTCAAATAACTCGGAAATAGCTTTTGGATCCCGAGCTTCATAGCTCTTTTAATTTTAAAATTTTTAAAAATCCAATTTTTAGGTTTTAAAAATATCTGATAAAAAACACACACGTACATATGGATGTATATTACTCGTTTTCAAAGTTTCATGGTGAAATATATTTGTATGCGAGCTACACAAAAATACAAAAAAAAATTCTAGCACACGTACTATTCACTATTAAAGTACATGAATTTATTTATTTTTTCTAGCTCACACAAAAGAGTATTTCATCATGAAACTTTCCAGAAATATGATATAAGTACACATCAATGTTCATGCGTGTTTATTTTCAGAATTTTTCAAATCTCAAAAAATATATTTTTCAAAACGCGGGGTCATGTGAGCTCGAGATCCAAAAATCCCCACTCCAAGTAAGTACTAACCTATTACCCCAAATAGCTGTATCAAAAGATCATGCGCTAAAGGCAATTGTCGGTAAAAAAAAACTTGGGCAGCGATGCTTGAGTGCTAACGCTGATCTGCACGCGCCTTGTTGTGTTGATGGGATGTTGTTGTATTTTCGATCATGTAAATGTTTGTTGTGACCAATAACATGCCATTGTACGCAACGTGGCGTGGTGCATTGAAATTGTTTATAAAACTTTAAACTGATAGTGATTGATGTTTATGGATCCGCAAGAGCTAAACGACAGTCGCCTAAGAATAAGTTTAGTGCCAGTTGCTTTTTTTAAGGAAGGAAGAAGCAGCCAGAGAAAGGGAAGAAGAAGACGCCGACTCACCGAAGAAGCCCTTTAGGTCTATTTTAGGGTGGAAGACAACCTCATTATGACCCTGTTTGGTTCGGCTGCTGATTTATGAAAATCTGTTGCGGAAAATTGGAAGCATCTCCCGGGCAGATTTCAAATTTCCGCAGCAGATTTTCAGAAATCGTTCGAAGATTCGCTCTTTGATTCGTTCGTACGTGTATTTTCTGGCTGTGCTTCGGTGGAATCCGACAGCAAAATCGTTTGAAGGTTTGCTCTTTGGTGGAATCCCTGTTTGGTTCGGCTGTGGATTTTCAAAATCTGACTGACAAAGTTGAACCAAACATGGCCTATGTATCTTAGGGAGTTGAAACAAATCATGGAAGATTGTGGTCGGCGATAGAAGAAAAGGTTTCATGGCCACTGAATCTATATCCAACGGTGGGACGAAATCGACTTACTAAAAAAATTAGTTAACTGACTCATAACCACTAATTTATGAACAACAATAATAATGGTTGTAAGTCTTGAAAAAAGAATCCCCTCCGCCACATGTCTCTTTGCACGTCTTTGCCTCCAACTCCGCGGCTTCCCTACCCTGAGTGCAGCTCGAGGCCCTTGCTGGGATGTCTTGGCTTCTAGCTCCGACCACCTTCCTCGTAGCACCAACAGATGTAACACCATGTCGCCCCTGTCACAACTTTGCACATAGATGGTTGCAGCATCTCCAATGACGGTTGCACCATCGCGCCGCGTATGATTGGTTGCAACATCTTTGGCAGTGGTTGCAGCATCATGTTGCTTCGTCACTCTTTTGATCCCGCCGTTGTAGCTTCGCGCATCCTCGAATCCATCATCTTCGCACACAGGCTGCATCATCATGCGTCTCCGTCGAAACTCCCACACCACCGTCGTAGCTTCACTTCTCATCTACGTGTACTGGTTGCAGCATAACACCTCTCGGCCATATCTTTCTTATGCTACTAGCCTCGGTGTTCCTTACACTGATTGATTGTGTCTTCATTGATGTCCTTTAATCAGAAGAACAAAAAATATCTTTATTAGTTAATGCATGCACAGTATCGGGTCATTGTCGCTTGTCATGTTGCAAACATAATAAAATCATGTATTCATCTTATCTCCCAGCAGCCAGCGTTGGATACCAAACACGATACCTTATACATTGCGATGGAAATTGATGGCAATACTATTTGACATGCATGTTTGAATAATGAGCTTGATCTTTTTTCATACATATTTACATGTTGAGTTGGCATGTGTACATATTAAGAGAGATATGTTACTTGTGATGAGCTACTTTAATACTACTAGCAAACATGTCCGTGCGTTGCAACGGGAGATAAATATTTGGTGGTGACCAAGTTGGTGTTGATTTTCCAAAACGATAAGTAAACTCGCACGGAGAAGAAACCGACGAGCGCGCAGTGGCAACTATGTCGCCGAGGTGAGGTGTTCTGCCGACTGCGCCAAACCCATACACTATTATACCCAAATTGGTTTTTGTACATACCTAAACTAAACTAAACAAAAATTCATCCCAATAAAACCCAGAATAAGAACCAAACCATTTTACATGGTTATTAAAAGCCATTCTCAAATTTTACGTTGTAGCGCGTTTGTCGATGACGCGGTCATGCGATGTCCGTGGGGGGGGGGGGGTGTTGTCGGCGGTACGATGCAGCCCTCATCGCGCGATGTAGGGGGTGTTGGTTGGTGGCTGCCCGCACTGCGATGCACCCCTCATCGTACACCTCGTTGGTCGGGTTTGTTGGTGCTGCCTTGGAGGTTCGGGCGGGCGACATACCGACGGGACGTTGATACTGCGTTGCAGCTTTGTCTCGCTGTCGGGTTGCCTATCACCGGCCTAATTAGTAGCCCATTTTTACTAGAAAATTGTGTTTGAATCTCGAGCTTCATGGAGCCCTTTTTTTTAATTGAAAAATCAAAATTGTAGGTTTAAAAAAATCTGAATTTTTTTACACACACATATACGGTAAAATACATTTGTGTACAAGCTACACAAAAATTATATAATTACGTATTTCTAGTACTTGTACTATTCACCATTAAAATATATGAAGTTGTCTTTTTATGCAGCTTGCACCAAAGTGTATCTGAGTGCAAAATTTTCCAGAAATGTAGTATATATCTCTATATTCATGTGTACATTTTTCAGATTTTTCTAAAACTTGAAATATGTGTTTATTTTTATTTTAATTATTATCACACATATGAAATGGCATCATATATGTTTTATTAATTATTCACATATATGTTTTATTAGGCTGATGCATGCGGCCGACCACATCCTTCTTTTTCTTTTTCGTTCACGCTGGCCTTTTCTATTCACTATTAAAATACATGAAATTGTCTTTTTATGCAGTCTGCACCAAAGTTTATTTGAGTGCAAAAATTTTCAGAATATAGTATATATCTCTATATTCATGTATACTTTTTTCAGATTTTTCTGAAACTTAAAATATGAGTTTATTTTTATTTTATTTATTAGGTGTGACGACCCGTGTCATTAACAAATGGGTAATGACACTAGTCCTTAGATTATTTCTTGCCACGCAGGGAAATAGCTAGAGATGGTCATTTATATTACAATACCTTGCCACGCAGGGCTATAAGTCTCAAGTAGGCTTCTCACAAGTCTGCCAAATTATTACATCTCCTAATACTGGAGTTTTTAACTAGTAATATTAGACTGGTGGTGCTAAGGTAGTCCCTGAATTACATAGCCTTAGACCATAAGGTATTTATTCATCCCAACTACCATATGTGGCCTCCAGATCATACATATCGCTAGTTGGTTCCACATTAAGATCTTCGGTATAGTAGTAGCCATCATCATTGCTCTCTGCACACGGTCCAGTAGACATCTCATACAAGCTTTGCTCTAAGAAAAGGGGGATAATAGCAAGAGTGAGTACAAAGTACTCAGCAAGCATATATATAGCGAAATGCAAACACTCATGAATCTGTGTCAATAATTCAACAAGTCCTACTTCAACTCAACACTTTTTAAAATAAAGTTTTGTTGAAGAAAAGTCCAGTTCAATTTAAGAAAAACTATAAATCACTTATATTTCGAATATGAACCAGCAATAGGTTCCCGTAGTCTCCAATCCAAGAGACGGGCATGATCATGATTTAGTTTAGCACTGCGCAGGCTGTATCACTTTACCCACATGAACTCTGATTTTTATTGCTCTCACAATTCATCGTATGCAAGACTTGGTCAGAGTTCAAAGCTTTTTCTCATTAGTACATTGTACTTCCACCCGGCTAGGAGTTCCCTAGTCGTTGTATCAAGCAGAGACACTTGACACTCATCACTAATGCACCCATCCGGCATTAGCTTGGGAATTCATCACCCAACCTACTACTACATGTGGATAGTAAAATGACTAAATAAGTAGTAGGCCTTGCCTGCCATTTATTAGGCAGGCCTGTGGTCAATACGATTTTTATACGGTAAACAAATACAAGTGAAAGTTTATTTATCCTAATATGATAACCATACGTAGAGGGTCCCACCTTCTATTATATCCATCTCGGGCACCCTCTATCCACCAAGTAAAATAAAACTGGTAGGTTAACTGCTCCATCAGTTAACCCGCCAACAGTCCACTCGACACACAATTTATTCCAAAATCATTTTATGCATGTTGATGATAAGATATAGTAGAAAATAGTTTTCTTATGGAAAATAATTCTACTCAGCATGATCAATGAAAAGCTTGCCTGAGTTTTTATACTCAAACTCGGACTCAAACTGCTTTTGTAGTTCCTTCTTCTCCAGACCTTGCTCGCTTCCTGCAGGTCGACGAATATATATACCGAGACTAAGTCGAATGGATCACTAAAATAAATATACGCCGGTGCAGTGTGGCAGTCCTACAGTCATTGAGATTTATAAACCTGAAATTTTCTTATACAAGCTATTTTATATGCATTAGTGTGGTGAGAAGCTAGCATTATTTAAGGGGGCATCTGATTTCCTGATTAGTACTAATGGCCAGAGTGTGTGTACGTGTTGGTTTAGATTATGCTTCCCTTTCACTTTTGTAGTACTAGTACTACTACTACTATCCTACTCCAAGTTCTGAATCGAGCAACACACAAGTAGTACCAGACCAACTAACTCACGCCCCCTCTTATCCATCAGTTTCTTTTCCCCTTTGCCCAGGTCGCTCTCCTCCAGGGCGCCGCCAACGACAGGAAAGATGCCGCTGCCGGATCCTCTACTCTGCTTCCCCCTGATTTTAAATCCCTAGATTTTCCAGTGGATTCCAGCCCCAACCCTCCAATCCTTCTCTGATTTCTATTGATTTGCAGGTCACTGGACTGAGTTCTAGGATGGAATCGCCTGCTACGGCCGCCGATCTGCTGCTAGATGATGTGGGCTGGAGTTCCAGCGTGTGGCCATGGAACAGATCCGTGTATGTGCAGGTCAGCGGTCCCTTTGTTCACCCCCCTAATTTCTTGATGCTCCAGGTTGCTCCAGTGTTAGTAGATTAATTTTTTTTCCCATGTATGTGTGTGTGTGTTGAGCAAGTTGAAGCCTGTGCAAGATTTAGATGTATTGCTGCTGCTTAATATTTGATTTATTTGATTTACTTGCTTAAGGTTATATCCTCTGTGAAAATCCTGATGCTAAAGTCTTAGGATTGTGATTTCCTTCACTGTGCCATATGCTACAAATCTGAATCACACTGTATAATTTCAGAGATGTTGCCTCTGTGAACTTGCATACACTGCTTGATCTATTTTATTTCAGTTAGTTTACATCCTCATCCAGTCTGCTTCCTTAGATATTTATTCTTAAGATTTGGGATAAATGTGGACTATGCATTTGTGTGCATCCTGGGAATGACTAGTGGATTTGTGTGCATCTAGGGTGGCTTCCTTGTGTATGTGCGTACTGAATAATGGCAGAATAAGAATCACCTTTTTGCTTGCTGAAGTTGCTATTATCTGCTCTAAATCTTGATCCCTTGCTACTGCTCCTAGCTTCAGCCTTCACCCTAGCAACCAAATCTTTTCCTCTAACCCTCCCACTACGTTTTGGTGGTAGTGACCACAAGTCACCATCTTGAGTTATTGATCTTGGATTTTGTTGGTTGTGGACAGGAGAGTGAATGCTACTAAGAAAGGGAAGCTTTGTCTGGCTATTTGGGGATAGAGTGGAGGCCGGTGAACTTTGCCCAGGCTTGCGCTGCACTCCCTCCATTTAATAATTGAGCTCTCCTCCTCCTGGTATGGTTGCCCATCCCTTTTCTCCACTGTTCTCACATGTGCTAGCTTCTAATTGGCTGGAGGTTGCAGCCCATACATAGACTACACTGTTGCCCAATTGACTACTAGTATATGTGCACGTGAGGTGGTGGTTGGTGTGTGTCAAGTGTGCCTTGAAATCTTGGCTGACTCAGATATTTTTGTGTGGTCAAAGTAGTCTTGCTGTAAAATATTATAGTATGGTCTCCTATGTTTTTTTCCAAGAATTGTAATACTCAAGTACTATGTATTTATTTCAATTATATGAATAAATATCTGATTGAGACTTTTGTATTTGTTGCATAAATCTAGGATGTGTTAATTAACTCTTAATAATTATTTTCTTAATTATACTTAAGTGGTAAAGATTAATGAAAAAAATAGGGGTCGTTACATCCTACCCTCCTTAGAAAAATATTTCGTCCTCGAAATCGAAAACTTACTTAAAAAGGTTGGGGTAGGTCTCTCGTAGGTCTTCCTCCTTCTCCCATGTAGCTTCGCGAACGGAGTGGTTCCTCCATTGCACCTTGCAGAATCGCATTGTTCTTGTCCTGAGCTTGCGGTCTTCGACTTCTAATATCTTCAATGGACGCTCTTCATAGGTTATGTCTGGTTGTAATTCAATCTCCAAGTCTGATACTTGTGGTGGTGGCTTGTTGCATTTCTTAAGTTGAGATATGTGGAAAACATTGTGAATCCTTGATAGGTGTTGTGGTAATTCCAACTTATAGGCAGATGTGCCCTTCTCCTCTAAAATTTTAAATGGGCCAACATATCTAGGACTCAGCTTCCCTTTAATTCCAAAGCGTCGAACTCCTCTCATAGGTGATACTTTTAGATAAACCAAGTCTCCTACTGCCAATTGCATATCTCTTCTATGTCGGTCAGCGTAGCTCTTCTGCCTACTTTGTGCAATCTGAAGTCTTTCCTTGATTAGTTGGATCTTCTCATCATTCTCTCTTACTATGTCTGGACCAAGTAATGGTCTTTCTCCAACCTCATACCAACATATAGGTGATCTGCATTTCCTCCCATACAATGCTTCATATGGAGCCATTTGTATGCTAGATTGATAACTATTATTGTAGGCAAACTCTGCTAGGTGTAGATGCTTATCCCATGATTCTCCAAAGTTAATTACACATGCCCTCAACATATCCTCAAGGATCTGATTTACACGCTCGGTTTGACCGTCGGTTTGTGGATGATAAGCTGTGCTAAAATGTAGCTCAGTTCCAAGAGACTTTTGTAGGCTTTTCCAAAAGCTAGATGTGAATACGGACCCACGGTCAGAAGTTATGGTCTTTGGCACACCGTGGATTGCAACTATTCTCTCTAAGTATATTTCAGCCAACTTATCAAAGGAATATTTCTGGTTTGTGGCGATGAAGTGTGCTGACTTAGTGAGTCGGTCAACCACAACCCATATCGCATCCTTTTTCTTTGGTGTCATAGGTAAACCAGTAATAAAATCCATACATATATCCTCCCATTTCCAATCTGGTGTCTCTAGCGGTTTCAGCAATCCAGCAGGTCGTTGGTGTTCCGCCTTTACTCTCTGACAAGTATCACACTTGCTAACATATTCTGCAATTTCCCTCTTCATACCAGGCCACCAAAAATTTCCCTTCACATCCTTGTACATTTTTGTGCTCCCAGAATGGATAGTGTACATGGTGTCATGAGCTTCACGCAAAATAACTTCTTTAATTTCAGGGTCATTTGGTATACAGATCCTACTATGGTTCCAAAGAACTCCTTCTCGGTCCAATCTAAACTGGGAAGGCTCCAGCTTGAATTCTTCTTGTTTCCTCTTTGATGAATGCATCCATTGCTTGTTTTTCCTTAATCAGATCTAGCAATGTGGGGTGAAATGTCATGGCTGCTATATTGGCTGTTAGTGTGGCCTCTCTCAGCTCTATTTCCATTTTAGCAAGATCCTCTAGCAGTCCTTTGTCATATACTTCAATGGAGAGATGGTTACATTGCTTCTTTCTACTAAGTGCATCTGCCACTACATTTGCTTTACCAGGGTGTTAATTAATTGTCAAATCATAATCTTTGATTAGTTCCAGCCACCTCCTCTGCCTCATGTTTAGCTCTTTTTGAGTAAATATATATTTGAGACTCTTGTGGTCGCTGTACAGTGTGCACTTAGAACCATACAAGTAGTGCCTCCAAGTCTTAAGTGCAAACACTACTGCTCCCAGTTCTAAATCATGGGTGGGATAGTTTACCTCATGCGTCCTTAGTTGCCGAGAAGCATAGGCTATTACTCTATCATTTTGCATCAAAACACATCCCAACCCATATTTAGAAGCATCACAATACACCACATAATCTTGTCCACTTTCAGGTAATGCCAAAACTGGTGCTGTAGTTAACCGTTTCTTTAGTTCTTGAAAACTTCTCTCGCAATCTTCGGTCCAAATAAACTTAGCTTCTTTTCTGAGCAGTTTAGTGATAGGTGTTGTAATCTGAGAGAACCCCTTTATAAATCTGCGGTAGTATCCTGCAAAGCCTAAGAAACTCCTTACCTCACTTGGATTTGTCGGTTGAGCCCAAGACAAATCAGTCTCAATTTTTGATGGGTCTACCTCAACTCCTCTCCCTGAAATTATGTGCCCCAAGAAAGCTACTTGTTCCAGCCAAAACTCACATTTACTGAATTTTGCATACAACTGATTCTCCCTTAAGATTTGCAATGCTATCCTCAAGTGTTCAGCATGCTCTTCCTCACTTCTTGAATATATCAATATGTCATCAATAAAGACCACTACAAACTTGTCAAGATATTCCATAAAAATCTTATTCATCAAGTTCATGAACATAGCAGGTGCATTGGTTAGGCCGAAAGGAACCACTGTGTACTCATGGTGCCCATACCGAGATACAAATGTCGTTTTCTCAATGTCCTCTTCCTTCATTTTCATTTGGTGATATCCAGATCTCAAGTCAATTTTTGAAAAGACACATGCACCCTTGAGCTGATCAAATAAGTCATTTATTCTCGGTAGTGGATATTTATTCTTTATAGTTACCTTGTTGAGGTCTCGAAAATCTGTGCATAGCCTCAACCCTCCATCTTTTTTCTCTGAAAATAATACTGGTGCTCCCCATGGTGACATGCTTTCTCTAATAAATCCTTTTTCTTTCAGCTCATCCAATTGTTCTATAGCTCTACTAACTCTGGTTGTGACATCCTGTAGGGTCTCTTGGAGATTGGTGTTGTCCCGGGCATTAAAATAATGCTGAACTCCAACTCCCTATCAGGTGGCATACCCGGTAGCTCATCCGGAAATACATCAGGAAACTCGCAAACCACAGGTATATCTTTCACCTCTTTCTTTTGTTCTCTTGCTGCCATCACTAAGGGATCATCGGGTTTGGTTCTACTCCCAAAATATACCAGCCTAGAGCCATCTGATCTCCTTATGGATACACTTTTAAGTTCACAATCTACCCTTACTCCATTAGCAGCTAGCCAATCCATCCCAAGGATTACTTCTAACCCTGACAACTCTATGACATGCAGGTTTGCTAAAAATTTGGTGTTTTGGATTATTATTGGCTGATTCTTGCTCATTGCCTCTACCATAATCTTCCCTCCAGGTGAGTTAACTCCTAAAGCCTTTCACAATGGTGTGCATATTAATCCATTCTTATTCACAAATTCTTGGGAAATAAATGAGTGTGTGGCACCGGAATCAAACAAAACTATACCAACTGAAGGAGGAATAAGTAGCTTACCAGTAACAACATCTGTAGCCTCTCCTAGTTGCTCTGCAGCCACATAATTTAGCCTTGGCTGTCCTCCCACCGGTCCTCCACGCCCAACTCCTCTTGTTGCATAATTCATAGGTCCGCCTTGTCCCCGCCCAGCTGGTGGACGAAAAACTTGAGTCTGCTGCCCTGGTGGCCTTGTTGGGTTTGCTGCAGGATAGGTGCAATTGATCTTGTGGTGTCCTGGTCTTCCACAATTGAAGCATACTCCTGAGCCTTTCATACACTCATGAGTAGCATGACCCTTTCCACATTTGCCACACTTAGGAGCAAAGTTTGGCTGATTAGGGAAGTTAGGCCTCGGTGGTGGCATACGAGGATGCCCTCGTCCATGCATCATCATAGGACGTGGGGGTTGCATTGTGGGGCGTGGGTCTATCCTCGCCTTCTTTCTCCTTTCTTCACTTAGGTTGGCATGCTCATTCTCAAGTACAAAGGCCTTGTTCACGAGGTCCTGAAATTCGGTAATCCCGTGAATCGAGAGGTGCATTTTCAGGAATGGATGCAGCCCCTCCATGAACTTTTCCACCTTCTTGGCTTCGGTATCCACATCATCTGGAGCATACCTTGCTAATTCATTAAATTGGTTTAGGTACTCGTTCATCCTCTTACTACCTTGGGTTAAATGATGAAATTCCCTCTTCTTGATATCCATCTTTCCCTTTGGAATGTGGGTTTGGCAGAAGTTCAACTTGAATTCCTCCCAGGTGATAGGCTGGTTATTAGCTCGATTAAGGCTGAAATTCCTCCACCAGGCTGCTGCTGGACTGATTAGCTGGTGTGATGCATATCACACCTTCTCTTCATTTGAACACCCTACGGTTTCCAGCTTCTGCTCTACTTATGTCAGCCAGTCATCCGCCTCTAATGGATCCACCGCCTTGGAGAATGTGGGTGGTTGAGTTTTCAGAAATTCTCCCAAACTAACTCCTGCACCGGGTAATGGTGCTCCTCCAGGAACTAGCCTTGTTAGTATAGCCTCGAGGAAGCGATTCTGGTTCTCTTGGGACTCTCTTCGAGAATTCTCCATGAACTTAAGGACATCTCCAAGGTTGCCTTCTCCACCCATAAGTCCAGAACTGCCCGCATTGCCAACTTCTGGGTTACTTGGAAGTTGGACCGGTCTAGGCAGAGCACTCTGATTTTCTGAAGCTGGAGTACCACCATGCTGATCCTGGGCACTTGATCCCAACCGAAAGACAAGGTCTTGCTCACTAAGGCCATGGTTGTCCATCCTGCATGATTTCTATATTTGGTTAGTTATTTATTTCTTTTTGCATGATTATTGATTCAAATCAGCAAGCACAAGTGCAAGCGATACCAGTAAATAACATGCTGCTCTAAGATGGTATTAGTCAGTAGGAAGGATACTGCACCTAAAGTGCATGCATGGCAGGAGATACATATATTTTGTCCAATTTTTTTTCCTCTGATTATTTATGTATCCATAATTCAATGGCAAGCAGTTTTATTATCTGCCTAGTATGATTCTGTCACATTTTTTTAACCAAAAGCACACAACCGTATACGTCACCAAAAGCCTTCTACTGCCCGAGTCATATACTACAGGACAAGTACTTATATTACAAAGGGGTACATCACATAGGTCCAATTAAAGGCGTAACTGCGTCACTACTACAACCCTCACAGCACATATGGTCCAGTGCATCCTACTAGTACATCTGGGACATACTCGGCCTTGCAGTTCACACATATATTACATACCACACATGTTCAGGCTGCTACAATACCAACTGCTACTGGTCCCAAAAGACTAGTCTATTGTCAAGGCGTCCCACGCTTAAGATTCCGACGTCTTGGAGCTTGATCAAGGGATGTTGCTGCCACTGCCATTGCTGCTGCCACTTCCATTGCTGCTGCTGCTGCCATTGCCATTTTCATTGCTGCTACCACTGCCACTCGCTCCTAGCCCAAGTACTTGCGCATAGGAAGTAGCCTCTCTATACTCCCTCATGCTAACACTCATGCGTGGCTGGGTAATTTCAGACTCACGTGGTCGTGGAATAGGGAAGTGGGGTAGCTGCTGCTCTATATTCGGCTGTAGGTCTGGTTCAGCTATAGGTTCGAGTAGTGGTTGAGGTGGTGTAGGTGGTACTTCTGGTGAGGGTGGAGCTAGCGGCTCATTTGGGTTCTCTACTTCCTCCATTCCTTCCGGTTCCTCAAATTCTACCTCCTCTGGATCCTCTTCTTCTTCCTCTTTAACATCATCTGGTACTATTATAGGATTAAGAATGCCTCCAGGCAAAACATTTAGTGCTTCCTGCAGCACCATCTTATCATGTTCGCTCAGCTGGAAGCATTGATACCAGAATTGGGTTGCTTCTTGGTGCCTAATAAGCTCTTCCTTCATGGAGTGGTACATAATCACATCAGCAATCATTGCCATACTAGAAGTGGCGCTAACTGTTGAAGCTGCAGGTGCAGGCTGGGCTGATGATGACCCAACACCAAGGCTTGTTCCGCTAGGTCCTTGCTGGTAGCTCTGACCAAAACTTCTAGAATCAAATGCCGGCAAGTCACGGTATCCGGTGGTACGCAATTTCTCTCCAAAGCGTGCTCGCAGCCCAAGCATAGCTTCCTTAGCAACCTCTTGCATGGGTATGGTGTCATCAAAAGACCGCTGCATTGTGGAGAGTTCCACATAGAAGCCTATGTCCGATGGAATACCGCTGAGCACGAGAACTATGCGTCGATAGGAGTACGTTCCATCATCTGGTATCTCTTCAAAGAATTCTGGACAAGGTGCCCCAAGCTCTTGCATCATTTGCCAAAGTAGCAGGACATGCTGGCCACGAACCCTTGAAGGTGGAATTCTAATTCGAACCATCCTGCAATAGGTTTCTAATTAGCATGGTAAGCATCTAAAGGTATGCAATAGGTTTCTAATTAGCATGGTAAGCATCTAAAGGTATGCAATAGGTTTCTAATGAACATGGTAATCATCTAAAGGTACTGGACTGAATAATACAAGGTGTGGGATTAACTAGGGATGTCATATAGCAAGTATGGGTTCTAACTTAAGTATTCCAACCGTCTCTAACTATCTGCGTGGCCCTCGAAACCATTGCTCTGATACCACCTGTGACGACCCGTGTCATTAACAAATGGGTAATGACACTAGTCCTTAGATTATTTCTTGACAAAATCACATTTTGTCAAATAATAATCCAGGTCAGAGATGTGCAACAGGGAAATAGCTAGAGATGGTCATTTATATTACAATACCTTGCCACGCAGGGCTATAAGTCTCAAGCAGGCTTCTCACAAGTCTGCCAAATTATTACATCTCCTAATACTGGAGTTTTTAACTAGTAATATTAGACTGGTGGTGCTAAGGTAGTCCCTGAATTACATAGCCTTAGACCATAAGGTATTTATTCATCCCAACTACCATACGTGGCCTCCAGATCATACATATCACTAGTTGGTTCCACATTAAGATCTTCGGTATAGTAGTAGCCATCATCATTGCTCTCTGCACATGGTCCAGTAGGCATCTCATACAAGCTTTGCTCTAAGAAAAGGGGGATAATAGCAAGAGTGAGTACAAAGTACTCAGCAAGCATATATATAGCGAAATGCAAACACTCATGAATCTGTGTCAATAATTCAACAAGTCCTACTTCAACTCAACACTTTTTAAAATAAAGTTTTGTTGAAGAAAAGTCCAGTTCAATTTAAGAAAAACTATAAATCACTTATATTTCGAATATGAACCAGCAATAGATTCCCGTAGTCTCCAATCCAAGAGACGGGCATGATCATGATTTAGTTTAGCACTGCGCAGGCTGTATCACTTTACCCACATGAACTCTGATTTTTATTGCTCTCACAATTCATCGTATGCAAGACCTGGTCAGAGTTCAAAGCTTTTTCTCATTAGTACATTGTACTTCCACCCGGCTAGGTGTTCCCTAGTCGTTGTATCAAGCAGAGACACTTGACACCCATCACTAATGCACCCATCCGGCATTATCTTGGGAATTCATCACCCAACCTACTACTACATGTGGATAGTAAAATGACTAAATAAGTAGTAGGCCTTGCCTGCCATTTATTAGGCAGGCCTGTGGTCGATACGATTTTTATACGGTAAACAAATACAAGTGAAAGTTTATTTATCCTAATATGATAACCATATGTAGAGGGTCCCACCTTCTATTATATCCATCTCGGGCACCCTCTATCCACCAAGTAAAATAAAACTGGTAGGTTAACTGCTCCATCAGTTAACCCGCCAACAGTCCACTCGACACACAATTTATTCCAAAATCATTTTATGCATGTTGATGATAAGATATAGTAGAAAATAGTTTTCTTATGGAAAATAATTCTACTCAGCATGATCAATGAAAAGCTTGCCTGAGTTTTTATACTCAAACTCGGACTCAAACTGCTTTTGTAGTTCCTTCTTCTCCAGACCTTGCTCGCTTCCTGCAGGTCGACGAATATATATACCGAGACTAAGTCGAATGGATCACTAAAATAAATATACGCCGGTGCAGTGTGGCAGTCCTACAGTCATTGAGATTTATAAACCTGAAATTTTCTTATACAAGCTATTTTATATGCATTAGTGTGGTGAGAAGCTAGCATTATTTAAGGGGGCATCTGATTTCCTGATTAGTACTAATGGCCAGAGTGTGTGTACGTGTTGGTTTAGATTATGCTTCCCTTTCACTTTTGTAGTACTAGTACTACTACTACTATCCTACTCCAAGTTCTGAATCGAGCAACACACAAGTAGTACCAGACCAACTAACTCACGCCCCCTCTTATCCATCAGTTTCTTTTCCCCTTTGCCCAGGTCGCTCTCCTCCAGGGCGCCGCCAACGACAGGAAAGATGCCGCTGCCGGATCCTCTACTCTGCTTCCCCCTGATTTTAAATCCCTAGATTTTCCAGTGGATTCCAGCCCCAACCCTCCAATCCTTCTCTGATTTCTATTGATTTGCAGGTCACTGGACTGAGTTCTAGGATGGAATCGCCTGCTACGGCCGCCGATCTGCTGCTAGATGATGTGGGCTGGAGTTCCAGCGTGTGGCCATGGAACAGATCCGTGTATGTGCAGGTCAGCGGTCCCTTTGTTCACCCCCCTAATTTCTTGATGCTCCAGGTTGCTCCAGTGTTAGTAGATTAATTTTCTTCCCATGTATGTGTGTGTGTGTTGAGCAAGTTGAAGCCTGTGCAAGATTTAGATGTATTGCTGCTGCTTAATATTTGATTTATTTGATTTACTTGCTTAAGGTTATATCCTCTGTGAAAATCCTGATGCTAAAGTCTTAGGATTGTGATTTCCTTCACTGTGCCATATGCTACAAATCTGAATCACACTGTATAATTTCAGAGATGTTGCCTCTGTGAACTTGCATACACTGCTTGATCTATTTTATTTCAGTTAGTTTACATCCTCATCCAGTCTGCTTCCTTAGATATTTATTCTTAAGATTTGGGATAAATGTGGACTATGCATTTGTGTGCATCCTGGGAATGACTAGTGGATTTGTGTGCATCTAGGGTGGCTTCCTTGTGTATGTGCGTACTGAATAATGGCAGAATAAGAATCACCTTTTTGCTTGCTGAAGTTGCTATTATCTGCTCTAAATCTTGATCCCTTGCTACTGCTCCTAGCTTCAGCCTTCACCCTAGCAACCAAATCTTTTCCTCTAACCCTCCCACTACGTTTTGGTGGTAGTGACCTCAAGTCACCATCTTGAGTTATTGATCTTGGATTTTGTTGGTTGTGGACAGGAGAGTGAATGCTACTAAGAAAGGGAAGCTTTGTCTGGCTATTTGGGGATAGAGTGGAGGCCGGTGAACTTTGCCCAGGCTTGCGCTGCACTCCCTCCATTTAATAATTGAGCTCTCCTCCTCCTGGTATGGTTGCCCATCCCTTTTCTCCACTGTTCTCACATGTGCTAGCTTCTAATTGGCTGGAGGTTGCAGCCCATACATAGACTACACTGTTGCCCAATTGACTACTAGTATATGTGCACGTGAGGTGGTGGTTGGTGTGTGTCAAGTGTGCCTTGAAATCTTGGCTGACTCAGATATTTTTGTGTGGTCAAAGTAGTCTTGCTGTAAAATATTGTAGTATGGTCTCCTATGTTTTTTTCCAAGAATTGTAATACTCAAGTACTATGTATTTATTTCAATTATATGAATAAATATCTGATTGAGACTTTTGTATTTGTTGCATAAATCTAGGATGTGTTAATTAACTCTTAATAATTATTTTCTTAATTATACTTAAGTGGTAAAGATTAATGAAAAAAATAGGGGTCGTTACATCCTACCCTCCTTAGAAAAATATTTCGTCCTCGAAATCGAAAACTTACTTAAAAAGGTTGGGGTAGGTCTCTCGTAGGTCTTCCTCCTTCTCCCATGTAGCTTCGCGAACGGAGTGGTTCCTCCATTGCACCTTGCAGAGTCGCATTGTTCTTGTCCTGAGCTTGCGGTCTTCGACTTCTAATATCTTCAATGGACGCTCTTCATAGGTTATGTCTGGTTGTAATTCAATCTCCAAGTCTGATACTTGTGGTGGTGGCTTGTTGCATTTCTTAAGTTGAGATATGTGGAAAACATTGTGAATCCTTGATAGGTGTTGTGGTAATTCCAACTTATAGGCAGATGTGCCCTTCTCCTCTAAAATTTTAAATGGGCCAACATATCTAGGACTCAGCTTCCCTTTAATTCCAAAGCGTCGAACTCCTCTCATAGGTGATACTTTTAGATAAACCAAGTCTCCTACTGCTAACTTTGTGCATATCTAGGACTCAGCTTCCCTTTAATTGCATATCTCTTCTATGTCGGTCAGCGTAGCTCTTCTGCCTACTTTGTGCAATCTGAAGTCTTTCCTTGATTAGTTGGATCTTCTCATCATTCTCTCTTACTATGTCTGGACCAAGTAATGGTCTTTCTCCAACCTCATACCAACATATAGGTGATCTGCATTTCCTCCCATACAATGCTTCATATGGAGCCATTTGTATGCTAGATTGATAACTATTATTGTAGGCAAACTCTGCTAGGTGTAGATGCTTATCCCATGATTCTCCAAAGTTAATTACACATGCCCTCAACATATCCTCAAGGATCTGATTTACACGCTCGGTTTGACCGTCGGTTTGTGGATGATAAGCTGTGCTAAAATGTAGCTCAGTTCCAAGAGACTTTTGTAGGCTTTTCCAAAAGCTAGATGTGAATACGGACCCACGGTCAGAAGTTATGGTCTTTGGCACACCGTGGATTGCAACTATTCTCTCTAAGTATATTTCAGCCAACTTATCAAAGGAATATTTCTGGTTTGTGGCGATGAAGTGTGATGACTTAGTGAGTCGGTCAACCACAACCCATATCGCATCCTTTTTCTTTGGTGTCATAGGTAAACCAGTAATAAAATCCATACATATATCCTCCCATTTCCAATCTGGTGTCTCTAGCGGTTTCAGCAATCCAGCAGGTCGTTGGTGTTCCGCCTTTACTCTCTGACAAGTATCACACTTGCTAACATATTCTGCAATTTCCCTCTTCATACCAGGCCACCAAAAATTTCCCTTCACATCCTTGTACATTTTTGTGCTCCCAGAATGGATAGTGTACATGGTGTCATGAGCTTCACGCAAAATAACTTCTTTAATTTCAGGGTCATTTGGTATACAGATCCTACTATGGTTCCAAAGAACTCCTTCTCGGTCCAATCTAAAGTGTGAAGGCTCCAGCTTGAATTCTTCTTGTTTCCTCTTTGATGAATGCATCCATTGCTTGTTTTTCCTTAATCAGATCTAGCAATGTGGGGTGAAATGTCATGGCTGCTATATTGGCTGTTAGTGTGGCCTCTCTCAGCTCTATTTCCATTTTAGCAAGATCCTCTAGCAGTCCTTTGTCATATACTTCAATGGAGAGATGGTTACATTGCTTCTTTCTACTAAGTGCATCTGCCACTACATTTGCTTTACCAGGGTGTTAATTAATTGTCAAATCATAATCTTTGATTAGTTCCAGCCACCTCCTCTGCCTCATGTTTAGCTCTTTTTGAGTAAATATATATTTGAGACTCTTGTGGTCGCTGTACAGTGTGCACTTAGAACCATACAAGTAGTGCCTCCAAGTCTTAAGTGCAAACACTACTGCTCCCAGTTCTAAATCATGGGTGGGATAGTTTACCTCATGCGTCCTTAGTTGCCGAGAAGCATAGGCTATTACTCTATCATTTTGCATCAAAACACATCCCAACCCATATTTAGAAGCATCACAATACACCACATAATCTTGTCCACTTTCAGGTAATGCCAAAACTGGTGCTGTAGTTAACCGTTTCTTTAGTTCTTGAAAACTTCTCTCGCAATCTTCGGTCCAAATAAACTTAGCTTCTTTTCTGAGCAGTTTAGTGATAGGTGTTGTAATCTGAGAGAACCCCTTTATAAATCTGCGGTAGTATCCTGCAAAGCCTAAGAAACTCCTTACCTCACTTGGATTTGTCGGTTGAGCCCAAGACAAATCAGTCTCAATTTTTGATGGGTCTACCTCAACTCCTCTCCCTGAAATTATGTGCCCCAAGAAAGCTACTTGTTCCAGCCAAAACTCACATTTACTGAATTTTGCATACAACTGATTCTCCCTTAAGATTTGCAATGCTATCCTCAAGTGTTCAGCATGCTCTTCCTCACTTCTTGAATATATCAATATGTCATCAATAAAGACCACTACAAACTTGTCAAGATATTCCATAAAAATCTTATTCATCAAGTTCATGAACATAGCAGGTGCATTGGTTAGGCCGAAAGGAACCACTGTGTACTCATGGTGCCCATACCGAGATACAAATGTCGTTTTCTCAATGTCCTCTTCCTTCATTTTCATTTGGTGATATCCAGATCTCAAGTCAATTTTTGAAAAGACACATGCACCCTTGAGCTGATCAAATAAGTCATTTATTCTCGGTAGTGGATATTTATTCTTTATAGTTACCTTGTTGAGGTCTCGAAAATCTGTGCATAGCCTCAACCCTCCATCTTTTTTCTCTGAAAATAATACTGGTGCTCCCCATGGTGACATGCTTTCTCTAATAAATCCTTTTTCTTTCAGCTCATCCAATTGTTCTATAGCTCTACTAACTCTGGTTGTGACATCCTGTAGGGTCTCTTGGAGATTGGTGTTGTCCCGGGCATTAAAATAATGCTGAACTCCAACTCCCTATCAGGTGGCATACCCGGTAGCTCATCCGGAAATACATCAGGAAACTCGCAAACCACAGGTATATCTTTCACCTCTTTCTTTTGTTCTCTTGCTGCCATCACTAAGGGATCATCGGGTTTGGTTCTACTCCCAAAATATACCAGCCTAGAGCCATCTGATCTCCTTATGGATACACTTTTAAGTTCACAATCTACCCTTACTCCATTAGCAGCTAGCCAATCCATCCCAAGGATTACTTCTAACCCTGACAACTCTATGACATGCAGGTTTGCTAAAAATTTGGTGTTTTGGATTATTATTGGCTGATTCTTGCTCATTGCCTCTACCATAATCTTCCCTCCAGGTGAGTTAACTCCTAAAGCCTTTCACAATGGTGTGCATATTAATCCATTCTTATTCACAAATTCTTGGGAAATAAATGAGTGTGTGGCACCGGAATCAAACAAAACTATACCAACTGAAGGAGGAATAAGTAGCTTACCAGTAACAACATCTGTAGCCTCTCCTAGTTGCTCTGCAGCCACATAATTTAGCCTTGGCTGTCCTCCCACCGGTCCTCCACGCCCAACTCCTCTTGTTGCATAATTCATAGGTCCGCCTTGTCCCCGCCCAGCTGGTGGACGAAAAACTTGAGTCTGCTGCCCTGGTGGCCTTGTTGGGTTTGCTGCAGGATAGGTGCAATTGATCTTGTGGTGTCCTGGTCTTCCACAATTGAAGCATACTCCTGAGCCTTTCATACACTCATGAGTAGCATGACCCTTTCCACATTTGCCACACTTAGGAGCAAAGTTTGGCTGATTAGGGAAGTTAGGCCTCGGTGGTGGCATACGAGGATGCCCTCGTCCATGCATCATCATAGGACGTGGGGGTTGCATTGTGGGGCGTGGGTCTATCCTCGCCTTCTTTCTCCTTTCTTCACTTAGGTTGGCATGCTCATTCTCAAGTACAAAGGCCTTGTTCACGAGGTCCTGAAATTCGGTAATCCCGTGAAGGCATACGAGGATGCCCTCGTCCATGCATCATCATAGGACGTGGGGGTTGCATTGTGGGGCGTGGGTCTATCCTCGCCTTCTTTCTCCTTTCTTCACTTAGGTTGGCATGCTCATTCTCAAGTACAAAGGCCTTGTTCACGAGGTGCTGAAATTCGGTAATCCCGTGAATCGAGAGGTGCATTTTCAGGAATGGATGCAGCCCCTCCATGAACTTTTCCACCTTCTTGGCTTCGGTATCCACATCATCTGGAGCATACCTTGCTAATTCATTAAATTGGTTTAGGTACTCGTTCATCCTCTTACTACCTTGGGTTAAATGATGAAATTCCCTCTTCTTGATATCCATCTTTCCCTTTGGAATGTGGGTTTGGCAGAAGTTCAACTTGAATTCCTCCCAGGTGATAGGCTGGTTATTAGCTCGATTAAGGCTGAAATTCCTCCACCAGGCTGCTGCTGGACTGATTAGCTGGTGTGATGCATATCGCACCTTCTCTTCATTTGAACACCCTATGGTTTCCAGCTTCTGCTCTACTTCTGTCAGCCAGTCATCCGCCTCTAATGGATCCACCGCCTTGGAGAATGTGGGTGGTTGAGTTTTCAGAAATTCTCCCAAACTAACTCCTGCACCGGGTAATGGTGCTCCTCCAGGAACTAGCCTTGTTAGTATAGCCTCGAGGAAGCGATTCTGGTTCTCTTGGGACTCTCTTCGAGAATTCTCCATGAACTTAAGGACATCTCCAAGGTTGCCTTCTCCACCCATAAGTCCAGAACTGCCCGCATTGCCAACTTCTGGGTTACTTGGAAGTTGGACCGGTCTAGGCAGAGCACTCTGATTTTCTGAAGCTGGAGTACCACCATGCTGATCCTGGGCACTTGATCCCAACCGAAAGACAAGGTCTTGCTCACTAAGGCCATGGTTGTCCATCCTGCATGATTTCTATATTTGGTTAGTTATTTATTTCTTTTTGCATGATTATTGATTCAAATCAGCAAGCACAAGTGCAAGCGATACCAATAAATAACATGCTGCTCTAAGATGGTATTAGTCAGTAGGAAGGATACTGCACCTAAAGTGCATGCATGGCAGGAGATACATATATTTTGTCCAATTTTTTTCCTCTGATTATTTATGTATCCATAATTCAATGGCAAGCAGTTTTATTATCTGCCTAGTATGATTCTGTCACATTTTTTTAACCAAAAGCACACAACCGTATACGTCACCAAAAGCCTTCTACTGCCCGAGTCATATACTACAGGACAAGTACTTATATTACAAAGGGGTACATCACATAGGTCCAATTAAAGGCGTAACTGCGTCACTACTACAACCCTCACAGCACATATGGTCCAGTGCATCCTACTAGTACATCTGGGACATACTCGGCCTTGCAGTTCACACATATATTACATACCACACATGTTCAGGCTGCTACAATACCAACTGCTACTGGTCCCAAAAGACTAGTCTATTGTCAAGGCGTCCCACGCTTAAGATTCCGACGTCTTGGAGCTTGATCAAGGGATGTTGCTGCCACTGCCATTGCTGCTGCCACTTCCATTGCTGCTGCTGCTGCCATTGCCATTTTCATTGCTGCTACCACTGCCACTCGCTCCTAGCCCAAGTACTTGCGCATAGGAAGTAGCCTCTCTATACTCCCTCATGCTAACACTCATGCGTGGCTGGGTAATTTCAGACTCACGTGGTCGTGGAATAGGGAAGTGGGGTAGCTGCTGCTCTATATTCGGCTGTAGGTCTGGTTCAGCTATAGGTTCGAGTAGTGGTTGAGGTGGTGTAGGTGGTACTTCTGGTGAGGGTGGAGCTAGCGGCTCATTTGGGTTCTCTACTTCCTCCATTCCTTCCGGTTCCTCAAATTCTACCTCCTCTGGATCCTCTTCTTCTTCCTCTTTAACATCATCTGGTACTATTATAGGATTAAGAATGCCTCCAGGCAAAACATTTAGTGCTTCCTGCAGCACCATCTTATCATGTTCGCTCAGCTGGAAGCATTGATACCAGAATTGGGTTGCTTCTTGGTGCCTAATAAGCTCTTCCTTCATGGAGTGGTACATAATCACATCAGCAATCATTGCCATACTAGAAGTGGCGCTAACTGTTGAAGCTGCAGGTGCAGGCTGGGCTGATGATGACCCAACACCAAGGCTTGTTCCGCTAGGTCCTTGCTGGTAGCTCTGACCAAAACTTCTAGAATCAAATGCCGGCAAGTCACGGTATCCGGTGGTACGCAATTTCTCTCCAAAGCGTGCTCGCAGCCCAAGCATAGCTTCCTTAGCAACCTCTTTCATGGGTATGGTGTCATCAAAAGACCGCTGCATTGTGGAGAGTTCCACATAGAAGCCTATGTCCGATGGAATACCGCTGAGCACGAGAACTATGCGTCGATAGGAGTACGTTCCATCATCTGGTATCTCTTCAAAGAATTCTGGACAAGGTGCCCCAAGCTCTTGCATCATTTGCCAAAGTAGCAGGACATGCTGGCCACGAACCCTTGAAGGTGGAATTCTAATTCGAACCATCCTGCAATAGGTTTCTAATTAGCATGGTAAGCATCTAAAGGTATGCAATAGGTTTCTAATTAGCATGGTAAGCATCTAAAGGTATGCAATAGGTTTCTAATGAACATGGTAATCATCTAAAGGTACTGGACTGAATAATACAAGGTGTGGGATTAACTAGGGATGTCATATAGCAAGTATGGGTTCTAACTTAAGTATTCCAACCGTCTCTAACTATCTGCGTGGCCCTCGAAACCATTGCTCTGATACCACCTGTGACGACCCGTGTCATTAACAAATGGGTAATGACACTAGTCCTTAGATTATTTCTTGACAAAATCACATTTTGTCAAATAATAATCCAGGTCAGAGATGTGCAACAGGGAAATAGCTAGAGATGGTCATTTATATTACAATACCTTGCCACGCAGGGCTATAAGTCTCAAGCAGGCTTCTCACAAGTCTGCCAAATTATTACATCTCCTAATACTGGAGTTTTTAACTAGTAATATTAGACTGGTGGTGCTAAGGTAGTCCCTGAATTACATAGCCTTAGACCATAAGGTATTTATTCATCCCAACTACCATACGTGGCCTCCAGATCATACATATCACTAGTTGGTTCCACATTAAGATCTTCGGTATAGTAGTAGCCATCATCATTGCTCTCTGCACATGGTCCAGTAGGCATCTCATACAAGCTTTGCTCTAAGAAAAGGGGGATAATAGCAAGAGTGAGTACAAAGTACTCAGCAAGCATATATATAGCGAAATGCAAACACTCATGAATCTGTGTCAATAATTCAACAAGTCCTACTTCAACTCAACACTTTTTAAAATAAAGTTTTGTTGAAGAAAAGTCCAGTTCAATTTAAGAAAAACTATAAATCACTTATATTTCGAATATGAACCAGCAATAGGTTCCCGTAGTCTCCAATCCAAGAGACGGGCATGATCATGATTTAGTTTAGCACTGCGCAGGCTGTATCACTTTACCCACATGAACTCTGATTTTTATTGCTCTCACAATTCATCGTATGCAAGACCTGGTCAGAGTTCAAAGCTTTTTCTCATTAGTACATTGTACTTCCACCCGGCTAGGTGTTCCCTAGTCGTTGTATCAAGCAGAGACACTTGACACTCATCACTAATGCACCCATCCGGCATTATCTTGGGAATTCATCACCCAACCTACTACTACATGTGGATAGTAAAATGACTAAATAAGTAGTAGGCCTTGCCTGCCATTTATTAGGCAGGCCTGTGGTCGATACGATTTTTATACGGTAAACAAATACAAGTGAAAGTTTATTTATCCTAATATGATAACCATATGTAGAGGGTCCCACCTTCTATTATATCCATCTCGGGCACCCTCTATCCACCAAGTAAAATAAAACTGGTAGGTTAACTGCTCCATCAGTTAACCCGCCAACAGTCCACTCGACACACAATTTATTCCAAAATCATTTTATGCATGTTGATGATAAGATATAGTAGAAAATAGTTTTCTTATGGAAAATAATTCTACTCAGCATGATCAATGAAAAGCTTGCCTGAGTTTTTATACTCAAACTCGGACTCAAACTGCTTTTGTAGTTCCTTCTTCTCCAGACCTTGCTCGCTTCCTGCAGGTCGACGAATATATATACCGAGACTAAGTCGAATGGATCACTAAAATAAATATACGCCGGTGCAGTGTGGCAGTCCTACAGTCATTGAGATTTATAAACCTGAAATTTTCTTATACAAGCTATTTTATATGCATTAGTGTGGTGAGAAGCTAGCATTATTTAAGGGGGCATCTGATTTCCTGATTAGTACTAATGGCCAGAGTGTGTGTACGTGTTGGTTTAGATTATGCTTCCCTTTCACTTTTGTAGTACTAGTACTACTACTACTATCCTACTCCAAGTTCTGAATCGAGCAACACACAAGTAGTACCAGACCAACTAACTCACGCCCCCTCTTATCCATCAGTTTCTTTTCCCCTTTGCCCAGGTCGCTCTCCTCCAGGGCGCCGCCAACGACAGGAAAGATGCCGCTGCCGGATCCTCTACTCTGCTTCCCCCTGATTTTAAATCCCTAGATTTTCCAGTGGATTCCAGCCCCAACCCTCCAATCCTTCTCTGATTTCTATTGATTTGCAGGTCACTGGACTGAGTTCTAGGATGGAATCGCCTGCTACGGCCGCCGATCTGCTGCTAGATGATGTGGGCTGGAGTTCCAGCGTGTGGCCATGGAACAGATCCGTGTATGTGCAGGTCAGCGGTCCCTTTGTTCACCCCCCTAATTTCTTGATGCTCCAGGTTGCTCCAGTGTTAGTAGATTAATTTTTTTCCCATGTATGTGTGTGTGTGTTGAGCAAGTTGAAGCCTGTGCAAGATTTAGATGTATTGCTGCTGCTTAATATTTGATTTATTTGATTTACTTGCTTAAGGTTATATCCTCTGTGAAAATCCTGATGCTAAAGTCTTAGGATTGTGATTTCCTTCACTGTGCCATATGCTACAAATCTGAATCACACTGTATAATTTCAGAGATGTTGCCTCTGTGAACTTGCATACACTGCTTGATCTATTTTATTTCAGTTAGTTTACATCCTCATCCAGTCTGCTTCCTTAGATATTTATTCTTAAGATTTGGGATAAATGTGGACTATGCATTTGTGTGCATCCTGGGAATGACTAGTGGATTTGTGTGCATCTAGGGTGGCTTCCTTGTGTATGTGCGTACTGAATAATGGCAGAATAAGAATCACCTTTTTGCTTGCTGAAGTTGCTATTATCTGCTCTAAATCTTGATCCCTTGCTACTGCTCCTAGCTTCAGCCTTCACCCTAGCAACCAAATCTTTTCCTCTAACCCTCCCACTACGTTTTGGTGGTAGTGACCTCAAGTCACCATCTTGAGTTATTGATCTTGGATTTTGTTGGTTGTGGACAGGAGAGTGAATGCTACTAAGAAAGGGAAGCTTTGTCTGGCTATTTGGGGATAGAGTGGAGGCCGGTGAACTTTGCCCAGGCTTGCGCTGCACTCCCTCCATTTAATAATTGAGCTCTCCTCCTCCTGGTATGGTTGCCCATCCCTTTTCTCCACTGTTCTCACATGTGCTAGCTTCTAATTGGCTGGAGGTTGCAGCCCATACATAGACTACACTGTTGCCCAATTGACTACTAGTATATGTGCACGTGAGGTGGTGGTTGGTGTGTGTCAAGTGTGCCTTGAAATCTTGGCTGACTCAGATATTTTTGTGTGGTCAAAGTAGTCTTGCTGTAAAATATTGTAGTATGGTCTCCTATGTTTTTTTCCAAGAATTGTAATACTCAAGTACTATGTATTTATTTCAATTATATGAATAAATATCTGATTGAGACTTTTGTATTTGTTGCATAAATCTGGGATGTGTTAATTAACTCTTAATAATTATTTTCTTAATTATACTTAAGTGGTAAAGATTAATGAAAAAAATAGGGGTCGTTACATCCTACCCTCCTTAGAAAAATATTTCGTCCTCGAAATCGAAAACTTACTTAAAAAGGTTGGGGTAGGTCTCTCGTAGGTCTTCCTCCTTCTCCCATGTAGCTTCGCGAACGGAGTGGTTCCTCCATTGCACCTTGCAGAGTCGCATTGTTCTTGTCCTGAGCTTGCGGTCTTCGACTTCTAATATCTTCAATGGACGCTCTTCATAGGTTATGTCTGGTTGTAATTCAATCTCCAAGTCTGATACTTGTGGTGGTGGCTTGTTGCATTTCTTAAGTTGAGATATGTGGAAAACATTGTGAATCCTTGATAGGTGTTGTGGTAATTCCAACTTATAGGCAGATGTGCCCTTCTCCTCTAAAATTTTAAATGGGCCAACATATCTAGGACTCAGCTTCCCTTTAATTCCAAAGCGTCGAACTCCTCTCATAGGTGATACTTTTAGATAAACCAAGTCTCCTACTGCCAATTGCATATCTCTTCTATGTCGGTCAGCGTAGCTCTTCTGCCTACTTTGTGCAATCTGAAGTCTTTCCTTGATTAGTTGGATCTTCTCATCATTCTCTCTTACTATGTCTGGACCAAGTAATGGTCTTTCTCCAACCTCATACCAACATATAGGTGATCTGCATTTCCTCCCATACAATGCTTCATATGGAGCCATTTGTATGCTAGATTGATAACTATTATTGTAGGCAAACTCTGCTAGGTGTAGATGCTTATCCCATGATTCTCCAAAGTTAATTACACATGCCCTCAACATATCCTCAAGGATCTGATTTACACGCTCGGTTTGACCGTCGGTTTGTGGATGATAAGCTGTGCTAAAATGTAGCTCAGTTCCAAGAGACTTTTGTAGGCTTTTCCAAAAGCTAGATGTGAATACGGACCCACGGTCAGAAGTTATGGTCTTTGGCACACCGTGGATTGCAACTATTCTCTCTAAGTATATTTCAGCCAACTTATCAAAGGAATATTTCTGGTTTGTGGCGATGAAGTGTGCTGACTTAGTGAGTCGGTCAACCACAACCCATATCGCATCCTTTTTCTTTGGTGTCATAGGTAAACCAGTAATAAAATCCATACATATATCCTCCCATTTCCAATCTGGTGTCTCTAGCGGTTTCAGCAATCCAGCAGGTCGTTGGTGTTCCGCCTTTACTCTCTGACAAGTATCACACTTGCTAACATATTCTGCAATTTCCCTCTTCATACCAGGCCACCAAAAATTTCCCTTCACATCCTTGTACATTTTTGTGCTCCCAGAATGGATAGTGTACATGGTGTCATGAGCTTCACGCAAAATAACTTCTTTAATTTCAGGGTCATTTGGTATACAGATCCTACTATGGTTCCAAAGAACTCCTTCTCGGTCCAATCTAAACTGGGAAGGCTCCAGCTTGAATTCTTCTTGTTTCCTCTTTGATGAATGCATCCATTGCTTGTTTTTCCTTAATCAGATCTAGCAATGTGGGGTGAAATGTCATGGCTGCTATATTGGCTGTTAGTGTGGCCTCTCTCAGCTCTATTTCCATTTTAGCAAGATCCTCTAGCAGTCCTTTGTCATATACTTCAATGGAGAGATGGTTACATTGCTTCTTTCTACTAAGTGCATCTGCCACTACATTTGCTTTACCAGGGTGTTAATTAATTGTCAAATCATAATCTTTGATTAGTTCCAGCCACCTCCTCTGCCTCATGTTTAGCTCTTTTTGAGTAAATATATATTTGAGACTCTTGTGGTCGCTGTACAGTGTGCACTTAGAACCATACAAGTAGTGCCTCCAAGTCTTAAGTGCAAACACTACTGCTCCCAGTTCTAAATCATGGGTGGGATAGTTTACCTCATGCGTCCTTAGTTGCCGAGAAGCATAGGCTATTACTCTATCATTTTGCATCAAAACACATCCCAACCCATATTTAGAAGCATCACAATACACCACATAATCTTGTCCACTTTCAGGTAATGCCAAAACTGGTGCTGTAGTTAACCGTTTCTTTAGTTCTTGAAAACTTCTCTCGCAATCTTCGGTCCAAATAAACTTAGCTTCTTTTCTGAGCAGTTTAGTGATAGGTGTTGTAATCTGAGAGAACCCCTTTATAAATCTGCGGTAGTATCCTGCAAAGCCTAAGAAACTCCTTACCTCACTTGGATTTGTCGGTTGAGCCCAAGACAAATCAGTCTCAATTTTTGATGGGTCTACCTCAACTCCTCTCCCTGAAATTATGTGCCCCAAGAAAGCTACTTGTTCCAGCCAAAACTCACATTTACTGAATTTTGCATACAACTGATTCTCCCTTAAGATTTGCAATGCTATCCTCAAGTGTTCAGCATGCTCTTCCTCACTTCTTGAATATATCAATATGTCATCAATAAAGACCACTACAAACTTGTCAAGATATTCCATAAAAATCTTATTCATCAAGTTCATGAACATAGCAGGTGCATTGGTTAGGCCGAAAGGAACCACTGTGTACTCATGGTGCCCATACCGAGATACAAATGTCGTTTTCTCAATGTCCTCTTCCTTCATTTTCATTTGGTGATATCCAGATCTCAAGTCAATTTTTGAAAAGACACATGCACCCTTGAGCTGATCAAATAAGTCATTTATTCTCGGTAGTGGATATTTATTCTTTATAGTTACCTTGTTGAGGTCTCGAAAATCTGTGCATAGCCTCAACCCTCCATCTTTTTTCTCTGAAAATAATACTGGTGCTCCCCATGGTGACATGCTTTCTCTAATAAATCCTTTTTCTTTCAGCTCATCCAATTGTTCTATAGCTCTACTAACTCTGGTTGTGACATCCTGTAGGGTCTCTTGGAGATTGGTGTTGTCCCGGGCATTAAAATAATGCTGAACTCCAACTCCCTATCAGGTGGCATACCCGGTAGCTCATCCGGAAATACATCAGGAAACTCGCAAACCACAGGTATATCTTTCACCTCTTTCTTTTGTTCTCTTGCTGCCATCACTAAGGGATCATCGGGTTTGGTTCTACTCCCAAAATATACCAGCCTAGAGCCATCTGATCTCCTTATGGATACACTTTTAAGTTCACAATCTACCCTTACTCCATTAGCAGCTAGCCAATCCATCCCAAGGATTACTTCTAACCCTGACAACTCTATGACATGCAGGTTTGCTAAAAATTTGGTGTTTTGGATTATTATTGGCTGATTCTTGCTCATTGCCTCTACCATAATCTTCCCTCCAGGTGAGTTAACTCCTAAAGCCTTTCACAATGGTGTGCATATTAATCCATTCTTATTCACAAATTCTTGGGAAATAAATGAGTGTGTGGCACCGGAATCAAACAAAACTATACCAACTGAAGGAGGAATAAGTAGCTTACCAGTAACAACATCTGTAGCCTCTCCTAGTTGCTCTGCAGCCACATAATTTAGCCTTGGCTGTCCTCCCACCGGTCCTCCATGCCCAACTCCTCTTGTTGCATAATTCATAGGTCCGCCTTGTCCCCGCCCAGCTGGTGGACGAAAAACTTGAGTCTGCTGCCCTGGTGGCCTTGTTGGGTTTGCTGCAGGATAGGTGCAATTGATCTTGTGGTGTCCTGGTCTTCCACAATTGAAGCATACTCCTGAGCCTTTCATACACTCATGAGTAGCATGACCCTTTCCACATTTGCCACACTTAGGAGCAAAGTTTGGCTGATTAGGGAAGTTAGGCCTCGGTGGTGGCATACGAGGATGCCCTCGTCCATGCATCATCATAGGACGTGGGGGTTGCATTGTGGGGCGTGGGTCTATCCTCGCCTTCTTTCTCCTTTCTTCACTTAGGTTGGCATGCTCATTCTCAAGTACAAAGGCCTTGTTCACGAGGTCCTGAAATTCGGTAATCCCGTGAAGGCATACGAGGATGCCCTCGTCCATGCATCATCATAGGACGTGGGGGTTGCATTGTGGGGCGTGGGTCTATCCTCGCCTTCTTTCTCCTTTCTTCACTTAGGTTGGCATGCTCATTCTCAAGTACAAAGGCCTTGTTCACGAGGTCCTGAAATTCGGTAATCCCGTGAATCGAGAGGTGCATTTTCAGGAATGGATGCAGCCCCTCCATGAACTTTTCCACCTTCTTGGCTTCGGTATCCACATCATCTGGAGCATACCTTGCTAATTCATTAAATTGGTTTAGGTACTCGTTCATCCTCTTACTACCTTGGGTTAAATGATGAAATTCCCTCTTCTTGATATCCATCTTTCCCTTTGGAATGTGGGTTTGGCAGAAGTTCAACTTGAATTCCTCCCAGGTGATAGGCTGGTTATTAGCTCGATTAAGGCTGAAATTCCTCCACCAGGCTGCTGCTGGACTGATTAGCTGGTGTGATGCATATCGCACCTTCTCTTCATTTGAACACCCTACGGTTTCCAGCTTCTGCTCTACTTCTGTCAGCCAGTCATCCGCCTCTAATGGATCCACCGCCTTGGAGAATGTGGGTGGTTGAGTTTTCAGAAATTCTCCCAAACTAACTCCTGCACCGGGTAATGGTGCTCCTCCAGGAACTAGCCTTGTTAGTATAGCCTCGAGGAAGCGATTCTGGTTCTCTTGGGACTCTCTTCGAGAATTCTCCATGAACTTAAGGACATCTCCAAGGTTGCCTTCTCCACCCATAAGTCCAGAACTGCCCGCATTGCCAACTTCTGGGTTACTTGGAAGTTGGACCGGTCTAGGCAGAGCACTCTGATTTTCTGAAGCTGGAGTACCACCATGCTGATCCTGGGCACTTGATCCCAACCGAAAGACAAGGTCTTGCTCACTAAGGCCATGGTTGTCCATCCTGCATGATTTCTATATTTGGTTAGTTATTTATTTCTTTTTGCATGATTATTGATTCAAATCAGCAAGCACAAGTGCAAGCGATACCAATAAATAACATGCTGCTCTAAGATGGTATTAGTCAGTAGGAAGGATACTGCACCTAAAGTGCATGCATGGCAGGAGATACATATATTTTGTCCAATTTTTTTCCTCTGATTATTTATGTATCCATAATTCAATGGCAAGCAGTTTTATTATCTGCCTAGTATGATTCTGTCACATTTTTTTAACCAAAAGCACACAACCGTATACGTCACCAAAAGCCTTCTACTGCCCGAGTCATATACTACAGGACAAGTACTTATATTACAAAGGGGTACATCACATAGGTCCAATTAAAGGCGTAACTGCGTCACTACTACAACCCTCACAGCACATATGGTCCAGTGCATCCTACTAGTACATCTGGGACATACTCGGCCTTGCAGTTCACACATATATTACATACCACACATGTTCAGGCTGCTACAATACCAACTGCTACTGGTCCCAAAAGACTAGTCTATTGTCAAGGCGTCCCACGCTTAAGATTCCGACGTCTTGGAGCTTGATCAAGGGATGTTGCTGCCACTGCCATTGCTGCTGCCACTTCCATTGCTGCTGCTGCTGCCATTGCCATTTTCATTGCTGCTACCACTGCCACTCGCTCCTAGCCCAAGTACTTGCGCATAGGAAGTAGCCTCTCTATACTCCCTCATGCTAACACTCATGCGTGGCTGGGTAATTTCAGACTCACGTGGTCGTGGAATAGGGAAGTGGGGTAGCTGCTGCTCTATATTCGGCTGTAGGTCTGGTTCAGCTATAGGTTCGAGTAGTGGTTGAGGTGGTGTAGGTGGTACTTCTGGTGAGGGTGGAGCTAGCGGCTCATTTGGGTTCTCTACTTCCTCCATTCCTTCCGGTTCCTCAAATTCTACCTCCTCTGGATCCTCTTCTTCTTCCTCTTTAACATCATCTGGTACTATTATAGGATTAAGAATGCCTCCAGGCAAAACATTTAGTGCTTCCTGCAGCACCATCTTATCATGTTCGCTCAGCTGGAAGCATTGATACCAGAATTGGGTTGCTTCTTGGTGCCTAATAAGCTCTTCCTTCATGGAGTGGTACATAATCACATCAGCAATCATTGCCATACTAGAAGTGGCGCTAACTGTTGAAGCTGCAGGTGCAGGCTGGGCTGATGATGACCCAACACCAAGGCTTGTTCCGCTAGGTCCTTGCTGGTAGCTCTGACCAAAACTTCTAGAATCAAATGCCGGCAAGTCACGGTATCCGGTGGTACGCAATTTCTCTCCAAAGCGTGCTCGCAGCCCAAGCATAGCTTCCTTAGCAACCTCTTTCATGGGTATGGTGTCATCAAAAGACCGTTGCATTGTGGAGAGTTCCACATAGAAGCCTATGTCCGATGGAATACCGCTGAGCACGAGAACTATGCGTCGATAGGAGTACGTTCCATCATCTG
The DNA here is from genome assembly GCA_950022295.1 of Bromus sterilis. Lineage (NCBI taxonomy): Eukaryota > Viridiplantae > Streptophyta > Magnoliopsida > Poales > Poaceae > Bromus > Bromus sterilis. The sequence goes on from OX465598.1 coordinate 376,835,352, forward strand.
GTATCTCTTCAAAGAATTCTGGACAAGGTGCCCCAAGCTCTTGCATCATTTGCCAAAGTAGCAGGACATGCTGGCCACGAACCCTTGAAGGTGGAATTCTAATTCGAACCATCCTGCAATAGGTTTCTAATTAGCATGGTAAGCATCTAAAGGTATGCAATAGGTTTCTAATTAGCATGGTAAGCATCTAAAGGTATGCAATAGGTTTCTAATGAACATGGTAATCATCTAAAGGTACTGGACTGAATAATACAAGGTGTGGGATTAACTAGGGATGTCATATAGCAAGTATGGGTTCTAACTTAAGTATTCCAACCGTCTCTAACTATCTGCGTGGCCCTCGAAACCATTGCTCTGATACCACCTGTGACGACCCGTGTCATTAACAAATGGGTAATGACACTAGTCCTTAGATTATTTCTTGACAAAATCACATTTTGTCAAATAATAATCCAGGTCAGAGATGTGCAACAGGGAAATAGCTAGAGATGGTCATTTATATTACAATACCTTGCCACGCAGGGCTATAAGTCTCAAGCAGGCTTCTCACAAGTCTGCCAAATTATTACATCTCCTAATACTGGAGTTTTTAACTAGTAATATTAGACTGGTGGTGCTAAGGTAGTCCCTGAATTACATAGCCTTAGACCATAAGGTATTTATTCATCCCAACTACCATACGTGGCCTCCAGATCATACATATCACTAGTTGGTTCCACATTAAGATCTTCGGTATAGTAGTAGCCATCATCATTGCTCTCTGCACATGGTCCAGTAGGCATCTCATACAAGCTTTGCTCTAAGAAAAGGGGGATAATAGCAAGAGTGAGTACAAAGTACTCAGCAAGCATATATATAGCGAAATGCAAACACTCATGAATCTGTGTCAATAATTCAACAAGTCCTACTTCAACTCAACACTTTTTAAAATAAAGTTTTGTTGAAGAAAAGTCCAGTTCAATTTAAGAAAAACTATAAATCACTTATATTTCGAATATGAACCAGCAATAGGTTCCCGTAGTCTCCAATCCAAGAGACGGGCATGATCATGATTTAGTTTAGCACTGCGCAGGCTGTATCACTTTACCCACATGAACTCTGATTTTTATTGCTCTCACAATTCATCGTATGCAAGACCTGGTCAGAGTTCAAAGCTTTTTCTCATTAGTACATTGTACTTCCACCCGGCTAGGTGTTCCCTAGTCGTTGTATCAAGCAGAGACACTTGACACTCATCACTAATGCACCCATCCGGCATTATCTTGGGAATTCATCACCCAACCTACTACTACATGTGGATAGTAAAATGACTAAATAAGTAGTAGGCCTTGCCTGCCATTTATTAGGCAGGCCTGTGGTCGATACGATTTTTATACGGTAAACAAATACAAGTGAAAGTTTATTTATCCTAATATGATAACCATATGTAGAGGGTCCCACCTTCTATTATATCCATCTCGGGCACCCTCTATCCACCAAGTAAAATAAAACTGGTAGGTTAACTGCTCCATCAGTTAACCCGCCAACAGTCCACTCGACACACAATTTATTCCAAAATCATTTTATGCATGTTGATGATAAGATATAGTAGAAAATAGTTTTCTTATGGAAAATAATTCTACTCAGCATGATCAATGAAAAGCTTGCCTGAGTTTTTATACTCAAACTCGGACTCAAACTGCTTTTGTAGTTCCTTCTTCTCCAGACCTTGCTCGCTTCCTGCAGGTCGACGAATATATATACCGAGACTAAGTCGAATGGATCACTAAAATAAATATACGCCGGTGCAGTGTGGCAGTCCTACAGTCATTGAGATTTATAAACCTGAAATTTTCTTATACAAGCTATTTTATATGCATTAGTGTGGTGAGAAGCTAGCATTATTTAAGGGGGCATCTGATTTCCTGATTAGTACTAATGGCCAGAGTGTGTGTACGTGTTGGTTTAGATTATGCTTCCCTTTCACTTTTGTAGTACTAGTACTACTACTACTATCCTACTCCAAGTTCTGAATCGAGCAACACACAAGTAGTACCAGACCAACTAACTCACGCCCCCTCTTATCCATCAGTTTCTTTTCCCCTTTGCCCAGGTCGCTCTCCTCCAGGGCGCCGCCAACGACAGGAAAGATGCCGCTGCCGGATCCTCTACTCTGCTTCCCCCTGATTTTAAATCCCTAGATTTTCCAGTGGATTCCAGCCCCAACCCTCCAATCCTTCTCTGATTTCTATTGATTTGCAGGTCACTGGACTGAGTTCTAGGATGGAATCGCCTGCTACGGCCGCCGATCTGCTGCTAGATGATGTGGGCTGGAGTTCCAGCGTGTGGCCATGGAACAGATCCGTGTATGTGCAGGTCAGCGGTCCCTTTGTTCACCCCCCTAATTTCTTGATGCTCCAGGTTGCTCCAGTGTTAGTAGATTAATTTTTTTCCCATGTATGTGTGTGTGTGTTGAGCAAGTTGAAGCCTGTGCAAGATTTAGATGTATTGCTGCTGCTTAATATTTGATTTATTTGATTTACTTGCTTAAGGTTATATCCTCTGTGAAAATCCTGATGCTAAAGTCTTAGGATTGTGATTTCCTTCACTGTGCCATATGCTACAAATCTGAATCACACTGTATAATTTCAGAGATGTTGCCTCTGTGAACTTGCATACACTGCTTGATCTATTTTATTTCAGTTAGTTTACATCCTCATCCAGTCTGCTTCCTTAGATATTTATTCTTAAGATTTGGGATAAATGTGGACTATGCATTTGTGTGCATCCTGGGAATGACTAGTGGATTTGTGTGCATCTAGGGTGGCTTCCTTGTGTATGTGCGTACTGAATAATGGCAGAATAAGAATCACCTTTTTGCTTGCTGAAGTTGCTATTATCTGCTCTAAATCTTGATCCCTTGCTACTGCTCCTAGCTTCAGCCTTCACCCTAGCAACCAAATCTTTTCCTCTAACCCTCCCACTACGTTTTGGTGGTAGTGACCTCAAGTCACCATCTTGAGTTATTGATCTTGGATTTTGTTGGTTGTGGACAGGAGAGTGAATGCTACTAAGAAAGGGAAGCTTTGTCTGGCTATTTGGGGATAGAGTGGAGGCCGGTGAACTTTGCCCAGGCTTGCGCTGCACTCCCTCCATTTAATAATTGAGCTCTCCTCCTCCTGGTATGGTTGCCCATCCCTTTTCTCCACTGTTCTCACATGTGCTAGCTTCTAATTGGCTGGAGGTTGCAGCCCATACATAGACTACACTGTTGCCCAATTGACTACTAGTATATGTGCACGTGAGGTGGTGGTTGGTGTGTGTCAAGTGTGCCTTGAAATCTTGGCTGACTCAGATATTTTTGTGTGGTCAAAGTAGTCTTGCTGTAAAATATTGTAGTATGGTCTCCTATGTTTTTTTCCAAGAATTGTAATACTCAAGTACTATGTATTTATTTCAATTATATGAATAAATATCTGATTGAGACTTTTGTATTTGTTGCATAAATCTGGGATGTGTTAATTAACTCTTAATAATTATTTTCTTAATTATACTTAAGTGGTAAAGATTAATGAAAAAAATAGGGGTCGTTACATCCTACCCTCCTTAGAAAAATATTTCGTCCTCGAAATCGAAAACTTACTTAAAAAGGTTGGGGTAGGTCTCTCGTAGGTCTTCCTCCTTCTCCCATGTAGCTTCGCGAACGGAGTGGTTCCTCCATTGCACCTTGCAGAGTCGCATTGTTCTTGTCCTGAGCTTGCGGTCTTCGACTTCTAATATCTTCAATGGACGCTCTTCATAGGTTATGTCTGGTTGTAATTCAATCTCCAAGTCTGATACTTGTGGTGGTGGCTTGTTGCATTTCTTAAGTTGAGATATGTGGAAAACATTGTGAATCCTTGATAGGTGTTGTGGTAATTCCAACTTATAGGCAGATGTGCCCTTCTCCTCTAAAATTTTAAATGGGCCAACATATCTAGGACTCAGCTTCCCTTTAATTCCAAAGCGTCGAACTCCTCTCATAGGTGATACTTTTAGATAAACCAAGTCTCCTACTGCCAATTGCATATCTCTTCTATGTCGGTCAGCGTAGCTCTTCTGCCTACTTTGTGCAATCTGAAGTCTTTCCTTGATTAGTTGGATCTTCTCATCATTCTCTCTTACTATGTCTGGACCAAGTAATGGTCTTTCTCCAACCTCATACCAACATATAGGTGATCTGCATTTCCTCCCATACAATGCTTCATATGGAGCCATTTGTATGCTAGATTGATAACTATTATTGTAGGCAAACTCTGCTAGGTGTAGATGCTTATCCCATGATTCTCCAAAGTTAATTACACATGCCCTCAACATATCCTCAAGGATCTGATTTACACGCTCGGTTTGACCGTCGGTTTGTGGATGATAAGCTGTGCTAAAATGTAGCTCAGTTCCAAGAGACTTTTGTAGGCTTTTCCAAAAGCTAGATGTGAATACGGACCCACGGTCAGAAGTTATGGTCTTTGGCACACCGTGGATTACAACTATTCTCTCTAAGTATATTTCAGCCAACTTATCAAAGGAATATTTCTGGTTTGTGGCGATGAAGTGTGCTGACTTAGTGAGTCGGTCAACCACAACCCATATCGCATCCTTTTTCTTTGGTGTCATAGGTAAACCAGTAATAAAATCCATACATATATCCTCCCATTTCCAATCTGGTGTCTCTAGCGGTTTCAGCAATCCAGCAGGTCGTTGGTGTTCCGTCTTTACTCTCTGACAAGTATCACACTTGCTAACATATTCTGCAATTTCCCTCTTCATACCAGGCCACCAAAAATTTCCCTTCACATCCTTGTACATTTTTGTGCTCCCAGAATGGATAGTGTACATGGTGTCATGAGCTTCACGCAAAATAACTTCTTTAATTTCAGGGTCATTTGGTATACAGATCCTACTATGGTTCCAAAGAACTCCTTCTCGGTCCAATCTAAACTGGGAAGGCTCCAGCTTGAATTCTTCTTGTTTCCTCTTTGATGAATGCATCCATTGCTTGTTTTTCCTTAATCAGATCTAGCAATGTGGGGTGAAATGTCATGGCTGCTATATTGGCTGTTAGTGTGGCCTCTCTCAGCTCTATTTCCATTTTAGCAAGATCCTCTAGCAGTCCTTTGTCATATACTTCAATGGAGAGATGGTTACATTGCTTCTTTCTACTAAGTGCATCTGCCACTACATTTGCTTTACCAGGGTGTTAATTAATTGTCAAATCATAATCTTTGATTAGTTCCAGCCACCTCCTCTGCCTCATGTTTAGCTCTTTTTGAGTAAATATATATTTGAGACTCTTGTGGTCGCTGTACAGTGTGCACTTAGAACCATACAAGTAGTGCCTCCAAGTCTTAAGTGCAAACACTACTGCTCCCAGTTCTAAATCATGGGTGGGATAGTTTACCTCATGCGTCCTTAGTTGCCGAGAAGCATAGGCTATTACTCTATCATTTTGCATCAAAACACATCCCAACCCATATTTAGAAGCATCACAATACACCACATAATCTTGTCCACTTTCAGGTAATGCCAAAACTGGTGCTGTAGTTAACCGTTTCTTTAGTTCTTGAAAACTTCTCTCGCAATCTTCGGTCCAAATAAACTTAGCTTCTTTTCTGAGCAGTTTAGTGATAGGTGTTGTAATCTGAGAGAACCCCTTTATAAATCTGCGGTAGTATCCTGCAAAGCCTAAGAAACTCCTTACCTCACTTGGATTTGTCGGTTGAGCCCAAGACAAATCAGTCTCAATTTTTGATGGGTCTACCTCAACTCCTCTCCCTGAAATTATGTGCCCCAAGAAAGCTACTTGTTCCAGCCAAAACTCACATTTACTGAATTTTGCATACAACTGATTCTCCCTTAAGATTTGCAATGCTATCCTCAAGTGTTCAGCATGCTCTTCCTCACTTCTTGAATATATCAATATGTCATCAATAAAGACCACTACAAACTTGTCAAGATATTCCATAAAAATCTTATTCATCAAGTTCATGAACATAGCAGGTGCATTGGTTAGGCCGAAAGGAACCACTGTGTACTCATGGTGCCCATACCGAGATACAAATGTCGTTTTCTCAATGTCCTCTTCCTTCATTTTCATTTGGTGATATCCAGATCTCAAGTCAATTTTTGAAAAGACACATGCACCCTTGAGCTGATCAAATAAGTCATTTATTCTCGGTAGTGGATATTTATTCTTTATAGTTACCTTGTTGAGGTCTCGAAAATCTGTGCATAGCCTCAACCCTCCATCTTTTTTCTCTGAAAATAATACTGGTGCTCCCCATGGTGACATGCTTTCTCTAATAAATCCTTTTTCTTTCAGCTCATCCAATTGTTCTATAGCTCTACTAACTCTGGTTGTGACATCCTGTAGGGTCTCTTGGAGATTGGTGTTGTCCCGGGCATTAAAATAATGCTGAACTCCAACTCCCTATCAGGTGGCATACCCGGTAGCTCATCCGGAAATACATCAGGAAACTCGCAAACCACAGGTATATCTTTCACCTCTTTCTTTTGTTCTCTTGCTGCCATCACTAAGGGATCATCGGGTTTGGTTCTACTCCCAAAATATACCAGCCTAGAGCCATCTGATCTCCTTATGGATACACTTTTAAGTTCACAATCTACCCTTACTCCATTAGCAGCTAGCCAATCCATCCCAAGGATTACTTCTAACCCTGACAACTCTATGACATGCAGGTTTGCTAAAAATTTGGTGTTTTGGATTATTATTGGCTGATTCTTGCTCATTGCCTCTACCATAATCTTCCCTCCAGGTGAGTTAACTCCTAAAGCCTTTCACAATGGTGTGCATATTAATCCATTCTTATTCACAAATTCTTGGGAAATAAATGAGTGTGTGGCACCGGAATCAAACAAAACTATACCAACTGAAGGAGGAATAAGTAGCTTACCAGTAACAACATCTGTAGCCTCTCCTAGTTGCTCTGCAGCCACATAATTTAGCCTTGGCTGTCCTCCCACCGGTCCTCCACGCCCAACTCCTCTTGTTGCATAATTCATAGGTCCGCCTTGTCCCCGCCCAGCTGGTGGACGAAAAACTTGAGTCTGCTGCCCTGGTGGCCTTGTTGGGTTTGCTGCAGGATAGGTGCAATTGATCTTGTGGTGTCCTGGTCTTCCACAATTGAAGCATACTCCTGAGCCTTTCATACACTCATGAGTAGCATGACCCTTTCCACATTTGCCACACTTAGGAGCAAAGTTTGGCTGATTAGGGAAGTTAGGCCTCGGTGGTGGCATACGAGGATGCCCTCGTCCATGCATCATCATAGGACGTGGGGGTTGCATTGTGGGGCGTGGGTCTATCCTCGCCTTCTTTCTCCTTTCTTCACTTAGGTTGGCATGCTCATTCTCAAGTACAAAGGCCTTGTTCACGAGGTCCTGAAATTCGGTAATCCCGTGAAGGCATACGAGGATGCCCTCGTCCATGCATCATCATAGGACGTGGGGGTTGCATTGTGGGGCGTGGGTCTATCCTCGCCTTCTTTCTCCTTTCTTCACTTAGGTTGGCATGCTCATTCTCAAGTACAAAGGCCTTGTTCACGAGGTCCTGAAATTCGGTAATCCCGTGAATCGAGAGGTGCATTTTCAGGAATGGATGCAGCCCCTCCATGAACTTTTCCACCTTCTTGGCTTCGGTATCCACATCATCTGGAGCATACCTTGCTAATTCATTAAATTGGTTTAGGTACTCGTTCATCCTCTTACTACCTTGGGTTAAATGATGAAATTCCCTCTTCTTGATATCCATCTTTCCCTTTGGAATGTGGGTTTGGCAGAAGTTCAACTTGAATTCCTCCCAGGTGATAGGCTGGTTATTAGCTCGATTAAGGCTGAAATTCCTCCACCAGGCTGCTGCTGGACTGATTAGCTGGTGTGATGCATATCGCACCTTCTCTTCATTTGAACACCCTACGGTTTCCAGCTTCTGCTCTACTTCTGTCAGCCAGTCATCCGCCTCTAATGGATCCACCGCCTTGGAGAATGTGGGTGGTTGAGTTTTCAGAAATTCTCCCAAACTAACTCCTGCACCGGGTAATGGTGCTCCTCCAGGAACTAGCCTTGTTAGTATAGCCTCGAGGAAGCGATTCTGGTTCTCTTGGGACTCTCTTCGAGAATTCTCCATGAACTTAAGGACATCTCCAAGGTTGCCTTCTCCACCCATAAGTCCAGAACTGCCCGCATTGCCAACTTCTGGGTTACTTGGAAGTTGGACCGGTCTAGGCAGAGCACTCTGATTTTCTGAAGCTGGAGTACCACCATGCTGATCCTGGGCACTTGATCCCAACCGAAAGACAAGGTCTTGCTCACTAAGGCCATGGTTGTCCATCCTGCATGATTTCTATATTTGGTTAGTTATTTATTTCTTTTTGCATGATTATTGATTCAAATCAGCAAGCACAAGTGCAAGCGATACCAATAAATAACATGCTGCTCTAAGATGGTATTAGTCAGTAGGAAGGATACTGCACCTAAAGTGCATGCATGGCAGGAGATACATATATTTTGTCCAATTTTTTTCCTCTGATTATTTATGTATCCATAATTCAATGGCAAGCAGTTTTATTATCTGCCTAGTATGATTCTGTCACATTTTTTTAACCAAAAGCACACAACCGTATACGTCACCAAAAGCCTTCTACTGCCCGAGTCATATACTACAGGACAAGTACTTATATTACAAAGGGGTACATCACATAGGTCCAATTAAAGGCGTAACTGCGTCACTACTACAACCCTCACAGCACATATGGTCCAGTGCATCCTACTAGTACATCTGGGACATACTCGGCCTTGCAGTTCACACATATATTACATACCACACATGTTCAGGCTGCTACAATACCAACTGCTACTGGTCCCAAAAGACTAGTCTATTGTCAAGGCGTCCCACGCTTAAGATTCCGACGTCTTGGAGCTTGATCAAGGGATGTTGCTGCCACTGCCATTGCTGCTGCCACTTCCATTGCTGCTGCTGCTGCCATTGCCATTTTCATTGCTGCTACCACTGCCACTCGCTCCTAGCCCAAGTACTTGCGCATAGGAAGTAGCCTCTCTATACTCCCTCATGCTAACACTCATGCGTGGCTGGGTAATTTCAGACTCACGTGGTCGTGGAATAGGGAAGTGGGGTAGCTGCTGCTCTATATTCGGCTGTAGGTCTGGTTCAGCTATAGGTTCGAGTAGTGGTTGAGGTGGTGTAGGTGGTACTTCTGGTGAGGGTGGAGCTAGCGGCTCATTTGGGTTCTCTACTTCCTCCATTCCTTCCGGTTCCTCAAATTCTACCTCCTCTGGATCCTCTTCTTCTTCCTCTTTAACATCATCTGGTACTATTATAGGATTAAGAATGCCTCCAGGCAAAACATTTAGTGCTTCCTGCAGCACCATCTTATCATGTTCGCTCAGCTGGAAGCATTGATACCAGAATTGGGTTGCTTCTTGGTGCCTAATAAGCTCTTCCTTCATGGAGTGGTACATAATCACATCAGCAATCATTGCCATACTAGAAGTGGCGCTAACTGTTGAAGCTGCAGGTGCAGGCTGGGCTGATGATGACCCAACACCAAGGCTTGTTCCGCTAGGTCCTTGCTGGTAGCTCTGACCAAAACTTCTAGAATCAAATGCCGGCAAGTCACGGTATCCGGTGGTACGCAATTTCTCTCCAAAGCGTGCTCGCAGCCCAAGCATAGCTTCCTTAGCAACCTCTTTCATGGGTATGGTGTCATCAAAAGACCGCTGCATTGTGGAGAGTTCCACATAGAAGCCTATGTCCGATGGAATACCGCTGAGCACGAGAACTATGCGTCGATAGGAGTACGTTCCATCATCTGGTATCTCTTCAAAGAATTCTGGACAAGGTGCCCCAAGCTCTTGCATCATTTGCCAAAGTAGCAGGACATGCTGGCCACGAACCCTTGAAGGTGGAATTCTAATTCGAACCATCCTGCAATAGGTTTCTAATTAGCATGGTAAGCATCTAAAGGTATGCAATAGGTTTCTAATTAGCATGGTAAGCATCTAAAGGTATGCAATAGGTTTCTAATGAACATGGTAATCATCTAAAGGTACTGGACTGAATAATACAAGGTGTGGGATTAACTAGGGATGTCATATAGCAAGTATGGGTTCTAACTTAAGTATTCCAACCGTCTCTAACTATCTGCGTGGCCCTCGAAACCATTGCTCTGATACCACCTGTGACGACCCGTGTCATTAACAAATGGGTAATGACACTAGTCCTTAGATTATTTCTTGACAAAATCACATTTTGTCAAATAATAATCCAGGTCAGAGATGTGCAACAGGGAAATAGCTAGAGATGGTCATTTATATTACAATACCTTGCCACGCAGGGCTATAAGTCTCAAGCAGGCTTCTCACAAGTCTGCCAAATTATTACATCTCCTAATACTGGAGTTTTTAACTAGTAATATTAGACTGGTGGTGCTAAGGTAGTCCCTGAATTACATAGCCTTAGACCATAAGGTATTTATTCATCCCAACTACCATACGTGGCCTCCAGATCATACATATCACTAGTTGGTTCCACATTAAGATCTTCGGTATAGTAGTAGCCATCATCATTGCTCTCTGCACATGGTCCAGTAGGCATCTCATACAAGCTTTGCTCTAAGAAAAGGGGGATAATAGCAAGAGTGAGTACAAAGTACTCAGCAAGCATATATATAGCGAAATGCAAACACTCATGAATCTGTGTCAATAATTCAACAAGTGCTACTTCAACTCAACACTTTTTAAAATAAAGTTTTGTTGAAGAAAAGTCCAGTTCAATTTAAGAAAAACTATAAATCACTTATATTTCGAATATGAACCAGCAATAGGTTCCCGTAGTCTCCAATCCAAGAGACGGGCATGATCATGATTTAGTTTAGCACTGCGCAGGCTGTATCACTTTACCCACATGAACTCTGATTTTTATTGCTCTCACAATTCATCGTATGCAAGACCTGGTCAGAGTTCAAAGCTTTTTCTCATTAGTACATTGTACTTCCACCCGGCTAGGTGTTCCCTAGTCGTTGTATCAAGCAGAGACACTTGACACCCATCACTAATGCACCCATCCGGCATTATCTTGGGAATTCATCACCCAACCTACTACTACATGTGGATAGTAAAATGACTAAATAAGTAGTAGGCCTTGCCTGCCATTTATTAGGCAGGCCTGTGGTCGATACGATTTTTATACGGTAAACAAATACAAGTGAAAGTTTATTTATCCTAATATGATAACCATATGTAGAGGGTCCCACCTTCTATTATATCCATCTCGGGCACCCTCTATCCACCAAGTAAAATAAAACTGGTAGGTTAACTGCTCCATCAGTTAACCCGCCAACAGTCCACTCGACACACAATTTATTCCAAAATCATTTTATGCATGTTGATGATAAGATATAGTAGAAAATAGTTTTCTTATGGAAAATAATTCTACTCAGCATGATCAATGAAAAGCTTGCCTGAGTTTTTATACTCAAACTCGGACTCAAACTGCTTTTGTAGTTCCTTCTTCTCCAGACCTTGCTCGCTTCCTGCAGGTCGACGAATATATATACCGAGACTAAGTCGAATGGATCACTAAAATAAATATACGCCGGTGCAGTGTGGCAGTCCTACAGTCATTGAGATTTATAAACCTGAAATTTTCTTATACAAGCTATTTTATATGCATTAGTGTGGTGAGAAGCTAGCATTATTTAAGGGGGCATCTGATTTCCTGATTAGTACTAATGGCCAGAGTGTGTGTACGTGTTGGTTTAGATTATGCTTCCCTTTCACTTTTGTAGTACTAGTACTACTACTACTATCCTACTCCAAGTTCTGAACCGAGCAACACACAAGTAGTACCAGACCAACTAACTCACGCCCCCTCTTATCCATCAGTTTCTTTTCCCCTTTGCCCAGGTCGCTCTCCTCCAGGGCGCCGCCAACGACAGGAAAGATGCCGCTGCCGGATCCTCTACTCTGCTTCCCCCTGATTTTAAATCCCTAGATTTTCCAGTGGATTCCAGCCCCAACCCTCCAATCCTTCTCTGATTTCTATTGATTTGCAGGTCACTGGACTGAGTTCTAGGATGGAATCGCCTGCTACGGCCGCCGATCTGCTGCTAGATGATGTGGGCTGGAGTTCCAGCGTGTGGCCATGGAACAGATCCGTGTATGTGCAGGTCAGCGGTCCCTTTGTTCACCCCCCTAATTTCTTGATGCTCCAGGTTGCTCTAGTGTTAGTAGATTAATTTTTTTTCCCATGTATGTGTGTGTGTGTTGAGCAAGTTGAAGCCTGTGCAAGATTTAGATGTATTGCTGCTGCTTAATATTTGATTTATTTGATTTACTTGCTTAAGGTTATATCCTCTGTGAAAATCCTGATGCTAAAGTCTTAGGATTGTGATTTCCTTCACTGTGCCATATGCTACAAATCTGAATCACACTGTATAATTTCAGAGATGTTGCCTCTGCGAACTTGCATACACTGCCTGATCTATTTTATTTCAGTTAGTTTACATCCTCATCCAGTCTTCCTTAGCTATTTATTCTTAAGATTTGGGATAAATGTGGACTATGCATTTGTGTGCATCCTGGGAATGACTAGTGGATTTGTGTGCATCTAGGGTGGCTTCCTTGTGTATGTGCGTACTGAATAATGGCAGAATAAGAATCACCTTTTTGCTTGCTGAAGTTGCTATTATCTGCTCTAAATCTTGATCCCTTGCTACTGCTCCTAGCTTCAGCCTTCACCCTAGCAACCAAATCTTTTCCTTTAACCCTCCCACTACGTTTTGGTGGTAGTGACCTCAAGTCACCATCTTGAGTTATTGATCTTGGATTTTATTGGTTGTGGACAGGAGAGTGAATGCTACTAAGAAAGGGAAGCTTTGTCTGGCTATTTGGGGATAGAGTGGAGGCCGGTGAACTTTGCCCAGGCTTGCGCTGCACTCCCTCCATTTAATAATTGAGCTCTCCTCCTCCTGTTATGGTTGCCCATCCCTTTTCTCCACTGTTCTCACATGTGCTAGCTTCTAATTGGCTGGAGGTTGCAGCCCATACATAGACTACACTGTTGCCCAATTGACTACTAGTATATGTGCACGTGAGGTGGTGGTTGGTGTGTGTCAAGTGTGCCTTGAAATCTTGGCTGACTCAGATATTTTTGTGTGGTCAAAGTAGTCTTGCTGTAAAATATTGTAGTATGGTCTCCTATGTTTTTTTCCAAGAATTGTAATACTCAAGTACTATGTATTTATTTCAATTATATGAATAAATATCTGATTGAGACTTTTGTATTTGTTGCATAAATCTGGGATGTGTTAATTAACTCTTAATAATTATTTTCTTAATTATACTTAAGTGGTAAAGATTAATGAAAAAAATAGGGGTCGTTACATTAGGACATAACAACCATCACATATATGAAATGGAATCATATAGATTTTATTAATTATCCACATATATGTTTTATTAAGCCGATGCATGCGGCCCGGCCACATTTTTTTTGCTTGTTTCACGATGGCCGTTTGCTCTTTTCAACCAGAGTTTGATACACACGTACGTTTATTTTTAAATTGGGCTGTCTGCCACCACTACATTTAATTGGGCCAGCTTACACCACCGTCTAATTGGGTTGTCTGTCCAGGCGAGAACTTGGGCCTCCACCACCTCGTGCGAGAGCGATCGGGGAGGACGGGGAGGAACGACCAGGAGAGGATGGATAAAGATAAAGAATTTCCTGTGGCGTCTTGGGAGACAATCATTGGCTACGGAGGATGTGAGACACCATCGAAACATGACAACAAATGCTCTTTGCCCCTGTGTGGTAACAACGACTCCTGGGTCCACTCTCTACTGGAATGCTCCATGTCAAGATGCGTGTGGGCTTTGACAGATGAAAATCTGGTTGAAGCGATGATGGAGACACAGCAGCCCAATGCGCGCCAATGGCTATTCCATATGCAGGAGAGGTTGTCTCATTTTGATTTCGTGAGAATGACTGTTACGATGTGGGCCATTTGGTCGGCGCGCAGGAAGCTAATACACAAGTCAGTTTTCCAGAGTCTGCTGGGGACTCACATGTTTGTCAAGAGCTTCTTGGCCGAACTTGATTCGGTCAGACAGAAAAAGGTGAGCCGGAGTAGTATCCAGCAAACTACTTCCGGTAGACGGGTACCATTATCGCATGCTCAAGGAAACAGGTGGGTGCTACCAGCTCCTGGAATTGTGAAAATCAAAGTTGATGCTGCTGTGGGAGATGGTGTTGGGGCTGTCGCGGTCGTGTGTCGAGACCACACGGGATTGTTTCTGGGATCATCCTCACTTGTCCTCGAGGGTGTTTCCGACCCAAAGGTGCTGGAATCGATTGCTATCAGAGAGGGACAAAGTCTGGCGGGTGACCTTTACAAGAACAACTTAATCATATCAAGTGACTGCAAGGAGGTGGGGGGGGGGAGCTCCATGGTTCCGTGGGAGGAGCTAATATCTCAATTATCAAGGAAGTGTTGCATCGTAGTAGGTTATTTTCTGGCTGTAGTTTTATTTTTGAGAATCGGGAGTCGAATTTAGATCCGCACAATTTAGCTAAGTTCTCTTTATCGTTACCAAAGGGTCGCCACATGTGGCTTATAAACCCTCATGACTTGAATTGTATCAGTTTGGTTGTGGACGGTGAGCAGTAAAGTTTTGGGAAACCCCTAAAAAAAAAGAGGATGGATCGGGAGGAGAAAAAAGAAGGCATGGAAGGAAAGAAAATTTTGATGGGTCCCACGACGGACGAAATTATCGGAGAAATCGATCGTCTTTTATTAATATAATACTATATAGGTAAAGATAAAAGATAGGAGGTCCTACGCCAATGGACAAAAACTTACAAAATACAATTAGGCATGCAATAATCAATCATTTAATTTAATTCAAAGTAAGGCATGATTGCTCGTGTAAGTCGTCCATCGAGATTTAATAATCAATTAGGCGGCTATTACGTCTTTATGGGCATCCGTTGATTAATCTAAGAACATACCATCTCTGTTAGCTAGTGCATGTACAGTATCGGGTCATTGTCGCCCATCAAGCTGCAAAGGTAATCAAATCGTGCGCTCGTCCTATCTCCTGGTGGCCAACGTTGGATACCCCGCGTGTTGCATCAAAAAACCTTTTTCTTTTTTGCGAATAGTGTTGCATCAAAAATTGTTATCAATATTTTTTTGTAAGATTTTTTTTTCGCTGGGTTATAAGACTTGGTTGTATGGAACATATTTATTTATTTTAATAAATATAGAATCAAAACTAAATTTACACATGATTTGTTACGTTTTACTTATTTATTGTGGTGAACATTTTTACATGCATGTTTGCATATTGAGATGGATCTTTTTCCATGCATATTTGAGATGATATGTGTACATGTTTACAGAAATAGATTAGCAAGCTTAAGAGCTAGCTATTCAAATACACAAGATAGGAAATCCAAGCATATATAGAAGAAAAATGCCTACCCAATACAATTAGACATGTAATAATCAATCATTTAATCCAATCCAAAGTAAAGCATGATTGCATGCGGCTCACTGAGATGATATTGGCCTTGCCGTCAGTTGCACCGATTTTATCTTTATTGGTGTCCTCTAATAATTAATCTACAAACAAAATGTCCTTTTTAGCTAGTGCGTGCACAATACCGGGTCATTGTCTCTTGGCGGCCAGCGTTGGATACATCCATACACTTCTTTCCTTAAGCAAAGAAAGTAGAGCAATGATATTAAAGCTATGTGATGTTGATCTCACACTGTGCTTCTTCCTTTTGAAAGCTTAGCCACCTTCGCGCGCTTTAAAGAAAGCATGGAGAAAGGGGAGAGTTTATTACACCATGCAAAGAATATGTGATTTAAGACCTAAAGCGCCACTATGTACGACACACTTGCCATAAGAAACGAATCAGAGAAGAGCAAACATGGTTGGTCATCGCAATTCACACGGTGTAGAGTGCATTTTATGAATTGTGCCTGCCTAAATGTCAGTGTGTCAGTACTCAGTACCTTAGGGCATGGACTATGGGGGCGAAAAAAAGACAGGCCCTCCATCAAACAGCTAGGAAACAAAGAAAAAACAATGAAACCTAACAAAAAAAAGGAAAACGACGAAGGAAAAAACAAAAAATAATGAAAACCGAGAAAGGAAAATGTAAAATCAGTAAAACGGAGAAATAAAATAAGAAAGCCAATATAAATAAACAAAATTAGAAAATTCATGAAGAAAGAAAGAAAGAAAGAGTCAGAAAAACAAACAAAAGAAAACGAAAAAAGAGGAAGAAAACTGGACCCTACCAATGAACAGTAGGGATCCTGGAGGGAACGAGAATGCCATTGAAAAAAAATAAAACACCAAATCGACTCTGTCCAGAAATGAAGGGGGAGTAAAAACGCTTGACAGAAAAGATCCTTCCATCGCTCTATAAGCGAGATATAGATCATTTATCTTTCAGCGAGATCACTAGTGAAGAGTACCTTAGCGATGGTCACCACTCACCCCATTTTTTCGTGTGGTGAAAATGGCGCATTATATGTATGTCAGATGTCTCAACCTAAAAGATTGTTTCCTTTTAGATTATTATCATCAAATCTTTTATCTTTTGAACCGTGCATCTAAATTACAAATTGTCTTCATCGTTGAATTTTTAGCGTTGAGATATTCCAAACTGGGTCCCATGTTAAAATATTTTTATAAACTTTTTCATGGAAAACACCAAATAAGAAGATGAAACCAAAAAGATAGATTTTATATTTAGTGGAAGTATAAATTTTCTTCTCACGAAAGCGTATATTTTCAATGAACTATCTTATTACTTTTTGAAAAGTAAATAATTTATTTCTCATAAATCACTTATTTTAGTTTGTCAAAACCCAAAGGATGTCAAGCAAAATTCCAAACCCCAACAAACAAAACAAAATATGCATGCAAAAAACTAAACAAAAAATGAAATTCCATAGATGCTTCCACCACACGACATGTGGCGGCAACTAGGCGCTTGCTAACGTTACCTCCAAAGGAATACCCGTCAGTTAGGTGTCCCATCTTTAAGGGAAAAAATGACGCATAAAATAAAACATGTTGGCACGAGTGGACCAGGGGAACATGCTTGTTTGTACGGGTGGGAGGATGGAAATCACATCAAATTCGATCCAGAACACCGATTGAGATTTTTTGAACTTTTTCACAGCCAACTCGACTCGAAACTAATCAAGACATTAGACATGTGTGAGTCAATCAAAGGGCATGAATTTGATTGAGGACTTGAGGTGGACATTTAGAAAATCTTTACTTCTTATTGGATCATTTTGTAAGTGAATCTCCTTATAATTCATTTCAGTAGCGACGGAAGGGCACTCGCCTAGTGAACAAAAATAAGCATTGAAGCTGAGGGTTGAAAGGTGGAGCATTTATCTTTTAGGGAAAGGGAAAAAAAACGATGCACAAATGAAATGGGCTCAGGAAACTCGGGAACGATGGGACGTCGGCCCAGTTCAGCCCAGCGGACACCACGATCTGGTTTTTTCCCCTCTCTCTCTAGAAACAAAAGAAGAAGAAAAAAGACAGATCCCCATTCCCCAAAGCTCAGACGCCACCGGCGACGAACCTCCGTCGCCGCTCTCCCCATTCTTTACTCCCTTTCTCCGTCCCCATCCTCGAGCAGGGATTCAGCGGCCGCCATTTCCTTTCGCCGCCTGCGAGAGAGGCAGACTGAATCTGAATGGGAAGGCGGAGCAAGCATCGGCATGGACGATGCGTCCAAAGAATCCCGGTATGACTGTTGAGTGATCAGCGCTTCCCAATTCCATGATTGAACCGTGGTTCTGAATCTTCTTCTCCCACTCTTTGTGTATGCACCAGGGGAGCTTATACAGAGCACTTCATGGTAAGCATCAAGATGATGAAATACGCCTCCTGTTGGATCCCTAATTAACCTCTTGCTAACTAGACTAATACTCTGTAACTCCGACTGTTCTGCAGGCAAAGGGAGACAATAATCTGTTCTTCACATTGCAGAAAGTACCTGAATTTCTGAATGAAGGTGGTGTCACCTGAATTTCAAAGTGATCTCAAGGTAAGTTATCCACAATTTGCATCATTTTAATTGGCTAGTTGCATCTAGTTTTAATATTATCAAGAATAAAAGGGAGTTTTGAATCGCCTTTCGCACATTAATTGTTCACCTCTGGCATATATGTTGTTTGCATTGGTTACTATAGCTCTGCCTGCCTCCTAATAAAAGGGACATCAATGCTTACAATCCATCAACAGTTTCTACCTTAGTGTGTCCTATGTTCCACTACACTATCTCCCAACGGCTTCGTTTTGAGGATTTCATATGCCTCTAGACATAGAAGAGCTAACCCAACCATGGAACAGTGTCTCCAAGCTTTGTCGACATGCTATTTTTTGCGAGGAACATAGAAGCTCACTATCACAAAAATAAACATTAAATGGAAATGAAACTCAATGTGGAAGAGGCAACAGTGTCTCTATTATGTATACTTTGAGCAGAATCCTGAAGAGTACTGGATACCTGTTGAGTACTCCCTCCGTCCCATAATGTAGTAACGTTTTCTAAGCTAGTGCGTTTTTTGAACGCACTAGCTTAGAAAACGTTACTACATTATGGGACGGAGGGAGTACTTCACAATCATAATATAAATAGTTATATTCATAATCTACTGGTAAGAAATGGTGTTCAGATATAAAATACTACATACCTGGAGAGTAGACTTGTAAAATAAAATCCCAAAAGAAGCTTTCATTATCTCCTAAATATTGTTGTCACGAGATTCTCTGCTTTATGGCTCCCATATGTTTGCAAGGGCAATTCTAGGCAAAAAAATCGGCCTGAACTGAAAGCTGAATATACCTCGTAAATTCATGAACATGTAGTGGGAAGTACCAAAGTAGGCACCACAAATAAACAGGGAAAACCGTATGAATAATATATCTAGGAAAAGAAAGAAATCGATGAGAAAGGGTGACAACGGTACTTCTGGTAATAGCTCTGGCGTAAGGTTGTCCCGAAAATAGTTTGCTATCAACAAAGTGGATTCTCTGCGTAAGTTTGCTCTTTCAGCCGGAGCTTCAATTTGTGAATCCAAATCTGAAATGATGTATCAAACTACAGGCAGAAGGTATACCATGCCATGCCATACCTGATACTTATTTCGCCCGTTAGATATCCTCGACATCAGCACACTGGATGTCAGCCAGAGATGGGTATGACATCTAGTTCGCATCGGCAAACTGGATGGCATATATAGCTGCACCCTCAAGAAAAATAAACATTGAATGGAAATGGAACTTGAGGCAAAAAGCAAAGTGCAAAAAATCCGCTGTGTACTCTGGTTCTGCAAATGCTACAGGTAATGGGCACAATCAACCATAAGAAGATAGAATGATCACACAATTTCATAATAAGCAGAGTTTGCCCCCTCCTCCTTTATCCGGGCTTGGGACCGGCTATGCAACATGAAGTGTAACATCATATTAGCATAGGCGGAGTTACACCCCCCACTCCACACACCCCCCATATACACATCCAAACCCTCAAAACCCAAAACCAAAAACCAACAAACTAGAAACACACACACACACAAAATTGGCAACCAAACCCAAGATACTATTTTGGGATTCTTTTTCCAATAAAACACGAAGCAATAGACTACTCGACTCCTCAAAGCAAACTTTTTTTGGTGTGATTTTCATTTTCCTTTAGTACAAAAGGCATGAACACAGACATTTTTTTGTGATTTTCGTTTTCTTTTACTACAAAATGAATAAAATAAACAAACATTCTTTGTAAATTTTTGATTGCTTAAAAGGGAAAAACATAGCAAAAGACACATCTTTTTGGTTTTGTGTGGTTTCATTTTCCATTTTCTACGAAAGACAGCAAAATAAGTAAATATATATTTTTGAATTTTTTTGCTTTGCAAGGAAAGAAAATAAATAGAGCAAACAAACGGAAGCCTCCGGCTATCTCTTCCTTCTCCGCGGTGATTTGTTAACACCGCCGCCTGCCTACATGTACGAATTAACCCTCAGAAAATGAATATGTGCAGCATGCATGCTTGGTATATATTCGAAATAATGAGAAAGATATATGTAGCGTGCTGCAGATTTATAACTGCTTTTGATGTTATTTACCCTAGAAAGAAAAGAAAAAGGCAAGTTTCAGACGAGTAGTTAGGTAGGGAGCGTAGTACATACCTTGATTCCGGCAGGTGGCGATACACGGGCCACATATATAGGAGGTTAGCTCAATATGGGAATCTGAAGGAAAAAAAAAAGGAGACCCGTGAGATAAATATACACTAGCTGCCCGTGGAGGCGTGGAGATCAGCACTAACGAAATAAATAAATATACACTTATTAGTTACTTTCGGCTCGAGTTCTCTATATCCCTTGGCATGATATAACGTGCGACGCGGTTGGGAAGCACATCAATTGCACGCGCCGCCGTTTCCTTAGCCTTCTTGTGGTCCGCAGGAGGGGCATATAAAATGACTGTGACGTCACGTAGCAAAGGGAGGTTCCCTAGGCTAGCAAAGTCAAAGTCAAAGCTGATGTCGCCATCGTTGGACTGTGCTACGACGTTGAACTGAAGAGATTCAAGGACCGGCATATCTCCTTGTACAAACGAGCCAAGCGTTGCTTCTGTCTTGAAGAACCTCAGCTTGGGGAACGCACCTGCACCGCCCATGCTGTCATGATGGAGAGCTGACCCCGTTTCCAGCTTGAGGGCAACAAGCTCTGGGAAACCTCCAAAGACCTTCAGTTCTGAAGTGTATACATGTAGTTTTAAATGGGACAGGTTTGGAAGAAGCGAGGGATTGATCCTTGCCACCAGCCCAGGCTCTCCGTAGCCAATGCGTAGAACGCGGAGTTGTGGAGAGAGGGCATACACTTCCCAGGGGTTCTCTTCATTGCTGGAATCTCTCCACCCGAAAACTACATCAATGTCTATGATTTGTATCTTGCTCAGTTTAGCTACAGACTCAGCCCAACTATTCATTCTGCTATCATCATATACATATAGTGTTTCAATGCTAAGCTTCCTCAACTCTGTCAACTTGCCCAGCTCTGTCACAAAGTTCGAGTCCTTACGAACTACTCCTAGGCTTAGCTCTTCCAGAGAAGTCAAATTTCCGATCCAGTATGGCACTTTAATGTTTGTTTGGCGGATGTTCAAGCACTTGAGTTGACTTAGTTGACCAATACTCTCTGGAAGTTCACTTATGTTATTTTCACCCAAGTCCAATACCAGCAAGAACTTCAGAAGTCCTACTTCCTTTGGGAGCTCACGAATACCCATGCTCGTTAGTTTGAGGTGCCTCAAGTGAACTAACTTTCCAACATGCTCAAGATTATAAGGATTGTGCGAATCAGTGGGGTCTTCCAGAGCTAGGACACGCAAAACTTCAAAGCATGATAGTGATGGCAACATCTCTGCATTGCACATGCCATTGAGTGACCTTGCTTGTAATGCAGACGTGCTAGCCAGGGGTTGGACTCTAGGATGAACAGCTAGCCTACGAGCATTGCAATGTGAAGTTGTATATTGCTCGTCACTTTCCAATACAGTAACAAACTTTTCTTCCTTTGACAATAGACATATCATATCCAGAATCATGTCATGGACGCGACATCCAATTATGTTGCCATAATATGGATAGTTCCTCTCTACCGGCATTATCATGCTTTTGCTCACTAGCTCGTTGAAGTACCTCTCACCAATCTCAAACAGTCCTACCCCTGGTTCCTCATGGATAAAACCTTCGCCGACCCACTTCCATATCAAATTATCTTTCTCAATCAGATGGTCCTCGGGATATATGCTCAGATACAATAAGCAAGTCTTTAGGTGACAGGGCAGATCATAATAGCTAAATAAAAGTATTTTTCTAGTGTTCTCCACTTCTTCATTTTCTTCATGCCCAAAACCAATTGAAGTGTATATATTAGACCAAGACTCCACAGGTTTACCGGCAAGCAAACTAGCTATTGTGATTATAGCCAATGGTACACCACCACATTTATGTAAAATTTTATCATATACCTCTGCCGGCAGAGGATTAGGCCATTTGATTTCACCACAAGATAGTCTTCTATGAAATAAATCCTTGGATAAATCAACAGAAAGTGGTTGTAGCTTGTATACTTCACTGGTCGTTGTGGCAACTTCGAGTATACGAGTAGTTGTGATTATCCTGCTTCCACAATTGTTACACATCAAAGCGGTCTTCACTAGTTCCCATGTTTTTTTATCCCATATGTCATCGATGACAATCAAGTACCTGTTGTCGCCATCCATAGAGCAAGAGATATCACAAATTAGTGAAAATATTTTATATGGCCCCTAACTATTCAAAATAACTTTAAAAAGAGGATGTATGCATGTCAGACTACTTGTTGAGGAATCTAAAGTTGGCATTGTTGAATAGGAAATGGAGGGATCCAGGAGAGAGACATGTATACATGAGCAGAGTTTAATTCCATTTCATCGTCCAGGATTCTAGTTTTGATTACCAAAAATTCTCAATCTATATACTTTCAGCTATTAGACATATTTTTGAATTGACTGTAAGTCCCATCCAAAATTCTGTCAAAGAAGGTACAAAAACTTGATATAATACATTATCCCCCCACCCATTTGCTATTTGATGTATATGAAACTACATAGCAGGGTGCATACCTCTTCTTCTCGGAGTTCAACAATTGCCTATCTTTCATGCAACCCCTATTTACTACTTGAAGTATATGAAACAACATTATAGGATGCATACCTCTTGTTCTCAAGTAATTCCCGGAGTTTGTCGATCAGCTGCCTTTCATCCAACTCCTGGTACATTTTCTTGTCAATTCCAAAGAGAATGTCGTTGAGAACTTTCTTCACGCTAGGGTTCCGTCCTACCGGAACAAAGGCATGGCAATCAAACTGCGATTCAAGCTTATCATACACTGCTTTTGCAAGAGTTGTCTTGCCAAGGCCTCCAAATCCGAAAATAGAGAGTATCTTGAGTTGCTTGGACGTATCACCATCCCCAGCACTCATCATCTTGGTTAGCTCATTCAGTGAATCATCAATACCAACGAGATCTTTCTGGTCCTTGTACAAAGCCAATAGGCGAGGATCAACAGTGGTTGCACCAATTGGATTAACAAGCACGTCGTTGACCCGGTACCTATCACGCCGATCAGCCGCCTCCTGGACGCGGACCTTGATGTCTTTGATCTCACCGGAGATCTCATGGCGAGTCTTGCTCTTGCTGAACAAGTTCCCCATCTTCTTCATGAGCTTCTTAAGCTTGCGTGGCTTGATGGCAGGCTCAGCTCCCTCGACGCGCACAAGGAACTTGTCGACGATGTCCTCCATTCTGAACGACAAGTCCCTGACTTCGTCGGCCCAGAGCTTGACCTGCTCGTCGAGCTGATCTCGCGGCACGTCCCCAAC
Organism: Bromus sterilis; assembly: GCA_950022295.1. Taxonomy (NCBI): domain Eukaryota; kingdom Viridiplantae; phylum Streptophyta; class Magnoliopsida; order Poales; family Poaceae; genus Bromus; species Bromus sterilis. Next base: position 376,858,888 of record OX465598.1, read on the forward strand.
CTTACGAAGGGAAGCATGCATGCTAGTCAGCTCTCTCTTGAGATACTCAACATCTTCCTTGACGCCCGTCTGCAGCTTGTACTCCTCCGTGAGGAGGTCACCAAGCTTGAGGAGCAGGCTGCCCATGGCTCCTGTAGCTAGGTCCATGGTCGCCCTCAGCAGCTGGTTGCTCGATTTGTTTGTGCACAACAATGCTTTTGTGTGTTGAGGGGTTGGGGGCGGGGGGGGGGGGGGGGTTATGTTCTCACACAGTCGTCTTTATATTTGTTTGTAACTGAAACTGAGATCAAAGAAACTTGTCTTCTAGTCCCATATATTTTTCCCACCTTTTTTCATAGGGGGGGGGGCTGAAGCTAGCCTGCATCAAGTGCACATGGTATAGAGTGCTAATTGTGCGGATCTAGGCTTTGACCGTGCACCGTGCATAATGCACATGGTAGAACGTGCATTGATTTAACCAACGGAAATGCTTTGCGTACGACAAATATCAATCCGATCTTCGTACGATACTCATTAGAGCTATGCATCAAATGCAATTAACGGTCTGCAGGCGCTGTCGTACGGCTATCGTACAAAAACGATCGTACATGTAGCAGGACTCTTTAACCAATCGTTGTATCAGCCGTCTTGCCTCTTCTTCTATGTTACTGGTACGCCTCTGAATGGTATATCCATGAAAAAAGAATACAATCGTAAATTGTAATAAACATTCTGTAGGCAAATTGCTCTCTCATACTAACTCAGCATCCATACATGGTTTCGTCAAGCATGGTTCTACATTTCTACCCAACCCTTCAAGCAGGTTAGGTGACGTGGTATATGCATATACATATGTACGAGTAAGCTACCAAGACCCCCTGTTGGTCTTCAAAACAAATAAACCATTATTGCACTACTTAACTACGTATATATATACAAGTTATTAGTTTTCTCCACCATCACTTTTTTTTTGTTTTTTGCGGGGACTCCACCATCACTTTGAACATGATACCCATCAGGCACGTAAGCAATGATACCCGTCAGGCACATAAGCAATGATATCACAAGAGGTGAGATGTACATGCTACCTAATTTAACAATGGGTAGTGTATTTTAATCCTACCCAGACCATAGGATATGCAGCCTAATCAAATACACCGGCTGAGTCATGTCCGGAACTAATCGATTTTCTTTGTGAGCAGCTCGCGCAATCGGTAGTTGAAGGGCTGCTGTCTACCGGTGTCGGCATCCCAGGACTTGTTCAAACATGATTGTTTTATTGCACATCTAAATCATGACACCTCCCAAATCTGAATTTATGTGCAAGTTCACTGGCGATAAGCTTTTCATTTTTTTTACCTCTGAAAAGGAGCTTGAAATCCTGGCATTCAATTGATCGATGCAAAAATTCACGTACGTATTAATTAAAGAATCTTGAAGGCAGCATACAACCCAAATCGTTCACTCTCACAGACACGGGATTTGGGTTTTGCTGCTGAGATGTCAGATTCTGAAAAATCATATATATTACCTATCAACAGTTATGTATCGAAAACACAAAATCAACATCTGCTGTACAATTTCCACCTTTGGCGTTGAAGATAGGAAATTCAGCAAAGCTGCATCGGGAGATTTTTTTTTCATTGCGTGATTACACTTGTGTTTTGTGTGGAAATTTACAGATAGAAACCAGGGATGAACTCTTGTTCTGATGATCATTTGCTGCAAGTTGCTGGCAGTACATTTCCAGGCACTCGATCTATCCAAGGGGCATCAGTTGAAGACTTCCTTCCGGTCCTTTTCACAGAGCAGCTGGGCCTAGGCTGGGCAAACCTTTGTTGTTTATTCATTGAGAGGTGGCTGGCTATCTATATTCTGATTAGTTGGGCTGGGACATTTGGGGCACAAGAAACCCAGCCAAAAACCCCTCTACAGATGCAGGGGAAAATTGTAAAGCAGAGCTTGGCATGGTAATTTACGGGTCGAGAAAGAAATCTTGCGTCATCATGTGGTAGAGCATTCCTTGCCACTTCATCCTTCCTTGTCCTTCACGTGTAGCCTTTCACAATACAATATGCAGTTCCACTATGTCAGATAAGCTTGCCTCACTGCCTGCTCCCCATGCACTCTTGGTTGTCATCGTGAGTACACCAGGGTATTCGTCTGCCACCGATCCGAACAGGAACCTAGAGAGTATCAATTCTAGTGTATCAACAGTTGGCTCCAAGTGAACCTGCACATTATCATCAGTGATAGGATGAACTCGAATTGTACCCACTATTGGCTAGACCTGAATTTGCAAATCATCATCAGTCATGCTAGGATGGGTTGAGGTGGCTGCATGAGGACAAGGCATGTACAGCCACCCATGTGCATCCTTTCTCTTCTATGAAAATTTGAAATTTCAAAAGTTTTTATTTCAGAAATCTAGAGAAATTTAAAATTGAAGTTCTAAAAATTCAAAAGGTTGGAGCGGGATTTTCCAAAAGTTAATGGAAAGTTTGACGAAGGGATGACTTTCCCGCCAATTAGCATCGCCAGACCAAGAGCTTAACCTCTCTTCTCAACAGAGAAAAAAAGGAATTAGATCATCTATCACCTTGCAAAAACTGTGTCTAATTCTCAGTTAATCTCCCTTTGTGGCCTGTATTGCACGTTGGACATTTTTCGAATAAATATACCTGTACTGAGCTTATGCACAAATTGAGATCCTAGAAATTCCCACTTGTCTCCACATCACATGAGAGAGAGAGAGAGAGTTAGAGATATATTCCGTGTACATATAAACGGATAGTCTAGGATAGAGATAGGACTCTCGTGTCTTGTCTTGCACTCCAAGATAACTCCTTGTACGCCTATATATACTCGCCCATGAGGCTCAATACAACATCCATCGACTCCGCCAAATCTCTCTATCCTTCTACAGAGAGAAATCACCAACTGCTATACTCGTTGGCTCAACATTGGAAATCCAGAAGCATCTACTTTTTGGAAACTCAGTACTGTTTTTTTCCTTCAACTTTGTTGAACACCTTGGAGAGATCAAGCAAAATCAGCGACGGCGCCTATCAGCTATCACACTTGACTACACTGTAATTTGGGCTTCCACTATCGGAATGAAACCCAATTTGTAGCAAGGTTTCATCACCCTTCAGAACATACAGCATGTATCTTAGGCAAGCCCTTCCAGTTCAAAGAGCATTCTCCCATGCATCACACAATCCTTTACCTACGTGGTTACTAAATCTCTGCAGTAGAAGTATTCTTAGAGTTCATCGACGTCTACTGACCTTGTTATGGCTTATGCTCCAGCAGACTGTCCCAGCGGCTTTTGAGGATCTCGTAAGCGTCTGGACATGGAAGAGCTATTACAGAGGAGGAGCCGTTGGTTGACAGCTCGATCACCAGGCCCAACCTGTTGGAATTTAACTTTCGGGATCACTCACATCAGATCAACGAACACGCGCACACAAAGAGATTTAGCTAAAGGCACATATCGTGCCTCTGATTCTTTTTATTGCTCTTGTTTTCTCCCACGATGTTATTCACGTTACAAGTCTTTGCCACGATCATGTATTTATACACGACCAGCCAGGCTAAGCCTTAGACCGACACAAACAATGATCGAATTCCAAACTTACACGGACTTGATCACTTTCCAAACTACAACTCCTATTAGGACACCAAATTGCTACCGGCTAGTGCTACTAGCGTGTAGGTAACTGGACACGTACTAGTATAACTCAAGATTACACTAATACAACCGCAGCAGCGTCTCCATAGCTTTGTCGATAGGCATTTCAATCTACATGAAAAATTAGATGCAGCTCGCATAACGATTTCAGAACAACCAGAAATACAAAGAACGAAAGGTACTGATTCCCACCTTTGCATTAAATTTCTCATACATGAACTGCTCGCACGTATCTCTGATGCTTGGGCGAGATGACACCTGTATGGATGCATTTAGAACAAGGATCCAGTAAATTAAATGTGACAAGTCTCGAGCACTAAAATAAGCAGCAAGGCATACCTGATACTTATTTCTACAGAGTAACATAGCGTATGCCAAGTTATACTGTATACAAAAATAGGAAGTGAGGGGGTTTCCTTTCTCAATTACTGAGAGGAATGCACAAAATTTTACGCTAATGATAGGTGCCGAACGATCCGCCGAACGTTCCCGCTCCAATTTTGATACACTTAGCATCTATAGTCAGCTTTTGTGTTTTTTAAATTTAAAAATTGTTTTATTTATTAAATAAAAATTTCGATTAAAATTCCGTGTTCACCACTAAATCTGTCGTGACGAGATCTTCAAAACTAGATGTCATATTGATATGTTTTGAGAACTTTTTTTCGCACCAAAAGTTGTCATGCTGTTTACACTGAAGTTGCCATCCTGTTTACATTAAAGTTGTCATGATTTCTTTCATCTATTTTTTTCTTCTAGATTTAAAGCTATCATTGTATTTCAAGGCCTTTCGACTCATCGACGAGGACTGATGACCCTCAACGTAGAGGGATCTATTGCAGTGTTTTCGATAAGTAAGAGTATCGAACCCAACGAGGAGCAGAAGGTATTAGCAAGTGACTTTGGTAAGGAGATAACTGCAAGCACTGAAAGATAACTGTTTAGGGGTTTTCTTGGTATAAGCGACAGGATAGTAAAAACGAGCAAAGTAAAAGGTACTGGATAGTAAAGAGTGGCCCAATCCTTTCTTAGCAAAGGAGAGGCCTAGCAACTGAATTTATAAAAGTTAAAGTTTTCTTGAGGACACACGGGAGAGGTAGTCACGTGTTTTCGCCATATTCCGTATCGGTAATATGTGCTGTGTTGATAAGTGTTTGGTGGGTGTATCTATGCTAGTGCACCCTCTAGACTAAGATGAGTGCACTTTTATGATTAAACACCTTGCAAGCATCCGCAAATACAAGATAGTAATTAAGGCAAAAGCCTAACCATAGCAATACGATCGGTGATCCATTGTTCCCTTGTGCAAAAGCATGCGAACTGGGGTTTATGTTTCTGTCACTCCGGCAACCCACCGTAAGCATTCTTTATACACAATGCATTCCCCTAGGTCCTTAATAAGACGAAGTGTTGAGTGTTCGACTCACACAACACCACTAGGAAAATAACAACACACCTTAAATATCAATCAACACATATTACTTCAACATCATATGACTACTAACAACTAGACTTCTCCCATGTCCTCAAGAACTAAAGTAACTACTCACAAGACATAAAAGAGATCATGATCAGTGGGGATAAATAGATGATAAACAATCTGAACACAATAATATTTCTCCAACAAAACTCAATAGCATTCACCACAAAGTAGTAATCAACACCGATAGAGTAGAGGGGATAGATAGTACGGATTACGACATGAGTTGCAATTGTGAGACAAGATTGGATGGAGATGGAGATGGTGCTGGTGATGGGGATGATGTTGATGATGATCTCGATGATGCCCGTGACGATGGTGATGACGATGGCGACGATCTCCCCTTCCGGGAGGTGATCTCCCCGGCGGAATCTGCCCGCCAGAGATGGCTTTTCTTCTCTGTAGGTTCCCGCCACGGAGCGGCGGCGGAACTCTGGAAACTCTTCTTTTTTTAGGGTTTTTGGACGACGAGGGGTATATAGGCCAGAGGGGGGAGCCGGGAGAGCTCCAGGGGGGCCAGGCGCCCTCCCTGCGCGGCCAGAGGTGGGGCCGCGCCAGGTGGTCGCCTGGGCACCCTGTGGCCCCCCTCTGGTTGCTCTTTTGCGTGCCTTCGTTATCCTTCTGGAAAACATCCTCCGTCGATTTTCAGGTAATTTGGAGGTGTTCTTCTTCAGCAAATCAGCGTCCATTTGTTACCGCTGAATCCTGCGTCTGCTGCATCGGCATCGGAAAGTTGAAAACTGTGTAAAATAAGCCAAAACAACATAAGAATAGCATCATATCATGAAATATATCAATGAATAAGAAAGAATTACTATATAATAGTGATGCATTTTGGACGTATCAACTCCCCCAAGCTTAGACCTCGCTTGTCCCCAAGCGAATACTGAGCTCGGTAAATCTGTCCACAAGTTTAGAGAGTGAAGTGTCGACAAATAAAATACGGACAAGAAGCATCAAAGTTCCTTCATCAAACTCAAGCATCCTCAACAGCAATCTCCACTCATAAGGCCCTTATGAGAAAGTAATAACAATCATAATCAAAAGTAGGGCTGAGGAAACTCATCAAATTATGGAAAACATAACCTTGGTCAAAGGACAACTACAAACAATTTGAGGCTTTTGAAAGGACATGTTAATAGTCATGAAGTGCAAATGCTAACACAAAGGAAGATGCTCGCTAGGCAAAAGCTTTCGCAAACAACTTACTTATCAAAGGATAATGTCAACAAGGATATGGCATGGCAAAACTTAATGCAGCTCTATATGGATGAATCCTCATCAACATCAAATGTCTGTTCTCTAAGGGAAAAGAAAGAAGTACGACAACTGAAGGTAAAAGAAAGCCTTGTTTAAGGGAAAGCAGGGAAAACTCATGTGCTATCCTTAAATCAAACAGAATAAAGATAGATTTTGGGATGGTGCATAGTTTGTCAACGAATGCTAATAGATAGCTCAATTACTTCTCAAGATGGACAAGTTTCGAGGAACGGCTCCCAAGTGAGGACGATCACATCCCCTTAATCTCCTTTGTTTATCACTGCCAAAGTTTCTGATTTCTCATAGACCTGCGAGAAGGAGGGTTTGTTTGTGTAAGGCCCCTGATGCGGTACTAACTCTAACTAGTCGCTCTCGCGTCCGGTCGGAGTTAGAAGCGCATCAAACGCCACCGGCGCACGACACTCGCACTCGTGTCGCTGCCGGATTCTCGACAACAGGTATACAAACACAACTCTACAAGAAAGGAAATACATATAGAGATAATAGAGCAGGGCATACAACGCCACTGTCCAAAATATACAACATTCTCATGAATACATCTCATCAGTACATCAAGCGGAAGCAAGGCATGGACCGGGTACGGTCAAGATCCAAATTGCCCTAGAGAGGGCTACACATAAATCCACCCACGGGAACGTCTGAGCCCAACTAAGGATCCTACTGGTCGGTGTAGTCGTACTCGTCGTCATCCTCCGGGGGCACCTCCACGAAGTATCGTCCAGTGCTGGGGTCGAGGTAGTAGTCCACTGCAGCGGCCGATCAGGCAAAGCGGTAAAGGCGGAAAAGTAAACGGGGGTGAGAACATATCATTACGGAATAACTAACGCTACAGGTAGGATAAAGATATAGACAGTTTGCGGCCGTACTAGTATATATGGTGGCTACACGTTCTATCAGAACAAAGATGAGATCCAAGAAGTTACGTTGACAACGTGTCGTAAGTCAGCTATCCACCTACTTACGCAATCATAACACAACCTCGTTTCCCTCTCGGTCCCCCTGGACGAAGAAAGACAACCAAGGCACACACGCGGTATGTCAAGTTTTATAGCATGTTTAACATTGATGTTATTCTATGAACAAGGAGTAGGTCTCAAGTAGTCCATAACCGCGGACACGGCTTTTCGAAAAGATTGACCCTGCAGGGGTGTACCAACTGTCCATTATAGACGTCGCATGTACGCCCGGTTTCCACTTGGCTGGGTAAGCGCCTGAAACTCCGGAACGTCAGAGTCCCTCTAGCTAACAACGCACATATCCGGGTGGCCCCCGGTGAGTCGACACCCAACTCAAAAGCTGGCCACGCTCTCGAATCGGACTCTACCGTATGACTCCAGGTTTGGATTACCGGTTAGTTCTCTTATGAGACCGGGTCCTCAGCCGGTCTATTTGGGCCAGCCAAGAAACTATGTCCTCCTGGCCCTGGTTTGGTTTGGAAACAACTGGGGATCCAACCAGCACACACACTTGCAAATGTAAATCAGCTCGGGCCACCACTAGAATGTATGAAGTTAGGTAGGTAAGACAAGGGGGCCCCATAAAACCCCACACACGATTAGGCACGCTCGTCAAGAAACACAATACCCAGAACTCGGGTCCTAGGTGACTCAAATGGAACAAAGCACCAGACGGGAATAGTCCAGCCTTCCACCTTTCGTCGAATATAAATTAACATCATTTAACAATAATAAATATCAACCAACTTCTTTTATAATATGATATCCCAACCATAATTATATAAGGTAAGCAGCAAGTTTTCTATCCATACTAAGCAATGGCTGAGCAGCGGTAACTTAGCAGAACAATGGTTTGCTGGGATGTGGGGATCATGGCTGTATGGGTTTTAAACATGGCATATAATGTAGATAGGATCAAGCAATAACGTTCTAGATCTACAGCTAGGCATGAGCAGAAAGTTATAAAGTAATGACACAGATCTCCCCCTTGCCTGGTAAGGTAGTCGAAGCAGCACTCACGGTACTCTCGGGCTCGGTGTCGGACAGCTCCACGTAAGTCTCCTCGGCGGTCTCAGGTGCTAACGTAAGGTACCGGCAGGAAAAGGCACACAAGTAAGCAACTGAAGCAACTCCAACAAGGATGGCATGTTCAAATTTTATTTACATGATATGACCCTGTCTAGTCAAGTTTAAATGAAGGTGATGACGACAAGTCATCACTTCCATATGCAATTTATTTACATTGTAATGGCTTTGGTCTGAGCCTTACTTAGGTGTAAATAGCATGATAGCATGACATGATCAACAAGCATTGTAAGAATTTAAATAACATGGAAGTAAAACAATGATTCCGGAGATGGAGTAGTGTCGGTGAAATTGACACACAGGACGGAGCAACAAAGGTTTGAGGCCAGCCACTATGCATATGACAATATGCTAAGGCTGACTTGAAGAAAAAGATGGCATGGAACTGACTTGAAAAGATCAGATGAACAACATTTCAAATGCACTGAAGTTGGAATGCTGCATGCAGACAGACCTGAAAGCTTCTGGACCAGGTGATCACACCTTGTCTCAAAAGTTGCTCAACACAACAAGAAAACATCACCACTGAACTCCTTGCAGAAAAACACCCCAAAAACATATATGACATGTCTCAGTTTGAATTTGCAATGGCAGTTGCAAATTCAGCTGAAGTTCAGGGGGCTGAGTGCAAAATTTGCACATCATGAATTTTTGAAAAGGTTCAGATGAGCAAACCATCATCACCATACAATTCCTTGCTCAAAACTACCTAAAATTCATATATGGCATGGGCCATTTGAATTTTGGACCAAACTTAGCAGAACAGGAATTAAACAGGGGGCTTATTGCACTTTGACCAAACTTCATTTAATAAAGGGGCCATTTGCAAAATGAGTATCACCACTGTAATCAGTAGCTCAAATTACCCCAAATGCATATATGGGATGCCACTGTTTGAACAGCTGGGGTGAAGTCTAGTTTGAATTTGAATTCAAACTTGAACTAAAATAAGAACAGAAAAGAAAAGAATTAAAATAAAATAAAAAAAGAAAAGAATAGGGGAGCCCAGCCACTTGGGCTGGTTCGGCCAGCAGCCCACTGCTGCTCTCTGCCCCTGGTGGGCTAGAGCCAAACGGGCCGAGCCCAGTGGCTAGCACGGCCAGCTCCAAGGAGCAAAAAAAGGTTGGGATTTAATTCGACCCCGGGGGGAATCGAACCCGCACCGCGCGCTGCAGCTCCAAGTGCTCCTACCACTCGGCCACCGATCGAGTTGTGACAGAGTACAGCGCGCACTGAATAACAACTAACTACGGTGCAGCTACGACTGAAAACGATCGCGAGACTGAATCTCAAGTTCCGTCTGCTGCCGACGGGAAGAAAAGGAGGGACCTTGCTCCCGTTGGAGTTGATCCAGGACCCCAGTACACGGCGGCTGCACGGCACCGACCTCGTGCTGCTACGGTGGTCTGCATCTCGCGGAAAAGGAGCAGATCGGGCGTGGTCTGAAGAAAGAAAAGGAGGTGGCTTCCACTGTCTGACGAAGTTCAGACTTCAGTTCCCGCGCGCGACGACTTCCGGCGAACATCGCATCTCACCCAGGGCACCGTGGCCTCCGTGCCTCCTGCTGGCCGTAGACTGATGTGCCGTGAACCCATTTCACTGCTAAGATAACCTCGCCGCGCTACGAATTGGAGCTACGCCTCGACGGAAAACCACGACGGAACCGGGTCTTGAAGAAACAGGGGAGGGAAAAACGAGCTCACAGCGGGGGGAAAATGGTTCGCACGGCTCGGGGAAGGTCGCCAGATGCTCGCTGTCGACGTCGTGGACGACGACGGGTTCGTGCTGCGGGGGGGAGCTCAGGCCATGGACCTCCTGTCCATGGCGAGCTCGAGCGGATGCAGAGGAAGGGAACGGGAGAGGCGGCGGCGTCCGAGGGGGAAGAAGAGCTAGGGTTAGGGGAGTCGGGAGGGGACCCTATATATGCAGAGGGGGAGGGCGACGTGGACGCAGGAGGTCCTCTCCTCCACGGCGCCATGTGCGTGCAGGGGAAAAGCAGAAGAGAGGAGGGGGATGACAGGCGGGCCACGGCTGGCAGTGAGAGAGAGGAGCGAAAGGAAAAAAAGAAAAAGGAACGGGCGCGCTCGGGTGGGCCGAGTCCAGGCGGCCCAGCTGGGCTGGAGGGAGAAAGGGATGAAGGGAGGCCCTCTTTCCAAAATTAGAAAAGAGCAGCAGAGAGAAAGAAAAAGAAAAGGAAAAGATTAGAGGTCAGAAAAATATTCCAAATATTTTTAGAAAACCCCTAAAAAGATGTTTGATCATCCAAAATTGGTTTGATCACTTTTGCATGCAGTGAAAAATCTCCACAAGAAAAACAGTACCTTTTTCTATTTAAAATTAAATAGAAAAGGACTTGAAGAGTTTTTGAGAGAAAAATAAAAGGTTCAAAATTCCATGAGTTTGAAATTCCTAATCCTTGCATTTTTCTAGATTTTTCAAAATTGGTTTGGTTTGACCAATTTTGGCAACAACAAAATGTGGCCCTATTTTTGAATCCAAAAACACTTGAACTAGTGCTACTGTTTTTGGTGGTGGAAAAAATGCCTTGAGGATTTTAAAACCCTTGCCATATGAAATGAAATGGCTAGGTCAAGTTTGGGATCAAGAGGAGTAAGCATGTGGCAAGGAAAATTCCATGACTGCCCTTCTTGAACCACTTTGGATGCAAAAGAAACCAACCCAACATGACTCTAATCTCAAAGCCAATTTAAATCATCACATGAAATGATATAAACCTCCACCATGCCAAGTTACAAGTCCAACAGAGAAAGTAAAATACATGGTGTTTGCAACTTATTACATGTGGGCTGTTACAGTTTGTTATATTATCTTTCGAGCTGGGCGCACCCATGCCAGTTCCTCCTCGTATTATGGGTTTGCAGATTAGACATGCAATCCCGGGATAAAACTTGTCCAACTTAAGAAGATCATGAATTACCTACTACTTCCTCATGAGCTAAACAAGAGGCACAAAACAGAAGATTTTGAACATTTAAGGATAACACATAAATTCTATACTTATAGGAGTGGTAGGGGGAACACAACGAATAGGAAGGTATGGTGGACTCATATGGAAAGTAAAGGTTTCAGGGTATGGATGCACAAGTAGAAATCTACCTGGCAAAGAGTTTGGCTAGCAAAGGCTTTGAGAGAACAGACAATTGATGCTAATTTAGATGCAAAACATATAAGGCATAAACATTAAGGTAAGCATAACACATCAAGTTGTCTTCCTTATCAACATAACACTTCAAGCATAATAACATAAAGGCTTTGGCTATGTCGCTACTTGAGAAAACATGCATGTTGTCAAGACCAAAGCTATGTTTGCCAAAATTTAAATAAAGTTTTCAAAGCCATACCTGATATAAGGTCAATACTCCCCATAAGAATCGTCATATGATGCCGATTGCCTGAAGAGAATACCGAATGCAGCGAAGGAACCAATAGACTTCTCATTAATATTCCATAATAGACGACTCCACACTCACGAATACAATCTCTCCACAGACGGAGCGATAGACCTCAATGCAAACACCTATTTCATATAATAAACTCCCTAGACATGATACGACTCTACTTGACTCTAAAAGACTAAGATAAAGATAAAGATACCGGACACTCCCCAAAGCTTGGAACAAGCTGAGGGGGTGCCATTACCCGAGGAGATTTACTCCTCATTCTTGTTCTTCTCAATCAAATACTCCTTGGCGAAGCGCTTCCATGGTAGCTCCTCTCCAGTCTCGAAGGACAGTCCAGTCTCCAGGATCCTGCACTCAGCACCTAAACCCATGCGCAGAAACTTTAGTTCATACTCACAGTTCTGGTTGTGCAGATCATAGATTTGTGCTTTAAGCTGGTAGACTTTTTCCTCTAATGCGGACAAACTTGACCACATCTCCTTCATATCTTTTCTATGAGAAGCCTCGATCTCATTCCTGATGTCGAAGTTGGCTTCAACACCACGCTCCACCATCTTCTTGAACTTGAAGACCTCATGTTCCATCTCCTTCAGCCGCTCCTCGGTGCTCCCCTCCATGACTGGTCCCTTCAGATCTTCCTTGTGGAGAACACCGTCCTCCACACGAAGGACCTGGGGGTGCTTGTTCACGTCAGCGAGGTAAGGGTTGATGACGTTGACGACGAACTTGTCCTTGGGGGAACTTGAGGAAGCCATGACACCTAGGTCTAGCTAAAAGATTTCCTGGCAGAAACAGATTGAAGAGAAAACACACGAAATCGCGAGATACGTTGCCGGAACGATCCGAGCAAATATATAGCAAAAATTTCTGCAACAAAAGGAAGGTAACGAGCCAAAGTGGGGTCGGAGACGGAGTCCTGGGTGCCAAGGCGGCCTCCCGGCGCGGCTAGGAGGTAGGGCGCGCCAGGGGGGCGCATGGGCCCCCTGGAGCTCGTCTCCGGCTCCGCTTAGGCCTCGAATTTTCCTAATTTTGCAAAAACTCATAATATGGAACTTTTATGGCGGTTCGCGATGTTTCCTTACCGTAACACATACATTTTCTTATTCTGCTTCTGTCAGTGTCTGAAACAGGGCTTCAACATGTTCTTCATGAGTTGTTGTGCGTATTATATTCACATCAACATTGACGGGATCTCCCGCTATGTAATGCTTGAGTCTTTTCCCATTCACAACTTGAGGTTTGTTGCCTTCAAAATTGTTAATCTTAATTGCACCAGACCGATAGACTTCTTCGATATGAAATGGTCCTTCCCACCTGGAAAGTAGTTTACCTAGAGAAAACCTGAAATGGGATCTAAACAATAAAACTTCTCACCAACATTAAATTCACGTTTCAGAATCCTCTTGTCATGCCACTTCTTTACCTTTTCCTTGAACATTTTAGCGCTCTCGTAAGCTTCACTTCTCCACTCATCTAGAGAAGTCAAGTTCATGAGCCGCTTTTCACCAGCTAACTTTGGGTCAGCATTAAGCTCTCTAACAGCCCAGAAAGCTTTATGCTCTAACTCTAATGGCAAATGGCAAGCCTTGCCATAGACCATCTTATAGGGAGACATGCCCATGGGGTTTTTGTAAGCAGTTCTATACGCCCACAAAGCATCTCCTAACTTATTTGACCAGTCCTTTCTATTTCTGTTAACTGTCTTTTGCAAGATCAACTTGATCTCTCTATTGGTGAGCTCAACTTTCCCACTAGTTTGAGGATGGTACGGTGACGCAATTCTATGATTGACATCGTACTTGGCTAAAGCTTTCCTAAAATCTCCATGCGTGAAGTGCGAACCTCCATCAGTCATGAGATACCTAGGTACACCAAACCTAGGGAAAATTACATCTTTGAGCATTTTCAAAGATGTTTTGTGATCAGCACTCTCAGTGGGGATTGCTTCAACCCACTTGGTTACATAATCAACAGCAACTAATATGTGAGTGTACTTGTGCGAAGAAGGAAAAGGACCCATAAAATCAAAACCCCAGCAATCAAAAGGCTCAATCACTAGTGAGTAATTCATAGGCATCTCATTCCTCCTACTAATAATGCCAACTCTCTGACATTTATCACAAGCTAAAACATAACTTCTAGCATCTTTAAAGAGAGTAGGCCAATAAAAACCTGATTGGAGAACCTTATGCGCGGTCCTCTCACCGGCGTGATGTCCTCCGTAGAGACTATCGTGACATTGCTTAAGAATGTCCTTCTGCTCGTGTTCCGGTACGCATCTTCTCACGATCCCGTCTGGACCTTCTTTGAAAAGATGTGGGTCATCCGAAAAGTAATGCCTCAAATCATGGAAGAACTTCTTCCTTTGCTGAAATGTTAAACCTGGAGGCAAATACTTTGCAATGATAAAATTAGCATAATCTGCAAACCAAGGATCGGAAAGAGATTGTACTTTAACAACGGCAAGTTGTTCGTCTGGAAAACTGTCGTTGACTGGGATGGGATCAAGCGGTATATCTTCCATCCTTGAAAGATTGTCCGCTACAGGGTTGTCTGCTCCTTTTCTATCAACAATCTGCAAATCAAATTCTTGAAGAAGGAGTACCCATCTGATGAGCCTTGGTTTGGAATCCTTCTTCGTCATAAGATACTTAATGGCAGCATGGTCAGTATGAATAATAACTTTAGAATCAACAATATACTGCCTAAACTTATCACAAGCAAACACCACTGCTAAGAATTCCTTCTCAGTAGTAGCGTAATTCTTTTGAGCACTATCAAGGGTCTTGCTAGCATAATAAATAACATTCAACTTCTTATCAACCCTTTGTCCTAAAACAGCTCCAACAGCAAAATCACTAGCATCGCACATAATTTCAAAGGGCAAATTCCAGTCAGGCGGTTGTACTATAGGAGCGGTTATTAAAGCTTTCTTAAGAACTTCGAAAGCCTCCTTACAATCTTCATCAAATACAAAAGGAACATCCTTCTGGAGAAGATTAGTGAGGGGTCTCGAGGTTTTAGAAAAGTCTTTAATAAATCTTCTATAGAAACCAGCATGACCGAGAAAACTACGAATACCTTTAATGTCCCTTGGATAGGGCATCCTTTCGATAGCTTCAATCTTTGCCTTGTCCACTTCAATCCCCCTCTCGGAAATCTTGTGGCCAAGCACGATCCCTTCGTTAACCATGAAGTGACACTTTTCCCAGTTTAGAACTAAGTTTGTATCCTCGCATCTCCGTCAAGATAGCAGAAGTGGGTGTTTTTGGACAGCATCTCAAGCATCTGATCAATAAAGGGCAACGGGTAGTGGTCCTTCCTGGTTGCCTTGTTCAACTTCTTTTAATCAATACACATTCTATACCCCATAATAATTCTCTGAGGTATTAGTTCATTCTTATCATTAGGGACTACAGTTGTCCCTCCTTTCTTAGGAACACAATGAACTGGGCTTACCCACTTACTATCGGCTATAGGGTAGGTAATACCTGCAGCTAGAAGCTTGAGGATTTCGGTCCTCACAACGTCCATCATCTTTGGGTTCAACCGTCGTTGATGATCAACAACAGGTTTAGCATCGGGCTCGAGGTTGATAGTATGTTGACAGATAGATGGAGTAATCCCCTTAAGGTCATCAAGGGTATAGCCAATTGCGCCACGGTGTTTACGAAGTACTTCCAATAATCGCTCTTCTTCATATCCTGAAAGGTTAGAGTTGATAATAACAGGATATATTTTATTTTCATCTAAATAAGCATATTTGAGCGTCTTGGGAAGAGGTTTGAGATCAAACACCGGGTCTTCTTTTGGTTTGGATAGAATTCCTAAAGGTTCAACCGGAAGGTTGTGCTTCAGGATGGCAGGTTGTCTCAAGAATATTTCATCAATTTCATTTCTTTCCTGCATATGAATATTATTCTCGTGGTCTTCCATGTATTCCTGCAAAGGATCATTAGGGGGAACAGCAATAGAAGCAATACTTTCAATAATTTTATCATCACTAGGTGATTCAGTATAACGAGGCTGCTTGGAAATCTTAGAAAAGTTAAATTCATATGGCTCACCATTGAATTCAACAGAAACTTTACCTTTCTTGCAATCTATAATAGCTCCACAAGTTCTGAGAAAAGGTCTACCAAAAATAATAGGACAAAAACTATCTTGTACTAAACCAAGTACAAGAAAGTCGGTAGGGTACTTTACCTTTCCACATAGGACTTCAACATCTCTCACAATCCCAATAGGAGAGATAGTAGCTTTGTTTGCAAGATGAATAGTAACATCAATCTCTTCGAGTTCACAAGGTGAAATCTCACTCATGATCTCTTGATAAAGCGAATAAGGAATCGCGCTAGCGCTCGATCCCAGATCGCATAGCCCGTAATAATTGTGATCTCCTATTTTAACAGATACAACTGGTGTACCTGAAATTGGGCTTCTATTCTTGGCTGTGACAATGTTAGTTGAAACAGCACAAAAATTTATAATATAATCTTAAGCATCATAAGTAACTAAATCTTTAACCATAGCAACTTGAGGATCGACTCTGATCTGGTCCTCAGGTTCTCCTGTTCTTCTCTCACTTTTATTTATGATGCCTGTCACAAAAGAGTGCTCCCTTATTCTTGAAGGAAAAGGGGCCTGTTCATAGATAACTACAGGCAAAATAGGATCAACAACGTGAATATAAATAGGCACTTCTTTGAAAGGCTTATGGTACTGATCCTTCTTCTTCTTAGAAGAATCAACATGAGAGGCAAAGTTCTTACAAAAATCAATCATTAGATGGGAATCCAAACCAATCTTAGAGCAAAAGGTATTGAAATAATCAGTTTTCACATAGCTCTCAATATAATCATGCTCATAATTTATAGCCGGTTCAATACCTTTATCGATTTCCCAATCTTCAGTATTCTTCTGGATTCTTTCGATGAGATCCCATCTTTCCTCCACGCTCTTTGTCTAAAATACCCCGCTAGAGGAGGCATCCAGCCTTTCCTTGTCCTGATTAGAAAGCATGGCATACAAATTTGTAAGTATAACATCTTTGGGGAGCTTATGAACATGACATTTGAACAGTAAGGACTTAAGCCTCCCCCAAGCTTGAGCGATGCTCTCTCCTTCGCGAGACCTAAGGTTATAGATGTGATTCCTGTCTCGATAAACTTCATGAAGAGGGTAAAACTTTGTATAAATAAGAGACTTAAGCTCTTCCCAATTAAGAGAGTGTGGGTTATCGAGGAGCTTATACCAATCTGAAGCTTTGTCTGTAAGCAATACGGAGAAAAATTTCTTCATAACGAACTCCAGTGACACACCTGCAAGCTTGAATAAGGAACATAGTTGTGATAAATATAGCAAGTGTTCACCTGGATGTCTGTCTCCTGCATAGCGATTGGTTAAGACATGATCGATAATACCAGATGGTATCTTATAAGGCACAATTTCAGTAGGGGTGTTCATAAGGACAAAACAGCAACAGCAAAACTAAAACAAAAATATAAAAACTTTCTTACCAGCTTCACTTACTAATAGCGCTACACTCCCCGGCAACGGCGCCAGAAAACGTAGCTTGATGACCCTCAACGTAGAGGGATCTATTGCAGTGTTTTCGATAAGTAAGAGTGTCGAACCCAACGAGGAGCAGAAGGTATTAGCAAGTGACTTTGGTAAGGACATAACTGCAAGCACTGAAAGATAACTGTTTAGGGGTTTTCTTGGTATAAGCGACAGGATAGTAAAAACGAGCAAAGTAAAAGGTACTGGATAGTAAAGAGTGGCCCAATCCTTTCTTAGCAAAGGAGAGGCCTAGCAACTGAACTTTATAAAAGCTATTGTGTTCTTGAGGACACACGGGAGAGGTAGTCACGTGCTTTCACCATATTCCGTATCGGTACTATGTGTTGTGTTGATAAGTGTTTGGTGGGTGGATCTATGCTAGTGCACCTCTAGACTAAGATTAGTGCACTCTTATGATTAAACACCTTGCAAGCATCCGCAAATACAAGATAGTAATTAAGGCAAAAGTCTAACCATAGCAATACGATCGGTGATCCATTGTTCCCTTGTGCAAAAGCATGCGAACTGGGGTTTAGGTTTCTGTCACACCGGCAACCCACCGTAAGCATTCTTTATACACAATGCATTCCCCTAGGTCCTTAATAAGGCGAAGTGTTGAGTGTTCGACTCACACAACACCACTAGGAAAATAACAACACAACTTAAATATCAACCAACACATATTACTTTAACATCATATGACTACTAACAACTAGACTTCTCTCATGTCCTCAAGAACTAAAGTAACTACTCACAAGACATAAAAGAGATCATGATCAGTGGGGATAAATAGATGATAAACAATCTGAACACAATAATATTTCTCCAACAAACTCAATAGCATTCACCACAAAGTAGTAATCAACACCGATAGAGTAGAGGGGATAGATAGTACGGATTACGAGATGAGTTGCAATTGTGAGACAAGATTGGATGGAGATGGAGATGGTGCTGGTGATGGGGATGATGTTGATGATGATCTCGATGATGCCCGTGACGATGGTGATGACGATGGCGACGATCTCCCCTTCCGGGAGGTGATCTCCCCGGCGGAATCTTCCCGCCAGAGATGGCTTTTCTTCTCTGTAGGTTTCCGCCACGGAGCGGCGGTGGAACTCCGGAAACTCTTCTTTTTTAGGGTTTTTGGACGACGAGGGGTATATAGGCCAGAGGGGGGAGCCGAGAGAGCTCCAGGGGGCCCAGGCGCCCTCCCGGCGCGGCCAGAGGTGGGGCCGCGCCAGGTGGACGCCTGGGCACCCTGTGGCCCCCCTCTGGTTGCTCTTTTGCGTGCCTTCGTTATCCTTCTGGAAAACAACCTCCGTCGATTTTCAGGTAATTTGGAGGTGTTCTTCTTCAGCAACTCAACGTCCACTTTTTACCGCTGAATCCTGCGTCTGCTGCTTCGGCATCGGAAAGTTGCAAACTGTGTAAAATAAGCCAAAACAAAATAAGAATAGCATCATATCATGAAATATATCAATGAATAATAAAGAATTACTATATAAAATAGTGATGCATTTTGGACGTATCAAGGACCGGGAGAGCTGTGGTGATGCTCAGTGGACCCCGAGCAAATATCTGGAATGCGGGGGAGGGGGTGTAGGGGTGCACGACATGCCGGTCTCCTAGGTCACGAATGCGTCGAGGAGATCCTCCGACACATCTCAACGCGTGACGGTGGGAGAGGGGGCATTGATCGGGGGGAGAGTTTGTCGACAGTACGGTGCTGCTGTGGCGGTGACTCTTTTTTGTGCCCATGGTAAATTTGTTATACAAACCACATCAATTTTCTTCTATCTATATATGCAAAACTTTTTTTTCAAATGTTAACGACCTGGCATTAAGGCCGAGACACCTCGCCCTTACATTTTTTTGGATGAAAACTTTAAGAATGCGAGAATGACAATTTTCAGTAAAATGGATAACTTGCTACCCGCACATGATAAAATTGCCATAAAAATGTGCCACACGTGTCGGTGGAAAGATGGCAAGCCCACACGCTCTCTTATTCATAGGACATGACAATTCTTATTCATAGGGCATGCCAATTTCTATTCATAGGACATGCCAATTCTTATTCATAGGGCATGCCAATTTCTATTCATAGGACATGTCAATTCTTATTCGCAGGACTAGCGTCTACAACTTGAAGTTGCCACCCTCACATAACAAAACTTGACATAAAAAACATCAGGGATTGCCATGTACTCGTGTCACATATGTGATAGTTATCAGCATTAATTGCCATAAAAACGTGCCACACATGTTGGTGGAAAGATGACAAGTCCACACGTTTTGATGACAAATTTAGCACATGTGAGATGACAACTTCTGCTAATACATGGCAACTTCGTTAAATACATGACAACTTTGGCTAATAATTGTCATCTATGTGCACCTAATATTAGCATCTAAAAAACGAGTGGGCAGAAGTGCCTACTATATATGTCAATTTTATTCATTGGACATGTCAGTTCTTATTCACAGGACATGACAATTCTTATTCATAGGACATGACAATTTTTGTTCATAGGACATGCCAATTCTTATTCACAGGACTAGCATCTACAAATTGAAGTTGCCACCCTCACATAACTAAACTTGCCATAAAAAACATCAGGGATTGCCATATACTCGTGTCACACATGTGGTAATTATCAGCATTCCAAGTTTTTTCTATCTACCTAACAACTTATTTCCTTTTTTGTCCATGGAAAATTTAACATATCTTTCGTCATGACAATTGAAGATGGCAAAAACACATGTGTTTACCCAAAATAAGTTTTTAAAGTTTTATTTTATGAATTACAATAAATTTACTTAGAATTTTAAAGAAAACGTGCAAAAATACGTAGTTGAATCAAATGACGGTAATTTTAGTGCAAACAACATGGCAATTTACGTGCAATAGACATAACAATTTTTAACTGTAAAAAAAGTTGTCGAAACATATCGTTATGAGATCTAGTTTCGAAGATCTCGTCGCGACAGATTTAATAGTAAAAACGGAAATTTATTTAGAATTTTCATTTGAAAGATAAATCATTTTAAAATAGAAAAACGTTTGGGTGGACCTATCAGCCCGAACGTTCGGCACGTATAGGGGTCCAAATTTTATGGTTTTACCTGTCCATCGAATGTTACCTGTTGCTCCTCAGAAGCATCTAGAAGAAAGTAAACTGAATCAAAGCCACAAGGTAATGTATTTTCGTAGAGCGTCTTGTTGTCCAGAAGCTAGAGAAGCCACGTCAAATAAACTATCTTTCTGACGTACTGAGAAGTACGTGAAAATTGAGACGCGGCTATTTGGCTTTGAGGTGCACGCGCCCTCTAATAAATAGTAAAATTAAAATAAATAGTAAAAAAATTAAAAAAATCTAAAATTGTTTGTAGATGTTTATATTAGTGTGGCATGTGTGCTAGCCAATTTTAATGCCATATGATGCAGTCGTTCTTCCTCGGTGAAAAAAACAAAAGTACATATGACGTTTTGCTACATTTAAAGACATCATTTGGCGTTCGATTTTTCTTTTTTTCACATGCCAAAATACTAAAGCTT
This sequence comes from Bromus sterilis, assembly GCA_950022295.1. Taxonomy (NCBI): domain Eukaryota; kingdom Viridiplantae; phylum Streptophyta; class Magnoliopsida; order Poales; family Poaceae; genus Bromus; species Bromus sterilis. Next base: position 376,879,907 of record OX465598.1, read on the forward strand.
GGAAAAATTTCAAATTTTTTGGCACATTTTAACACATACAAAAAAATTCAAATTTTTTGGCATTGACAAAATGCATATTTAGCATGCACGTGCACGTGCACCCCAGAGCCAAAGGGAATATCCCGTGAAAATCGTGGTTTTGTTAAAATGTTACGATTTCTAATAATGTACTCAGGACTCATACTAATATTTGCCACACTTTTCAAATTGAACCATATAATTTTTTTCATTATCATGTAAAAATTAAGTAACATAGATTATCCACCTGGTATCTATCCCTGGTCTGTTTGTAGCCCAGCGTCACACGGAACACAAGTATTGCAAGTGCAGTAAAAGCAACTAGATCAAGAAGGAAGAAATGTAGACATTGTTACCGGTTTTGTGAAAATAAGAGAATTCCCTTAAGGGGAGTGCCCGGGCGTCTGTCATTCTTTGCGGACGACGTTATGATTTTTCTGCGGCCTGAGGCGCAGGATTTGCAGGCATGTGCTGGTCTGCTACTTGACTTTGGGGTGGCCTCGGGACTTCGGATCAATCCTCGCAAGTGTTCAATTCTTCCAATCAACTGCACGGCTGATATTCAGGAGAGGATGGCCACCATGCTTGGTTGCCCCATCGGGTCCTTTCCGTGCCGGTATCTGGGGCTCCCGTTGTCCATCCATAAGGCGACTGCGCTGCAGTTCCAAGACACGGTGGACGGGATCGCCAAGAAGCTGCCGTCGTGGCGTGCGTCCATGCTTGATAAGGCGGGGCGGTTGATTTTGGTGCAGTCCGTGTTGTGCGCCATGCCGGTTCACTCGATGATGGCCTTGGATCTCCCTGTCAAGGTAATCTCGCGGATCAATGCTGTCTGCCGTGGGTTCCTGTGGACTGGTTCCGAGCAAGCTAATGGGGGCCAGTGTGCCGTGGCTTGGGAGGTGGTGTGTTCACCCAAATGGTGTGGAGGGTTGGGAATTCCGAATCTTCAATGGATGAACGTCGCGCTAAGAGATCGATGGGCTTGGTTAAAGCGCGTGGACGGGGCTAGGCCTTGGTCGGATTTGTACATCATTGTGCCCCCTAAGTCCCTTGAGATTTACCATGCGGCAACTTTGGTTCAGGTTGGCAATGGGAGGGCAACCTTCTTTTGGGAGGATCGATGGTTCCATGGGTGGAGGATAAAGGAAATTGCGCCGCTTTTGTACGCGCAAATCAAACCAAGCGTTAAGGATGAGAGGACGGTGGCGGAGGCCACGTCAGGCGTGTGGGCACAGGACCTTGGCCCAAACCTCAGTGCGGCTGAATTGGCTCAGTTTCTTATGTTGTGGGAGCTACTCCGGGATTTCACGGTTCTCCCCGACGTGGAGGATGCTGTGAGGTGGGCTTGGGAGCCGTCGGGATCGTATTCTGCACGGTCTGCGTATGCAGCAAAATTTGTTGGTCGGGAGCTTGATCCCGCGGCCCCTATAGTTTGGAACTCTCGAGCCCCTTTGACCTGCAAGTTGTTCCTGTGGTTGGCCCTCAAAAACAGATGCTGGACGTCAGATAGGCTCGAGAGCAGAGGGCTTCCACACTAGAGCGCTTGTCCGTTTTGTGACTAGGAGCCGAAGACGATGGATCACCTTCTGGTGGCCTGTGTATTTGCGAGAGGAGTTTGGCACAAAGTGCTGGTGGCATGGGGTGGTACCATGGGACACCCTGGGCCGGAGGATCGCCTGCTTCCGTGGCTCACTTCTTGCGTTGAAGGCTTTACCCACCATAGACGGGACGGCGAAGCAATCCTATGCCTTGTTGCTTGGGAGTTGTGGAAGCATAGGAATGCGATCGTGTTCGACAAGGCCCGACCCTCCGAAGGAGTCGTGATGGCACAAATAGTGGATGAGTGCAAGGCCCTGGTAGAGGCTCGGCTACTTCGGGAGGGCGCTCTGGCTTTTCACCAGAGATTGTGTGCGTTGTATACGTGGGTTAGTAGCGAGTAGTTCGCATGCGGCGTTTGTAACCGTGGATGTAACTTAGTGGACGGGTTTCTATACCCTCTCTTCTATTAATATATGATACGCATGCTATGCGTATTCTAGAAAAAAAGAGAATTCCCTATCACTTATACAAATTACATACTTAAGGGGATGAGGCTAAACTCTCAAATTTTTAGTTGACAACAAATGCCAACAATTCTACGAAGGTAGCAGCATCAAGCCTTACCTGTATTAAAGAAAATGTTATCAACAACCGAAAGTGCAGGAGAGAACATGAAAAGGAGAAAAATATATTCAAGAGGGAATTATTGTATTGAGGATGCTAAAGGACAACTTTTGTGAGGGAAAACCACCTGCAGACCAGGTTCCCGATGGTTACCATGGAACTCGTTAAGGTTTCGACAATGTAAAAGTTCTAATAAATCATAAAAAATACTAAAATTGCACAGTTATAACATAAGACTAGATCATCGAAGGCGCGCGTTGCTGCGCCCATAACCATGGTTAGCCAAGGGGAAATTAGGTTAAGGTGTGTGAGTCTTACCACCCAGGTAAAATGAAACATACTCTGGCAATCTCGATCGGTTGTGTACTTGTGTTTCCATGACACCACCACCTCTCCTCATCCCCATCTCTATGTTCTTCCCAAATTAATTGACCATATTCAATATGAAGAATGTCTCTGCAAAATCAAGATTGAGAGGATATCAGGACACGTGATTGTTTGATGGAAGAAGGAAATCTTACATGGACGGGAAAGAAATATAGGGGAACCATTTCTTCGAATATGAGGTCGAGAAGAAGACGAGGTTGTCATGGTGTTGATCCGCGCCGCTGGGAACGGGAATGGTTCACCTTCAACATTGCCCCGCTGCTCACTCCTCCTTCACTGGTGCGGCTAGGTTACAACATCTCCAATAGCAGCTCTAAAATATTGGCATCAAAAGAGCTTGGAGTAAAAAAAAAGGAAAATATGAGATCTCCAATAGCAGCCATATAATAGAGCACCAACTATGTTTTTCTTCTTCATAATTGCATATATATATTGCAAGTTTGAAACAAATAATGTCATGGTAAAGTTATAACTTTGTTACTTTGATTGCCTTCCTTTTGCAAATAATCGACACAAACATCATTTAGCATGATTGAAAGATAGATAGCATCATCACAACCATCTACACTCTTTATGAATCATTCTCCTACAAGAAAGATAAGCAACATCACATTCAGTAGCAGGGTACAGGTACCGAGTGCGAAGTGCTACAGCAAGCAAACAACATCACCTCTCTGAATTTTTTGTGCACCACTGGTGCTACAGGAAGCAGACACATTCAGTTGAAGCAGACCGTTGTAGAGGCAGCGCTCGTGAGTGCCAGGGCCCAGGATCACGACCAGGCGTAGATCGGGGCACGAATCGCAGATGTTGCTTATCAACGACGGTGCACGAGGCTACTCCTGGCCATGGCGGCCATGGCCGGCGACGTGGTGCAGAGGGAGGTGCGGGCTTGCTGGAGGAGGACCGGGGAGGGCGCGGCTGGTCGGAAAAGGGCCGGATCTGGGAAGAGAGACGACGCCGGCGAGATCCCGGAGCACGGCGACGAACTCCTTTAGCCATGGCCATGGCGGATCAGTGTGGTGGGCGGCCATTGGCGCGGTTGACGGCGGCGCCACGAGGTGCGCAGCCATGGCAGCAGACGACGGTGGGCGGCACGTGCAATGCACGGCCATGAAAGCGGACGGCGGACGGCGCATGAAGAGGACCGCACTAAGGAAGGCGACCGGCGCGAATCGGTACGTCGGTCGGCCGGCTGTAAACATTAGCCTTCTCATAATCACTATGTTGACTCATCTTATAACATTTATAACATTAGAGTGATGTTCCATTATTTATTTCATATTTTATTTCTGTTAACTTTTGGATCATGAAAAACTTAACGAGACTTAACAAGTTCCCTAGAAAAATAAAATATTTACCAGAGGGAAAAAACAAGAACATTTCGAGCGTTTCAATGGAGTAGTATTTTTTTTACCAACAAATAATAGTCATATCATTTACAAAAGCAGGAGAAATAAAGCCAGGAATTTCATTTTTCCAAGTACTAGTGGATCTTTTCAGAAAGCTATCCTTTGCAAGTTCATGTGCTGACTGATTTGCTTCTCTTGGACAAAATTTAAATTTCATTGAACCAAACTCCAAGCATAACTGTTTACACTCCAAAACGATCATTGCTTCTTGTCCAAAATAGATATCATCTTGATTCATGGCATCCATTAGCTTGTTGGAAAGATAAACGTACATTTCTATTTCAGAAAAGAAAACGTGCAAAAATGAGGTGGGCTCGAGAACACGGGAGGAGAATGGGCCGTCGGTGTGTGTGTGTGTGTGTGTGAGAGAGAGAGAGAGAGAGAGAGAGGAGGAGTGTTCAGCTCAGGCTCGGCCCATGAAAACAAAGACGGAATACCACCAAGCTCCACGCCGCCGCCGACGATCCTCCGCCGCCGCTCTCCCTATTCTTCTGCCTTCCTCAAGTCAATGCGCGTCCTGCTCTTCTCACATCCTCCAATTCGCGCGGGGATTCGGCTTCTGCCATTTCCTTTATCAGTAATAGGCAGGCAGGGGAGGCAGCGCTGATGGAAGGGCCGAGCAAGCATCGCCATCCACGATGCGTCTTGCGACTCCCGGTGGGGTGACGACCTCAGCCGCCCTGTTCCTCGCCCTTCGTTCACACCTTCCTTATTTGAGATACAAGGGGAATGCAAGCTTCAGGTAAATTTTTCATGTTCTTTGCCCATTTCTTGTGTCAGATTCACTTTTCATTATTGGTCTCCAGGTTCTTCGTATCGCTAGCCTATTAGTTAGTAATTAATTTCATATCCAGGCATCTGTCAATGATCTTTTAACATTCAATCCAAAGTTTCACACACTGTTTCTGTCATGTTTCCTCCAGGCTCCTATGCAGATGCAGGTCGTTCTTTGCAAGGGCAAGAGCTTTGTCAGCACCTTACATTTTTCTTTGTGGTGCTTGAATGAATGAATCCTAAGATAGACGTAATTTCTAAGTCTTTTTTCTTTTTCTTGAGATGACCGGAAGGAGAATCCTCAGCCATTAAAAAGCTCACGGGCGATGAGGCTTTACAATACTGTCCACCCAGACAGAAAATCCCAGTAATTGTGATGCAAGTGAGCAAGTCCAGGGTTGAACTGTGATTCAGAATGTGAATCCACTTCATATGTTGAGCCAGAATCCACCCAGACAGCAAATCTCGTTGTTTGATGTGGTGTGGCCTCTCACTGAATCAGGATTTTTCTTTTGAGCAATCAATATGAGCTCTACCTTTTCATTAAGAAGAAGAGAATTGGCTAGTACTTTATACGGAGAACTAGATGAAAACCGGTACAAACGACCCATATTTACAAGTGTGTTGAGTTATGACATGCCTAGACAGCAAATCCCAGTAATGTGATGCAAGTGAGCAAGTCCAGGGTTGAACTGTGATTCAGAATGTGAATCCACTTCATATGTTGAGCCAGAATCCACCCAGACAGCAAATCTCGTTGTTTGATGTGGTGTGGCCTCTCACTGAATCAGGATTTTTCTTTTGAGCAATCAATAGGAGCTCTACCTTTTCATTAAGAAGAAGAGAATTGGCTAGTACTTTATACGGAGAACTAGATGAAAACCGGTACAAACGACCCATATTTACAAGTGTGTTGAGTTTTGACATGCCTAAAACCGCTTAATTACAAGGCTGTTGAGTTATGACAAACTGAGACTTGCGACATCAAACTTCTCATCCGGTAATTTACTTCGACATCTGCATTACTTCCGTACATATGTTTTTTACAGGAAAAGTCAAAGCTAATTTTCTTCCTTTAATGAAGATATGCTGGTTGGGAAGGGATAAACTAGGCATGTTTCCAAAGCACAGTTTTGATGGCACCTTATTTATGTTGCAAAGATCCTGAAATCTTCAGTTGATGCACAAGCTTGTTACAGTCTCAGCATGAGACTGTCGTCTCCCTAAAGGAATTTAACTTTGATAACTCCAGTCTTGTGTTTGTGTACAATTTTTGCAACAGGGAACCATCAAGATAAAATATGCTTACTATTCGATCCCGAACCTATTGGTAAGTAATATTCTGTAGCTCCCAACTGTTCTTCAGGCAAGCGTGAGACTAGTCAGCCTTAACTTTTCCTCACATCGCAGAAGGCTCTCGGATTCCTGCATCAAGGTAGTGTTCCCAATGTGTGGTCTCATTGTAAGTTATCCACACTATCGCTCCTTGCAGATGCATCTGGTTTCAGTATTAGAAAAAAATAAAAGGGAATGTTTTGAGTCGCCCTCCCGTCCGCACATTGTCATGGGTATCTGCTGAAGAAAGATGCTAGCGCACTGTGCACAGATAAGACAAGCAAGCACTTGCAAATTGGAAATACACAATAAGTGATATGTTCTCTTTGACTTGTAAGGCACACATTTCACAATAATAAGAAGGTAGTAGGTGAACTGTTCATGCTCTAGTTAAGAAAAGGTCAGTTTTATTTTAGTCCCACTTCCTACTCTAATGGCAGTATATGCAACCTAATCTAGTCAATAAGACGGGTCAAGTCTAGAATGACATGTTTCTTAGTGAGCTTTAAGATGTGGGTGGCAGATGTGTTAAATAACTTTGTATGTGTTATAAGGACAATCTAGCACGTATCTAGAAGAGAGGCAACTCATGTTGTTCTGCCATTAAATGCCGAGAGGGGACTAGCTAACAACTCAAATTCCCGAACAGAAGCATCTCAAATTGATGATAAGTATCTAATAGGAACAGCTAGTCGTTGCTTCCGAGCTGCCATCTCTCATTATTGTTTGGTGAAAGAGATAATATATCAGTTTGGAGTATGGTATGATCTTTGATGGTTAGTTACTAGAGACGGAGGCAAATATATAAACTTAATTAGGAGGATCAAGAATTGCCGTTTCCACGTTGAAAGAGGCTAATTTATCTAAGAAAGCTAATAAGTCAACCGTTGGATCTCAACTTCAATTGGAACACATCACATTTTCATGCATCATACTTGTGCAACATGTAATAATAAAGTTTCAATGGCAACTGGCCTCTAGAAGCGCCAGCTTTATAAAGCCATGCCATTGAGCTGCTTCGGGAGCTTATCCTTTGCCTTGGTGATCCTGAAGATCCCCCCCCCCCCAGTTGCTGGCCTCCATATACAAATCTGTAAGTTATTTTCTCTTGCATATCAAATGCTATGTATCCTTCAAAGATTACGAAATATGTAATTTTTTCTAAAAAAAGATTCATAATATTCCTATAAAGTAGTACTAATGAAGTTAGTTTTCTTGGATCAAATTCTAGTGAGTCATGTATTTTTAAATTCAGAAAAAACACATTTAAATGCATCAAAAGAATCTAGAAATCATTGTAGCCACATATGGAATATATGGCCAACATTGAAGTCATGTTATTTTTTCATTTCTGGCATGTATAAAAGACGCACAAAAGTGGGGTCTAGATATTGTTCAGAGAATTGTTTGCAGATATTTTGCATAAGTTGTGTGCTCAGGAAACAATTAATATTATATATATGCTGAAATTTATATGTATGCCATCCATGCTCTGTACTGTACAATTGCTAACTTAAGCCTTTTTCCATGTTTTGTGGCTAAAGGATCCTAGGTTGCACTGGCTACTAGAACAGTTAGTGTACTATTTAGGATTTAGCCCAATCACAAATATGAACTCCAGCACGGTTTATCCCAATACATGTGTATAATCTATCATACTCTCATTGTGTGTGTTTTTGTATCTCCGTTGATAACTGTAACTAGTCTAATTTTTGTACGTTAACATGCTGTGATTTGTTAGACGTGAGAGATAATCACTCCTGTCAATGGCCACTGGAGGGGTGAATTGGAAAGCATCGATGGAGGAATACGAGCCTGCGGATGCTATAGGTGGTGCTGGGGATAATACTGAGTTTCAGCGTCAAGGAAATCCACTTATCGTTTTGTCTCAGCAAGAAATTTCAGAAGCTCAGTCCGAGCCTAATTTGAACAATCTTGAAGTTCCAGGTATAACACAAAATCTTCTGACGGTAATTTTCCTATTCTTAATTAACGATGTTAGCAGTAGTATCTTGGTTGTCATCAAAGTTGGTTTGTGGCATCTCTGTAACCTCAGACGGGTTACAGACGGCCCTGGTGAGCCACATATGTATGTTTTGCTAAGTAGAGACAGATTGGCTTCTAGGTTGCCGTTGTGTGTCTCTGTTTTTTTTTGAACGGAGTTGTGTGTCTCTGTAGTAGTACTATATATTACTAGCTGAATAAATACTCTTCATCGTATTAATGTCTATATATACTCTGTAAATACTCTTCGGCATGTGTTACTTGGGTCTGTCCCAGCTTATTATCCATTATCCATCCTTACATAATTGTGTATTCGTGGTCACAGTACCAGAAGGTTCACCCATCACTGAAGCTGCAAGTACCCCATCTGCTACCACTCCTTTGTCCACTACTCCCTTGAATCCTGCCTTTGATGTGTTTTTGGAGCAGTTTTACAAATACATAACGACGTCTTTATTTGACCCTGAATCAAGAGAGTAAGTTAATCAGTGTAAATTGGCAGAATATCCTGAAGCTTATTTTTTTATATATATAGCAAAGGTTGATATGCCTATAACTAAAGTTGATGTGGGATTAATAAATTGCTCTTCACATTAACCTTTGATATATATATCCGAAGACTCCTCAGTTTTATGGCTTTTCCATGTTTCAACAATAGTTAGTGTTTGTTTACTTCTTGCAATGTGGTGACATGCTCTTCTATGTTGTGCAGGGCAGTGTGGGTATCTACTGCATACCCATCACAGATTAGTTTAAAGATCAGAAACATCCAGAAAATAGTGAATCCTTTGGAGTGCATGGACACAGAAAGCTTGAACTTAGCTATTAGGAAGATGGTGAGGGAGGAATCAAATAATGGAAATTTGGCCAATTCTAATCCTTTGGGCTGCAAGATCTATGTTAGCGTGGATTTCGCGGCAAGTCTCTTTACATATTAACATACTTTTTGGTCCTGTTATGGTTGTCTACAAATGTTTCTTATACTTTTATTTTAATTTGAATAAATCAATGTAGGCTCTTGGCCTACTATTTGCCTAAAAGAAAGCATAAGTGTGTCTGCTTGTGGGCATCATCATTTTATATTAGGATTTTTTCACTTATATAAACTTCACATCGTTATCTATTATATATTAAAAGCAAAATACAGAAAAAATTAGAATTAGCTAGAAGAAACATCTGGCCATCTATTCGATGCATCAACGCACAACCGATTGATCTTACTAATAGAATTTTGGACGATAAAATTGCACAATATTACCCACCTTTGACATGGGGTTATTACTCTTACTCCCATGAAAAAAATGTTCCCTTTCTAACCCTAAAGAAACCTTTTCCTGTAACTCACGGTCTCCTTGCGCCGCTAACACTCCCCTAGGGGCAATTGCTTGATCTATGGTGCCGCTGATCATCTCCAGTTAATTACTTGATCCATTGATCAATTATATCTTTAACATGAATCACATACACAAAGCACTTGATCCACTATCTTTAGTACATAGCGTACCTAGGCGGCAGCAACAAGGAAAGATTTGGATTCCTTTCTACATCAACGTGTACAAAAGAACATTTATCCATTTGGTACATTGTGTGTTGCTATGCAACCTAGGATTCATAGATATGGCCCTAGTTAACCTAATAGTACATTGGGTGACCGATAAATTCAGTTAATTGGGAGATTCGCCGATTTGTCCCTCCTTAGCACCCGAGAGATATGGTACCAGACTGTCAGTTACTGGTATGTTGAACATTGATCCCATGTTGAGATCGATTTTGATTTGCCCCTTCTCTTTGTAACGCCCCGACCAAACCACCGGTTAACCATCGATTCCATGGTTGGTGCGCCTAGGATCCAGACTGTCCTCATACTAGTCTTTTCTGCACACTTTATCCTCACTCGTGCGCACTCAAGATCAACTTCCCGGTCGGTCTCCCATCCTCAAATCGCTCCAAGCCAAGCACACTTAAGTTTGGATCTATTTGGAGCTGGGCTTCCGGAAAAGAAGGTGCACCTTGTTGATATGAGTAGTCTATCATTCCTATTGTGATCCTGGGTTGTTACACTCTTCTTCGTCTATATCTAGCAACTCTAAGTGTATGTAGTTTTCTATGGACCCTTCTGTGGTGTCTTTGTCACTTGTGACTGCTCATTAGGTTTGATACGATATTTTGTTTTTGTCAGAATGTCATGCTTCTTTACTATTTTTGAAAGCTTGTTTGTTATTTTCATTATATAGATTGATAGATACATTATTTATTCATCCTTTTTCTCATATAGAGATATGCTATCTCCGAAGAAGATGGACATACTAAAATGGAAGCTTCTATCCTTCATGAATGTGTGGATCAGCACAGTGCTTCCAACCTAGAAGTGGTATATATGCGGTCTTCTAGTGTTTAGTTAAATCACTTATTGATGAACTCCATGTGTTTGATATGGAGTTGATTTTGGCATATACTGCAGCTATGCATTCCAGTCATCCATTATGGCCATTGGACTCTGTACGCTTTCAACATGGAAGATGAAAACCTTAGTATTTTGGATCCTCTACCAAATCCTATGTGTCATAAAGACATTAGGTTGAAGGTCTGCAAAGCTCTTGAAACTGTGAAGGCCAAATCTAATATGTTCAAAAATAAGTTTTGTGATTTTAGCAATTGGAAACATGAGTTTGTTGAAGTACCTCAGCAAAAGAACAGGTGCTAATTGTTTCTTGCAAAATTCAAATTCTTGATGCTTAAGTATTGTGTTTCATGTAAGTACTCTGTATTTTGACCTCCCTCTCTTTCTCCCTCTCTCTAGCTATGACTCTGGATTCCTTGTATTCAACTTCATGCGACATTGGGATGGCCGTCAACTTGAGCCATCAGTTATTCTCACAGTAAGCTAGCACACATCAGTGCTTATTTTATCTAGATGGGCATGCATACAGTAGGTATTTTTGTAAATTGTACCATTTCTTTTCTAGGATTCAAAAATGATGCGAAAGGAATTCTTGGCATATGTACTCTCTTTCAAGGATAATGAAGCACATGAGCTGCCCCACGGTGTTTCGGATCTGATCAAACGCCTTCCTTCAGGTACAACTTATGAAAAAAGCATCACCAATGTATTAAGTAAATTACGGTTTCTACTTTGGGCTTACATATTTGTTTGTTTGTATCTAGATCTTGGCCCACACAATTGTATGGCCATGATTTTTATTCTCAATAGAAGTTTTCTGTAGTTATTCTTTGAGTGCCATGTACACAACATATATTAAGAAAGCACAAAATATACTATAAGTCAATTAAAAATTAATGTAAGTGCCTATACAATTACTACATTAAATATAGTTGGTAGTCAAAATTTTACATTAACTGTACCTTCACTTTCCTGAATATAATTTAATAAAAAAAAGATTCCCTCTTAATAGCTTTTAGGATTTAAATTTTTTAGTGCATGTTAATAACTTTAATATACAATATAATGTTCACATTACATTAGTGCACGACTAAAATGTTTCCGGAGTTAGGGTGTGTTCGCTTAGTGATCCACAACCAGAAAATCCAGTAACTCCAACAGCCAGCTTTTCTGTCGCCTGGCTGCTGGTTTCTGTTCGGTGCAGCAACTTCCTGGCCAGGAATCGGTTTGGATAGCTAATGATTGCTTATATCAAATATCAAGGTATGAATTGCTGACCAGGCCTGCTATCTCACAATCGGTTTGCCTAGCTGGCACCCATTCTGGCTTGCTTAATTGAGCCTAGGCCTGTGCATAGCGCTGGGCATTTTTTTTCTGCCATAGGATTTCAGATTTTGTTGTTTACAGAGACAACTTCGACATGTACAGAGAGCATTGAGAAGGTAAATTTCGTATTTTTTCACATAAAATAATTATGTAAATTTGCAAACATAAAAAAGACCATCTAAATCATAGTGCGAGCATTAAATTTCACACACATTTGATAGAACAAGAGTCTCAGATTTTGCATAAACTTTGCAAATCAAAAGGCCACCAACATGTCTCTAATGTCAACCATGCATTACCAACTTAAAGCAATGGCAGCAGCTAATTCTTGCCTAAACATATCCATGTCAGCATCATTCTGGGCTGTAGTCGATGTATGTGATGCATTTGGAGGGACAACGTATTTTTTTATATCGTTCTGGAATCGTTGGCACATAGTCCGGTTCCCTGTCACATCAAACATAGTGGATATCTTCTTCATCATTGAACCAAACATAATTGTGCAATGTCATTGTTGCGGCAACGATCATCTTTTGGGTTTCAATGGAGTAGCTTGGCATCTTGAGAAGAACCTGTCATTTCATCTTCCACACTCCAAAGGCTCTCTCTATGCAACTGCGCTTGGACAAGTGGATTCTATTAAACTTATCTTTAGGCCTTGTTTGTTAGAGGTGAGAGGGAGGTTTGGGGAGGAAGGGATTTCAGAGGATTTGGTGAATCCCCTCCTTCCACCCAACAAACAACAACAACAAAGCCTGCCAGTCCCAAACAAGTTGGGGGAGGCTAGAGTTGAAACCCAAAAGATATCGAAACCAAATCACGGTTCTGGCACGTGGATAGCTAACTTCCACGCACCCCTGTCCATAGCTAGATCTTTGTTGATAGCCCAGTCCTTCAGATATTTCTTCACGGACTCCTCCCAAGTCAAGTTTGGCCTCCCCCGACCTCTCTTGACATTATCAACACGCCTTAACCGCCCGATATGCACAGACGCTTCAGAAGGCCTACGTTGGATATGACCAAACCATCTCAGACAATGTTGGACAAACTTCTCTTCAGTTGGTGCCACCCCAACTCTCCCGTATATCATCATTCCGGATACGATCCTTCCTTGTGTGGCCACATGCCCATCTCAACATGCGCATCTTTGCCACACCTAGTTGTTGAACATGTCGCCTTTTAGTTGACCAACATTCAGCACCATACAACATCGCAGGTCGAATCCCCGTTCTATAGAACTTGCCTTTTAGCTTTTGTGGCACTCTCTTATCACAGAGAACGCCAGAAGCTTGGCGCCACTTTAGCCATCCAACTTTGATTCGATGATGGCTAACGTCTTCATGAATATCACCATCCTTCTGCAACATCGACCCCAAATATCAAAATGTGTCCTTCCGAGGTACCACTTTCCCATCAAGGGTAACCTCCTCCTCTTCCTCATGGTTAGTAGTACTATAACCGCACCTCATGTACTCCGTTTTGGTTCTACTAAGCCTAAAACCTTTTGATTCTAAGGTCTGTCTCCACAGCTCCAACTTTCTATTAACTCACGCCCTACTATCGTCGACTAGAACCACATCATCTGCAAAGAGCATACACCATGGGATGTTCCCTTGTATATCCCATGTGACCTCATCCATCACCAATGCGAAAAGATAAGAGCTCAAAGCTGACCCCTGGTGCAGTCCTATTTTGATTGGGAAGTCATCAGTGTCGCCATCGCTTGTTCGCACACTTGTCACAATATTGTCGTACATATCCTTGATGAGGTAATGTACTTTGTCGGGACTTTGTGTTTTTCCAACGCCCACCACATGACATTCCGCGGTACCTTATTGTAGGCCTTCTCCAAGTCAATGAACACCATATGTAGGTCCTTCTTTTGCTCCTTGTATCTCTCCATAAGTTGTCGTACCAAGAAAATAGCTTCCATGGTCGACCTCCCAGACATGAAACCAAATTGATTATTGGTCATGCGTGTCATTCCTATTACACGATTCTCAATGACTCTCTCCCATAGCTTCATTGTATGGCTCATTAGCTTAATCCCGCGGTAACTAGTACAACTTTGAACATCCCCTTTGTTGTTGAAGATTGGTACTAATATACTCCGCCTCCATTCTTCCAGCATCTTGTTTGACCGAAAAATGAGGTTGAAAGTCTTGGTTAGCCATAATATTGCTTTTTCTCCAAGGCCTCTCCACACCTCGATGAGGATACTGTCAGGGCCCATCGCCTTGCCTCCTTTCATCCTTTTTAACGCCTCCTTGACCTCGGCCTCCTGGATTCGCCACATAAAACGTTTGTTCATCTCATCAAAGGAGTCGTCCAACTCAATGGTAGGGCTCCCATTCTCCTCATTGAACAGCTTGTCGAAGTATTGTCGCCATCTATGCCTGATCTCCTCGTCCTTCACCAAAAGTTGATCTGCTTCATGCTTGATGCATCTCACTTGGTTGACATCCCTCGTCTTTGTCTCTCGGATTTTGGCCATCTTATAGATGTCTCTTTCACCTTCCCTCGTGTTTAAACGTTGGTAGAGGTCCTCATACGCCCGCCCCCTAGCTTCGCTCATAGCTCGCTTCGCTGACTTTTTCGCCACCTTGTACTTCTCTATGTTGTCTGCACTCCTATCCAGGTATAGGCGTCGAAAACAGACTTTCTTCTCCTTCATAGCCTTCTGGACATCCTCGTTCCACCAGTAGGTATCTTTAGCTTTGACTCTATTACCCCTGGTTACCCCAAACTCCTCTGAAGCAATCCTCCTATCGCAGGTCGCCATCTTCATCCACATATTGTTTGCATCACCTCCTTCCTCCCAAGGGCCCTCCTTCATGACCCTCTCCTTGAAAGCCTGAGCTGCCTCCCCCTTGAGCTTCCACCACTTCATTCTAGCGACTTTGGTGCGCTTGTCCCACTGGACACGAATCCGAAAGCGGAAGTCATCCACCACAAGCTTATGTTGAGAGAAAACACTCTCTCCAGCTATCACCTTACAATCTAGGCAAGCACGCATATCTTCTCTTCTCGGGAGGATGAAATCAATCTGGCTAGAGTGTTGTCCACTAGTAAAAGTCACTAGATGAGATTCTCTCTTTCTAAAGAGGGTGTTAGCTACGATCATGTCATAGGCTAAAGCGAAGCTTAAGACATCCTCTCCTTCTTGATTCATGCAGCCATATCCAAAGCCCCCATGCACCCCTTCAAAACCTGTGTTAGATGTGCCCACATGGCCATTAAGGTCTCCTCCTATGAAGATCCGCTCACCAATGGGTACACTCCTAATGAAGTCCTCCAGGCCTTCCCAGAACTCCAACTTGGTGCTCTCATTGTGGCCTACTTTCGGGGCATAGGCGCTGATAACATTGAGAACTAGGTCCCCAACGACCAGCTTGACCAGGATAATCTGATCACCTTGCCTCTTGACATCTACCACTCCATCCTTGAGGCTCTTGTTGATCAAGATACCCACTCCATTTCTGTTCGCAGTGGTCCCCGTGTACCACAACTTGAAACCGCTATCCTCTACCTCCTTCGCCTTCTGTCCCTTCCACTTGGTTTCTTGGATGCATAGGATATCAACACCTCTCCTCACCACTGCATCCACTAACTCCCGCAACATACCTATCAGGGACCCTACGTTCCAACTACCTATGTGAATCCTCCAAGGCTCGGCTAGCTTCCTTACCCTTCGCACTCGTCGACTCAAATGCGAAGACCCTTTTTTATTTTTCACTACACCCGGGCGATGATGTAGCGCGCCACTAAGGATGTGACGATCCGATCCTTGCTCACTTGTCACCGTATCCAGATCAAGATACGGCGCGCCACCAGGGGGTTGACGGCCCGACCCTTGCTCATTTGCCACCGCACCCGGGTTCCGATATGGCGCGTCGCTAAGAGGGTTACGCCCCAACGATGTTCTTTTGGGTTTCATATCCATAAGAGTGGCTGAGTTTTCACGTTGGCTCGCCAAGCCTATCACAACCCTCCTCCTTTACCCGGGCTTGGGACCGGCTACGTCTAAACAACATAGGCGGAGTTAATCCCCTCCTTCCACCCAATCCTCTCAAATTCGTTTGAAACTCTGTTCCCTGCCTATGGTGTTGGGGCTTGGAATACACTTGGTTCTAAGGGGTTGGAAGGGAATGGATCGTGTAAACCACACGAAGCAAATGAGCTGATGTGGATTGTAGAGGGTTTTGAACCCCGCAGGTTTTTTCCTCTTCAAACCCTCTCAATCCCCTCCAAAAAACAAGGCCTTAGGGGTATTGGGAGGGACACCTCTATGAAATTCAGGGACATGATATGTTTCAGCTTTGTACGGTGCGAGATAACCCTTTCTATTAGGATAGCCAGCATCTACAAGGTAGTACTTGTCTAAGAGGAACAAATAAAACAATAAATGTTAGTTGTAGCATGGATGAAATAAGTTGCAACTAATAGAAATTCTCACCCTTTGGAGGATGGGGGAATGTGGCATTGTCCGTATGCAGCGCATGAAATAGCACACTTGTGTCATGCATGAAACCAGGTTGCCCAATTGAAGCATAAGTGAAATGCATGTCAAAATCACTTATTGTCATCACATTTTGAGTGACTGTGCGTGTTCTTCCAATATACCTAATTTGCTTGTCTTCGGGAATACAAGCTCTAATGTGAGTCTCATCTATTGCACCAATGCAGTCTTTCATGTGTGGATAGGCTCTTTTATCACCACATATCCTTTGATGGACAATCTGAAAATTTGGGTCTTTTGGCTTGAGATAGTGAGAAGACATCCTTACCACACAATGTAGTACCTCATGAAACTTGTGGTGGATAGTGCCAGTTGCATGTTTGAAATGGTTCTGGGTCCTTCTATTAGATTCACAACCCCTAAACTTCCGCAAGAACATAGCAAGAGACTCATAGTTACTAACAAAAGGAGAATGACCAAAACCATAATCCTTCACCAACAAGTCATGAAGTTTGAACAAGACACTTGCCTTCATTCTAAACATTGTAAAGGTCTCTCCTGGTCTTTTAATTGTCTCTTGCAACCACCCAAATCCCGAAAAGATTGATTTCATAGGCTCATTCTTCATGATCCAACTCTCACAATACTTACCAACTAATTTTTTTTTTGCTCCTACATAAATGATAGACATATGCTGAGATGAAGATATAAACAATTTTTTCTTCAATTCATAATGGTTGTCATCATCACTACCATCGCCACTATCACTGTCATATGACATCTGCACATAAAAAACCATTGATTTATTAGATATCAAATATCATCCAAGTAGCAACAATGATAGTGACAATAACATAAATATGGTTCGATAGCTCAAACATAAATATCATCCAAGTACTGCATAGTGCATACATAAATACAGTTCGGTAGATCTTGAATAAATTGTATTCCGCTTTCAGCTTGTCCCATTTGTTTTTGAACTGGGTGTGCGTGTAGTCCAATCCGGTTCTCACTTTAAACTGCCTTGCCACATCGTCAAATGCATTGGGGGTCAAGTAGGTGTTTGGCCTATTTCCAGCCCGCACTTGCACGGCAAACAACTCGGTAACAATCCTAGTGTTTTCTTTACTCCATTCGGCAGCCATACTCAAAGTTGACTATACAAAACAAGTAAGTTCTTTTGTTGTTGTCATTACTAGTAGCAATACATAGAAAAATATATGAACTTGTTGTGGTCCGTATGTACTAGAAAATGCATTGGGGGTATGTACTAGCAGAACATGCACACACAAATTAGGGACATATCTGGGCATCTCACATCACACACACATGTACAAATTGACATGGATGGCATCATTCATGGTACTAGAAGGAAAATAATCCTCCGTATACATCACACATATGAGCAGCCCACATCACTTATCACGAGCTCACCTTCGGTCAAACAGACGAGCTGCTTGGAGAGGCATAGAACGAGGTTGTGGCTGGTGCTCGTCGGCGGCTGAGGACGGCGAGAGGCAGCCGAGGACGACGAGTGTGGCAGATGTGGTGCTCGTCAGCCGCGGCGGACGGCGAGATGCAGAGGACGAGCACGGGGGACGAGTGCGGTGGACGTGCTGCTCGTCGAGGCTCACGCCGGTGGAGGGTTTGCGATGCTGGCCGTCGCTGGCTTGCTGGCTCCAGAACGAGGGGAATCGAGAGAACAGGGGACACGAGTCGGACCTGGACACGAGGGGAATACTTCGCGGTAGCAACTAGTTGTAATTGGGCTGAACTCTCGCTCCTACTTTTTTAGATTTGCAAATACCCAGCTCCTCAATTCCTCCAAAATAACAATGGGTTGGGCTGCCAGCTTCTTTTTTTCAGCTTCTGGAGTTCCTCCTTTCGGCCCAGCTCCGAACTTGGAGTTGGAGAAGTTGGGAGCTGGATATTTGATGAACACGCCCTTAAGAGGAATAAAATAAGTTGTATTGGAATTTTGGGTGAAAACTAAACTCAGCCATAGGCAGACAAGTGAGCATTAAACTTTCTTGGTGTTTTATAGTTTATGAAATTGACAGAAATTGTATTATTTGGTTCCTTGCATGTATTTTATTGATGACTAGTGCGCCTCAAATTGTTTCTATAATTTTTGTCTGCTTATATTATTTGCCTCGACGAGCAGTAATATAAACAACGACGATGAGTAAGTTCTTCTTATTTATATTATTTGCAGGGCCAGCTTGGACACGTCGTCTGATGGATAATAAGTTGCTGAATGTAGTGAGAGAAGGCAATGCGGATAAATTTAGGGGACTAGAACCAAACCAAGGGACACGAGAGAATGTGAGTGACCTGGATTCCATGATTCTCAGTGGAATCACCATTGATGGGGATGGTGTGCTCCATATTGCTGCTAGGTTTGGTTACCTGAGGCTAATCAAGGACATCCTATTCAAACTGGGAATGCTGCCACACCAATCTGATGCCGGCATATTAGCCGAGAGTAACAACTGGGCAAGCACGGTTATGTCAGAAGAGAGCAGCAGCCCAAATGCCACAGAGAGCAACAAGCGGGCGAATACAGTTATAGTAGAAGAGCGCTGCAACTCAAGTGCCGCAGAGAGGAACAACCAGACAAGTGCAGTTATAGCAGAACAGGGCCGCAGCCCAAGTGCCCCAGGGCCAGGGAACGATGCAGCTGAAACATGTGTCAGTATTGAATCAGCTGATCCTGTTCAGGTTGCCACTTTCCTGATGTTAAGAAACTGCAGTGGAGAGACGTGCTTGCATGAGGCAGTGAGGTCAGGCCATCAAGAACTTGTGGAGTTATTGATCTCAGTGGATGGCGATATGCGCAAGAAAAATGTGAACGATAATGAGCTGAAGAAGATAGCAGCACTGACACAGGTAGTTGATTATAGAGGTGTATCTCCGCTCTATTTAGCTACCGAATTACGCATGGATACGATTGTCAAGGTCCTCCTTTCGGATAATGTCAGTTCACCATCCTACGCTGGCCCTGGAGGAACTACAGCCCTGCATGCTGCCGTTCTCTTGGACGCAGGTACATGCGTCGCCGTCCCCATTTTTATAATACTCAAGTATTGTTTGGCACCATTAAAAAAAGCTACTCCCTCCGATCCATAATAAGTGTCGCTCATTTTGTACTAAATGAGCGACACTTATTATGGATCGGAGGTAGTATGTTATAAGAAATTAAGGTGTGTACTCTATCGACCTTGAAATTAAACCCTCAATATATACTGCAGTGACGAAGCAGCTGGTGCTTTGGAAACCAGATCTACAAAGTAAAGCGGATAAAGTTGGCAACACCCCACTTCACTTCGTGGCATCAGCTGGAGTCCCAAGTGTTGCGGAGATATTACTACCACCACCTGATGCAAACCACCCCGACTCCACAGCCAATTTGGCAGCTCTGACAAAGAAATCCAATGGTTGGTATCCCATTCATGCTGCGGCCGCAAGTGGAAATCTTGGTGTTATCAAGCAACTTCTGAAAGTTTGCCCCGACTGTATGTGGGCCCGCGATGCCTCTGGCCAGAGCTTTCTACATGTTGCTGTTAGAGAGTGGAGTCTCAATGTGGTGGATTACGTATGCACGGAAAAAACTTTATTTCAGATTCTGAACATGACAGATCACGATGGAAATACTGCTCTTCATCTGGCTGTGAAGAGTGGGAATCAGCGCTCTTTCTGCAGTCTAATGAAAAACATGAGACTTTGTTTGAGTATCTCAAACAAGAAGGGGCGCACACCTCGAGATGTTGCCTCCTTCAACCTTGCACACGGACTCAGTTATTTCATGGTACGCATCCTTGCATGTATATTACCTACTGGACTATCAATTTTCATACAATATTGCACTCCCCTGTCTAAGGAACAAACCATTTGTTTCCTTGATGATGCCCCAGGATTCGAAAACATTGATATATCTTCACTTGAGACTGGCTCGAGCTGATTATGGTACTTATCGAGGGTATGAATTCACTGATAACATGACAGAAGATGTGTATGAGGCGAAACTATCCGAATCAATCAGCAAATGCGCGGGACTTATGGCTGTTTGCGCAGTTTTCATTTTGAATATGTCAGTTACCGCATTTTTTAGTGTTGCAGGGCCACGCATAGGGAACACTGGCCCCGTTGCTCCTTCTCCTGCTCCTGCTTCTGATTCTCGGAACCATCAGCCAATCCAAGATTTTAAATTGCTAATCATTTGGGATTCCATAGCATTTGTGTCATCTGCACTTTCTGCATTCTGCTGCATGTTTGCAGGGATTTATTCAATAGACATTAGGATGGGCCGTGCTTACCTTAAGTTAGCGGGCATCTCGCTCTACATCGCATCTTCTGCTATGGTTTGTGTCTTCTTAGAGGCGGCATACTCGGCGTACGCTCTATTTGATACCCGCATTACCAACTTCATCGGTTGGTTGGTACTTATTTCATTTGTACCCATTGCCATGCCATTATTTGGCATGTTCACGCTTCACGTACGTACCTTATTGCACAGGCTCATACTCTTGACCATCATACTACCATCCAAAAAGTATATGCTTGAAAAATCATATGCTGCCCTCAACATTCTGAAGAAAACTTCTGGGTTTCTATCATACCGGCCCCTCAGGCGGTCAACCATTGATGATTGAAAGGCCCCGTTGGTGACAATCACTTTTTGCGGCATGTGCTGCTGTAGCACTTCTCCCCATTTATTTGAGCGCTAAGCTATGCCGTGGTGATGTATTATATTATGTATTTCTTTTAATCGGTTAAGCTTGAACCATGTATTGAAGCTGCAAAATAATAATTGCACTCCTCCCTTAACTCTCTTTGTATATTAAAATCTGGAGTGCCTCAGCTGCATGAATTGCAATATCAATGTTTAGAATATATCATGACATTTGATTTTTATATTCGAACTTCTGTTATAGTGTTATGACAAGTGTGCTTGCAATGCAAACTCATATGTGTCTACCAGTCTGAGTTTTAGGTGATCATTAAACTTGTGAGTACACCGCTTCACTGATGATGATGACCCCGCTGGTAAACTTTCATTCCCCTGTGGTTTCTGCTCGGCGGTGTTGGTCTGTTCGCATCTGCTGCCGTTGTGGGAAGACAAGTAGTTCATACCGTCGATGGTAGCTGCAGCCGATCTCCACTCATCTGTTGTGTTGCTTGCTTCTCCTTGCAGCATGTCTCCTCAGGTCGTTTTATTCCGCCTCTTGAGTGTTTGGGCGAGTCATATATATATATATACTTGTGAAGCTAATCAGATGAGGAAGAGAGGTGCTTTTAAGATGCATTTGGTAAGCGCAACTAGCCCCATTGGCTGTTGAGTTTTTTAATTGCACATCTAGCGCATGCAGATCGACGACTCCATTGATACAGAGCAGCTACTCCCTTCGTCCCATAATATAGTAACGTTGTTTGAGCTAGCAGCAACGCCTGCCAACTCCTCAGGAGAAGTACACAAGCAAAAAGACACCTTCCCGGCTGCATGCTGAGCAAGTTCCCCATGGTGTTTAAAAACACATTCACAACAGCCTCACGTCCACACGCTTGCATCCATCTCATCTCAAATTCTCAAGCCTCATCTTCATTAGCTTCACCTCCAACTGCAGTACGTACCGTCCGCCAAAATTTCCAGTGACCGCTACTTTTCACTGCTCGTCGCTGTTCGGCATGTATGGTCTGGAATCCCTATACTGATTGTTTTTTTTTAATATAATAAATGGTGTTTTATTACTTGATCCTTTCATCTTTGAAAGAGTGTACTTTCAACTTTATTAAACTTTGACCGTGATTATATAAAAAAATGCATCAATATTTATACCACCAAATTAGTATCTCATTAGATTCGTTATGAAGTATATTTTTATTATATAATTTTTTTATTTTATAAGTATTGTCATATTTTTGTGTAAACTCGGTCAAAGTTTAAAATAGTTTGATTCTCTAAGAATTTTGGAAGTACACTCTTTCAAGGACGGAGGGAGTAATAGTTAAGCACTACATTAGGCCTTTGCATCTACTACTAATATATAAAACGCCAGAGGTGCTGATCCAAATAATCTTGTCCATCCATTGTCTTATATCCAATGAACCAGGGCTAACCCATGTTTAGCGGGAGCACAACACAATCTCACTCCCACAAAACGTACCGTTTCGATAACTATAATCCCGTTGCTGTCTAATCCTCCCACCATCCACGCCCTGACCCCGCCGCCGCCTGCGACCGCCCCACCAAGACCCCTCCCTGCCGGTCCCTGCCACCGCCGGCACCAAACCCCTCCCCGCCGCCCCATCACCACCCCATCCCGCAGGCCCACCAACCCCCTCCCATTCGACCTTTGCATAACTAGAAAGCACACAGCCACACCAAATCCGAAAAAAAGAGAGAAGTATAAAACACAGCGAAATACAAGCATTCGGTAGAGTTGTTTATCGTCGTCGACGGAGGAGGTCCAATCCGTAAATTATGTTTCCATTCACATTGGAAAAAATATCCCTCGCCGTGTCCTCTAACAGTATACATGCCTTCATAAACAGGTCGAGATACCCCACACATTGTAGAGACGATCATGGACGAAGAATACTAGTACACCGATAGATAACCTGTAAAATGGAAGTTGTGTTATCATTATAAATCTTATCATTTATAGATAGCCATAGAAACCAAATAATAGAAAGCGTCCTCACCCTAAGAGGAGTTATAAACCTGTGATTAATCATATGCAACCAGTTGTCGAAAATGTTAGCAACGCTGCATGGGTGATACATGACAGAAGCTACTTGGATGACTGACCAAATAGAACGAGCAAATTTACATTGAAAGAACAAATGCTTAATTGTTTTGTCATGATGGCACAAAACACATTGTGCACTACCATGGCAATTCCTCTTGATAAAATTATCTTTAGTAAGAATCACTCCTCTACGAAGATACCATGCAAATATTCTTATTTTCAGTGGTATCTTCATACGCCAGATTTCCTTATTATTATGTAGTGGTATCTTAGGTTGGATTAGATCTATATACATAGAATCTAATGTGAATTTATCATTCTGTTGTAAATTCCATCGAAATTTATCGAACCCTGGTGACAACTGAATTGTGGATATGCGTTGTACCAATGTATTCCACGATTCTCGTCTAATATGGATTAAATCTCTTATGAACATCACGTTGGGAGGGAAGGTTTCCATAACTGTGGCAATACTCTCCCCCTTATGACGAACAATGTTGTATAAAGCAGGATATTTTTTCCGAAGAGTGATATTACCCAACTACTTATCCTCCCAGAATCTAATCTTGGATCCATCCTTAATAGCGAAGGATCCAAAACGAAAGAAGTATTTCTTTGTGGCCATCAATCCGTCCCAAAAGTGTGAGTCCCCAGGCTTTCAAAGTATTTGGGATACTGCCTTGGGACCAACATATTTCCTCCTTAGGAGGGTTTGGCATGCACCTTCCTCAGACAAAATTTTAAATAGTCCTTTGCCTAAGAGAGCTGAATTTTTGACCTCAAGATCATCGATTCATAATCCTCCTTGATCATTGGGTCAGCAAACCACGCTCCATTTCGCCAGTCGATACTTCCTCCTCCCGTTATCTCCTTGCTAAAAGAATCTAGATCGGAGACAGTCCAATCTGGTCGGCCACATATACTCAAATTACTTCAAAACAAGCACACTTAACTTTAAGAATTTTTAGATGGACTTTCAAAAAGGAAGGTGTGTCTTATTGATATGATTAATCTATCATTTCTATTCATTTGGATGCATATCGCATAACTTGTGCTAAGAAACAAACATACATTAAAAGTTTCCTAAGCCTGCTTACATAGCATTTTTACCTATGTGAAGGAGAGAGATAAAAAAAATAGAGGAGCTGCCTCTCATGCAAAGACCAGCCTCTACAAGCGCTCCTAGGTACAAACATTTAATGAAAGAAGAAAGATAACAATTTTTTTAAAAAAAAACTTATAACCTACCTTATAGTCAACCCTATCGTATGATTAATTATTAATGCTAAATTTTAAGGGATAATTACATTTTTTCCCCTAACTTGAGCCATCACCTGGGATTTGCCCCTAATTTTTGAGTATGCTCAGAAATACCCCTCATCCGTTTGTGTCCCTTACAAGAATCCCCTTCCGTGTCGTTTCCATTAGGTCCATGGTCTTTGACCGGTAACTGGACGCCTGTTAGAGAGTTTTGCCCCTGCTTCTTACATGTGGGGCCTCAAAAACATTGCATAGTTATGTTTTTCTCTTTCTCATGCTCTCTCCCCTAATCCTCTCTTCCCCCATCCCAATGCCCGACTCTCTCTCTCTCTATTGCATGGGCAACCGGTGAGGCGCCGACACCTCTGTTGGGAAACGTAGTAGAAAACAAAAAAATTCGGCCTACGAATCAAGAACCCAAGATCATCCAAGAAGATTGCATACAAGGTTTTAGGTCATGGCTCACCAACCGATGTAGCGGAAGTAGAGTTGGTGAAGACCGTCGGTGCAGATCCCCGCAGCTAGGAATTTCAATGACCTCCCAACCGCGAGGATATCGATCCCTCGAACCGTCCCGCGATCTAGTCCCACGGACAAGTCCCACGGACAAGTCCCACGAACAAGCTCCTCGAAGAAGGGTCGAAGGTACGACCCCTCCATTAGTATCCACACATCCCGTAGTAGCAATCCAGCAGCGCTCCGCCGTCCAGAGATGAACGTCACCGAGAAAACTAGAGGGAGAAAACCCTAACGGATTCCGATCTAGAACAGCGTCTAAACCGGGGTCTAATTGTGGAGCAACGGGGTTTAGAGGAGGGGGGAGGCGCATAGGGCTTGGGGACAAGTTGTGTTGCGCCCCCCACCCCTCCCCCAAATTATATAGGTGGCCAAGAGGCACCTTGGCCGGCCAAGGGAGGTGTGGAGTCCCTATGGGACTCCTACTCCCAAAGGGAGTCCTTCCCACCGGGGAATCCTACTCCAAAGTGGATTGCAATCCTACTTGGAGTAGGATTGCTCCCTTATGGCGCCCCCCACCCCATGGCCGACTTGGGCAGACTAGGTGGCTTGCCCCCCAAGGCCAGGGGTGCAGGGGAGTGGGTGGTACTTCCCGGAACCTTCTGGAACCTTCCATGACCTTCTAGAAGCTTCCAGGACCTTCCGGGACATACCGGGACCGTTTCGGGACATTCCGGACACTTCTGGAGCACTTCCAGGACCTTACGAGACCGTTCTCGGACATTCCGGAGCCATCCGAATAGTTTCCAAGACCATCCGAGTTACATTTTAAGCCACCCGATGACCGCGAAGGTTGTCGGGACGCCTAGCGATTATCCGGAAACTATTCCAGTTGATCCAGGACTTCCCCAGTACCATTCTCATATGTTCCGGAACCACCTGGGACTACTCCGGAGTGATCCAGACATAACCTTAAATACCCAGAACTACTTCTGGTGCCCTGATGAACAATTCCATAAATCTCCGGAACTACTTCCGGTACCCGTATGAACTATTCTGCTTTGCTTCCACTAAACCTTCTACCATTCTAGTATTCTAACAGACTATTGCTCATTAAGTGTGTGACCCAATAGGTTCGGTATAATGCGGACATGACTCAGAACATCTTTCGGACATAGGTCAACAGCCTTTTGTCAATAGCCAATAATCAACAGCGGAGCCATGGACACCCATGTTGACTCCCGCACATACACGAAGAAACTTCGAGTGAACCATTATGTTTATTCATGTACCATTCCCTTTGCTTCGCGATATATGAAAAAGTTAGAGGAGAGAAGTTTGGCACCCATGTGTAACAACTTTTGAACACAAGCCACTCGTTATCCTCTTTGCTCTTTTGTCCATTTTCTCGTTATCGTATTCCGGTATCCCCGTGACTGAATCACAATGCGTCTGGCCAGACTATAATGGATACCGTCATACTGAGTGGGCCCAAAGTCAATATCTCTTCATCGTGAAGGAGCAAATCCCATTCTTGAACTATCACAGTCACTAGCCACACCATGTGACATACCCAGAACTTATTTTACTACTTCCCATTTACGGGAGGATTCATCTAAGAACCAAAGCATGTCTTCCTGTGTGAAGTAACTCGATACTCTCATGGTCTAAGGAATTACGTATATGATAACATTTCATGATATGACTTATAACGTTGTTACGATGTGATCTCTAAGTATATCATTCAATACTGGGGTCGGTTCAACATCATTGTTCTGCTAACAATATGTTCCCATTGCTACTGACATCCTTGTTACAAGAACAATGTCCATAATTAAGAAAATGTAATCATCAGTTAGCACATGAGCTGGTCTTAGAGGCTAAACCAGGAACTCTTGGTGTTTACATTTCCACACATGCAAGTGAGTTTTCTTCTGAATCTCATAGTCAGGGTCATTGCAATTATAGCACAGAAATATAAACATTAATTACGAACGTGGAAATATATATAATAACATTTTATTATTGCCTCTAGGGCATATTTCCAACAGTCTCCCACTTGCACTAGAGTCAATAATATTGTCAGTGCTTGAGCACTTTACACCTATGGCATACCGGTGTAAGAAATGCTTCATTTATGGTATAGACTTCATCTTCGGATCTGAGGTTTTAGGCCCGTTTGTATCTTGCATATCTTCGCGTTTTCACGCTATCATAAAATTCACTAATTTTATCAGTTTAGCTTTGTATATGTTTGAATCATTTGGCAGGACCTTGGTTCCTTTAGAATAAGTCATGAAATCATTCATCAATGTTCCATGCGCTTCAATCATCTAGGAAACCATACCATGTTCATAAATGAAATGATGATTCAAAATACCCTCCCTTGTTACTTCTTTAAGCAACAATATACTTAGCCTCTGTTATAGAATTCGCCACAGTATCTAACTTAACGCAGTTCCTCCATACTGTGCCACCCTTACGTGTGAAACACATAATCCCAATTAAAATCAAAAAACGGTCAGAGTAAGTATGAAGATTAAATTGGTGTAACTGTTTACATCAAAATTCAGCTTGTGTAACTTGTTACAACGAGCTCTTCATTATCTCCATTTTCCGAGAAACATATCTTATCTATCATAAGTTTAACTTTTCACTGTTTGTCCAATGATCATCATATTGATCACTTTGGTATCTTGCTCACAACCTTTTGGAGCGCTGGAAATATCTGGTCGTTTTACATATTATGGGGTACATGATTAATCCAAACACAAAGGTGAGTGAAAACCAATTCATGTGTTTTGCTTATCTGTGTTCATGAACACCGATTTCCGCAAACAAATTTTTCACCATGACCTCGGCAAGAACATCCTTCTTGGCGTATTCATACTAAACTACTTTAGTATCATGTCAACATGTAATGTTGGCTTTAGCATGATCAGACACTCACTATCTACATAGATCATTGTGCTCAATACTAATGCTATATTAGCCCAAGTACTTCAGCCATCCCTGTCTGAACGGTCTAAGCATCATATCTTTTTTCTTTTCACTTCCGCTGCATCGTCCGCTCATCAGAAATAGCTGCATTAGCCAGGGCGGAACTTCATTAATGAAAGGATTTGCACTGCCCCACCGTGCCGCAGGGACGAACTTCAATAGCCCATCATAGCACTCTCAGTCAGGGGGTTAGGGAATGAAAAACTATTTCCAATAAAGTCCTTATTTGTGTCAAGAAATTTATATCATTTCTAATCAACAATATGTCATCTACATAAGGTTTTAGAAATATTATTTAGCTCCCACTTACTTTCTTGAATATTCAAGCATCTTCGTTATTCCTGATGAAAACAAACTCTTTTGGCAATTTCATCACGACGAAAATTCCAACTCCATTATGCCAGCTTCAGTCCATCACTGGATATCCAAGGCTTGCATCTATTTTAGCATCCTTTGAATCGACAAAACATTCCGGTCGTATCACGTATACGTCCTTTTTTATATATTTCGTGTAGGAACTTTGTTTTGACGTTCATTCTACCATATCTTATAAATGAGATATGTAGTAATTGCTAATATAACCCGAACTGACTAAAGCATTTCTACGGTCGACACTATTTCGCCGTAGTCAACTTTTGAACTTGCTAGAAAACAATTTTCCAATGAGTTAAGCTTTATGGATAAAACAATTTCATCCGAATCAATTATAGATCCATATATATATTCAAAACTTGGTAGTCTGTCGGAGGGTCTACCAAGTTCAAAACTTGACTTACTTCCATGGATACTATCTCGGATTATTTGGCATTTATCCAAATCCCGGAGTCAGGGCCCATCAACGCTTCTTTGTATATCACATGTTTATCATTGTCAAACAATAATATCTCGTTTTACATATCATGAATGTTTGTACGAGTTTTATCTAACCTGTGTGGTTCAGCTGCGCACTTCTCTGAAGATTCAACAATCTTTGACAAGTTGCACTGTCCTCCCACTCACTCTTTTGTAAGAAACTATTTTTCTTCAAAACACATTGTTCTTAACAGCAAACAGTTTTGTTTTTGTGTAGTGATAGAGGAATATCAAAACTTTTGGCATAACCTTAACAAAGTAGCACTTATCTGATTTGGGATTTTGAGCATGTCAAACATATGCCTCATATACCCAAATTTTAAGAAAAGACAACATTGTTTTAACAGTCCATACCACATCTCATATGGTGTCATTTCAACAGATTTGATGGTGCTCTTTTCAGTGTAAAAGCCGTAGTCACTAACGCATAACTTTAATAAGTATAATGGCAAATTGATAAACGGCATATTTGATCTTACCGTGTCATACATGGCTTGATTACATCTCTCGAGCACTTTACTCATAGTGGTGTTCCGGGAGACGCAAGTTATGACACTTCTTCACAACTCATCAGACGTTCGCTAAACTTGTAACTCAAATATTACTTTCTACAATCTAATTTGCAGAAGCTTTATCTTCTTGTTACAATGAATTTCTATTTCACTCTAAGATTCCTTGAACATTTCAAAGATGTCAGACGTATGTCTCTATTGAACAGATATCCACATATCTACTTCAACCCATGAGTGAAGATAGGGAATCCACTGCACACAACCACACTTATTGGACTACACACATCATCATGTATGATTACCAATGGTTTAGTTGCCCGTTCATGTATGGCCTATCAACGGTGTTTTAGTCACATTACTTCGAGACAAAGATCGCAAGCGTCAAGTGATTCACAATCATATGACTCGAAAGTCCATCACTTATGGAAATTCTTCATGCAAGTTATGTCACTTGTGATAAACGGCAGTGCCACATCTATGTGGTATTTCTGTCAGTCTTGCGACGTTTAGCGTCAGTGTTATGGATGTTTAGTATTATTATCAAGATTCATAACATACAACCTATTCATAATGGAAGTATGGCCTTTACGTTATTCATAGCTTTGAACAACTCTCTTGCAACAAACATGATTTAAAATGATGTTTTGAAACAAGGCTAAAGTGTAGTAACAATTTACTCAACTCTAAAATGAATTATGAAGATAATCATAGAGTCAACACACGGTATAGTAAACCTTTTACCGTGTTCCCGAGCGTGTCAAAACTCATCATTAGCTAGTCATAAAGGCCATAGTATTTCTTGCATCGAGTTGCAACAATATGCAATCGATGTGATATTCCGGTGATCAACAGTTTAATCACAATATACAGAATCAACAATTAACTGCTTAATCATGATTCCCAAGAATTACATCTCTTGACCATCAATGAATTCATCTATAACTCCGTATGACTTTCATTTCTGAGCTGGTTATTCCAGTCTTCTTTCGTTTTGTCTTTATACGTATCATAGTTCTGTTTCCAATGTCACTCCTACTCACAAAATCTCACACATGATTAAGGGTGGCGCAGGCCATGGACTTTCCGGCGTGTAAGTCTTACTAACACCCTATGGAACTTCCTTTCCCTTAATCATCATATGATCAGTGTTCTTCTAGATCCCACACTTATCAGTTTTGTTTAGAGCACAGTGAACATTTTCACTAATGCTTACAATCATACTTTGTACTAGATATCTTATATCCAACATTAATTGTCTTACTACTGAAAACAATTTTCAGTTCCATGAATATAACATAACTATCCCAAACGTTTCGAAGTTCGGGTTTCATGGTGGTGAAGACAATGCACTTAGCTGTGGTGGAATTCTAGCATTTTGGATTATGGACGTAAGTCACATCATCCATAGCATCAGCGGGAGAGCATAAATTTTTTACGATAGGACAAGATCCTTCTCGACACTATTGAGGATAGTCCTCACAATACGGTACCAATCGTAAAGTTTTTACCAGATAATACAGTTAATCAAAATCAATTGGGAAGGTGGTAACGCGAGCCATTATTCTACAACGATAATGCAAATACTAAGACTTTTCATAATTAAGTTGCACTTGTGATTAATCAATTTAATTACTTAGTGCGCTCCCACTCAGATCAATATCTCTAGTAATTGATGCTGGAGTGATTCAAGATCCGATTCAATCGTCCGCCATTGATGTGACATCACTGATGACTTAGACTGAACCGGTAGGCCAACTTGCCAATCACGCCAAAGGTGATTCTTGTTCATCTTTCGATGGGCGTGTTCCGGTAGAAAACTTTTATCCAAACCGTCAAGACAACCAAGTGTAATTGCAGTGTGTTCTTAACACACCCGCCTTTTATGCGTCACACCGTGTGCACCCATGTGACATGACCTGCTCCGGTGTGAAACATAGTATAGACGGTGCTACAGTTGGAAGAACACTATCAACTTGATATTGTTTTGCGAGAGATCACCCTAATAAAATACGACTACCGCGCATCAAACAAGGGTGCATCAAAGGGATAAACATCACAGGCAGTTCATAAAATTATGTGATATAGTATAGCCCTTTGCTTCGTGAAGTCTTCATTGTCTTCACGTCGTCGTGGTTGAAGTCACCGTGTCCACCAACTTTGTCCTTGGCGCCACGGCTTCCGGCATGTGCGTCGGGGTCCACCTCCGCATCGTAGATCATCACCTTGCATCTATCTATTGCTTTGCCTCGAGCTAATAAACAGTTCTGGCACGCAGGCCATAATTAAGTGACAATCATATGACTCCAGTCATCATGCCGTACCACGACACACAGGTCGCGAATAAATATTACATCATATAGCATCTCATACAAACACATTGCAAATCTTGAAGGCTATACCACATCACATGCATACTCTGCAAAAACAAGTTAGATCGCTATCTACACGGGTTGTTGCAAATTTTATCGTGGTTGATTAGCAGGTTACATGCAAACGTTGTTCCCTAAACAAACCAAACACGATACTTCAATGTTGCTAGTTTAACGTTCGGAGTGCGTGTAGCAACTAATGCCACAAGCCAAACTTCGTTAAACGCGTGACCCCCGTGTGGATTTGAGTTCATAAAATCCACAAGCCCCTCCATGTTAAATCTTCTATTGCGAGATTAAGATGAGATCCAAGGAGTTTGATGTAGACCATGATCAAGCAACCAGCATACTGAAAGCAGCATAGACGGATCGATGGAAAACTCAATCCTTGTAGCAAAACCTCAACTTGCCATCAAGCATAGAAAAAATCACATGACAGGGAAGCAACAAGAAAATCAATGCCTCATATCACACATATGATCTAGACCTAAACATGCATCTAATCAAGGATCGCTCATGATACCACTGTTGGGAAACGTAGTAGAAAACAAAAAATTTCGGCCTACGAATCAAGAACCCAAGATCATCCAAGAAGATTGCATCCAAGGTTTTAGGTCATGGCTCACCAACCGATGTAGCGGAAGTAGAGTTGGTGAAGACCGTCGGTGCAGATCTCCGCAGCTAGGAATTTCAATGACCTCCCAACCGCGAGGATATCGATCCCTCGAACCGTCCTGCGATCTAGTCCCATGAACAAGCTCCTCGAAGAAGGGTCGAAGGTACGACCCCTCCATTACTATCCACACATCCCGTAGTAGCAATCCAGCAGCGCTCCGCCGTCTAGAGATGAACGCCACCGAGAAAACTAGAGGGAGAAAACCCTAACGGATTTCGATCTAGAACAGCGTCTAAACCGGGGTCTAATTGTGGAGCAACGGGGTTTAGAGGAGGGGGGAGGCGCATAGGGCTTGGGGACAAGTTGTGTTGCACCCCCCCACCCCTCCCCCAAATTATATAGGTGGCCAAGAGGCCCCTTGGCCGGCCAAGGGAGGTGTGGAGTCCCTATGGGACTCCCACTCCCAAAGGGAGTCCTTCCCACCGGGGAATCCTACTCCAAAGTGGATTGCAATCCTACTTGGAGTAGGATTGCTCCCTTATGGCGCCCCCCACCCCATGGCCGACTTGGGAAGCCTAGGTGGCTTGCCCCCCAAGGCCAGGGGCGCAGGGGAGTGGGTGGTACTGCCCGGAACCTTCTGGAACCTTCCATGACCTTTTAGAAGCTTCCAGGACCTTCCGGCACATACCGGGACCGTTTCGGGACATTCCGGACACTTCTGGAGCACTTACAGGACCTTCCGAGACCGTTCTCGGACGTTCCGGAGCCATCCGGATAGTTTCCAAGACCATCCGAGTTACATTTTAAGCCACCCGATGACCGCAAAGGTTGTCGGGACGCCTAGCGATTATCCGGAAACTATTCCGGTTGATCCAGGACTTCCCCAGTACCATTCTCATATGTTCTGGAACCACCTGGGACTACTCCAGAGTGATCCAGACATAACCTTAAATACCCAGAACTACTTCTGGTGCCCTTATGAACAATTCTATAAATCTCCGGAACTACTTCCGGTACCCGTATGAATTATTCTGCTTTGCTTCCACTAAACCTTCTACCATTCTAGTATTCTAACAGACTACTGCTCGTTAAGTGTGTGACCCAATAGGTTCGGTATAATGCGGACATGACTTAGAACATCTTCCGGACATAGGTCAACAGCCTTTCGTCAATAGCCAATAATCAACAGCGGAGCCATGGACACCCATGTTCTCTCGCACATACACGAAGAAACTTCGAGTGAACCATTATGTTTATTCATGTACCATTCCCTTTGCTTCGCGATATATGACAAAGTTAGAGGAGAGAAGTTTGGCACCCATGTGTAACAACTTTTGAACACAAGCCACTCGTTATCCTCTTTGCTCGTTTGTCCATTTTCTCGTTATCGTATTCCGGTATCCCCGTGACTGAATCACAATGCGTCTGGCCAGACTATAATGGATACCGTCATACTGAGTGGGCCCAAAGTCAATATATCTTTATCGTGAAGGAGCAAATCCCATTCTTGAACTATCACAATCACTAGCCACACCATCTGACATACCCAGAACTTATTTTACTACTTCCCATTTACGGGAGGATTCATCTAAGAACCAAAGCATGTCTTCCTGTGTGAAGTAACTCGATACTCTCATGGTCTAAGGAATTACGTATATGATAACATTTCATGATATGACTTATAACGTTGTTACGATGTGATCTCTAAGTATATCATTCAATACTGGGGTCGGTTCAACATCATTGTTCTGCTAACAATATGTTCCCATTGCTACTGACATCCTTGTTACAAGAACAATGTCCATGATTAAGAAAACGTAATCATCAGTTAGCACATGAGCTGGTCTTAGAGGCTAAACCAGGAACTCTTGGTGTTTACATTTCCACACATGCAAGTGAGTTTTATTCTGAATCTCATAGTCAGGGTCATTCAATTATAGCACAGAAATATAAACATTAATTACGAACGTGGAAATATATATAATAACATTTTATTATTGCCTCTAGGGCATATTTCCAACAACCTCATCCCTACCCCCTTGTCCCCGATGCTGCCAAGCCCGCCCTCTCCTCCTCCACCTTGTCATCCCCAACACCCCTCACTCGTCCCCGTCGTCGAGGGTCATCCCAATGCCCGACTCTCTCTCTCTCTGATGGGCGGTCGGTAAGGCGCCAACGCCTGCCTACCTCATCCTCCCAGGCATTGCCCTGACTACCCCCTCCCCATCCTCCTTCTCGTCCCTGTCGTCGAGGGCCCAAGCTCCTCTCCGAACGTTGCCCCACCCCCGAGCTCACGACACCGCTCCCTCGCTCACGACGCCTCCATCCTCTAACTTGCTCGCGACGCCTGCTATCAGTATTATCCATCCGGATCCGTCTTTTTCGAAATTCACCGCCGTCGGCAGTGGCGGAATCGGTGACCTCCCGCCCAAGCCGTGTCCAATGTCCCCATTCTCAATTTGTTTTAAATAATTAACTTAATTACTATTTATTTATTCTTTTAATAATTTCATAAAAAAAGCAATAATAATTCTAGTCTAACTTGTTTATTCACATCTATTTTTATTTTTTTTGTGGGGCCCCACATGTAAAAATACCAATAAAAATCGAAACAAAATTAAGAAAGTCAATGAAACCCAAAAAAACCAAAACCAACTAAAAAATGTGAATAATGAAACCCAAGAAGGAGGCAAAGAAATAACCATAAAAACTCTGAAAAACAAAGAAAAACGAAGAAAGAAAGCAAAGAATAGCGAGAATGGAGAATGGAAAAGGTAAAATCAGTAAATTCAAGAAAGAAAATAAGAAAACCAATAAAAAAGAAAATTAAAAAATTGTAAAGAAATAAAGAATCAAAAAGAAAAAAACGAAAAAATAAGAAAATATCGGACCATACCAATGAACAGTAGGGAACCAGGAGGGAACGAGAAAGCCATTGAATATATGTAAAAACACCGAATCGACTCGACCCAGAAATGAAGTTAAGAGTAACGATGGGATAGATCCTTCCATCTCGCTATAAGTGAGTTATAGTTCTAGCGCATTTATCTTTCAGCGCGATCACTAGTGAAGAGTACCCTTAGCGATGGTCACCCCTTTTTTTGGTGGTGAAAAGTGGTGCACTATATGTGTGTCAGATGTCTCAACCTAAAAGGTTTTTTCTTTTAGATTAATATCGTCAAATATTTTATATTTTGAACCGTGCGTCTAAATTACGAATTGTCTTCATCGTTGAAGTTTTAGCGTCGAGATCTTCCAAACTGGGTCCCATGTTAAAATATTTTAAAAACTTTTTTCATGGAAAACCCAAAAAAAGAAGATGAAACCAAAAAAGAAAATAAACCAAAATCAGGAGAAACCCAAAAACCATGGATGCACATATTTTTGATGAAGTATATTTTTCTCTTTTTGGAAAGAGCATATTTGCATCTTGTGAATGCATAAATTTCTTCTCGCTAAAGAACATATTTTTGATGAACTTTGCTTTATCTGTTTTCAAAATCATAGATTTAACTTTCACATAGAGGCACATATTTATTTTTAGTGGAAGTATAAATTTTCTTCTCACGAAAGCATATATTTTTAATGAACTCTCTTCTTACTTTTTGAAAATTACTTAATTTATTTCTCATAAAATCACTGATTTTTGTTTGTCAAAACCCAAAGGATACCAAACAAAATTCCAAACTCCAAAAATAAAACAACAAATGCATGCAATAAACAAGACAAAAAATGAAATTCCATGGATGATTCTACCAAGTGACACGTGCGGGAACTTGGCGTCCGCTAACATTGTGTCTAAAGTGATACCCGTCAGTTAGGTGCCCCGTCTTTAAGGGAAAAATGTCGCATAAAATAAAATAAAAATGTTTGCATGAGTGGTCCAAGGGGGACATGCCTGTTTGTACGGGTGAGTGGATGGAAATCACATCAAATTCGATCGAGAACACCGATTGAGATTAGTTGAACTTTTTTCAGAGCTAACTCGACTCCAAATTAATCAAGACATGTGTGAGTCAACCAAAGGGAAGAATTTTGATTTAGACAGACATTCTAAAAATCTTTCCTTCTTATTGAATCATTTTATAAGTCAATCTCTTTATTTATCTTTCGGTAGCGACCGAAGGGGTCACTCGCCTAGTGAGCAAAAATAAGCCTTGAAGCTGAGGGTTGAAAGGTATCTATTTATCTTTCAGGGAAAAAAAAACGATGCACAAACGAAATGGGCTCTGGACGTCGGCCCAGTTGACCGCAGCACACTGGACAGTGGACACCATGCTCTGATTTTTTTTCCTCTCGCTCACAAAACAAAAGAAGAAGAAAAACAAAAGAAAAAAAGAAGATTGGCTAAAAAAAAAGACAGATCCCCAAAGCTCATACGTCGCCGGCGACGTACCTCCGCCGCCGATCTCCCCGTTCTTTCCCCCATCCTCCGACCTCATCCTCGCGCGGGGATTCAGCGGCCGCCATTTCCTTTCGCCGCTTGCGGGAGAGGCAGGCTGAATCTGAATGGGAAGCATCGGCATGGACGATTCGTCCAAACACTCCCGGTGGGGTGACGACGGACGACCTTCTACCACGCCGCCATTCTTTGAGCCGCCACAGGGGATAGTGTTGAGTGATCAGCGCTGCCCAATTCCAAGGTTGAACCGTGATTCTGAAGCTGAATCTACCTCTTCCTTTTGAGCCAGACAGAATCCATCTTCATCTCCCTCTCTTTGTGTATGCACCAGGGGAGCTTATACAGAGCACTTCATGGTAAGCATCAAGATGATGAAATACGCCTCCTGTTGGATCCCTAATTAATCTCTTGCTAAGTAGACTAATACTCTGTAACTCCGACTGCTCTGCCAGGCAAGTGCGACAATAATATTCAGTCTTATCTGTTCTTCACATTGTAGAAGGCACCTGAATTTCTGAATGAAGGTGGTGTCACCTGAGCTGCGATCTCATGGTAAGTTATCCACAGTATGCATCATTGTAATTGGCTAGTTGCATGCATCTAGTTTCAATATTATCAAAAATTAAAAGGGTCTTTTGAATCGCCTTTCGCACATTAATTGTTCATAGGAGTATATTGTTTGCATTGGTTACTATCTACCTCTCCCTGCCTCCTAATAAAAGGGATTCCATGCTTACAATCCATCAACAGTTCCTACCTTAGTGTTTCCTATGTTCCACTAGACTATCTCCCAACGGCTTGCTTTCAAGGATTGGAAGCGCTAACCCAACCATGCAACAGTGTCTCCATAGCTTTGTCGACATGCTATTTTTTGTGAGGAACATAGAAGCTCACTATCAGAAAAAATAAACATTAAATGGAAATGAAACTCAATGAGGAAGAGGCAACCTGTGAGCCAGAAAAGGAAGCAATATATATTATATATACTCCTATTCCATAGTGTAATCATGCACTCATTTTCCTGTACAAAAATACTGCTGCATGCTTTTGTTCTGTGAAGCTGCCACCAGAAATGAACATACAGAAAAAATAGACTACTGTGCATACAAAAATGTGCTCGCCTTAGAGATGCCTCCAAAAAATGAAAAAGGAGTCAAGGATCTGTGAGGCACAGAAAGCCTGCAAAGAAAGCCCGGTGTATTTGTGTTTCCAGCCCTTGAGAGTTGCTAAATTAGACAATCTTGAACCAATGTGTATGCTGAACTACTATGTAATAAGTAGATGTTTGGCCCCTCCTCCTTTTTCCGGGCTTGTGACCCGCTATGCAACATGAAGTGGACTATCATATTGGCATAGGCGGAGTTACACCCCACTCTCTTGAATTAGAAAACACATATGCACACACCTGCCTCCTAATTAAAATCCCCCCAAACCCAAAAATAAATAAATAATTGTGGCCTTATTTCCTAAGTTAACAACCAAACAACAGAGAACTCGAATCCACAAAGTAAACAAAAAAAATTTGTGTGATTTTCATCGTTCTGTACCACAAAAGACAGTGAAACAAGCAAACATTTTTTTTCCATCCACGAGACTGATGCGCTTACTGGCAGATCTGGTATGGGTATTTTCTCGTAAATTTTCAACTGTGGCGGTAATATCGGCATCTCCTTCTCATTACTTTGAGCAGAATCACCAGAATAAAGTATGATCAGTTCTTCAAAGGCTGGTTCCTGGCGAATAACAAAATGGAATCATGTATCTTCATTGCAGACTATTTTGATAGAGTAACATTTCTGTAGCTTATGAGCATCCCTAGTGAGTACAAATAAACATCTGAATATTGTCAGTTTGCTATATATGAAAAGTGTGTCGGAAACTTAGGGAAAATGTTGCGTCCATCATATGTTTACATTTTAATTGTTTCATGTGTTTATGCTTAATTATCCAGGGTGCTTCATGGCCATATGTCAGACTACAGAGTGCATGCCAGTTCAGGATTCGAGCATATAATAATGCTCGAACCACTCTACCTTCTCTTTTTCACACAACATGGTGAGTACTTCACAATCATAATATAAATAGTTATTATTCATAACCTACTTGTAAGAAAGGGTGTTCAGATGTAAAATATTACATACCTGGAGAGTAGACTTGTAAAATAAAATCCCAAAAGAAGCTTCCATCATCTCCCAAATAATGTTGTCACTAGGTTCTCTCCTTTCTGGCTGCCATATGTTTACAAGGGTAAATCTAGGCAAAAAATTCTGCCTGAACGGAAAGCAGAATATACCTCGTAAATTTGTGAAAATACAGTGGGCGTAGGCACCACAAATAAACAGGGAAAACCCTATAAACAATATATATAGGAAAAGAAACAAATCGATGAGAAAGGGTGACAACGGTACTTCTGGTAATAGCTCTGGTGTAAGGTTATCCCGGGAATAGTTTGATATCAACAAAGTGAATTCAATGCGCAAGTTTGCTTTTTCAGCCAAAGCTTCAATTTGTCAATCCAAATCTGAAATGATGTATCAAACTACAGGCAGAAGGTATTGACTCCTGACCTTTACATCAGATTTCTTATACATAAACTCAGACACTGGAAGTGAACATGCCATACCTGATACAGTGATACTTCTTTCACCCGTTAGGAAACTGGATGTCAGCCAGAGGTGGGTATGACAGCTAGTTCCCATCGGTAAACTGGATGGCATATATAGCTGCACCCTCAGGGAAAATAAACATTGAATGGAAATGGAACTTTAAGAGGCAAAATGCGAAGTGCAAAAAATCCGACGTGTACTCTGGTTCTGCAAATGCTACAGGTAATGGGCACAATCAACCATAAGAAGATATTATGATCACACAATTTCATAATAAGCAGAGTTTGCCCCCTCCTCCTTTATCCGGGCTTGGGACCGGCTATGCAACATGAAATGTAACATCATATTAGCATAGGCGGAGTTACACCCCCCACTCCACACACCCCCATATACACATCCAAACCCTCAAAACCCAAAACCAAAAACCAAAGAACAATCCAGTGTGTTTGTGTATGCTGAACTACTACATTATAAACTCGAACAAGAAAATAAACTGCAATGCTAGAAATAATGTACAGGATACAATCAACTGTAAGAATAGAAAATGTCTCAGCACTTTGTAACTATTTTGTAATAAGTAGATGTCTGGCCCTTCCTCCTTTTTTCCGGTCATGGGACCGGCTATGCAACAAACCGGAGTATCATATTGGCATAGGCGGACTTCACCCCCCTCTCCCTCAAATCAGTATGCAATCCCCCTTTCAACTGCGTCGGCAGCATCTGCATCTTCTTCTCATTAGTTTGAGCAGAATCATCAGAATAAAGTATGATCAGTTGTTCAAATGCTGGTTCCTTGCAAATAACAAAAGGAATCATGTATCTTCATTGTAGACTATTTTGATAGAGTAACATTTCTGTAGCTTAGAGCATCCCTAGTAAGTCAATAATTATCTGAATATTGTCAGTTTGGTGCCAATGAAAAGTGTCTCGGATACTTAGGGCAAATGTTGTCTCTATCATATGTTTAGATTTTAATTGTTTCTTGTTCTTATGCTTAATTATCCAAGGTGCTTCATGGCCATATGTCATACTACAGAGTACAGAGTGCATGCCAGTTCAGGATTCAAGCATATAATTGTGAGTACTTCACACCCGTAATATAAATAGTTATAGCGCATGAAAAAAATAGTTGTATTCATAACCTACTGGTAAGAAAGGGTGTTCAGATATAAAATATTATATACCTGGAGAGTAGACTTGTAAAATAAAATCCCAAAAGATATCTCCCAAATAATGCTGTCACTAGGTTCTCTGCTTTCTGGATGCCATATGTTTACAAGGGTAATTCTAGGCTAAAAATTCTGCCTGAACGGAAAGCAGAATATACCTCTAAAATTCATGAACATATAGTGGGCAAGTACCAAAGTAGGCACCACAAATAAACAGGGAAAACCTTATAAATAATATATGTAGGAAAAGAAAGAAATAGATGAGAAAGGGTAATGACGGTACTTCTGGTAATAGCTCTGGCGTTAGGTTGTCCCAAGAATAGTTCGCTATCAACAAAGTGAATTCTCTGCGTAAGTTTGCTCTTTCAGCCAGAGCTTCAAATTTGTCAATCCAAGTCTGAAATGATGTACTGTATCAAACGACAGGCAGAAGCCAGAAGGTATTGAGTCCTGACCTTTACATCAGATTTCTTGTACATAAACTTAGACACTGGAAGTGAACATGCCATGCTTGATACTTCTTTCGCCCGTTAGATCTCCCTTAAGAGGCAAAAGGGGAAATGCAAAAATCCCGATGTGTACTCTGGTTCTGCAAATGCTTTAGATAATGGGTACAATTAATCAACCATAAGAAGATAGAATGATCACACACTTTCATAATAAGCAGAGTTTGCCCCCTCCTCCTTTATCCGGGCTTGGGACCGGCTATGCAACATGAAGTGTAACATCATATTAGCATAGGCGGAGTTACACCCCCCACTCCACACACCCCCATATACACATCCAAACCCTCAAAACCCAAAACCAAAAAACCAAAGAACTAGAAACACACACACGCAAAAAATTGGCAACCAAACCCAAGATACTATTTTGGGATTCTTTTTCCGATAAAACACGAAGCAATAGACTACTCGACTCCTCAAAGCAAACTTTTTTTGGTGCGATTTTCATTTTCCTTTAGTACAAAAGGCATGAACACAAACATTTTTTTTGTGATTTTTGTTTTTTACTACAAAATGAGTAAAATAAACAAACATTTTTTTGTAAATTTTTAAGTGCTTAAAAGGGAAAAACATAGCCAAAAAACACATCTTTTTGGTTTTGGGTGGTTTCATTTTCCATTTTCTACAAAAGACAGCAAAATAAGTGTATATAAGTTTTTTGAATTTTTTTCATTTGCAAGGAAAGA
Source organism: Bromus sterilis (assembly GCA_950022295.1). Taxonomy (NCBI): domain Eukaryota; kingdom Viridiplantae; phylum Streptophyta; class Magnoliopsida; order Poales; family Poaceae; genus Bromus; species Bromus sterilis. The sequence goes on from OX465598.1 coordinate 376,921,366, forward strand.
CAATAAAAAGGGCAAACAAACGGAAGCCTCCTGCTATCTCTTCCTTCTCCGCGGTGATTTGTTAACATCACGGCCAGCCTACATGTACGAATTAACTCTGAGAAAATGAATATGTGCAGCATGCATGCTTGATATATATTCGAAATAGTGAGAAAGATACATGTAGCGTGCTGCAGATTCGTAACTGATTTTTTTTCTTTGCTGTTGATGTTATTTACTCTAGAAAGAAAAGAAAGGCAAGTTTCAGATGAGTATACTTAGATAGGGAGCGTACTTACCTTGATTCCCACAGGTGGAGATACACGGGCCACTCGGCTTAATTAGCTTACCTCAACCTGAAGGAAAAAGGAGATCCGTGAGATACACATACACTGCTAAATGCCCGTGGAGATCAGCACTATCGAAATAAATAAAGGGTTTGTCTAGGTCTCAATCGACTAAGAAGTCTTAGTCAGCTGATGTCAGCATAAACAAATTAGGCATGTTACCAAGTTGTTGGACTGTTTGTTTGTTCATAGGCTTTTGCTGTTTGTTTGTCTGTCTGTACGAATCCGGTCGCGTTGTTCCGTCGCCGTGCAAATGTGTGTACCCAGTCCCACCTCGATCTAAGCGGTTTTAAACTAAGCCAAAAGAAGTAGAGCGATAGAAACCTGTTTGTTACCATGTTTTTCTCTATACGCTTTTTGACCAGAAGTCCGACCAAACAAGAACCCTCGTCCTCATTCCTCTCTTTGCACTAGGCCCTTATCAATACTGCTGTGTACACCAAATTTCTGAAGTTCATGTTGTGTATGATTTGTGTCTCCACAAAAAATCGAAAAAATCCATACTGGTTTTGGGTGAAGAAAAAACACAAGTAGCACAAAGAAAAAAGGTATTTTTATGCTTTACTCCATTATCTGTCAATGCTAACAGTTCTATAAAAAAACCAGTAACTAAGAGGTTCTTTTATTATTTTTTCAAGATGCTAAAAAAACTGATAATATATGATTGTTTGTAAGAATAGAAAGTATAAGACCGTCATAAAAACTGATAAATAAACTAATTTTATTTTTTACACATCCAAAAAAACTATGCAGTTATAATCGGATGTGTAGACATGCAGTTGCAATCAAAAGCGATATTTGCAGTTGCAGTTGGTATACCCGGGTTGCAGTTGCGACCTCGTTGTGAGGGTTGCAACTGGGACATTGCTGGAAAAAAAATCCCAGTTGCAGTTGGCGTATCCGGGTTGCAATTGCGACCTCGTTGTGAGGGTTGCAACTGGGGCATTCCGGAAAAAATTCCAATTGCAGTTGGTATATTCGGGTTGTAGTTGCGACCTCTTTGTGAGGGTTGCAACTGGGGCATTGATGAAAAAAAAATCCTAGTTGCAGTTGGTATACCCGGGTTGCAGTTGCGACCTTGTTATGGGATTGCAACTGAGGCATTCTGGAAAAAAAAATCCAATTGCAGTTGATATATCCGGGTTGTAGTTGCGACCTCGTTGTGAAGGTTGCAACTGGGACATTCCGGAAAAAAAATCCTAGTTGCAGTTGCGACCTCGTTGTGAGGGTTGCAACTGGGACATTGCAGTTGCGACCTTGTTGTGAGGGTTGCAATGGGACATTCCGAAAAAAAAAATCCTAGTTGCAGTTGGTATATCCGGGTTGCAGTTGTGGCCTCCTTGTGAGTGTTGCAACTGGGACATTGCAGTTGCGACCTTGTTGTGAGGGTTGCAATGGGACATTCCGGAAAAAAAAATCTCAGTTGCAGTTGCGACCTCATTATGAGGGTTGCAACTAGGACATTCCAAAAAAAATACATGCAGTTGCGGTCGAGGGGTGCCGCTTGCAGTCAACAACACCGTTGCGGAAAAAATAAGAAAGCCTCACATGCTTCGGACGAGAAACGATACACAAAGATACATAGGGTTGGAGATCTTGATGTCCTCTCTCTCAGACAAAGCGCCATGGATAAAAGGAGTGTGGATAAGAAGCATGTCGGTGATTATTGCTAATAATTATCACTATAATATTATGGTGATTATTATAGTAATTATTTATCAGAAAAATAATTTTAAGAATGTGTGCAATGCTGCTGTTGATATGAACAGCTAACAAAAATATAGAAAATAAGAGCAACTTGATATGTTGCAACTTCTTCAGATTGAAATAAAAATTTAGCTAAAACGGTATTCCTGTAGTAAAAATACATATTACTTATTTTTGCTAGTGACACTGAAAAAGATCAAAACAAACACACGTTTTGAATAAAAAAAACGAAGCCCAGTGGCCAAACGTCACTCGTCACAAAAAATTTCAAAACAAACATACATTTCGAATTAAAAAAAAGTAACACGTACATACTTGGCACGTACGTACGCATGCATGTGCACGTGAACGTAAACACAAGCAGTTATTATAAACATTGCACGTACATACTTAAAAAAACGAACGTTGGCTGTTGGTTTTGCCTCGGCTCTCCTCTTGTCAAAAAAAACCCAGTGGCCCAACGTCAAAACAAGCCCAGTGGCCAAACCGGTATGCCCCAAGTCAAAAATAAAAAACAAAAAACATGGGCCAGTCGTTTTTAGCGGGCCAACAGTAAGCAAACAACCTCCGTGCACGAATCTAAAAGCATGAACAAAATCAATGGTGGATGTCGACTGAGTTTTAGTAAAACCGATAAATAAATATACACTTAGTTACCTCTGGAAAGATATAATAATTAGGATGGTTGGGAAGCATATCAATTGCATGGTTTGCCGTTTCCTCAGCTTTCTTGAGGTCCGCAGGAGGGGCATATAAATAGACTATGACCTTACGAAGCAAAGGGAGGTTCCCTAGGCTAGCAAAGTCAAAGTCAAAGCTGATGTCGTCATCATTGTTGGACTGTGCTACGACGCTGAACCAGAGTGATTCAAGGACCGGCATATCTCCTTGTACAAACGAGCCAAGCGTTGCTTCTGTCTTGAAGACCCTCAGCTTGGGGAACGCACCTGCACCGCACATGCTGTCATGATGGAGAGTTGACAACGTGTCCAGCTTGAGGAAAACAAGCTCTCGGAAACTTCCAAAGACCTTCAGTTCTGAAGTGTATACAAACAATTTTAAATGGGACAGGTTTGGAAGAAGCGAGGGATTGATCCTTGCTACCAGGCCAGGTTCTTCGTAGGACATGTGTAGAACACGAAGTTGCGGAGAGAGGGCAAACACTTTCCAGGGGTTCTCTTCATGACTGGAATCTCTCTTCACGAACATACGAAGAATTTGTATGACTTGGATCTTGCTCACTTTGGCTACAGACTCAGCCCAACTATTCATTTTTCTCTCACCATATACATATAGTGTTTCAATGCTGAGCTTCCTCAACTCTGTCAACTTTCCCAACTCTGTCACAAAGTTCAAGTGCTCATCAACTGATTCTAGGCTTAGCTCTTCGAGAGATGTCAAATTTCCAATCCAGTATGGCACTTCAATTTTTGTTTGGCGGATGTTCAAGCACTTGAGTTGACTTAGTTGACCAATACTCTCTGGAAGTTCACGTGTACTAGTTCCACGCAGGTCCAATACCAGCAAGAACTTCAGAAGTCCTACTTCCTTTGGGAGCTCACGAATACCCATGCTCGTTAGTTTGAGGTGCCTCAAGTGAACTAACTTTCCAACATGCTCAAGATAATTATGATTGTGTGAATCATAGAGGCCTTCCAAAGCTAAGACACGCAAAACTTCAAAGCATGAAAGTGATGGCAACATCTCTGCATTGCACATGGCATTGAGTGACCTTGCTTGTAATGCAGACGTGCTAGCCAGGGGTTGGACTCTAGCATGAACAGTTAGCCTACGAGCATTGCAATGTGAAGTTGTATATTGCTCGTCACTTTCCAATACAGTAACAAACTTTTCTTCCTTTGACAATAGACATATCATATCAAGCATCATGTCATGGACGCGACATCCAATTATGATGCCAGTATGTGATTGACATTCGCCCTCTACCGGCATTATCATGCTTTTGCTCACTAGCTCGTTGAAGTACCTCTCGCCAATCTCAAACAGTCCTACCCCTTGTTCCTCATGGATAAAACCTTCGCCGACCCACTTCCATATCAAACTATCTTTCTTAATCAGATGGTCCTCGGGATATATGCTCAGATACAATAAGCAAGTCTTTAGGTGACAGGGCAGATCATAATAGCTAAATAAAAGTATTTTTCTAGTGTTCTCCACTTCTTCATTTTCTTCATGCCCAAAACCAATTGAAGTGTATATATTAGACCAAGACTCCACAGGTTTACCGGCAAGCAAACTAGCTATTGTGATTATAGCCAATGGTACACCACCACATTTATGTAAAATTTTATCATATACCTCTGCCGGCAGAGGATTAGGCCATTTGATTTCACCACAAGATAGTCTTCTATGAAATAAATCCTTGGATAAATCAAGAGAAAGTGGTTGTAGCTTGTATACTTCACTGGTCGTTGTGGCAACTTCGAGTATACGAGTAGTTGTGATTATCCTGCTTCCACAATTGTTACACATCAAAGCGGTCTTCACTAGTTCCCATGTTTTTTTATCCCATATGTCATCGATGACAATCAAGTACCTGTTGTCGCCATCCATAGAGCAAGAGATATCACAAATTAGTGAAAATATTTTATATGGCCCCTAACTATTCAAAATAACTTTAAAAAGAGGATGCATGCATGTCAGACTACTTGTTGAGGAATCTAAAGTTGGCATTGTTGAATAGGAAATGGAGGGATCCAGGAGAGAGACATGTATACATGAGCAGAGTTTAATTCCATTTCATCGTCCAGAATTCTCATTTTGATTACCAAAAATTCTCAATCTATGTACTTTCAGCTATTAGACATATTTTTGAATTGACTGTAAGTCCCATCCAAAATTCTGTCAAAGAAGGTACAAAAACTTGATATAATACATTATCCCCCCACCCATTTGCTATTTGATGTATATGAAACTACATAGCAGGGTGCATACCTCTTCTTCTCGGAGTTCAACAATTGCCTATCTTTCATGCAACCCCTATTTACTACTTGAAGTATATGAAACAACATTATAGGATGCATACCTCTTGTTCTCAAGTAATTCTCGGAGTTTGTCGATCAGCTGCCTTTCATCCAACTCCTGGTACATTTTCTTGTGAATTCCAAAGAGAATGTCGTTGAGAACTTTCTTCACGCTAGGGTTCCGTCCTACCGGAACAAAGGCATGGCAATCAAACTGCGCTTCAAGCTTATCATACACTGCTTTTGCAAGAGTTTTCTTGCCAAGGCCTCCAAATCCGAAAATAGAGAGTATCTTGAGTTGATTGGACGTATCACCATCCCCATCACTCATCATCTTGGTTAGCTCATTCAGTGAATCATCAATACCAACGAGATCTTTCTGGTCCTTGTACAAAGCCAATAGGCGAGGATCAACAGTGGTTGCACCAATTGGATTAACAACCACGTCGTTGACCCGGTACCTATCACGCCGATCAGCCGCCTCCTGGACGCGGACCTTGATGTCTTTGATCTCACCGGAGATCTCATGGCGAGTCTTGCTCTTGCTGAACAAGTTCCCCATCTTCTTCATGAGCTTCTTAAGCTTGCGTGGCTTGATGGCAGGCTCAGCTCCCTCGACGCGCACAAGGAACTTGTCGACGATGTCCTCCATTCTGAACGACAAGTCCCTGACTTCGTCGGCCCAGAGCTTGACCTGCTCGTCGAGCTGATCTCGCGGCACGTCCCCAACCTTACGAAGGGAAGCATGCATGCTAGTCAGCTCTCTCTTGAGATACTCAACATCTTCCTTGACGCCCGTCTGCAGCTTGTACTCCTCCGAGAGGAGGTCACCAAGCTTGAGTAGCAGGCTGCCCATGGCCCCCGTCGCGAGGTCCATGGTTTCTCTGAGTAGCTGGTTGCTCGATTTGTTTGTGCACAATAATGCTTTCTCTCTCTCTCTGTGTGTGTAAGGGGAAGGAGGGGGAGGGGGGGGGGGGGTTATGTCCGTCCTCACACAGTCGTCCTTATAGTTGTCTCTAACTGAAACAGAGATCAGAGAAACAAAGCATTATTGTGCACAAAGTGGGCAAACAAAGCATGTATGTAGTGCACATGGTACAGAGTGCATTGGTTCAGCTAATCGCGTGGATCTAGGGTTTGACTGATCATGCGCATTGGTTCAGATAATGCACATGCACGGTACAGTACAAACCTGCATGGATTTAACTCAGCATGCATACATATATACGTACATGGCTTCGTCAAGCATGCATGGTTCTACATTTCTACCCAACCCTTGGAGCAGTGGTTACACTTTGTGTTTTGTGTGGAAATTTACAGGTAGAAACCATGGATCATCTCTTGGTCTGATGATCATTTGCTGCAAGTTGCTGGCAGTAAATTTCCAGGCACTCGATCTATCCAAGGGGCATCAGTTGAAGACTTCCTTCAGAGAGCAGAGAGGCCCCTCGTCGTGCACCACGACTGGCACCAATGTCGGGGTCCTCCTCTGCTGCGCATTCAAGGTGCACCCGCGTCTTCAATCGGTGGTGGTTGCCCCGGCTGCAGAGCGCCTTCAATCCTTGTTGGCCCCTACCACGAGAGTAGCTCCACCTCCACTGCATCCTCGGCAGTATCCAATGCCGCTGCAACCATTGATGACGGTAGTTGGAAGATGGTCGGAATTGGGAAGGGGAGGCGCCCCGCAACTTCAAAGGGCCGATCCAAATGTTCGGTTTTTGTTCATTTGAATTTTCGCGGATAAAAGATGGCATCCAATGGGGCGAGTTAAATGGATAGTGTGGTTCGTTGCTGTTCGTTTAGTGTTCGCCGCAGTCCAATTTTAACTGCAAATATGGGGCTCATTTGCTACAAAGCACCGATACTTCTAAAATCTGTGTATTGGCGTATAATACTTCACCGATAATCTGATACGGTCGATACTTATATCCATGCAATATTCCCTTTTCGATTTAAAAGAAAATAAAGAAAAATTCTGATACAGCCATTGTTGTATGCAAGCACCACAAGGATTGAGTAATTTGATGATCAATCCCATATGAAGAAGACAATGATTTGATGAAAATAGACAGGAATGCAGCAAATGAGACATATGTCGATTTTATCTGAAGCATTTAATTATTTTTTGTCTTGATAATCTGATATCTTATTAAATATTTATATATACTTGTCGTATCGTAATATTGTTGTTTTTAGAAATTCTGTATCCCGTATCGCAATATCCGTATCGCCGTATCCGTGTAACCGTATCGGTGCTTCATAGCTCATTTGTTGCCGTTGCCATAGCTCACCGTCGCCGCCTCGACGCTCAATCCGCTCTTTCCCGCCTCCTTCTCTGGCATGCCGGCTGTGGGCCTCCTCCTCCGGCACGCGCCGGTTCAGTGCAGTGAGCGGGCGGCGCTAGGGCAGGGCGCGGCAGGAGTTGTCCACGGTGATGAGCGGGACAAGTAGCGTCAATGAGCGCGCCCCCCCACTTTTTACTTTCGTCTCGCTTTATATTATAAAGCAACCAACCGCAATACAACCGAGCACACCGATACAAACGCATGCCACACACACAAGGCAAGATACAAGGGTGTGATGAACAGCTACACAACCCCAAACCGCTCCAAGCAAACTATCGGGTACCGCTTGAAGCCGTCGGGGCCCTCCACCGAGAACACGTCATCGTGAAGGGATGAAGCCGTGCGCGACGAACCGAGTGCTCCAAAGCGATGCCTTCAGGAAGGGAACGACACCGAAGTGTCGCCACCACTCGATCCAGAGATCAAGGTTTCCTCCGGAGCACCAAGGAGGGCAAAGAGGAACCGCGGCGACGCCTTCAAGAAGGACACGACACCCAAGAGCGCTGTCGTTGTCGACCTGGCAGAGCTAGAAAGAGTTTTCACCCCGACAAATCATCCTCACCTCCGAGGCGGAGTTTTCACCCCGACAAATCATCCTCACCTCTGAGGCGGAGTTTTCACCCCGACAAATCATCCTCACCTCCGAGGCGGAGTACACCGAGCCATCCTCCGTTGTACCACCACCACCGGTCACCGCACCCTGGCCACCACGTCGCCCACACGACCATGGCCACCAGCCAACACCCGAGCCGCGAGCCCCACCCACAAGCTCCACGGCTCCCACCACCAAGGTCGCCGCCCTAGCATCCAAGGTCCCGACACCACCCGTCCCGGACTTGCAGCCAAGACGACCAAAGAGACGAGTGGAAAGGCACCTCCTTTCCCACCCCTGGGCACCCCCAGCATCAAGACCCGCGTGGGCGGTCAGATGTGACCTCCACTGTCCCGCCCTTCCCCAGACGAGCAAAGGTCGAGCTCCTCGATGGATCCCCGCCACCAGACGAGAGCAAGGACGATTCCGCAGCCCCCTTGGCGATAGAATCATCCTTAACCGTGGGCATCCACTGGGAGAGGACCAGCCCTCGGCGAATCAGCGCAAAACCGCTCGGGGAAACATTGGAGACCGCCAGGAGCCGCCTACAAACGAGCCGACGCCGGAAAGACCGGCCGTCACCGCAGTTGGACCCGTCGAGCCGTCGTGGAGCCGCTGCGCCGTAGAAAGACCACAGCAACGAAGCGCTAGGACCGACCCACGCCACCGCGAACCACAGCCGGAGCAGCCACCACACTGGGTAGTTGCCCAACCCCGCGCCGCCCGCCAAGATCCAACACCGGATCCGGCGGACACGCCGCCACCAGATGCCATCAGCCTCGCAGTCGTCGCGCCACGAACGCCCGTGCATGACGCCGAGGAGACGCCACGCACGCTCGCTGCCGGACCGCTTTGCCCCGCGCGAGCACAACGCCTCCGCCGTCCGGGATGCCCCCGCGTCAGTCGCTGGAGGACGCGCCGAGGGGAACGAGATCCCGCCGCCACCGCCGCCAGTCGGGCTTCGTACGACGACGCTAGCCGGCGGCGGCGAGGGGAGGAAGGGAGGGGTAGGAAGGAGCACGCCCGACGGCTAGGGTTTCCCCTGGCCGCTCGCGAGAGCGGGACGGGGGTCGGGGGAGGGGAGGCCTCGGTTGTTTGTTTGGATAACGAAAAGGAAATTCCGCGCGCCCCCACTACCACCCTGCGCGCCACATCGGGCGACGACCCGCGGGTGAGCGGGGGGAGGGGGGATTTGATGATTTGCCGCACCTTACTTTGCCATTTGATGATTTTCCACGGATTGTTTCAATGACAGGTGGACCCTGGCCCCACTTGTCATTCTCAAAGGGTGGCAAATCATCAAATGACAAAGTAAGGTGGGGCAAAATATCAAATTTGCCAGTGAGCGGGGCGCAACGCATGGCCTGCCTGTGGATACCATCGTCACCCCGGCTCCCAGCGCCTCCCTGTGGTCTGGGGCCGCTGGCAGTCCCTTCCCTGCGCCTCCTCTGGACTCTGGTGGTCTGCAGCCTGACGGCACGACAGGCGAACGCGTCCGCGATGGGTAGCGCATGAAGACGGTGAGCGGCTCATCTCTACGCGAAAAATTGCATCGTGGTTGTCCCGCGGACATAAAATGGCATCCAGCGAGGCGACCTAAACGGACAGCGTGGTCCGCTGCTTAGCCGTTTAGTGTCCGCGATAACCCATTTTGATTGTAAATATGAGGCTGCTTTACGTCTGCGCGGAGACACATCCGAGAGCCAAAACGTTCTCTTTTGGTCCGTTTTGTCCGGTCTGGTCCACCATCCATCCAATTTTTTTTTTACCCTGTGGGCCACTCATTCATCGACCCACCCTGTCAATCCATCCACACCCGTTGCGGGGAGTAGCTTTCGCGGGCGAGCAGTACTGCCACGACCGCCACGCCACCTCTGTTGCCGACCGCCTACGCGCTGCTCGCCATGGTCGCCGTTGCCCCAGCTCGTCGACGCCCCAGCTCACCGTCGCCACTTCTCGATGCTCGACTCTCTCCTCCCCGCCTCCTTCTCTGGCACGTTACCTACGGGCCTCCACCTTGCCTTCATCTTCGGCATGCATGTCGGCCACACTACTAGGGAATAGCCTTTTAGTGGCGTCTTTTTTTGCCTTTAGTGGCGCATTTCAAATGCGCCACTAACGACAAGCCACTAATAAGGCCTTAATAGTGGCGCATTTCAAATGCGCCATCTCTAAGAATCTTAGGTGTGGCGCCACACCTAAGATTCTTAGGGGTGGCGTATTTTGAAGATGCGCCACCATTAACTTTTTTTTGAATTTTGAATCTGGATCTGGATTACGATTTTTTGCTCGTTTTTTTGCTGGTTTTTTGTTTGAATGATTTGTCCCGTTCATCTAGCCACTCTGTTTTCTCATTTTTATTCTCTGTCCCGTTCATTTAACTTTTTTTGCTCAAGATGTAGGACGCCATGGATGAAGAGACTAGGAGGAGGAGAAGCCAAGAAAGAGGAGGAGGAACCATGATGAGTAGGAGCCATGGAGGAGGGGAGGAGGAACCTTGGAGGAGTAGGATCCATGGAGGAGGGGAGGAGGAAGAAGAAGACCCGTGGAGGAGGGTGAACCTTGGAGGAGGAGGATGAGCCATGGAGGAGGGGAGGATGAGGAGGAGGAGCAGCCTTGGAGCCATGGAGGAGGGGAGGAGGAACCTTGGAGGAGTAGGAGCCATGGAGGAGGGGAGGAGGAAGAAGAAGACCCGTGGAGGAGGGAGAACCTTGGAGGAGGAGGATGAGCCATGGAGGAGGGGAGGAGGAGGAGGGCGCCATGGAGAAGGTGGAGAGGAGGATAAGAATGAAGAGGTAAAGAGGAGAAGGAAGCCGGACGGGTTATATATACCCTTATTAGTGGCGCATATAGCAAAATGCGCCACCCATAAGAACCTTAGGGGTGGCGCACCTAGCAAAATGCGCCACTAATAAGTTTTTAATTTTTTCAATTTTTTTGGCCTCCAGATCTTCAAACGCGCGTAACTTTTTTTCTGTTAGGTTTTTGAGAATTCTAAAAATGTTCAACGGGTTTCACCCCATTGAATTTGGATATAACTTTTCGAGTAGATGATTTTTCATATATTTTTTTTTATCGGAGGTTGTATGCAAAAGTTATGCCCATTTTACACAATTCTCGAGAGATTTTGCAAAAAAAGTCGTAATTCATATTTATAAGTTTTCCTAACAACTAGACCACATATCACATGGGAAACTTATTTTCTTTTATTTTTTGACATTTCTATCATTTTCTTTTATTTTTTTCAAACTGAAAAGGCGGTCCGGGGGTTGGGTATTTATGTGTTGGGAATTTTCTATCACATTTTTTGTTTATTAGTGGCGCATATGCAAAATGCGCCACCCCTAAGAGCTTATGGGTGGCGCATTCCTTTATGGGTGGCGCAATTCCAAAATGCGTCACCTATAAGGTTCTTAGGGGTACCAAATGCGCCACGTATAAGCTCATCCAGGCTGGCCCACTCTTAGGGGTGGCGCACTGGAATATAATGCGCCATCCATAAGACCTTATGGGTGGCGCATTATATTCCAGTGCGCCACTCCTAACAGGTGGTGGCGCATGGCTTATTATATGCGCCACTAATAAGCTTTCCATGTATAGTTATTTCCCTAGTAGTGCCACGAGTCGGTCCAGTGTAGCGAGCGGGCGGCGAGGGCAAGGCGCGGCGAGGGCAAGGCGCGACAGGAGTTAGCCATGGCGACGAGCGCACGCCCTCGCCACCACCCTGCCCGCCACACCGGGCGGCGACCTTGGGGCCAAGTGGACCCAAGTTTTTCGGTCCACACTATATATGTGCCAGATGTCTCGCCTTGGCATATTTTTTTCTTATAGATTAAGTTTTTCAAATATTTTATCTTTTGAATTGTGCATGGTGCGTCTAAGTTACGGATTGTCTTCATGGTTGAATTTTTAGTGTCGATATATTCGCATAGTAAAAGATGTTACATAATAAACTTTTTTGGGAAATGATATGTTGCACCGCCGCAGCGACGTGTCCCCGGCGGCTCAATTCAACACAATCCATCCGATGTATTAAGTTAGATTTTTTTAATCTATTTTTTTTAAGATTTATCTCTTAAACCGTTAACCTGATTGATGATCCGTTTTTATCATTACATTTGTCGCGATGAGATCTTCGAAACAAGATCCCATATTCATATGTTTTGATGAAATGTTTTCGGCGCCGTCGGTTTCCAGATTAGGTCACTCTAGTTGCCATTTTTATCGTGAACTGTTTTCACAAATGTTTGTACATAGTTGCCGGGAGAATAGTTTCATATACTTAAGCTTAGAATACAATCTGATAAAATAAAATGGCAATTCCAACTGATAAAACTTGCAAGAACAATAAACCATCATGTCAATTAGATGTAAAGAATACGGCAACCGAACATAAATAAACCGATAACAAATCGTTCAAGCATAACAAGTTATTATGACATCTGGGTATAAATATCATCACAATTATTGGTGTTTTTTTAGATGATTTAAAGAAAACATATACAAATACAACAAAACAAGTTTTTCATTTATGTATGTTAGTGTACAGTGTTTTAACTACCAAGTTGGTAGAATCTGACAACTATATGAATAATTATCATTTGAATAGAACAATAATGTAGCAAGTACTGATTAAATTTTTTTACAACCAAGTTGATATAATCTGACAACTATATGAATAACTATTATTTAAGTAGAACAATAATGTGGCAAGTACGGATACAAAAAGTTTTAACAAACAAGTTGGTATAATCTGGCAACTATATAAATAATTATCAGGTAAGTAGCACAATAATGTGCCAAATACTGATGAAAAAAAAGGTTTTCAAAACATATTGACATGGGATCTAGTTTCGAAGATCTCGTCGCGAGAAAGTTAATGATACAAACGGATCGTCAATTGAGTAAACGGTTTGAGAGATAAAACTTTTTAAAAATTTAAAAACATAAAAGCTAGCACATGTTGCTACTCCATTACTAATACACAGGAGAAGGAAACCAATGCACTGCTGCATGTTATACGTTGTATATAATGTTTAACTAGCCGCCGCACGGCAGTGGTTGAAATGCGCCGCCGCAGGATAGTGGTCTCCAACTTTTTTTCATGGGAAAACCAAAAATAAAGAAACAAAAAAGACTTTAAACCAAAAATGAAAAAAATCAGGAAAAAAAAACAAAAAACATGGATGCACATATTTTGGATGAAGTATAATTTCCCCTTTTTGAAAAGCGTATATTTGCATCTTGTGAAGGCAAATATTGCTTCTCATTAAAACACGTATTTTTTATGAACTTTGCTTTATCCTTTCTGAAAAGCATAGATTTAACTTTCTCAAAGAGGCACATATTTATTTCCGGTGGAAACGTAGATTTGCATTTAGTGGAAGCATAAATTTTCTTCTCACGGAAGCATATCATTTTGATTTTTGTTTTGACTTCGTCAAAACCCAAAGGATACTGAGAAAAATTCCAAACCCCAAAAACAAAACAAATAATGCATGCAAAAAACAAAACAAAAAATGATATTCCGTGGATGCTTCCACCACATGACATGTGGCGGCAACTTGGCGCCCTCTAACATTGCCTCCGAAGGGATACCCGTTAGTTGGCGCCAACTTGATGAACGCTAATTTTTACTTCTTATTGGATCATTTTATAAGTAAATATTTTTCTAATTTTTTTCCGTAGCAACGGAAGGGCACTGGCCCAGTGAGGAAATACAAGCCTTCAAGTTGAGGGTCGAAAGGCGACAATTTAATTTGGAGAAAGATACACTGCTCTGTCGTATGTACGAGCGTCCGTGCCGGTGGCTCATCCCACCCATATGTGCGTTATCTTTTCCAATTTTGCATTTTATAAAAGTTTTATCTTCCAAACCGTTAACTTCATTGACAATTCGTTCGTATCATGAGCTTTCTCGCGATGAGATCTTCGAAACTAGACCCATGTCAATATGTTTTGATAAACTTTTTTTCATCATGACTTGCCACATAACTGTTACTTATTTACCTGATAAAAGTTAACTTAGTTGCCATATTTTTTTGTTAAAATTCAAACGACTAGAAAAATTAAAGGTGACAATCAAGTATTACAAAAATTAACAACTAAATAAATACTCTAGAATGTGGCAACCAGGTAATACAATTCTAACAACTACTTAGCATCGCCGCACGTGCGTTAGCTTTTTTTGCTAAAACGAATGTCGACTTGTAACTATATGTCAACTTGGCATGGTTGGCGCTTTGGGGTACCAGTGCACCTGGGAAAGCTAAGATTCATACTTGGAGGTTGATAAAAAATGGTCTAGCGGTGGGGGCGGAATTGCAACGGCGATCTATCAACCAAGGGGTGGTTTGTGTAGCATGTGGAAGAGAGGAGTCCGTTATGCACCGGTTCTGGCATTGCCCCCATGCGATGCTGTTCTGGGAGCTACTTCAATCGGAGAAGGGTGCAAAGGTGGTGATTGTAACAGCCCAGTTTTCACAAAAATTAAAAAATTTGTTTTCGGTGTGAATTGTTTGATTGTCTGATTTGTTTGTGGTGTTTGCATCCCCGATTTATCGATCGGCGATTATTTTCCCCCTCTTATCTCGTATCGGACGGAGACCGACCCTTGCCACCCTGACACTCGACCTTTGCGACACCGGGTTTCACCCGATCACCGTCGCGAAAACTGCAGGAGACCAGCCGCAGCCAACGGAACGAAAAACCCCGTTAAATAATTAAACGGGATATTTTTATAGCGCGTCGGAAAGTGTTCTCGGAACGGTTCCAGCGCCAGGTGAACGCCTCCGGCTCGACGCACTGATCGCGCAGTTCGAAGTTTTACCCGAATCGGAGGTACTGCGGACCCCCGGCGGTCAGAAATGTGAGCACCGCGCGCGAGAGAAAAACCGATGATGTTTTTGCAAACTGCCAGCCACCGAGGCTATATAAAGACCACCACACTCCCACCCATTTTTAGGGTTTCCCTAGCCACAATTTTGCAGCCACCACCCTCACAAAAGCCCAAATTTTTGCATTTTGCCCAAGTTTTGCAGCCCCTGCGATCTAGACCGTCGGATCGGGCGATCCAACGGCCCAGATGCGCCCTAGCCCTCCACCTAGCTCTCCTCCATCTCTCACCCGCAGCCATGGAGGCAACCGCCGCCTCCGGCCCCGCGCCCCTCCGGCGAGCCGCAGCAGCCAGCCCGGCGCCTCTCCCCCGCGCCCCTCCCTCTCCTCTCCTCCTCCCTGCCTAACCACCTCTGCCTCCCTCCCCGCAGGAGCTCGCCGGAGCCACCGAGCAGCCGCCCCATGGAGGCCTCGGCTAGGAGCTCGCCCGCCGTCCGCGTCCAAGCAGTCGCCGCCTCCTCCGGCGACCACGGCCGGGCCGCCGCCCCACCGCGCCGTTCCCCGCCTCCACAACCGCCCTTCCTCGCCGCCGGTGGCCGGCGTGCCACCGGGCTATCGCCGCCGCCAGCGCCGACCCGATGCCGATCTGGATCGGGCGGCCGGTCGCCTCCTCCAGCGTGGACGCCCAGGTGGGCCACGCCCCGGCCCCAGCCCAAGCCGCCTCTGCCACGAGTGGGCCGAGCCCAATGTGAGGAGCCCATGCCCCCTGTTTTTTTTATGTCCAGGAACTCGAAATTTGACTAAGTCTGTGATTATTTAGCTGCTGATTCGATATTGCGTTGAATTTTGCGAGTGATCCGTAGCTCCGATGAACGTGCCCCCAAAACGAAAGTTGCTCAGAATTGCGTGTACTTAAATTCATCTTTTGTGAGCATTTGCATTTGAGCTCATCTTGATAGTGTAATTGTGTGCTAAATAGGGCATCAGGCCGTTAAACTGCTACTTTTTGCTATTATGTGCTGCTGTTATTATTTTGTTGCAACTTTGCATGATGATTGTGACAAATCCATGAGGCCTATTGCATTGATTATTTTTGTGTTGCGTTAAGCAATGTTTCTACTTCAGTTTCATGCATTCACATGACATAATTGCTTGCTGCATCATGTTTATATCTTGCTCCAAAGTTGCTATCCTGATGTTATTGTGCTGTTGTTGCTGAAACTGTTATTTTGTTGCAACTTCGGTCGACGAGTGTGTCGCGACCGTTTATCGGATTTGAGTGATTCCAGTTGCATATTGTTAAGCATCATGTCTACTTTCATCCCATGTATTGCTATGTCATGTTGCTGCACTTTTGCATATAGATTTACCGCTGTTTATACAGCATGTGCCCGTAAATTGTTTTGCTTGTATCTTTTTAACCGTAACTCCGTTTGGGGTGTTCTTTATATGTAACTTGATTAGTTTTTCGTGTTCTTTGTGTTTATGCTATTGTTTTCTGTTGTTAACCAACCTAAAATATGGTTTAGGACAGAACAGTACCAAATCTTTAAATCATCGTGCGGCACTTAGTGTTATGCCATGTTTAGGTTGTGCCCCACTTAAATTGACTAGCATAGATAGTTTACTCTGTGCTTCATATCTTGACTTGTTTGTGTGCTATGCCATGCTTTCTTGAGTTGCCATGTTAAAAACTTTGTTGACCACCATGTAGCTAAACAACTTGAACCCATCGTAAATGTGTGGTACCGTCGTGTGTGACGAGTACTCCACTTAAATCGTTAGTAACCGCTCTCGACGGTAGGTGCGATGTCTCGTGTTGCCTTCTTGTTGATGCTTGCTCGTGTTTGCTCCGTAGTAATAGTGGTGCACCGTTGATTGCTTTCCAGTGTTTATCGTCTTGTGTGCTTCCGCGGGTACCTCTCGGAGACGATGCGAGCTTGCGATCGACTACACCTTCGGAACCCGACTTATCAACAGGCAAGGACTATACATTACTTATGATCCATTCTATTTCAGCCAGCGGTTTGCATGCTAGTCTAGGTTAGCTTCGATGTTTGATCCTACCACATGTTTACAGCCTCTTTCAAACCGATACAGCCATGTCCCTTCCCAGCAAACCTTGTACTGCTATGTTACTGTTGCTCGTTGCTCAGCCCCTGCTTAGTATACATGCTTAGGATGCTACGATGTTACCCTGTTACTCCTTGGTTTGGGATATCACATTATTATTATATTGTTGTTGATGATATTCTTATTATAATGTTGACTATATTCGACGAAGGATGGAAGGTCTAGGCTATCCCGCCCCGACGCTTTGTTCCATTCGAGTCACCTAGGATCCGAGTTCCGGGTATTGGTTTTAAGACTGAGCGTGCCTAATCGCGTGTGGGATTTTATGGGGTCCCCTTTTCTTACCTACCTAGCTTCAAACATTTCTAGAGGTGGCCCAAGCTGGTTTACCATTTGAAACCGTGTGTGTGCTGGTCAGCTGCCAGTAGTTTTCAAAAAACCTTGGCTAGTGGAGACATAGTTTCTCTCGCTGGTCCACACTTGGTGAGCTAGGGGTCCCCTGAATATTCAGGTGTGACTTACCGACCTTGGCCAGACGGTAGAGTCCGATCCGAGAGCGTGGCCAGCTTTTGGATTGGGTGTCGATGTTGGGAAACGTAGTAGAAAACAAAAAAATTCGGCCTACGAATCAAGAACCCAAGATCATCCAAGAAGATTGCATACAAGGTTTTAGGTCATGGCTCACCAACCGATGTAGCGGAAGTAGAGTTGGTGAAGCTCGTGGACGTAGTGGAAGTAGATCTCGCAAGTTCTCCCATGAACAGTCCCTCGATCAATCCCACGAACAAGTCCCGCGATCTAGTCCCACGGACAAGTCCCATGAACAAGCTCCTCGAAGAAGGGTCGAAGGTACGACCCCTCCATTAGTATCCACACATCCCGTAGCAGCAATCCAGCAGCACTCCGTCGTCCAGAGATGAACGCCACCGAGAAAACTAGAGGGAGAAAACCCTAACGGATTCCGATCTAGAACAGCGTCTAAACCGGGGTCTAATTGTGGAGCAACGGGGTTTAGAGGTGGGAGGGTGGCGCATAGGCCTTGGGGATTGCTTGTGTGTCTCTCCCCCTCCCCTTGGATCACCTTATATAGGTGGCCAGGAGGCCTAGGGCGCAGCTCAAGGAGGATTGGGAGTCCAACTTGGACTCCCAAGCCTTCCAAACCTTCCCACACCTTCCCACCGGAAACCTGCCATAATGGGATTTGGTAATTCCACCTGGAGAAGGATTCCCCTTTCCTTTGTGCGCCCCCCACCCCTTGGCCGGCCAGGGCAGCCTAGGTGGCTTGCCCCCCAAGGCTAGGGGCGCAGGGGAGTGGGTGGTACTTCCCGGAACCTTCCGGAACCTTCCATGACCTTCTAGAAGCTTCCAGGACCTTCCGGGACATACCGGGACCGTTTCGGGACATTCCGGACACTTCTGGAGCACTTCCAGGACCTTCCGAGACCGTTCTCGGACGTTCCGGAGCCATCCGGATAGTTTCCAAGACCATCCGAGTTACAGTTTAAGCCACCCGATGACCGCAAAGGTTGTCAGGACGCCCAGCCATTATCCAGAAACTATTCCGGTTGATCCAGGACTTCCCCAGTACCATTCTCATATGATTAGGAACCACCTGGGACTACTCCAGAGTGATCCGGACATATCCTTAAATACCCAGAACTACTTCTGGTGCCCTTATGAACAATTCCATAAATCTCCGAAACTACTTCCGGTACCCGTATGAACTATTCTGCTTTGCTTCCACTAAACCTTCTACCATACTAGTATTCTAACAGACTACTGCTCGTTAAGTGTGTGACCCAATAGGTTCGGTATAATGCAGACATGACTCAGAACATCTTCCGGACATAGGTCAACAGCCTTTTGTCAATAGCCAATAATCAACAGCGGAGCCATGGACACCCATGTTGACTCCCACACATACACGAAGAAACTTCGAGGGAACCATTATGTTTATTCATGTACCATTCCCTTTGCTTCGTGATATATGACAAAGTTAGAGGAGAGATGTTTGGCACCCATGTGTAACAACTTCTTGAACACAAGCCACTCGTTATCCTCTTTGCTCGTTTGTCTCTATTTCTCGTTATTGTATTCCGGTATCCCCGTGATTAAATCACAATGCGTCTGGCCAGACTAGAATGGATACCGTCATACCGAGTGGGCCCAAAGTCAATATCTCTTCATCGTGAAGGAGAAAATCCCATTCTTGAACTATCACAGTCACTAGCCACACCATCTGACATACCCAGAACTTATTTTACTACTTCCCATTTACGGGAGGATTCATCTAAGAACCAAAGCATGTCTTCCTGTGTGAAGCAACTCGATACTCTCATGGTCTAAGGAATTACGTATATGATAACATTTCATGATATGACTTATAACGTAGTTACGATGTGATCTCTAAGTATATCATTCAATACTGGGGTCGGTTCAACATCATTGTTCTGCTAACAATATGTTCCCATTGCTACTGACATCCTTGTTACAAGAACAATGTCCATGATTAAGAAAACGTAATCATCAGTTAGCACATGAGCTGGTCTTAGAGGCTAAACCAGGAACTCTTGGTGTTTACATTTCCACACATGCAAGTGAGTTTTCTTCTGAATCTCATAGTCAGGGTCATTGCAATTATAGCACAGAAATATAAACATTAATTACGAACATGGAAATATATATAATAACATTTTATTATTGCCTCTAGGGCATATTTCCAACAGTCTCCCACTTGCACTAGAGTCAATAATATTTTTAGTGCTTGAGCACTTTACACCTATGGCATACCGGTGTAATGCATGCTTCATTTGTGGTATAGACTTCATCATCGGATCTGACGTTTCAGACCCGTTTGTATCTTGCATATCTTCGCGTTTTCACGCTATCATAAAATTCACTAATTTTATCAGTTTAGCTTTGTATATGTTTGAATCATTTGGCAGGACCTTGGTTCCTTTAGAATAAGTAATGAAATCATTCATCAATGTTCTATGAGCTTCAAGCATCTAGGAAACCATACCATGTTCATAAATGAACTCATGATTCAAAATACCCTCCCTTGTTACTTCTTTAAGCAACAATGTACTTAGCCTCTGTTATAGAATTCGCCACAGTATCTAACTTAACACAGTTCCTTCATACTGTGCCACCCTTACGTGTGAAACACATAATCCCAATTAAAATCGAAAATCGGTCGGAGTAAGTATGAAGACTGAATTGGTGTAACTATTTACATCAAAAATTCAGCTGATGTAACTCATTACAACGAGCTCTTCATTCTCTCCATTTTCCGAGAAACAAATCTTATCTATCATAAGTTTAACTTTTCACTGTTTGTCCAATGATCAACATATTGATCACTTTGGTATCTTGCTCACAACCTTTTGGAGCGTTGGACATATCTGGTCGTTTTACATATTATGGTGTACATGATTAATCCAAACACACAGGTGAGTGGAATTCAATTCACGTGTTTTTGCTTATCTGTGTTCATCAACACTGATTTCTGCAAACAACTTTTCACCACGACTTCGGCAAGAACATGTTTCTTGGCATTTCATACTAAACTACTTTAGTATCATGTCAATATGTAGTGTTGGCTTTAGCATGATCAGGCACTTACTATCTTCATAGATCACTGTGCTCAATACTAATGCTATATCAGCCCAAGTTCTTCAACTGAAAACTATTTCCAACGAAGTCCTTAATCGTGTCAAGAAATTTACATCATTTCTACTCAACAATATGTCATATACATAAGGTTTTAGAAATATCATTCAGCTCCCACTTACTTTCTTGAATATTCAAGCATCTTCGTTATTCCTGATGACAACAAACTCTTTTGGCAATTTCATCATAACGAAAATTCCAACTCCATTGTGCTAGCTTCAGTCCATCACTGGACATCCAAGGCTTGCATCTATTTTAGCATCCTTTGAATCGACAAAACATTCCGGTCGTATCACATATACGTCCTTTGTTATTTTTCCGTGTAGGAACGTTGTTTTGGCGTCCATTCTAACATATCCTATAAATGAGATATGTAGTAATTGCTAGTATAACCCGAACTGATTAAAGCATCTCTACGGTCAACATTACTTCGCCGTAGTCAACTTTTGAACTTGTTAGAAAACATATTTCCAACGATTTGAGCTTTATGGATAAAACAATTTCATTCGAATCAGTTATAGATCCATTTATATATTCTTCAGACTCTTAGTCTTTCGGAGGGTTTACCAAGTTCAAAACTTGACTTACTTCCATGGATACTCTCTCGGATTATTTGGCATTTAGCCAAATCCCGGAGTCAGGGCCCATCAACGCTTCTTTGTATATCATAGGTTTATCATTGTCGAACAATAATATCTCGTCTTACATATCATGAATGTTTGTACGAGTTTTGTCTAACCTGTGTGGTTCAGCTGCGTACTTTATTTGAAGATTCAACAATCTTTAACAAGTTGCACTGTCCTCCCACTCACTCTTTTGTAAGAAACTATTTTTCTTCAAAATACACTGTTGTTAACAACAAACAATTTTGCTTTTGTGTAGTGATAGAGGAATACCAAAAAATTTGGCATAACCTTAACAAAGTAGCACTTATCTGATTTGGGGTTTTGAGTATGTCAAACATATGCCTCATTTACCCAAATTTTAAGAAAAGACAACATGGTTTTAACAGTTCATACCACATCTAATATGGTGTCATTTCAACAGATTTGATGATGCTCTTTTCAGTGTAAAAGCTGTAGTCACTAACGCATAACTTTAATAAGTATAATGGCAAATTGAGAAACGTCATATTTGATCTTACTGTGTCATACATGGCTTGATTACATCTCTCGAACACTTTACTCATAGTGGTGTTCCGGGAGACGCAAATTTTGACACTTCTTCACAACTCATTAGACGTTCGCTAAACTTGTAACTCAAATATTACTTTCTACAATCTAATTTGCAGAAGCGTTATCTTCTTGTTACAATGAATTTCTATTTCACTCTAAGATTCCTTGAACATTTCAAAGATGTCAGACGTATGTCTCTATTGAACAGATATCCACATATCTACTTCAACCCATGAGTGAAGATAGGGAATCCACTGCACACAACCACACTTATTGGACTACACACATCATCATGTATGATTACCAATGGTTTAGTTGCCCGTTCATGTATGGCCTATCAACGGTATTTTAGTCACATTACTTCAAGACAAAGATCGCAAGCGTCAAGTGATTTATAATCATATGACTCGAAAGTCCATCATTTATGGAAATTCTTCATGCATGTTATGTCACTTGTGATAAACGGCAGTGCCACATCTATGTGGTATTTCTGTCAGTCTTGCGACGTTTAGCGTCAGTGTTATGGATGTTTAGTATTATTATCAACATTCATAACATACAACCTATTCATAATGGAAGTATGGCCTTTACGTTATTCATAGCTTTGAACAACTCTCTTGCAACAAACATGATTCAAAAATGATGTTTTGCAACAAGGCTAAAGTGTAGTAACAATTTACTCAACTCTAAAATGAATTATGAAGATAATCATAGAGTCAACACACGGTATAGTAAACCTTTTACCGTGTTCCCGAGCGTGTCAAAACTCATCATTAGCTAGTCATAAAGGCCATAGTATTTCTTGCATCGAGTTGCAACAATATGCAATCGATGTGATATTCTGGTGATCAACAGTTTAATCACAATATACAGAATCCACAATTAACTGCTTAATCATGATTTCCCAAGAATTACATCTCTTGACCAGCAATGAATTCATCTATAACTCCGTATGACTTTCATTTCTGAGCTGGTTATTCCAGTCTTCTTTCGTTTTGCCTTTATACGTATCATAGTTCTATTTCCAATGTCACTCCTACTCACAGAAGATCACACATGATCAAGGGTGGCGCATGCCATGGACTTTCCGGCGTGTAAGTCTTACTGACACCCTATGGAACTCCTTTCCCTTAATCCTCATCATCATATGATCAGTGTTCTTCTGGATCCCACACTTATCAGTTTCGTTAAGAGCACAGTGAATATTTTCACTAATGCTTACAATCATACATTGTACTAGATATCTTATATCCAACATTAATTGTCTTACCACTGAAAACAATTTTTCTGTTACATGAATATAACATAACTATCCCAAACTTTTCGAAGTTCGGGTTTCATGGTGGTGAAGACAATGCACTTAGCTGTGGTGGAATTCTAGCATTTTGGATTATGGACGTAAGTCACATCATCCATAGCATCAGCGGGAGAGCATCAAATTTTTTTGCGATAGGACATGGTCCTTCTCGGCACTATTGAGGATAGTCCTCACAATACGGTACCAATCGTAAAGTTTTTACCAGATAATACAGTTAATCAAAATCAATTGGGAAGGTGGTAACGCGAGCCATTATTCTACAACGATAATGCAAATACTAAGACTTTGTTCATAATTAAGTTGCACTTGTGATTAATCAATTTAATTACTAAGTGTGCTCCCACTCAGATCAATATCTCTCGTAATTGATGCTGGAGTGATTCAAGATCCAACCCAATCGTCCGCCATTGATGTGACATCACTGATGACTTAGACTGGACCGGTAGGCCAACTTGCCAATCACGCCAAAGGTGATTCTTGTTCATCTTTCGATGGGCGTGTTCCGGTAGCAAACTTTTATCCAAACCGTCAAGACAACCAAGTGTAATGCGCTGTGTGTTCTTTTAACACACCCGCCTTTTATGCGTCACACACGTGTGCACCCATGTGACATGACCTGCTCCGATGTGAAACATAGTATAGACGGTGCTACAGTTGGAAGAACACTATCAACTTGATATTGTTTTGCGAGAGATCACACTAGTAAAACACGACTACCGCGCATCAAACAAGGGTGCATCAAAGGGATAAACATCACAGGCAGTTCATAAAATTATGTGATATGATATAGCCCTTTGCTTCGTGAAGTCTTCGTAGTCTTCACGCCGTCGTGGTAGAAGTCACCGCGTCCACCAACTTTCTCCTTGGCGCCGGGAACATCACCACGGCTTCCGGCATGTGCGTCGGGGTCCACCTCCGCATCGTAGATCATCACCCTGAATCTATCTATTGCTTTGCCTCGAGCTAATAAACAGTTCTGGCACGCAGGCCATAATTAAGTGACAATCATATGACTCCAGTCATCATGCCATACCACGACACGCAGGTCGCGAATAAATATTACATAACATATAGCATCTCATACAAACACATTGCAAATCTTGAAGGCTATACCATATCACATGCATACTCTGCAAAAACGAGTTAGATCGCCATCTACACGGGTTGTTGCAACTTTTATCGTGGTTGTTAAGCAGGTTTACAAGGCAAACGAGAAACCCTAGATAAAACAAAACACGATACTTCTTTTGTTGCTAGTTTAACATACGGGGTGCGTGCAGCAACTAATGCCACAAGCCAAACTTCGTTAAACGCGTGACCCCCGTGTGGATTTGAGTTCATAAAATCCACAAGCCCCTCCATGTTAAATCTTCTATTGCGAGATTAAGATGAGATCCAAGGAGTTTGATGTAGACCATGATCAAGGCAACCAGCATACTGAAAGCAGCATAGAGGGATCGATGGAAAACTCAATCCTTGTAGCAAAACCTCAACTTGCCATCAAGCATAGAAAAAATCACATGACAGGGAAGCAACAAAAAAATCAATGCCTCATATCATACATATGATCTAGACCTAAACATGCATCTAATCAAGGATCGCTCTGATACCACTGTTGGGAAACGTAGTAGAAAACAAAAAATTTCGGCCTACGAATCAAGAACCCAAGATCATCCAAGAAGATTGCGTACAAGGTTTTAGGTCATGGCTCACCAACCGATGTAGCGGAAGTAGAGTTGGTGAAGCTCGTGGACGTAGTGGAAGTAGATCTCGCAAGTTCTCCCACGAACAGTCCCTCCATCAATCCCACGAACAAGTCCCGCGATCTAGTCCCACGGACAAGTCCCATGAACAAGCTCCTCGAAGAAGGGTCGAAGGTACGACCCCTCCATTAGTATCCACACATCCCGTAGCAGCAATCCAGCAGCACTCCGCCGTCCAGAGATGAACGCCACCGAGAAAACTAGAGGGAGAAAACCCTAACGGATTCCGATCTAGAACAGCGTCTAAACCGGGGTCTAATTGTGGAGCAACGGGGTTTAGAGGAGGGAGGGTGGCGCATAGGCCTTGGGGATTGCTTGTGTGTCTCTCCCCCTCCCCTTGGCTCACCTTATATAGGTGGCCAGGAGGCCTAGGGCGCAGCTCAAAGAGGATTGGGAGTCCAACTTGGACTCCCAAGCCTTCCAAACCTTCCCACACCTTCCCACCGGAAACCTGCCATAATGGGATTTGGTAATTCCACCTGGAGAAGGATTCCCCTTTCCTTTGTGCGCCCCCCACCCCTTGGCCGGCCAGGGCAGCCTAGGTGGCTTGCCCCCCAAGGCTAGGGGCGCAGGGGAGTGGGTGGTACTTCCCGGAACCTTCCGGAACCTTCCATGACCTTCTAGAAGCTTCCAGGACCTTCCGGGACATACCGGGACCGTTTCGGGACATTCCGGACACTTCTGGAGCACTTCCAGGACCTTCCGAGACCGTTCTCGGACGTTCCGGAGCCATCCGGATAGTTTCCAAGACCATCCGAGTTACAGTTTAAGCCACCCGATGACCGCAAAGGTTGTCAGGACGCCCAGCCATTATCCAGAAACTATTCCGGTTGATCCAGGACTTCCACAGTACCATTCTCATATGATTCGGAACCACCTGGGACTACTCCAGAGTGATCCGAACATATCCTTAAATACCCAGAACTACTTCTGGTGCCCTTATGAACAATTCCATAAATCTCCGAAACTACTTCCGGTACCCGTATGAACTATTCTGCTTTGCTTCCACTAAACCTTCTACCATACTAGTATTCTAACAGACTACTGCTCGTTAAGTGTGTGACCCAATAGGTTCGGTATAATGCGTACATGACTCAGAACATCTTCCGGACATAGGTCAACAGCCTTTTGTCAATAGCCAATAATCAACAGCGGAGCCATGGACACCCATGTTGACTCCCACACATACACGAAGAAACTTCGAGTGAACCATTATGTTTATTCATGTACCATTCCTTTTGCTTCGTGATATATGACAAAGTTAGAGGAGAGATGTTTGGCACCCATGTGTAACAACTTCTTGAACACAAGCCACTCGTTATCCTCTTTGCTCGTTTGTCTCTATTTCTCGTTATTGTATTCCGGTATCCCCGTGATTAAATCACAATGCGTATGGCCAGACTAGAATGGATACCGTCATACCGAGTGGGCCCAAAGTCAATATCTCTTCATCGTGAAGGAGCAAATCCCATTCTTGAACTATCACAGTCACTAGCCACACCATCTGACATACCCAGAACTTATTTTACTACTTCCCATTTACGGGAGGATTCATCTAAGAACCAAAGCATGTCTTCCTGTGTGAAGCAACTCGATACTCTCATGGTATAAGGAATTACGTATATGATAACATTTCATGATATGACTTATAACGTAGTTACGATGTGATCTCTAAGTATATCATTCAATACTGGGGTCGGTTCAACATCATTGTTCTGCTAACAATATGTTCCCATTGCTACTGACATCCTTGTTACAAGAACAATGTCCATGATTAAGAAAACGTAATCATCAGTTAGCACATGAGCTGGTCTTAGAGGCTAAACCAGGAACTCTTGGTGTTTACATTTCCACACATGCAAGTGAGTTTTCTTCTGAATCTCATAGTCAGGGTCATTGCAATTATAGCACAGAAATATAAACATTAATTACGAACATGGAAATATATATAATAACATTTTATTATTGCCTTTAGGGCATATTTCCAACAGTCGACTCCCCGGGGGCCACCCGGATTTGTGCGTTGTTAGTTAGAGGGACCTGTCGTTTCGGATCTCTTGGAACTAAATCATAAAATGGTTGCCTATAATGGGTAGCAACTAAGAGAGATGGGCGAGCATGCGACGCCTCGTAATGGGCAGTTGGTACACCCCTGCAGGGTTAAATCTTTTCGAGAAGCCGTGTCCACGGTTATGGACGACTTGAAACCTACTCCTTGTTCATAGACAACAACAACTGAGTTTATCTTAATATAACTTGATCAACGCGTGTGTGTGCCTTGACTGCTTCTTCTTCGTCGGGATGCGAAGAGGAGGACAAGGATAGGATAGGTGTTATGATTGCGACAGTAGTTGATAGCAAGACTTGTTGGAGGCGATTCCTCATCGAATGCTTGGCTTCTTACCTTACTCTCTAGATCGTTATCCACTTCATAAATGCTAGTGCGGCAGCAACCTCACCACTTACCCCTTCCTTACCGTAAACTACTAGTTGTCTTAGAATGACGAGTGATGAAGTCCTTGCTGGGTCAGATGACCACTACAGTTGGATGCTGAGTACCTTTGTAATCATGATACTACCCCCAAATTCTTTTCAGGGTTCTGATCGACAACAGGTATGGTGATCGACGTTTCACGCGGAGACTCGACGACGACTAGTTAGGCGGATCCCGGCGGAGGGTCTGGACCCGTGTGGTTATGGGATCGATGCTTTTCTCTTTGCCAGTAGGCATTTGCTTGTAGTCTGTACTCAGACATGTATCTTCCGCTGTTATATTATATTCGAGGCAGTTGTATGCCGATTGTATGAGATGTTGTACCCTGTATCTGTAATGTTGTGATATCATGTTGGAAATCCGGGGCATATGGCTTTGTCATATGTCGCGGTGGGACCGATATGTGCTTCGTCCCCGGATCTGGGTGGAAACACCTAGATCTGGAACAGTACCGCATATCGGGCCTTACAGTAATCCCACCTGTTATGGTTCGTACCCAGAGAGATGTAGCGCGATGGATGCTGGACTGGCTCTCCGATGCAGGCGAGGATGACAAGGAGTTAATGATCAATGCACTGTATTGGCTTTGGCTAGCACGAAACAATGCAAGAGACAGCAAACAGATAGCGTTCCTACATGAAATAATGAACTTTGTCTATCATTTCATGGAGGAATGGAGAGCGGTTCACTGGAAATCACCTCATGTTCAGAGGGACCAACCTAAGGGGGATTGGCAACCACCGGAGGAGGGCTGGATCAAGGAGAACTGTGACGGAGCAACGGCGAAGACCGGCAACGCTGGAGGAGGTGGGGTAGTTTTGCGAAACCATCAGTGCACGTTCCTGGGTGGAGCTTCTCATTTTTTCGCTACTGTTACCTCGCCAGTGGAGGCGGAAATCAGAGCTTGTGGCAAAGCTTTGGAACTAGCCGATGCGATGAATGTTGGGAGGATTCACCTGGAAACAGATTGTCAAGATGATGTGAGGGCGCTCACCGATTATGGGGTGAATCTTTCGATTCTGGGCCCTTTGGTGCAAGAGGTCAAGGCGAAGATGATGCAGTTTCAGTGCGTGATCACATGGATAAGAAGAGGTGCGAATAGTGCGGCACATGAGCTGGCGAGAAGAGCAGCGGGAGCGAAAGGAAGCACAATCTGGAGAATGCGGCCTCCTGACTGCATTATCTCTGTGTTAGCCCAAGAAATCCCAAACATTGTATAAGTTTGGGTAGCTTTAGTTACTCTAAAGAAAACTGAAACCGCTGCACGGCTACGCCCGCGGCGTAGTGGTGTCCATTTATCTTTCCGGGAAAGGAAAAAAACGATGCATGAACGAAATGGGCTGAAGAAGTCGGGAACGCGAAATTCGGCTATTTGCCATTTTCAACATGTGGCTTCGCATAATTGCCACTCTCAAAATTGGATTTGTAAAAATGCCATTTAGTTCATTTGCACTTTACTTATCATGCCTTTTTTTCATTTTTCACTGCTTATCCTTTTCATTTATCATTTTCTCTCACCTTTTTTTAGCGTGAAAAATAACTTTATTCACGATACGCCACAACAAGTGGGATAGTTACAGGATCATAGGGCTGTAAAAGCCACATGTGGCGCCCGTGTTGCAACGATAAAGAAAATCTAGCTAATTGATGAGCTTCATTGTTTGATTCCCGTCCTTCAAAAACCAGCTTGCAGTCCATGTTCTGCTTCATTTGATTGATCTCCTTCGAGATAGAGGAGAAGATTCATCTACTTCCACATGAAATATCGGACACCACCTGCTTGGAATCACATGCGATAATAAGTCGTTGGATGCCAAGATCTTGTGCTAAGGCAAGCCCCTCTCGGCAAGCAATGGCTTCGAGGATTGCCGGATCATGGAGGCCGTCAATAACCAGGCTCGAGCTTCCCAGGTAGTTCCCAGCTGAGTCCCTGGCAACTGCCGCCGCCGATCCACGAACCCGATCCAAAACCCCCGTGTCAACGTGGATTTTTGCTACCCCCTCCGGTGGGGTATTCTGCCGAGAAGGAGCATGAGGTCATTGGTTTGTTCTTCGGGTAAGATGGCCTGGCGTAGGTTGATGAGCTTGCTGCTGTCCCGATAACTGTATGTCTGATAGGAAGCGCTGAATGAAGCCATGAGTTGAGTGTGGGCTTTGGAAAACACCTTCATGAATCGCCTTTCTTCTGGCAGTCCATATCGCCCACATTGTTACCGAGATCTTAATAAATGCTTCATGAGTTAGGGTGTCCATAATCTGGAACAACCAACACTTTGCTCTAATGTCATTTGCATCCACAAGATACTCCGCGATCTCAGGTTCTGCCAACGCCCAAATGCACCTCGCCATTGGGCATAGCAAAAGAGAGTGGCGCCATGAATCCTCAGCACCACATAGACCACATCGGGTGGATTGTGCCATATTACGGTGTGCTCTCACATCCTCTGTGGGAAGAGACTGTTTTGACAAGCGCCACAAAAACATCTTAATTTTTCCTGGTACTTGTACCTTCCAAAGTGCTTTCCAGTCTTTTGATTCCTGTGCGGTAGTTGATGGTCCCACCGAGCCCTCTATCCATGCTTCCCTCCTCAGATTTGTCGCAAGCAACATCCGATAAGCAGATCTCACAGTGAATTCCCCTTTCCTCTCGTAGTGCCACGCCCAAGAATCTGCAATATCCGTCGTGCATATGGGTATTTCCAAGATGAGAGGAACATCAATGGGTAGAAAGGTTTCAGTGATCTTCTGCATATCCCACCGAGCATCCACATGTGATATGAGTTCTGCTACCCGTGTAGGAGGGTTTAAGCTTTGGCACCCGTATGGTCTCAGGAAATCATCACGCGGGATCCAGTTGTCCTCCCATATGAGGGTATCATTGCCTGTGCCAATCCTTCTTATCAGACCTTGCTTCAAGACATCTCGGCCCTCCAAAATCGCCCTCCAAACCTGGCTCGGGTGACTGCCAAGTTCTGCATGCAGAATATCACTGTTCGGAAAATAGACTCCTTTCAAAATTCGAGCACTTAGAGAATTAGGAGATTTGAGTACTCTCCACGCCTGCCTTGCTAGCAGCGAAAGATTGAATAATTCAAAATCTTTGAAGCCGAGGCCGCCCATGCCTTTTGGTTGGGTCATTGTTCTCCAAGACACCCAATGTGGTTTCCTCTTTCCCTCTTTGCTCCCCCACCAAAATTTCCGGATTAACATGTTGAGATGCTCGCATAAACCTCGTGGCAGCTTGAAGCATGACATTGAATAAACCGGGACAGCTTGCGCGACTGACTTGACCAAAATCTCCTTCCCATCAGTGGAATGAGACTTTTCAATCCAGCCATGTACCTTGTTCCATAGCCTATCCTTCAAGAATTTAAAAGCTTTATTCTTCGAAGAGCCCACATCAGATGGCATGCCTAAATACTTCTCGTTAAGAGTCTCATTAGGAACCTGAAGGATCCCCTTGATCTCGTCACGGTTAGCTTCCGAAACTCATTTGCTAAAATATATAGAAGATTTTCCATAGTTGATGCGCTGCCCACTTGCTTGACAATAAGTTTCAAGGACTTGGCTGACCTCAACAGCTCCCATAGTATTAGCTTTTACGAACAGCAGGATGTCATCTGCAAATAATAAGTGATTTACCGGTGGCGCTAGGGGATCCACCTGCAGGCCACTCAAATTTGGTGACTGAACTCTGGAGTTAAGGAGGCACGAAAGGCCCTCTGCTGCTAGCAAAAACAGATACGTGGAGATGGGGTCACCCTGACGGATGCCTCGGGAAGGAGTGAATTCTTGAAGCTTTTTACCATTGAACAAAACGGAGAACCTGACCGAAGATATCATATCCATCACAATGCCCACCCAGCCTTCTGGGAACCCCAGTTTGAGGAGTACTGCGCGCAGGTAGTCCCATTCGACACGATCATAGTCCTTGGTCATGTCCAATTTCAAGGCACAATATTGATTTCTCTTAGCTTTGTTCCTTTTCATAAAGTGGAGGCACTCATAAGCTGCTATAATATTGTCCGTTATTAGTCTACCCGGAACAAACGCGGACTGCTCATCAGGGATGATGTCGGGGAGAATTACTTTCAGACGGTTTGCAACAACTTTTGAGGCTATCTTGTAGATGACATTGCACAAACTGATGGGGCGAAATTGGGTCAGTAGCGTTGGGTCTTTCACTTTAGGAATGAGAACAATCAGAGTGTCATTGATGCTTCTTGCAGACTCACGGCCTTCCACCACTGATAAGACAACCTTTGTAACTTCGTCTCCACAGATCCCCCAATGACGCTGGTAGAAATGTGTCGGGAAACCATCGGGCCCCGGGGATTTGATCGGGAACATCTGGAACAACGCAGCCTTAACCTCGTCCTTTGTGTATGGGGCAGTTAAAACAGCACGCATTGTTTCGGTTACCTTAACTGGGATGGTGTTCAAGACCTCTTCCATGTTGTGGGTGCCTTCCGCAGTATACAAGTTCTCATAAAAACTGGTCGTCATCCCTTCTAATTCAACCTTTTCTTCTGCCACCGAACCGTCCTCTCGAGCAAGATTCTTGATCTGGTTTTTCCTTCGGCGCTTACTAGCTCGCAGGTGGAAGTAGTACGTATTTTTGTCTCCAGAAGCTAGCCACTCGAGCCTTGCCCTCTGTCTCCACAACATCTCTTCTCTATGGAAAAGTTCAACGAGTCTGTCAGCAACTTTTGTCTCCACCCTTGTCAGACCCAATCTCCCCGGCAATGCCCTAAGGATAGCTAGTTGTTTTTTGAGATCCCGGATTTCCTTCCTGACATTACCAAAGTGAGTCCTGTCCCAGCATGACAGATCGGTAGACAAAGCTGAGAGCTTCTCCTGGATCCCCTGCGGAGTCAGGGATGTTGGTGAGGACCAAGCAGATATCAACACCTCTTGTAAGGAGGGATCTCTCTCCCACATCGCTTCATATCTAAATCGTCTTGTGCATCTCTCAATTGTATCTCCATCACCCAGATTCAGGAATATTGGAACATGGTCCGACGATGCCGCCGAAAGATGCTGGAGTGAAGCATTAGGGAAATCAGCTAACCATGCAGGCAAGGCTAGCGCTCTGTCAAGCCGGACTCTGGTATAAGAACCACCCGCTACTCGTTTTTCGAAAGTCCACTCGTGACCCGAGAAGCCAATATCTGCCAAACCACAAGTGTCTATAGTATCCCGAAAGCCATCAATCTGAGCTTGACTCCTCACCCCTACTCCATCATGTTCGCTCTGAAGGAGAACTTCATTGAAATCTCCTATTACAAGCCAAGGCAGATTCGAATTCCCTACAAGCCCTTTTAGAGCATCCCAAGTTTTATACCGGTCTGGCACTTGGGCCTCGCCATAAACAAAGGTAGCTCTGAACTTGTTAGCACCCATCCCCTCTATGACAGTGTCAATGAAGTATTTAGAAGAATCACAGACTTGCAACTTTATGTCGTCCTTCCAGAACAGGACCAAACCACCACTTCTGCCAGAGCTGTTTACGGAGTCTCTTTTATCATACCCAAGAGAATCTGCCAAAACTTCTACTCTCGAACCCTCCAGTTGATTTTCCAGAATACACAAAATAGAGGGGACATGTTCCTTCGCGAGATCGCGAAGTTCTCGAACTGTCGCGGGTGTGCCAGCCCCACGACAGTTCCAACATAGGATACTCATCATGCCCGGCGCCCCTCCTGCGCGGAGGGCGCCGATCTCGAGTCGTTTGGTTTTGCAGAGGGGTTTCTTGCAGCCAGGAGACGGTCCGCATTCGCTCCTGTCTTAGTTCGTTTGGGGTCATGTTTTGGGGGCGGGCTCGGAGGGATCATGGGGTCAGAAGATGGCGCCTCCTTTTCATTTATATGTTCAGTTTTATCCTCTGCCGTCATCTCAACATCTGCTGAAGTAGTACTTTGGACCTCTTCCACTAAAGCGAGTTGCTCTTGGGAGCGTTTCCTTGTGAGATCATTGTCATCATAGTCCATATCATCTCGGAAGGAAGGAGCCGGGGGCTGCCCCGTCTGACTAGAATTGTTTCCACGGCCAAACCCCCTGCGTCCTCTACCTCTTCCCCTGACCGAGCTTTCCGGTCCCAAACCAGCACCTCTGTACCACTCAGCACGCAGGTTCTTGAATACCAACGCCTCTGGTTTATGAATTCCATCTCCATGCTCTTTAAATTGATGCTCTAGATGACCACAAACGGCACACCAATCTGGGAGTCTCTCATATCGGACCAAGAATATCTCCCTTTTCCCTTTATGAATCAGCGACACCGCATTTTTGAGAGGCTTGCGGACGTCCACCTTGATACGCACTCTGAAGAAATTACCCTCAAAATCACTGGCTCTGGGTTCAGCATACACAAATTCACCAATCTTACTCGCCAGAGATTTGAGGAGGGGATGATAGCCATTTGGAAGGTCATGGATTTGCACCCATATCTCCACATTGTCCAGTTTGATTGTAGTAGGCCTGGTGAATCCGTCATACTCGGCAATCACCACCGCATTACCTTTAAAGTTCCAAGGTCCATCTCCCATAACTCGCTCCCAATCTCCAAGACAGGCAAATTGTAGAGTATAGAGATTGCTTTCTAGAGGCCTTATCTGCACCGGCTGGGCAAGGTCCCAAGCCGCACGCATCTTCTTGAAGAACGCAAATTGGCTGTAAGACTTGGGTGTATGAACCCTAGCAACAACCATCCACCGGATAGCCTCTTTCTTCAGAGGTTCCTCTTCTTCAACAATCACATCATCTAGATCATCCTCTGTGAGACCGAGATCCTCCATCATGCTTTGGATCTTACTTGATTCTGCCGCTGCACGTTGATCGGACGCCAGTGGCGGATCCACACTATAGCTGGGTAGTCAATTGACTACCTAGGTTTTTTCGCAATACAAGCAAATCTTATACAAAAAGTAATTAAAATTCAATATAATACATGTATTTGATTACACAATTTTAAATTGACTATACAACTTCAAAGCTCTGGCTCCGCCACTGTCGGACGCCATCCTTGATTTCTCTAACCCGAGATTGATCACGTCGGGTTTTGGTGCCAAACCCTAGTCTTGCCGCCTCCTCCAGCCACAAACCTGATCCGCTGGCCACTCACGCGATCAGCCGAACAGGGTCGTCGAGTAGGGGGGGCGTCAGGGGAGAAGACTTCACGCCGTTAATGGTGGAAGTAGCAAAAACCCTAGCTTATCTCGCCGACACCAGGGGTAGTCGCCGAGACGGAGGGGAACTAATCGACGCACGGCAGAATAGATCGAAAGGCTCGCCCTGAAAGGACGAAAGTAGCCTTGGATATTTGTATGTGTATCTATTACGTGTGTGTGGGCTGGGCTCGTGGCCTGGTTGCTCGAGGCTAGCTCCTCCATCCTTGTGGCCGTGATTCCTCGCCGCCGTGGATTTCCCTGGCTCCCTGCATCTCGCTGCCGCCGATTTCCCCTACAGCTCACCGTCGTGAATTTCATTGCATCTCGCCGCCGCTGAATTCCCCTGCAACTCGCCTCCTGCCTGCACATCACGTGGAGGGGATTGGCGGCCGCGGCAGCGTGAAGGAAATCAGATAATCAACAGAAAGCACGATATATGGCAGAAAACACGTTCTCGTTAACTTCAGTTGCTGATTCTCCTCATCGGATGCCAAGTAGCGTGTAGATACCCGTCAGGGGCAGTCTGATCTTTTCCTTTGCCTATAATTGGAAAAACGAAAGAAAAAGCAATGAAAAGAAAAGAAAAAATGGCAGAATAAATAAAGTGCAAGCGAACTGAATGGCATTTTTACAAATTCAGTCTTAAGAGCGAACTGAATAGCCGATTTTCTCCCCGGGAACCATGTGACGTCGGTCCAGTTGAGCGCAGCGGACACCACGCTCTGGTTTTTTCCTCTCCTTCACACAAGAAAAGCAGATCCCCAAAGCCCGATATCGCCGGCGACGAACCTCCGCCGCCGCCCTCCCCCCCCCTCTTTGCTCCCTTCCTCCGTCCCCATCTTCGAGCGGGGATTCAGCGGCCGCCATTTTCTTTCGCCGCCTGCGGGAGAGGCAGGCTGAATCTGAATGGGAAGGCAGAGCAAGGACGATGCGTCCAAAGACTCCCGGTGGGGTGACGACCGACGACCTTCTACCACGCCGACATTCTTTGAGCCACACACAGGGGATAGCGTTGAGTGATCAGCGCTGCCCAATTCCAAGGTTGAACCGTGGTTGAGCCAGACGGAATCCATCTTCTTTTCCCTCTCTTTGTGTATGCACATGGGAAGCTTATACAGAGATTTACGGTAAGCATCAAGATGATGAAATACGCCTCCTGTTGGATCCCTAATTAACCTCTTGCTAAGTAGACTAATACTCTGCAACTTCGACTGTTCTGCAGGCAAAGTGCGATAATATTCAGTCTTATCTGTTCTTCACATTGCAGAAGGCACCTGAATTTCTGAATGAAGGTGGTGTCACCTGAATTTCAAAGTGATCTCAAGGTAAGTTATCCACAATTTGCATCATTGTAATTGGCTAGTTGCATCTAGTTTCAATATTATCAAAAATTAAAAGTGAGTTTTGAATCGCCTTTCGCACATTAATTGTTCACCTCTGGCAGAGTATATTGTTTGCATTGGTTATTATAGCTCTGTCTGCGTCCTAATAAAAGGGACATCAATGCTTATAATCCATCAACAGTTTCTACCTTAGTGTGTCCTATGTACCACTACACTATCTCCCAACGGCTTGGTTTTGAGGATTTCATATGCCTCTAGACATAGAAGAGCTAACCCAACCATGGAACAGTGTCTCCATAGCTTTGTCGACATGCTATTTTTTGCGAGGAACATAGAAGCTCACTATCACAAAAATAAACATTAAATGGAAATGAAACTCAATGAGGAAGAGGCAACTTGTGAGCCGGAGAAGGAAGCAATATATATTACATATAATCCTTTTCCATAGTGTAATCATGCACTCATTTTCCTGTACAAAAATCCTGTTGCATGCTCTGGTTCTATGAAGCTGCCACCAGAAATGAACATACAGAAAAAATAGACTACTGCACGTACCAAAAATGTGCTCGTCCGAGAGATGCCTCCAAAAAATGAAAAAGGAGTCAAGGATCTCTGTGGCACAGAAAGCCTGCAAAGAAAACTCAGTGTATTTGTGTTTCCAGCCCTTGAGAGTTGCTAAACTAGACAATCTTGAACCAATGTGTATGCTGAACTACTATGTAATAAGTAGATGTTTGGCCCCTCCTCCTTTTTCCGGGCTTGTGATCGGCTATGCAACATGAAGTGGACTATCATATTGGCATAGGCGGAGTTACACCCCACTCCCTCAAATTAGAAAACACATATGCACACACCTGCCTCCTAATTAAAAGCCCCCCCTCCCCTAACCCCAAAAATAAATAAATAATTGTGGCCTTATTTCCTAACTTATTTCCTAAGTTAACAACCAAACGACAAAGAACTCGAATCCACAAAGTAAACAAAAAAAAATTGTGTAATTTTCATCGTTCTGTACCACAAAAGACAGTGAAACAAGCAAACATTTTTTTCCATCCACGAGACGGCAATATCGGCATCTCCTTCTCATTACTTTTAGAAGAATCACCAGAATAAAGTATGATCAGTTCTTCAAAGGCTAGTTCCTGGCGAATAACAAAATGGAATCATGTATCTTCATTGCAAACTATTTTGATAGAGTAACATTTCTGTAGCTTATGAGCATCCCTAGTGAGTACAAATAAACATCTGAATATTGTCAGTTTGCTGTATATGAGAAGTGTGTCGGAAACTTAGGGCAAATGTTGTGTCCATCATATGTTTACATTTTAATTGTTTCATGTGTTTATGCTTAATTATCCAGGGTGCTTCATGGCCATATGTCAGACTACAGAGTGCATGCCTTCTCTTTTTCACACAACATGGTGAGTACTTCACAATCATAATATAAATATTTATTATTCATAACCTACTTGTAAGAAAGGGTGTTCAGATATAAAATATTACATACCTGGAGAGTAGAATTGTAAAATAAAATCCCAAAAGAAGCTTTCATCATCTCCCAAATAATGTTGTCACTAGGTTCTCTGCTTTCTGTCTGCCATATGTTTACAACGGTAATTCTAGGCAAAAAAATTCTGCCTGAACGGAAAGCAGAATATACCTCGTAAATTCATGCACATATAGTGGGCGTAGGCACCACAAATAAACTGGGAAAACCCTATAAATAATATATATAGGAAAAGAAAGAAATCGATGAGAAAGGGTGACAACGGTACTTCTGGTAATAGCTCTGGTGTAAGGTTATCCCGGGAATAGTTTGCTATCAACAAAGTGAATTCAATGCGCAAGTTTGCTCTTTCAGCCAAAGCTTCAATTTTTCAATCCAAATCTGAAATGATGTATCAAACTACAGGCAGAAGGTATTGACTCCTGACCTTTACTTCAGATTTCTTATACATAAACTCAGACACTGGAAGTGAACATGCCATACCTGATACAGTGATACTTCTTTCACCCATTAGATCTCCTTGACATTAGCAAACTGGATGCCAGCCAGAGGTGGGTATGACAGCTAGTTCCCATCGGCAAACTGGGTGGCATATATAGCTGCACCCTCAGGAAAAATAAACATTGAATGGAAATGGAACTTTAAGAGGCAAAAAGCAAAGTGCAAAAAATATGATGTGTACTCTGGTTCTGCAAATGCTACAGGTAATGGTCACAATCAACCATAAGAAGATAGAATGATCACACAATTTCATAATAAGCAGAGGTTGCCCCCTCCTCCTTTATCCGGGCTTGGGACCGGCTACGCAACATGAAGTGTAACATCATATTAGCATAGGCGGAGTTACACCCCCCACTCCACACACCCCCATATACACATCCAAACCCTGAAAACCCAAACCCAAAAACCAAAGAACTAGAAACACACACACACACACACACACACACACAAAATTGGCAACCAAACCCAAGATACTATTTTGGGATTCTTTTTTCGATAAAACACGAAGCAATAGACTACTCGACTCCTCAAAGCAAACTTTTTCTGGTGTGATTTTCATTTTCCTTTAGTACAAAAGGCATGAGCACAAACATTTTTTTGTGATTTTCCTTTTTTACTACAAAATGAATAAAATAAAATAAAAAATTGTAAATTTTGAAGTGCTTAAAAAGGAAAAACATAGCAAAAAACACATATTTTTGGTTTTGTGTAGTTTCATTTTCTACAAAAGACAGCAAAATAAGTAAATATATATTTTTGAATTTTTTTGCTTTGCAAGGAAAGAAAATAAATAGAGCAAACAAACGGAAGCCTCCGGCTATCTTTTCCTTCTCCGCGGTGATTTGTTAACATCGCCGCCTGCCTACATGTACGAATTAACTCTCAGAAAACGAATATGTGCAGCATGCATTCTTGGTATATATTCGAAATAGTGAGAAAGATATATGTAGCGTGCTGCAGATTCGTTATTGTTTTTTTTTTCTTTGCTGTTGATGTTATTTACTATAGAAGAAAGAAAAGAAAGACAAGTTTCAGATGAGTAGTTAGATAGGGAGCGTAGTACATGCCTTGTTTTCCACTGCTAGCTTCGTTCCATCAGTTTCGTAATTAATAATCTGGGGAAGAAAAAGAAAAGGAGATCCGTGAGATAACACTTAGTGGAGATCAGCACTAACGAAATAAATAAATATACACTTAGTTACCTCCGACTCCAATACTCTATATCCTGTGGAGAGATAGAATAATTAGGATGGTTGGGAAGCACATCAATTGCACGGTTTGCCGTTTCCTCAGCTTTTTTGTGGTCCGCAGGAGGGGCATATAAAACGACTGTGACGTCACGAAGCAAAGGGAGGTTCCCTAGGCTAGCAAAGTCAAAGTCAAAGCTCATGTCGCCATCGTTGGACTGTGATACAACGCTGAACCAGAGTGATTCAAGGACCGGCATATCTCCTTGTACAAACGAGCCAAGCGTTGCTTCTGTCTTGAAGAACCTCAGCTTGGGGAACGCACCTGCACCGCCCATGCTGTCATGATGGAGAGCTGACCCCGTTTCCAGCTTGAGGGCAACAAGCTCTGGGAAACCTCCAAAGACCTTCAGTTCTGAAGTGTATACATGTAGTTTTAAATGGGACAGGTTTGGAAGAAGCGAGGGATTGATCCTTGCCACCAGCCCAGGCTCTCCGTAGCCAATGCGTAGAACGCGGAGTTGTGGAGAGAGGGCATACACTTCCCAGGGGTTCTCTTCATTGCTGGAATCTCTCCACCCGAAAACTACATCAATGTCTATGATTTGTATCTTGCTCAGTTTAGCTACAGACTCAGCCCAACTATTCATTCTGCTATCATCATATACATATAGTGTTTCAATGCTAAGCTTCCTCAACTCTGTCAACTTGCCCAGCTCTGTCACAAAGTTCGAGTCCTCATCAACTTCTTGTAGGCTTAGCTCTTCCAGAGAAGTCAAATTCCCGATCCAGTATGGCACTTTAATGTCTGTTCTGCAGATGTTCAAGCAGGTCCAATACCACTAAGAACTTTAGATGTCCTATGGCCATTGGGAGCTCACGCATACCCATGCTCGCTACTTTGAGGTGCCTCAAGTGAACTAACTTTCCAACATGCTCAAGATGATTAGGATTGTGCCAATCAGTGGGGCCTTCCAAAGCTAGGACACGCAAAACTTCAAAGCATGAAAGTGATGGCAACATCTCAACAGTGCACAAGGCATTAAGTGACCTTGCTTGTAATGCAGACGTGCTAGCCAGGGGTTGGACTCTAGGATGAACAGCTAGCCTACGAGCATTGCAATGTGAAGTTGTATATTGCTCGTCACTTTCCAATACAGTAACAAACTTTTCTTCCTTTGACAATAGACATATCATATCAAGCGTCATGTCATGGACGCGACATCCAATTATGATGCCAGTATGTGAATATTCGCCCTCTACCGGCATTATCATGCTTTTGCTCACTAGCTCGTTGAAGTACCTCTCGCCAATCTCAAACAGTCCTACCCCTTGTTCCTCATGGATAAAACCTTCGCCGACCCACTTCCATTTCAAACTATCTTTCTCAATCAGATGGTCCTCGGGATATATGCTCAGATACAATAAGCAAGTCTTTAGGTGACAAGGCAGATCATAATAGCTAAATAAAAGTATTTTTCTAGTGTTCTCCACTTCTTCATTTTCTTCATCCCCAAAACCAATTGAAGTGTATACCTTAGACCAAAACTCCACAGGTTTACCAACAAGCAAACTAGCTATTGTGATTATAGCCAATGGTACACCACCACATTTATGTAAAATTTTGTCATATACCTCTGCCGGCAGAGGTTTAGGCCATTTGATTTCACCACAAGATAATCTTCTATGAAATAAATCCTTGGATAAATCAAAAGAAAGTGGTTGTAGCTTGTATACTTCACTGGTCGTTGTGGCAACTTCAAGTATACGAGTAGTTGTGATTATCCTGCTTCCACAATTGTTACACACCAAAGCGGTCTTCACTAGTTCCCATGTTTTTTTATCCCATATGTCATCGATGACAATCAAGTACCTGTCGTCGCCATCCATAGAGCAAGAGATATCACAAATTAGTGAAAATATTTTATAAGGCCCCTAAGTATTCAAAATATCTTTAAAAAGAGGATGCATGCATGTCAGCCTACTTGTTGAGGAATCTAAAGTTGGCATTGTTGAATAGGAAATGGAGGGATCCAGGAGAGACACATGTATACATGAGCAGAGTTTAATTCCATCTCATCGTCCAAAATTCTAGTTTTGATTAACAAAAATTCTCAATCTATATACTTTCAGCTATTAGACATATTTTTGAATTGACATCAATTGTATGAAGTTCTAGAATATATGAACACCAGCGAAGATTCGACGGCAAGTCCCAACCCAAATTATAGCAAAGAAGGTAAAAAAACTTGATATACTACATTATTATGCACAGAAAAAACACTTTTGTTTTCCAAAATACACAAGAGTGATGATAGGACATCCAGCCTAATAGGGTGCATACCTCTTGTTCTCAAGTAATTCTCGGAGTTGGTCGATCAGCTGCCTTTCATCTAACTTCTCGTATATTTTCTTGTCAATTCCGAAGAGAATGTCGTTGAGAAGTTTCTTCATGCTAGGGTTCCGTCCTACCGGAACAAAAGCACCACAATCAAACTGATCATCTTGGTTAGCTCATTCAGTGAATCATCAATACCAACGAGATCATTCTGGTCCTTGTACAAAGCCAATAGGCGAGGGTCAACAGTGGTTGCACCAATTGGATTAACAACCACGTCGTCGACCCGGTACCTATCACGCCGGTCAGCCGCCTCCTGGACGCGGACCTTGATGTCTTTGATCTCACCGGAGATCTCATGGCGAGTCTTGCTCTTGCTGAACAAGTTCCCCATCTTCTTCATGAGCTTCTTAAGCTTGCGTGGCTTGATGGCAGGCTCAGCTCCCTCGACGCGCACAAGGAACTTGTCGACGATGTCCTCCATTCTGAACGACAAGTCCCTGACTTCGTCGGCCCAGAGCTTGACCTGCTCGTCGAGCTGATCTCGCGGCACGTCCCCAACCTTACGAAGGGAAGCATGCATGCTAGTCAGCTCTCTCTTGAGATACTCAACATCTTCCTTGACGCCCGTCTGCAGCTTGTACTCCTCCGTGAGGAGGTCACCAAGCTTGAGGAGCAGGCTGCCCATGGCTCCTGTAGCTAGGTCCATGGTCGCCCTCAGCAGCTGGTTGCTCGATTTGTTTGTGCACAACAATGCTTTTGTGTGTTGAGGGGTTGGGGGCGGGGGGGGGGGGGGTTATGTTCTCACACAGTCGTCTTTATATTTGTTTGTAACTGAAACTGAGATCAAAGAAACTTGTCTTCTAGTCCCATATATTTTTCCCACCTTTTTTCATAGGGGGGGGGGGGGGGGGGGGCTGAAGCTAGCCTGCATCAAGTGCACATGGTATAGAGTGCTAATTGTGCGGATCTAGGCTTTGACCGTGCACCGTGCATAATGCACATGGTAGAACGTGCATTGATTTAACCAACGGAAATGCTTTGCGTACGACAAATATCAATCCGATCTTCGTACGATACTCATTAGAGCTATGCATCAAATGCAATTAACGGTCTGCAGGCGCTGTCGTACGGCTATCGTACAAAAACGATCGTACATGTAGCAGGACTCTTTAACCAATCGTTGTATCAGCCGTCTTGCCTCTTCTTCTATGTTACTGGTACGCCTCTGAATGGTATATCCATGAAAAAAGAATACAATCGTAAATTGTAATAAACATTCTGTAGGCAAATTGCTCTCTCATACTAACTCAGCATCCATACATGGTTTCGTCAAGCATGGTTCTACATTTCTACCCAACCCTTCAAGCAGGTTAGGTGACGTGGTATATGCATATACATATGTACGAGTAAGCTACCAAGACCCCCTGTTGGTCTTCAAAACAAATAAACCATTATTGCACTACTTAACTACGTATATATATACAAGTTATTAGTTTTCTCCACCATCACTTTTTTTTTGTTTTTTGCGGGGACTCCACCATCACTTTGAACATGATACCCATCAGGCACGTAAGCAATGATACCCGTCAGGCACATAAGCAATGATATCACAAGAGGTGAGATGTACATGCTACCTAATTTAACAATGGGTAGTGTATTTTAATCCTACCCAGACCATAGGATATGCAGCCTAATCAAATACACCGGCTGAGTCATGTCCGGAACTAATCGATTTTCTTTGTGAGCAGCTCGCGCAATCGGTAGTTGAAGGGCTGCTGTCTACCGGTGTCGGCATCCCAGGACTTGTTCAAACATGATTGTTTTATTGCACATCTAAATCATGACACCTCCCAAATCTGAATTTATGTGCAAGTTCACTGGCGATAAGCTTTTCATTTTTTTTACCTCTGAAAAGGAGCTTGAAATCCTGGCATTCAATTGATCGATGCAAAAATTCACGTACGTATTAATTAAAGAATCTTGAAGGCAGCATACAACCCAAATCGTTCACTCTCACAGACACGGGATTTGGGTTTTGCTGCTGAGATGTCAGATTCTGAAAAATCATATATATTACCTATCAACAGTTATGTATCGAAAACACAAAATCAACATCTGCTGTACAATTTCCACCTTTGGCGTTGAAGATAGGAAATTCAGCAAAGCTGCATCGGGAGATTTTTTTTTCATTGCGTGATTACACTTGTGTTTTGTGTGGAAATTTACAGATAGAAACCAGGGATGAACTCTTGTTCTGATGATCATTTGCTGCAAGTTGCTGGCAGTACATTTCCAGGCACTCGATCTATCCAAGGGGCATCAGTTGAAGACTTCCTTCCGGTCCTTTTCACAGAGCAGCTGGGCCTAGGCTGGGCAAACCTTTGTTGTTTATTCATTGAGAGGTGGCTGGCTATCTATATTCTGATTAGTTGGGCTGGGACATTTGGGGCACAAGAAACCCAGCCAAAAACCCCTCTACAGATGCAGGGGAAAATTGTAAAGCAGAGCTTGGCATGGTAATTTACGGGTCGAGAAAGAAATCTTGCGTCATCATGTGGTAGAGCATTCCTTGCCACTTCATCCTTCCTTGTCCTTCACGTGTAGCCTTTCACAATACAATATGCAGTTCCACTATGTCAGATAAGCTTGCCTCACTGCCTGCTCCCCATGCACTCTTGGTTGTCATCGTGAGTACACCAGGGTATTCGTCTGCCACCGATCCGAACAGGAACCTAGAGAGTATCAATTCTAGTGTATCAACAGTTGGCTCCAAGTGAACCTGCACATTATCATCAGTGATAGGATGAACTCGAATTGTACCCACTATTGGCTAGACCTGAATTTGCAAATCATCATCAGTCATGCTAGGATGGGTTGAGGTGGCTGCATGAGGACAAGGCATGTACAGCCACCCATGTGCATCCTTTCTCTTCTATGAAAATTTGAAATTTCAAAAGTTTTTATTTCAGAAATCTAGAGAAATTTAAAATTGAAGTTCTAAAAATTCAAAAGGTTGGAGCGGGATTTTCCAAAAGTTAATGGAAAGTTTGACGAAGGGATGACTTTCCCGCCAATTAGCATCGCCAGACCAAGAGCTTAACCTCTCTTCTCAACAGAGAAAAAAAGGAATTAGATCATCTATCACCTTGCAAAAACTGTGTCTAATTCTCAGTTAATCTCCCTTTGTGGCCTGTATTGCACGTTGGACATTTTTCGAATAAATATACCTGTACTGAGCTTATGCACAAATTGAGATCCTAGAAATTCCCACTTGTCTCCACATCACATGAGAGAGAGAGAGAGAGTTAGAGATATATTCCGTGTACATATAAACGGATAGTCTAGGATAGAGATAGGACTCTC
Source organism: Bromus sterilis (assembly GCA_950022295.1). Taxonomy (NCBI): domain Eukaryota; kingdom Viridiplantae; phylum Streptophyta; class Magnoliopsida; order Poales; family Poaceae; genus Bromus; species Bromus sterilis. The sequence continues at coordinate 376,966,060 of OX465598.1, forward strand.
GTGTCTTGTCTTGCACTCCAAGATAACTCCTTGTACGCCTATATATACTCGCCCATGAGGCTCAATACAACATCCATCGACTCCGCCAAATCTCTCTATCCTTCTACAGAGAGAAATCACCAACTGCTATACTCGTTGGCTCAACATTGGAAATCCAGAAGCATCTACTTTTTGGAAACTCAGTACTGTTTTTTTCCTTCAACTTTGTTGAACACCTTGGAGAGATCAAGCAAAATCAGCGACGGCGCCTATCAGCTATCACACTTGACTACACTGTAATTTGGGCTTCCACTATCGGAATGAAACCCAATTTGTAGCAAGGTTTCATCACCCTTCAGAACATACAGCATGTATCTTAGGCAAGCCCTTCCAGTTCAAAGAGCATTCTCCCATGCATCACACAATCCTTTACCTACGTGGTTACTAAATCTCTGCAGTAGAAGTATTCTTAGAGTTCATCGACGTCTACTGACCTTGTTATGGCTTATGCTCCAGCAGACTGTCCCAGCGGCTTTTGAGGATCTCGTAAGCGTCTGGACATGGAAGAGCTATTACAGAGGAGGAGCCGTTGGTTGACAGCTCGATCACCAGGCCCAACCTGTTGGAATTTAACTTTCGGGATCACTCACATCAGATCAACGAACACGCGCACACAAAGAGATTTAGCTAAAGGCACATATCGTGCCTCTGATTCTTTTTATTGCTCTTGTTTTCTCCCACGATGTTATTCACGTTACAAGTCTTTGCCACGATCATGTATTTATACACGACCAGCCAGGCTAAGCCTTAGACCGACACAAACAATGATCGAATTCCAAACTTACACGGACTTGATCACTTTCCAAACTACAACTCCTATTAGGACACCAAATTGCTACCGGCTAGTGCTACTAGCGTGTAGGTAACTGGACACGTACTAGTATAACTCAAGATTACACTAATACAACCGCAGCAGCGTCTCCATAGCTTTGTCGATAGGCATTTCAATCTACATGAAAAATTAGATGCAGCTCGCATAACGATTTCAGAACAACCAGAAATACAAAGAACGAAAGGTACTGATTCCCACCTTTGCATTAAATTTCTCATACATGAACTGCTCGCACGTATCTCTGATGCTTGGGCGAGATGACACCTGTATGGATGCATTTAGAACAAGGATCCAGTAAATTAAATGTGACAAGTCTCGAGCACTAAAATAAGCAGCAAGGCATACCTGATACTTATTTCTACAGAGTAACATAGCGTATGCCAAGTTATACTGTATACAAAAATAGGAAGTGAGGGGGTTTCCTTTCTCAATTACTGAGAGGAATGCACAAAATTTTACGCTAATGATAGGTGCCGAACGATCCGCCGAACGTTCCCGCTCCAATTTTGATACACTTAGCATCTATAGTCAGCTTTTGTGTTTTTTAAATTTAAAAATTGTTTTATTTATTAAATAAAAATTTCGATTAAAATTCCGTGTTCACCACTAAATCTGTCGTGACGAGATCTTCAAAACTAGATGTCATATTGATATGTTTTGAGAACTTTTTTTCGCACCAAAAGTTGTCATGCTGTTTACACTGAAGTTGCCATCCTGTTTACATTAAAGTTGTCATGATTTCTTTCATCTATTTTTTTCTTCTAGATTTAAAGCTATCATTGTATTTCAAGGCCTTTCGACTCATCGACGAGGACTGATGACCCTCAACGTAGAGGGATCTATTGCAGTGTTTTCGATAAGTAAGAGTATCGAACCCAACGAGGAGCAGAAGGTATTAGCAAGTGACTTTGGTAAGGAGATAACTGCAAGCACTGAAAGATAACTGTTTAGGGGTTTTCTTGGTATAAGCGACAGGATAGTAAAAACGAGCAAAGTAAAAGGTACTGGATAGTAAAGAGTGGCCCAATCCTTTCTTAGCAAAGGAGAGGCCTAGCAACTGAATTTATAAAAGTTAAAGTTTTCTTGAGGACACACGGGAGAGGTAGTCACGTGTTTTCGCCATATTCCGTATCGGTAATATGTGCTGTGTTGATAAGTGTTTGGTGGGTGTATCTATGCTAGTGCACCCTCTAGACTAAGATGAGTGCACTTTTATGATTAAACACCTTGCAAGCATCCGCAAATACAAGATAGTAATTAAGGCAAAAGCCTAACCATAGCAATACGATCGGTGATCCATTGTTCCCTTGTGCAAAAGCATGCGAACTGGGGTTTATGTTTCTGTCACTCCGGCAACCCACCGTAAGCATTCTTTATACACAATGCATTCCCCTAGGTCCTTAATAAGACGAAGTGTTGAGTGTTCGACTCACACAACACCACTAGGAAAATAACAACACACCTTAAATATCAATCAACACATATTACTTCAACATCATATGACTACTAACAACTAGACTTCTCCCATGTCCTCAAGAACTAAAGTAACTACTCACAAGACATAAAAGAGATCATGATCAGTGGGGATAAATAGATGATAAACAATCTGAACACAATAATATTTCTCCAACAAAACTCAATAGCATTCACCACAAAGTAGTAATCAACACCGATAGAGTAGAGGGGATAGATAGTACGGATTACGACATGAGTTGCAATTGTGAGACAAGATTGGATGGAGATGGAGATGGTGCTGGTGATGGGGATGATGTTGATGATGATCTCGATGATGCCCGTGACGATGGTGATGACGATGGCGACGATCTCCCCTTCCGGGAGGTGATCTCCCCGGCGGAATCTGCCCGCCAGAGATGGCTTTTCTTCTCTGTAGGTTCCCGCCACGGAGCGGCGGCGGAACTCTGGAAACTCTTCTTTTTTTAGGGTTTTTGGACGACGAGGGGTATATAGGCCAGAGGGGGGAGCCGGGAGAGCTCCAGGGGGGCCAGGCGCCCTCCCGGCGCGGCCAAAGGTGGGGCCGCGCCAGGTGGTCGCCTGGGCACCCTGTGGCCCCCCTCTGGTTGCTCTTTTGCGTGCCTTCGTTATCCTTCTGGAAAACAGCCTCCGTCGATTTTCAGGTAATTTGGAGGTGTTCTTCTTCAGCAACTCAGCGTCCATTTTTTACCGCTGAATCCTGCGTCTGCTGCATCGGCATCGGAAAGTTGAAAACTGTGTAAAATAAGCCAAAACAACATAAGAATAGCATCATATCATGAAATATATCAATGAATAAGAAAGAATTACTATATAAAATAGTGATGCATTTTGGACGTATCAACTCCCCCAAGCTTAGACCTCGCTTGTCCCCAAGCGAATACTGAGCTCGGTAAATTTGTCCACAAGTTTAGAGAGTGAAGTGTCGACAAATAAAATACGGACAAGAAGCATCAAAGTTCCTTCATCAAACTCAAGCATCCTCAACAGCAATCTCCACTCATAAGGCCCTTATGAGAAAGTAATAACAATCATAATCAAAAGTAGGGTTGAGGAAACTCATCAAATTATGGAAAACATAACCTTGGTCAAAGGACAACTACAAACAATTTGAGGCTTTTGAAAGGACATGTTAATAGTCATGAAGTGCAAATGCTAACACAAAGGAAGATGCTCGCTAGGCAAAAGCTTTCGCAAACAACTTACTTATCAAAGGATAATGTCAACAAGGATATGGCATGGCAAAACTTAATGCAGCTCTATATGGATGAATCCTCATCAACATCAAATGTCTGTTCTCTAAGGGAAAAGAAAGAAGTACGACAACTGAAGGTAAAAGAAAGCCTTGTTTAAGGGAAAGCAGGGAAAACTCATGTGTTATCCTTAAATCAAACAGAATAAAGATAGATTTTGGGACGGTGCATAGTTTGTCAACGAATGCTAATAGATAGCTCAATTACTTCTCAAGATGGACAAGTTTCGAGGAACGGCTCCCAAGTGAGGACGATCACATCCCCTTAATCTCCTTTGTTTATCACTGCCAAAGTTTCTGATTTCTCATAGACCTGCGAGAAGGAGGGTTTGTTTGTGTAAGGCCCCTGATGCGGTACTAACTCTAACTAGTCGCTCTCGCGTCCGGTCGGAGTTAGAAGCGCATCAAACGCCACCGGCGCACGGCACTCGCACTCGTGTCGCTGCCGGATTCTCGACAACAGGTATACAAACACAACTCTACAAGAAAGGAAATACATATAGAGATAATAGAGCAGGGCATACAACGCCACTGTCCAAAATATACAACATTCTCATGAATACATCTCATCAGTACATCAAGCGGAAGCAAGGCATGGACCGGGTACGGTCAAGATCCAAATTGCCCTAGAGAGGGCTACACATAAATCCACCCACGGGAACGTCTGAGCCCAACTAAGGATCCTACTGGTCGGTGTAGTCGTACTCGTCGTCATCCTCCGGGGGCACCTCCACGAAGTATCGTCCAGTGCTGGGGTCGAGGTAGTAGTCCACTGCAGCGGCCGATCAGGCAAAGCGGTAAAGGCGGAAAAGTAAACGGGGGTGAGAACATATCATTACGGAATAACTAACGCTACAGGTAGGATAAAGATATAGACAGTTTGCGGCCGTACTAGTATATATGGTGGCTACACGTTCTATCAGAACAAAGATGAGATCCAAGAAGTTACGTTGACAACGTGTCGTAAGTCAGCTATCCACCTACTTACGCAATCATAACACAACCTCGTTTCCCTCTCGGTCCCCCTGGACGAAGAAAGACAACCAAGGCACACACGCGGTATGTCAAGTTTTATAGCATGTTTAACATTGATGTTATTCTATGAACAAGGAGTAGGTCTCAAGTAGTCCATAACCGCGGACACGGCTTTTTGAAAAGATTTACCCTGCAGGGGTGTACCAACTGTCCATTATAGACGTCGCATGTACGCCCGGTTTCCACTTGGCTGGGTAAGCGCCTGAAACTCCGGAACGTCAGAGTCCCTCTAGCTAACAACGCACATATCCGGGTGGCCCCCGGTGAGTCGACACCCAACTCAAAAGCTGGCCACGCTCTCGAATCGGACTCTACCGTATGACTCCAGGTTTGGATTACCGGTTAGTTCTCTTATGAGACCGGGTCCTCAGCCGGTCTATTTGGGCCAGCCAAGAAACTATGTTCTCCTGGCCCTGGTTTGGTTTGGAAACAACTGGGGATCCAACCAGCACACACACTTGCAAATGTAAATCAGCTCGGGCCACCACTAGAATGTATGAAGTTAGGTAGGTAAGACAAGGGGGCCCCATAAAACCCCACACACGATTAGGCACGCTCGTCAAGAAACACAATACCCAGAACTCGGGTCCTAGGTGACTCAAATGGAACAAAGCACCAGACGGGAATAGTCCAGCCTTCCACCTTTCGTCGAATATAAATTAACATCATTTAACAATAATAAATATCAACCAACTTATTTTATAATATGATATCCCAACCATAATTATATAAGGTAAGCAGCAAGTTTTCTATCCATACTAAGCAATGGCTGAGCAGCGGTAACTTAGCAGAACAATGGTTTGCTGGGATGTGGGGATCATGGCTGTATGGGTTTTAAACATGGCATATAATGTAGATAGGATCAAGCAATAACGTTCTAGATCTACAGCTAGGCATGAGCAGAAAGTTATAAAGTAATGACACAGATCTCCCCCTTGCCTGGTAAGGTAGTCGAAGCGGCACTCACGGTACTCTCGGGCTCGGTGTCGGACAGCTCCACGTAAGTCTCCTCGGCGGTCTCAGGTGCTAACGTAAGGTACCGGCAGGAAAAGGCACACAAGTAAGCAACTGAAGCAACTCCAACAAGGATGGCATGTTCAAATTTTATTTACATGATATGACCCTGTCTAGTCAAGTTTAAATGAAGGTGATGACGACAAGTCATCACTTCCATATGCAATTTATTTACATTGTAATGGCTTTGGTCTGAGCCTTACTTAGGTGTAAATAGCATGATAGCATGACATGATCAACAAGCATTGCAAGAATTTAAATAACATGGAAGTAAAACAATGATTCCGGAGATGGAGTAGTGTCGGTGAAATTGACACACAGGACGGAGCAACAAAGGTTTGAGGCCAGCCACTATGCATATGACAATATGCTAAGGCTGACTTGAAGAAAAAGATGGCATGGAACTGACTTGAAAAGATCAGATGAACAACATTTCAAATGCACTGAAGTTGGAATGCTGCATGCAGACAGACCTGAAAGCTTCTGGACCAGGTGATCACACCTTGTCTCAAAAGTTGCTCAACACAACAAGAAAACATCACCACTGAACTCCTTGCAGAAAAACACCCCAAAAACATATATGACATGTCTCAGTTTGAATTTGCAATGGCAGTTGCAAATTCAGCTGAAGTTCAGGGGGCTGAGTGCAAAATTTGCACATCATGAATTTTTGAAAAGGTTCAGATGAGCAAACCCTCATCACCATACAATTCCTTGCTCAAAACTACCTAAAATTCATATATGGCATGGGCCATTTGAATTTTGGACCAAACTTAGCAGAACAGGAATTAAACAGGGGGCTTATTGCACTTTGACCAAACTTCATTTAATAAAGGGGCCATTTGCAAAATGAGTATCACCACTGTAATCAGTAGCTCAAATTACCCCAAATGCATATATGGGATGCCACTGTTTGAACAGCTGGGGTGAAGTCTAGTTTGAATTTGAATTCAAACTTGAACTAAAATAAGAACAGAAAAGAAAAGAATTAAAAAAAAAAGAAAAAGAAAAGAACAGGGGAGCCCAGCCACTTGGGCTGGTTCGGCCAGCAGCCCACTGCTGCTCTCTGCCCTTGGTGGGCTAGAGCCAAACGGGCCGAGCCCAGTGGCTAGCACGGCCAGCTCCAAGGAGCAAAAAAAGGTTGGGATTTAATTCGACCCCGGGGGGAATCGAACCCGCACCGCACGCTGCAGCTCCAAGTGCTCCTACCACTCGGCCACCGATCGAGTTGTGACAGAGTACAGCGCGCACTGAATAACAACTAACTACGGTGCAGCTACGACTGAAAACGATCGCGAGACTGAATCTCAAGTTCCGTCTGCTGCCGACGGGAAGAAAAGGAGGGACCTTGCTCCCGTTGGAGTTGATCCAGGACCTCAGTACACGGCGGCTGCACGGCACCGACCTCGTGCTGCTACGGTGGTCTGCATCTCGCGGAAAAGGAGCAGATCGGGCGTGGTCTGAAGAAAGAAAAGGAGGTGGCTTCCACTGTCTGACGAAGTTCAGACTTCAGTTCCCGCGCGCGACGACTTCCGGCGAACATCGCATCTCACCCAGGGCACCGTGGCCTCCGTGCCTCCTGCTGGCCGTAGACTGATGTGCCGTGAACCCATTTCACTGCTAAGATAACCTCGCCGCGCTACGAATTGGAGCTACGCCTCGACGGAAAACCACGACGGAACCGGGTCTTGAAGAAATAGGGGAGGGAAAAACGAGCTCACAGCGGGGGAAAAATGGTTCGCACGGCTCGGGGAAGGTCGACGGATGCTCGCTGTCGACGTCGTGGACGACGACGGGTTCATGCTGCGGGGGGGAGCTCAGGCCATGGACCTCCTGTCCATGGCGAGCTCGAGCGGATGCAGAGGAAGGGAACGGGAGAGGCGGCGGCGTCCGAGGGGGAAGAAGAGCTAGGGTTAGGGGAGCTGGGAGGGGACCCTATATATGCAGAGGGGGAGGGCGACGTGGACGCAGGAGGTCCTCTCCTCCACGGCGCCATGTGCGTGCAGGGGAAAAGCAGAAGAGAGGAGGGGGATGACAGGCGGGCCACGGCTGGCAGTGAGAGAGAGGAGCGAAAGGAAAAAAAGAAAAAGGAACGGGCGCGCTCGGGTGGGCCGAGTCCAGGCGGCCCAGCTGGGCTGGAGGGAGAAAGGGATGAAGGGAGGCCCTCTTTCCAAAATTAGAAAAGAGCAGCAGAGAGAAAGAAAAAGAAAAGGAAAAGATTAGAGGTCAGAAAAATATTCCAAATATTTTTAGAAAACCCCTAAAAAGATGTTTGATCATCCAAAATTGGTTTGATCACTTTTGCATGCAGTGAAAAATCTCCACAAGCAAAACAGTACATTTTTCTATTTAAAATTAAATAGAAAAGGACTTGAAGAGTTTTTGAGAGAAAAATAAAAGGTTCAAAATTCCATGAGTTTGAAATTCCTAATCCTTGCATTTTTCTAGATTTTTCAAAATTGGTTTGACCAATTTTGGCAACAACAAAATGTGGCCCTATTTTTGAATCCAAAAACACTTGAACTAGTGCTACTGTTTTTGGTGGTGGCAAAAATGCCTTGAGGATTTTAAAACCCTTGCCATATGAAATGAAATGGCTAGGTCAAGTTTGGGATCAAGAGGAGTAAGCATGTGGCAAGGAAAATTCCATGACTGCCCTTCTTGAACCACTTTGGATGCAAAAGAAACCAACCCAACATGACTCTAATCTCAAAGCCAATTTAAATCATCACATGAAATGATATAAACCTCCACCATGCCAAGTTACAAGTCCAACAGAGAAAGTAAAATACATGGTGTTTGCAACTTATTACATGTGGGCTATTACAGTTTGTTATATTATCTTTCGAGCTGGGCGCACCCATGCCAGTTCCTCCTCGTATTATGGGTTTGCAGATTAGACATGCAATCCCGGGATAAAACTTGTCCAACTTAAGAAGATCATGAATTACCTACTACTTCCTCATGAGCTAAACAAGAGGCACAAAACAGAAGATTTTGAACATTTAAGGATAACACATAAATTCTATACTTATAGGAGTGGTAGGGGGAACACAACGAATAGGAAGGTATGGTGGACTCATATGGAAAGTAAAGGTTTCAGGGTATGGATGCACAAGTAGAAATCTACCTGGCAAAGAGTTTGGCTAGCAAAGGCTTTGAGAGAACAGACAATTGATGCTAATTTAGATGCAAAACATATAAGGCATAAACATTAAGGTAAGCATAACACATCAAGTTGTCTTCCTTATCAACATAACACTTCAAGCATAATAACATAAAGGTTTTGGCTATGTCGCTACTTGAGAAAACATGCATTTTGTCAAGACCAAAGCTATGTTTGCCAAAATTTAAATAAAGTTTTCAAAGCCATACCTGATATAAGGTCAATACTCCCCATAAGAATCGTCATATGATGCCGATTGCCTGAAGAGAATACCGAATGCAGCGAAGGAACCAATAGACTTCTCATTAATATTCCATAATAGACGACTCCACACTCACGAATACAATCTCTCCACAGACGGAGCGATAGACCTCAATGCAAACACCTATTTCATATAATAAACTCCCTAGACATGATACGACTCTACTTGACTCTAAAAGACTAAGATAAAGATAAAGATACCGGACACTCCCCAAAGCTTGGAACAAGCTTAGGGGGTGCCATTACCCGAGGAGATTTACTCCTCATTCTTGTTCTTCTCAATCAAATACTCCTTGGCGAAGCGCTTCCATGGTAGCTCCTCTCCAGTCTCGAAGGACAGTCCAGTCTCCAGGATCCTGCACTCAGCAACTAAACCCATGCGCAGAAACTTTAGTTCATACTCACAGTTCTGGTTGTGCAGATCATAGATTTGTGCTTTAAGCTGGTAGACTTTTTCCTCTAATGCGGACAAACTTGACCACATCTCCTTCATATCTTTTCTATGAGAAGCCTCGATCTCATTCCTGATGTCGAAGTTGGCTTCAACACCACGCTCCACCATCTTCTTGAACTTGAAGACCTCATGTTCCATCTCCTTCAGCCGCTCCTCGGTGCTCCCCTCCATGACTGGTCCCTTCAGATCTTCCTTGTGGAGAACACCGTCCTCCACACGAAGGACCTGGGGGTGCTTGTTCACGTCAGCGAGGTAAGGGTTGATGACGTTGACGACGAACTTGTCCTTGGGGGAACTTGAGGAAGCCATGACACCTAGGTCTAGCTAAAAGATTTCCTGGCAGAAACAGATTGAAGAGAAAACACACGAAATCGCGAGATACGTTGCCGGAACGATCCGAGCAAATATATAGCAAAAATTTCTGCAACAAAAGGAAGGTAACGAGCCAAAGTGGGGTCGGAGACGGAGTCCTGGGTGCCAAGGCGGCCTCCCGGCGCGGCCAGGAGGTAGGGCGCGCCAGGGGGGCGCATGGGCCCCCTGGAGCTCGTCTCCGGCTCCGCTTAGGCCTCGAATTTTCCTAATTTTGCAAAAACTCATAATATGGAACTTTAATGGCGTTTCGCGATGTTTCCTTACCGTAACACATACCTTTTCTTATTCTGCTTCTGTCAGTGTCTGAAACAGGGCTTCAACATGTTCTTCATGAGTTGTTGTGCGTATTATATTCACATCAACATTGACGGGATCTCCCGCTATGTAATGCTTGAGTCTTTGCCCATTCACAACTTGAGGTTTGTTGCCTTCAAAATTGTTAATCTTAATTGCACCAGACCGATAGACTTCTTGGATATGAAATGGTCCTTCCCACCTGGAAAGTAGTTTACCTAGAGAAAACCTGAAACGGGATCTAAACAATAAAACTTCTCACCAACATTAAATTCACGTTTCAGAATCCTCTTGTCATGCCACTTCTTTACCTTTTCCTTGAACATTTTAGCGCTCTCGTAAGCTTCACTTCTCCACTCATCTAGAGAAGTCAAGTTCATGAGCCGCTTTTCACCAGCTAACTTTGGGTCAGCATTAAGCTCTCTAACAGCCCAGAAAGCTTTATGCTCTAACTCTAATGGCAAATGGCAAGCCTTGCCATAGACCATCTTATAGGGAGACATGCCCATGGGGTTTTTGTAAGCAGTTCTATACGCCCACAAAGCATCTCCTAACTTATTTGACCAGTCCTTTCTATTTCTGTTAACTGTCTTTTGCAAGATCAACTTGATCTCTCTATTGGTGAGCTCAACTTTCCCACTAGTTTGAGGATGGTACGGTGACGCAATTCTATGATTGACATCGTACTTGGCTAAAGCTTTCCTAAAATCTCCATGCGTGAAGTGCGAACCTCCATCAGTCATGAGATACCTAGGTACACCAAACCTAGGGAAAATTACATCTTTGAGCATTTTCAAAGATGTTTTGTGATCAGCACTCTCAGTGGGGATTGCTTCAACCCACTTGGTTACATAATCAACATCAACTAATATGTGAGTGTACTTGTGCGAAGAAGGAAAAGGACCCATAAAATCAAAACCCCAGCAATCAAAAGGCTCAATCACTAGTGAGTAATTCATAGGCATCTCATTCCTCCTACTAATAATGCCAACTCTCTGACATTTATCACAAGCTAAAACATAACTTCTAGCATCTTTAAAGAGAGTAGGCCAATAAAAACCTGATTGGAGAACCTTATGCGCGGTCCTCTCACCGGCGTGATGTCCTCCGTAGAGACTATCGTGACATTGCTTAAGAATGTCCTTCTGCTCGTGTTCCGGTACGCATCTTCTCACGATCCCGTCTGGACCTTCTTTGAAAAGATGTGGGTCATCCCAAAAGTAATGCCTCAAATCATGGAAGAACTTCTTCCTTTGCTGAAATGTTAAACCTGGAGGCAAATACTTTGCAATGATAAAATTAGCATAATCTGCAAACCAAGGATCGGAAAGAGATTGTACTTTAACAACGACAAGTTGTTCGTCTGGAAAACTGTCGTTGACTGGGATGGGATCAAGCGGCATATCTTCCATCCTTGAAAGATTGTCCGCTACAGGGTTGTCTGCTCCTTTTCTATCAACAATCTGCAAATCAAATTCTTGAAGAAGGAGTACCCATCTGATGAGCCTTGGTTTGGCATCCTTCTTCGTCATAAGATACTTAATGGCAGCATGGTCAGTATGAATAATAACTTTAGAATCAACAATATACTGCCTAAACTTATCACAAGCAAACACCACTGCTAAGAATTCCTTCTCAGTAGTAGCGTAATTCTTTTGAGCACTATCAAGGGTCTTGCTAGCATAATAAATAACATTCAACTTCTTATCAACCCTTTGTCCTAAAACAGCTCCAACAGCAAAATCACTAGCATCGCACATAATTTCAAAGGGCAAATTCCAATCAGGCGGTTGTACTATAGGAGCGGTTATTAAAGCTTTCTTAAGAACTTCGAAAGCCTCCTTACAATCTTCATCAAATACAAAAGGAACATCCTTCTGGAGAAGATTAGTGAGGGGTCTCGAGGTTTTAGAAAAGTCTTTAATAAATCTTCTATAGAAACCAGCATGACCGAGAAAACTACGAATACCTTTAATGTCCCTTGGATAGGGCATCCTTTCGATAGCTTCAATCTTTGCCTTGTCCACTTCAATCCCCCTCTCGGAAATCTTGTGGCCAAGCACGATCCCTTCGTTAACCATGAAGTGACACTTTTCCCAGTTTAGAACTAAGTTTGTATCCTCGCATCTCCGTCAAGATAGCAGAAGTGGGTGTTTTTGGACAGCATCTCAAGCATCTGATCAATAAAGGGCAACGGGTAGTGGTCCTTCCTGGTTGCCTTGTTCAACTTCTTGTAATCAATACACATTCTATACCCAATAATAATTCTCTGAGGTATTAGTTCATTCTTATCATTAGGGACTACAGTTGTCCCTCCTTTCTTAGGAACACAATGAACTGGGCTTACCCACTTACTATCGGCTATAGGGTAGGTAATACCTGCAGCTAGAAGCTTGAGGATTTCGGTCCTCACAACGTCCATCATCTTTGGGTTCAACCGTCGTTGATGATCAACAACAGGTTTAGCATCGGGCTCGAGGTTGATAGTATGTTGACAGATAGATGGAGTAATCCCCTTAAGGTCATCAAGGGTATAGCCAATTGCGCCACGGTGTTTACGAAGTACTTCCAATAATCGCTCTTCTCCATATCCTGAAAGGTTAGAGTTGATAATAACAGGATATATTTTATTTTCATCTAAATAAGCATATTTGAGCGTCTCGGGAAGAGGTTTGAGATCAAACACCGGGTCTTCTTTTGGTTTGGATAGAATTCCTAAAGGTTCAACCGGAAGGTTGTGCTTCAGGATGGCAGGTTGTCTCAAGAATATTTCATCAATTTCATTTCTTTCCTGCATATGAATATTATTCTCGTGGTCTTCCATGTATTCCTGCAAAGGATCATTAGGGGGAACAGCAATAGAAGCAATACTTTCAATAATTTTATCATCACTAGGTGATTCAGTATAACGAGGCTGCTTGGAAATCTTAGAAAAGTTAAATTCATATGGCTCACCATTGAATTCAACAGAAACTTTACCTTTCTTGCAATCTATAATAGCTCCACAAGTTCTGAGAAAAGGTCTACCAAAAATAATAGGAAAAAAACTATCTTGTACTAAACCAAGTACAAGAAAGTCGGTAGGGTACTTTACCTTTCCACATAGGACTTCAACATCTCTCACAATCCCAATAGGAGAGATAGTAGCTTTGTTTGCAAGATGAATAGTAACATCAATCTCTTCGAGTTCACAAGGTGAAATCTCACTCATGATCTCTTGATAAAGCGAATAAGGAATCGCGCTAGCGCTCGATCCCAGATCGCATAGCCCGTAATAATTGTGATCTCCTATTTTAACAGATACAACTGGTGTACCTGAAATTGGGCTTCTATTCTTGGCTGTGACAATGTTAGTTGAAACAGCACAAAAATTTATAATATAATCTTAAGCATCATAAGTAACTAAATCTTTAACCATAGCAACTTGAGGATCGACTCTGATCTGGTCCTCAGGTTCTCCTGTTCTTCTCTCACTTTTATTTATGATGCCTGTCACAAAAGAGTGCTCCCTTATTCTTGAAGGAAAAGGGGCCTGTTCATAGATAACTAGAGGCAAAATAGGATCAGCAACGTGAATATAAATAGGCACTTCTTTGAAAGGCTTATGGTACTGATCCTTCTTCTTCTTAGAAGAATCAACATGAGAGGCAAAGTTCTTACAAAAATCAATCATTAGATGGGAATCCAAACCAATCTTAGAGCAAAAGGTATTGAAATAATCAGTTTTCACATAGCTCTCAATATAATCATGCTCATAATTTATAGCCGGTTCAATACCTTTATCGATTTCCCAATCTTCCGTATTCTTCTGGATTCTTTCGATGAGATCCCATCTTTCCTCCACGCTCTTTGTCTAAAATACCCCGCTAGAGGAGGCATCCAGCCTTTCCTTGTCCTGATTAGAAAGCATGGCATACAAATTTGTAAGTATAACATCTTTGGGGAGCTTATGAACATGACATTTGAACAGTAAGGACTTAAGCCTCCCCCAAGCTTGAGCGATGCTCTCTCCTTCGCGAGACCTAAGGTTATAGATGTGATTCCTGTCTCGATAAACTTCATGAAGAGGGTAAAACTTTGTATAAAAGAGAGACTTAAGCTCTTCCCAATTAAGAGAGTGTGGGTTATCGAGGAGCTTATACCAATCTGAAGCTTTGTCTGTAAGCAATACGGAGAATAATTTCTTCATAACGAACTCCAGTGACACACCTGCAAGCTTGAATAAGGAACATAGTTGTGATAAATATAGCAAGTGTTCACCTGGATGTCTGTCTCCTGCATAGCGATTGGTTAAGACATGATCGATAATACCAGATGGTATCTTATAAGGCACAATTTCAGTAGGGGTGTTCATAAGGACAAAACAGCAACAGCAAAACTAAAACAAAAATATAAAAACTTTCTTACCAGCTTCACTTACTAATAGCGCTACACTCCCCGGCAACGGCGCCAGAAAACGTAGCTTGATGACCCTCAACGTAGAGGGATCTATTGCAGTGTTTTCGATAAGTAAGAGTGTCGAACCCAACGAGGAGCAGAAGGGATTAGCAAGTGACTTTGGTAAGGACATAACTGCAAGCACTGAAAGATAACTGTTTAGGGGTTTTCTTGGTATAAGCGACAGGATAGTAAAAACGAGCAAAGTAAAAGGTACTGGATAGTAAAGAGTGGCCCAATCCTTTCTTAGCAAAGGAGAGGCCTAGCAACTGAACTTTATAAAAGCTATTGTGTTCTTGAGGACACACGGGAGAGGTAGTCACGTGCTTTCACCATATTCTGTATCGGTACTATGTGTTGTGTTGATAAGTGTTTGGTGGGTGGATCTATGCTAGTGCACCTCTAGACTAAGATTAGTGCACTCTTATGATTAAACACCTTGCAAGCATCCGCAAATACAAGATAGTAATTAAGGCAAAAGCCTAACCATAGCAATACGATCGGTGATCCATTGTTCCCTTGTGCAAAAGCATGCGAACTGGGGTTTAGGTTTCTGTCACTCCGGCAACCCACCGTAAGCATTCTTTATACACAATGCATTCCCCTAGGTCCTTAATAAGGCGAAGTGTTGAGTGTTCGACTCACAGAACACCACTAGGAAAATAACAACACAACTTAAATATCAACCAACACATATTACTTTAACATCATATGACTACTAACAACTAGACTTCTCCCATGTCCTCAACAACTAAAGTAACTACTCACAAGACATAAAAGAGATCATGATCAGTGGGGATAAATAGATGATAAACAATCTGAACACAATAATATTTCTCCAACAAAACTCAATAGCATTCACCACAAAGTAGTAATCAACACCGATAGAGTAGAGGGGATAGATAGTACGGATTACGACATGAGTTGCAATTGTGAGACAAGATTGGATGGAGATGGAGATGGTGCTGGTGATGGGGATGATGTTGATGATGATCTCGATGATGCCCGTGACGATGGTGATGACGATGGCGACGATCTCCCCTTCCGGGAGGTGATCTCCCCGGCGGAATCTTCCCGCCAGAGATGGCTTTTCTTCTCTGTAGGTTTCCGCCACGGAGCGGCGGTGGAACTCCGGAAACTCTTCTTTTTTAGGGTTTTTGGACGACGAGGGGTATATAGGCCAGAGGGGGGAGCCGAGAGAGCTCCAGGGGGCCCAGGCGCCCTCCCGGCGCGGCCAGAGGTGGGGCCGCGCCAGGTGGACGCCTGGGCACCCTGTGGCCCCCCTCTGGTTGCTCTTTTGCGTGCCTTCGTTATCCTTCTGGAAAACAACCTCCGTCGATTTTCAGGTAATTTGGAGGTGTTCTTCTTCAGCAACTCAACGTCCACTTTTTACCGCTGAATCCTGCGTCTGCTGCTTCGGCATCGGAAAGTTGCAAACTGTGTAAAATAAGCCAAAACAAAATAAGAATAGCATCATATCATGAAATATATCAATGAATAATAAAGAATTACTATATAAAACAGTGATGCATTTTGGACGTATCAAGGACCGGGAGAGCTGTGGTGATGCTCAGTGGACCCCGAGCAAATATCTGGGATGCGGGGGAGGGGGTGTAGGGGTGCACGACATGCCGGTCTCCTAGGTCACGAATGCGTCGAGGAGATCCTCCGACACATCTCAACGCGTGACGGTGGGAGAGGGGGCATTGATCGGGGGGAGAGTTTGTCGACAGTACGGTGCTGCTGTGGCGGTGACTCTTTTTTGTGCCCATGGTAAATTTGTTATACAAACCACATCAATTTTCTTCTATCTATATATGCAAAACTTTTTTTTCAAATGTTAACGACCTGGCATTAAGGCCGAGACACCTCGCCCTTACATTTTTTTGGATGAAAACTTTAAGAATGCGAGAATGACAATTTTCAGTAAAATGGATAACTTGCTACCCGCACATGATAAAATTGCCATAAAAACGTGCCACACGTGTCGGTGGAAAGATGGCAAGCCCACACGCTCTCTTATTCATAGGACATGACAATTCTTATTCATAGGGCATGCCAATTTCTATTCATAGGACATGTCAATTCTTATTCATAGGGCATGCCAATTTCTATTCATAGAACATGTCAATTCTTATTCGCAGGACTAGCGTCTACAACTTGAAGTTGCCACCCTCACATAACAAAACTTGACATAAAAAACATCAGGGATTGCCATGTACTCGTGTCACATATGTGATAGTTATCAGCATTAATTGCCATAAAAACGTGCCACACATGTTGGTGGAAAGATGACAAGTCCACACGTTTTGATGACAAATTTAGCACATGTGAGATGACAACTTCTGCTAATACATGGCAACTTCGTTAAATACATGACAACTTTGGCTAATAATTGTCATCTATGTGCACCTAATATTAGCATCTAAAAAACGTGTGGGCAGAAGTGCCTACTATATATGTCAATTTTATTCATTGGACATGTCAGTTCTTATTCACAGGACATGACAATTCTTATTCATAGGACATGACATTTTTTGTTCATAGGACATGCCAATTCTTATTCACAGGACTAGCATCTACAAATTGAAGTTGCCACCCTCACATAACTAAACTTGCCATAAAAAACATCAGGGATTGCCATATACTCGTGTCACACATGTGGTAATTATCAGCATTCCAAGTTTTTTCTATCTACCTAACAACTTATTTCCTTTTTTGTCCATGGAAAATTTAACATATCTTTCGTCATGACAATTGAAGATGGCAAAAACACATGTGTTTACCCAAAATAAGTTTTTAAAGTTTTATTTTACGAATTACAATAAATTTACTTAGAATTTTAAAGAAAACGTGCAAAAATACGTAGTTGAATCAAATGACGGTAATTTTAGTGCAAACAACATGGCAATTTACGTGCAATAGACATAACAATTTTTAACTGTAAAAAAAGTTGTCGAAACATATCGATATGAGATCTAGTTTCGAAGATCTCGTCGCGACAGATTTAATAGTAAAAACGGAAATTTATTTAGAATTTTCATTTGAAAGATAAATCATTTTAAAATAGAAAAACGTTCGGGCGGACCTATCAGCCCGAACGTTCGGCACGTATAGGGGTCCAAATTTTATGGTTTTACCTGTCCATCGAATGTTACCTGTTGCTCCTCAGAAGCATCTAGAAGAAAGTAAACTGAATCAAAGCCACAAGGTAATGTATTTTCGTAGAGCGTCTTGTTGTCCAGAAGCTAGAGAAGCCACGTCAAATAAACTATCTTTCTGACGTACTGAGAAGTATGTGAAAATTGAGACGCGGCTATTTGGCTTTGAGGTGCACGCGCCCTCTAATAAATAGTAAAATTAAAATAAATAGTAAAAAAATTAAAAAAATCTAAAATTGTTTGTAGATGTTTATATTAGTGTGGCATGTGTGCTAGCCAATTTTAATGCCATATGATGCAGTCGTTCTTCCTCGGTGAAAAAAACAAAAGTACATATGACGTTTTGCTACATTTAAAGACATCATTTGGCGTTCGATTTTTCTTTTTTTCACATGCCAAAATACTAAAGCTTGGCAAAATTTCAAATTTTTTGGCACATTTTAACACATACAAAAAAATTCAAATTTTTTGGCATTGACAAAATGTATATTTAGCATGCAGGTGCACGTGCACCCCAGAGCCAAAGGGAATATCCCGTGAAAATCGTGGTTTTGTTAAAATGTTACGATTTCTAATAATGTACTCAGGACTCATACTAATATTTGCCACACTTTTCAAATTGAACCATATAATTTTTTTCATTATCATGTAAAAATTAAGTAACATAGATTATCCACCTGGTATCTATCCCTGGTCAGTTTGTAGCCCAGCGTCACACGGAACACAAGTATTGCAAGTGCAGTAAAAGCAACTAGATCAAGAAGGAAGAAATGTAGACATTGTTACCGGTTTTGTGAAAATAAGAGAATTCCCTTAAGGGGAGTGCCCGGGCGTCTGTCATTCTTTGCGGACGACGTTATGATTTTTCTGCGGCCTGAGGCGCAGGATTT
Organism: Bromus sterilis; assembly: GCA_950022295.1. Lineage (NCBI taxonomy): Eukaryota > Viridiplantae > Streptophyta > Magnoliopsida > Poales > Poaceae > Bromus > Bromus sterilis. Next base: position 376,984,758 of record OX465598.1, read on the forward strand.
GCAGGCATGTGCTGGTCTGCTACTTGACTTTGGGGTGGCCTCGGGACTTCGGATCAATCCTTGCAAGTGTTCAATTCTTCCAATCAACTGCACGGCTGATATTCAGGAGAGGATGGCCACCATGCTTGGTTGCCCCATCGGGTCCTTTCCGTGCCGGTATCTGGGGCTCCCGTTGTCCATCCATAAGGCGACTGCGCTGCAGTTCCAAGACACGGTGGACGGGATCGCCAAGAAGCTGTCGTCGTGGCGTGCGTCCATGCTTGATAAGGCGGGGCGGTTCCGTGTTGTGCGCCATGCCGGTTCACTCGATGATGGCCTTGGATCTCCCTGTCAAGGTAATCTCGCGGATCAATGCTGTCTGCCGTGGGTTCCTGTGGACTGGTTCCGAGCAAGCTAATGGGGGCCAGTGTGCCGTGGCTTGGGAGGTGGTGTGTTCACCCAAATGGTGTGGAGGGTTGGGAATTCCGAATCTTCAATGGATGAACGTCGCGCTGAGAGCTCGATGGGCTTGGTTAAAGCGCGTGGACCGGGCTAGGCCTTGGTCGGATTTGTACATCATTGTGCCCCCTAAGTCCCTTGAGATTTACCATGCGGCAACTTTGGTTCAGGTTGGCAATGGGAGGGCAACCTTCTTTTGGGAGGATCGATGGTTCCATGGGTGGAGGATAAAGGAAATTGCGCCGCTTTTGTACGCGCAAATCAAACCAAGCGTTAAGGATGAGAGGACGGTGGCGGAGGCCACGTCAGGCGTGTGGGCACAGGACCTTGGCCCAAACCTCAGTGCGGCTGAATTGGCTCAGTTTCTTATGTTGTGGGAGCTACTCCGGGATTTCACGGTTCTCCCCGACGTGGAGGATGCTGTGAGGTGGGCTTGGGAGCCGTCGGGATCGTATTCTGCGCGGTCTGCGTATGCAGCAAAATTTGTTGGTCGGGAGCTTGATCCCGCGGCCCCTATAGTTTGGAACTCTCGAGCCCCTTTGACCTGCAAGTTGTTCCTGTGGTTGGCCCTCAAAAACAGATGCTGGACGTCAGATAGGCTCGAGAGCAGAGGGCTTCCACACCAGAGCGCTTGTCCGTTTTGTGACCAGGAGCCGAAGACGATGGATCACCTTCTGGTGGCCTGTGTATTTGCGAGAGGAGTTTGGCACAAAGTGCTGGTGGCATGGGGTGGTACCATGGGACACCCTGGGCCGGAGGATCGCCTGCTTCCGTGGCTCACTTCTTGCGTTGAAGGCTTTACCCACCATAGACGGGACGGCGAAGCAATCCTATGCCTTGTTGCTTGGGAGTTGTGGAAGCATAGGAATGCGATCGTGTTCGACAAGGCCCGACCCTCCGAAGGAGTCGTGATGGCACAAATAGTGGATGAGTGCAAGGCCCTGGTAGAGGCTCGGCTACTTCGGGAGGGCGCTCTGGCTTTTCACCAGAGATTGTGTGTGTTGTATACGTGGGTTAGTAGCGAGTAGTTCGCATGCGGCGTTTGTAACCGTGGATGTAACTTAGTGGACGGGTTTCTATACCCTCTCTTCTATTAATATATGATACGCATGCTATGCGTATTCTAGAAAAAAAGAGAATTCCCTATCACTTATACAAATTACATACTTAAGGGGATGAGGCTAAACTCTCAAATTTTTAGTTGACAACAAATGCCAACAATTCTACGAAGGTAGCAGCATCAAGCCTTACCTGTATTAAAGAAAATGTTATCAACAACCGAAAGTGCAGGAGAGAACATGAAAAGGAGAAAAATATATTCAAGAGGGAATTATTGTATTGAGGATGCTAAAGGACAACTTTTGTGAGGGAAAACCACCTGCAGACCAGGTTCCCGATGGTTACCATGGAACTCGTTAAGGTTTCGAAAATGTAAAAGTTCTAATAAATCATAAAAAAATACTAAAATTGCACAGCTATAACATAAGACTAGATCATCGAAGGCGCGCGTTGCTGCGCCCATAACCATGGTTAGCCAAGGGGAAATTAGGTTAAGGTGTGTGAGTCTTACCACCCAGGTAAAATGAAACATACTCTGGCAATCTCGATCGGTTGTGTACTTGTGTTTCCATGACACCACCACCTCTCCTCATCCCCATCTCTATGTTCTTCCCAAATTAATTGACCATATTCAATATGAAGAATGTCTCTGCAAAATCAAGATTGAGAGGATATCAGGACACGTGATTGTTTGATGGAAGAAGGAAATCTTACATGGACGGGAAAGAAATATAGGGGAACCATTTCTTCGAATATGAGGTCGAGAAGAAGACGAGGTTGTCATGGTGTTGATCCGCGCCGCTGGGAACGGGAATGGTTCACCTTCAACATTGCCCCGCTGCTCACTCCTCCTTCACTGGTGCGGCTAGGTTACAACATCTCCAATAGCAGCTCTAAAATATTGGCATCAAAAGAGCTTGGAGTAAAAAAAAAGGAAAATATGAGATCTCCAATAGCAGCCATATAATAGAGCACCAACTATGTTTTTCTTCTTCATAATTGCATATATATATTGCAAGTTTGAAACAAATAATGTCATGGTAAAGTTATAACTTTGTTACTTTGATTGCCTTCCTTTTGCAAATAATCGACACAAACATCATTTAGCATGATTGAAAGATAGATATCATCATCACAACCATCTACACTCTTTATGAATCATTCTCCTACAAGAAAGATAAGCAACATCACATTCAGTAGCAGGGTACAGGTACCGAGTGCGAAGTGCTACAGCAAGCAAACAACATCACCTCTCTGAATTTTTTGTGCACCACTGGTGCTACAGGAAGCAGACACATTCAGTTGAAGCAGACCGTGGTAGAGGCAGCGCTCGTGAGTGCCAGGGCCCAGGATCACGACCAGGCGTAGATCGGGGCACGAATCGCAGATGTTGCTTATCAACGATGGTGCACGAGGCTACTCATGGCCATGGCGGCCATGGCCGGCGACGTGGTGCAGAGGGAGGTGCGGGCTTGCTGGAGGAGGACCGGGGAGGGCGCGGCTGGTCGGAAAAGGGCCGGATCTGGGAAGAGAGACGACGCCGGCGAGATCCCGGAGCACGGCGACGAACTCCTTTAGCCATGGCCATGGCGGATCAGTGTGGTGGGCGGCCATTGGCGCGGTTGACGGCGGCGCCACGAGGTGCGCAGCCATGGCAGCAGACGACGGTGGGCGGCACGTGCAATGCACGGCCATGAAAGCGGACGGCGGACGGCGCATGAAGAGGACCGCACTAAGGAAGGCGACCGGCGCGAATCGGTACGTCGGTCGGCCGGCTGTAAACATTAGCCTTCTCATAATCACTATGTTGACTCATCTTATAACATTTATAACATTAGAGTGATGTTCCATTATTTATTTCATATTTTATTTCTGTTAACTTTTGGATCATGAAAAACTTAACGAGACTTAACAAGTTCCCTAGAAAAATAAAATATTTACCAGAGGGAAAAAACAAGAACATTTCGAGCGTTTCAATGGAGTAGTATTTTTTTTACCAACAAATAATAGTCATATCATTTACAAAAGCAGGAGAAATAAAGCCAGGAATTTCATTTTTCCAAGTACTAGTGGATCTTTTCAGAAAGCTATCCTTTGCAAGTTCATGTGCTGACTGATTTGCTTCTCTTGGACAAAATTTAAATTTCATTGAACCAAACTCCAAGCATAACTGTTTACACTCCAAAACGATCATTGCTTCTTGTCCAAAATAGATATCATCTTGATTCATGGCATCCATTAGCTTGTTGGAAAGATAAACGTACATTTCTATTTCAGAAAAGAAAACGTGCAAAAATGAGGTGGGCTCGAGAACACGGGAGGAGAATGGGCCGTCGGTGTGTGTGTGTGTGTGTGTGAGAGAGAGAGAGAGAGAGAGAGGAGGAGTGTTCAGCTCAGGCTCGGCCCATGAAAACAAAGACGGAATACCACCAAGCTCCACGCCGCCGCCGACGATCCTCCGCCGCCGCTCTCCCTATTCTTCTGCCTTCCTCAAGTCAATGCGCGTCCTGCTCTTCTCACATCCTCCAATTCGCGCGGGGATTCGGCTTCTGCCATTTCCTTTATCAGTAATAGGCAGGCAGGGGAGGCAGCGCTGATGGAAGGGCCGAGCAAGCATCGCCATCCACGATGCGTCTTGCGACTCCCGGTGGGGTGACGACCTCAGCCGCCCTGTTCCTCGCCCTTCGTTCACACCTTCCTTATTTGAGATACAAGGGGAATGCAAGCTTCAGGTAAATTTTTCATGTTCTTTGCCCATTTCTTGTGTCAGATTCACTTTTCATTATTGGTCTCCAGGTTCTTCGTATCGCTAGCCTATTAGTTAGTAATTAATTTCATATCCAGGCATCTGTCAATGATCTTTTAACATTCAATCCAAAGTTTCACACACTGTTTCTGTCATGTTTCCTCCAGGCTCCTATGCAGATGCAGGTCGTTCTTTGCAAGGGCAAGAGCTTTGTCAGCACCTTACATTTTTCTTTGTGGTGCTTGAATGAATGAATCCTAAGATAGACGTAATTTCTAAGTCTTTTTTCTTTTTCTTGAGATGACCGGAAGGAGAATCCTCAGCCATTAAAAAGCTCACGGGCGATGAGGCTTTACAATACTGTCCACCCAGACAGAAAATCCCAGTAATTGTGATGCAAGTGAGCAAGTCCAGGGTTGAACTGTGATTCAGAATGTGAATCCACTTCATATGTTGAGCCAGAATCCACCCAGACAGCAAATCTCGTTGTTTGATGTGGTGTGGCCTCTCACTGAATCAGGATTTTTCTTTTGAGCAATCAATATGAGCTCTACCTTTTCATTAAGAAGAAGAGAATTGGCTAGTACTTTATACGGAGAACTAGATGAAAACCGGTACAAACGACCCATATTTACAAGTGTGTTGAGTTATGACATGCCTAGACAGCAAATCCCAGTAATGTGATGCAAGTGAGCAAGTCCAGGGTTGAACTGTGATTCAGAATGTGAATCCACTTCATATGTTGAGCCAGAATCCACCCAGACAGCAAATCTCGTTGTTTGATGTGGTGTGGCCTCTCACTGAATCAGGATTTTTCTTTTGAGCAATCAATAGGAGCTCTACCTTTTCATTAAGAAGAAGAGAATTGGCTAGTACTTTATACGGAGAACTAGATGAAAACCGGTACAAACGACCCATATTTACAAGTGTGTTGAGTTTTGACATGCCTAAAACCGCTTAATTACAAGGCTGTTGAGTTATGACAAACTGAGACTTGCGACATCAAACTTCTCATCCGGTAATTTACTTCGACATCTGCATTACTTCCGTACATATGTTTTTTACAGGAAAAGTCAAAGCTAATTTTCTTCCTTTAATGAAGATATGCTGGTTGGGAAGGGATAAACTAGGCATGTTTCCAAAGCACAGTTTTGATGGCACCTTATTTATGTTGCAAAGATCCTGAAATCTTCAGTTGATGCACAAGCTTGTTACAGTCTCAGCATGAGACTGTCGTCTCCCTAAAGGAATTTAACTTTGATAACTCCAGTCTTGTGTTTGTGTACAATTTTTGCAACAGGGAACCATCAAGATAAAATATGCTTACTATTCGATCCCGAACCTATTGGTAAGTAATATTCTGTAGCTCCCAACTGTTCTTCAGGCAAGCGTGAGACTAGTCAGCCTTAACTTTTCCTCACATCGCAGAAGGCTCTCGGATTCCTGCATCAAGGTAGTGTTCCCAATGTGTGGTCTCATTGTAAGTTATCCACACTATCGCTCCTTGCAGATGCATCTGGTTTCAGTATTAGAAAAAAATAAAAGGGAATGTTTTGAGTCGCCCTCCCGTCCGCACATTGTCATGGGTATCTGCTGAAGAAAGATGCTAGCGCACTGTGCACAGATAAGACAAGCAAGCACTTGCAAATTGGAAATACACAATAAGTGATATGTTCTCTTTGACTTGTAAGGCACACATTTCACAATAATAAGAAGGTAGTAGGTGAACTGTTCATGCTCTAGTTAAGAAAAGGTCAGTTTTATTTTAGTCCCACTTCCTACTCTAATGGCAGTATATGCAACCTAATCTAGTCAATAAGACGGGTCAAGTCTAGAATGACATGTTTCTTAGTGAGCTTTAAGATGTGGGTGGCAGATGTGTTAAATAACTTTGTATGTGTTATAAGGACAATCTAGCACGTATCTAGAAGAGAGGCAACTCATGTTGTTCTGCCATTAAATGCCGAGAGGGGACTAGCTAACAACTCAAATTCCCGAACAGAAGCATCTCAAATTGATGATAAGTATCTAATAGGAACAGCTAGTCGTTGCTTCCGAGCTGCAATCTCTCATTATTGTTTGGTGAAAGAGATAATATATCAGTTTGGAGTATGGTATGATCTTTGATGGTTAGTTACTAGAGACGGAGGCAAATATATAAACTTAATTAGGAGGATCAAGAATTGCCGTTTCCACGTTGAAAGAGGCTAATTTATCTAAGAAAGCTAATAAGTCAACCGTTGGATCTCAACTTCAATTGGAACACATCACATTTTCATGCATCATACTTGTGCAACATGTAATAATAAAGTTTCAATGGCAACTGGCCTCTAGAAGCGCCAGCTTTATAAAGCCATGCCATTGAGCTGCTTCGGGAGCTTATCCTTTGCCTTGGTGATCCTGAAGATCCCCCCCCCCCCAGTTGCTGGCCTCCATATACAAATCTGTAAGTTATTTTCTCTTGCATATCAAATGCTATGTATCCTTCAAAGATTACGAAATATGTAATTTTTTCTAAAAAAAGATTCATAATATTCCTATAAAGTAGTACTAATGAAGTTAGTTTTCTTGGATCAAATTCTAGTGAGTCATGTATTTTTAAATTCAGAAAAAACACATTTAAATGCATCAAAAGAATCTAGAAATCATTGTAGCCACATATGGAATATATGGCCAACATTGAAGTCATGTTATTTTTTCATTTCTGGCATGTATAAAAGACGCACAAAAGTGGGGTCTAGATATTGTTCAGAGAATTGTTTGCAGATATTTTGCATAAGTTGTGTGCTCAGGAAACAATTAATATTATATATATGCTGAAATTTATATGTATGCCATCCATGCTCTGTACTGTACAATTGCTAACTTAAGCCTTTTTCCATGTTTTGTGGCTAAAGGATCCTAGGTTGCACTGGCTACTAGAACAGTTAGTGTACTATTTAGGATTTAGCCCAATCACAAATATGAACTCCAGCACGGTTTATCCCAATACATGTGTATAATCTATCATACTCTCATTGTGTGTGTTTTTGTATCTCCGTTGATAACTGTAACTAGTCTAATTTTTGTACGTTAACATGCTGTGATTTGTTAGACGTGAGAGATAATCACTCCTGTCAATGGCCACTGGAGGGGTGAATTGGAAAGCATCGATGGAGGAATACGAGCCTGCGGATGCTATAGGTGGTGCTGGGGATAATACTGAGTTTCAGCGTCAAGGAAATCCACTTATCGTTTTGTCTCAGCAAGAAATTTCAGAAGCTCAGTCCGAGCCTAATTTGAACAATCTTGAAGTTCCAGGTATAACACAAAATCTTCTGACGGTAATTTTCCTATTCTTAATTAACGATGTTAGCAGTAGTATCTTGGTTGTCATCAAAGTTGGTTTGTGGCATCTCTGTAACCTCAGACGGGTTACAGACGGCCCTGGTGAGCCACATATGTATGTTTTGCTAAGTAGAGACAGATTGGCTTCTAGGTTGCCGTTGTGTGTCTCTGTTTTTTTTTGAACGGAGTTGTGTGTCTCTGTAGTAGTACTATATATTACTAGCTGAATAAATACTCTTCATCGTATTAATGTCTATATATACTCTGTAAATACTCTTCGGCATGTGTTACTTGGGTCTGTCCCAGCTTATTATCCATTATCCATCCTTACATAATTGTGTATTCGTGGTCACAGTACCAGAAGGTTCACCCATCACTGAAGCTGCAAGTACCCCATCTGCTACCACTCCTTTGTCCACTACTCCCTTGAATCCTGCCTTTGATGTGTTTTTGGAGCAGTTTTACAAATACATAACGACGTCTTTATTTGACCCTGAATCAAGAGAGTAAGTTAATCAGTGTAAATTGGCAGAATATCCTGAAGCTTATTTTTTTATATATATAGCAAAGGTTGATATGCCTATAACTAAAGTTGATGTGGGATTAATAAATTGCTCTTCACATTAACCTTTGATATATATATCCGAAGACTCCTCAGTTTTATGGCTTTTCCATGTTTCAACAATAGTTAGTGTTTGTTTACTTCTTGCAATGTGGTGACATGCTCTTCTATGTTGTGCAGGGCAGTGTGGGTATCTACTGCATACCCATCACAGATTAGTTTAAAGATCAGAAACATCCAGAAAATAGTGAATCCTTTGGAGTGCATGGACACAGAAAGCTTGAACTTAGCTATTAGGAAGATGGTGAGGGAGGAATCAAATAATGGAAATTTGGCCAATTCTAATCCTTTGGGCTGCAAGATCTATGTTAGCGTGGATTTCGCGGCAAGTCTCTTTACATATTAACATACTTTTTGGTCCTGTTATGGTTGTCTGCAAATGTTTCTTATACTTTTATTTTAATTTGAATAAATCAATGTAGGCTCTTGGCCTACTATTTGCCTAAAAGAAAGCATAAGTGTGTCTGCTTGTGGGCATCATCATTTTATATTAGGATTTTTTCACTTATATAAACTTCACATCGTTATCTATTATATATTAAAAGCAAAATACAGAAAAAAATTAGAATTAGCTAGAAGAAACATCTGGCCATCTATTCGATGCATCAACGCACAACCGATTGATCTTACTAATAGAATTTTGGACGATAAAATTGCACAATATTACCCACCTTTGACATGGGGTTATTACTCTTACTCCCATGAAAAAAATGTTCCCTTTCTAACCCTAAAGAAACCTTTTCCTGTAACTCACGGTCTCCTTGCGCCGCTAACACTCCCCTAGGGGCAATTGCTTGATCTATGGTGCCGCTGATCATCTCCAGTTAATTACTTGATCCATTGATCAATTATATCTTTAACATGAATCACATACACAAAGCACTTGATCCACTATCTTTAGTACATAGCGTACCTAGGCAGCAGCAACAAGGAAAGATTTGGATTCCTTTCTACATCAACGTGTACAAAAGAACATTTATCCATTTGGTACATTGTGTGTTGCTATGCAACCTAGGATTCATAGATATGGCCCTAGTTAACCTAATAGTACATTGGGTGACCGATAAATTCAGTTAATTGGGAGATTCGCCGATTTGTCCCTCCTTAGCACCCGAGAGATATGGTACCAGACTGTCAGTTACTGGTATGTTGAACATTGATCCCATGTTGAGATCGATTTTGATTTGCCCCTTCTCTTTGTAACGCCCCGACCAAACCACCGGTTAACCATCGATTCCATGGTTGGTGCGCCTAGGATCCAGACTGTCCTCATACTAGTCTTTTCTGCACACTTTATCCTCACTCGTGCGCACTCAAGATCAACTTCCCGGTCGGTCTCCCATCCTCAAATCGCTCCAAGCCAAGCACACTTAAGTTTGGATCTATTTGGAGCTGGGCTTCCGGAAAAGAAGGTGCACCTTGTTGATATGAGTAGTCTATCATTCCTATTGTGATCCTGGGTTGTTACACTCTTCTTCATCTATATCTAGCAACTCTAAGTGTATGTAGTTTTCTATGGACCCTTCTGTGGTGTCTTTGTCACTTGTGACTGCTCATTAGGTTTGATACGATATTTTGTTTTTGTCAGAATGTCATGCTTCTTTACTATTTTTGAAAGCTTGTTTGTTATTTTCATTATATAGATTGATAGATACATTATTTATTCATCCTTTTTCTCATATAGAGATATGCTATCTCCGAAGAAGATGGACATACTAAAATGGAAGCTTCTATCCTTCATGAATGTGTGGATCAGCACAGTGCTTCCAACCTAGAAGTGGTATATATGCGGTCTTCTAGTGTTTAGTTAAATCACTTATTGATGAACTCCATGTGTTTGATATGGAGTTGATTTTGGCATATACTGCAGCTATGCATTCCAGTCATCCATTAAGGCCATTGGACTCTGTACGCTTTCAACATGGAAGATGAAAACCTTAGTATTTTGGATCCTCTACCAAATCCTATGTGTCATAAAGACATTAGGTTGAAGGTCTGCAAAGCTCTTGAAACTTTGAAGGCCAAATCTAATATGTTCAAAAATAAGTTTTGTGATTTTAGCAATTGGAAACATGAGTTTGTTGAAGTACCTCAGCAAAAGAACAGGTGCTAATTGTTTCTTGCAAAATTCAAATTCTTGATGCTTAAGTATTGTGTTTCATGTAAGTACTCTGTATTTTGACCTCCCTCTCTTTCTCCCTCTCTCTAGCTATGACTCTGGATTCCTTGTATTCAACTTCATGCGACGTTGGGATGGCCGTCAACTTGAGCCATCAGTTATTCTCACAGTAAGCTAGCACACATCAGTGCTTATTTTATCTAGATGGGCATGCATACAGTAGGTATTTTTGTAAATTGTACCATTTCTTTTCTAGGATTCAAAAATGATGCGAAAGGAATTCTTGGCATATGTACTCTCTTTCAAGGATAATGAAGCACATGAGCTGCCCCACGGTGTTTCGGATCTGATCAAACGCCTTCCTTCAGGTACAACTTATGAAAAAAGCATCACCAATGTATTAAGTAAATTACGGTTTCTACTTTGGGCTTACATATTTGTTTGTTTGTATCTAGATCTTGGCCCACACAATTGTATGGCCATGATTTTTATTCTCAATAGAAGTTTTCTGTAGTTATTCTTTGAGTGCCATGTACACAACATATATTAAGAAAGCACAAAATATACTATAAGTCAATTAAAAATTAATGTAAGTGCCTATACAATTACTACATTAAATATAGTTGGTAGTCAAAATTTTACATTAACTGTACCTTCACTTTCCTGAATATAATTTAATAAAAAAAAGATTCCCTCTTAATAGCTTTTAGGATTTAAATTTTTTAGTGCATGTTAATAACTTTAATATACAATATAATCTTCACATTACATTAGTGCACGACTAAAATGTTTCCGGAGTTAGGGTGTGTTCGCTTAGTGATCCACAACCAGAAAATCCAGTAACTCCAACAGCCAGCTTTTCTGTCGCCTGGCTGCTGGTTTCTGTTCGGTGCAGCAACTTCCTGGCCAGGAATCGGTTTGGATAGCTAATGATTGCTTATATCAAATATCAAAGTATGAATTGCTGACCAGGCCTGCTATCTCACAATCGGTTTGCCTAGCTGGCACCCATTCTGGCTTGCTTAATTGAGCCTAGGCCTGTGCATAGCGCTGGGCATTTTTTTTCTGCCATAGGATTTCAGATTTTGTTGTTTACAGAGACAACTTCGACATGTACAGAGAGCATTGAGAAGGTAAATTTCGTATTTTTTCACATAAAATAATTATGTAAATTTGCAAACATAAAAAAGACCATCTAAATCATAGTGCGAGCATTAAATTTCACACACATTTGATAGAACAAGAGTCTCAGATTTTGCATAAACTTTGCAAATCAAAAGGCCACCAACATGTCTCTAATGTCAACCATGCATTACCAACTTAAAGCAATGGCAGCAGCTAATTCTTGCCTAAACATATCCATGTCAGCATCATTCTGGGCTGTAGTCGATGTATGTGATGCATTTGGAGGCACAACGTATTTTTTTGTATCGTTCTGGAATCGTTGGCACATAGTCCGGTTCCCTGTCACATCAAACATAGTGGATATCTTCTTCATCATTGAACCAAACATAATTGTGCAATGTCATTGTTGCGGCAACGATCATCTTTTGGGTTTCAATGGAGTAGCTTGGCATCTTGAGAAGAACCTGTCATTTCATCTTCCACACTCCAAAGGCTCTCTCTATGCAACTGCGCTTGGACAAGTGGATTCTATTAAACTTATCTTTAGGCCTTGTTTGTTAGAGGTGAGAGGGAGGTTTGGGGAGGAAGGGATTTCAGAGGATTTGGTGAATCCCCTCCTTCCACCCAACAAACAACAACAACAAAGCCTGCCAGTCCCAAACAAGTTGGGGGAGGCTAGAGTTGAAACCCAAAAGATATCGAAACCAAATAACGGTTCTGGCACGTGGATAGCTAACTTCCACGCACCCCTGTCCATAGCTAGATCTTTGTTGATAGCCCAGTCCTTCAGATATTTCTTCACGGACTCCTCCCAAGTCAAGTTTGGCCTCCCCCGACCTCTCTTGACATTATCAACACGCCTTAACCGCCCGATATGCACAGACGCTTCAGAAGGCCTACGTTGGATATGACCAAACCATCTCAGACAATGTTGGACAAACTTCTCTTCAGTTGGTGCCACCCCAACTCTCCCGTATATCATCATTCCGGATACGATCCTTCCTTGTGTGGCCACATGCCCATCTCAACATGCGCATCTTTGCCACACCTAGTTGTTGAACATGTCGCCTTTTAGTTGACCAACATTCAGCACCATACAACATCGCAGGTCGAATCGTCGTTCTATAGAACTTGCCTTTTAGCTTTTGTGGCACTCTCTTATCACAGAGAACGCCAGAAGCTTGGCGCCACTTTAGCCATCCAACTTTGATTCGATGATGGCTAACGTCTTCATGAATATCACCATCCTTCTGCAACATCGACCCCAAATATCAAAATGTGTCCTTCCGAGGTACCACTTTCCCATCAAGGGTAACCTCCTCCTCTTCCTCATGGTTAGTAGTACTATAACCGCACCTCATGTACTCCGTTTTGGTTCTACTAAGCCTAAAACCTTTTGATTCTAAGGTCTGTCTCCACAGCTCCAACTTTCTATTAACTCACGCCCTACTATCGTCGACTAGAACCACATCATCTGCAAAGAGCATACACCATGGGATGTTCCCTTGTATATCCCATGTGACCTCATCCATCACCAATGCGAAAAGATAAGGGCTCAAAGCTGACCCCTGGTGCAGTCCTATTTTGATTGGGAAGTCATCAGTGTCGCCATCGCTTGTTCGCACACTTGTCACAATATTGTCGTACATATCCTTGATGAGGTAATGTACTTTGTCGGGACTTTGTGTTTTTCCAACGCCCACCACATGACATTCCGCGGTACCTTATTGTAGGCCTTCTCCAAGTCAATGAACACCATATGTAGGTCCTTCTTTTGCTCCTTGTATCTCTCCATAAGTTGTCGTACCAAGAAAATAGCTTCCATGGTCGACCTCCCAGACATGAAACCAAATTGATTATTGGTCATGCGTGTCATTCCTATTACACGATTCTCAATGACTCTCTCCCATAGCTTCATTGTATGGCTCATTAGCTTAATCCCGCGGTAACTAGTACAACTTTGAACATCCCCTTTGTTGTTGAAGATTGGTACTAATATACTCCGCCTCCATTCTTCCAGCATCTTGTTTGACCGAAAAATGAGGTTGAAAGGCTTGGTTAGCCATAATATTGCTTTTTCTCCAAGGCCTCTCCACACCTCGATGAGGATACTGTCAGGGCCCATCGCCTTGCCTCCTTTCATCCTTTTTAACGCCTCCTTGACCTCGGCCTCCTGGATTCGCCACATAAAACGTTTGTTCATCTCATCAAAGGAGTCGTCCAACTCAATGGTAGAGCTCCCATTCTCCTCATTGAACAGCTTGTCGAAGTATTGTCGCCATCTATGCCTGATCTCCTCGTCCTTCACCAAAAGTTGATCTGCTTCATGCTTGATGCATCTCACTTGGTTGACATCCCTCGTCTTTGTCTCTCGGATTTTGGCCATCTTATAGATGTCTCTTTCACCTTCCCTCGTGTTTAAACGTTGGTAGAGGTCCTCATACGCCCGCCCCCTAGCTTCGCTCATAGCTCGCTTCGCTGACTTTTTCGCCACCTTGTACTTCTCTATGTTGTCTGCACTCCTATCCAGGTATAGGCGTCGAAAACAGACTTTCTTCTCCTTCATAGCCTTCTGGACATCCTCGTTCCACCAGTAGGTATCTTTAGCTTTGACTCTATTACCCCTGGTTACCCCAAACTCCTCTGAAGCAATCCTCCTATCGCAGGTCGCCATCTTCATCCACATATTGTTTGCATCACCTCCTTCCTCCCAAGGGCCCTCCTTCATGACCCTCTCCTTGAAAGCCTGAGCTGCCTCCCCCTTGAGCTTCCACCACTTCATTCTAGCGACTTTGGTGCGCTTGTCCCACTGGACACGAATCCGAAAGCGGAAGTCATCCACCACAAGCTTATGTTGAGAGAAAACACTCTCTCCAGCTATCACCTTACAATCTAGGCAAGCACGCATATCTTCTCTTCTCGGGAGGATGAAATCAATCTGGCTAGAGTGTTGTCCACTAGTAAAAGTCACTAGATGAGATTCTCTCTTTCTAAAGAGGGTGTTAGCTACGATCATGTCATAGGCTAAAGCGAAGCTTAAGACATCCTCTCCTTCTTGATTCATGCAGCCATATCCAAAGCCCCCATGCACCCCTTCAAAACCTGTGTTAGATGTGCCCACATGGCCATTAAGGTCTCCTCCTATGAAGATCCGCTCACCAATGGGTACACTCCTAATGAAGTCCTCCAGGCCTTCCCAGAACTCCAACTTGGTGCTCTCATTGTGGCCTACTTTCGGGGCATAGGCGCTGATAACATTGAGAACTAGGTCCCCAACGACCAGCTTGACCAGGATAATCTGATCACCTTGCCTCTTGACATCTACCACTCCATCCTTGAGGCTCTTGTTGATCAAGATACCCACTCCATTTCTGTTCGCAGTGGTCCCCGTGTACCACAACTTGAAACCGCTATCCTCTACCTCCTTCGCCTTCTGTCCCTTCCACTTGGTTTCTTGGATGCATAGGATATCAACACCTCTCCTCACCACTGCATCCACTAACTCCCGCAACATACCTATCAGGGACCCTACGTTCCAACTACCTATGTGAATCCTCCAAGGCTCGGCTAGCTTCCTTACCCTTCGCACTCGTCGACTCAAATGCGAAGACCCTTTTTTATTTTTCACTACACCCGGGCGATGATGTAGCGCGCCACTAAGGATGTGACGATCCGATCCTTGCTCACTTGTCACCGTATCCAGATCAAGATACGGCGCGCCACCAGGGGGTTGACGGCCCGACCCTTGCTCATTTGCCACCGCACCCGGGTTCCGATATGGCGCGTCGCTAAGAGGGTTACGCCCCAACGATGTTCTTTTGGGTTTCATATCCATAAGAGTGGCTGAGTTTTCACGTTGGCTCGCCAAGCCTATCACAACCCTCCTCCTTTACCCGGGCTTGGGACCGGCTACGTCTAAACAACATAGGCGGAGTTAATCCCCTCCTTCCACCCAATCCTCTCAAATTCGTTTGAAACTCTGTTCCCTGCCTATGGTGTTGGGGCTTGGAATACACTTGGTTCTAAGGGGTTGGAAGGGAATGGATCGTGTAAACCACACGAAGCAAATGAGCTGATGTGGATTGTAGAGGGTTTTGAACCCCGCAGGTTTTTTCCTCTTCAAACCCTCTCAATCCCCTCCAAAAAACAAGGCCTTAGGGGTATTGGGAGGGACACCTCTATGAAATTCAGGGACATGATATGTTTCAGCTTTGTACGGTGCGAGATAACCCTTTCTATTAGGATAGCCAGCATCTACAAGGTAGTACTTGTCTAAGAGGAACAAATAAAACAATAAATGTTAGTTGTAGCATGGATGAAATAAGTTGCAACTAATAGAAATTCTCACCCTTTGGAGGATGGGGGAATGTGGCATTGTCCGTATGCAGCGCATGAAATAGCACACTTGTGTCATGCATGAAACCAGGTTGCCCAATTGAAGCATAAGTGAAATGCATGTCAAAATCACTTATTGTCATCACATTTTGAGTGACTGTGCGTGTTCTTCCAATATACCTAATTTTCTTGTCTTCGGGAATACAAGCTCTAATGTGAGTCTCATCTATTGCACCAATGCAGTCTTTCATGTGTGGATAGGCTCTTTTATCACCACATATCCTTTGATGGACAATCTGAAAATTTGGGTCTTTTGGCTTGAGATAGTGAGAAGACATCCTTACCACACAATGTAGTACCTCATGAAACTTGTGGTGGATAGTGCCAGTTGCATGTTTGAAATGGTTCTGGGTCCTTCTATTAGATTCACAACCCCTAAACTTCCGCAAGAACATAGCAAGAGACTCATAGTTACTAACAAAAGGAGAATGACCAAAACCATAATCCTTCACCAACAAGTCATGAAGTTTGAACAAGACACTTGCCTTCATTCTAAACATTGTAAAGGTCTCTCCTGGTCTTTTAATTGTCTCTTGCAACCACCCAAATCCCGAAAAGATTGATTTCATAGGCTCATTCTTCATGATCCAACTCTCACAATACTTACCAACTAATTTTTTTTTTGCTCCTACATAAATGATAGACATATGCTGAGATGAAGATATAAACAATTTTTTCTTCAATTCATAATGGTTGTCATCATCACTACCATCGCCACTATCACTGTCATATGACATCTGCACATAAAAAACCATTGATTTATTAGATATCAAATATCATCCAAGTAGCAACAATGATAGTGACAATAACATAAATATGGTTCGATAGCTCAAACATAAATATCATCCAAGTACTGCATAGTGCATACATAAATACAGTTCGGTAGATCTTGAATAAATTGTATTCCGCTTTCAGCTTGTCCCATTTGTTTTTGAACTGGGTGTGCGTGTAGTCCAATCCGGTTCTCACTTTAAACTGCCTTGCCACATCGTCAAATGCATTGGGGGTCAAGTAGGTGTTTGGCCTATTTCCAGCCCGCACTTGCACGGCAAACAACTCGGTAACAATCCTAGTGTTTTCTTTACTCCACTCGGCAGCCATACTCAAAGTTGACTATACAAAACAAGTAAGTTCTTTTGTTGTTGTCATTACTAGTAGCAATACATAGAAAAATATATGAACTTGTTGTTGTCCGTATGTACTAGAAAATGCATTGGGGGTATGTACTAGCAGAACATGCACACACAAATTAGGGACATATCTGGGCATCTCACATCACACACACATGTACAAATTGACATGGATGGCATCATTCATGGTACTAGAAGGAAAATAATCCTCCGTATACATCACACATATGAGCAGCCCACATCACTTATCACGAGCTCACCTTCGGTCAAATAGACGAGCTGCTTGGAGAGGCATAGAACGAGGTTGTGGCTGGTGCTCGTCGGCGGCTGAGGACGGCGAGAGGCAGCCGAGGACGACGAGTGTGGCAGATGTGGTGCTCGTCAGCCGCGGCGGACGGCGAGATGCAGAGGACGAGCACGGGGGACGAGTGCGGTGGACGTGCTGCTCGTCGAGGCTCACGCCGGTGGAGGGTTTGCGATGCTGGCCGTCGCTGGCTTGCTGGCTCCAGAACGAGGGGAATCGAGAGAACAGGGGACACGAGTCGGACCTGGACACGAGGGGAATACTTCGCGGTAGCAACTAGTTGTAATTGGGCTGAACTCTCGCTCCTACTTTTTTAGATTTGCAAATACCCAGCTCCTCAATTCCTCCAAAATAACAATGGGTTGGGCTGCCAGCTTCTTTTTTTCAGCTTCTGGAGTTCCTCCTTTCGGCCCAGCTCCGAACTTGGAGTTGGAGAAGTTGGGAGCTGGATATTTGACGAACACGCCCTTAAGAGGAATAAAATAAGTTGTATTGGAATTTTGGGTGAAAACTAAACTCAGCCATAGTCAGACAAGTGAGCATTAAACTTTCTTGGTGTTTTATAGTTTATGAAATTGACAGAAATTGTATTACTTGGTTCCTTGCATGTATTTTATTGATGACTAGTGCGCCTCAAATTGTTTCTATAATTTTTGTCTGCTTATATTATTTGCCTCGACGAGCAGTAATATAAACAACGACGATGAGTAAGTTCTTCTTATTTATATTATTTGCAGGGCCAGCTTGGACACGTCGTCTGATGGATAATAAGTTGCTGAATGTAGTGAGAGAAGGCAATGCGGATAAATTTAGGGGACTAGAACCAAACCAAGGGACACGAGAGAATGTGAGTGACCTGGATTCCATGATTCTCAGTGGAATCACCATTGATGGGGATGGTGTGCTCCATATTGCTGCTAGGTTTGGTTACCTGAGGCTAATCAAGGACATCCTATTCAAACTGGGAATGCTGCCACACCAATCTGATGCCGGCATATTAGCCGAGAGTAACAACTGGGCAAGCACGGTTATGTCAGAAGAGAGCAGCAGCCCAAATGCCACAGAGAGCAACAAGCGGGCGAATACAGTTATAGTAGAAGAGCGCTGCAACTCAAGTGCCGCAGAGAGGAACAACCAGACAAGTGCAGTTATAGCAGAACAGGGCCGCAGCCCAAGTGCCCCAGGGCCAGGGAACGATGCAGCTGAAACATGTGTCAGTATTGAATCAGCTGATCCTGTTCAGGTTGCCACTTTCCTGATGTTAAGAAACTGCAGTGGAGAGACGTGCTTGCATGAGGCAGTGAGGTCAGGCCATCAAGAACTTGTGGAGTTATTGATCTCAGTGGATGGCGATATGCGCAAGAAAAATGTGAACGATAATGAGCTGAAGAAGATAGCAGCACTGACACAGGTAGTTGATTATAGAGGTGTATCTCCGCTCTATTTAGCTACCGAATTACGCATGGATACGATTGTCAAGGTCCTCCTTTCGGATAATGTCAGTTCACCATCCTACGCTGGCCCTGGAGGAACTACAGCCCTGCATGCTGCCGTTCTCTTGGACGCAGGTACATGCGTCGCCGTCCCCATTTTTATAATACTCAAGTATTGTTTGGCACCATTAAAAAAAGCTACTCCCTCCGATCCATAATAAGTGTCGCTCATTTTGTACTAAATGAGCGACACTTATTATGGATCGGAGGTAGTATGTTATAAGAAATTAAGGTGTGTACTCTATCGACCTTGAAATTAAACCCTCAATATATACTGCAGAGCTGACGAAGCAGCTGGTGCTTTGGAAACCAGATCTACAAAGTAAAGCGGATAAAGTTGGCAACACCCCACTTCACTTCGTGGCATCAGCTGGAGTCCCAAGTGTTGCGGAGATATTACTACCACCACCTGATGCAAACCACCCCGACTCCACAGCCAATTTGGCAGCTCTGACAAAGAAATCCAATGGTTGGTATCCCATTCATGCTGCGGCCGCAAGTGGAAATCTTGGTGTTATCAAGCAACTTCTGAAAGTTTGCCCCGACTGTATGTGGGCCCGCGATGCCTCTGGCCAGAGCTTTCTACATGTTGCTGTTAGAGAGTGGAGTCTCAATGTGGTGGATTACGTATGCACGGAAAAAACTTTATTTCAGATTCTGAACATGACAGATCACGATGGAAATACTGCTCTTCATCTGGCTGTGAAGAGTGGGAATCAGCGCTCTTTCTGCAGTCTAATGAAAAACATGAGACTTTGTTTGAGTATCTCAAACAAGAAGGGGCGCACACCTCGAGATGTTGCCTCCTTCAACCTTGCACACGGACTCAGTTATTTCATGGTACGCATCCTTGCATGTATATTACCTACTGGACTATCAATTTTCATACAATATTGCACTCCCCTGTCTAAGGAACAAACCATTTGTTTCCTTGATGATGCCCCAGGATTCGAAAACATTGATATATCTTCACTTGAGACTGGCTCGAGCTGATTATGGTACTTATCGAGGGTATGAATTCACTGATAACATGACAGAAGATGTGTATGAGGCGAAACTATCCGAATCAATCAGCAAATGCGCGGGACTTATGGCTGTTTGCGCAGTTTTCATTTTGAATATGTCAGTTACCGCATTTTTTAGTGTTGCAGGGCCACGCATAGGGAACACTGGCCCCGTTGCTCCTTCTCCTGCTCCTGCTCCTGATTCTCGGAACCATCAGCCAATCCAAGATTTTAAATTGCTAATCATTTGGGATTCCATAGCATTTGTGTCATCTGCACTTTCTGCATTCTGCTGCATGTTTGCAGGGATTTATTCAATAGACATTAGGATGGGCCGTGCTTACCTTAAGTTAGCGGGCATCTCGCTCTACATCGCATCTTCTGCTATGGTTTGTGTCTTCTTAGAGGCAGCATACTCGGCGTACGCTCTATTTGATACCCGCATTACCAACTTCATCGGTTGATTGGTACTTATTTCATTTGTACCCATTGCCATGCCATTATTTGGCATGTTCACGCTTCACGTACGTACCTTATTGCACAGGCTCATACTCTTGACCATCATACTACCATCCAAAAAGTATATGCTTGAAAAATCATATGTTGCCCTCAACATTCTGAAGAAAACTTCTGGGTTTCTATCATACCGGCCCCTCAGGCGGTCAACCATTGATGATTGAAAGGCCCCGTTGGTGACAATCACTTTTGCGGCATGTGCTGCTGTAGCACTTCTCCCCATTTATTTGAGCGCTAAGCTATGCCGTGGTGATGTATTATATTATGTATTTCTTTTAATCGGTTAAGCTTGAACCATGTATTGAAGCTGCAAAATAATAATTGCACTCCTCCCTTAACTCTCTTTGTATATTAAAATCTGGAGTGCCTCAGCTGCATGAATTGCAATATCAATGTTTAGAATATATCATGACATTTGATTTTTATATTCGAACTTCTGTTATAGTGTTATGACAAGTGTGCTTGCAATGCAAACTCATATGTGTCTACCAGTCTGAGTTTTAGGTGATCATTAAACTTGTGAGTACACCGCTTCACTGATGATGATGACCCCGCTGGTAAACTTTCATTCCCCTGTGGTTTCTGCTCGGCGGTGTTGGTCTGTTCGCATCTGCTGCCGTTGTGGGAAGACAAGTAGTTCATACCGTCGATGGTAGCTGCAGCCGATCTCCACTCATCTGTTGTGTTGCTTGCTTCTCCTTGCAGCATGTCTCCTCAGGTCGTTTTATTCCGCCTCTTGAGTGTTTGGGCGAGTCATATATATATATATATACTTGTGAAGCTAATCAGATGAGGAAGATAGAGGTGCTTTTAAGATGCATTTGGTAAGCGCAACTAGCCCCATTGGCTGTTGAGTTTTTTAATTGCACATCTAGCGCATGCAGATCGACGACTCCATTGATACAGAGCAGCTACTCCCTTCGTCCCATAATATAGTAACGTTGTTTGAGCTAGCAGCAACGCCTGCCAACTCCTCAGGAGAAGTACACAAGCAAAAAGACACCTTCCCGGCTGCATGCTGAGCAAGTTCCCCATGGTGTTTAAAAACACATTCACAACAGCCTCACGTCCACACGCTTGCATCCATCTCATCTCAAATTCTCAAGCCTCATCTTCATTAGCTTCACCTCCAACTGCAGTACGTACCGTCCGCCAAAATTTCCAGTGACCGCTACTTTTCACTGCTCGTCGCTGTTCGGCATGTATGGTCTGGAATCCCTATACTGATTGTTTTTTTTAATATAATAAATGGTGTTTTATTACTTGATCCTTTCATCTTTGAAAGAGTGTACTTTCAACTTTATTAAACTTTGACCGTGATTATATAAAAAAATGCATCAATATTTATACCACCAAATTAGTATCTCATTAGATTCGTTATGAAGTATATTTTTATTATATAATTTTTTTATTTTATAAGTATTGTCATATTTTTGTGTAAACTCGGTCAAAGTTTAAAATAGTTTGATTCTCTAAGAATTTTGGAAGTACACTCTTTCAAGGACGGAGGGAGTAATAGTTAAGCACTACATTAGGCCTTTGCATCTACTACTAATATATAAAACGCCAGAGGTGCTGATCCAAATAATCTTGTCCATCCATTGTCTTATATCCAATGAACCAGGGCTAACCCATGTTTAGCGGGAGCACAACACAATCTCACTCCCACAAAACGTACCGTTTCGATAACTATAATCCCGTTGCTGTCTAATCCTCCCACCATCCACGCCCTGACCCCGCCGCCGCCTGCGACCGCCCCACCAAGACCCCTCCCTGCCGGTCCCTGCCACCGCCGGCACCAAACCCCTCCCCGCCGACCCATCACCACCCCATCCCGCAGGCCCACCAACCCCCTCCCATTCGACCTTTGCATAACTAGAAAGCACACAGCCACACCAAATCCGAAAAAAAGAGAGAAGTATAAAACACAGCGAAATACAAGCATTCGGTAGAGTTGTTTATCGTCGTCGACGGAGGAGGTCCAATCCGTAAATTATGTTTCCATTCACATTGGAAAAAATATCCCTCGCCGTGTCCTCTAACAGTATACATGCCTTCATAAACAGGTCGAGATACCCCACACATTGTAGAGACGATCATGGACGAAGAATACTAGTACACCGATAGATAACCTGTAAAATGGAAGTTGTGTTATCATTATAAATCTTATCATTTATAGATAGCCATAGAAACCAAATAATAGAAAGCGTCCTCACCCTAAGAGGAGTTATAAACCTGTGATTAATCATATGCAACCAGTTGTCGAAAATGTTAGCAACGCTGCATGGGTGATACATGACAGAAGCTACTTGGATGACTGACCAAATAGAACGAGCAAATTTACATTGAAAGAACAAATGCTTAATTGTTTTGTCATGATGGCACAAAACACATTGTGCACTACCATGGCAATTCCTCTTGATAAAATTATCTTTAGTAAGAATCACTCCTCTACGAAGATACCATGCAAATATTCTTATTTTCAGTGGTATCTTCATACGCCAGATTTCCTTATTATTATGGAGTGGTATCTTAGGTTGGATTAGATCTATATACATAGAATCTAATGTGAATTTATCATTCTGTTGTAAATTCCATCGAAATTTATCGAACCCTGGTGACAACTGAATTGTGGATATGCGTTGTACCAATGTATTCCACGATTCTCGTCTAATATGGATTAAATCTCTTCTGAACATCACGTTGGTAGGGAAGGTTTCCATAACTGTGGCAATACTCTCCCCCTTATGACGAACAATGTTGTATAAAGCAGGATATTTTTTCCGAAGAGTGATATTACCCAACTACTTATCCTCCCAGAATCTAATCTTGGATCCATCCTTAATAGCGAAGGATCCAAAACGAAAGAAGTATTTCTTTGTGGCCATCAATCCGTCCCAAAAGTGTGAGTCCCCAGGCTTTCAAAGTATTTGGGATACTGCCTTGGGACCAACATATTTCCTCCTTAGGAGGGTTTGGCATGCACCTTCCTCAGACAAAATTTTAAATAGTCCTTTGCCTAAGAGAGCTGAATTTTTGACCTCAAGATCATCGATTCATAATCCTCCTTGATCATTGGGTCAGCAAACCACGCTCCATTTCGCCAGTCGATACTTCCTCCTCCCGTTATCTCCTTGCTAAAAGAATCTAGATCGGAGACAGTCCAATCTGGTCGGCCACATATACTCAAATTACTTCAAAACAAGCACACTTAACTTTAAGAATTTTTAGATGGACTTTCAAAAAGGAAGGTGTGTCTTATTGATATGATTAATCTATCATTTATATTCATTTGGATGCATATCGCATAACTTGTGCTAAGAAACAAACATACATTAAAAGTTTCCTAAGCCTGCTTACATAGCATTTTTACCTATGTGAAGGAGAGAGATAAAAAAATAGAGGAGCTGCCTCTCATGCAAAGACCAGCCTCTACAAGCGCTCCTAGGTACAAACATTTAATGAAAGAAGAAAGATAACGATTTTTTTAAAAAAAAACTTATAACCTACCTTATAGTCAACCCTATCGTATGATTAATTATTAATGCTAAATTTTAAGGGATAATTACATTTTTTCCCCTAACTTGAGCCATCACCTGGGATTTGCCCCTAATTTTTGAGTATGCTCAGAAATACCCCTCATCCGTTTGTGTCCCTTAAAAGAATCCCCTTCCGTGTCGTTTCCATTAGGTCAATGGTCTTTGACCGGTAACTGGACGCCTGTTAGAGAGTTTTGCCCCTGCTTCTTACATGTGGGGCCTCAAAAACATTGCATAGTTATGTTTTTCTCTTTCTCATGCTCTCTCCCCTAATCCTCTCTTCCCCCATCCCAATGCCCGACTCTCTCTCTCTCTATTGCATGGGCAACCGGTGAGGCGCCGACACCTCTGTTGGGAAACGTAGTAGAAAACAAAAAAATTCGGCCTACGAATCAAGAACCCAAGATCATCCAAGAAGATTGCATACAAGGTTTTAGGTCATGGCTCACCAACCGATGTAGCGGAAGTAGAGTTGGTGAAGACCGTCGGTGCAGATCCCCGCAGCTAGGAATTTCAATGACCTCCCAACCGCGAGGATATCGATCCCTCGAACCGTCCCGCGATCTAGTCCCACGGACAAGTCCCACGAACAAGCTCCTCGAAGAAGGGTCGAAGGTACGACCCCTCCATTAGTATCCACACATCCCGTAGTAGCAATCCAGCAGCGCTCCGCCGTCCAGAGATGAACGTCACCGAGAAAACTAGAGGGAGAAAACCCTAACGGATTCCGATCTAGAACAGCGTCTAAACCGGGGTCTAATTGTGGAGCAACGGGGTTTAGAGGAGGGGGGAGGCGCATAGGGCTTGGGGACAAGTTGTGTTCCGCCCCCCACCCCTCCCCCACATTATATAGGTGGCCAAGAGGCACCTTGGCCGGCCAAGGGAGGTGTGGAGTCCCTATGGGACTCCTACTCCCAAAGGGAGTCCTTCCCACCGGGGAATCCTACTCCAAAGTGTATTGCAATCCTACTTGGAGTAGGATTGCTCCCTTATGGCGCCCCCACCCCATGGCCGACTTGGGCAGACTAGGTGGCTTGCCCCCCAAGGCCAGGGGCGCAGGGGAGTGGGTGGTACTGCCCGGAACCTTCTGGAACCTTCCATGACCTTCTAGAAGCTTCCAGGACCTTCCGGGACATACCGGGACCGTTTCGGGACATTCCGGACACTTCTGGAGCACTTCCAGGACCTTACGAGACCGTTCTCGGACATTCCGGAGCCATCCGAATAGTTTCCAAGACCATCCGAGTTACATTTTAAGCCACCCGATGACCGCGAAGGTTGTCGGGACGCCTAGCGATTATCCGGAAACTATTCCAGTTGATCCAGGACTTCCCCAGTACCATTCTCATATGTTCCGGAACCACCTGGGACTACTCCGGAGTGATCCCGACATAACCTTAAATACCCAGAACTACTTCTGGTGCCCTGATGAACAATTCCATAAATCTCCGGAACTACTTCCGGTACCCGTATGAACTATTCTGCTTTGCTTCCACTAAACCTTCTACCATTCTAGTATTCTAACAGACTATTGCTCATTAAGTGTGTGACCCAATAGGTTCGGTATAATGCGGACATGACTCAGAACATCTTTCGGACATAGGTCAACAGCCTTTTGTCAATAGCCAATAATCAACAGCGGAGCCATGGACACCCATGTTGACTCCCGCACATACATGCAGAAACTTCGAGTGAACCATTATGTTTATTCATGTACCATTCCCTTTGCTTCGCGATATATGAAAAAGTTAGAGGAGAGAAGTTTGGAACCCATGTGTAACAACTTTTGAACACAAGCCACTCGTTATCCTCTCTGCTCTTTTGTCCATTTTCTCGTTATCGTATTCCGGTATCCCCGTGACTGAATCACAATGCGTCTGGCCAGACTATAATGGATACCGTCATACTGAGTGGGCCCAAAGTCAATATCTCTTCATCGTGAAGGAGCAAATCCCATTCTTGAACTATCACAGTCACTAGCCACACCATCTGACATACCCAGAACTTATTTTACTACTTCCCATTTACGGGAGGATTCATCTAAGAACCAAAGCATGTCTTCCTGTGTGAAGTAACTCGATACTCTCATGGTCTAAGGAATTACGTATATGATAACATTTCATGATATGACTTATAACGTTGTTACGATGTGATCTCTAAGTATATCATTCAATACTGGGGTCGGTTCAACATCATTGTTCTGCTAACAATATGTTCCCATTGCTACTGACATCCTTGTTACAAGAACAATGTCCATAATTAAGAAAATGTAATCATCGGTTAGCACATGAGCTGGTCTTAGAGGCTAAACCAGGAACTCTTGGTGTTTACATTTCCACACATGCAAGTGAGTTTTCTTCTGAATCTCATAGTCAGGGTCATTGCAATTATAGCACAGAAATATAAACATTAATTACGAACGTGGAAATATATATAATAAAATTTCATTATTGCCTCTAGGGCATATTTCCAACAGTCTCCCACTTGCACTAGAGTCAATAATATTGTCAGTGCTTGAGCACTTTACACCTCTGGCATACCGGTGTAAGAAATGCTTCATTTATGGTATAGACTTCATCTTCGGATCTGAGGTTTTAGGCCCGTTTGTATCTTGCATATCTTCGCGTTTTCACGCTATCATAAAATTCACTAATTTTATCAGTTTAGCTTTGTATATGTTTGAATCATTTGGCAGGACCTTGGTTCCTTTAGAATAAGTCATGAAATCATTCATCAATGTTCCATGCGCTTCAATCATCTAGGAAACCATACCATGTTCATAAATGAAATGATGATTCAAAATACCCTCCCTTGTTACTTCTTTAAGCAACAATATACTTAGCCTCTGTTATAGAATTCGCCATAGTATCTAACTTAACGCAGTTCCTCCATACTGTGCCACCCTTACGTGTGAAACACATAATCCCAATTAAAATCAAAAAACGGTCAGAGTAAGTATGAAGACTGAATTGGTGTAACTGTTTACATCAAAATTCAGCTTGTGTAACTTGTTACAACGAGCTCTTCATTATCTCCATTTTCCGAGAAACATATCTTATCTATCATAAGTTTAACTTTTCACTGTTTGTCCAATGATCATCATATTTATCACTTTGGTATCTTGCTCACAACCTTTTGGAGCGCTGGAAATATCTGGTCGTTTTACATATTATGGTGTACATGATTAATCCAAACACAAAGGTGAGTGAAAACCAATTCATGTGTTTTGCTTATCTGTGTTCATGAACACCGATTTCCGCAAACAACTTTTTCACCATGACCTCGGCAAGAACATCCTTCTTGGCGTATTCATACTAAACTACTTTAGTATCATGTCAACATGTAATGTTGGCTTTAGCATGATCAGACACTCACTATCTACATAGATCATTGTGCTCAATACTAATGCTATATTAGCCCAAGTACTTCAGCCATCCCTGTTTGAACGGTCTAAGCATCATATCTTTTTTCTTTTCACTTCCGCTGCATCGTCCGCTCATCAGAAATAGCTGCATTAGCCAGGGCGGAACTTCATTAATGAAAGGATTTGCACTGCCCCACCGTGCCGTAGGGACGAACTTCAATAGCCCATCATAGCACTCTCAGTCAGGGGGTTAGGGAATGAAAAACTATTTCCAATAAAGTCCTTATTTGTGTCAAGAAATTTATATCATTTCTAATCAACAATATGTCATCTACATAAGGTTTTAGAAATATTATTTAGCTCCCACTTACTTTCTTGAATATTCAAGCATCTTCTTTATTCCTGATGAAAACAAACTCTTTTGGCAATTTCATCACGACGAAAATTCCAACTCCATTATGCCAGCTTCAGTCCATCACTGGATATCCAAGGCTTGCATCTATTTTAGCATCCTTTGAATCGACAAAACATTCCGGTCGTATCACGTATACGTCCTTTTTTATATATTTCGTGTAGGAACTTTGTTTTGACGTTCATTCTACCATATCTTAGAAATGAGATATGTAGTAATTGCTAGTATAACCCGAACTGACTAAAGCATTTCTACGGTCGACACTATTTCGCCGTAGTCAACTTTTGAACTTGCTAGAAAACAATTTTCCAATGAGTTGAGCTTTATGGATAAAACAATTTCATCCGAATCAATTATAGATCCATATATATATTCAAAACTTGGTAGTCTGTCGGAGGGTCTACCAAGTTCAAAACTTGACTTACTTCCATGGATACTATCTCGGATTATTTGGCATTTATCCAAATCCCGGAGTCAGGGCCCATCAACGCTTCTTTGTATATCACATGTTTATCATTGTCAAACAATAATATCTCGTTTTACATATCATGAATGTTTGTACGAGTTTTATCTAACCTGTGTGGTTCAGCTGCGCACTTCTCTGAAGATTCAACAATCTTTGACAAGTTGCACTGTCCTCCCACTCACTCTTTTGTAAGAAACTATTTTTCTTCAAAACACATTGTTCTTAACAGCAAACAGTTTTGTTTTTGTGTAGTGATAGAGGAATATCAAAACTTTTGGCATAACCTTAACAAAGTAGCACTTATCTGATTTGGGGTTTTGAGCATGTCAAACATATGCCTCATATACCCAAATTTTAAGAAAAGACAACATTGTTTTAACAGTCCATACCACATCTCATATGGTGTCATTTCAACAGATTTGATGGTGCTCTTTTC
Organism: Bromus sterilis; assembly: GCA_950022295.1. Taxonomy (NCBI): domain Eukaryota; kingdom Viridiplantae; phylum Streptophyta; class Magnoliopsida; order Poales; family Poaceae; genus Bromus; species Bromus sterilis. The sequence continues at coordinate 377,013,253 of OX465598.1, forward strand.
AGTGTAAAAGCCGTAGTCACTAACGCATAACTTTAATAAGTATAATGGCAAATTGATAAACGTCATATTTGATCTTACCGTGTCATACATGGCTTGATTACATCTCTCGAACACTTTACTCATAGTGGTGTTCCGGGAGACGCAAGTTATGACACTTCTTCACAACTCATCAGACGTTCGCTAAACTTGTAACTCAAATATTACTTTCTACAATCTAATTTGCAGAAGCTTTATTTTCTTGTTACAATGAATTTCTATTTCACTCTAAAATTCCTTAAACATTTCAAAGATTTCAGAAGTATGTCTCTATTGAACAGATATCCACATATCTACTTCAACTCATGAGTGAAGATAGGGAATCCACTGCACACAACTACACTTATTGGACTACACACGTCATCATGTATGATTACCAATGGTTTAGTTGCCCGTTCATGTATGGCCTATCAACGGTGTTTTAGTCACATTACTTCGAGACAAAGATCGCAAGCGTCAAGTGATTCACAATCATATGACTCGAAAGTCCATCACTTATGGAAATTCTTCATGCAAGTTATGTCACTTGTGATAAACGGCAGTGCCACATCTATGTGGTATTTCTGTCAGTCTTGCGACGTTTAGCGTCAGTGTTATGGATGTTTAGTATTATTATCAAGATTCATAACATACAACCTATTCATAATGGAAGTATGGCCTTTACGTTATTCATAGCTTTGAACAACTCTCTTGCAACAAACATGATTCAAAATGATGTTTTGAAACAAGGCTAAAGTGTAGTAACAATTTACTCAACTCTAAAATGAATTATGAAGATAATCATAGAGTCAACACACGGTATAGTAAACCTTTTACCGTGTTCCCGAGCGTGTCAAAACTCATCATTAGCTAGTCATAAAGGCCATAGTATTTCTTGCATCGAGTTGCAACAATATGCAATCGATGTGATATTCCGGTGATCAACAGTTTAATCACAATATACAGAATCAACAATTAACTGCTTAATCATGATTCCCAAGAATTACATCTCTTGACCATCAATGAATTCATCTATAACTCCGTATGACTTTCATTTCTGAGCTGGTTATTCCAGTCTTCTTTCGTTTTGCCTTTATACGTATCATAGTTCTGTTTCCAATGTCACTCCTACTCACAAAATCTCACACATGATTAAGGGTGGCGCAGGCCATGGACTTTCCGGCGTGTAAGTCTTACTAACACCCTATGGAACTTCCTTTCCCTTAATCATCATATGATCAGTGTTCTTCTAGATCCCACACTTATCAGTTTTGTTTAGAGCACAGTGAACATTTTCACTAATGCTTACAATCATACATTGTACTAGATATCTTATATCCAACATTAATTGTCTTACTACTGAAAACAATTTTCAGTTCCATGAATATAACATAACTATCCCAAACGTTTCGAAGTTCGGGTTTCATGGTGGTGAAGACAATGCACTTAGCTGTGGTGGAATTCTAGCATTTTGGATTATGGACGTAAGTCACATCATCCATAGCATCAGCGGGAGAGCATAAAAAATTTACGATAGGACAAGATCCTTCTCGACACTATTGAGGATAGTCCTCACAATACGGTACCAATCGTAAAGTTTTTACCAGATAATACAGTTAATCAAAATCAATTGGGAAGGTGGTAACGCGAGCCATTATTCTACAACGATAATGCAAATACTAAGACTTTTCATAATTAAGTTGCACTTGTGATTAATCAATTTAATTACTTAGTGCGCTCCCACTCAGATCAATATCTCTAGTAATTGATGCTGGAGTGATTCAAGATCCGATTCAATCGTCCGCCATTGATGTGACATCACTGATGACTTAGACTGAACCGGTAGGCCAACTTGCCAATCACGCCAAAGGTGATTCTTGTTCATCTTTCGATGGGCGTGTTCCGGTAGAAAACTTTTATCCAAACCGTCAAGACAACCAAGTGTAATTGCAGTGTGTTCTTAACACACCCGCCTTTTATGCGTCACACCGTGTGCACCCATGTGACATGACCTGCTCCGGTGTGAAACATAGTATAGACGGTGCTACAGTTGGAAGAACACTATCAACTTGATATTGTTTTGCGAGAGATCACCCTAATAAAATACGACTACCGCGCATCAAACAAGGGTGCATCAAAGGGATAAACATCACAGGCAGTTCATAAAATTATGTGATATAGTATAGCCCTTTGCTTCGTGAAGTCTTCATTGTCTTCACGTCGTCGTGGTTGAAGTCACCGTGTCCACCAACTTTGTCCTTGGCGCCACGGCTTCCGGCATGTGCGTCGGGGTCCACCTCCGCATCGTAGATCATCACCTTGCATCTATCTATTGCTTTGCCTCGAGCTAATAAACAGTTCTGGCACGCAGGCCATAATTAAGTGACAATCATATGACTCCAGTCATCATGCCGTACCACGACACACAGGTCGCGAATAAATATTACATCATATAGCATCTCATACAAACACATTGCAAATCTTGAAGGCTATACCACATCACATGCATACTCTGCAAAAACAAGTTAGATCGCTATCTACACGGGTTGTTGCAAATTTTATCGTGGTTGATTAGCAGGTTACATGCAAATGTTGTTCCCTAAACAAACCAAACACGATACTTCAATGTTGCTAGTTTAACGTTCGGAGTGCGTGTAGCAACTAATGCCACAAGCCAAACTTCGTTAAACGCGTGACCCCCGTGTGGATTTGAGTTCATAAAATCCACAAGCCCCTCCATGTTAAATCTTCTATTGCGAGATTAAGATGAGATCCAAGGAGTTTGATGTAGACCATGATCAAGCAACCAGCATACTGAAAGCAGCATAGAGGGATCGATGGAAAACTCAATCCTTGTAGCAAAACCTCAACTTGCCATCAAGCATAGAAAAAATCACATGACAGGGAAGCAACAAGAAAATCAATGCCTCATATCACACATATGATCTAGACCTAAACATGCATCTAATCAAGGATCGCTCATGATACCACTGTTGGGAAACGTAGTAGAAAACAAAAAATTTCGGCCTACGAATCAAGAACCCAAGATCATCCAAGAAGATTGCATCCAAGGTTTTAGGTCATGGCTCACCAACCGATGTAGCGGAAGTAGAGTTGGTGAAGACCGTCGGTGCAGATCTCCGCAGCTAGGAATTTCAATGACCTCCCAACCGCGAGGATATCGATCCCTCGAACCGTCCTGCGATCTAGTCCCACGAACAAGCTCCTCGAAGAAGGGTCGAAGGTACGACCCCTCCATTACTATCCACACATCCCGTAGTAGCAATCCAGCAGCGCTCCGCCGTCTAGAGATGAACGCCACCGAGAAAACTAGAGGGAGAAAACCCTAACGGATTCCGATCTAGAACAGCGTCTAAACCGGGGTCTAATTGTGGAGCAACGGGGTTTAGAGGAGGGGGGAGGCGCATAGGGCTTGGGGACAAGTTGTGTTGCGCCCCCCCACCCCTCCCCCACATTATATAGGTGGCCAAGAGGCCCCTTGGCCGGCCAAGGGAGGTGTGGAGTCCCTATGGGACTCCTACTCCCAAAGGGAGTCCTTCCCACCGGGGAATCCTACTCCAAAGTGGATTGCAATCCTACTTGGAGTAGGATTGCTCCCTTATGGCGCCCCCCACCCCATGGCCGACTTGGGAAGCCTAGGTGGCTTGCCCCCCAAGGCCAGGGGCGCAGGGGAGTGGGTGGTACTGCCCGGAACCTTCTGGAACCTTCCATGACCTTTTAGAAGCTTCCAGGACCTTCCGGGACATACCGGGACCGTTTCGGGACATTCCGGACACTTCTGGAGCACTTAAAGGACCTTCCGAGACCGTTCTCGGACGTTCCGGAGCCATCCGGATAGTTTCCAAGACCATCCGAGTTACATTTTAAGCCACCCGATGACCGCAAAGGTTGTCGGGACGCCTAGCGATTATCCGGAAACTATTCCGGTTGATCCAGGACTTCCCCAGTACCATTCTCATATGTTCTGGAACCACCTGGGACTACTCCAGAGTGATCCAGACATAACCTTAAATACCCAGAACTACTTTTGGTGCCCTTATGAACAATTCTATAAATCTCCGGAACTACTTCCGGTACCCGTATGAATTATTCTGCTTTGCTTCCACTAAACCTTCTACCATTCTAGTATTCTAACAGACTACTGCTCGTTAAGTGTGTGACCCAATAGGTTCGGTATAATGCGGACATGACTTAGAACATCTTCCGGACATAGGTCAACAGCCTTTCGTCAATAGCCAATAATCAACAGCGGAGCCATGGACACCCATGTTCTCTCGCACATACACGAAGAAACTTCGAGTGAACCATTATGTTTATTCATGTACCATTCCCTTTGCTTCGCGATATATGACAAAGTTAGAGGAGAGAAGTTTGGCACCCATGTGTAACAACTTTTGAACACAAGCCACTCGTTATCCTCTTTGCTCGTTTGTCCATTTTCTCGTTATCGTATTCCGGTATCCCCGTGACTGAATCACAATGCGTCTGGCCAGACTATAATGGATACCGTCATACTGAGTGGGCCCAAAGTCAATATATCTTTATCGTGAAGGAGCAAATCCCATTCTTGAACTATCACAATCACTAGCCACACCATCTGACATACCCAGAACTTATTTTACTACTTCCCATTTACGGGAGGATTCATCTAAGAACCAAAGCATGTCTTCCTGTGTGAAGTAACTCGATACTCTCATGGTCTAAGGAATTACGTATATGATAACATTTCATGATATGACTTATAACGTTGTTACGATGTGATCTCTAAGTATATCATTCAATACTGGGGTCGGTTCAACATCATTGTTCTGCTAACAATATGTTCCCATTGCTACTGACATCCTTGTTACAAGAACAATGTCCATGATTAAGAAAACGTAATCATCAGTTAGCACATGAGCTGGTCTTAGAGGCTAAACCAGGAACTCTTGGTGTTTACATTTCCACACATGCAAGTGAGTTTTATTCTGAATCTCATAGTCAGGGTCATTCAATTATAGCACAGAAATATAAACATTAATTACGAACGTGGAAATATATATAATAACATTTTATTATTGCCTCTAGGGCATATTTCCAACAACCTCATCCCTACCCCCTTGTCCCCGATGCTGCCAAGCCCGCCCTCTCCTCCTCCACCTTGTCATCCCCAACACCCCTCACTCGTCCCCGTCGTCGAGGGTCATCCCAATGCCCGACTCTCTCTCTCTCTGATGGGCGGTCGGTAAGGCGCCAACGCCTGCCTACCTCATCCTCCCAGGCATTGCCCTGACTACCCCCTCCCCATCCTCCTTCTCGTCCCTGTCGTCGAGGGCCCAAGCTCCTCTCCGAACGTTGCCCCACCCCCGAGCTCACGACACCGCTCCCTCGCTCACGACGCCTCCATCCTCTAACTTGCTCGCGACGCCTGCTATCAGTATTATCCATCCGGATCCGTCTTTTTCGAAATTCACCGCCGTCGGCAGTGGCGGAATCGGTGACCTCCCGCCCAAGCCGTGTCCAATGTCCCCATTCTCAATTTGTTTTAAATAATTAACTTAATTACTATTTATTTATTCTTTTAATAATTTCATAAAAAAAGCAATAATAATTCTAGTCTAACTTGTTTATTCACATCTATTTTTATTTTTTTTGTGGGGCCCCACATGTAAAAATACCAATAAAAATCGAAACAAAATTAAGAAAGTCAATGAAACCCAAAAAAACCAAAACCAACTAAAAAATGTGAATAATGAAACCCAAGAAGGAGGCAAAGAAATAACCATAAAAACTCTGAAAAACAAAGAAAAACGAAGAAAGAAAGCAAAGAATAGCGAGAATGGAGAATGGAAAAGGTAAAATCAGTAAATTCAAGAAAGAAAATAAGAAAACCAATAAAAAAGAAAATTAAAAAATTGTAAAGAAATAAAGAATCAAAAAGAAAAAAACGAAAAAATAAGAAAATATCGGACCATACCAATGAACAGTAGGGAACCAGGAGGGAACGAGAAAGCCATTGAATATATGTAAAAACACCGAATCGACTCGACCCAGAAATGAAGTTAAGAGTAACGATGGGATAGATCCTTCCATCTCGCTATAAGTGAGTTATAGTTCTAGCGCATTTATCTTTCAGCGCGATCACTAGTGAAGAGTACCCTTAGCGATGGTAACCCCTTTTTTTGGTGGTGAAAAGTGGTGCACTATATGTGTGTCAGATGTCTCAACCTAAAAGGTTTTTTCTTTTAGATTAATATCGTCAAATATTTTATATTTTGAACCGTGCGTCTAAATTACGAATTGTCTTCATCGTTGAAGTTTTAGCGTCGAGATCTTCCAAACTGGGTCCCATGTTAAAATATTTTAAAAACTTTTTTCATGGAAAACCCAAAAAAAGAAGATGAAACCAAAAAAGAAAATAAACCAAAATCAGGAGAAACCCAAAAACCATGGATGCACATATTTTTGATGAAGTATATTTTTCTCTTTTTGGAAAGAGCATATTTGCATCTTGTGAATGCATAAATTTCTTCTCGTTAAAGAACATATTTTTGATGAACTTTGCTTTATCTGTTTTCAAAATCATAGATTTAACTTTCACATAGAGGCACATATTTATTTTTAGTGGAAGTATAAATTTTCTTCTCACGAAAGCATATATTTTTAATGAACTCTCTTCTTACTTTTTGAAAATTACTTAATTTATTTTTCATAAAATCACTGATTTTTGTTTGTCAAAACCCAAAGGATACCAAACAAAATTCCAAACTCCAAAAATAAAACAACAAATGCATGCAATAAACAAGACAAAAAATGAAATTCCATGGATGATTCTACCAAGTGACACGTGCGGGAACTTGGCGTCCGCTAACATTGTGTCTAAAGTGATACCCGTCAGTTAGGTGCCCCGTCTTTAAGGGAAAAATGTCGCATAAAATAAAATAAAAATGTTTGCATGAGTGGTCCAAGGGGGACATGCCTGTTTGTACGGGTGAGTGGATGGAAATCACATCAAATTCGATCGAGAACACCGATTGAGATTAGTTGAACTTTTTTCAGAGCTAACTCGACTCCAAATTAATCAAGACATGTGTGAGTCAACCAAAGGGAAGAATTTTGATTTAGACAGACATTCTAAAAATCTTTCCTTCTTATTGAATCATTTTATAAGTCAATCTCTTTATTTATCTTTCGGTAGCGACCGAAGGGGTCACTCGCCTAGTGAGCAAAAATAAGCCTTGAAGCTGAGGGTTGAAAGGTATCTATTTATCTTTCAGGGAAAAAAAACGATGCACAAACGAAATGGGCTCTGGACGTCGGCCCAGTTGACCGCAGCACACTGGACAGTGGACACCATGCTCTGATTTTTTTTTCCTCTCGCTCACAAAACAAAAGAAGAAGAAAAACAAAAGAAAAAAAGAAGATTGGCTAAAAAAAAAAGACAGATCCCCAAAGCTCATACGTCGCCGGCGACGTACCTCCGCCGCCGATCTCCCCGTTCTTTCCCCCATCCTCCGACCTCATCCTCGCGCGGGGATTCAGCGGCCGCCATTTCCTTTCGCCGCCTGCGGGAGAGGCAGGCTGAATCTGAATGGGAAGCATCGGCATGGACGATTCGTCCAAACACTCCCGGTGGGGTGACGACGGACGACCTTCTACCACGCCGCCATTCTTTGAGCGGCCACAGGGGATAGTGTTGAGTGATCAGCGCTGCCCAATTCCAAGGTTGAACCGTGATTCTGAAGCTGAATCTACCTCTTCCTTTTGAGCCAGACAGAATCCATCTTCATCTCCCTCTCTTTGTGTATGCACCAGGGGAGCTTATACAGAGCACTTCATGGTAAGCATCAAGATGATGAAATACGCCTCCTGTTGGATCCCTAATTAATCTCTTGCTAAGTAGACTAATACTCTGTAACTCCGACTGCTCTGCCAGGCAAGTGCGACAATAATATTCAGTCTTATCTGTTCTTCACATTGTAGAAGGCACCTGAATTTCTGAATGAAGGTGGTGTCACCTGAGCTGCGATCTCATGGTAAGTTATCCACAGTATGCATCATTGTAATTGGCTAGTTGCATGCATCTAGTTTCAATATTATCAAAAATTAAAAGGGTCTTTTGAATCGCCTTTCGCACATTAATTGTTCATAGGAGTATATTGTTTGCATTGGTTACTATATACCTCTCCCTGCCTCCTAATAAAAGGGATTCCATGCTTACAATCCATCAACAATTCCTACCTTAGTGTTTCCTATGTTCCACTAGACTATCTCCCAACGGCTTGCTTTCAAGGATTTCATATGCCTCTCGACATGGAAGCGCTAACCCAACCATGCAACAGTGTCTCCATAGCTTTGTCGACATGCTATTTTTTGTGAGGAACATAGAAGCTCACTATCAGAAAAAATAAACATTAAATGGAAATGAAACTCAATGAGGAAGAGGCAACCCGTGAGCCAGAAAAGGAAGCAATATATATTATATATACTCCTATTCCATAGTGTAATCATGCACTCATTTTCCTGTACAAAAATACTGCTGCATGCTTTTGTTCTGTGAAGCTGCCACCAGAAATGAACATACAGAAAAAATAGACTACTGTGCATACAAAAATGTGCTCGCCTTAGAGATGCCTCCAAAAAATGAAAAAGGAGTCAAGGATCTGTGAGGCACAGAAAGCCTGCAAAGAAAGCCCGGTGTATTTGTGTTTCCAGCCCTTGAGAGTTGCTAAATTAGACAATCTTGAACCAATGTGTATGCTGAACTACTATGTAATAAGTAGATGTTTGGCCCCTCCTCCTTTTTCCGGGCTTGTGACCCGCTATGCAACATGAAGTGGACTATCATATTGGCATAGGCGGAGTTACACCCCACTATCTTGAATTAGAAAACACATATGCACACACCTGCCTCCTAATTAAAATCCCCCCAAACCCAAAAATAAATAAATAATTGTGGCCTTATTTCCTAAGTTAACAACCAAACAACAGAGAACTCGAATCCACAAAGTAAACAAAAAAATTTGTGTGATTTTCATCGTTCTGTACCACAAAAGACAGTGAAACAAGCAAACATTTTTTTCCATCCACGAGACTGATGCGCTTACTGGCAGATCTGGTATGGGTATTTTCTCGTAAATTTTCAACTGTGGCGGTAATATCGGCATCTCCTTCTCATTACTTTGAGCAGAATCACCAGAATAAAGTATGATCAGTTCTTCAAAGGCTGGTTCCTGGCGAATAACAAAATGGAATCATGTATCTTCATTGCAGACTATTTTGATAGAGTAACATTTCTGTAGCTTATGAGCATCCCTAGTGAGTACAAATAAACATCTGAATATTGTCAGTTTGCTATATATGAAAAGTGTGTCGGAAACTTAGGGAAAATGTTGCGTCCATCATATGTTTACATTTTAATTGTTTCATGTGTTTATGCTTAATTATCCAGGGTGCTTCATGGCCATATGTCAGACTACAGAGTGCATGCCAGTTCAGGATTCGAGCATATAATAATGCTCGAACCACTCTACCTTCTCTTTTTCACACAACATGGTGAGTACTTCACAATCATAATATAAATAGTTATTATTCATAACCTACTTGTAAGAAAGGGTGTTCAGATATAAAATATTACATACCTGGAGAGTAGACTTGTAAAATAAAATCCCAAAAGAAGCTTCCATCATCTCCCAAATAATGTTGTCAATAGGTTCTCTCCTTTCTGGCTGCCATATGTTTACAAGGGTAAATCTAGGCAAAAAATTCTGCCTGAACGGAAAGCAGAATATACCTCGTAAATTTGTGAAAATACAGTGGGCGTAGGCACCACAAATAAACAGGGAAAACCCTATAAACAATATATATAGGAAAAGAAACAAATCGATGAGAAAGGGTGACAACGGTACTTCTGGTAATAGCTCTGGTGTAAGGTTATCCCGGGAATAGTTTGCTATCAACAAAGTGAATTCAATGCGCAAGTTTGCTTTTTCAGCCAAAGCTTCAATTTGTCAATCCAAATCTGAAATGATGTATCAAACTACAGGCAGAAGGTATTGACTCCTGACCTTTACATCAGATTTCTTATACATAAACTCAGACACTGGAAGTGAACATTGCCATACCTGATACAGTGATACTTCTTTCACCCGTTAGGAAACTGGATGTCAGCCAGAGGTGGGTATGACAGCTAGTTCCCATCGGTAAACTGGATGGCATATATAGCTGCACCCTCAGGGAAAATAAACATTGAATGGAAATGGAACTTTAAGAGGCAAAATGCGAAGTGCAAAAAATCCGACGTGTACTCTGGTTCTGCAAATGCTACAGGTAATGGGCACAATCAACCATAAGAAGATATTATGATCACACAATTTCATAATAAGCAGAGTTTGCCCCCTCCTCCTTTATCCGGGCTTGGGACCGGCTATGCAACATGAAATGTAACATCATATTAGCATAGGCGGAGTTACACCCCCCACTCCACACACCCCCATATACACATCCAAACCCTCAAAACCCAAAACCAAAAACCAAAGAACAATCCAGTGTGTTTGTGTATGCTGAACTACTACATTATAAACTCGAACAAGAAAATAAACTGCAATGCTAGAAATAATGTACAGGATACAATCAACTGTAAGAATAGAAAATGTCTCAGCACTTTGTAACTATTTTGTAATAAGTAGATGTCTGGCCCTTCCTCCTTTTTTCCGGTCATGGGACCGGCTATGCAACAAACCGGAGTATCATATTGGCATAGGCGGACTTCACCCCCCTCTCCCTCAAATCAGTATGCAATCCCCCTTTCAACTGCGTCGGCAGCATCTGCATCTTCTTCTCATTAGTTTGAGCAGAATCATCAGAATAAAGTATGATCAGTTGTTCAAATGCTGGTTCCTTGCAAATAACAAAAGGAATCATGTATCTTCATTGTAGACTATTTTGATAGAGTAACATTTCTGTAGCTTAGAGCATCCCTAGTAAGTCAATAATTATCTGAATATTGTCAGTTTGGTGCCAATGAAAAGTGTCTCGGATACTTAGGGCAAATGTTGTCTCTATCATATGTTTAGATTTTAATTGTTTCTTGTTCTTATGCTTAATTATCCAAGGTGCTTCATGGCCATATGTCATACTACAGAGTACAGAGTGCATGCCAGTTCAGGATTCAAGCATATAATTGTGAGTACTTCACACCCGTAATATAAATAGTTATAGCGCATGAAAAAAATAGTTGTATTCATAACCTACTGGTAAGAAAGGGTGTTCAGATATAAAATATTATATACCTGGAGAGTAGACTTGTAAAATAAAATCCCAAAAGATATCTCCCAAATAATGCTGTCACTAGGTTCTCTGCTTTCTGGATGCCATATGTTTACAAGGGTAATTCTAGGCTAAAAATTCTGCCTGAACGGAAAGCAGAATATACCTCGTAAATTCATGAACATATAGTGGGCAAGTACCAAAGTAGGCACCACAAATAAACAGGGAAAACCTTATAAATAATATATGTAGGAAAAGAAAGAAATAGATGAGAAAGGGTAATGACGGTACTTCTGGTAATAGCTCTGGCGTTAGGTTGTCCCAAGAATAGTTCGCTATCAACAAAGTGAATTCTCTGCGTAAGTTTGCTCTTTCAGCCAGAGCTTCAAATTTGTCAATCCAAGTCTGAAATGATGTACTGTATCAAACGACAGGCAGAAGCCAGAAGGTATTGAGTCCTGACCTTTACATCAGATTTCTTGTACATAAACTTAGACACTGGAAGTGAACATGCCATGCTTGATACTTCTTTCGCCCGTTAGATCTCCCTTAAGAGGCAAAAGGGGAAATGCAAAAATCCCGATGTGTACTCTGGTTCTGCAAATGCTTTAGATAATGGGTACAATTAATCAACCATAAGAAGATAGAATGATCACACACTTTCATAATAAGCAGAGTTTGCCCCCTCCTCCTTTATCCGGGCTTGGGACCGGCTATGCAACATGAAGTGTAACATCATATTAGCATAGGCGGAGTTACACCCCCCACTCCACACACCCCCATATACACATCCAAACCCTCAAAACCCAAAACCAAAAAACCAAAGAACTAGAAACACACACACGCAAAAAATTGGCAACCAAACCCAAGATACTATTTTGGGATTCTTTTTCCGATAAAACACGAAGCAATAGACTACTCGACTCCTCAAAGCAAACTTTTTTTGGTGCGATTTTCATTTTCCTTTAGTACAAAAGGCATGAACACAAACATTTTTTTTGTGATTTTTGTTTTTTACTACAAAATGAGTAAAATAAACAAACATTTTTTTGTAAATTTTTAAGTGCTTAAAAGGGAAAAACATAGCCAAAAAACACATCTTTTTGGTTTTGTGTGGTTTCATTTTCCATTTTCTACAAAAGACAGCAAAATAAGTGTATATAAGTTTTTTGAATTTTTTTCATTTGCAAGGAAAGACAATAAAAAGGGCAAACAAACGGAAGCCTCCTGCTATCTCTTCCTTCTCCGCGGTGATTTGTTAACATCACGGCCAGCCTACATGTACGAATTAACTCTGAGAAAATGAATATGTGCAGCATGCATGCTTGATATATATTCGAAATAGTGAGAAAGATACATGTAGCGTGCTGCAGATTCGTAACTGATTTTTTTTCTTTGCTGTTGAGGTTATTTACTCTAGAAAGAAAAGAAAGGCAAGTTTCAGATGAGTATACTTAGATAGGGAGCGTACTTACCTTGATTCCCACAGGTGGAGATACACGGGCCACTCGGCTTAATTAGCTTACCTCAACCTGAAGGAAAAAGGAGATCCGTGAGATACACATACATTGCTAAATGCCCGTGGAGATCAGCACTATCGAAATAAATAAAGGGTTTGTCTAGGTCTCAATCGACTAAGAAGTCTTAGTCAGCTGATGTCAGCATAAACAAATTAGGCATGTTACCAAGTTGTTGGACTGTTTGTTTGTTCATAGGCTTTTGCTGTTTGTTTGTCTGTCTGTACGAATCCGGTCGCGTTGTTCCGTCGCCGTGCAAATGTGTGTACCCAGTCCCACCTCGATCTAAGCGGTTTTAAACTAAGCCAAAAGAAGTAGAGCGACAGAAACCTGTTTGTTACCATGTTTTTCTCTATACGCTTTTTGACCAGAAGTCCGACCAAACAAGAACCCTCGTCCTCATTCCTCTCTTTGCACTAGGCCCTTATCAATACTGCTGTGTACACCAAATTTCTGAAGTTCATGTTGTGTATGATTTGTGTCTCCACAAAAAATCGAAAAAATCCATACTGGTTTTGGGTGAAGAAAAAACACAAGTAGCACAAAGAAAAAAGGTATTTTTATGCTTTACTCCATTATCTGTCAATGCTAACAGTTCTATAAAAAAAAAACCAGTAACTAAGAGGTTCTTTTATTATTTTTTCAAGATGCTAAAAAAACTGATAATATATGATTGTTTGTAAGAATAGAAAGTATAAGACCGTCATAAAAACTGATAAATAAACTAATTTTATTTTTTACACATCCAAAAAAACTATGCAGTTATAATCGGATGTGTAGACATGCAGTTGCAATCAAAAGCGATATTTGCAGTTGCAGTTGGTATACCCGGGTTGCAGTTGCGACCTCGTTGTGAGGGTTGCAACTGGGACATTGCTGGAAAAAAAATCCCAGTTGCAGTTGGTGTATCCGGGTTGCAATTGCGACCTCGTTGTGAGGGTTGCAACTGGGGCATTCCGGAAAAAATTCCAATTGCAGTTGGTATATTCGGGTTGTAGTTGCGACCTCTTTGTGAGGGTTGCAACTGGGACATTGATGAAAAAAAAAATCCTAGTTGCAGTTGGTATACCCGGGTTGCAGTTGCGACCTTGTTATGGGATTGCAACTGAGGCATTCTGGAAAAAAAAATCCAATTGCAGTTGATATATCCGGGTTGTAGTTGCGACCTCGTTGTGAAGGTTGCAACTGGGACATTCCGGAAAAAAAATCCTAGTTGCAGTTGCGACCTCGTTGTGAGGGTTGCAACTGGGACATTGCAGTTGCAACCTTGTTGTGAGGGTTGCAATGGGACATTCCGAAAAAAAAAATCCTAGTTGCAGTTGCGACCTCGTTGTGAGGGTTGCAACTGGGACATTGCAGTTGCGACCTTGTTGTGAGGGTTGCAATGGGACATTCCGGAAAAAAAAATCTCAGTTGCAGTTGGTATATCTGGGTTGCAGTTGCGACCTCATTATGAGGGTTGCAACTAGGACATTCCAAAAAAATACATGCAGTTGCGATCGAGGGGTGCCGCTTGCAGTCAACAACACCTTTGCGGAAAAAATAAGAAAGCCTCACATGCTTCGGACGAGAAACGATACACAAAGATACATAGGGTTGGAGATCTTGATGTCCTCTCTCTCAGACAAAGCGCCATGGATAAAAGGAGTGTGGATAAGAAGCATGTCGGTGATTATTGCTAATAATTATCACTATAATATTATGGTGATTATTATAGTAATTATTTATCAGAAAAATAATTTTAAGAATGTGTGCAATGCTGCTGTTGATATGAACAGCTAACAAAAATATAGAAAATAAGAGCAACTTGATATGTTGCAACTTCTTCAGATTGAAATAAAAATTTAGCTAAAACGGTATTCCTGTAGTAAAAATACATATTACTTATTTTTGCTAGTGACACTGAAAAAGATCAAAACAAACACACGTTTTGAATAAAAAAAACGAAGCCCAGTGGCCAAACGTCACTCGTCACAAAAAATTTCAAAACAAACATACATTTCGAATTAAAAAAAAGTAACACGTACATACTTGGCACGTACGTACGCATGCATGTGCACGTGAACGTAAACACAAGCAGTTATTATAAACATTGCACGTACATACTTAAAAAAACGAACGTTGGCTGTTGGTTTTGCCTCGGCTCTCCTCTTGTCAAAAAAAACCCAGTGGCCCAACGTCAAAACAAGCCCAGTGGCCAAACCGGTATGCCCCAAGTCAAAAATAAAAAACAAAAAACATGGGCCAGTCGTTTTTAGCGGGCCAACAGTAAGCAAACAACCTCCGTGCACGAATCTAAAAGCATGAACAAAATCAATGGTGGATGTCGACTGAGTTTTAGTAAAACCGATAAATAAATATACACTTAGTTACCTCTGGAAAGATATAATAATTAGGATGGTTGGGAAGCATATCAATTGCATGGTTTGCCGTTTCCTCAGCTTTCTTGAGGTCCGCAGGAGGGGCATATAAATAGACTATGACCTTACGAAGCAAAGGGAGGTTCCCTAGGCTAGCAAAGTCAAAGTCAAAGCTGATGTCGTCATCATTGTTGGACTGTGCTACGACGCTGAACCAGAGTGATTCAAGGACCGGCATATCTCCTTGTACAAACGAGCCAAGCGTTGCTTCTGTCTTGAAGACCCTCAGCTTGGGGAACGCACCTGCACCGCACATGCTGTCATGATGGAGAGTTGACAACGTGTCCAGCTTGAGGAAAACAAGCTCTCGGAAACTTCCAAAGACCTTCAGTTCTGAAGTGTATACAAACAATTTTAAATGGGACAGGTTTGGAAGAAGCGAGGGATTGATCCTTGCTACCAGGCCAGGTTCTTCGTAGGACATGTGTAGAACACGAAGTTGCGGAGAGAGGGCAAACACTTTCCAGGGGTTCTCTTCATGACTGGAATCTCTCTTCACGAACATACGAAGAATTTGTATGACTTGGATCTTGCTCACTTTGGCTACAGACTCAGCCCAACTATTCATTTTTCTCTCACCATATACATATAGTGTTTCAATGCTGAGCTTCCTCAACTCTGTCAACTTTCCCAACTCTGTCACAAAGTTCAAGTGCTCATCAACTGATTCTAGGCTTAGCTCTTCGAGAGATGTCAAATTTCCAATCCAGTATGGCACTTCAATTTTTGTTTGGCGGATGTTCAAGCACTTGAGTTGACTTAGTTGACCAATACTCTCTGGAAGTTCACGTGTACTAGTTCCACGCAGGTCCAATACAAGCAAGAACTTCAGAAGTCCTACTTCCTTTGGGAGCTCACGAATACCCATGCTCGTTAGTTTGAGGTGCCTCAAGTGAACTAACTTTCCAACATGCTCAAGATAATTATGATTGTGTGAATCAGTGAGGCCTTCCAAAGCTAAGACACGCAAAACTTCAAAGCATGAAAGTGATGGCAACATCTCTGCATTGCACATGGCATTGAGTGACCTTGCTTGTAATGCAGACGTGCTAGCCAGGGGTTGGACTCTAGGATGAACAGTTAGCCTACGAGCATTGCAATGTGAAGTTGTATATTGCTCGTCACTTTCCAATACAGTAACAAACTTTTCTTCCTTTGACAATAGACATATCATATCAAGCGTCATGTCATGGACGCGACATCCAATTATGATGCCAGTATGTGATTGACATTCGCCCTCTACCGGCATTATCATGCTTTTGCTCACTAGCTCGTTGAAGTACCTCTCGCCAATCTCAAACAGTCCTACCCCTTGTTCCTCATGGATAAAACCTTCGCCGACCCACTTCCATATCAAACTATCTTTCTTAATCAGATGGTCCTCGGGATATATGCTCAGATACAATAAGCAAGTCTTTAGGTGACAGGGCAGATCATAATAGCTAAATAAAAGTATTTTTCTAGTGTTCTCCACTTCTTCATTTTCTTCATGCCCAAAACCAATTGAAGTGTATATATTAGACCAAGACTCCACAGGTTTACCGGCAAGCAAACTAGCTATTGTGATTATAGCCAATGGTACACCACCACATTTATGTAAAATTTTATCATATACCTCTGCCGGCAGAGGATTAGGCCATTTGATTTCACCACAAGATAGTCTTCTATGAAATAAATCCTTGGATAAATCAAGAGAAAGTGGTTGTAGCTTGTATACTTCACTGGTCGTTGTGGCAACTTCGAGTATACGAGTAGTTGTGATTATCCTGCTTCCACAATTGTTACACATCAAAGCGGTCTTCACTAGTTCCCATGTTTTTTTATCCCATATGTCATCGATGACAATCAAGTACCTGTTGTCGCCATCCATAGAGCAAGAGATATCACAAATTAGTGAAAATATTTTATATGGCCCCTAACTATTCAAAATAACTTTAAAAAGAGGATGCATGCATGTCAGACTACTTGTTGAGGAATCTAAAGTTGGCATTGTTGAATAGGAAATGGAGGGATCCAGGAGAGAGACATGTATACATGAGCAGAGTTTAATTCCATTTCATCGTCCAGAATTCTCATTTTGATTACCAAAAATTCTCAATCTATATACTTTCAGCTATTAGACATATTTTTGAATTGACTGTAAGTCCCATCCAAAATTCTTTCAAAGAAGGTACAAAAACTTGATATAATACATTATCCCCCCACCCATTTGCTATTTGATGTATATGAAACTACATAGCAGGGTGCATACCTCTTCTTCTCGGAGTTCAACAATTGCCTATCTTTCATGCAACCCCTATTTACTACTTGAAGTATATGAAACAACATTATAGGATGCATACCTCTTGTTCTCAAGTAATTCTCGGAGTTTGTCGATCAGCTGCCTTTCATCCAACTCCTGGTACATTTTCTTGTGAATTCCAAAGAGAATGTCGTTGAGAACTTTCTTCACGCTAGGGTTCCGTCCTACCGGAACAAAGGCATGGCAATCAAACTGCGCTTCAAGCTTATCATACACTGCTTTTGCAAGAGTTGTCTTGCCAAGGCCTCCAAATCCGAAAATAGAGAGTATCTTGAGTTGATTGGACGGATCACCATCCCCATCACTCATCATCTTGGTTAGCTCATTCAGTGAATCATCAATACCAACGAGATCTTTCTGGTCCTTGTACAAAGCCAATAGGCGAGGATCAACAGTGGTTGCACCAATTGGATTAACAACCACGTCGTTGACCCGGTACCTATCACGCCGGTCAGCCGCCTCCTGGACGCGGACCTTGATGTCTTTGATCTCACCGGAGATCTCATGGCGAGTCTTGCTCTTGCTGAACAAGTTCCCCATCTTCTCCATGAGCTTCGTAAGCTTGCGTGGCTTGATGGCAGGCTCAGCTCCCTCGACGCGCACCAGGAACTTGTCGACGATGTCCTCCATTCTGAACGACAAGTCCCTGACTTCATTGGCCCAGAGCTTGACCTGCTCGTCGAGCTGATCTCGCGGAACGTCTCCAACCTTGCGGAGGGCAGCATACATGCTTGTCAGCTCTCTCTTGAGATACTCAACATCTTCCTTGACGCCCGTCTGCAGCTTGTACTCCTCCGTGAGGAGGTCACCAAGCTTGAGGAGCAGGCTGCCCATGGCTCCCGTCGCGAGGTCCATGGTCGCTCTCAGTAGCTGGTTGCTCGATTTTTTTTGTGCACAACAATCTTTGTGTGTGTGGAGGGGTGGGGAGGGGGGAGGGTTGTTATGTGCTCACACAGTGGTCTTTATAAATGTTTCTAACTGAAACTGAGATCAAAGAAACGTGTGTTCTATTCCCATATATTTTGCCCACTTTTTTAATCAGGGGCCTAAGCTAGGATCTGGATCCTCTAACGTTAGGGAGGAAAGTCAGCTAAGCTACAGTTCCCTAACTTTCCTCTTTCACATCCATATGATTAAGGCTAAATTAATTTATATTAATTCATAAATTGCAAATATATTGTATACTATCAAAATAATTACATACAAACAAAATTTTGGTGCAATAAAATTAAATTTATATTGTATACTAGCCTTTATAAAGTGCATCCCAAGACTTGTTCAAACATGGGCATCCCAATCGGTTGTTGAAGGGCTGCTGTCTATAGCGGTGTCGGCATCCCAAGACTTGTTCAAACATGGTTGTTTTATTCCACATCAAAATCATGACACCTCCCAAATCTGAATTTATATGTAAGTTCACACTTCGCAGGCGATAAGCTTTTCGTTTTTTTTTCTGGGAAAAGGAGCTTGAACTCCCGGCGTTCAATTGATCAACGCACAATGAAGACAGCACGCAACCCAAATCGTTGGGTCTCAGGGCAACTCCAACGCGCGGACGCATTTGTTCGTTTTCTGTCTGATTTAGTCCGTTTGGGTCGGCGCGGACAAAAAACTCGGCCCAACGTGCCGGCGCAAACGGACGTCTATCCGTTTTCGCGTCCGTTTTGACTCATTCTCGATTTAAAAATGGGGCTAGTTAGCGTCGGCGCGGACACGCGCGGACGGGCGCGAGCGGCCGCCCTTGTCCTTCCCAGGCCTACTCGTCGGTCACACAGAGCGCCACATTTCCCTCCATTATCTATAAAGCTTTCCGCGCTATTTCATGGAGACCGAGCCAAATCTCAACGCCGGCTCCCTCCCCCCCCACCCCACCCCCCCCCCCCCCCCCCCCGAGCCAAGCATCACCGCCGCGACCGCGCCAGTCGCCCCAAAGCGCCCGAGGAAACTAAAGAAGGAGTTGACGGAGGAGGAGGCGGTGCGGAGCAGGGCCTTGGAGTCAGCCAAAAGAGTCGAACGCCGCAAAGCCGTGGTCGCCGCTAAAGCTGAGGCTGTCGCGAAAGCCATGGCCGCGCAAACCAAGGAGGAAGCCATGGCGCGCGAGAACGAGGCCATCGCGCAAAAAGCGGCGACGCGAGCTCTGTACATGGCGAGATACGTGCGCGACCCTGCAATCGTGGTCGCGGCCGATGCTGCCATGGCCGCGGACCCGTCTGCTGCTGTCAAGAGTGGCACGGGATCATCCCAGCGCCCGCGTACATCCGCGACGACGCCGATGGCGTTGAGCTTCTCGACCACGCCGCATGACACGCCGCCGGAGGTGATGACGCAGCCGCCGGCGTTGATGGCCCCTCCAATGTGCGCCATCGACGTCGACCTCAATGCTGAGCCCGTTGGGGACGATGGCAGTGGCTCCATGGCGGGAAGAAAGCGCCTGAGGGAGTTCTCCATCGACAGTTTGCCACCTCCCCGCAAACTGTTCGACGAAATGCCAGGGCCCGAAGAGCTCGAGGAAGCACCCGAGGACGGCGCAATCAGCGCATACGCCTCCATGCTCATGGACAATCTCATCTTTGAGGTGCGCGGCATCGATATGGACGAGACGCAAAGTCAGGACGACCGCGCCTTCCCGCAAGATGAGGACATGGCCTGGGCGGGCGCAGACGCGGACTGCTTTGTGGACGACGACGGTGTCATGCATGGCCCCTGCGTTGAGGAAAAATGGCGCACCGATGATGGTCTTGACATTGGCGAGACGCCATTATCATTCATGGACGAGCTCACCCAACAAGCAAGAGCGTAAAAAAGAGGGGGCAAAGCATTCGCACCAAGGCGTTCACGATCAAAGAAGATGATTTCATTTGTCATGCTTGGAGGGATGTTGGTCAAGACCCCAAGACCGGCGTGGAGCAAAAATGCGCAGTCCTTTGGCGCCGCATCTATACATACTTCCACGAGCGCAAGATGTTTCCTCCATATCAAATGGAAAGCAACCGGACGGAGGAATCGATCAAGAAAAGATGTGGGTTGATTGAACTAGAGTGCTACAAGTTTTGCGCCACCCTCGAGACTATCGAAAACCGCCTGTGAGTGACCTCGGCGTCAGCGACATGGTATGATCACCTACTGCCTTTATTACATGTACTGCAGCGCCAAGTGCGCGTGCTGGGCGTACCCAGCGCATTAAATTGTTGCACAGCAGCGTCCAGCGCATTAAATTGCTCTCATAACGCGCGCGTCGCATTAAATTGTCTATGCTCACTGTGTGTAGGCTTTTTAAGCTTTGGAATTGTTCAAAGTTCAACATGGAAACAAGTCATTCACCCTCACTCATTGTTGGAACATCATTAGCAAGTTACAAAAGTTTAGGGAGCAATATGCTGCCTAAAAAAAGAATGGAGGCCCGTCCGCCGTGGTTGATCATGGTGACCTCGAGAAGAGGCCAAGAGGGCAAAAAAACTCTAAACTCGAAAACAAACGTGAGACGGCAACACTTGCTTTGCAAGAAACCTTGAAAGGTTTAGCCACGAGCAAGGTAACAAGAGAAGAGAAGAAGTGCCTAGAGAAAGAAGAGCAAATAAAGTCATATCTCCAGATTCAAAAGAAGTAACTTGAGATCGAAAAGAAGCAAGTGAAGCTTGCCGTGATGACGAAGCAAATGGAGATTATGAAGATGGAGTTGAACACCGTATCTCCAAGGAAGCGGGCATGGTTCGAGAAGATGCAAAATGAGATGCTTGCTTCGGATGATTGATTGGGGACGCCAAAAGGGATTGGCGTGGGCTTTTTTTGGTTGTGGCGCTAGCATGTGTAGCCAGCTTTGAATTTATGGTGCGAACTGTGCATTTTTTGTTGCCAGCGTGCGGCCTGACATGGTGCGCTGACATTATCGTTGGCATGAGTAGAAAATTCCGCTTTTGTTGGCGCGGAAAAAAATGCTTCTCTGCGTTGGCCGACGCGTCAAAAAAGTCGCGGACAAGCGCGGACAAATGTCCAAAGGCCGACGCAAATTTGACTAAATCCGGACAAATCGCGCGTCCGTTTGCGTCGGCGCGTTGGAGTTGCCCTCACCGACGGGCTTTGTGTTTTGCAGCTGAGATGTCAGATTCTCAAAAATCATACTAGGAGTATTACCTACTCCCTCCGTCCGCCAAAGCCAAAGAGTGTACGTCTACACTTCCAATGCATATTGCCTTAGTTTTTAGTAGACTCATGGAGCAACTTGTGATCTAGCTATTGGCTGCATATCCTTGGGTTACTGCCTTAATTACTGCATGTAAGATATATTCATTTAAAGGCCTTCTCATAATGGTTACATGCACACATGGGGCTACTATTTTTCTGTATTAATTAGGCCATAGAGCAAAGTACGCTGTCTTTTTGATCTACGTGTAAATCTCCAAAAACGTGGACGGAAGGAGTATATATCAGCAGTTGCTGTTTTATCAAAAACACAAAATGAACAACTGGTGTGCAATTTTCACCTTTGGCGTTGAAGATTGGAAATTCGTGCACCATGGCCGGCACGCCCGCGTCGCCGCCCGGCCCGGCCGCTCCCGGGGGAGGTGCTATGCTGCCCGCAACGAGCACCACAAAATGAGCTTTCAAGGGCACCCGCCAGACCGCGTCTTCAATCCGGCTGCGAGCGCCACTGCCCACCGGCCGCGCCTTCAATCCTTGTTGGTTGCCTGCCCCTACCACGAGTAGCTCCACTGCGCCATCCACAGGATCCAATCCAATGCCGCTGCCACCATTGATGAGGGTAGTTGGAAGATGGTGCGGAAAGGAGAGGCGCTCCAAGATCTTTAGTACTCTCTCCGTTTCTTTTTACTCTCCATATAACATTTAGTCAAAGTCAAATTTAATAAAATTTAACCAAATTTATATTAAAATATATATTAACATCTACAACATGAAAGTTATATCATATAAAAATTAATATAATTATGCTTCTAATGATATTGGTTTCATATTGTGAATATTGATAGATTTTTAAATCAAAATGGTCAAACTATATTAAATTTAACTATGATCAAATCTTATATGCAGAGTAAAAAGAAACGAATGAAGTATTCTATAACGTACTTCATCCGTTTCTTTTTACTATATATATAGTATTATGGACCGGTTTGGATTGAGACAACACTTATACGTGCACATGTCTTGACTTTGAAGTCACGGTGCTTGTATGTGCATATTTTGCTGGCATGCAAAATTGTATTATTAACAACATTTCATTTAACTCACACGTCATTAGTAAATGATTTAATTTTTTGGCAGACTGATTCAATTATTAATGGCATCGAAAAAGACGAAAGACAACACTAGTTTAAATATTAATGGCGTGTCAAAAGTCAAAAGCCAACACTACTTTAAATATGGCGTGAAAAAATCACACGCCCAACAATAACTTGTGTCAGACCAGACTGCTGGACCCCACATACTAATGACGTGCTTTTTAAATGGCACGACGGTAGTAACATATTATAGTTGGCGTACAAAATAGTGAAAAGTCAGCACTATTCTTTTTAAAAATAGCAGTGGCGTGGATTAAATTTGGCGCGTCAGCAATTAACATTGGGGATAAGATTTCTCTACTAATGTTGCCCGCCCGCTCGTGTGTGGCCGCCCGCGCTGCGCCTCTACCTCGCCCCGTCCGCCCTGGCTAGCTCTGCTGCCCTGCTCCGTGCCGGTGGGCCTCGCTTCGGCCATCGGTCGGTGCCAGTGTCGGTGGCGCAAAGGAAAGTTTCCCCGGTGCTAACTGTTTTTCGTTGGATACAGGGAGAGGCAACCGGGAAGGAAAAACGGCAGATATGATGTATGCGGATCGTTTTTTAGTGCTACCCGCAAGAAAAATTGCGGATCGAGGCGATATAGGGCATCTGTTCTAATCTTTTTTTTCTCTAGTATGCCATATTGACGGTTATTTTGCAGTACGAGTGAATATATCACATCTACTTGAGTTGCTCTTATTACCAGCGGCCGCCAAGAAGACGCAAGCCACATGATTCACCTCTCAAGTAGCTCCTCTTCAAGAAGGCGTGGGGCAAGTGCTTCAAGTGCCTCGAGCCCGGCCACCGGATCGCAGACTATACTAACAAGGCAAAGTGCTTGCTCTGTGGTGCGGGTGGTCATCGGGCCCAGTGTTTTGAGGGCGCCGGTGAGCAGGGACAAGTGCCGACAATTGCAGTGGCTGGGAAGGTGTGGGACGCTCGTGTCGAGGTGCAAGTGTTTCTTTCACCCCTCCCCCAAGCTCTGTCGTTCGTGCACCAATGGAGGCACTGGTTGCGTACCTTGAGGTCAAGAGGGATTTGGTGATCGCCGTGAGGACGACAGCTCTGGTGGGGGCGGAAAGGAGGCTCACTGGGTGTGCGGTGCTTGTGGGCAACCCAACGTATTTCAAGCTTCTTGACATATCTAAAAGCAAGTACAATAGTGCCTATTCAGCTGGCTATAAAGAATTAAATAGTATATTTATGCTTAGTTGAAAGAAAGAGAAGAGAAGCGGGCTACTAATTAGTAGCCAGCTGTAACACGTGCTCCTAGCCACTTTGAGAGATAGACATATGGGCCATATATCGTTAAAGTAGTACTCTTTATAGCCTCTCTATTGAATTAGTTGACTATAAGATTAGCTATAGATGACATGGTATTTCCTTATAGCCGGCAGCTGACTATACTATTAACCATGCTCTAAGGTGTTGGCGGCACGGCTTCACATCTGGAAGGCACTACTAAAATAAAGCTTATAGGTAATATTTTTATGGGTGACGCACTAAATTTACGAAACGGCTTCTGGACGCGCGAGCGTTGGCAGGCAAAATCGACACTTTTGACCTTTATGCGAAACAAATTCACAATCTAAACCTAGTTGCAAACTATTTCACAGAACTAACACTTTTATGTAGCGCCCAACCGTCAGGCGCTAAGCCCATACATCTAGCGTCTGTATATGAGGCGCTAAGCTCCTGCCAGCGTGTCAACGTGGACCCCGGCAGGGCCCCACCCGAAAGTCTAGCGCCTAAACAACAGGCGCTATACATGCATGCTTAGCGCCTCCCCATCAGGCGCTAGACTAGGCAGCCACTTAAAGGCCGAAGCCACGCCCGAGCAGCCCACACATAACACACACACAGGGGCCGCCCTATGTGATGCTGTTCTAGTCGCCCCCTCTCAAATCTTCCTCATTTGGAGGTTTTGACCGTGGATTTCTTCCTCAAATCATCTCCTAAGGTATTCTCCTCCGATCCCTAAGTTTTCATCCATTAGATCCATGCCATTTCTTCTTTTTGAGCATTTTTTGGTGAACCCTAGATTGAAATGGATTTTCAATCTTTTTAGTTGCAATGGCATTATTGTTAAATGTATAGCATTAGCATTGTTGTAGTAGTATTTGAGAACAAATTAGGATTGCTAGGCTTAGTGAAACCCTAAATTGCATTGGATTTATATTTGTTATTAGATTATGTGTTTTCTTTAGAATATATTTTGTGTGAAGAATTGGCAAGATTGATATGAAGCAATGTCATTGATATGATAGATATTATAGGATGAATTGGCAAAGGTTGTCGGCAAGCTCGTCCTCGTCTGGCGATGATGATTATGTGACAAGTGGGGTTTGGGACCCCCCATATGTCCCCCCCAGCCTCCCCACTGTGACACTGTGTAGCGCCTCCCCACTAGGCGCTACACCCCCAGCCACTTAAGTGGGGTTTGGGACCCCCCATATGTCCCCCCCCCACCTCATACCCCCACCACTTAGCTCGAAAAACAGCAATGGTGCTCTCTCTCCCCCTCTCCCCTCCTCTCAAAACCCTCACCCAAATCCCCTAGATTTGAAGATTCCCTCCGTGGATTTGAATTACCTCAAGTTGCTAGAGGTACCCTTTCTCAATCCCTAGCTTTGGACCCATTGGAATCTTCCTTTTTGGTTGGATATCTTCAAATTTTGGAAACCTATAACAACTTTGATTTCATTGCCTTTGGTTTATTCTTGTTGCTTATATGTATGAAACAACAAAGTAGTGACTAATATGTTGTATGTGCACTATTTTGTTAGGGTTAAAGATGTGTTCTTTTATTATGTTAGGGTTAGGGTTATTTTTAATTTAGTGTTATGGTTAAGGTTAGAGATATGTTTTCATTTTATGTTTGTATGTTGTTGGTTAGATTCAATTTGTTATTAATACTTAATGAGCAAATTTTCCTTTTTCCTATAATTAATGTAGGGATCGCAAGAATTGTTCATCTTCATCATGTGAATAAGGATGCATTTTTGAAAGGGAATGTAGAGTCGGATTTGGATGAGCAAGATTTGGTGTTTGATGTTACTCCCAACTATGTGGAGTTGTTGGAACAAGTAAGGAAGGAGTTGAATTGGATGGGCCCAAGTGATGTGGTTATGTTGGAGGGAAGGTATAATGTTGGGTTTGGACATCACATTCGTTGGAAAACAATGGGTATCAACTCGGAACAACGTTGGCTTGCATACAAGGAAGTGGTGGCCGAATCCCAAGACAAGGCTCTTGAAATATTTGCCACCAAAAGGAGTCCTCCACCCATGGACCAAGAGGAATTGAGTCAACCTATCTTGACCCAACAAGAAGTGAGGCAAACATTGAGCCCTCCACCCATGAACCAAGAGGAATTGAGTCAACCTTCTTTGACCCAACAAGAATTGAGGCAAACATTGAGCCCTCCACGCAATGACCAAGAGGAAAATGTGAATAATGTTTATGAAGACGAGGAGAATGATGTTGATCTCTATGACAACAATGTTGGTGACTTGGAGGCATATAATTTGCAAGAGAACATGGACCAATCCATCCCTTACTCTCGATGCTATGCATTTGATTCAGATGATGACGGTCCCGATGAAGAAGTTGATGAGGATGGGTTCACTAGCAAGGAGGTCGAAGCTTTCAAGAAGGTATTGGGGAAGGATCCTCGTACACCATTGTTCGAGAATCTTACTCTTGCGGATGAAGCCTTTGTGGATGGTGGGAAGACTATAGTTCTCGGAGCTAGACCAATTTCATACCGTGATATGGATCATGCAACAAACGGGATTGCTCCCGGTGCGAAGTTTGACACCTTCTTGGAGTTGAAGATATGGATCAAGGAGTTCTCGGTTAAGCATTTTCGTCCTTACACGGTGGTGCACTCGGATATAAAAAAGCGCTACACGGTCAAATGTGCGGAGGATGGATGTCCATGGATTGTGCGGGAAAGACCATTCAAAGGAGGACCAAGTTGGCATATAGTGAGTTGTGTACAAACTCACATGTGTCGTGGCCAGAAGATGGATGGTGAAGATGCAAACCCAGACCACAGGCAACTTACCTCCGAGTTCATCGCCTATAGGCTTTCCAACTCCATATTTTCGTTGCCCATAATGAAGGTTCAGAGCATCATTGGCATGGTGAAAGAAATCTTCTTTCACGAAGTGAAATATGGCAAGGCCTGGCCGTGGGGCGCTACACATGTAGCATTTTCTCTGCGCAGGATTCCAGTGGCTACTGGACTCGGCTGGAGCCAAAATATTGCATGTGTAGCGCCCCCTCATCAGGCGCTACACAGTCTAGCGCCTGGCCATGGGGCGGTACACTGTTAAATACATGAAAATTGCATGCAACATGCAATGGAATCAATACATCATCAAGTTCATCACCAATTCATCACAATGATAACTTAAATAAACGAAGTAAGTTGTAACACAATCACAAGTTCATATCATCTCATCAAGTTCATCATCACTACTTCATCAACTTGCAACACAACCACAAGTTCATATAATCTCATCCACTAGGCGACAAGTTCATCACACTAACCACCATAAGTTCACACGACAACTTAAATAAACGACAAGGTGAATTCAACATGAAGTTCAACCTCCACGACCCCTCCTCGTACGAAGCTTCCTCCTGGAAAACTCCTCTGGCTGGAACTGAATCTCTGGCTCTGGCTCCGGCTCCGGCTCTGGCTTCGGCTCTGGCTCCTCCTCCTCCTCCTCCTCGGAGGACTCCGTCTCCACCAGCGCTTTCCCCTTCCCTTTGTTTCTCCAATCATCCGGTGTGTAACGACGAAAGGACCGTCTTTTCCTCAGCATGTAAGCCGAGCGTTCTTGATACGCATGCAGTGTGATGTTGTCCTAAACATAAGAATGATCAAGATGAAACTCAGACACGGTAAGAATGATCAAAATGAAACTCAGACACGGTAAGAATGATCAAGATGAAACTCCCATACCAGATCATCGTCCCGTGTGATGACCGGATCATCCACAAAAGTCATCGGCGTCGACGTAGTTTCCTCCATGTTAGCCATAGGGTCTGAGGGTGTAGACCTTGACTGCGACCTTGACTTCGATGGTGAAGATATGTCCTCAGGATCACGACAACCGAGTACGTTCGAGAGCCGGCGTAACTTCTTGCCTTGACGCTGTCAAATTGGCAAATGAATTGGATGTCAGAGTCGGATGTGTAGATGATGTACAAAAGGGACGAATGTATTACCTTCAAAAAAGCTCGAAATGCAGAATCGACCTTCGTACTAGCTGGGTGCTCGTCCAGAAACTTCTGGAAATCATCAGCTTGATTCTGGACCTCGTCCCGCTAAGCATGAATATAAATTCACAAGTCAGGCTAGCAAATGGGGTATGAAATGCAATTGTATTGACAAAAAAGATTGACGCACACTATACTTACCACAAAGGTGAGTACCGGAGCAAAGGCTGTTTGGGTACCCTCCCTCACTGCTTTGTTGTATTGCTCCCTAGCAAGCCCATAATAATCATTCGGCTGGTCCAATATGTCTGGCTCAAAAGCCGGTGGGTACATCTCCAAACGAGTTGAACGAACAAACCAACGAATATAGTTGGTGAATGCAAGCTCGTTATGCGGCTTGAACCCATGGTCATGTGAATTAGTGTAACGCAAACTCTTCTTGAACATGTCTATGTAACTGCTATGATGGCTAGGCCAATCCTTGATCGCTCTTTGCCTCCTCCTATCCAGCCTACAAGATAAGACAAGCAACTATTATCAAAACAAAATGTGGTGTTTCCAAAGAAAAACTAATTGAAGCCATGTAATTCTCTCTTACCCATGAAGCACAATGTCTGTGTTAATCCACTCCGGCGGGTGAGTCTGAAACTCCCCAAACTGCCTCATCACATGATGTGGCAAATGAAACTCAACTGCCCACATACATATCATTGGACACCGCATATGCCAAGGATGCCCTTCCGCTCGACACATTGGGTTCACATGAAATTCAAGTGTAAAACCGAAATTATCACCAACACCGTATGGCTCCCATATCACCTGAAAGTTAGCGCAATGTACTCATGTCCAGTTCAGGAGAATGAACGCAATGATACATGTAACGACAATACATACCTGCTCGGGGGTAAGAGTATCCAACTCATTGATGTACTTCTTGTACATGTTCTCCACATCACTCTTCATCTCGGGTACAAACGTCCCACTTGTAAGCCCAAGTGGGTTGACGCATCATGCTCTCTTTATCGTCCCAATCCTTGTATGCCACACTCTTAGGTCGTCCAACTGGCAACCGCTCCCATGACCATATGGAAAGTAGGCTCAAAGGACCGCTAATGGAGGCGCCTGAAGTGCACCTACGACATGCGTCGTCCAACTGCAAAGAAAATATAACACGGTCATGTCATGCCATGTCGGAACATAACTTAATTTGTAACGAACAGTTCTTTACCTGTCGGTACAAGTAGGCCAGTGCTGTCGTACCCCAACTCCATCTCTTGTCCAACACGGTCAACGCCTTCAGCCAAATCCACTGCGCTACATTGCCCTTGCCGTCGGAAAATAGTGTTCTAGAGAGAACATACCAAATGTACACACGGGCATACGTCCTGACCACCCCAACATCAGCACCTTCAGGGAAATTCTTAAAGTTATCTATGACCCACGTGTAAGGAGCGCCGACTGCAATATTCTTGTCCTTGTTCTCAGTAGGAGCAGTACCAATGAGAGCCGTCATCTGTGCATGCCACCCTTCAGAATCTGTGTTCAAACACAGAGGCTCACCTTCGATAAGAAGTGCAAAGATCATCGACACGTCCTAAAGCGTCACGGTCATCTCCCCGGTCCGAAGGTGAAAAGTGTGTCTCCGGTCTCCACCGATCCACAAGCGCGGTGATATGCGCTGCATTCAGGTTTGGAGTGGAGCGGGTCACTAGCTGGAAGAACGGGAGTAGTCCTAATGCGTCGATGTACGGTGTGTACCGCTCATCGTACGGCATTTCAGAGACCCCGTGAAACCGAACCTTCAAGGTTGAAAGCTTCTGCAAATGAATAGAAACAACTTGGTCATGCGAAGCCAAAGGAATACGTAATCGAAATCAAGCAAGGTCAACAAAAAAATACCTTCTTTAGCACCGCCATAGCATAAGATCGGTGTTCAACATCATAGTGATTATGGAGAAGCCACTCCATCCTATATTTTTCAAACAACAAGCATTCCATTATCACTTTGTTCCATAACAAAATAATTTGCTTTAGCTAATGGTAGTGCTCGAGATCTAAATTTCAATATGTTAAACACATACCACCATATAAAAATATACATTTATGCCATCTATATTAATAATGTCTTAACAAATTATCAAAATAAACACATATTTCCATAACAATTGTATGTCATTGGTACATACACTTTCATAACAATTGCATGCCATTGGTAAATATAGCTCTATGAATATAGTGTAATTCCTATATACAAAACTAATTTACATAGTGTCATTATATTTTTAAACCAAATGTGATTTAAGATTTCCCTAAAGTTAGTGACCCTAATATGTACCAATGATAACTACATCAAACATATTGCTAAAGAACAAACAAACATCCCATTGTACCATAAGAAATTCAAAATCAAATGGATTTAGGGTTTCATGCAAACTTCAACAAAGAGTAGAAATGTGATGCATTTTTTGGATGAAAAAGAGGGGAATGGAGGAGAATACATTAGGGGATGGATTGAGAACAAAACCCATGGTTGAATCCTTCAGATCTGGCAAATTTTGAGCAAGATTTGAGAGGGGGAGGGGAAGAACGCCGCCGCCCGAGTCCCCTGCACCCGCTGCCCTCTCGGTTGAAAACTGCCACTGCCCTCGGGCGTGGGCTTCAGCCTTTAAATGGTTCCCTAGTGTAGCGCCTCGCCGCTGGGCGCTAAGCCTTTAGTGTAGCGCCGACTGGGAAGGCGCTAGACATCCAGGGTGTGGGCCCCATGTGGTCCACCGTTGCCACGGTGGCAGGGCCTTAGCGTCTCATGTACGGGCGCTATATACATGGGCTTAGCGCCTGGCGGTTGGGTGCTAGATAAAAGGGTTATTTTTATGAAAATTTTTGCTACTAGATTTAGATTGTGAATTTGTTTCGCTAAAAGGTTAGAAATGTGGATTTTCACGCGTTGGCACGAGGGGGATTCGGCAGGCAATCATGATGTCGGAACAGGAGGAGCGGGGCCCATCAGAAACAGCTACGGGAGACTTTTTTATTTGCTGCACACCGAAATGCTGCTACCAGCCCGCCGCCTCTCCTGCAGCGTAGCCTTCATGGCAATTCTATTCGTACAACCCCCCCCCCCCCCCCCCCCCCGCACTAAAAGGTAAAAAGGGCAGTTTTTTTTTCATGGAACGTTGATCAGCTGCTTTTGCACCACGTCTTGCTCTGCATAGCTCGAGGTGTTGCAGAGATAGTCCGGCTGTAGGTACTTCGCGGCAGACAACATGTTCATCTGATCCTCGAGCAGGAGGCTTGGAACGACGCTGCTGCTTGAGTTCAGCATTGTGCTTGCTGCGGCCAGGTTGTCGATGAAATTAGTCACATCGTTGATGGTGCCGATGGCCTGGAGCAGCTTCTGCAACTGCCTGAGGGCGCCGGTGTCCAGTTCGCCGAGGTTTGCGGCCGCCGCAGCCCAGAGAAGCGACTCGGGGAGGAGGGAGGCGGCGAGGCCGTTGAGTTGTTGGCTGGTCGGATGGCAGCTGTTGATGCGGGAGGAGGGCGCCGGCGAGGCCGTTGAGTAGTTACCCGGTCTGGTCTGGTCTGGTCTGGTCTGGTCTGGTCTGAGGGCGCCGGTGTCCAGGCCGCCGCATCCCAGAGAAGCGACTCAGGGAGGAGTGCGGCCACCATGGCCACCGCCTCCTCCTCCTAACCCTCCAGCATGAACGCCGCATGCGTCGGGAAGAAATTGGGCGCGAAAAGGCCAAGCGACGGCGCCATCCTAGAAGCGCGGAAGAGAGGGAGGGCGATGTGGGATGTGTGGGAGGTGGGCTCGCAAATCGTGGTTCGCCGCACTTAGCGTCGGTTCCGCGTTGGCGTAGGCGTATGGAATACGGCGCGCGCCTTGCCCTGGGAGGATATTTTTTCTATTGCCCATCTTGCCCCTGGCTGTGAAAGGGTAAGCTTTAATCTCAGCCATTGATTCCTTTAGGGGGGAGTACGGAAGAAGAACTCATTCTTATTTTATTTTTTCCAACGTACCTTCACTCCTTTTTCTTATCTTTGGGTATTTCTTAGGGTAGAGGGGTGTGGATAGACATCATTTTATATATATTTTTAAAATAAAGGGAAACAAAAGTGAATCACACTTAGTGTACGCGAAGTGACGTCGAGACAAACCCGTCACATCAGAGCTTCATCAGCTTAGTGTACGCGACGTCGAGGCGGACGTGCCGCGACGACGGACCCTGAGACGAGCCCGTCACATCAGAGCCTCACCATCTTGCTATTTAGAATAAAGGAATAGAATAAAAAAATGTAAAAAAATATTTTTTTATAATTAAAAGCGCTTACTTATTTTAGTTGAAAGTGCTACATATTTTAGTTGATGGGCTGGGCTGAACATGCGGAACACCCAGCGTCCGTCCCGTTGTCCTTTAGCTGTCGAAAAGCGAACACGCCAGTCAGGCCGTGTGCGCGCGTGATAGCCACCCCCCTAAATTTAAGATGTCCCAATAATAACTAGGTGTGGCGCCTCGAATAAAAATGCGGCATGCCTATCTCCATAGTAGTGAGGCATAAAATAAAAATGCCCCATGCCTACTGCTGAGTCGGCCTGTGAGAGGGTGTACCTTCTTAGGCGTGGCACATATGGAAAATGTGCCACACCTATCTATCATAGGGCTGGCGCATAATGGCTTGATGTGCCACCCTAAGTGGGCCCTGCCAAGCCCACCCAACCAGCCCCTGTTAGGCGTGGGGCATACTGCTAATGCGCCACGCCTTTGTACTTAGGTGTGGCGCATCATTTTTTACTTATGTGCCACGCCTGTGTGGCCCCATCAAACCCACCGAACCCCACCCAGCGAGGCCCTGTTATCCGTGGCGCCTTATCGTGTTATGCGTATGTGCCATGCCTATGTCCATAGTAGTGGGGCATTTCTGTTGTGCGCCACACATATGTATATAGGCATGGCACATTTTATTGTTCTGCGCCACGCCTAACCTGGGTTGAGCTTTAAGACCATTAAGCCAACTACCACCTCTCATTCCACCCCTCCCCCCTCCCCTCCTCCACCAAATTGATCTGGTTGTGTTCCTCCTCCTCCCCACCTCATTTCTTCCATTGTTTCACTCGGTCTTGCAACTGAATCTACTTTCTTTGATATATATGCAAGTGGAAGCTCCCCCGCAAGGATCTACTAAATCTCACTTGTTTCTCCTCCAATTACTATGATTGTTGTATTGTATGGTGACATATATGTGAACCTTGTTGCTATGGATGAAGTGATTGTGTATGTGAAGCTTGTATTGTATTGATGACGTGAAAATGAGTTGGTAATGTTTTGCCGAAATGTTGTGTCATTTCCGTTTCGGCAAATTTCTGGCACACTCTCCACGTGCTCCCATGCATTATTAGGGAAGGTCATGCCGAATTTTTAAGGCGACGACCATGCATGCATTTGTGTGGTTTTAATTGTATTTTTCTCTGTGCTGCGCAGGCGACCATGGTCCGTATGATGAGTGAAATCATCTTGGCTAGGTGTATGAAATGTCCGACGAACAACGTGGTAGGAAATAACAGGACAAATATAAGATGTTCGTGTCGAAGACGCAAGCTGAGGTGCGTGACCGAGCCTGGTTCTGGAGTATTGCAGAACCACTTGATGCGTAATGGTTTCATGGATGAATACACTCGATGGATAAATGAGGAAGATGGTGAGGAGGACGTCAATGGTGGGGTGCCAGAAAATGAGGAAGAACACCAAGACAACACCGACGAGGGCGGGCGAGAAGACGAAGAAGAGCCTCCCGAACAAGATCGTGAAGAAGTTAGAGCATGTGATTTAAGAATTAAAGCGCCACGCGCCACTATGTACGATACACTTTCCATATGAAACGAATATCAGAAAAACAAACATGGTTGGTCATGGCAATTCATAAGGTGTAAAGTGCACTTTATAAATTGTGCCTGCCTAGATGTCAGTGTGTCAGTACTCACTACCTTAGAGCACGGTGATGGCAACGCGGGATCGTCTCTTCCTTCATGAAGGTGTTATTGGTGAAGAACTTTGTTATCCGTGTAGTGCCATGAGTTAGTTGGTACGAATATACAACACACATATTGAATCTGGCAATGCAACAATGTCAGACCCGGAGAGCTCAAGACCCGGAGAGGTCAAGATACCGTAAATGTTTTGCATTTATGGCCTTGCAAATGACAATTGAAGAAGGGAAACAATGCAGTGCTCTTAGTGATGCCGATAATTGTAGCAACTCTTTTACATCCTTGTGTAACCTGCTCCTAAAATTATAATGATCCTCACATGATTCTGAAGGAGCTAACAAAGTGCAAAGGTTTGTTCTGCCTTTGCATAACACACTGATCTGTTCCAATTCAGCCTTTGACATTTGCATGTGACAAACATCTTTTAACAATGCTTTCTGCTGAGTCAGTTTTTCTATACTTGGACATTCATCTGTGACATATTTTGCTAGATCATGCATGAAGTCATGCATTTTACATATTATTGTCTGATATTGTGTGTTATCCCCATAGACAGTATAGACAATAGATTTGACTACCACTTTCACATCTTGGAGGAAGGACCTCCAAACCAGCTCATGGAAAATGTATTCTCCTTTTTTTCTTAAATCCACTGTTGCATCTTCTTGAATAAAGCCATTTGCCATCCATAGTTGGATCAACCTATCCTTCTCCATCTCATAATCCTTAGGAAAAACTGCACAAAATGCAAAACATTGCTTCATTTCAGATGACACATGTTCGTAGCTTAACTTCAGTATGTGGAGGATCTCATATTTGCTATTCCTAATGTTGCTTTCTTCGATGGCCTTCCATTCTTGTACTTGTTGATATGAACTCAACAATCCACCCATTGTCTTGAGAGCAAGAGGCAGCCCCATGCATTTGTTGGCAATACGTCTGCCAATGTTGACCAACTCTGCTTGCTCCCTCACTACACCATTGCTAAATGCTTTCGCTGCAAACAATTCCCAAGAATCTTGTTTGCTCAGACATGATAGCTTATGGTATGTCAATGTATACATGTTCCTCTAAATCACCATGTGTAAGAAATGCATTCTTGACATCTAATTGGTGCAATTTACATCCAAAGTTTGCATCATAGGGCAACAATATCCTTATTGTGTTCATCTTGGTCACTGGAGCAAACGTCTCATCATAGTCAATTCCATAAGTTTGACTATATCCTTTGGCAACCAATCTAGCCTTATACCTTTCCACCTTCCCCTCAAGATTTTGCTTCATGGTATAGATCCACTTACAACTCACTGCTTTCTTTTCTACCGGCAATGTGGTTAGCACCCAAGTCTTGTTTTTATTTAGTGCTTCCAACTCCTCTATGATTGCTTCGCGCCGGTTTGGACCTTGCTTTGCAGCCTTCCAATCCTTTGGAATAGACACAATTTGTAAAGAGGCAACAAACACTCTATAGGAAGGTGACAACTGACAACTCCCCAAAAGACACAAAATTGCCAATATAAGGTCATCACAAGCATCATCTCGTGGTAGAGCCTTCCTTACCACTTCATCCTTCCTTGTCGCATCACGTGTAGCCTTTGAAAACGCAATAGGCAGTTCCAGTGTGTCAGATGAGCTTTCCTCACTAGTAGAAAACAGGGCTTTGGTTCAGGCCTCTCCAGCCGATTTGTCCCGGTTGTGCCACGAACCGGAACCCATGGGGGTCATACGTCCCGGTTCGTGCGCCCGGGGGCCGGCCGGGCCTCGTGGAGCATTGGTCCCGGTTCGTCTGGGGGCATATGTCCCGGTTCTAGACAAGAACCGGGACCAATGGGCCTCGCTCCTGACCCACAACCACTAGTCCCGGTTTGTGGCTCAACCCGGGACGAAAGGCTGGCCATTAGTACTGGTTCCAGCCACAAACCGGAACTAATGATTTGGCTATATATACCCCTCGCCTGCGAGCAGAGCACTCCACTGGTGCTCTGTTTTTTCGAGGAGGGCAAGGGGAGGGCTTTGTGGTGCTCTAGCTCACCTCTTATGCACATGAGGTGTTCGATGAAATGCCCGAGCCACACTACTTAAGCTTTCTCCTCTCCAAACTCGACTTCCAAGCTCCATTTTTCTTA
This sequence comes from Bromus sterilis, assembly GCA_950022295.1. Classification (NCBI taxonomy): domain Eukaryota; kingdom Viridiplantae; phylum Streptophyta; class Magnoliopsida; order Poales; family Poaceae; genus Bromus; species Bromus sterilis. Next base: position 377,049,386 of record OX465598.1, read on the forward strand.
AGATTTGTCCAGATTTAGCGGTCCATCACGTCCCATCCCCGTCTTCACCACCGTCGATCGCTCGCGCCGATTTCGTCGCCGACACCACCGTGGTGAGCCTCTTGTTCTTATCTTCTTTATAAAAGAAAAAAAATTCTTACTTGTATGATTAGATAGATAATTGTCTAATTTTCTTACTTGTATTATTGCTTGTTATTATATAGTGCGATGGTTTTGGTATCCACCCCCGTCGGCCCTCGTCCTCTCTATGATTCGGATATGGTATATATTATCTTTTATAACTATTTGTTTCATTTAGTGTTTATGGTAATTATGCCGACACCAACTTGACATAGATGTATTTATCTAGGAGGTATGTGAACCGGATATTACATACGACCCTCTTGTCGAGAGGTTAAATTTAGTTGAAGAAGAAAACGAGTATTTAAAATAAAAATTAAAAAGAGTTGAAGAAGAGAAGAAAAGAGTTGAAGAAGAGAAGATGATATTGGAGTTGCATGTTGCGGATGTCGTAGAAAGTCACAAGATCAAGATGGATGCAATGCGCTTGAAGATTAGAAAGTTTAGAAAATATGCCAATCATAGCGAGGCTTGGTATCATTATGCCGTTGGATCAATTGTTACCTTGGTTGCGATTATGATCGCATTTGTTGTTGCATTGAAATGTTTACATAGTTTCAATGTATGGTTTAATTAGATGCTCTGGAGAGCTATATGTTGTTCAATGAGAACTATGTATGTACTTTGGTTTTAATGTGATGATAAACTTCTATTAATTTGGTCACTTATATATTCATGATGTTTTGTAATAATGGTTTTTGACACACTTAATGCACGCAGATGAACCGGCAATGGATGTATGGTGACAGACACACCTCCGAGTACATAGAGGGCGTGCATGATTTTCTCGAAGTGGCTGAGGCAAACAAGCAGAATGGTTTTATGTGTTGTCCATGCTCTATATGTGGGAATACGAATTCTTACTCTGACCGGAAAACCATTCACGCCCACCTGCTTTATAAGGGATTCATGCCACATTATAATGTTTGGACCAAGCACGGAGAAATAGGGGTTATGATGGAAGACGGCGAAGAAGAAGAGTACGATGAAAACTATGTGCCCCCTGAATACGGTGATGCTGCAACGGGGGAAGCTAAAGATCAAGAAGAACCGGACGATGTGCCTGATGATGATCTCCGCCGGGTCATTGTTGATGAAAGGAGACAGTGTGAAAGTGAAAAGGAGAAGCTGAAGTTCGATCGGATGTTAGAGGATCACAAAAAAGGGTTGTACCCCAATTGCGAAGATGGCAACACAAAGCTCGATATCGTACTGGAATTGCCGCAGTGGAAGGCAAAGTATGGTATACCTGACAAGGGATTTGAGGATGTACTGAAAATATTTAAGAAGAGGCTTCCAAAGGATAACAAATTGCCTGACAGTACGTACGCAGCAAAGAAGGTCGTATGCCCTCTAGGATTGGAGGTGCAGAAGGTACATGCATGCCCTAATGACTGCATCCTCTACCGCGGTGCGTACGAGGATTTGAACGCATGCCCGGTATGCGGTGCATTGCGGTATAAGATCAGACGAGATGACCCTGGTGATGTTGACGGCGAGCCCCCCAGGAAGAGGGTTCCTGCCAAAGTGATGTGGTATGCTCCTATAATACCACGGTTGAAAGGTCTGTTCATGAACAAAGAGCATGCCAAGTTGATGCGATGGCACAATGAAGACCGTAAGAAAGACGGAAATTTGAGACACCCCGCTGATGGGTCGCAGTGGAGAAAAATCGAGAGAAAGTACCGGGATGAGTTTGGAGATGACCCAAGGAACGTATGGTTTGGTTTAAGCGCGGATGGCATTAATCCTTTCGGGGAGCAGAGGAGCAATCACAGCACCTGGCCCGTGACTCTATGTATGTATAACCTTCCTCCTTGGGTGTGCATGAAGCGGAAGTTCATTATGATGCCAATTCTCATCCAAGGCCCTAAGCAACCCGGCAACGACATTGATGTGTACCTAAGGCCATTAGTTGAAGAACTTTTACAGCTGTGGAATGGAAACGGTGTACGTGTGTGGGATGAGCACAAACAGGAGGAATTTGACCTGCATGCGTTGCTGTTTGTAACCATCAATGATTGGCCTGCTCTCAGTAACCTTTCAGGACAGACAAACAAGGGATACCACGCATGCACGCACTGTTTAGCTGACACCGAAAGTATATACCTGGAAAAATGCAGGAAGAATGTGTACCTGGGGCAACGTCGATTTCTTCCGACCAACCATCAATGTAGTAAGAAAGGCAAGCATTTCAAAGGCGAGGCAGATCACCGGAAGAAGCCCGTCATGCGTACCGGTGATCACGTACTTTCTATGGTCAATGATTTACACGTAATATTTGGAAAGGGTCCCAGCGGACTATCTGTTCCGAATGATGACGAGGGACGCGCACCCATGTGGAAGAAGAAATCTATATTTTGGGACCTACCCTACTGGAAACACCTAGATGTCCGCTCTTCAATCGACGTGATGCACGTGATGAAGAATCTTTGCGTGAACCTGCTAGGCTTCTTGGGCGTGTATGGGAAGACAAAAGATACACCGGAGGCACGGGAGGACCTGCAACGTTTGCACGAAAAAGACGGCATGCCTTCAAAGCAGTATGAAGGTCCTGCCAGCTACGCTCTTACCAAAGAAGAGAAGGAAATCTTCTTTGAATGTCTGCTCAGTATGAAGGTCCCGTCTGGCTTCTCGTCGAATATAAAGGGAATAATAAATATGGCCGAGAAAAAGTTTCAGAACCTAAAGTCTCATGACTGCCACGTGATTATGACACAACTGCTTCCGGTTGCATTGAGGGGGCTTCTACCGGAAAACGTTCGATTAGCCATTGTTAAGCTATGTGCATTTCTCAATGCAATCTCTCAGAAGGTGAACGATCCAGAAATCCTACCAAGGCTAAGGAGTGATGTGGCGCAATGTCTTGTCAGTTTTGAGCTGGTGTTCCCACCATCCTTCTTCAATATCATGACGCACGTCCTAGTTCATCTAGTCGATGAGATTTTCATTCTGGGCCCCGTATTTCTACACAATATGTTCCCCTTTGAGAGGTTCATGGGAGTTCTAAAGAAATATGTCCGTAACCGCGCTAGGCCAGAAGGAAGCATCTCCATGGGCCATCAAACAGAGGATGTCATTGGGTTTTGTGTCGACTTCATTCCTGGGCTTAAGAAGATTGGTCTACCTGAATCACGGTATGAGGGGAGACTGACTGAAAAAGGCACGATTGGAAGGGACTCAATAATATGCAGGGACGAACATTCTTGGTCTCAAGCACACTACACAGTTCTATAGAACTCTATCTTGGTGGCCCCGTATGTCGATGAACACAAGAACAATCTGCGCTCCAAACACCCAGAGGAGTGTGACGACTGGATTACACATGAACACATCAGGACTTTCGGCGATTGGTTGGAAACACGTGTCAGAGGTGACAACACTGTTTTTGATGAGTTGTTCTCGTTGTCCAGGGGACCATCTTCAACTGTATTGACTTACAAAGGATACGAGATAAATGGGAATATATTTTACACGATCGCCCAAGATCAAAAGAGCACCAACCAAAACAGCGGTGTCCGCTTTGATGCAGCAACCAAGATGGGAAAGGACACATATTATGGTTACATATTGGACATATGGGAACTTGACTACGGACATGATTTTAAGGTCCCTTTGTTTAAGTGCAAATGGGTCAATCTGTCAGGAGGTGGGGTACAGGTAGACCCACAGTACAGAATGACAACAGTGGATCTAAACAATCTTGGGTACACAGACGAACCATTCGTCCTAGCCAATGATGTGGCGCAGGTTTTCTATGTGAAGGACATGTGTACCAAACCGAGAAAAAGAAAAGATATGGAAGCAAATGTTGGAATACGGGGCAGAAAACACAATTTTTTCACACCTACGGTACCCGAACCCAAGATGGCGATGTAAGGTAACGGAGGGAATCGGTGTTCATACCTTTGAAGACCGAAAGAGGGAAACGTTCTTGTGAACGTGGTTGGCGTAGACTCAGAACTACGACCTCCCTGTCGTGTAGAAGACCACCACCGGCGAGGATGACTCCCGGTAAACCTCCAGCGACGAAGTAGCACCACAGGTGTAGTGCCTCGAAGAGATTATACACATACGGTACAATCGATGTTCCTCCCGGGCTCCGAACCAGGCGAGCAGCGGAAGAAAGATGGCTACGGATCCCGACTCCGGCAGAGCGACGGCCTGCCTTATGGTGGAGAACTCCAATCCTGGTGCAGACTCCTAACAAGGGGAGTCCACTTCCGGGAAGGAGAAGGAGAAAGAAGGAGATTGATCTTGTATGGAAAAAGGGGGGTCTACCCCTCCTTATATAGGCCAAGGGGGGGTGTGATCCTCCTCCCCTCCCCCATGTGGGACTAAACCCCCAAGGGGGGGAGTGCGCTGGCCAAGGGGGGGGATGGGCCCCACCCTTGGCGCCAAGCCCAAGGGGGGGAACCCCCTCCTCCCCTAATGGGCCCCAAGGGCCCATATAGACTTTTTCCCATTTTTTTAATTATTTAATATGTTTTAATATTTAATTCAGATAATTAAATAATAAAAACATTATTAAAACAATTAAACTTTATTTTGAACTATTCAAAATGTCCGAAAACCATTCCGTCCTCCTCCGGAACTATTCCGGTGATTTCTCCTATTTCACCGATTGATCCCGTAACTGTCCTATGCATCGATTGCCCTTAAGTGTAATACCCTAACGGTCCGGGAAACAGCAGACATGGTCGAGACTCTTCTCATTGACCAATGACTAGTCAGTTGGACCTGGTTACAATCCTTGACAGCCCCTGCGCTTCCATCGAATGAACTTCGATCGCTTTTGGAAACCGTTAACGATATGACGTAATCCCTTTGTACTGCGGTACTTTGTTTGTCCGAGGTTTGATCGTCGGTATCCCACATACTGTGTTCATATCTCGTTCACAACAAACAACTTCTCTCGTCCATGATCATTGCATCTCTTGTGACCTAGTCACGTCCTTGCAAGGTGTTGATGCAATATCACCGAGTGGGCCCAGAGTACCTGTCCTGTCACAAGGACTGACAAATTCCGCTCTGATCTATTACATACTCATCAACCATCTATTTCAGAATACCCAAAGTGCTCCGTTATAGCCAGCATATTTCAGTCAGGCGGTGGGATACAAATCAAAGTCTCCTCATAGATGGTGCTTACGTATGATCATTACGGTCTAAGGACTAAGCCATACGTTACAAAGTCATAGCAACGCTGAACTATGTGACTCGATCACATTGCAATACTTTAGGTGGGTGTACGTCCATCACATCATTCCCCTTAATGATATGACCTCATTGTCAATGGACTTAAGTGTCGCCATGATCAGGAAAGCTTGATCAATCAATTGCCCAATGAGATAGTTTACCCGAGTTAAACTACGGACCATGTTTTATACTACACCCGTATTAGTATTTCCAAGTAATACAGTTATAGCACAGTATAAAACGTATTATGAACAAAACGGATATGTGACAAATATCTTTATTAATTTGTCTCTAGGGCACATATCCAACAGTCTCCCACTTCACTAGAGTACAAATTACACTAGTATACATCAGGTATGTATCTAACACCAATGGTCTCTCGGTGTTCTTCAAACTTGCCCTGTGGAAGAGGTTTAGTCATCGGGTCTGCTGCGTTCAGATCCGTATGTATCTTGTGAATCCTAGTGTGTCCATCCCTGACGTAGTCTCGCGTCACATGGAACTTTCGGAGGATGTGCTTGGCTGTAGAGTGAGTTCTTGGCTCCTTCGCGTTAGCAATGGCACCCTTGTTGTCGCAAAAGATCCCCATGGGGTCAGTGCAACTGGGAAAGACGCCAAGCTCGATCACGAACTTCTTCAGCCACAGCGCCTCGTTTGATGCTTCACAAGCGGCAATATACTCCGACTCCATTGAAGATTGAGCGACGACTGACTGTTTGCCGCTCCTCCAGCTAATAGCGCCACCGTTCAACATGAAAACATATCCCGTCTGGGATTTCGAGTCATCTAGATCTGAGCCGAGGCTTGCGTCAACGTAACCCTTTACGGTGAGCTCCTCATCAACTCCTCCCTAAACGAGAAAGAGATCCTTGGTTCTTCTTGTTGGATATGTGCCCTAGAGACAAATTAATAAAGATATTTGTCACATATCCGTTTTGTTCATAATACGTTTTATACTGTGCTATAACTGTATTACTTGGAAATACTAATACAGGTGTAGTATAAAACATGGTCCGTAGTTTAACTCGGGTAAACTATCTCATTGGGCAATTGATTGATCAAGCTTTCCTGATCATGGCGACACTTAAGTCCATTGACAATGAGGTCATGTCATTAAGGGGAATGATGTGATGGACGGACACCCACCTAAAGTATTGCAATGTGATCGAGTCACATAGTTCAGCGTTGCTATGACTTTGTAACGTATGGCTTCGTCCTTAGACCGTAATGATCATACGTAATCACGATCTATGAGGAGACTTTGATTTGTATCCCACCGCCTGACTGAAATATGCTGGCTATAACGGAGCACTTTGGGTATTCCTAAATAGATGGTTGATGAGTATGTTAATAGATCAAAGCGGGATTTGTCAGTCCTTGTGACAGGACAGGTACTCTGGGCCCACTCGGTGATATTGCATCAACACCTTGCAAGGACGTGACTAGGTCACAAGAGATGCAATGATCATGGACGAGAGAAGTTGTTTGTTGTGAACGAGATGTGAACACGGTATGTGGGATACCGACGATCAAACCTCGGACAAACAAAGTACCGCAGCACAAAGGGATTACGTCGTATCGTTAACGGTTTCCAAAAGCGATCGAAGTTCATTCGATGGAAGCGCAGGGGCTGTCAAGGATTGTAACCAGGTCCAACTGACTAGCCATTTGTCAATGAGAAGAGTCTCGATCATGTCTGCTGTTTCCCGGACCGTTAGGGTGTTACACTTAAGGGCAATCGATGCATAGGACAGTTACGGGATCAATCGGTGAAATAGGAGAAATCACCGGAATAGTTCTGGAGGAGGACGGAATGGTTTCCGGACATTTTGAATAGTTCAAAATAAAGTTTAATTGTTTTAATAATGTTTTTTATTATTTAATTATCTGAATTAAATATTTAAAACATATTAAATAATTTAAAAAATGGGAAAAAGGCTATATGGGCCCTTGGGGCCCATTAGGGGAGGAGGGGGTTCCCCCCTTGGGCTTGGCGCCAAGGGTGGGGCCCGTCCCCCCCCCCTTGGCCGGTGCACCTCCCCCCCTTGGGGGTTTAGTCCCACATGGGGGAGGGGAGGAGGATCACACCCCCCTTGGCCTATATAAGGAGGGGTAGACCGCCCTTTTTCCAACACAACATCAATCTCCTTCTTTCTCCTTCTCCTTCCCGGAAGTGGACTCCCCTTGTTAGGAGTCTACACCAGGATTGGAGTTCTCCACCATAAGGCAGGCCGTCGCTCTGCCGGAGTCGGGATCCGTAGCCGTCTTTCTTCCGCTGCTCGCCTGGTTCGGAGCCCGGGAGGAACATCGATTGTACCGTACGTGTATAATCTCTTCGAGGCACTACACCTGTGGTGCTACTTCGTCGCTGGAGGTTTACCGGGAGTCATCCTCGCCAGTGGTGGTCTTCTACACGACAGGGAGGTCGTAGTTCTGAGTCGACACCAACCACGTTCGCAAGAACGTTTCCCTCTTTCGGTCTTCAAAGGTATGAACACCGATTCCCTCCGTTACCTTACATCGTCATAGCATAGATCTTGGGTTCGGGTACCGTATGTGTGAAAAATTTGTGTTTTCTGCCCCGTATCCCAACACTTCTTAAGTACTTAAGGATGTTCTTCACTGCTGTCCAGTGAGCCATTCCCGGGTTACTCTGGTAGCGATTAGTCATACTAATGGCCAGCGCTAAATCCGGTCTGGTACATAACATAGCATACATGAGAGAACCTATGGCTGAGGCATAGGGCTTTGAGGACATCTCCTCTTTCTCTTTTGCTGTGGTTGGGCATTGAGTCACGCTTAATTTGACACCTTTTATAACTGGCAAGAGACCTCTCTTGTAGTCATCCATTTTGAACCTTTTCAAAATCTTGTCAATATAAGTGTTCTGTCTCAAGGCCAACCGTCGATTAGGTCTATCTCTATAGATCTTAATCCCCAATATGTACGCAGCTTCACCTAGGTCCTTCATGGAAAATTCTCCATTCAGATATTCCTTTGTTGGGAATGTGCCCTAGAGGCAAATAAAATATGTTTTATCGAGCATATTCCATTAGTTCATAATACGTTTGATACTATGCTATAACTGTATTAAGCGGAAACATTAATACAGGTGTGGTATACAAACAACCAGGTCCCTAGTAAACCCTAGTATACTAGTCCATTGGGCGATTGATGATCAAGGTTTCCTGATCATGAGACAATGGCGTCTGTTGACAATGGAGTCGTATCATTGGATAATGATATGATGGACATACACCCACCAGAAGTGTTGCGATGTGATCAAGTCACATAGTTCGACATTGCGATAACTATAACGTAGTGACCAGATCCTTTGACCGTAATGATCATACGTAATTACGATCTATTAGGATGCATTGATTTGTATCCCACCGCCTGACTGAAATATGCTGGCCATAACGATGCACTTTGGGTATTCCGAAATAGATGGTTGATGAGTATGCAAATAGATCAAAGCGGGATTTGTCCATCCGTGTGACGGATAGGTACTCTGGGCCCACTCGGTGATATTGCATCATAAAGTTTGCAAACGTGTGACTAGGTCACGGAGTTGTAATATCACGGGAACGAGTAAACTTGTTTGTTGAGAACGAGGACGAACTAGGTATATTGGATACCGATGATCAAACCTCGGACAAGCAAAGTACCATGGGACAAAGGGAACAGGCACACGGTTAACGGATCCAACAGCGATTGAAGTTCATTTGATGGAAGCGCAGGGGCTATCAAGGATTGTAACCAGGTCCAATTGATTAGTCATTGATCAATGAGAATTGTCTCGATCATGTCTGCTGTTTCCCGGACCGTAGGGTGTTACACTTAAGGGTACTCGACGCAGTAAGGATTGATTCGGGATCATCGGAGAAATTGGAGAGAACACCGGAATTGTTCCGGTGATGACCGGAATTGTTCCGATGAAGGCCGGAAGTTGTTCTGGGTATTTTGAAAGGTTCAAAATATATTTAATAATGTTTAATATATGTTTTATTATTTAATTATCTGAATTAAATATTAAAATGTATTTAAATATAATTAAAAATGAATTATCTGAATTATCCGAATCCATCTTCTTTCCACTGCTCTACTGGTTCGGAGCCCGGAGGGACGTCAGGTATACTGTATGTGTATAATCCCGCGAGGCACTACACTTGTGGTGCTACTTCATCGTCGTGGCCGTATCGCGAGGTCTTCATCAGCAACGTTCCGACGCGGACGTAATCCCGTCATCGGTCTGCAAGGATCGGGTGGCTACAGGAGTCATCGTGGATCTGCGCGGCATCGGGGATTGCCGGTACAACTACACCAACCACGTTCATGCGGGAACGTTTCCCGCTTAACGGACTACATACTGGTATGTGACCTATCTCTGTCCGTTACTTGCATCAGCATAGCATAGGTCTTGGGATTGGGTATCGTAGGTCAAGGAAAAATTTGTGTTTTCTGCCCCGAACCCCAACAGTGGTATCATGAGCAAGGCTATGCGTAGATGTATTGTACGGAAAGAACACATCTAGTATGTGGGCATCAATTCTCAATTGTTACCCTCTCACGTGTACTCATTTAGCATTGCGGCAATGTTTGATGAAGCGGCCCCCGGCCGACCTTACGCGTTTACGCGAGACTGGTTCCACGCTTGACATATGGCTTGTACCATATAAAGTGGTTGGGGGGGTGTCTGTCTCTCTGCATTAGCGATGCGAAGATGTTTGCAACGGAGGGCCCCGACAGGGGTGTAATAGAGACAATTGCGGGATTGGTGTTGTGGCTTGTTTTCGCAGGATAGAAAGCGGTTCTTTTCTCGAAACCCCTAGCAGCCACGTAAAACTTGCAAAAGATAAAGTAGAAAGGCGTTTTCAACTTTAATTTGCATGTCAGGGGGAATCATAGCATGTATGATTTATGTTGCATCCTGTTTTGCTAATATGTTAGATATACGACGGTAACATAATAGGATGATCCCTCACTAAAACCAACATAGTGTCCTTACCCTAGTGAGCACCACCTGGAAAGTTCTACATTATGGAGGCACCACGTGTCACACGTGTGTCAAATATTTTTTCGTTCACATGAGGTGGGTGTAGCAAGCCTGGCATATGTATATGATATGGCCTTGCATGACACAGCAACAAATCACATAGGGTGTGGTGGCGAGCCTGGCATATGTATATGATATGGCCTCGGGACACAAGAGACCGAAAGGTCGAGCATGAGTCACTTGGATGATGTGATTGGCATGATGGCCTACCTTGAACAACATACTGATGGCCGTGATGATCGGGGGAGGTATGGTGTTCAAGGATCGTGTGATCACTTAGAATAAACTATGAGGGATGTTTGTCTGAGTGGGAGTTCCAGAATTGTTTTTGAAACATGAACTCCATATTATGAACTTAATCTTCATGTCTTTGCAAATATCATTGTAGATAACGTCATACCAATGTTTAGAACTATGGCTCTTTTAGTATGATAGAACTTAAGGTAAATGGGTCTTACTTCATTGATGTGTACCAACACCATTAGAGACATACTCGTTAGTAATGACTTGCTAAACATAATACGAAGAACTTCTAGGAGATACACCTATTAACTCCGTATTCAAGGAAGATGATGATGAGTATCGTACTCACCGTCACTTATGAATGACTATCCAATACACCATACTTCATTCTATGAGTCTGAATTGTGAATGCATGTTAACCAACACGTATGACGTGCTAGGTCAACTTGAAAGCACTTGGTCACAAATCAGAGTAATGGAATATGAGTATATGGACGGGGTTTCTTTCAACCATGGTGGAAGGAACAAACTGCTGAGAAAGTCACTTGGAAAATGTATAAGATACATGGAACACCTTGTGTATAACTTGGACTACTGAATGACTGGTTACTTTGCGATAACTGGGGAGTTGCATCCGCTTCCTCCCAGTTACAAAGACCATGTCTGGACTATGTCATGAAGGAGAATCGTTCACCTATCATGAGGTCATGGTTAAAGTTAAGAACTGTAAGAGTAGAACCAATGCAGGAATGGTCATTGACGGAGAAGGTATATTTGATATAAGAGTTATAAATGTCTTTCCCACGAAACACTAATTGCGGTTGATTAAGTATTCGATGCTTGAACTTACTGCTTGAGAGTGGCTTGGAAGGGATGAGGTGACAATGTGTGCTGACGGTAATCAAGATAGTTGATGGTCGACAACACTCTCCCTCTACATCTATCAATTGATTAATATATGAATAAATTTTATGATCGTTTGAATGAGGACTTTATTAGTGTGTCTTGCATCTCGCGAAGACAATTATTCATATTAGTGAGAAACAAGTCAGTTGTTCTCCTTTTATGAATGATATCTCTTATGGTCACATTACGATTATGAATGAGGTATTCTTATATTGATGATAGTTGTTTGATCATTTATAAGAAATATTGTAATGCCAAGAAATATCCAGGCTTGATAATGACACTACAGTTTAAGTCATGAATGGTATGATGATGTCTTAAGATACTTGATCTCTTGACATATACAAACCATGCCTCTTGAGGTGAGATGACTAAAACCTCGCATTCTGGTAAAACAGATTGTGTACTGATTGTTGAATATCATACATTGTGATGTATCGTATGTCAGCATGTAGTGAATTTCATTATTTTGTGAACTTCATATGTGGACTTAGATGAATATTTGTATTCACTAATGAAACATGAGTCTGAAATAATTTGATATGATCAAAAGGGATTTCAGAGTAAAGATGGATATTAAATTAACAAGAAAGACAAGTCTCTACGATTTGATCAAAGTGACAAATGTTTTGAGTTAGTCTTGGGCATAAAGACTTGTGTGAAAGTTGTTCCACAAATTGCAATGTCTTGAGACACTTCAATATGATTGACGTGCCTGAACATTGTGATCATATTCTATCAAAAAGTGTATGGTCTAAGTTATCTCTTACCAAGTTACGTTATTATTGTTTAGAGTTATTAATTTAATATGCAAACACTCACTTCAGCATAGGGAACCATCTGAGTTCGTGGAAACCAACACTATATATGTCATGGTGCATTGTGGTTTCTAGGAAGCTTGATTTATGTAAGATAAATTATCTTTGTAGTGTATCCTTAAACAACTATGGATGCATCTTCCACAACTAGAACCAAAAGGAGCAAAACTTGTATTGCTATGTTTGGTGTTTGTCAAGAATTGTTCTTGATAAATGTGGTAATGGAAGAAAAGTGAAAGTTCAACCAAGGTAATTGACCTTGCCTCCAAATGTCAGAGTAGTGCAACGGAATATGTTCTGGAAGCAAAGCTCTACAATAAGAGGAGAAACTAATGATAATGATCATGATCTTCTAATGGGAGCTTTTACTGAGAAAGGTAGGATTCAAGAATATATATTTGCCCCTGGTGCAAAATAATATTCATGATTCACTTGTCATGTTAATGGAACAAAGACATTCCTACGAACTACAAAGAAGCGATGGTGGACCTAAGTACGAGATATGACTATGAGTCATGAAATCCAATTTTGAGTTACATTTAAGATTGCTTGAATCTTATCAAGTAAGGAGGTTACTTGATATTCACAATAACTTCAGAGTTATGAGGAATAAATGTGAACATCAAAGGGACGTCAAGATTGGTTTGTCACAAAGATTGTTTCTGACAAATTCAATGGGTTGACTACAATGTGTAGCAATGCTTGAGTCAAAGGGATATTCACTACGATTGATCCAGGATTGTTATCAATACCGTGACTTCCTCAAATCCTGTATTTGAAGAAGTGTTGTAATTGGTACAACAAGAAGGTTTTGGAAAAACATATGGATACTAGTGTCTCGTAAACTGAATTCTTATTTTGATGGATGATCAAAGAATTTTGGACTTAACCAAAATATCGAGGAAACATGCATTTGCATGAAACTGAGTGGGAGCTGAATAGTTTCCTAAAACTTAATATGTAGACGACATATTTTGAGTGGGAGCTATGGGAGTATTATCCTAGACTTATATGTAAATGACATATTTGAGTAGGAGCCATGTGGTTAGTATCCTGAACTTAATATGTGTCTGACATATCTAAGTGGGAGTCATGTGGATGTTATCCTTGTCTTATATGTGGCCGACATATTTGAGTGGGAGCAATATGAGTGTTATCCTATAACTTAATATGTGCATGACATATTTGAGTGGGAGCATGATAACATTCTCATATATGGATAACATATTATGAATGGTGCAGTTGGTGTTAATGATTATTTGAATCTTTCATAAATGAAGATGAATAAATTATTAAGCATTGAAGATCTATTAAGATAGATATGTGTTTAATAACATTGAGTCGTAATACTTTCCTGGATAAGATTCTGAAGGAGTTCAGAATGGGACAAGTCAAGAAGTGGTCCTTACTTGTATATCCAAGAGAAGTGTTGAGTTAATCTCAGTACAAGAACAATGGTTAATGGTTAATGAAAGAAAATGGATGTGCTGGATCCTCTATGCCTTTGTCATAGGTTCTTTCATATAAAACCAGAGTTTTGTACTCGACGTAATGTGACCCAAGTTCTTAGTAGTAAGAACATGTTGTGATATGATTTATGAGTAAATCATTGAACAAAGAGTTAAGTTTATCCTTCAGTGTCTGAAGAGAACTGAGGATACATCTCAAATTTGTAAAGGATAGTGGACTTGACCATAAATGTTATGCTGGTTCAAGTTTTGACACTAACCTAGAAAATTGAGATATCATACTAATGAATGCCTAAGTTGAAAGAAACATGGTTAGACATCAAAGTTGCATACAATGCACTAAGGATTGAATCTACATTGATGTGGCTGCTTTAGAAGTAGCAGGAGTTATATTATGGCTTAAGAAGTTCGACTTCTGATTGAGTGAGTTTCAAGTGTGCATGACTATGGGAAAGTCCGCGTGACCCACCGGATGTCATTGCTATGACACAGCAAACAAAGTCTCACTTCATTGCCAAATATATATACCTCATCATTATAGTGGATAATGAAGGAATGTCAAATTAGGTGACATTATGATTTGCAAAAGGACATACGGTTTTGAATGGTACTCAGACCGTTGATACAACCTCTTCCACGGGCAAGCATGATCAATAAGGAGTTATGATCCAGAGAAAATGCAACTAGATTATTTGTACTCTAGTGCAAGTGGGAGACTGTTGGGAATGTGCCCTAGAGGCAAATAAAATATGTTTTATCGAGCATATTCCATTAGTTCATAATACGTTTGATACTATGCTATAACTGTATTAAGCGGAAACATTAATACAGGTGTGGTATACAAACAACCAGGTCCCTAGTAAACCCTAGTATACTAGTCCATTGGGCGATTGATGATCAAGGTTTCCTGATCATGAGACAATGGCGTCTGTTGACAATGGAGTCGTATCATTGGATAATGATATGATGGACATACACCCACCAGAAGTGTTGCGATGTGATCAAGTCACATAGTTCGACATTGAGATAACTATAACGTAGTGACCAGATCCTTTGACCGTAATGATCATACGTAATTACGATCTATTAGGTTGCTTTGATTTGTATCCCACCGCCTGACTGAAATATGCTGGCCATAACGGTGCACTTTGGGTATTCCGAAATAGATGGTTGATGAGTATGCAAATAGATGAAAGCGGGATTTGTCCATCCGTGTGACGGATAGGTACTCTGGGCCCACTCGGTGATATTGCATCATAAAGTTTGCAAACGTGTGACTAGGTCACGGAGTTGTAATATCACGGGAACGAGTAAACTTGTTTGTTGAGAACGAGGATGAACTAGGTATATTGGATACCGATGATCAAACCTCGGACAAGCAAAGTACCATGGGACAAAGGGAATAGGCACACGGTTAACGGATCCAACAGCGATTGAAGTTCATTCGATGGAAGCGCAGGGGCTATCAAGGATTGTAACCAGGTCCAATTGATTAGTCATTGATCAATGAGAATTGTCTCGATCATGTCTGCTGTTTCCCGGACCGTAGGGTGTTACACTTAAGGGTACTCGACGCAGTAAGGATTGATTCGGGATCACCGGAGAAATTGGAGAGAACACCGGAATTGTTCCGGTGATGACCGGAATTGTTCCGATGAAGGCCGGAAGTTGTTCTGGGTATTTTGAAAGGTTCAAAATATATTTAATAATGTTTAATATATGTTTTATTATTTAATTATCTGAATTAAATATTAAAATGTATTTAAATATAATTAAAAATGAATTAAAAGGCATATGGGCCTCATAGGGCCCATTAGGGGGAGAGGGAGTCCTCCCCCATGGGCCATGGCGCCATGAGGGGGCCCACCCCCCTTATAGGTGCGGCCAAACCCCCCCCCCCTTGGGATTAGTCCCACCCCGGAAGGGGAAGGGGGGGTGTCACCCCTCCTTGGCCTATATAAGGAGGGGTAGGGGTGCCCTTTTAATCATGAATTTTTTGAGAAAAGTTTCTCATCTCTCTCCCTCCTTTCTCCTTCCTCGAGTGGACTCCCCTTGTTTGGAGTCTATACTTGGTTGGGGATTTCTCCACTATACGCACGCCGTCGTGCTGCTAGAATCGGGGTCCGAATCCATCTTCTTTCCGCTGCTCTACTGGTTCGGAGCCCGGAGGGACGTCGGGTATACTGTATGTGTATAATCCCGCGAGGCACTACACTTGTGGTGCTACTTCATCGTCGTGGCCGTATCGCGAGGTCTTCATCAGCAACGTTCCGACGGGGACGTAATCCCGTCATCGGTCTGCAAGGATCGGGTGGCTACAAGAGTCATCGTGGATCTGCGCGGCATCGGGGATTGCCGGTACAACTACACCAACCACGTTCATGCGGGAACGTTTCCCGCTTAACGGACTACATACTGGTATGTGACCTATCTCTGTCTGTTACTTGCATCAGCATAGCATAGGTCTTGGGATTGGGTATCGTAGGTCAAGGAAAAATTTGTGTTTTCTGCCCCGAACCCCATCATCCTTCACTTCCTCTAAGAATTTCTTATCGTTCCCTATTAGTAATATGTCATCTACATATAACACAAGGAATGCTACAGAGCTCCCACTCAGTTTCTTATAGACGCAGAACTCTTCGACGTTTTGGACAAATCCAAAAGCTTTAATGACCTCATCAAATCGAAGATTCCAGCTCCGAGATGCTTGCTTCAACCCATAGATGGACCGTTGAAGCTTGCAAACCTTACCAGCGTTCCTTGGATCGTCAAACCCCTCTGGTTGCATCATATACAACTCTTCCTCAATGTTGCCATTTAGGAATGCAGTTTTCACGTCCATCTTCCATATCTCGTAATCATGATATGCAGCTATTGCTAGTAGGATCTGAATAGACTTTATCATCGCTACAGGAGAGAACGTCTCCTCGTAGTCAACTCCTTGAATTTGTCGGAAACCCTTCGCGACAAGTCGAGCTTTATAGACAGATACGTTTCCGTCTGCGTCAGTCTTTTTCTTGAAAATCCATTTATTCTCGACGGCCTTGCGGTCCTCGGGAATATCCACCAAAGTCCATACTTTGTTGGTGTACATGGAGTCTATTTCGGATTTCATGGCTTCAAGCCATTTCTCGGACTCGGGTCCCTCCATTGCTTCTTTGTAACTTGTAGGTTCATCCGACTCATCAGCCGAGATTGCATTCACAAGCTGTCCGTAAAACTCAGTAGGTTGACGGACTCTTGATGACCTACGGGGCATAAAAGGTTCCTCTTCATTCTCATTATGATCATCATTAATGTCATGATCGTTATGAATGTCGTTCTGGCCATTCTCTTCAATTCCCACTGTGGATGATGGTTCCAGAACAAATTCCGTAGCCATTTCTTCCAATTGGAGTGATTGGTTAGTCACTTCATCGAGGTCTATTTTCCTCCCACTCAACTCTTTCGCGAGAAACTCCTTCTCAAGAAAGTGTCCTGTCTTGGCAACAAACGTTTTGCTGTAAGACTTGTTGTAGAAGGTGTATTCACAAGTTTCCTTGGGATAGCCCACAAAGATGCACTTATCCGCCTTGGATTCAAGTTTGTCAGGCTGTAGTTTCCTAACATAAGCCTCACAACCCCAAATCTTCAGGTGAGACAACTCAGGTTTTGTGCCATGCCATTCTTCAAATGGTGTTGTCTTTACGGATTTGGATGGTGCCCTATTAAGAATATGAACGGCAGTTTCTAATGCATACCCCCAGAATGACACAGGAAAATCAGTATGAGACATCATCGATCGTACACTATCCAATAGGGTTCGATTACGTCACTCAGCCACACCGTTTCTCTGAGGTGTGCCTGCCGGCGTAAGCTGTGGTACTATGCCACAAGACTTCAGATGATTGCCAAACTCGTGACTCAAATACTCGCCACCTCGATCCGATCGAAGGTGCTTGATTTTTCTTCTGAGTTGATTTTCGACCTCATTCTGAAATTCCTTGAACTTTTCAAAGGTTTCAGACTTGTGCTTCATCAAGTAAATATACCCATATCTACTCAAGTCATCAGTAAAGGTCACGAAGTAACGAAGACCATTGCGAGTGGGGACGTTCATGGGTCCACATACATCCGAGTGTATGATCCCCAATAAGACATCCGCACGCTCCATTACGCCATTGAATGGAGTCCTTGTCATTTTGCCCATGAGGCATTGTTCACATGTATCAAGGGATCCAAAATCCAATGACTCAAGAAGTCCATCCTTATGGAGCTTCTCCATGCGTTTTATACCAATATGACCAAGTCGGCAATGCCACATCATCATGTGATCTTCATCATTCTTCAATCTTTTGGCCTCAATATTGTTAATGTGACACACGCCACCATCGAGATCAAGTACGAATAAACCATGCAACTCCGGTGCGTGAACATAAAACATTTCATCCTTATAAATCGAACAACCAATTGTATCAGACTTATAAGAATAGTGGTCTCGCTTCAAGAAAGAGCCACTAATGATGTTCACACTCAACGTGGGTACATAGTAGCAATTATTCAGAACTAAAACCAATCCCGACGGGAGACTAAGATGCTTCGTGCCGACCGCCAAGACTTCAATCCGGCAGCCATTCCCCACACGCATCATCACTTCATCTTTGAGCAAGCGTCTCCTATTCCTTAGTCCCTGAATGGAATTAGAAATATGAGCGACAGATCCTGTATCAAATATCCAGGATGTGTTCCCGGCGCTTGTCAAGAGAAGATCAACAATATGTACATCAAATATACCTTCGTCTCTCTTGGCGACCTTGCCAGCCTTCTTGTCCTTTAGGTACTTGGGACAGTTGCGTTTCCAGTGACCTTCACCCTTGCAGTAGAAGCACTCCACTCCGAGTTTAGGCTTGGGTGCCTTGGGAGGAGCGGCAACTGACTTGCCATCCCTCTTAGGGCCACCTCTCTTGGCCTTATCCCGCCTGCTTGACTTCTTGAAGTCAATGGTCTTGTTGACCATGAAGACGGCGTGCTCATTCTTGATCTCAACCTCAGCGCTCTTCAGCATGGCGAACAACTCAAAAGGGGTTTTGGTCATCCCCTGCATGTTGTAGTTCAGCACAAAGCCTTTGTAGCTAGGGGGAAGCGACTGCAACACCCTATCAACAGAAAGTTCATCTGGAATCTGGCATTCCAGAGCATTCAAGCGCTGAAAGTAGCCAGACATTTTGACTACGTGCTCACTCACGTTGCCGTGCTCGTCCATCTTTGCTGAGAAGAAGGCTTCAGAAGCCTCGTACCGTTCAGCCCTGGCTTGAGGTGCGAAGACCGCCTTGAGGTCGGTGATAATCTCATATGCACCCATCCTCTCAAAGCGTTTCTGCAGCTCAGCCTCCATGGAGTAGAGCATGCCACTCTGGACAAGGTTGTAATCATCAGTCCTGGAGAGATAGACATTCTTCTCGTCTTGACTGGCATCATCTGCTGGTGCGTCACCTAACGCGTCCTCTAGTACGTATGCCATTTTGAGGGGAACGAGGAGAATTCTCAGGGTGCGGAACCAGTTGGTGAAGTTTGTCCCATCTGTTTTTAGCTTATCTTTCTCTAGGAATGATCCTAAGTTGAACGAGGGGCGAGGTGCTGCCATCTACAATGTTGATTCACAAAGATACATACTTAGACTTTTGTTCATAATGTGGAGTTTCAATTTAATCTCAAAATTCTAGAAAGCTCTCACTTAGATAAACACCTCTCAATTTAACTAAGTGATTACACAATCCCAGCCCCCATACCTCCCCCGATACTTACGGCTTTTAGTATGCGAACCAGGTAGGCCTCTAAGCCAATCACATCAGGCATGTGACTCGTGCTCGACCTTTCGGTCTTCTGTGTTGCAGACCCGCATCTACATACGTCAAGCCTGCCAATCGAACCTTGATGTTAGCTGTTCAGCAAGGCCATATCTGCATATGCCAGGCTCGCCGAACCCAACCTCATGCGAACTCCGTTTAATATGTAGGACAACTCCGGTATGTACGGAGCATCAAGCCATATGGGAGAACCTTCCAGGCGGTGCCCACCAAGGGAGAACACAATGTTGGTATTGTGAGAGATGGTCCTGTTTCGTGCTACCGTCGATATATCTAGCATACTAGCATAAAACAGGAAGTAAAACTGTAAATCATACAACCTATGATCCCCCTTCATGCAAAGCAAAGTTAAACGCCTTTCTACTTTAGCTTGTGCAAGTTTTACGTGGCTGCTGGGGGTTTCGAGAGAGAGAACCGATTTCTATCCTGCGAAAAACATGCCACAAAACCGTCTCCCATCCGTCTCTATTACACCCCTGTCGGGGCCCTCCGTTGCAAACATCTTCGCATCGCTAATGCAGAGAGACAGACACCCCCCAGCCACTTTATATGGTACAAGCCATATGTCAAGCGTGGAACCAGACTCGCGTAAACGCGTAAGGTCGGTCGGGGGCCGCTTCATCAAACATTGCCGCAACGCTAAATGAGTACACGTGGGAGGATAACGAATGAAGATTCGATGCCCACATCCTAGATGTGTTCTATCCGTACAATACATCTACGCATAGCTAGCTCATGATACCACTGTTGGAATACGGGGCAGAAAACACAAATTTTTCACATCTACGGTACCCGAACCCAAGATCTATGCTATGGCGATGTAAGGTAACGGAGGGAATCGGTGTTCATACCTTTGAAGACCGAAAGAGGGAAACGTTCTTGCGAACGTGGTTGGCGTAGACTCAGAACTACGACCTCCCTGTCGTGTAAAAGAACACCACCGGCGAGGATGACTCCCGGTAAACCTCCAGCGACGAAGTAGCACCACAGGTGTAGTGCCTCGAAGAGATTATACACATACGGTACAATCGATGTTCCTCCCGGGCTCCGAACCAGGCGAGCAACGGAAGAAAGATGGCTACGGATCCCGACTCCGGCAGAGCGACGGCCTGCCTTATGGTGGAGAACTCCAATCCTGGTGCAGACTCCTAACAAGGGGAGTCCACTTCCGGGAAGGCGAAGGAGAAAGAAGAAGATTGATCTTCTATGGAAAAAGGGGGTCTACCCCTCCTTATATAGGCCAAGGGGGGGTTTTAATCCTCCTCCCCTCCCCCATGTGGGACTAAACCCCCAAGGGGGGAGTGCGCCGGCCAAGGGGGGGATGGGCCCCACCCTTGGCGCCAAGCCCAAGGGGGGAACCCCCTCCTCCCCTAATGGGCCCCAAGGGCCCATATAGCCTTTTCCCCATTTTTTAATTATTTAATATGTTTTAAATATTTAATTCAGATAATTAAATAATAAAAACATTATTAAAACAATTAAACTTTATTTTGAACTATTCAAAATGTCCGGAAACCATTCCGTCCTCCTCCGGAACTATTCCGGTGATTTCTCCTATTTCATCGATTGATCCCGTAACTGTCCTATGCATCGATTGCCCTTAAGTGTAACACCCTAACGGTCCGGGAAACAGCAGACATGGTCGAGACTCTTTTCATTGATCAATGACTAGTCAGTTGGACCTGGTTACAATCCTTGACAGCCCCTGCGCTTCCATCGAATGAACTTCGATCGCTTTTGGAAACCGTTAACGATACGACGTAATCCCTTTGTACTGCGGTACTTTGTTTGTCCGAGGTTTGATCGTCGGTATCCCACATACCGTGTTCATATCTCGTTCACAACAAACAACTTCTCTCGTCCATGATCATTGCATCTCTTGTGTCCTAGTCACGTCCTTGCAAGGTGTTGATGCAATATCACCGAGTGGGCCCAGAGTACCTGTCCTGTCACAAAGACTGACAAATCCCGCTCTGATCTATTAACATACTCATCAACCATCTATTTTGGAATACCCAAAGTACTCCGTTATAGCCAGCATATTTCAGTCAGGCGGTGGGATACAAATCAAAGTCTCCTCATAGATGGTGCTTACGTATGATCATTACGGTCTAAGGACTAAGCCATACGTTACAAAGTCATAGCAACGCTGAACTATGTGACTCGATCACATTGCAATACTTTAGGTGGGTGTACATCCATCACATCATTCCCCTTAATGATATGACCTCATTGTCAATGGACTTAAGTGTCGCCATGATCAGGAAAGCTTGATCAATCAATTGCCCAATGAGATAGTTTACCCGAGTTAAACTACGGACCATGTTTTATACTACACCCGTATTAGTATTTCCAAGTAATACAGTTATAACACAGTATAAAACGTATTATGAACAAAACGGATATGTGACTAATATCTTTATTAATTTGTCTCTAGGGCACATATCCAACAGCGAATACATCATACGATGGGCCAAAGCGCCACATAGTTTTTTCAGGAAAAAGAGACATCGTGGGATTGGAGGGCAAGACGGACATATCTGAAGATTATGAAAAGTTTCATGAAATTCCTCCCTTCAAAGTCAAGGCTGATCCAAGCACCCTGTTAAGCGATGAAGAATATCCATGGTTACGGCGCAATAAGCAAAGGGCACAAGCGAAGAAAAAGTGAAGACAGATGAAGTCAGAAAGGGTTGAAAATTGATGATGTGGCTTTGAATGGTTCATTTTGAACACACAAAAAGTCTGGATTTCAAATAAGTTCAAAAAAATGAAATCCCTTTGTAGATAGATCAACAAAACACACGGTTCTCCTGCATACAGCCCGACTGTGGCTCGTGAGTGCCCGCATATCAAATGCACCGTCGGGTTGTATACAGGGAATCCGAATGATTTGTATTTGGTCGATGAACTGAAGGATTTCTAGATATATCAACAAAACACACGGTTTCGTCTGCATACAGCCCAACTGTGGCTCGTGAGTGCCCGCACATCAAATGCACCGTTGGGCGTATGCAGGCCAATCCGAATAATTTGTATTTGGTCGATGAACTGAAGGATTTCTAGATATATCAACAAAATACACGGTTTCGCCTGCATACAGCCCAACTGTGGCTCGTGAGTGCCCGCACATCAAATGCACCGTTGGGCGTATGCAGGCCAATCCGAATGATTTGTATTCGTACACACCGAGTGTCCGAGAGGTGGGATATATATAGGGGTCGTGTGCCTCTTTAGCCCCGATTGCTAGCACAAACCGGTACTAGCGCGAGACCTTAATTGTGTACAGGCCGATTCCCAGATCCAACGACTCACAATCACTTAAAAGAAACACGCGATCCGTGTACTTCTTCCTGATTGGTGGGATTCAGACCCGGGTGAGGTTAAAAGCACGCGCAAAGCCAACCTCTATTATTTCTCTTCTCGCGAAGTCTTCCCCTTCCACGGCACCGCCACCATCCAGTTTTTACCGTAACCCTCTCAACTTTTTAGCACATGTTATGTGGGTCAAATGATGATACCATGCCAAGTTTCAACATTTTCGGAGTTCAATTTTTTTGGCACATTCTAACACATACAAAAAAAAATTCAAATTTTTTGGCATTGGCAAAATGTATATTTAGCATGCAGGAGCACGTGCACCTCAGAGCCAAAGGGAATATCCCGTGAAAATCGTGGTTTTGTTAAAATGTTACGATTTCTAATAATGTACTCAGGACTCATACTAATATTTGCCACACTTTGCAAATTGAACCATATAATTTTTTTCATTATCATGTAAAAATTAAGTAATATAGATTATCCACCTGGTATCTATCCCTGGTCTGTTTGTAGCCCAGCGTCACACGGAACACAAGTATTGCAAGTGCAGTAAAAGCAGCTAGATCAAGAAGGAAGAAATGCAGACAATGTTACCGGTTTTGTGAAAATAAGAGAATTCCCTATCACTTATACAAATTACATACTTAAGGGGATGCGGCTAAACTCTCAAATTTGTAGTTGACAACAAATGCCAACAATTCTACGAAGGTAGCAGCATCAAGCCTTACCTGTATTAAAGAAAATGTTATCAACAACCGAAAGTGCAGGAGAGAACATGAAAAGGAGAAAAAAAGATTCAAGAAGGAATTATTGTATTGAGGATGCTAAAGGACAACTTTTGTGAGGAAAAACCACCTGCAGACCAGGTTCCCGATGGTTACCATGGAACTCGTTAAGGTTTCGACAATGTAAAAGTTCTAATAAATCATAAAAATTACTAAAATTGCACAGCTATAACATAAGATGTTCCAACAAACGGATTGGAACAATACGATTGTATATTTGTATGTGCCTTGAACAAATAAAATAAAATAGTCGGGTATATATTTATTTCGCGATGAGATAAAATGATTTTTGTACTGAGGGCATGCAAAAACATATTCTCATAAGGCCAGTGATAGGCGTCGGTCGACCGGCGCTAGTTTTGCGCCGGTCAGACACGGAACGTCTGATCTCCGCGATTTAACGGTCCAGATTCGCGCGTACCCCTTCGTTGTTGACTGCAACATTTGCGGTACCTTTGCAATATTTGTGATACTTTCGCAACTTTTTTAAACACGGATGCAACATTTTTATTTTGGGTGTTTTTTGCAGCAAAAAAAATTGTGGTAACAAATTTTAAATCGCTGGTGGTAGCATTTTTTACTATCGGTTGCAACAAAAAAAATCATAATCCGCTATCGCTAATCACTTTATAACTTTTTCATTGTAGCAAAAACTCTTAACGGTAGTAGCAAAAATACACAACGGTGGAAGCAAAAATTTAAACGGTTGCAACATTATGCGTAACAAAAACATACAGCGGTGGTAGCAAAAACATACAACGGTTGTAGCAGAAAAAGTAACGGTTGCAACAAAATCCATCATCACCGCCGTCGAGGTCCTAGCTCCGTAGTGGTGATGTAGCAAAAATCTTGGCCGGTAATAGAAAAAACATAAAACAGTAGAAACAAAATGTTTTACTGGTTGCAACATTACATACTCAGATATTCCCTGTACATTGTGCGTTGTAGGAAAAAACACCACTTTACTCCTTTGTACCAAAAATATGATATGGTTGTAGCAAAAATATGATATGGTTGTAGAAAAAAAAACGATGGTGCAGAGGGAGGTGCGGGCTCGCCGGAGAAGGATCGGGGAGGGCGCGGCTGGTCGGAAAAGGGCTGGATTTGGGCAGAGGGACGACGCCAGCGAGATCCCGGACCACGGCGACGAGCTCCTTTAGCCATGGCCATGGCAGATCAGTGTGGTGGGCGGCCATTGGCGCGGTTGACGGCGGCGCCACGAGGTGCGCAGCCATGGCAGCAGACGGCGGTGGGCGGCGCGTGCAATGCATGACCATGAAAGCGGACGGCGGACGGCGCATGAAGAGGACCGCGCTGAGGAAGGCGACCGACGCGAATCGGTACACCGGTCGGCCGGCTGTAAACATTAGCCTTCTCATAATCACTATGTTGACTCATCTTATAACACTTATAACATTAGAGTGATGTTCCATTATTTATTTCATATTTTATTTCTGTTAACTTTTGGATCATGAAAAACTTAACGAGACTTAACAAGTTCTCCAGAAAAATAAAATATTTACCTGAGGGAAAAAAACAAGAACATTTCGAGCGTTTCAATGGAGTAGTATTTTTTTACCAACAAATAATAGTCATATCATTTACAAAAGCAGGAGAAATAATGCCAGGAATTTCATTTTCCCAAGTACTAGAGGATCTTTTCAGAAAGCTATCCTTTGCAAGTTCATGTGCTGACTGATTTTCTTCTCTTGGACAAAATTTAAATTTCATTGAACCAAACTCCAAGCATAACTGTTTACACTCCAAAACGATCATTGCTTCTTGTCCAAAATAGATATCATCTTGATTCATGGCATCCATTAGCTTGTTGGAAAGATAAACGTACATTTCTATTTCAGAAAAAAAAACATGCACAATTTTTTTTTGAGTTTTCCACTAGCTTTATTGATCAAAGTTGGCAACAAGATGTATACAACTTGGGTCATGAGGTGAGATAAGCCACAGGTGGCGATCCTGATCAAGTCCGCTAGCATATTTAGCAAGAGTATGAGCATCTACATTCGACTTTCTAGATTCAAAAATAACACAGCAGGAATTAAAACTAGTCATTCTATGATTTATTTCTCTAACTATCAAACCAATCAGACCTCCAGTATGATTGATATCCTTGACCACTGAGGTGGAGTCACTTGCAATGATGAAGGAGCCAAGACCCAAGTCCTCAGCCAAAACAAAGCCCTCCCTACAAGCAATTGTTTCCCCTGTCGCTGGATCAGACAACCCTTTGATTACCAAAGCACTAGCTCCCAAGAACTTCCCTCAGCTATCACGGCACACCCCAGCCGCCGCACAAATTTTCTCCTGGGTATTGAAACCGGCGTCAACTTTTATTTTTGCGAAACCCTGAGGTGGCCTGGCACCAAAGGAAGCATCAGCAGAAGAGGTAGCCCTCACATGTGATAATGGACTGCTCACATGTGATAATGACCCCACCGGCCGGTTCATCACCCGATCGATTTCCTTGATGGTACTGAGCTTCTGATTGAACCTGGTGACAAACATATGAGTGCTCATAGGGCTCTGAAAGACACCCTCATGTATGGCTTTGCGGCGCGCCCACCAGATGGCCCATAGAGTAATTGCAAATCTTACAAAGGCTGGATGCGGGAGTGTATCTCGTAGGTGAAATAGCCACAGTTTTGCGCTTGGCATCCCCATCTCCTTCATCTTGTCAACAATTGTGTCATCAGTAAGAGCCCACACACTCCGAGCCATGGGACAGTCTATCAAGGAGTGTTTCCAGGAATCCTTATCCCCACATAGTTGGCAAAGATCATCAGTGCACATGTTGCGATTCTTCCGAACATCATCTGTTGGCAGTGAATGGCGGCTCAATCTCCATAGGAAAGACCTGATCTTTGCTGGGACCTCAGTTTTCCAAAGTAGCTTCCATCCCCTCTCTTCTTGGCTCCTGTCAGACATAGAGCCTGAGCCCGCCAGGTGACTATCAGCATTAGCTTTTGTTGCCGACAGGAGCTTATACATTGATCTTACCGAGAAGATCCCATTCCTCTCGAACTGCCAGGACCAAGTGTTTGGTAACTGCTGTGTGGTCAAAGGGATATTTAGGATTGCTGCTACATCATTTGGGAGAAACACCTGACGAAGGAGATCTTCCTTCCATCTTGCTTCACTAGAATTGATCAACTCAGAGACCTTGATTGGTCGGTTGGCCGAGAGGCAAGCAATGGGCTTCATATTTGAGTCTCTAGGAATCCAGTTCTCCTCCCACACCATTGTTGACGATCCATTACCAATGCGTTTAATAAGACCAAGTTTCATAACTTCCCTGCCATCAATAATTGCTCTCCACACCTAGGATGGATGGTTACCGAGCTGTGCCCCAAGTATACACTAGTAGGAAATAGGCTACTACTGGCGTACGGTTTTTTATTACTGCTGGCGGGCAAGCGTACGCCAGCGTTGTCACGCCAGTGGTAACAGGTACCACTGGCGTACCATTTGTACGCCAGCGGTAAGGCAAGTTACCGCTGGCGGACAGGCATGTACGCCACTGGTAAAAGTTACTGCTGGCTTACATTTATGTTGTACGCCACTAGTAGTTAAAATAACACTGGCCTACACTGTGATGTGTACGCCACTAGTAATAATTAACGAGTTAAAAAAACTTAATACTACTGGCGTACTCTTTGTTTCGTACGCCACTACTAAGTAATTAAGAATTAAAAAAAACCACATTACTTAATCTATTTATCCAATACATTCATACATGTGATTAGTCAATAGTTTAAATACGTCATTACAAATATAAGTCTAAATCGATGGTGTCGCTGTCACAGCCTTGTGTCTAAATTGAAGCTCCTCTTTTCTAATCACAAAGATATATGTACGGGGAAGATACTCATGGGAAGAAATAACAATCTATAAAAGAGTGACTTTGCATTGAAGAGGAGGTTGATTTCAATCGGAAAAATTGTAATACCTTTATTCCACTAATCACACCGGCAGCCAAAAATCACAATTAGAATTAAAAACATGCAGGCATCGTTGATGTTTGGCACGCATGCATGGTTGATTCATTGCCTACTGGGAGAAGTACTAGATCTACTACCTTTTCCCCTTTCTTGTAGAATTTGTTGACCGACAAATTTTTGTTTTTGAAATGAACAACAAAAAGCTGGATTCAGCCATTACTCCTTACGAAGACAGCGGTAAAATGAAAAGGTACAGGCCCTGCTCGATGAGAAATACATCTGATCTAATCTGAGCACACGGAACACTATAGCAGGGCATCTCCAAGCCCAGACGCACGCACGCACACAGTGAGAGCAACGAAACAGATCCATTCGGGGCTAAGATGGAACGCACGCACGCACGCGAATCGTGAGAGACCCTACCAGATCCGGGCCGGAAGGGACGAACCTGGAGGAGGAAATTGGCCGGGAGGAGAAGCCGGAGTTGCAGCAGACGGGGCGTGGCTTGGGGTCGCTCCATGGTGACCACTCCTCCATGCAGTGCTCCGGTGACGGTTAGAAGCCCTCCATGGCAGTTGGCAGGGTCAGGGACTACCATGGGTGACGCCCACGGCTTGGCGGCGACTGGAGGAGGTGCGCCTGCAGGTGGAGAGAAATTGGATCGGCCGAGCCAGCTGGGAGTAGTCAAGGCGCGCGGCCAGAGGAGGAGCGCCGCCTGGTGGTGCGGCGACGTGAAAGAGAAGGGGGTGAGAGCAGAGGACAAGATAGGATAACGATACGTGGTGGTGGAGTGTCTACACATCGAGAGGATAAGGGTACGATCACACCTCTGGCGTAGGAAGTGGGACGACTGCGCTACTATGCTCGCACTTACTGCTGTCGTACTGTTTTTCTGTACGTCAGTGGTAGTTGGTTGCAACAGTTATTTTTTGTTTGGTCATATAGTTGGGGTACAATTTTGTTTGTACGCCAGTGATAACGAAAATACTGCTGGCGCATAATTTTTTTCGTTCGCCAGCGGTAATATCGCTGGCCTACATTTTTTTTCGTCCGCCAGCAGTAGCAATGCGGCTTAGCCTATTTCCTACTAGTGATATCAGTATCAGGATAGTAGACTGCCTTCAGCAGCCGCGCACACAACAAAGAGGGATTCGACAGCAGCCTCTAGGACTGCCTCGCAAGCAGCGACAAATAAAACATCTCCAGGTCCTTCAACCCCAGCCCACCATCATGCTTCGGTCGAATCATAGTTTTCCATGACACCCAGTGGGGTTTTCTCTTCCCCTGCTTACTACCCCAGAAGAACTGTCGAATAAGTTTTGTGAGATGCTCACACAAGCCCCTTGGTAGCCGAAAGCATGACATAGAATAGACGGGAACAAACTGTGCTACTGATTTGATTAAAATTTCCTTCCCCGCCGATGATATTACCTTCTCAATCCAGCCCTTGACCTTACCCCACATTCTGTCTTTTAGGTATTTAAAAGCACCGGATTTTGAAGAGCAAATATCCGAGGGCAGACCCAAGTACCTCTCGTTCAGAGTTTCAGTATGGACGTCCAGTATGCCTTTAACTTCCTCCGTGATATTCTCGGGGCATCCCTTGCTGAAAAATACTGATGATTTGCTGGTATTGATTCTTTGCCCCGACGCCCGACAGTAAGTCTCCAACAGGTTTGATGCCTCAGTAGCACCTTCTCTATTAGCCTTGAACAGCAGCAGGCTATCATCAGCAAAAAGAAGGTGATTCACAGGTGGCGCCGTAGGTGCCATCTGTAGCCCCACCATTTGTGATGACTGATCTCTGGTTTTGAGGAGGCCTGAAAGGCCCTCCGCTGCTAACAAGAATAGATACGGTGAAATCGGATCTCCCTGCCGAATTCCCCTAGTAGGCTTGAACTCCTGTAACTTCTTGCCGTTGAAAAGGATTGAGTACGAGACAGAAGTGACCATACTCATAACAACCGAAACCCACTTCTCTGAGAACCCCAGCTTGAGCATGATAGCTTGTAGATACGGCCATTCAACCCTGTCATATGCCTTCATCATATCCATCTTGAGTGCACAATGGCGATGTTTAAGGGCTTTGTTTCTCTTCATAAAGTGGAGGCACTCATAAGCTACAAAAATGTTGTCAGTGATCAATCTCCCTGGTACAAAGGCGGACTGCTCAGGAGAGATTATTTCAGGGAGTATTTCCTTCAGCCTATTAGCAAGCACTTTCGAAGCAATTTTATATAAGACGTTACACAAGCTGATTGGACGGAACTGTGAAAGAAAGACATGGCTCTTAACCTTAGGGATGGGCACAAGGTGTGTGTTATTAATGCTCTCTGCAGATTCCTCCCCTCTAACAATGAGAAGAACTATTTTGGTGACTTCTTCGCCGCACACATCCCAGTGCTTCTGAAAGAAGTGAGCTGGGAAGCCATCGGGGCCCGGAGCCTTTAGCGGGAACATATGGAAGAGTGCTTTTTTAACTTCATCTCCTGTGTACCCAGCCTCAAGAGACATGTTCATTTCAGGCGTGACTTTAGGATGGACAGCGGACAACACATCCTCCATGTTGTCAACTCCTTCCGAAGTAAACAGGTTGCTGTAAAATTGGGTGGTCATCGCCTCCAGTTCCGCAACACATGTGATAACATCCCCTTGGTTATTCTGAAGCGATTTTATGAGGTTTTTCCGCCTCCGCATTGACGCTCTGAGGTGAAAATTTTTCGAGTTTTTATCACCTCTAGTGAGCCATTCAACTCTTGATCGCCGCTTCCAAAGGATTTCCTCGCGATGGTAAAGCTCCACCATCCTGTCCGTGATCTTGATTTCATGTGCTGATGGCCCCGACCGCCCCGGAACCGATCTCAAGATTTCTAGTTTACGTTTAAGCTTGGCAATCTCTCTGCGGACATTGCCGAATGTCAACCTGTCCCAGTTGTGTAGATCACCAGATAAATCCTGCAGCTTCTCCCGGAGTTGATCAACTGTCGTTGCTTTGTCCTTTTTATTCCAGCCAGACTGGATGCACGGCTTCAGTTCCTCATGTGTCTCCCACATAAGCTCATATTTGAAAGGTTTGACACATCTTTGCTGCAAATCTTGGTCCAGCCGAAGAAGGATAGAGGAGTGGTCGGAGCAGACAGCTGTGTGGTGCTCCAGTTGAGCCATAGGGAATATCGAGTTCCACACCGGATCAGACACTGCATGGTGAAGGAGAACACGTGTATATGTCCCTCCCGCAACTCTTTTTTCAAAGGTGAAAGGATTGCCAACATGTCCAAGATCCAGCAGGCCACAAACATCCAAAGCATCACGGAAACCATCTAATTGAGCCTGGCTGCGAGACCCAATTCCTTCATATTCAGAGTGGTGCAAAACTTCATTAAAATCGCCTATAACTAGCCAGGGGACTACAGGCGAAACCGCAATAGACTTCAGATCATCCCAGGTTTTGAACCTCTCTGGCAGCTGTACTTCGCCATAGATGCATGACAGTCTCCAAGGCGCTGGTCCCAAGTCAGAAACCAGGCCATCAATATGATATTTTGAATGGTGCTTAACTTCAAACTTTATGTCCTCGTTCCAGAAAATCACTAGTCCTCCGCTTCTTCCAGAACTGCTGACTGCAAAAGCTTTGTTGTATCCAAAAGATAGGGATAATATCTCCGCACGTGATTTCTCAATTTGTGTTTCGACTAGGCACAACACGGCGGGGGTAAAATTGTTCACGAGCTCGCGAACTTCACGAACTGTCGCGGGGTTTTCCAACAAAGCACACTCATTGCGCGCGGCGCGGCACCTCCTGGGTGCCCGCCATATGCGACTTAGTAGTTTTTGCTTGCTGATTAGCTTTCCCCGAGGCATTAGCCTTTGATCGCTTCGGCTCCTGTTTCGGAGGAGGACTAGGAGGGACACCCGTTGGATCAATAGTCATGTCATTGCTCGATGGTTCAGAAGCTGTCTTCTCCTTGTTCAGTTTTTCCAGAGCCTCGGCCAGCTCCCTTTTTCTGTTTTGTTCAGCGTCATCCATGATTACATCTGGTGGGGCAGTTGTATTTTTTTCATTGCCCCCGGCTCTTGGCGCTATAGGGAGAGGAGCACTGATCACACCCTTCCCCTTTGGCGAACGCCCAGGTCCTGGACCAGCACCTCTAAACCAATCTGCACGCAGATTTTTGAACACAAGC
Source organism: Bromus sterilis (assembly GCA_950022295.1). NCBI lineage: Eukaryota > Viridiplantae > Streptophyta > Magnoliopsida > Poales > Poaceae > Bromus > Bromus sterilis. Next base: position 377,081,289 of record OX465598.1, read on the forward strand.
GCGGACGGCGGGTGTACTACATCACCATGTTCCTTGTAGAGGTGCCCCAGATGCCCTCAAACGGCACACCAGTCGAGGAGTCGCTCGTACCGGACAATGAAAATTTGCCTCTTCCCTCCTTTAACCAAAGACATAGCGTTTTTCAGCGGCTTGCGAACATCAATCTTGACACGAACCCTGAAGAAGTTGCCCTCAAAGTCCTGAGATTTAGGCTCTGCGTATACGAATTCACCAAGTTTCCCGGCCAAAGCCTTGAGAAGCGGGTAGAATCCATCGGGGAAATCATGTATCTGAGCCCATATCTCGATCATGTTCAAAGGGACAGTCGACGGCTTCGAGAACCCATCGTAAGGAGCTATGACCACGGCGTAGCCTTGGAAGTTCCATGGTCCTTCAAGCATGACCCTCTCCCAATCCCCCAAGCATGAGAACTTCAGGGTGTAGAGGTTGGGCTCAAGGGATCTGATCGTGACCGGCTGAGCAAGATCCCAGGCAGCACGCATATTTTTGCAGAATCAGAATTGGCTATATGATTTGCCAATATGAACCCTAGCCACTGCCATCCATCTTGTCAGGTTTTCCGGCAGATCAACTTCATCCTCCGCTATCACATCATCATGATCATCTTCCGCTAGGCCCAAATCCGTCATGAGTTTCTCTAGATCATCATTGCTAGCGGCAGAGCCAGATGCTTCTGTCGCCATTACTCGAAAAACCCTAGCCCGATCAGAATCGAGCCACCTTGCAAGAACCCCAGTACCCCTCTAGCCAGACTACCGCTTCCCCGCGACGGAGTCCCGGTTCTGCTCGTAGACGACTAGTTGGTAGGGATCGGGGAAGAAGAAGATCTCAACCCGAGGGGTAGAAGCCGCCGGGAGAGGAGTCGAACCCTAACGTGAGGGAAGAAAAACGTACGTGCGTGCACAAATGAGGTGGGCTCGAGAACACGGGAGGGGAATGGGCCGTCGGCCACACGTGTGTGTGTGTGTGTGAGAGAGAGAGAGAGAGAGAGAGGAGGAGTATTCAGCTCAGGCTCGGCCCATGAAAACAAAGACGGAATACCACCAAGCTCCACGCCGCCGCCGACGATCCTCCGCCGCCGCTCTCCCTATTCTTCTGCCTTCCTCAAGTCAATGCGCGTCCTGCTCTTCTCACATCCTCCAATTCGCGCGGGGATTCGGCTTCTGCCATTTCCTTTATCAGTAATAGGCAGGCAGGGGAGGCAGCGCTGATGGGAAGGGCCGAGCAAGCATCGCCATCCACGATGCGTCTTGCGACTCCCGGTGGGGTGACGACCTCAGCCGCCCTGTTCCTCGCCCTTCGTTCACACCTTCCTTATTTGAGATACAAGGGGAATGCAAGCTTCAGGTAAATTTTTCATGTTCTTTGCCCATTTCTTGTGTCAGATTCACTTTTCATTATTGGTCTCCAGGTTCTTCGTATCGCTAGCCTATTAGTTAGTAATTAATTTCATATCCAGGCATCTGTCAATGATCTTTTAACATTCAATCCAAAGTTTCACACACTGTTTCTGTCATGTTTCCTCCAGGCTCCTATGCAGATGCAGGTCGTTCTTTGCAAGGGCAAGAGCTTTGTCAGCACCTTACATTTTTCTTTGTGGTGCTTGAATGAATGAATCCTAAGATAGACGTAATTTCTAAGTCTTTTTTCTTTTTCTTGAGATGACCGGAAGGAGAATCCTCAGCCATTAAAAAGCTCACGGGCGATGAGGCTTTACAATACTGTCCACCCAGACAGCAAATCCCAGTAATGTGATGCAAGTGAGCAAGTCCAGGGTTGAACTGTGATTCAGAATGTGAATCCACTTCATATGTTGAGCCAGAATCCACCCAGACAGCAAATCTCGTTGTTTGATGTGGTGTGGCCTCTCACTGAATCAGGATTTTTCTTTTGAGCAATCAATAGGAGCTCTACCTTTTCATTAAGAAGAAGAGAATTGGCTAGTACTTTATACGGAGAACTAGATGAAAACCGGTACAAACGACCCATATTTACAAGTGTGTTGAGTTATGACATGCCTAAAACCGCTTAATTACAAGGCTGTTGAGTTATGACAAACTGAGACTTGCGACATCAAACTTCTCATCCGGTAATCTACTTCGACATCTGCATTACTTCCGTACATATGTTTTTTACAGGAAAAGTCAAAGCTAATTTTCTTCCTTTAATGAAGATATGCTGGCCGGGAAGGGATAAACTAGGCATGTTTTCAAAGCACAGTTTTGATGGCACCTTATTTATGTTGCAAAGATCCTGAAATCTTCAGTTGATGCACAAGCTTGTTACAGTCTCATCATGAGACTGTCGTCTCCCTAAAGGAATTTAACTTTGATAACTCCAGTCTTGTGTTTGTGTACAATTTTTGCAACACGGAACCATCAAGATAAAATATGCTTACTATTCGATCCCAAACCTATTGGTAAGTAATATTCTGTAGCTCCCAACTGTTCTTCAGGCAAGCGTGAGACTAGTCAGCCTTAACTATTCCTCACATCGCAGAAGGCTCTCGGATTCCTGCATCAAGGTAGTGTTCCCAATGTGTGGTCTCATTGTAAGTTATCCACAATATCGCTCCTTGCAGATGCATCTGGTTTCAGTATTAGAAAAAAATAAAAGGGAATGTTTTGAGTCGCCCTCCCGTCCGCACATTGTCATGGGTATCTGTTGAAGAAAGATGCTAGTGCACAGATAAGACAAGCAAGCACTTGCAAATTGGAAATACACAATAAGTGATATGTTCTCTTTGACTTGTAAGACACACATCTCACAATCATAAGAAGGTAGTAGGTGAACTGTTCATGCTCTAGTTAAGAAAAGGTCAGTTTTATTTTAGTCCCACTTCCTACTCTAATGGCAGTATATGCAACCTAATCTAGTCAATAAGACGGGTCAAGTCTAGAATGACATGTTTCTTAGTGAGCTTTAAGATGTGGGTGGCACATGTGTTAAATAACTTTGTATGTGTTATAAGGACAATCTAGCTGGTATCTAGAAGAGAGGCAACTCATGTTGTTCTGCCATTAAATGCCGAGAGGGGACTAGCTAACAACTCAAATTCCCGAACAGAAGCATCTCAAATTGATGATAAGTATCTAATAGGAACAGCTAGTCGTTGCTTCCGAGCTGCCATCTCTCATTATTATTTGGTGAAAGAGATAATATATCAGTTTGGAGTATGGTATGATCTTTGATGGTTAGTTACTAGAGACGGAGGCAAATATATAAACTTAATTAGGAGGATCAAGAATTGCCGTTTCCACGTTGAAAGAGGCTAATTTATCTAAGAAAGCTAATAAGTCAACCGTTGGATCTCAACTTCAATTGGAACACATCACATTTTCATGCATCATACTTGTGCAACATGTAATAATAAAGTTTCAATGGCAACTGGCCTCTAGAAGCGCCAGCTTTATAAAGCCATGCCATTGAGCTGCTTCGGGAGCTTATCCTTTGCCTTGGTGATCCTGAAGATCCCCCCCAGTTGCTGGCCTCCATATACAAATCTGTAAGTTATTTTCTCTTGCATATCAAATGCTATGTATCCTTCAAAGATTACGAAATATGTAATTTTTTTCTAAAAAAAGATTCATAATATTCCTATAAAGTAGTACTAATGAAGTTAGTTTTCTTGGATCAAATTCTAGTGAGTCATGTATTTTTAAATTCAGAAAAAACACATTTAACACTACAAGAAAATCTACCCGTAGAGACATCATATTCCATACCTAGAGACATCATATTTCGTCTCTAGACAACTATAAAGTCGACTTGATAAAGCGTCTTTGGAGCGTCTCTACACGGGCCGTCTCAAAACAAGTAGACACGCTGGCTAAGCGTGTCTACATGACATGAGACGCTGTATTGAGACGTTCAAAGGCGTCCCTAGATATGTAGAGGCGTTTTATTAGATACGCTCGTATCACGTCTCTACCCACATAGAGACGCTCATACCGCCCCTCTACTGACATAGACGTTTCATTCATCATGTGCCATGGCCCCATTTTTATACACGCTATGTAGAGACATTACATTCGTCTCTAAATATACAAAGCTTATTTGTAAATACGTAATATTTTACTTTGAACATTATTTTATTTATTTCAAATTTGTATTTCATCATTCCAAATCTGGTGACTTACACCACATGCATGTGCAGATGGAGAAATATCATTATTGAAGGTATCCACCCATATCACTAGTCACATTCATAAACAACACATGTCATTAACTCATTATATGAAGGAATTCACCCATACCACCCACTGTATTCACAAGTATTATATCCGCATAATTAGAAACAACCTCAGTGTTCAAAACAAAATCAAATCAGACATTCATTTGAACAATGCGAATAATTAAGAAAAGACCGTACAAAGTAGAACTATTTTTTCCCATGGAGCTAAAATCTTCACATAATACATAATATTTTCCCATCTAAAAACTAATTCTTCTGTCGTTCCTTTGTCCTGCAATGGACTCCTTTTCTAGATCTTGAGCTACCCTGAAGAACAAAGAGAACAGAAAAAATTCTATAAAGTAAGCTTTAAGATTAGTGTGAGAAGAAACATACTTTGATGAAATGGTAAGAGATGTACCATACCAGTGGTTGGTGGCTTGTTTTGAGTCTATGTAGGAGTGGTAGGTTTTTTTTTACCTAAAAACACAAAGATTATGTATAAACCGGTGCAAGCCTCTTTGGTTCTTGCCCAGTTGCTAGGATAAATTCACATTTTATACAATTGAGGCTCAGTTCAGTACTACATAAACATACACCAGACATATGCATTGTTTAATAACAAAGCAGAAATTTATGCACACACGCACCTTAGCAACCATGTGTGGTAAAGATAAATCAATGTAATCCTCTTTGGTTCTCTCAGAAAAGCTAGGATGTAATTCTTGGGTAGTGGTCTGCTCGTCCGATAAAGTTGATTTTGCACTTCCTTGTTTGGCCCTATCAAACTTTTTAATGTTTGCTATCTACAATTAAGGTTTAGTTCAGTTATAAGTAAGCTTATACAAAACATAGGTGTTTTAACGAAGCAGAAATTTATGCACACACACACACACCCCTTATCAACCATTTTTTCATGTGGTAACGATAAACCTGAGTAACACTCTCTCACTCTCGCACAATTTCTAGGATGCAGTCCATGTACTTATGATGAACATTGGTTTTTTAAGTATGAGAATAAACTAGAATATTTATTAGTGAAGATGCTATTACATCACCTGCATAGCACTGGATGGAGCATTCATATTGCCAGGTGATTCTTCTACTTCATTATGTGATTCACTTGGGAGGTCACAGCCAACAACTCTTTCATCAAGATCATCCTGAAACAAGAACATGATAATAATATATATATATATATATATTAATACTCTACTTTTATCTTTGCAAAAACAGATGTGGTTAGATACCAACTTCATCACTTCCCGCAATTAAAAATTCATTTCTCCAATCCTCTCCGGGGAATTTTTGCTTTTTTGGTTATAGATCATCAATCTCTGGAGGGCCTTCAAATTTTTTTCATCTGGTAGTACAGTTTCAGCAACCTGCATTGGGATGTTTTGGTTTCGAAGTCATGGAGGTATCCTCGACATGATACCTTTACCAAACAATGTTAAATCATATGTTAAGGTCATGCATAGAAAATTAGAAACATATGTCATGATCATGTATATAACCTTATGTGCAGAGAACTAAGTCCACTAATATATCATCTTGTCTACATTGGTTACGTCTAATCTCAATATACATGTACAAGTTAGTGTAACACATGTAACAACATACCAACATATAAACAACAATCCTATATACAGTGCAAAATCTGAGAGCTGCTGACTGGAACCTCTATGCAGCTAAGATGCAAAAATACTAATAAACCAGTAGGTTTTAGCTAAGTGGATGGGCGGAGAGGCGTAAGGAGAGCGATGCCCTCAAACGCCACAATGGGCGGTGGAAACCTGTTTACCCTCGAATTTGACGGTGTCATTTACGACAGCTGCTGCGAGAACTCCCCCTCCGCCGTCAAGGTATGCTTCCTAAGACGATGTGTGCTCCTGGTTGGCTGACTCGGTGTGCTGTGGCAGACCGCCAAGGTGTTTGAGCAGGTCGGCCATGGGTTTTTGTGCTCCTGGATAGCTGACACTACTGAGCTCCTTACTTCTTGTTCTTAACTGATGTACTTCAGAGTGGATAGATGGAGGAGTACATCATGTCAGTCAGTGTGTACCTATATATATATGCCTTGTCCTGAACTGCAGAGCCCCTTAATGTGCATGATAGAAAAGGTTAAGTGGAGTGAGTGAAGTACCTGTTGTAAATGCCAACTTCATAAGAATTGTGATTTTATCACCAGGAATTGCTTATTTTGTTATCTACAAGAAGACCAAGGTTGTTGGTCTCTTGTGTGCGATGATTAGTCCCCAGATTCTAGGGTGCCTGGGCGACTTGCCTCTCTCATGACTCGTCCCCAATCACCACTCGCCGGCTTCCTACCTGCCTCCTTGCCCTCGCCTTTCAGATTATTAGGCCTTAGGCCTGTGTACATGTATGTTCCGTCCCAATCTCCTTATCAAGTTATGTCATGGTAGATATATTATTTGTATTATAGCTTCTAACCTAACATTATAAAATACTAGTTCCATGTATTTAATCTCCTTCGCAATCTTAGGTGTCACAATCTGGACTAAAAAGTTTCTACAGGATGGTAGAAAAATTGCAGCCTTCATCTAATACATAAAATTCAAATGGCGAGGAATAAGGTGATTGATTCTAAATTACTAATTATTAATGGTCTAATCAATACATAGAGTCGACCCTGGCTGGATGAAAATGAGGTACAATAGGAATGATAGCACAACATACATATGATGTTCCAAGAGGTTAAGTAACACCAGGAGCATCCAAATCCAGGGCCCAACAGAAGGAACACTTGGAATTGGATGCAGTCATGCAGCATGTAAAATTGAAAATGAAGATGCTCTGATGTGTTGGAGTTGATTGGATATCTATCACAAATGTATGTCACGCACAGTGCAGGATCATCAGGAATATTTTCTGAAACAAACTTGAAAAGGGGAAACTAAATATGGTTCTAGGAGCAATACCAGTATATGCCTTAGCAGTCTGTCCCGGTACTGTCACCAAAAGTTTACATACATGGTCTCTACAATTTGGATCTACAAGATCTATACATAATTGAACCAAGAAGGTGTTAATGTACATGTATATTATCAAGGACAGAATAAATTTACAGAGTACGTTGTAGCCTTATAGGGACTACTAAAAATAACAATTCAACAAACACTTAGGGTGCATTGCCTACATTAAGAAAGTAAGGGGATGAAGGAGAGGATGAGACTCGAGATGCATAAATAAAGGAGACCACTTTTGTTGATTTAATGCTAAAACTGTAGGGGCTATGAGAGATATCAGGGATTACCTGCTTGAAGATGTTGGATAGATGCGAGAACTGCTTGTGGGGGTGGTGTACCAATGGAACACGCGGCAGAGCTTCACGTGAAGGAGGAGACCGGCGTGGATGCAACTTCGTGACGGTGAGGACGACGTTGGGAGAGGCACGGAACTCCGGCGCTTGAAGGTGAGGCTGCCACCATGCTGGGTGCGGGCTGAGAATGGGCGGCGTGCGGGGAGATGATGACGGCGTAGATTGGAATTGGGGGAGGTTGGATAAATGGGGAGGTGGGGGTAGATGGCGGCGAGGAAAAATATCCAACGCGGTTGGGAAAGTCTCTTGCGCGGTAAATAGAAAATTTTGTGGCGCCAATTTTTTTTAAGTGAAAATAATCCAGAAACTAATATTTGGTTAAGTGGAAATAGTTTGGGCTCCTGCAATTTTTTTTGGAAACGCTAAGTAACCACATGTACGAATAAATAATTATTTTGAGGTGTTCCCTTTGTTGGATAAATCCATATTGTTTTTAAAAAGATCAAACTTTATTGGGTAATATTCATAATAGTTTTAAAAAAGTATAAAGATAGTGATAGATCAAAGGGGTGGAGTACGACTTGAAACAACAAGGGTGGCGTTATATGTCAACGAAGGTGTTTGTACCGTCCATTGATTGGGATATTGTTCGTTCACGAATACATCATCGTGTACCATCAACATCGATTGCGATACGGATGACACATCGCCGGAGAAGCCCAGTCTAAAAAAACATAATTTGGTCAGCTATTAAATTTAACACAACTAAGTTTAATAACTTTTTGAGTTAAAAGTAATTATTAAAGGATTTTCCAATAGAGTCGCATACTTAAAACGTCTCATAAATCGTCTTTAAGTTCATTTAAATTATATACCTATTTTAAAATTAGTCGATTATAAGAAAATAATTGTGACGCCTTGCAAACGTCTTAAAAAGCGTCTTTAACCCGCTAGTGTTCATGAGTGTAGAGACGAAAATAATAGCGTCTTAGAAAAAGCGACTATACAAGCCATTTTTGTTGTAGTGTAAATGCATCAAAAGAATCTAGAAATCATTGTAGCCACATATGGAATATATGGCCAACATTGAAGTCATGTTATTTTTTCATTTCTGGCATGTATAAAAGACGCACAAAAGTGGGGTCTAGATATTGTTCAGAGAATTGTTTGCAGATATTTTGCATAAGTTGCGTGCTCAGGAAACAATTAATATTATATATATGCTGAAATTTATATGTATGCCATCCATGCTCTGTACTGTACAATTGCTAACTTAAGCCTTTTTCCATGTTTTGTGGCTAAAGGATCCTAGGTTGCACTGGCTACTAGAACAGTTAGTGTACTATTTAGGATTTAGCCCAATCACAAATATGAACTCCAGCACGGTTTATCCCAATACATGTGTATAATCTATCATACTCTCATTGTGTGTGTTTTTGTATCTCCGCTGATAACTGTAACTAGTCTAATTTTTGTACGTTCTACATGCTGTGATTTGTTAGACGTGAGAGATAATCACTCCTGTCAATGGCCACTGGAGGGGTGAATTGGAAAGCATCGATGGAGGAATACGAGCCTGCGGATGCTATAGGTGGTGCTGGGGATAATACTGAGTTTCAGCGTCAAGGAAATCCACTTATCGTTTTGTCTCAGCAAGAAATTTCAGAAGCTCAGTCCGAGCCTAATTTGAACAATCTTGAAGTTCCAGGTATAACACAAAATCTTCTGACGGTAATTTTCCTATTCTTAATTAACAATGTTAGCAGTAGTATCTTGGTTGTCATCAAAGTTGGTTTGTGGCATCTCTGTAACCTCAGACGGGTTACAGACGGCCCTGGTGAGCCACATATGTATGTTTTGCTAAGTAGAGACAGATTGGCTTCTAGGTTGCCGTTGTGTGTCTCTGTAGTAGTACTATATATTACTAGCTGAATAAATACTCTTCATCGTATTAATGTCTATATATACTCTGTAAATACTCTTCGGCATGTGTTACTTGGGTCTGTCCCAGCTTATTATCCATTATCCATCCTTACATAATTGTGTATTCGTGGTCACAGTACCAGAAGGTTCACCCATCACTGAAGCTGCAAGTACCCCATCTGCTACCACTCCTTTGTCCATTACTCCCTTGAATCCTGCCTTTGATGTGTTTTTGGAGCAGTTGTACAAATACATAACGACGTCTTTATTTGACCCTCAATCAAGAGAGTAAGTTAATCAGTGTAAATTGGCAGAATATCCTGAAGCTTATTTTTGTATATATATAGCAAAGGTTGATATGCCTATAACTAAAGTTGATGTGGGATTAATAAATTGCTCTTCACATTAACCTTTGATATATATATCCGAAGACTCCTCAGTTTTATGGCTTTTCCATGTTTCAACAATAGTTAGTGTTTGTTTACTTCTTGCAATGTGGTGACATGCTCTTCTATGTTGTGCAGGGCAGTGTGGGTATCTAGTGCATACCCATCACAGATTAGTTTAAAGATCAGAAACATCCAGAAAATAGTGAATCCTTTGGAGTGCATGGACACCGAAAGCTTGAACTTAGCTATTAGGAAGATGGTGAGGGAGGAATCAAATAATGGAAATTTGGCCAATTCTAATCCTTTGGGCTGCAAGATCTATGTTAGCGTGGATTTCGCGGCAAGTCTCTTTACATATTAACATACTTTTTGGTCCTGTTATGGTTGTCTGCAAATGTTTCTTATACTTTTATTTTAATTTGAATAAATCAATGTAGGCTCTTGGCCTACTATTTGCCTAAAAGAAAGCATAAGCGTGTCTGCTTGTGGGCATCATCATTTTCTATTAGGATTTTTTTTCACTTATATAAACTTCACATCGTTATCTATTATATATTAAAAGCAAAATACGGAAAAAATTAGAATTAGCTAGAAGAAACATCTGGCCATCTATTCGATGCATCAACGCACAACCGATTGATCTTACTAATAGAATTTGGATGATAAAATTGCACAATATTACCCACCTTTGACATGGGGTTATTACTCTTACTCCCATGAAAAAAATGTTCCCTTTCTAACCCTAAAGAAACCTTTTCCTGTAACTCACGGTCTCCTTGCGCCGCTAACACTCCCCTAGGGGCAATTGCTTGATCAATGGTGCCGCTGATCATCTCCAGTTAATTACTTGATCCATTGATCAATTCTATCTTTAACATGAATCACATACACAAAGCACTTGATCCACTATCTTTAGTACATAGCGTACCTAGGCAGCGGCAACAAGGAAAGATTTGGATTCCTTTCTACATCAACGTGTACAAAAGAACATTTATCCATTTGGTACATTGTGTGTTGCTATGCAACCTAGGATTTATAGATATGGCCCTAGTTAACCTAATAGTACATTGGGTGACCGATAAATTCAGTTAATTGGGAGATTCGCCGATTTATCCCTCCTTAGCACCCGAGCGATATGGTACCAGACTGTCAGTTACTGGTATGTTGAACATTGATCCCATGTTGAGATCGATTTTGCTTTGCTCCTTCTCTTTGTAACGCCCTGACCAAACCACCGGTTAACCATCGATTCCATGGTTGGTGCGCCTAGGATCCAGTCTGTCCTCATACTAGTCTTTTCTGCACACTTTGTCCTCACTCGTGCGCACCCAGGATCAACTTCCCGGTCGGTCTCCCATCCTCAAATCGCTCCAAGCCAAGCACACTTAAGTTTGGATCTATTTGGAGCTGGGCTTCCGGAAAAGAAGGTGCACCTTGTTGATATGAGTAGTCTATCATTCCTATTGTGATCTTGGGTTGTTACACTCTTCTTCGTCTATATCTAGCAACTCTAAGTGTATGTAGTTTTCTATGGACCCTTCTGTGGTGTGTTTGTCACTTGTGACTGCTCATTAGGTTTGATACGATATTTTGTTTTTGTCAGAATGTCATGCTTCTTTACTATTTTTGAAAGCTTGTTTGTTATTTTCATTATATAGATTGATAGATACATTATTTATTCATCCTTTTTCTCATATAGAGACATGCTATCTCCGAAGAAGATGGACATACTAAAATGGAAGCTTCTATCCTTCATGAATGTGTGGATCAGCACAGTGCTTCCAACCTAGAAGTGGTATATATGCGGTCTTCTAGTGTTTAGTTAAATCACTTATTGATGAACTCCATGTGTTTGATATGGAGTTGATTTTGGCATATACTGCAGCTATGCATTCCAGTCATCCATTATGGCCATTGGACTCTGTACGCTTTCAACATGGAAGATGAAAACCTTAGTATTTTGGATCCTCTACCAAATCCTATGTGTCATAAAGACATTAGGTTGAAGGTCTGCAAAGCTCTTGAAACTGTGAAGGCCAAATCTAATATGTTCAAAAATAAGTTTTGTGATTTTAGCAATTGGAAACATGAGTTTGTTGAAGTACCTCAGCAAAAGAACAGGTGCTAATTGTTTCTTGCAAAATTCAAATTCTTGATGCTTAAGTATTGTGTTTCATGTAAGTACTCTGTATTTTGACCTCCCTCTCTTTCTCCCTCTCTCTAGCTATGACTCTGGATTCCTTGTATTCAACTTCATGCGACATTGGGATGGCCGTCAACTTGAGCCATCAGTTATTCTCACAGTAAGCTAGCACACATCAGTGCTTATTTTATCTAGATGGGCATGCATACAGTAGGTATTTTTGTAAATTGTACCATTTCTTTTCTAGGATTCAAGAATGATGCGAAAGGAATTCTTGGCATATGTACTCTCTTTCAAGGATAATGAAGCACATGAGCTGCCCCACGGTGTTTCAGATCTGATCAAACGCCTTCCTTCAGGTACAACTTATGAAAAAAGCATCACCAATGTATTAAGTAAATTACGGTTTCTACTTTGGGCTTACATATTTGTTTGTTTGTATCTAGATCTTGGCCCACACAATTGTATGTCCATGATTTTTATTCTCAATAGAAGTTTTCTGTAGTTATTCTTTGAGTGCCATGTACACAACATATATTAAGAAAGCACAAAATATACTATAAGTCAATTAAAAATTAATGTAAGTGCCTATACAATTACTACATTAAATATAGTTGGTAGTCAAAATTTTACATTAACTGTACTTTCACTTTCCTGAATATAATTTAATAAAAAAAGATTCCCTCTTAATAGCTTTTAGGATTTAAAAATTTTAGTGCATGTTAATAACTTTAATATACAATATAATGTTCACATTACATTAGTGCACGACTAAAATGTTTCCGGAGTTAGGGTGTGTTCGCTTAGTGATCCACAACCAGAAAATCCAGTAACTCCAACAGCCAGCTTTTCTGTCGCCTGGCTGCTGGTTTCTGTTCAGTGCAGCAACTTCCTGGCCAGGAATCGGTTTGGATAGCTAATGATTGCTTATATCAAATATCAAGGTATGAATTGCTGACCAGGCCTGCCATCTCACAATCGGTTTGCCTAGCTGGCACCCATTCTGGCTTGCTTAATTGAGCCTAGGCCTGTGCATAGCGCTGGGCATTTTTTTCTGCCATAGGATTGCAGATTTTGTTGTTTACAGAGACAACTTCGACATGTACAGAGAGCATTGAGAAGGTAAATTTCGTGTTTTTTCACATAAAATAATTATGTAAATTTGCAAACATAAAAAAGACCATCTAAATCATAGTGCGAGCATTAAATTTCACACACATTTGATAGAACAAGAGTCTCAGATTTTTGCATAAACTTTGCAAATCAAAAGGCCACCAACATGTCTCTAATATCAACCATGCATTACCAACTTAAAGCAATGGCAGCAGCTAATTCTTGCCTACACATATCCATGTCAGCATCATTCTCGGCTGTAGTCGATGTCTGTGATGCATTTGGAGGGACAACGTATTTTTTTGTATCGTTCTGGAATCGTTGGCACATAGTCCGGTTCCCTGTCACATCAAACATAGTGGATATCTTCTTCATCATTGAACCAAACATAATTGTGCAATGTCATCGTTGCGGCAACGATCATCTTTTGGGTTTCAATGGAGTAGCTTGGCATCTTGAGAAGAACCTGTCATTTCATCTTCCACACTCCAAAGGCTCTCTCTATGCAACAACGCTTGGACAAGTGGATTCTATTAAACTTCTCTTTAGGCCTTGTTTGTTAGAGGTGAGAGGGGAGGTTTGGGGAGGAAGGGATTTTAGAGGATTTGGTGAATCCCCTCCTTCCACCCAACAAACAACAACAACAAAGCCTGTCAGTCCCAAACAAGTTGGGGGAGGCTAGAGCTGAAACCCAAAAGATATCGAAACCAAATCACGGTTCTGGCACGTGGATAGCTAACTTCCACGCACCCCTGTCCATAGCTAGATCTTTCTTGATAGCCCAGTCCTTCAGATCTTTCTTCACGGACCCCTCAAAAGTCAAGTTTGGCCTCCCCCGACCTCTCTTGACATTATCAACACGCCTTAACCGCCCGATATGCACAGACGCTTCAGAAGGCCTACGCTGGATATGCCCAAACCATCTCAGGCAATGTTGGACAAACTTCTCTTCAGTTGGTGCCACCCCAACTCTCTCGTATATCATCATTCCGGATACGATCCTTCCTTGTGTGGCCACATGCCCATCTCAACATGCGCATCTTTACCACACCTAGTTGTTGAACATGTCGCCTTTTAGTTGGCCAACATTCAGCACCATACAACATCGCAGGTCGAATCGCCGTTCTATAGAACTTGCCTTTTAGCTTTTGTGGCACTCTCTTATTACAGAGAACGCCAGAAGCTTGGCGCCACTTTAGCCATCCAACTTTGATTCGATGATGGCTAACGTCTTCATCAATATCACCATCCTTCTGCAACATCGACCCCAAATATCAAAATGTGTCCTTCCGAGGTACCACTTTCCCATCAAGGGTAACCTCCTCCTCTTCCTCATGGTCAGTAGTACTATAACCGCACCTCATGTACTCATTTTTTGGTTCTACTAAGCCTAAAACCTTTTGATTCTAAGGTCTGTCTCCACAGCTCCAACTTTCTATTAACTCACGCCCTACTATTGTCGACTAGAACCACATCATCTGCAAAGATCATACACCATGGGATGTCCCCTTGTGTATCCCATGTGACCTCATCCATCACCAATGCGAAAAGATAAGGGCTCAAAGCTGACCCCTGGTGCAGTCCTATTTTGATTGGGAAGTCATCAGTGTCGCCATCGCTTGTTCGCACACTTGTCACAACATTGTCGTACATATCCTTGATGAGGGTAATGTACTTTGTCGGGACTTTGTGTTTTTCCAACGCCCACCACATGACATTCCGCGGTACCTTATTGTAGGCCTTCTCCAAGTCAATGAACACCATATGCAGGTCCTTCTTTTGCTCCTTGTATCTCTCCATAAGTTGTCGTACCAAGAAAATAGCTTCCATGGTCGACCTCCCAGACATGAAACCAAATTGATTATTGGTCACGCGTGTCATTCCTATTACACGATTCTCAATGACTCTCTCCCATAGCTTCATTGTATGGCTCATTAGCTTAATCCCGCGGTAACTAGTACAACTTTGAACATCCCCTTTGTTGTTGAAGATTGGTACTAATATACTCCACCTCCATTCTTCAAGCATCTTGTTTGACCGAAAAATGAGGTTGAAAGGCTTGGTTAGCCATACTATTGCTTTTTCTCCAAGGCCTCTCCACACCTCGATGAGGATACTGTCAGGGCCCATCGCCTTGCCTCCTTTCATCCTTTTTAACGCCTCCTTGACCTCGGCCTCCTGGATTCGCCACATAAAATGTTTGTTCATCTCATCAAAGGAGTCGTCCAACTCAATGGTAGAGCTCCCATTCTCCTCATTGAACAGCTTGTCGAAGTATTGTCGCCATCTATGCCTGATCTCCTCGTCCTTCACCAAAAGTTGATCTGCTTCATGCTTGATGCATCTCACTTGGTTGACATCCCTCGTCTTCGTCTCTCGGATCTTGGCCATCTTATAGATGTCTATTTCACCTTCCCTCATGTTTAAACGTTGGTAGAGGTCCTCATACGCCCGCCCCCTAGCTTTGCTCATAGCTCGCTTCGCTGACTTTTTCGCCACCTTGTACTTCTCTATGTTGTCTGCACTCCTATCCAGGTATAGGCGTCGAAAACAGACTTTCTTCTCCTTCATAGCCTTCTGGACATCCTCGTTCCACCAGTAGGTATCTTTAGCTTTGACTCTATTACCCCTGGTTACCCCAAACTCCTCTGAAGCAATCCTCCTATCGCAGGTCGCCATCTTCATCCACATATTGTTTGCATCACCTCCTTCCTCCCAAGGGCCCTCCTTCATGACCCTCTCCTTGAAAGCCTGAGCTGCCTCCCCCTTGAGCTTCCACCACTTCATTCTAGCGACTTTGGTGCGCTTGTCCCACTGGACACGAATCCGAAAGCGAAAGTCACCCACCACAAGCTTATGTTGAGAGAAAACACTCTCTCCAGCTATCACCTTACAATCTAGGCAAGCACGCATATCTTCTCTTCTCGGGAGGATGAAATCAATCTGGCTAGAGTGTTGTCCACTACTAAAAGTCACTAGATGAGATTCTCTCTTTCTAAAGAGGGTGTTAGCTACGATCATGTCATAGGCTAAAGCGAAGCTTAAGACATCCTCTCCTTCTTGATTCATGCAGCCATATCCAAAGCCCCCATGCACCCCTTCAAAACCTGTGTTAGATGTGCCCACATGGCCATTAAGGTCTCCTCCTATGAAGATCCGCTCACCAATGGGTACACTCCTAATGAAGTCCTCCAGGCCTTCCCAGAACTCCAACTTGGTGCTCTCATTGTGGCCTACATTCGGGGCATAGGCGCTGATAACATTGAGAACTAGGTCCCCAACAACCAGCTTGACCAGGATAATCCGATCACCTTGCCTCTTGACATCTACCACTCCATCCTTGAGGCTCTTGTTGATCAAGATACCCACTCCATTTCTGTTCGCAGTGGTCCCCGTGCACCACAACTTGAAACCGCTATCCTCTACCTCCTTCGCCTTCTGTCCCTTCCACTTGGTTTCTTGGATGCATAGGATATCAACACCTCTCCTCACCACTGCATCCACTAACTCCCGCAACATACCTATCAGGGACCCTATGTTCCAACTACCTATGCGAATCCTCCAAGGCTCGGCTAGCTTCCTTACCCTTCGCACTCGTCGACTCAAATGCGAAGACCCTTTCTTATTTTTCACTACACCCAGGCGATGATGTAGCGCACCACTAAGGATGTGACAATCTGATCCTTGCTCACTTGTCACCGTATCCAGATCAAGATACGGCGCGCCACCAGGGGGTTGACGGCCCGACCCTTGCTCATTTGCCACCGCACCCGGGTTCCGATATGGCGCGTCGCTAAGAGGGTTACGCCCGAACGATGTTCTTTTGGGTTTCATATCCATAAGATTGGCCGAGTTTTCATGTTGGCTCGCCAAGCCTATCACAACCCTCCTCCTTTACCCGGGCTTGGGACCGTCTACGTCTAAACAACCTAGGAGGAGTTAATCCCCTCCTTCCACTCAATCCTCTCAAATTCGTTTGAAACTCTGTTCCATGCCTATGGTGTTGGGGCTTGGAATACACTTGGTTCTAAGGGGTTGGAAGGGAATGGATCGTGTAAACCACACGAAGCAAATGAGCTGATGTGGATTGTGGAGGGTTTTGAACCCCGCAGGTTTTCTCCTCTTCAAACCCTCTCAATCCCCTCCAAAAAACAAGTCCTTAGGGGTATTGGGAGGGACACCTCTATGAAATTCAGGGACATGATATGTTTCAGCTTTGTACGGTGCGAGATAACCCTTTCTATTAGGATAGCCAGCATCTACAAGGTAGTACTTGTCTAAGAGGAACAAATAAAACAATAAATGTTAGTTGTAGCATGGATGAAATAAGTTTCAGCTAATAGAAATTCTCACCCTTTGGAGGATGGGGGAATGTGGTATTGTCCGTATGCAGCGCATGAAATAGCACACTTGTTTCATGCATGGAACCAGGTTGCCCAATTGAAGCATAAGTGAAATGCATGTCAAAATCACATATTGCCATCACATTTTGAGTGACTATGCGTGTTCTTCCAATATACCTAATTTGCTTGTCTTCCGGAATACAAGCTCTAATGTGAGTCTCATCTATTGCACCAATGCAGTCTTTCATGTGTGGATAGGCTCTTTTATCACCACATATCCTTTGATGGACAATCTGAAAATTTGGGTCTTTTGGCTTGAGATAGTGAGAAGACATCCTTACCACACAATGTAGTACCTCATGAAACTTGTGGTGGATAGTGCCAGTTGCATGTTTGAAATGGTTCTGGGTCCTTCTATTAGATTCACAACCCCTAAACTTCCGCAAGAACATAGCAAGAGACTCATAGTTACTAACAAAAGGAGAATGACCAAAACCATAATCCTTCACCAACAAGTCATGAAGTTTGAACAAGACACTTGCCTTCATTCTAAACATTGTAAAGGTCTCTCCTGGTCTTTTAATTGTCTCTTGCAACCACCCAAATCCCGAAAACATTGATTTCATAGGCTCATTCTTCATGATCCAACTCTCACAATACTTACCAACTATTTTTTTTTGCTCCTACATAAATGATAGACATATGCTGAGATGAAGATATAAGCAAATTTTTTTCTTCAATTCATAATGGTTGTCATCATCACTACCATCGCCACTATCACTGTGACATCTGCACATAAAAAATCATTGATTTATTAGATACCAAATATCATCCAAGTAGCAACAATGATAGTGACAATAACATAAATATGGTTCGATAGCTCAAACATAAATATCATCCAAGTACTGCATAGTGCATACATAAATACAGTTCGGTAGCTCTTGAATAAATTGTATTCCGCTTTCAGCTTGTCCCATTTGTTTTTGAACTGGGTGTGCGTGTAGTCCAATCCGGTTCTCACTTTAAACTGCCTTGGCATCGTCAAATGCATTGGGGGTCAAGTAGGTGTTTGGCCTATTTCCAGCCCGCACTTGCACGGCAAACAACTCGGTAACAAACTAACAATCCTAGTGTTTTCTTTACTCCACTCGGCAGCCATACTCAAAGTTGACTATACAAAACAAGTAAGTGCTTTTGTTGTTGTCATTACTAGTAGCAATACATAGAAAAATATATGAACTTGTTGTTGTCCGTATGTACTAGAAAATGCATTGGGGGTATGTACTAGCAGAACATGCACACACAAATTAGGGACATATCTGGGCATCTCACATCACACACACATGTACAAATTGACATGGATGGCATCATTCATGGTACTAGAAGGAAAATAATCCTCCGTATACATCACACATATGAGCAGCCCACATCACTTATCACGAGCTCACCTTCGGTCAAACAGACGAGCTGCTTGGAGAGGCATAGAACGAGGTTGTAGCTGGTCCTCGTCGGCGGCTGAGGACGGCGAGAGGCAGCCGAGGACGACGAGTGTGGCAGATGTGGTGCTCGTCAGCCGCGGCGGACGGCGAGATGCAGAGGACGAGCACGGGGGACGAGTGCGGTGGACGTGCTGCTCGTCGAGGCTCACGCCGGTGGAGGGTTGGCCATGGCTGGAGAGGTCCGTGTGGAGGCCGCGGCGATGCTGTCCGTCGCTGGCTTGCTGGCTCCAGAACGAGGGGAATCGAGAGAACAGGGGACACGAGTCGGACCTGGACACGAGGGGAATACTTCGCGGTAGCAACTAGTTGTAATTGGGCTGAACTCTCGCTCCTACTTTTTTAGATTTGCAAATACCCAGCTCCTCAATTCCTCCAAAATAACAATGGGTTGGGCTGCCAGCTTCTTTTTTTCAGCTTCTGGAGTTCCTCCTTTCAGCCCAGCTCCGAACTTGGAGTTGGAGAAGTTGGGAGCTGGATATTTGACGAACACGCCCTTAAGAGGAATAAAATAAGTTGTATTGGAATTTTGGGTGAAAACTAAACTCAGCCATAGTCAGACAAGCGAGCATTAAACTTTCTTGGTGTTTTATAGTTTATGAAATTGACAGAAATTGTATTATTTGGTTCCTTGCATGTATTTTATCGATGACTAGTGCGCCTCAAATTGTTTCTATAATTTTTGTCTGCTTATATTATTTGCCTCGACGAGCAGTAATATAAACAACGATGATGAGTAAGTTCTTCTTATTTATATTATTTGCAGGGCCAGCTTGGACACGTCGTCTGATGGATAATAAGTTGCTGAATGTAGTGAGAGAAGGCAATGCGGATAAATTTAGGGGACTAGAACCAAACCAAGGGACACGAGAGAATGTGAGTGACCTGGATTCCATGATTCTCAGTGGAATCACCATTGATGGGGATGGTGTGCTCCATATTGCTGCTAGGTTTGGTTACCTGAGGCTAATCAAGGACATCCTATTCAAACTGGGAATACTGCCACACCAATCTGATGCCGGCATATTAGCCGAGAGTAACAACTGGGCAAGCACGGTTATGTCAGAACTCAGAAGAGAGGGCAGAAGAGAGCAGCAGCCCAATTGCCACAGAGAGCAACAAGCGGGCGAATACAATTATAGTAGAAGAGCGCTGCAACTCAAGTGCCGCAGAGAGGAACAACCAGACAAGTGCAGTTATAGCAGAACAGAGCCGCAGCCCAAGTGCCCCAGGGCCAGGGAACGATGCAGCTGAAACATGTGTCAGTATTGAATCAGCTGATCCTGTTCAGGTTGCCACTTTCCTGATGTTAAGAAACTGCAGTGGAGAGACGTGCTTGCATGAGGCAGTGAGGTCAGGCCATCAAGAACTTGTGGAGTTATTGATCTCAGTGGATGGCGATATGCGCAAGAAAAATGTGAACGATAATGAGCTGAAGAAGATAGCAGCACTGACACAGGTAGTTGATTATAGAGGTGTATCTCCGCTCTATTTAGCTACCGAATTACGCATGGATACGATTGTCAAGGTCCTCCTTTCGGATAATGTCAGTTCACCATCCTACGCTGGCCCTGGAGGAACTACAGCCCTGCATGCTGCCGTTCTCTTGGACGCAGGTACATGCGTCGCCGTCCCCATTTTTATAATACTCAAGTATTGTTTGGCATCATTAAAAAAAGCTACTCCCTCCGATCCATAATAAGTGTCGCTCATTTTGTACTAAATGAGCGACACTTATTATGAATCGGAGGTAGTATGTTATAAGAAATTAAGGTGTGTACTCTGTCGACCTTGAAATTAAACCCTCAATATATACTGCAGAGCTGACGAAGCAGCTGGTGCTTTGGAAACCAGATCTACAAAGTAAAGCGGATAAAGTTGGCAACACCCCACTTCACTTCGTGGCATCAGCTGGAGTCCCAAGTGTTGCGGAGATATTACTACCACCACCTGATGCAAACCACCCCGACTCCACAGCCAATTTGGCAGCTCTGACAAAGAAATCCAATGGTTGGTATCCCATTCATCTGCGGCCGCAAGTGGAAATCTTGGTGTTATCAAGCAACTTCTGAAAGTTTGCCCCGACTGTATGTGGGCCCGCGATGCCTCTGGCCAGAGCTTTCTACATGTTGCTGTTAGAGAGTGGAGTCTCAATGTGGTGGATTACGTATGCACGGAAAAAACTTTATTTCAGATTCTGAACATGACAGATCACGATGGAAATACTGCTCTTCATCTGGCTGTGAAGAGTGGGAATCAGCGCTCTTTCTGCAGTCTAATGAAAAACATGAGACTTTGTTTGAGTATCTCAAACAAGAAGGGGCGCACACCTCGAGATGTTGCCTCCTTCAACCTTGCACACGGACTCAGTTATTTCATGGTACGCATCCTTGCATGTATATTACCTACTGGACTATCAATTTTCATACAATATTGCACTCCCCTGTCTAAGGAACAAACCATTTGTTTCCTTGATGATGCCCCAGGATTCGAAAACATTGATATATCTTCACTTGAGACTGGCTCGAGCTGATTATGGTACTTATCGAGGGTATGAATTCACTGATAACATGACAGAAGATGTGTATGAGGCGAAACTATCCGAATCAATCAGCAAATGCGCGGGACTTATGGCTGTTTGCGCAGTTTTCATTCTGAATATGTCAGTTACCGCATTTTTTAGTGTTGCAGGGCCACGCATAGGGAACACTGGCCCCGTTGCTCCTTCTCCTGCTCCTGCTCCTGATTCTCGGAACCATCAGCCAATCCAAGATTTTAAATTGCTAATCATTTGGGATTCCATAGCATTTGTGTCATCTGCACTTTCTGCATTCTGCTGCATGTTTGCAGGGATTTACTCAATAGACATTAGGATGGGCCGTGCTTACCTTAAGTTAGCGGGCATCTCGCTCTACATCGCATCTTCTGCTATGGTTTGTGTCTTCTTAGAGGCAGCATACTCGGCGTACGCTCTATTTGATACCCGCATTACCAACTTCATCGGTTGGTTGGTACTTATTTCATTTGTACCCATTGCCATGCCATTATTTGGCATGTTCACGCTTCACGTACGTACCTTATTGCACAGGCTCATACTCTTGACCATCATACTACCATCCAAAAAGTATATGCTTGAAAAATCATCTGTTGCCCTCAACATTCTGAAGAAAACTTCTGGGTTCCTATCATACCGGCCCCTCAGGCGGTCAACCATTGATGATTGAAAAGGCCCCGTTGGTGACAATCACTTTTTGCGGCATGTGCTGCTGTAGCACTTCTCCCCATTTATTTGAGCGCTAAGCTATGCCGTGGTGATGTATTATATTATGTATTTCTTTTAATCGGTTAAGCTTGAACCATGTATTGAAGCTGCAAAATAATAATTGCACTCCTCCCTTAACTCTCTTTGTATATTGAAATCTGGAGTGCCTCAGCTGCATGCATTGCAATATCAATGTTTAGAATATATCATGACATTTGATTTTATATTCGAACTTCTGTTATAGTGTTATGACAAGTGTGCTTGCAATGCAAACTCATATGTGTCTACCAGTCTGAGTTTTAGGTGATCATTAAACTTGTGAGTACACCGCTTCACTGATGATGATGACCCCGCTGGTAAACTTTCATTCCCCTGTGGTTTCTGCTCGGCGGTGTTGGTCTGTTCGCCTCTGCTGCCGTTGTGGGAAGACAAGTAGTTCATACCGTCGATGGTAGCTGCAGCCGATCTCCACTCATCTGTTGTGTTGCTTGCTTCTCCTTGCAGCATGTCTCCTCAGGTCGTTTTATTCTGCCTCTTGAGTGTTTGGGCGAGTCATATATATACTTGTGAAGCTAATCAGATGGGGAAGATAGAGGTGCTTTTAAGATGCATTTGGTAAGCGCAACTAGCCCCATTGGCTGTTGAGTTTTTTAATTGCACATCTAACACTTTCTTTTGCTTTATCTATAAATTGGGATGAAATAACGTTTTTTTATCTAACACTTTCTTGGATATGAATTTATGCGTAAGTTCACAGGTGCTAAACCTTCTGAAAAAAGTTCCACAAACAACTCACATCGTGTGAATCAATATAAAATATGTTATCCAAAACCATTATTCAAACCATAAACACAAATAAGTATGAGATCTTTATAATTGCCTCTGTTGAATACTTTTAATAGAATACATCCCTGTGCGTGTAAATGAGAGCACGTGAATGCCAATCTCACTGTATTCTGCCAGTAAACTTGTTGAATGAAAGATACATTCTTTCGAGATGAATAAGGTTATTGAACCGAGTTATGTCACCATGGAAATTGTTGTGGCTAAGGTCCACGGCTGTGAGCTGTCGGAGATTCCAAAAGCTGTCAGGCATGATGCCCTTGAATTTGTTTTCACCGATATACATATGCTTCAAGTAAGTAAGATTACCAATAGAGGATGGGATTGCGCCGGTGAAGCTGTTTGACTGGAGATTCAACGATCGTAGGCCTTTTAGGTTTCCAATCAATCCTTCAATTTTAGGTCATGCATGTTTCCGAGAGAGGAGGTGATTTGGCCTGCTAAGGACAAGCTAGCCGTGAGACACGAAACGGTGGTGCCGTGGTGCACTTGCAGATGACACCACGCCATCGACAGAAGTTGGTGCATGTTGTCGCTCAAGGCTCCTCGTGGATCGTCGATCGGTGATGCTCTGCTTGAAGTCGAGCAGCTAGCGCATGCAGATCGACGGCTCCATTGGTACAGAGCAGCTAGCTAGCAGCAACGCTGGCCAACTCCTCAGGAGCATTGAGCAAGTTCCCCATGGTGTTTAAAAGACACCTTCCCGGCTGCATGCTGAGCAAGTTCCCCATGGTGTTTAAAAACACATTCACAACAGCCTCACGTCCACACGCTTGCATCCATCTCATCTCATCTTCATTAGCTTGACCTCCAACTGCAGTACGTACCGTCCGCCAAACTTTCCAGTGACCGCTACTTTTCACTGCTCGTCGCTGTTCGAGCTGGACAAAGCTGTTCGGCATGTATGGTCTGGAATCCCTATACTGATTGTTTTTTTTTAATATAATAAATGGTGTTTTATTACTTGATCCTTTCATCTTTGAAATAGTGTACTTTCAACTTTATTAAACTTTGACCTTGATTATATAAAAAATGCATCAATATTTATACCACCAAATTAGTATCTCATTAGATTCGTTATGAAGTATATTTTTATTATATAATTTTTTTTTATAAGTATTGTCATATTTTTGTGTAAACTCGGTCAAACTTTAAAATAGTTTGATTCTCTAAGAATTTTGGAAGTACACTCTTTCAAGGACGGAGGGAGTAATAGTTAAGCACTACATTAGGCCTTTGCATCTACTACTAATATAAAAAACGCCAGAGGTGCTGATCCAAACAATCTTGTCCATCCATTGTCTTATATCCAATGAACCAGTGCTAACCCATGTTTAGCGGGAGCACAACACAATCTCACTCCCACAAAACGTACCGTTTCGATAACTATAATCCCGTTGTTGTCTAATCCTCCCACCATCCACGCCCTGACCCCGCCGCCGCCTGCGACCGCCCCACCAAGACCCCTCCCCGCTGGCACCACCCCCTCCCTGCCGGTCCCTGCCACCGCCGGCACCAAACCCCTCCCCGCCGCCCCATCACCACCCCCTCCCCACCGCCGGCCCACCAACCCCCTCCCATTCGACCTTTGCATAACTAGAAAGCACACAGCCACACCAAATCCGAAAAAAAGAGAGAAGTATAAAAGACAGCGAAACACAAGCATTAGGTAAAGTTGTTTATCGTCGTCGATGGAGGAGGTCCAATCCGTAAATTATGTTTCCATTCACGTTGGAAAAATATCCCTCACCGTGTCCTCTAACAGTATACATGCCTTCATAAACAGGTCGTGATACTCCACACATTGTAGAGACGATCATGAACGAAGAATACTAGTAAATCGATAGATAACCTGTAAAATGGAAGTTGTGTTATCATTAGAAATCTTATCATTTATAGATAGCCATAGCAACCAAATAATGGAAAGCGTCCTCACCCTAAGAGGAGTTATAAACTTGTGATTAATCATATGCAACCAGTTGTCGAAAATGTTAGCAACGCTGCATGGGTGATACATGACAGAAGCTACTTGGATGACTGGCCAAATAGAACGAACAAATTTACATTGGAAGAACAAATGCTTAATTGTTTTGTCATGATGGCACAAAATACATTGTGCACTACCATGGCAATTCCTCTTGATAAAATTATCTTTAGTAAGAATCACTCCTCTACGAAGATACCATGCAGATATTCTTATTTTCAGTGGTATCTTCATACGCCAGGTTTCCTTATTATTATGGAGTGGTATCTTAGGTTGGATTAGATCTCTATACATAGAATCTAATGTGAATTTATCATTCTGTTGTAAATTCCATCAAAATTTATCGAACCCTGGTGACAACTGAATTGTGGATATGCGTTGTACCAATGTATTCCACGATTCTCGTCTAATATGGATTAAATCTCTTCTGAACATCACGTTGGGAGGGAAGGTTTCCATAACTGTGGCAATACTCTCCCCCTTATGACGAACAATGTTGTATAAAGCAGGATATTTTTCCGAAGAGTGATATTACCCAACTACTTATCCTCCCAGAATCTAATCTCGGATCCATCCTTAATAGCGAAGGATCCAAAACGAAAGAAGTATTTCTTTGTGGCCATCAATCCGTCCCAAAAGTGTGAGTCCCCAGGCTTTCAAAGTATTTGGGATATTGCCTTGGGACCAACATATTTCCTCCTTAGGAGGGTTTGGCATGCACCTTCCTCAGACAAAATTTTAAATAGTCATTTGCCTAAGAGAGCTGAATTTTTGACCTCAAGATCATTGATTCATAATCCTCCTTGATCATTGGGTCTGCAAACCACGCTCCATTTCGCCAGTCGATACTTCCTCCTCCCGTTATCTCCTTGCTAAAAGAATCTAGATCGGAGACAGTCCAATCTGGTCGGCCACATATACTCAAATTACTTCAAAACAAGCACACTTAACTTTAAGAATTTTTAGATGGACTTTCAAAAAGGAAGGTGTGTCTTATTGATATGATTAATCTATCATTTCTATTCATTTGGATGCATATCGCATAACTTGTGCTAAGAAACAAACATACATTAAAAGTGTCCTAAGCCTGCTTACATAGCATTTTTTACCTATGTGAAGGAGAGAGATAAAAAAATAGAGGAGCTGCCTCTCATGCAAAGACCAGCCTCTACAAGCGCTCCTAGGTACAAACATTTAATGAAAGAAGAAAGATAACGATTTAAAAAAAAACTTATAACCTACCTTATAGTCAACCCTATCGTATGATTAATTATTAATGCTAAATTTTAAGGGATAATTACATTTTTTTCCCCTAACTTGAGCCATCACCTGGGATTTGCCCCTAATTTTTGAGTATGCTCAGAAATACCCTCATCCGTTTGTGTCCCTTACAAGAATCCCCTTCCGTGTCGTTTCCATTAGGTCAATGGTCTTTGACCGGTAACTGGACGCCTGTTAGAGAGTTTTGCCCCTGCTTCTTACATGTGGGGCCTCAAAAACATTGCATAGTTATGTTTTTCTCTTTCTCATGCTCTCTCCCCTAATCCTCTCTTCCCCCATCCCAATGCCCGACTCTCTCTCTCTCTCTCTATTGCATGGGCAACCGGTGAGGCGCCGACACCTCTGTTGGGAAACGTAGTAGAAAACAAAAAAATTCGGCCTACGAATCAAGAACCCAAGATCATCCAAGAAGATTGCATACAAGGTTTTAGGTCATGGCTCACCAACCGATGTAGCGGAACTAGAGTTGGTGAAGACCGTCGGTGCAGATCCCCGCAGCTAGGAATTTCAATGACCTCCCAACCGCGAGGATATCGATCCCTCGAACCGTCCCGCGATCTAGTCCCACGGACAAGTCCCACGAACAAGCTCCTCGAAGAAGGGTCGAAGGTATGACCCCTCCATTAGTATCCACACATCCCGTAGTAGCAATCTAGCAGCGCTCCGCCATCCAGAGATGAACGCCACCGAGAAAACTAGAGGAAGAAAACCCTAACGGATTCCGATCTAGAACAGCGTCTAAACCAGGGTCTAATTGTGGAGCAACGGGGTTTAGAGGAGGGGGGAGGCGCATAGGGCTTGGGGACAAGTTGTGTTGCGCCCCCCACCCCTCCCCCACATTATATAGGTGGCCAAGAGGCAACTTGGCCGGCCAAGGGAGGTGTGGAGTCCCTATGGGACTCCTACTCCCAAAGGGAGTCCTTCCCACCGGGGAATCCTACTCCAAAGTGGATTGCAATCCTACTTGGAGTAGGATTGCTCCCTTATGGCGCCCCCACCCCATGGCCGACTTGGGCAGCCTAGGTGGCTTGCCCCCCAAGGCCAGGGCGCAGGGGAGTGGGTGGTACTGCCCGGAACCTTCCATGACCTTCTAGAAGCTTCTAGGACCTTCCGGGACATACCGGGACCGTTTCGGGACATTCCGGACACTTCTGGAGCACTTCCAGGACCTTCCGAGACCGTTCTCGGACGTTCCGGAGCCATCCGAATAGTTTCCAAGACCATCCGAGTTACATTTTAAGCCACCCGATGACCGCGAAGGTTGTCGGGACGCCTAGCGATTATCCGGAAACTATTCCAGTTGATCCAGGACTTCCCCAGTACCATTCTCATATGTTCCGGAACCACCTGGGACTACTCCAGAGTGATCCAGACATAACCTTAAATACCCAGAACTACTTCTGGTGCCCTTATGAACAATTCCATAAATCTCCGGAACTACTTCCGGTACCCGTATGAACTATTCTGCTTTGCTTCCACTAAACCTTCTACCATTCTAGTATTCTAACAGCTACTGCTCGTTAAGTGTGTGACCCAATAGGTTCGGTATAATGCGGACATGACTCAGAACATCTTCCGGACATAGGTCAACAGCCTTTTGTCAATAGCCAATAATCAACAGCGGAGCCATGGACACCCATGTTGACTCCCGCACATACACGAAGAAACTTCGAGTGAACCATTATGTTTAGTCATGTACCATTCCCTTTGCTTCGCGATATATGACAAAGTTAGAGGAGAGAAGTTTGGCACCCATGTGTAACAACTTTTGAACACAAGCCACTCGTTATCCTCTTTGCTCGTTTGTCCATTTTCTCGTTATCGTATTCCGGTATCCCCGTGACTGAATCACAATGCGTCTGGCCAGACTATAATGGATACCGTCATACTGAGTGGGCCCAAAGTCAATATCTCTTCATCGTGAAGGAGCAAATCCCATTCTTGAACTATCACAGTCACTAGCCACACCATCTGACATACCCAGAACTTATTTTACTACTTCCCATTTACGGGAGGATTCATCTAAGAACCAAAGCATGTCTTCCTGTGTGAAGTAACTCGATACTCTCATGGTCTAAGGAATTACGTATATGATAACATTTCATGATATGACTTATAACGTTGTTACGATGTGATCTCTAAGTATATCATTCAATACTGGGGTCGGTTCAACATCATTGTTCTGCTAACAATATGTTCCCATTGCTACTGCCATCCTTGTTACAAGAACAATGTCCATAATTAAGAAAATGTAATCATCAGTTAGCACATGAGCTGGTCTTAGAGGCTAAACCAGGAACTCTTGGTGTTTACATTTCCACACATGCAAGTGAGTTTTCTTCTGAATCTCATAGTCAGGGTCATTGCAATTATAGCACAGAAATATAAACATTAATTACGAACGTGGAAATATATATAATAACATTTTATTATTGCCTCTAGGGCATATTTCCAACAGTCTCCCACTTGCACTAGAGTCAATAATATTGTCAGTGCTTGAGCACTTTACACCTATGGCATACCGGTGTAAGAAATGCTTCATTTATGGTATAGACTTCATCTTCGGATCTGAGGTTTTAGGCCCGTTTGTATCTTGCATATCTTCGCGTTTTCACGCTATCATAAAATTCACTAATTTTATCAGTTTAGCTTTGTATATGTTTGAATCATTTGGCAGGACCTTGGTTCCTTTAGAATAAGTCATGAAATCATTCATCAATGTTCCATGCGCTTCAATCATCTAGGAAACCATACCATGTTCATAAATGAAATGATGATTCAAAATACCCTCCCTTGTTACTTCTTTAAGCAATAATATACTTAGCCTCTGTTATAGAATTCGCCACAGTATCTAACTTAACACAGTTCCTCCATACTGTGCCACCCTTACGTGTGAAACACATAATCCCAATTAAAATCGAAAAACGGCCGGAGTAAGTATGAAGACTGAATTGGTGTAACTGTTTACATCAAAATTCAGCTTGTGTAACTTGTTACAACGAGCTCTTCATTATCTCCATTTTCCAAGAAACATATCTTATCTATCATAAGTTTAACTTTTCACTGTTTGTCCAGTGATCATCATATTGATCACTTTGGTATCTTGCTCACAACCTTTTGGAGCGCTGGACATATCTGGTCGTTTTACATATTATGGTGTACATGATTAATCCAAACACAAAGGTGAGTGAAAACCAATTCATGTGTTTTGCTTATCTGTGTTCATGAACACCGATTTCCGCAAACAACTTTTTCACCATGACCTCGGCAAGAACATCCTTCTTGGCGTATTCATACTAAACTACTTTAGTATCATGTCAACATGTAATGTTGGCTTTAGCATGATCATACACTCACTATCTACATAGATCATTGTGCTCAATACTAATGCTATATTAGCCCAAGTACTTCAGCCATCCCTGTCTGAACGGTCTAAGCATCATATCTTTTTCTTTTCACTTCCGCTGCATCGTCCGGACATAAGAAATAGCAGCATTGGCCAGGGCGGAACTTCATTAATGAAAGGATTTGCACTGCCCCACCGTGCCGCAGGGATGAACTTCAATAGCCCATCATAGCACTCTCAGTCAGGGGGTTAGGGAATGAAAATCTATTTCCAATAAAGTCCTTATTTGTGTCAAGAAATTTATATCATTTCTAATCAACAATATGTCATCTACATAAGGTTTTAGAAATATTATTTAGCTCCCGCTTACTTTCTTGAATATTCAAGCATCTTCGTTATTCCTGATGAAAACAAACTCTTTTGGAAATTTCATCACAACGAAAATTCCAACTCCATTATGCCAGCTTCAGTCCATCACTGGATATCCAAGGCTTGCATCTATTTTAGCATCCTTTGAATCGACAAAACATTCCGGTTGTATCACGTATACGTCCTTTTTTATATATTTCGTGTAGGAACTTTGTTTTGACGTTCATTCTACCATATCCTATAAATGAGATATGTAGTAATTGCTAGTATAACCCGAACTGACTAAAGCATTTCTACGGTCGACACTATTTCGCCGTAGTCAACTTTTGAACTTGCTAGAAAACAATTTTCCAACGAGTTAAGCTTTATGGATAAAACAATTTCATCTGAATCAATTATAGATCCATATATATATTCTTCAGACTTTTAGTCTGTCGGAGGGTCTACCAAGTTCAAAACTTGACTTACTTCCATGGATACTATCTCGGATTATTTGGCATTTAGCCAAATCCAGGAGTCAGGGCCCATCAACGCTTCTTTGTATATCACAGATTTATCATTGTCGAACAATAATATCTCGTTTTACATATCATGAATGTTTGTACGAGTTTTGTCTAAGTAACAGCCCAGTTTTCATAAAAATTAAAAATTTTGTTTTCGGTGTGAATTGTTCGATTGTCTGTATTGTTTGCAGTGTTTGCTTCGCCGAAATAATAATCGATGACTATTTCTCCCCCTTATTCTCGTATCGGATGCGTGACCCACCCCTTTTCCACCACGGCACACGACCTTGCGACACCGGGGTTTCACCCGATCACCGTCGCTACCGGCACAGGACCAGCCATCGTCACAGGAACGAAAACCCCGTTTATTTAATAAACGAATTATTTTATGGGGCGCCGAAAAATGTTGTCAGAATGTCACCGCAGTGAGGTACAATTGACGGGCTCGACGCGCTGAGCGCGTGGTTCGAGATTTCGTCGGAATCGGAGTCCGTACGGAGTCTCGGCGGTCACGAACGCGATCACCGGACGCGAGAGAGGGGTACCGAGGGCATTTGCGTAAACTGACCACCTAGCCTGCCTATATAATGACCCCCACCTCCAAAACCAGCCAATTAGGGTTCCCCTCTGGAAATTTGCAGCCACCCCCCTAGAGTTGCTCCAATTCTGCCCACAACCCCATCTCCACCGAAACCCTAGCCCTAGCCCCATCCAGAGTCGTCAGATCCCCAGATCGACGCCCCAGATGCGTCCACGTCACCCTGGAGCCAGTCCAGCCTCCTCCCATCCAGAACGGACCCCGCAGGGCCTGGATCCGCCGCCGCGGGCCTGCGAAGCCCGGCTCTCGCGCCGCCAGCCCACGGGAGCTCCTCCCGAGCGCCTCCCGTGCCACTCCATCGCCGCCCGCAACTCCGGCGAGTTCGTCGTCGTCCGTCGCCCCTGTGCCCTCGCCGTGCCTCTCCTACTCACCTTCCCTCTCGCCCTCACCGCCTCCACTGCCTCGCAGGTCGCCGCCGTCGGCATCTGAGGCGCCGCCATGGTTGACCCGGGGCTGAGCTCAGGCTCTCTCCGCCGCCTCGTCGTGCCGCTCGCCGGCAGCCCCTCCAGCCTGGATCCGGCCTCCTCCGCACCCCCCTGGAGCCCCGCGGCCCCCTCGCCGGACCTCCCCGGCGCACCTCGCCGCTCGCCGTTGCTGGCACTGGAGCGCCGCCGGCTCCCGATTTGGATCGGGACGGGATCGAACCAGCTGGCCAGGCTGGCCCTCCAGCAGCACGTGGGCCAGATCCAGCCCAGGCCGGCCTCCAGGCCTGATGGTCCACGGCCCAGAGATCCAGCGCCCCCTTTCCTTTTTTTTATTTATTTATTTTCGCAGTGGAGCTGGGCTCGGCCCAGTTGAACTAGTTTTGGCCTGTTAACTGTTTTTTTCCTCTGTCTATTTACTATTTAGGCAGTTGTATTAGGATTTTGCGGTGGCCGTAACTTTTTAACCGTAGCTCCGATTGCGACGCGTAAAATATGAAACTTGCTTACAATTGTGTCTAGTTTAATAATTTGTTGCTTGTTACCATGTTTGACTTTGTTTACATGCTGTTTGACTGCTAATTACACTGCCTGCCACTGTAAACTGTAACTGCAATAACTTTTCATCTGTTGCTCGGATTAAAATGTTTCTTATATGTAACTTGACTAGAATTGCATGTAGGTTGTGTTTTTCCTGTTCTTGCTTGTTAAATAAAATAATAAAATATTGTTTAGGGCAAAACAGTACCAAATGCAATAAATATCGTGGGGTCCGCAATAGTTTGCATGTCTAGGATTTCACCCCACTTAAATTGACTAGCTCAGGTAGTTTATTTATGCTTCACCTCTTGCCATGCTTGTGTGACATGCCATGCTTGAGTGAGTTGCCATGTTAATAACCGTTGTTTGGTCACCTGTAGCTAAACAACTTGAACCACCGTAAACGTGCGGTATCGTCGTGTGTGACGAGTACCCCACTTAAATTGTTAGCAACCGCTCTCGACGGTAGGTGCGATGTCTCGTGTTACTTCTTGTTGATGCTTGCTCTTGTATTGCTCCGTAGTAATAGTGGTGCACCGTTGATTGCTTTCCAGTGTTTACTTCTTGTGTGCTCCCGCGGATACTCTCGGAGACGATGCGAGCGTGCGATCGACTACAACCTCGGAACCCGACTTCTCAACAGGCAAGGACTTGCATTACTTATGATCCATTCTATTTCAACCAGCGGTTTGCATGCTAGTATAGGTTAGGCTCGATGTTTGATCCTACCACATGTTTACAACCTCTTTCAAACCGATACAGCCATGTCCCCTCCCAGCAAACCTTGTACTGCTATGTTACTATTGCTCGTTGCTTAGCCCCTGCTTAGTATGCATGCTTAGGATGCTACGATGTTACCCTGTTACTCTTTGGGTTGGGATATCACCTGATTATTATATTGTTGTTGATGATATGATTATTATAATGTTGACTATATTCGACGAAGGATGGAAGGTCTAGGCTATCCCGCCCTGACGCTTTGTTCCATTCGAGTCACCTAGGATCCGAGTTCCGGGTATTGGTTTTAAGACTAAGCGTGCCTAACCGCGTGTGGGATTTTATGGGGTCCCCTTTTCTTACCTATCTAGCTTCAAACATTTCTAGAGGTGGCCCAAGCTGATTTACCATTTGAAAACATGCATATATATCTTGTCGGGTCGCTCCTAGCAGATATTCTTTAAAATAACCCGGGCCAGCGGAGACATAGTTCCTCTGTTGGTCCACACCTGGTGAGCTAGAGGCCTGCCCACATGTGAGGGGATCAGTTACCTCGACCTTAGCCAGACGGAAGAGTCCGATCCGAGAGCGTGGCCAGCTTTTGGATTGGGTGTCGACTCCCCGGGGGCCACCCGGATTTTTTCGTTGTTAGTTAGAGGGACCTGTCGTTTCGGATCTCTTGGAACTAAATCATAAAATGGTTGCCTATGATGGGTAGCAACTGAGAGTGATGGACGTGCGTGCGGAGCCTCGTAATGGGCAGTTGGTACACCTCTGCAGGGTTAAACTTTTCGAGAAGCCGTGTCCACGGTTATGGACGACTTGAGACCTACTCCTTGTTCATAGACAACAACAACTGAGATAATCTTAATATAACTTGATCAACGTGTGTGTGCCTTGACTGCTTCTTCTTCGTCGGGATGCGAAGAGGAGGACAAGGATAGGATAGGTGTTATGTTTGCGTAGTAGTTGATAGCAAGACTTGTTGGAGGCGATTCCTCATCGAATGCTTGGCTTCTTACCTTACTCTCTAGATCGTTAACCACTTCATAAATGCTAGTGCGGCAGCAACCTCACCACTTACCCATTCCTTACCGTAAACTACTAGTTGTCCTAGAATGACGAGTGATGAAGTCCTTGCTGGGTCAGATGACCACTACAGTTGGATGCTGAGTACCTCTGTACTCATGATACTACCCCCAAACTCTTTTCAGGGTTCTGATCGACAACAGGTATGGTGATCGACGTTTCACGTGGAGACTCGACGACGACTAGTTAGGCGGATCCCGGCGGAGGGCCTGGACCCGTGTGGTTATGGGATCGATGTTTTCTCTTTGCCAGTAGGCATTTGCTTGTAGTCTGTACTCAGACATGTATCTTCCGCTGTTGTATTATATTTGAGGAAGTTGTATGCTGATTGTAAGAGATGTTGTATCCTTGTATCTGTAATGTTGTGATATCATGTTGAAATCCGGGACATATGGCTTTGTCATATGTTGCGGTGGGACCGATATGTGCTTCGTCCCCGGGTCTGGGTGGAAACACCTAGATCTGGAACAGTACCGCATATCGGGCCTTACATCTAACTTGTGTGGTTCAGCTGCGCACTTCTCTGAAGATTCAACAATCTTTGACAAGTTGCACTGTCCTCCCACTCACTCTTTTGTAAGAAACTATTTTTCTTCAAAACACATTGTTCTTAACAGCAAACAGTTTTGCTTTTGTGTAGTGATAGAGGAATATCAAAACTTTTGGCATAACCTTAACAAAGTAGCACTTATCTGATTTGGGGTTTTGAGTATGTCAAACATATGCCTCATATACCCAAATTTTAAGAAAAGACAACATGGTTTTAACAGTCCATACCACATCTAATATGGTGTCATTTCAACAGATTTGATGGTGCTCTTTTCAGTGTAAAAGCTGTAGTCACTAACTGTAAGGCCCCTGATGCGGTACTAACTCTAACTAGTCGCTTTCGCGTCCGGTCGGAGTTAGAAGCGCATCAAACGCCACCGGCGCACGACACTCGCACTCGTGTCGCTGCCGGATTCTCGACAACAAGTATATAAGCATAACTCTACAAGAAAGGAAATACATATAGAATATAAATAGAGCAGGGCATACAACGCCACTGTCTAATGATATAACATCACCATGAGTACATCTCATCAATACGTCATTACAACAAGCGGAAGCATAGTAGGGACCGAGTACGGTCAAGATCCAAATTGCCCTAGAGAGGGCTACACATAAATCCACCCACGGGAACGTCTGAGCCCAACTAAAGAATCCTACTGGTCGGTGTGGTCGTACTCGTCATCATCCTCCGGGGGCACCTCCACGAAGTATCGTCCGGTACTGGGGTCGAGGTAGTAGTCCACTGCAGCGGCCGATCAGGCAAAGTGGTAAAGGCGGAAAAGTAAACGGGGGTGAGAACATGTCATTACGGAATAACTAACGCTACAGGTAAAGGTAAAGACAAGACAGGTTACAGCCGTTCTAGCATATATGGTGGCTACACGTTCTATCAGAATAAGGATGAGATCCAAGAAGTTACGTTGACAACGTGTCATAGGTCGGCTATCCACCTACTTACGCAAACATAACACAACCTCGTTTCTCTCTCGGTCCCCCTGGACGAAGAAAGACAACCAAGGCACGCACACGGTTTGTCAAATTTTATAACATGATTATCATTGATGTTATTCTATGAACAAGGAGTAGGTCTCAAGTAGTCCATAACCGCGGACACGGCTTTTCGAAAAGATTTACCCTGCAGGGGTGTACCAACTGTCCATTATAGACGTCGCATGTACGCCCGGTTTCCACTTGGCTAGGTAAGCGCCTGAAACTCCGGAACGTCAGAATCCCTCTAAATAACAACGCACAACTCCGGGTGGCCCCCGGGGAGTCGACACCCAAACCTCAAGCTGGCCACGCTCTCGGATCGGACTCTTCCGTATGACGCAGGTCGGATTACCGGTTTCTCCTATGAGACCGGGTCCTAGCTGATTAGGTGGACCAACAGAGAACTATGCTCCACTGGCCCAGTTTGTTTTGTAAACAGCTGGGGTACCAACCAACACACACGCGAAGCAATTGTAAATCAGCTCGGGGCACCACTAGAATTGTAAGAAGCTAGGTAGGTAAGATAAGGGGGCCCCATAAAATCCCACACACGATTAGGCACGCTCGTCAAGAAACACAATACCCGGAACTCGGGTCCTAGGTGACTCAAATGGAACAAAGCACCGGGCGGGAATAGTCCAGCCTTCCACCTTTCGTCGAATATAATTAACATCATTTAACAATAATAAATATCAACCAACTTCTTTTATAGCATGATATCCCAACCATAAAATATAGGGTAAGCAGCAAGTTTTCTATCCATACTAAGCAATGGCTGAGCAGCGGTAACTTAGCAGAACAATGGTTTGCTGGGATGTGGGGATCATGGCTGTATGGGTTTTAAACATGGCATATACGGTAGATAGGATCAAGCGATAACGTTCTAGATCTATAACTAGGCATGAGCAGAAAGTTATAAAGTAATGACACAGATCTCCCCCTTGCCTGGTAAGGTAGTCGAAGCAGCACCCACAGTACCCTCGGGCTCGGTGTCGGACAGCTCCACGTAAGTCTCCTCGGCGGTCTCAGGTGCTAACGTAAGGTACCGGTAGGAAAAGGCACACAAGTAAGCAACTGATGCAACTCAAACAAGGATGGCATGCTTAAGTTTTATTTACATAGTATGACCCTGTCTATTCAAGTTTAAATGAAGGTGATGACGAAAATCATCACTTTCATATGCATTTTATTTACATTGTAATGGCTCTGGTCTAAGCCTTAATTTAGGTGCAGGTAGCATGAAAGCATGACATGATCAACAGGGCGTTACAAGAATTTAAATAACATGAAAGTAAAACAATGATTCCGGAGACGGAGTAGTGTCGGTGAAATTGACACACAGGAAGGAGCAACAAGGTTGAGGCCAGCCACTGGGCATATGACAATATGCTAGGGGCTGACTTGAAGAAAGAAGATGACTTTGAAAAGATCAGACGAACAACATTTCAGATGCACTGAAGCTGAAATGTTGCAGACAGACAGATCAGAAAGTTTCTGAACCAGGTGATCACACCTTGTCTCAAAAGTTGCACAACACATCATGATAACATCACTGCTGAAATCCTTGCAGAAAAGCACCCCAAAAACATATATGATATGTCTCCATTTGAATTTGCAAAGGCGGTTGCAAATTCAACTGAAGTTCAGGGGGCTGAGTGCAAAATTGCACCACATGAATTTTGAAAAAGGTTCAGATGATGAAAACATCATCACCATGCAACTCTTTGTGCAAAACTACCCAAAAATCATATATGACATGGGCAATTTGAAACTTGAACCAATTTACAAAAACAAAGAAAAAGCAGGAGGGGTTTATTTGCAAAATGACCATACTTCAATTTTCAGAAGGGGTCAGATGAAAAAATGAATATCACCACTGTGTTCAGTAGCTCACAGTACCCCAAAAACATATATGGGATGTCCCTATTTGCAAAGGATGTTCAAAAACAGATTTAAATTTGGAATCAAATTCAAATTTGAATTTAAACAGAAAAGAAATAAAAGAAAAGGAAAAGAAACAAAAAAGAAAACAGAGGACAGCCTCCATGGGCTGGTTTCGGGTGAATCCAGCCCATACCACCTTCCTGGCCCGCTATGGCTCAGCCCACGCGGCCTGGGTCGCTGACCAGCGGGTCCCAGATGTCAGTCTCGGGTGAAAATCAAAAAAATGGGGTGGCTCCGGCTGGACTCGAACTCGCGACGCGCTGCTCGTCTCCACGATCGCCACCACTACGCCACGAATCGTTACTGAACACAAACACAACACGCACCAGGTGAGGTGTTCGTCCACTGACATCCAAACTGAAGAAAAGCCGCAGCTTTATAAACTTCTGCGCGAGCTCAAACTCCGGCGAAGCTCGCATCCGCCTCCGGCCATCGCTAGGTCTCCTACTACCGTCTACCTCGAGCCTGCACTGCCCACTACACCTGCAGCTGATCCACGACCTCGCGCCCGACCTCTTCTCGCCGGAGTACCTCGAGGAACAGAGCGGCGACGACCTAATCTTCAGAGCTAGACTGAACCCGAATGGAGCGGCGCACTTCAGAAGACGCCGGCGTCGCACACAAGGCACTACTGCGCAGGGCGGCGACGGAATTCGAGAGAGGGCAGCACCACGTCGCCGTGGGTGCCCCTGACGCGATCCAGGCCTCACCGGAGGGGAGGTCAGGCTCGATGGAAGTTCACGGCGGCGACAACCACTGAAGACGTTCAGAGCGCGGCTCCCGCAACGGCTACGCGCAAGGGCCCGACTTGGCGACCACTAACGTGCTCTAGACGCGCACGTCATACGCACGAACACGCTCGGAGCACGTCCTGTCCACGACGACCACGCGGTGCTCGCCGGCGACAAGCCGAGCGGCACCAGACCTACAGCTGCGCGGGCAGAGGCACGCACTCGCTCAAGGAGAGGGAAGGCGGGGCTAGAGCTCACCTAGCAGGCGCTTCGTGCGGCCCAACCACGCCGGAGACGAAGATGAAGACGTGCGCGACGACGGAGCAAACGACCTCCACGGCGGGGCTCGACGACGCGAAGGCGGCTCGGTCCCCTAGCGAATCCCTGTACGGCGAAAAGGGAAGGCTTGAGGTCCTCAGAGACTGCTCGCGAAGGCACGGACAAGGAGAAGAAGAAGCCTGGCCGGAATTGCTCACCGGAGCTCGCTCGGGAGGCGGAACAGGGGCGGCTCCCGGCGACACGACGCGCCGCGGCGAGATCTGGGAAGGAGGGGAACGGAGCTAGGGTTGCGGGGGATGCGGCGCCTTATATAGGTGGAGATCCCTAGGCCAGGGTGGACGTCGAGGCGCCAGGGTGGCCGCCGGCTGTGAGAGAGACCGCCGGGGTCCCCTCCGGCCACGGTGGAAAGGAGATCTTTCCACGCCGTTGGATCAATCCAACGGTGGGAAGAGCCTCCCCGCGTACCGGTTCGGCCGGGCTACAGCCCATCAAGGGGCAGGCCCCATGGGCTGGGCTGAGCCTTGCGCCAGAAAAGAAGAAAAGAGGGAAAGAAGCCTGCTGGAGAAAAGGAAAATGGACAGCAGGCAAAAGAAAAAGAAGAGAAAAGATAGGGGGAAATAAAAATATATTAAATATATTTTTAAATTCCCCTGAAAAGATGCTTGATCACCCAAAATTGATTGCATAAATTTTGGATGCAGAGAAACTTCCCCAAAAAATTCAAACAGTACCAAATCTATATAAAATTAAATAGAAAAGGCATTTGGGGAGTTTTTGAGAGAAGAACAGAAGGTTCAAAATTCCATGAGCTTGAAATTCTTAATCCTTGCATTATTCCTCAATTTCTAAAAATGGTCTGGGCATTTTTGGCAACAACAAAAATGTGAGCTCCTCTTGAATTTCAAAAGCACTTTGAACCAGAGCTTCTATTTTTGATGAAGTCAAAAATACCTTGAGGATTTTAAAATCCTTGCAAAGGAAAATGAGATGGCTAGGCCAAGATTGGGATCAAGAAGAGTGAGCATGTGGCAAGGAAAATTCCAAGACTGCCCTTCTTGAACCACTTTGGAAGCAAAAGAAAACTACCCAACATGACTCCAATCTCAATGCCAATTTAAATCACCACATGAAATGACATAAACCTCCACCATGCCAAGTTACAAGTCCAACAGAGGAAAATAAATTACATGGTGTTGATAGCTTATTACATGTGGGTTGTTACACTAACGCATAACTTTAATAAGTATAATGGCAAATTGATAAACGTCATATTTTATCTTACCGTGTCATACATGGCTTGATTACATCTCTCGAACACTTTACTCATAGTGGTGTTCCGGGAGACGCAAGTTATGACACTTCTTCACAACTCATCAGACGTTCGCTAAACTTATAACTCAAATATTACTTTCTACAATCTAATTTGCAGAAGCTTTATTTTCTTGTTTCAATGAATTTCTATTTCACTCTAAAATTCCTTAAACATTTCAAAGATTTCAGAAGTATGTCTCTATTGAACAGATATCCACATATCTACTTCAACTCATGAGTGAAGATAGGGAATCCACTGCACACAACTACACTTATTGGACTACACACATCATCATGTATGATTACCAATGGTTTAGTTGCCCGTTCATATATGGCCTATCAACGGTGTTTTAGTCACATTAATTCGAGACAAAGATCGCAAGCGTCAAGTGATTCACAATCATATGTCTCGAAAGTCCATCACTTATGGAAATTCTTCATGCAAGTTATGTCACTTGTGATAAACGGCAGTGCCACATCTATGTGGTATTTCTGTCAGTCTTGCGACGTTTAGCGTCAGTGTTATGGATGCTTAGTATTATTATCAAGATTCATAACATACAACCTATTCATAATGGAAGTATGGCCTTTACGTTATTCATAGCTTTGAACAACTCTCTTGCAACAAACATGATTCAAAATGATGTTTTGAAACAAGGCTAAAGTGTAGTAACAATTTACTCAACTCTAAAATGAATTATGAAGATAATCAGAGTCAACACACGGTATAGTAAACCTTTTACCGTGTTCCCGAGCGTGTCAAAACTCATCATTAGCTAGTCATAAAGGCCATAGTATTTCTTGCATCGAGTTGCAACAATATGCAATCGATGTGATATTCCGGTGATCAACAGTTTAATCACAATATACAGAATCAACAATTAACTGCTTAATCATGATTCCCAAGAATTACATCTCTTGACCATCAATGAATTCATCTATAACTCCGTATGACTTTCATTTCTGAGCTGGTTATTCCAGTCTTCTTTCGTTTTGCCTTTATACGTATCATAGTTCTGTTTCCAATGTCACTCCTACTCACAAAAGCTCACACATGATTAAGGGTGGCGCAGGCCATAGACTTTCCGGCGTGTAAGTCTTACTAACACCCTATGGAACTTCCTTTCCATTAATCATCATATGATCAGTGTTCTTCTGGATCCCACACTTATCAGTTTTGTTTAGAGCACAGTGAACATTTTCACTAATGCTTACAATCATACATTGTACTAGATATCTTATATCCAACATTAATTGTCTTACTACTAAAAACAATTTTTCAGTTCCATGAATATAACATAACTATCTCAAACATTTCGAAGTTCGGGTTTCATGGTGGTGAAGACAATGCACTTAGCTGTGGTGGAATTCTAGCATTTTGGATTATGGACGTAACTCACATCATCCATAGCATCAGCGGGAGAGCATCAAAATTTTGCGATAGGACAAGATCCTTCTCGACACTATTGAGGATAGTCCTCACAATACGGTACCAATCATAATGTTTTTACCAGATAATACAGTTAATCAAAATTAATTGGGAAGGTGGTAACGCGAGCCATTATTCTACAACGATAATGCAAATACTAAGACTTTGTTCATAATTAAGTTGCACTTGTGATTAATCAATTTAATTACTTAGTGCGCTCCCACTCAGATCAATATCTCTAGTAATTGATGCTGGAGTGATTCAAGATCCGATTCAATCGTCCGCCATTGATGTGACATCACTGATGACTTAGACTGGACCGGTAGGCCAACTTGCCAATCACGCCAAAGGTGATTCTTGTTCATCTTTCGATGGGCGTGTTCCGGTAGAAAACTTTTATCCAAACCGTCAAGACAACCAAGTGTAATTGCAGTGTGTTCTTAACACACCCGCCTTTTATGCGTCACACCGTGTGCACCCATGTGACATGACCTGCTCCGGTGTGAAACATAGTATAGACGGTGCTACAGTTGGAAGAACACTATCAACTTGATATTGTTTTGCGAGAGATCACCCTAATAAAATACGACTACCGCGCATCAAACAAGAGTGCATCAAAGGGATAAACATCACAGGCAGTTCATAAATTATGTGATATAGTATAGCCCTTTGCTTCGTGAAGTCTTCATTGTCTTCACGTCGTCGTGGTTGAAGTCACTGTGTCCACCAACTTTTTTCTTGGCGCCACGGCTTCCGGCATGTGCGTCGGGGTCCACCTCCGCATCGTAGATCATCACTTGCATCTATCTAGTGCTTTGCCTCGAGCTAATAAACAGTTCTGGCACGCAGGCCATAATTAAGTGACAATCATATGACTCCAGTCATCATGCCGTACCACGACACGCAGGTCGCGAATAAATATTACATCATATAGCATCTCATACAAACACATTGCAAATCTTGAAGGCTATACCACATCACATGCATACTCTGCAAAAACAAGTTAGATCTCTATCTACACGGGTTGTTGCAAATTTTATCGTGGTTGATTAGCAGGTTACATGCAAACGTTGTTCCCTAAACAAACCAAACACGATACTTCAATGTTGCTAGTTTAACGTTCGGGGTGCGTATAGCAACTAATGCCACAAACCAAACTTCGTTAAACGCGTGACCCCCGTGTGGATTTGAGTTCATAAAATCCACAAGCCCCTCCATGTTTAATCTTCTATTGCGAGATTAAGATGAGATCCAAGGAGTTTGATGTAGACCATGATCAGGCAACCAGCA
This sequence comes from Bromus sterilis, assembly GCA_950022295.1. Taxonomy (NCBI): domain Eukaryota; kingdom Viridiplantae; phylum Streptophyta; class Magnoliopsida; order Poales; family Poaceae; genus Bromus; species Bromus sterilis. The sequence goes on from OX465598.1 coordinate 377,123,654, forward strand.
TACTGAAAGCAGCATAGAGGGATCGATGGAAAACTCAATCCTTGTAGCAAAACCTCAACTTGCCATCAAGAATAGAAAAAATCACATGACAGGGAAGCAACAAGAAAATCAATGCCTCATATCACACATATGATCTAGACCTAAACATGCATCTAATCAAGGATCGCTCATGATACCACTGTTGGGAAACGTAGTAGAAAACAAAAAAAATCGGCCTACGAATCAAGAACCCAAGATCATCCAAGAAGATTGCATACAAGGTTTTAGGTCATGGCTCACCAACCGATGTAGCGGAAGTAGAGTTGGTGAAGACCGTCGGTGCAGATCCCCGCAGCTAGGAATTTCAATGACCTCCCAACCGCGAGGATATCGATCCCTCGAACCGTCCTGCGATCTAGTCCCACGAACAAGCTCCTTGAAGAAGGGTCGAAGGTATGACCCCTCCATTACTATCCACACATCCCGTAGTAGCAATCCAGCAGCGCTCCGCCGTCTAGAGATGAACGCCACCGAGAAAACTAGAGGGAGAAAACCCTAACGGATTCCGATCTAGAACAGCGTCTAAACCGGGGTCTAATTGTGGAGCAACAGGGTTTAGAGGAGGGGGGAGGCGCATAGGGCTGTTGGAAATATGCCCTAGAGGCAATAATAAAATGTTATTATATATATATTTCCACGTTCGTAATTAATGTTTATATTTCTGTGCTATAATTGCAATGACCCTGACTATGAGATTCAGAAGAAAACTCATTTGCATGTGTGGAAATGTAAACACCAAGAGTTCCTGGTTTAGCCTCTAAGACCAGCTCATGTGCTAACTGATGATTACGTTTTCTTAATCATGGACATTGTTCTTGTAACAAGGATGTCAGTAGCAATGGGAACATATTGTTAGCAGAACAATGATGTTGAACCGACCCCAGTATTGAATGATATACTTAGAGATCACATCGTAACTACGTTATAAGTCATATCATGAAATGTTTTCATATACGTAATTCCTTAGACCATGAGAGTATCGAGTTGCTTCACACAGGAAGACATGCTTTGGTTCTTAGATGAATCCTCCCGTAAATGGGAAGTAGTAAAATAAGTTCTGGGTATGTCAGATGGTGTGGCTAGTGACTGTGATAGTTCAAGAATGGGATTTGCTCCTTCACGATGAAGAAGATATTCACTTCGGGCCCACTCGGTATGACGGTATCCATTATAGTCTGGCCAGATGCATTGTGATTCAGTCACGGGGATACCGGAATACGATAACGAGAAAAGGGACAAACGAGCAAAGAGGATAACGAGTGGCTTGTGTTCAAAAGTTGTTACACATGGGTGCCAAACTTCTCTCCTCTAACTTTGTCATATATCGCGAAGCAAAGGGAATGGTACATGACTAAACATAATGGTTCACTCGAAGTTTCTTCGTGTATGTGCGGGAGTCAACATGGGTGTCCATGGCTCCGCTGTTGATTATTGGCTATTGACAAAAGGCTGTTGACCTATGTCCGGAAGATGTTCTGAGTCATGTCCGCATTATACCGAACCTATTGGGTCACACACTTAACGAGCAGTAGTCTGTTAGAATACTAGTATGGTACAAGGTTTAGTGGAAGCAAAGCAGAATAGTTCATACGGGTACCGGAAGTAGTTCCGGAGATTTATGGAATTGTTCATAAGGGCACCAGAAGTAGTTCTGGGTATTTAAGGTTATCTCCGGATCACTCTGGAGTAGTCCCAGGTGGTTCCGGAACATATGAGAATGGTACTGGGGAAGTCCTGGATCAACCGGAATAGTTTCTGGATAATCGCTGGGCGTCCCGACAACCTTCGCGGTCATCGGGTGGCTTAAACTGTAACTTGGATGGTCTTGGAAACTATCCGGATGGCTCCGGAACGTCCGAGAACGGTCTCGGAAGGTCCTGGAAGTGCTCCAGAAGTGTCCGGAATGTCCCGAAACGGTCCCGGTATGTCCCGGAAGGTCCCGGAAGCTTCTAGAAGGTCATGGAAGGTTCCGGAAGGTTCCGGGCTGTACCACCCACTCCCCTGCGCCCCTAGCCTTGGGGGGCAAGCCACCTAGGCTGCCCTGGCCGGCCAAGGGGTGGGGGCGCACCAAGGGGAAGGAATTCCCCTCCAGGTGGAAAGTCCAACTCTCCAATATGGCAGGTTTCCGGTGGGAAGGTTTGGGAGGTTCGGTCTTCTGTGTTCCAGACCCGCATCTACATACGTCAAGCCTGCCAATCGAACCTTGATGTTAGCTGTTCAGCAAGGCCATATCTGCATATGCCAGGCTCGCCGAACCCAACCTCATGCGAACTCCGTTTAATATGTAGGACAACTCCGGTATGTACGGAGCATCAAGCCATATGGGAGAACCTTCCAGGCGGTGCCCACCAAGGGAGAACACAATGTTGGTATTGTGAGAGATGGTCCTGTTTCGTGCTACCGTCGATATATCTAGCATACTAGCATAAAACAGGAAGTAAAACTGTAAATCATACAACCTATGATCCCCCTTCATGCAAAGCAAAGTTAAACGCCTTTCTACTTTAGCTTGTGCAAGTTTTACGTGGCTGCTAGGGGTTTCGAGAGAGAGAACCGATTTCTATCCTGCGAAAAACATGCCACAAAACCGTCTCCCATCCGTCTCTATTACACCCCTGTCGGGGCCCTCCGTTGCAAACATCTTCGCATCGCTAATGCAGAGAGACAGACACCCCCCAGCCACTTTATATGGTACAAGCCATATGTCAAGCGTGGAACCAGACTCGCGTAAACGCGTAAGGTCGGTCGGGGGCCGCTTCATCAAACATTGCCGCAACGCTAAATGAGTACACGTGGGAGGATAACGAATGAAGATTCGATGCCCACATCCTAGATGTGTTCTATCCGTACAATACATCTACGCATAGCTAGCTCATGATACCACTGTTGGAATACGGGGCAGAAAACACAAATTTTTCACATCTACGGTACCCGAACCCAAGATCTATGCTATGGCGATGTAAGGTAACGGAGGGAATCGGTGTTCATACCTTTGAAGACCGAAAGAGGGAAACGTTCTTGCGAACGTGGTTGGCGTAGACTCAGAACTACGACCTCCCTGTCGTGTAAAAGAACACCACCGGCGAGGATGACTCCCGGTAAACCTCCAGCGACGAAGTAGCACCACAGGTGTAGTGCCTCGAAGAGATTATACACATACGGTACAATCGATGTTCCTCCCGGGCTCCGAACCAGGCGAGCAACGGAAGAAAGATGGCTACGGATCCCGACTCCGGCAGAGCGACGGCCTGCCTTATGGTGGAGAACTCCAATCCTGGTGCAGACTCCTAACAAGGGGAGTCCACTTCCGGGAAGGCGAAGGAGAAAGAAGAAGATTGATCTTCTATGGAAAAAGGGGGTCTACCCCTCCTTATATAGGCCAAGGGGGGGTTTTAATCCTCCTCCCCTCCCCCATGTGGGACTAAACCCCCAAGGGGGGAGTGCGCCGGCCAAGGGGGGGATGGGCCCCACCCTTGGCGCCAAGCCCAAGGGGGGAACCCCCTCCTCCCCTAATGGGCCCCAAGGGCCCATATAGCCTTTTCCCCATTTTTTAATTATTTAATATGTTTTAAATATTTAATTCAGATAATTAAATAATAAAAACATTATTAAAACAATTAAACTTTATTTTGAACTATTCAAAATGTCCGGAAACCATTCCGTCCTCCTCCGGAACTATTCCGGTGATTTCTCCTATTTCATCGATTGATCCCGTAACTGTCCTATGCATCGATTGACCTTAAGTGTAACACCCTAACGGTCCAGGAAACAGCAGACATGGTCGAGACTCTTTTCATTGATCAATGACTAGTCAGTTGGACCTGGTTACAATCCTTGACAGCCCCTGCGCTTCCATCGAATGAACTTCGATCGCTTTTGGAAACCGTTAACGATACGACGTAATCCCTTTGTACTGCGGTACTTTGTTTGTCCGAGGTTTGATCGTCGGTATCCCACATACCGTGTTCATATCTCGTTCACAACAAACAACTTCTCTCGTCCATGATCATTGCATCTCTTGTGTCCTAGTCACGTCCTTGCAAGGTGTTGATGCAATATCACCGAGTGGGCCTAGAGTACCTGTCCTGTCACAAAGACTGACAAATCCCGCTCTGATCTATTAACATACTCATCAACCATCTATTTTGGAATACCCAAAGTACTCCGTTATAGCCAGCATATTTCAGTCAGGCGGTGGGATACAAATCAAAGTCTCCTCATAGATGGTGCTTACGTATGATCATTACGGTCTAAGGACTAAGCCATACGTTACAAAGTCATAGCAACGCTGAACTATGTGACTCGATCACATTGCAATACTTTAGGTGGGTGTACATCCATCACATCATTCCCCTTAATGATATGACCTCATTGTCAATGGACTTAAGTGTCGCCATGATCAGGAAAGCTTGATCAATCAATTGCCCAATGATATAGTTTACCCGAGTTAAACTACGGACCATGTTTTATACTACACCCGTATTAGTATTTCCAAGTAATACAGTTATAACACAGTATAAAACGTATTATGAACAAAACGGATATGTGACTAATATCTTTATTAATTTGTCTCTAGGGCACATATCCAACAGCGAATACATCATACGATGAGCCAAAGCGCCACATAGTTTTTTCAGGAAAAAGAGACATCGTGGGATTGGAGGGCAAGACGGACATATCTGAAGATTATGAAAAGTTTCATGAAATTCCTCCCTTCAAAGTCAAGGCTGATCCAAGCACCCTGTTAAGCGATGAAGAATATCCATGGTTACGGCGCAATAAGCAAAGGGCACAAGCGAAGAAAAAGTGAAGACAGATGAAGTCAGAAAGGGTTGAAAATTGATGATGTGGCTTTGAATGGTTCATTTTGAACACACAAAAAGTCTGGATTTCAAATAAGTTCAAAAAAATGAAATCCCTTTGTAGATAGATCAACAAAACACACGGTTCTCCTGCATACAGCCCGACTGTGGCTCGTGAGTGCCCGCATATCAAATGCACCGTCGGGTTGTATACAGGGAATCCGAATGATTTGTATTTGGTCGATGAACTGAAGGATTTCTAGATATATCAACAAAACACACGGTTTCGTCTGCATACAGCCCAACTGTGGCTCGTGAGTGCCCGCACATCAAATGCACCGTTGGGCGTATGCAGGTCAATCCGAATAATTTGTATTTGGTCGATGAACTGAAGGATTTCTAGATATATCAACAAAATACACGGTTTCGCCTGCATACAGCCCAACTGTGGCTCGTGAGTGCCCGCACATCAAATGCACCGTTGGGCGTATGCAGGCCAATCCGAATGATTTGTATTCGTACACACCGAGTGTCCGAGAGGTGGGATATATATAGGGGTCGTGTGCCTCTTTAGCCCCGATTGCTAGCACAAACCGGTACTAGCGCGAGACCTTAATTGTGTACAGGCCGATTCCCAGATCCAACGACTCACAATCACTTAAAAGAAACACGCGATCCGTGTACTTCTTCCTGATTGGTGGGATTCAGACCCGGGTGAGGTTAAAAGCACGCGCAAAGCCAACCTCTATTATTTCTCTTCTCGCGAAGTCTTCCCCTTCCACGGCACCGCCACCATCCAGTTTTTACCGTAACCCTCTCAACTTTTTAGCACATGTTATGTGGGTCAAATGATGATACCATGCCAAGTTTCAACATTTTCGAAGTTCAATTTTTTTGGCACATTCTAACACATACAAAAAAAAAATCAAATTTTTTGGCATTGGCAAAATGTATATTTAGCATGCAGGAGCACGTGCACCTCAGAGCCAAAGGGAATATCCCGTGAAAATCGTGGTTTTGTTAAAATGTTACGATTTCTAATAATGTACTCAGGACTCATACTAATATTTGCCACACTTTGCAAATTGAACCATATAATTTTTTTCATTATCATGTAAAAATTAAGTAATATAGATTATCCACCTGGTATCTATCCCTGGTCTGTTTGTAGCCCAGCGTCACACGGAACACAAGTATTGCAAGTGCAGTAAAAGCAGCTAGATCAAGAAGGAAGAAATGCAGACAATGTTACCGGTTTTGTGAAAATAAGAGAATTCCCTATCACTTATACAAATTACATACTTAAGGGGATGAGGCTAAACTCTCAAATTTGTAGTTGACAACAAATGCCAACAATTCTACGAAGGTAGCAGCATCAAGCCTTACCTGTATTAAAGAAAATGTTATCAACAACCGAAAGTGCAGGAGAGAACATGAAAAGGAGAAAAAAAGATTCAAGAAGGAATTATTGTATTGAGGATGCTAAAGGACAACTTTTGTGAGGAAAAACCACCTGCAGACCAGGTTCCCGATGGTTACCATGGAACTCGTTAAGGTTTCGACAATGTAAAAGTTCTAATAAATCATAAAAATTACTAAAATTGCACAGCTATAACATAAGATGTTCCAACAAACGGATTGGAACAATACGATTGTATATTTGTATGTGCCTTGAACAAATAAAATAAAATAGTCGGGTATATATTTATTTCGCGATGAGATAAAATGATTTTTGTACTGAGGGCATGCAAAAACATATTCTCATAAGGCCAGTGATAGGCGTCGGTCGACCGGCGCTAGTTTTGCGCCGGTCAGACACGGAACGTCTGATCTCCGCGATTTAACGGTCCAGATTCGCGCGTACCCCTTCGTTGTTGACTGCAACATTTGCGGTACCTTTGCAATATTTGTGATACTTTCGCAACTTTTTTAAACACGGATGCAACATTTTTATTTTGGGTGTTTTTTGCAGCAAAAAAAATTGTGGTAACAAATTTTAAATCGCTGGTGGTAGCATTTTTTACTATCGGTTGCAACAAAAAAAATCATAATCCGCTATCGCTAATCACTTTATAACTTTTTCATTGTAGCAAAAACTCTTAACGGTAGTAGCAAAAATACACAACGGTGGAAGCAAAAATTTAAACGGTTGCAACATTATGCGTAACAAAAACATACAGCGGTGGTAGCAAAAACATACAACGGTTGTAGCAGAAAAAGTAACGGTTGCAACAAAATCCATCATCACCGCCGTCGAGGTCCTAGCTCCGTAGTGGTGATGTAGCAAAAATCTTGGCCGGTAATAGAAAAAACATAAAACAGTAGAAACAAAATGTTTTACTGGTTGCAACATTACATACTCAGATATTCCCTGTACATTGTGCGTTGTAGGAAAAAACACCACTTTACTCCTTTGTACCAAAAATATGATATGGTTGTAGCAAAAATATGATATGGTTGTAGAAAAAAAAACGATGGTGCAGAGGGAGGTGCGGGCTCGCCGGAGAAGGATCGGGGAGGGCGCGGCTGGTCGGAAAAGGGCTGGATTTGGGCAGAGGGACGACGCCAGCGAGATCCCGGACCACGGCGACGAGCTCCTTTAGCCATGGCCATGGCAGATCAGTGTGGTGGGCGGCCATTGGCGCGGTTGACGGCGGCGCCACGAGGTGCGCAGCCATGGCAGCAGACGGCGGTGGGCGGCGCGTGCAATGCATGACCATGAAAGCGGACGGCGGACGGCGCATGAAGAGGACCGCGCTGAGGAAGGCGACCGACGCGAATCGGTACACCGGTCGGCCGGCTGTAAACATTAGCCTTCTCATAATCACTATGTTGACTCATCTTATAACACTTATAACATTAGAGTGATGTTCCATTATTTATTTCATATTTTATTTCTGTTAACTTTTGGATCATGAAAAACTTAACGAGACTTAACAAGTTCTCCAGAAAAATAAAATATTTACCTGAGGGAAAAAAACAAGAACATTTCGAGCGTTTCAATGGAGTAGTATTTTTTTACCAACAAATAATAGTCATATCATTTACAAAAGCAGGAGAAATAAAGCCAGGAATTTCATTTTCCCAAGTACTAGAGGATCTTTTCAGAAAGCTATCCTTTGCAAGTTCATGTGCTGACTGATTTTCTTCTCTTGGACAAAATTTAAATTTCATTGAACCAAACTCCAAGCATAACTGTTTACACTCCAAAACGATCATTGCTTCTTGTCCAAAATAGATATCATCTTGATTCATGGCATCCATTAGCTTGTTGGAAAGATAAACGTACATTTCTATTTCAGAAAAAAAAACATGCACAATTTTTTTTTGAGTTTTCCACTAGCTTTATTGATCAAAGTTGGCAACAAGATGTATACAACTTGGGTCATGAGGTGAGATAAGCCACAGGTGGCGATCCTGATCAAGTCCGCTAGCATATTTAGCAAGAGTATGAGCATCTACATTCGACTTTCTAGATTCAAAAATAACACAGCAGGAATTAAAACTAGTCATTCTATGATTTATTTCTCTAACTATCAAACCAATCAGACCTCCAGTATGATTGATATCCTTGACCACTGAGGTGGAGTCACTTGCAATGATGAAGGAGCCAAGACCCAAGTCCTCAGCCAAAACAAAGCCCTCCCTACAAGCAATTGTTTCCCCTGTCGCTGGATCAGACAACCCTTTGATTACCAAAGCACTAGCTCCCAAGAACTTCCCTCAGCTATCACGGCACACCCCAGCCGCCGCACAAATTTTCTCCTGGGTATTGAAACCGGCGTCAACTTTTATTTTTGCGAAACCCTGAGGTGGCCTGGCACCAAAGGAAGCATCAGCAGAAGAGGTAGCCCTCACATGTGATAATGGACTGCTCACATGTGATAATGACCCCACCGGCCGGTTCATCACCCGATCGATTTCCTTGATGGTACTGAGCTTCTGATTGAACCTGGTGACAAACATATGAGTGCTCATAGGGCTCTGAAAGACACCCTCATGTATGGCTTTGCGGCGCGCCCACCAGATGGCCCATAGAGTAATTGCAAATCTTACAAAGGCTGGATGCGGGAGTGTATCTCGTAGGTGAAATAGCCACAGTTTTGCGCTTGGCATCCCCATCTCCTTCATCTTGTCAACAATTGTGTCATCAGTAAGAGCCCACACACTCCGAGCCATGGGACAGTCTATCAAGGAGTGTTTCCAGGAATCCTTATCCCCACATAGTTGGCAAAGATCATCAGTGCACATGTTGCGATTCTTCCGAACATCATCTGTTGGCAGTGAATGGCGGCTCAATCTCCATAGGAAAGACCTGATCTTTGCTGGGACCTCAGTTTTCCAAAGTAGCTTCCATCCCCTCTCTTCTTGGCTCCTGTCAGACATAGAGCCTGAGCCCGCCAGGTGACTATCAGCATTAGCTTTTGTTGCCGACAGGAGCTTATACATTGATCTTACCGAGAAGATCCCATTCCTCTCGAACTGCCAGGACCAAGTGTTTGGTAACTGCTGTGTGGTCAAAGGGATATTTAGGATTGCTGCTACATCATTTGGGAGAAACACCTGACGAAGGAGATCTTCCTTCCATCTTGCTTCACTAGAATTGATCAACTCAGAGACCTTGATTGGTCGGTTGGCCGAGAGGCAAGCAATGGGCTTCATATTTGAGTCTCTAGGAATCCAGTTCTCCTCCCACACCATTGTTGACGATCCATTACCAATGCGTTTAATAAGACCAAGTTTCATAACTTCCCTGCCATCAATAATTGCTCTCCACACCTAGGATGGATGGTTACCGAGCTGTGCCCCAAGTATACACTAGTAGGAAATAGGCTACTACTGGCGTACGGTTTTTTATTACTGCTGGCGGGCAAGCGTACGCCAGCGTTGTCACGCCAGTGGTAACAGGTACCACTGGCGTACCATTTGTACGCCAGCGGTAAGGCAAGTTACCGCTGGCGGACAGGCATGTACGCCACTGGTAAAAGTTATTGCTGGCTTACATTTATGTTGTACGCCACTAGTAGTTAAAATAACACTGGCCTACACTGTGATGTGTACGCCACTAGTAATAATTAACGAGTTAAAAAAAACTTAATACTACTGGCGTACTCTTTGTTTCGTACGCCACTACTAAGTAATTAAGAATTAAAAAAAACCACATTACTTAATCTATTTATCCAATACATTCATACATGTGATTAGTCAATAGTTTAAATACGTCATTACAAATATAAGTCTAAATCGATGGTGTCGCTGTCACAGCCTTGTGTCTAAATTGAAGCTCCTCTTTTCTAATCACAAAGATATATGTACGGGGAAGATACTCATGGGAAGAAATAACAATCTATAAAAGAGTGACTTTGCATTGAAGAGGAGGTTGATTTCAATCGGAAAAATTGTAATACCTTTATTCCACTAATCACACCGGCAGCCAAAAATCACAATTAGAATTAAAAACATGCAGGCATCGTTGATGTTTGGCACGCATGCATGGTTGATTCATTGCCTACTGGGAGAAGTACTAGATCTACTACCTTTTCCCCTTTCTTGTAGAATTTGTTGACCGACAAATTTTTGTTTTTGAAATGAACAACAAAAAGCTGGATTCAGCCATTACTCCTTACGAAGACAGCGGTAAAATGAAAAGGTACAGGCCCTGCTCGATGAGAAATACATCTGATCTAATCTGAGCACACGGAACACTATAGCAGGGCATCTCCAAGCCCAGACGCACGCACGCACACAGTGAGAGCAACGAAACAGATCCATTCGGGGCTAAGATGGAACGCACGCACGCACGCGAATCGTGAGAGACCCTACCAGATCCGGGCCGGAAGGGACGAACCTGGAGGAGGAAATTGGCCGGGAGGAGAAGCCGGAGTTGCAGCAGACGGGGCGTGGCTTGGGGTCGCTCCATGGTGACCACTCCTCCATGCAGTGCTCCGGTGACGGTTAGAAGCCCTCCATGGCAGTTGGCAGGGTCAGGGACTACCATGGGTGACGCCCACGGCTTGGCGGCGACTGGAGGAGGTGCGCCTGCAGGTGGAGAGAAATTGGATCGGCCGAGCCAGCTGGGAGTAGTCAAGGCGCGCGGCCAGAGGAGGAGCGCCGCCTGGTGGTGCGGCGACGTGAAAGAGAAGGGGGTGAGAGCAGAGGACAAGATAGGATAACGATACGTGGTGGTGGAGTGTCTACACATCGAGAGGATAAGGGTACGATCACACCTCTGGCGTAGGAAGTGGGACGACTGCGCTACTATGCTCGCACTTACTGCTGTCGTACTGTTTTTCTGTACGTCAGTGGTAGTTGGTTGCAACAGTTATTTTTTGTTTGGTCATATAGTTGGGGTACAATTTTGTTTGTACGCCAGTGATAACGAAAATACTGCTGGCGCATAATTTTTTTCGTTCGCCAGCGGTAATATCGCTGGCCTACATTTTTTTTCGTCCGCCAGCAGTAGCAATGCGGCTTAGCCTATTTCCTACTAGTGATATCAGTATCAGGATAGTAGACTGCCTTCAGCAGCCGCGCACACAACAAAGAGGGATTCGACAGCAGCCTCTAGGACTGCCTCGCAAGCAGCGACAAATAAAACATCTCCAGGTCCTTCAACCCCAGCCCACCATCATGCTTCGGTCGAATCATAGTTTTCCATGACACCCAGTGGGGTTTTCTCTTCCCCTGCTTACTACCCCAGAAGAACTGTCGAATAAGTTTTGTGAGATGCTCACACAAGCCCCTTGGTAGCCGAAAGCATGACATAGAATAGACGGGAACAAACTGTGCTACTGATTTGATTAAAATTTCCTTCCCCGCCGATGATATTACCTTCTCAATCCAGCCCTTGACCTTACCCCACATTCTGTCTTTTAGGTATTTAAAAGCACCGGATTTTGAAGAGCAAATATCCGAGGGCAGACCCAAGTACCTCTCGTTCAGAGTTTCAGTATGGACGTCCAGTATGCCTTTAACTTCCTCCGTGATATTCTCGGGGCATCCCTTGCTGAAAAATACTGATGATTTGCTGGTATTGATTCTTTGCCCCGACGCCCGACAGTAAGTCTCCAACAGGTTTGATGCCTCAGTAGCACCTTCTCTATTAGCCTTGAACAGCAGCAGGCTATCATCAGCAAAAAGAAGGTGATTCACAGGTGGCGCCGTAGGTGCCATCTGTAGCCCCACCATTTGTGATGACTGATCTCTGGTTTTGAGGAGGCCTGAAAGGCCCTCCGCTGCTAACAAGAATAGATACGGTGAAATCGGATCTCCCTGCCGAATTCCCCTAGTAGGCTTGAACTCCTGTAACTTCTTGCCGTTGAAAAGGATTGAGTACGAGACAGAAGTGACCATACTCATAACAACCGAAACCCACTTCTCTGAGAACCCCAGCTTGAGCATGATAGCTTGTAGATACGGCCATTCAACCCTGTCATATGCCTTCATCATATCCATCTTGAGTGCACAATGGCGATGTTTAAGGGCTTTGTTTCTCTTCATAAAGTGGAGGCACTCATAAGCTACAAAAATGTTGTCAGTGATCAATCTCCCTGGTACAAAGGCGGACTGCTCAGGAGAGATTATTTCAGGGAGTATTTCCTTCAGCCTATTAGCAAGCACTTTCGAAGCAATTTTATATAAGACGTTACACAAGCTGATTGGACGGAACTGTGAAAGAAAGACATGGCTCTTAACCTTAGGGATGGGCACAAGGTGTGTGTTATTAATGCTCTCTGCAGATTCCTCCCCTCTAACAATGAGAAGAACTATTTTGGTGACTTCTTCGCCGCACACATCCCAGTGCTTCTGAAAGAAGTGAGCTGGGAAGCCATCGGGGCCCGGAGCCTTTAGCGGGAACATATGGAAGAGTGCTTTTTTAACTTCATCTCCTGTGTACCCAGCCTCAAGAGACATGTTCATTTCAGGCGTGACTTTAGGATGGACAGCGGACAACACATCCTCCATGTTGTCAACTCCTTCCGAAGTAAACAGGTTGCTGTAAAATTGGGTGGTCATCGCCTCCAGTTCCGCAACACATGTGATAACATCCCCTTGGTTATTCTGAAGCGATTTTATGAGGTTTTTCCGCCTCCGCATTGACGCTCTGAGGTGAAAATTTTTCGAGTTTTTATCACCTCTAGTGAGCCATTCAACTCTTGATCGCCGCTTCCAAAGGATTTCCTCGCGATGGTAAAGCTCCACCATCCTGTCCGTGATCTTGATTTCATGTGCTGATGGCCCCGACCGCCCCGGAACCGATCTCAAGATTTCTAGTTTACGTTTAAGCTTGGCAATCTCTCTGCGGACATTGCCGAATGTCAACCTGTCCCAGTTGTGTAGATCACCAGATAAATCCTGCAGCTTCTCCCGGAGTTGATCAACTGTCGTTGCTTTGTCCTTTTTATTCCAGCCAGACTGGATGCACGGCTTCAGTTCCTCATGTGTCTCCCACATAAGCTCATATTTGAAAGGTTTGACACATCTTTGCTGCAAATCTTGGTCCAGCCGAAGAAGGATAGAGGAGTGGTCGGAGCAGACAGCTGTGTGGTGCTCCAGTTGAGCCATAGGGAATATCGAGTTCCACACCGGATCAGACACTGCATGGTGAAGGAGAACACGTGTATATGTCCCTCCCGCAACTCTTTTTTCAAAGGTGAAAGGATTGCCAACATGTCCAAGATCCAGCAGGCCACAAACATCCAAAGCATCACGGAAACCATCTAATTGAGCCTGGCTGCGAGACCCAATTCCTTCATATTCAGAGTGGTGCAAAACTTCATTAAAATCGCCTATAACTAGCCAGGGGACTACAGGCGAAACCGCAATAGACTTCAGATCATCCCAGGTTTTGAACCTCTCTGGCAGCTGTACTTCGCCATAGATGCATGACAGTCTCCAAGGCGCTGGTCCCAAGTCAGAAACCAGGCCATCAATATGATATTTTGAATGGTGCTTAACTTCAAACTTTATGTCCTCGTTCCAGAAAATCACTAGTCCTCCGCTTCTTCCAGAACTGCTGACTGCAAAAGCTTTGTTGTATCCAAAAGATAGGGATAATATCTCCGCACGTGATTTCTCAATTTGTGTTTCGACTAGGCACAACACGGCGGGGGTAAAATTGTTCACGAGCTCGCGAACTTCACGAACTGTCGCGGGGTTTTCCAACAAAGCACACTCATTGCGCGCGGCGCGGCACCTCCTGGGTGCCCGCCATATGCGACTTAGTAGTTTTTGCTTGCTGATTAGCTTTCCCCGAGGCATTAGCCTTTGATCGCTTCGGCTCCTGTTTCGGAGGAGGACTAGGAGGGACACCCGTTGGATCAATAGTCATGTCATTGCTCGATGGTTCAGAAGCTGTCTTCTCCTTGTTCAGTTTTTCCAGAGCCTCGGCCAGCTCCCTTTTTCTGTTTTGTTCAGCGTCATCCATGATTACATCTGGTGGGGCAGTTGTATTTTTTTCATTGCCCCCGGCTCTTGGCGCTATAGGGAGAGGAGCACTGATCACACCCTTCCCCTTTGGCGAACGCCCAGGTCCTGGACCAGCACCTCTAAACCAATCTGCACGCAGATTTTTGAACACAAGCGCGGACGGCGGGTGTACTACATCACCATGTTCCTTGTAGAGGTGCCCCAGATGCCCTCAAACGGCACACCAGTCGAGGAGTCGCTCGTACCGGACAATGAAAATTTGCCTCTTCCCTCCTTTAACCAAAGACATAGCGTTTTTCAGCGGCTTGCGAACATCAATCTTGACACGAACCCTGAAGAAGTTGCCCTCAAAGTCCTGAGATTTAGGCTCTGCGTATACGAATTCACCAAGTTTCCCGGCCAAAGCCTTGAGAAGCGGGTAGAATCCATCGGGGAAATCATGTATCTGAGCCCATATCTCGATCATGTTCAAAGGGACAGTCGACGGCTTCGAGAACCCATCTTAAGGAGCTATGACCACGGCGTAGCCTTGGAAGTTCCATGGTCCTTCAAGCATGACCCTCTCCCAATCCCCCAAGCATGAGAACTTCAGGGTGTAGAGGTTGGGCTCAAGGGATCTGATCGTGACCGGCTGAGCAAGATCCCAGGCAGCACGCATATTTTTGCAGAATCAGAATTGGCTATATGATTTGCCAATATGAACCCTAGCCACTGCCATCCATCTTGTCAGGTTTTCCGGCAGATCAACTTCATCCTCCGCTATCACATCATCATGATCATCTTCCGCTAGGCCCAAATCCGTCATGAGTTTCTCTAGATCATCATTGCTAGCGGCAGAGCCAGATGCTTCTGTCGCCATTACTCGAAAAACCCTAGCCCGATCAGAATCGAGCCACCTTGCAAGAACCCCAGTACCCCTCTAGCCAGACTACCGCTTCCCCGCGACGGAGTCCCGGTTCTGCTCGTAGACGACTAGTTGGTAGGGATCGGGGAAGAAGAAGATCTCAACCCGAGGGGTAGAAGCCGCCGGGAGAGGAGTCGAACCCTAACGTGAGGGAAGAAAAACGTACGTGCGTGCACAAATGAGGTGGGCTCGAGAACACGGGAGGGGAATGGGCCGTCGGCCACACGTGTGTGTGTGTGTGTGTGAGAGAGAGAGAGAGAGAGAGAGAGAGGAGGAGTATTCAGCTCAGGCTCGGCCCATGAAAACAAAGACGGAATACCACCAAGCTCCACGCCGCCGCCGACGATCCTCCGCCGCCGCTCTCCCTATTCTTCTGCCTTCCTCAAGTCAATGCGCGTCCTGCTCTTCTCACATCCTCCAATTCGCGCGGGGATTCGGCTTCTGCCATTTCCTTTATCAGTAATAGGCAGGCAGGGGAGGCAGCGCTGATGGGAAGGGCCGAGCAAGCATCGCCATCCACGATGCGTCTTGCGACTCCCGGTGGGGTGACGACCTCAGCCGCCCTGTTCCTCGCCCTTCGTTCACACCTTCCTTATTTGAGATACAAGGGGAATGCAAGCTTCAGGTAAATTTTTCATGTTCTTTGCCCATTTCTTGTGTCAGATTCACTTTTCATTATTGGTCTCCAGGTTCTTCGTATCGCTAGCCTATTAGTTAGTAATTAATTTCATATCCAGGCATCTGTCAATGATCTTTTAACATTCAATCCAAAGTTTCACACACTGTTTCTGTCATGTTTCCTCCAGGCTCCTATGCAGATGCAGGTCGTTCTTTGCAAGGGCAAGAGCTTTGTCAGCACCTTACATTTTTCTTTGTGGTGCTTGAATGAATGAATCCTAAGATAGACGTAATTTCTAAGTCTTTTTTCTTTTTCTTGAGATGACCGGAAGGAGAATCCTCAGCCATTAAAAAGCTCACGGGCGATGAGGCTTTACAATACTGTCCACCCAGACAGCAAATCCCAGTAATGTGATGCAAGTGAGCAAGTCCAGGGTTGAACTGTGATTCAGAATGTGAATCCACTTCATATGTTGAGCCAGAATCCACCCAGACAGCAAATCTCGTTGTTTGATGTGGTGTGGCCTCTCACTGAATCAGGATTTTTCTTTTGAGCAATCAATAGGAGCTCTACCTTTTCATTAAGAAGAAGAGAATTGGCTAGTACTTTATACGGAGAACTAGATGAAAACCGGTACAAACGACCCATATTTACAAGTGTGTTGAGTTATGACATGCCTAAAACCGCTTAATTACAAGGCTGTTGAGTTATGACAAACTGAGACTTGCGACATCAAACTTCTCATCCGGTAATCTACTTCGACATCTGCATTACTTCCGTACATATGTTTTTTACAGGAAAAGTCAAAGCTAATTTTCTTCCTTTAATGAAGATATGCTGGCCGGGAAGGGATAAACTAGGCATGTTTTCAAAGCACAGTTTTGATGGCACCTTATTTATGTTGCAAAGATCCTGAAATCTTCAGTTGATGCACAAGCTTGTTACAGTCTCATCATGAGACTGTCGTCTCCCTAAAGGAATTTAACTTTGATAACTCCAGTCTTGTGTTTGTGTACAATTTTTGCAACACGGAACCATCAAGATAAAATATGCTTACTATTCGATCCCAAACCTATTGGTAAGTAATATTCTGTAGCTCCCAACTGTTCTTCAGGCAAGCGTGAGACTAGTCAGCCTTAACTATTCCTCACATCGCAGAAGGCTCTCGGATTCCTGCATCAAGGTAGTGTTCCCAATGTGTGGTCTCATTGTAAGTTATCCACAATATCGCTCCTTGCAGATGCATCTGGTTTCAGTATTAGAAAAAAATAAAAGGGAATGTTTTGAGTCGCCCTCCCGTCCGCACATTGTCATGGGTATCTGTTGAAGAAAGATGCTAGTGCACAGATAAGACAAGCAAGCACTTGCAAATTGGAAATACACAATAAGTGATATGTTCTCTTTGACTTGTAAGACACACATCTCACAATCATAAGAAGGTAGTAGGTGAACTGTTCATGCTCTAGTTAAGAAAAGGTCAGTTTTATTTTAGTCCCACTTCCTACTCTAATGGCAGTATATGCAACCTAATCTAGTCAATAAGACGGGTCAAGTCTAGAATGACATGTTTCTTAGTGAGCTTTAAGATGTGGGTGGCACATGTGTTAAATAACTTTGTATGTGTTATAAGGACAATCTAGCTGGTATCTAGAAGAGAGGCAACTCATGTTGTTCTGCCATTAAATGCCGAGAGGGGACTAGCTAACAACTCAAATTCCCGAACAGAAGCATCTCAAATTGATGATAAGTATCTAATAGGAACAGCTAGTCGTTGCTTCCGAGCTGCCATCTCTCATTATTATTTGGTGAAAGAGATAATATATCAGTTTGGAGTATGGTATGATCTTTGATGGTTAGTTACTAGAGACGGAGGCAAATATATAAACTTAATTAGGAGGATCAAGAATTGCCGTTTCCACGTTGAAAGAGGCTAATTTATCTAAGAAAGCTAATAAGTCAACCGTTGGATCTCAACTTCAATTGGAACACATCACATTTTCATGCATCATACTTGTGCAACATGTAATAATAAAGTTTCAATGGCAACTGGCCTCTAGAAGCGCCAGCTTTATAAAGCCATGCCATTGAGCTGCTTCGGGAGCTTATCCTTTGCCTTGGTGATCCTGAAGATCCCCCCCAGTTGCTGGCCTCCATATACAAATCTGTAAGTTATTTTCTCTTGCATATCAAATGCTATGTATCCTTCAAAGATTACGAAATATGTAATTTTTTTCTAAAAAAAGATTCATAATATTCCTATAAAGTAGTACTAATGAAGTTAGTTTTCTTGGATCAAATTCTAGTGAGTCATGTATTTTTAAATTCAGAAAAAACACATTTAACACTACAAGAAAATCTACCCGTAGAGACATCATATTCCATACCTAGAGACATCATATTTCGTCTCTAGACAACTATAAAGTCGACTTGATAAAGCGTCTTTGGAGCGTCTCTACACGGGCCGTCTCAAAACAAGTAGACACGCTGGCTAAGCGTGTCTACATGACATGAGACGCTGTATTGAGACGTTCAAAGGCGTCCCTAGATATGTAGAGGCGTTTTATTAGATACGCTCGTATCACGTCTCTACCCACATAGAGACGCTCATACCGCCCCTCTACTGACATAGACGTTTCATTCATCATGTGCCATGGCCCCATTTTTATACACGCTATGTAGAGACATTACATTCGTCTCTAAATATACAAAGCTTATTTGTAAATACGTAATATTTTACTTTGAACATTATTTTATTTATTTCAAATTTGTATTTCATCATTCCAAATCTGGTGACTTACACCACATGCATGTGCAGATGGAGAAATATCATTATTGAAGGTATCCACCCATATCACTAGTCACATTCATAAACAACACATGTCATTAACTCATTATATGAAGGAATTCACCCATACCACCCACTGTATTCACAAGTATTATATCCGCATAATTAGAAACAACCTCAGTGTTCAAAACAAAATCAAATCAGACATTCATTTGAACAATGCGAATAATTAAGAAAAGACCGTACAAAGTAGAACTATTTTTTCCCATGGAGCTAAAATCTTCACATAATACATAATATTTTCCCATCTAAAAACTAATTCTTCTGTCGTTCCTTTGTCCTGCAATGGACTCCTTTTCTAGATCTTGAGCTACCCTGAAGAACAAAGAGAACAGAAAAAATTCTATAAAGTAAGCTTTAAGATTAGTGTGAGAAGAAACATACTTTGATGAAATGGTAAGAGATGTACCATACCAGTGGTTGGTGGCTTGTTTTGAGTCTATGTAGGAGTGGTAGGTTTTTTTTTACCTAAAAACACAAAGATTATGTATAAACCGGTGCAAGCCTCTTTGGTTCTTGCCCAGTTGCTAGGATAAATTCACATTTTATACAATTGAGGCTCAGTTCAGTACTACATAAACATACACCAGACATATGCATTGTTTAATAACAAAGCAGAAATTTATGCACACACGCACCTTAGCAACCATGTGTGGTAAAGATAAATCAATGTAATCCTCTTTGGTTCTCTCAGAAAAGCTAGGATGTAATTCTTGGGTAGTGGTCTGCTCGTCCGATAAAGTTGATTTTGCACTTCCTTGTTTGGCCCTATCAAACTTTTTAATGTTTGCTATCTACAATTAAGGTTTAGTTCAGTTATAAGTAAGCTTATACAAAACATAGGTGTTTTAACGAAGCAGAAATTTATGCACACACACACACACCCCTTATCAACCATTTTTTCATGTGGTAACGATAAACCTGAGTAACACTCTCTCACTCTCGCACAATTTCTAGGATGCAGTCCATGTACTTATGATGAACATTGGTTTTTTAAGTATGAGAATCAACTAGAATATTTATTAGTGAAGATGCTATTACATCACCTGCATAGCACTGGATGGAGCATTCATATTGCCAGGTGATTCTTCTACTTCATTATGTGATTCACTTGGGAGGTCACAGCCAACAACTCTTTCATCAAGATCATCCTGAAACAAGAACATGATAATATATATATATATATATATATATATATATATATATATTAATACTCTACTTTTATCTTTGCAAAAACAGATGTGGTTAGATACCAACTTCATCACTTCCCGCAATTAAAAATTCATTTCTCCAATCCTCTCCGGGGAATTTTTGCTTTTTTGGTTATAGATCATCAATCTCTGGAGGGCCTTCAAATTTTTTTCATCTGGTAGTACAGTTTCAGCAACCTGCATTGGGATGTTTTGGTTTCGAAGTCATGGAGGTATCCTCGACATGATACCTTTACCAAACAATGTTAAATCATATGTTAAGGTCATGCATAGAAAATTAGAAACATATGTCATGATCATGTATATAACCTTATGTGCAGAGAACTAAGTCCACTAATATATCATCTTGTCTACATTGGTTACGTCTAATCTCAATATACATGTACAAGTTAGTGTAACACATGTAACAACATACCAACATATAAACAACAATCCTATATACAGTGCAAAATCTGAGAGCTGCTGACTGGAACCTCTATGCAGCTAAGATGCAAAAATACTAATAAACCAGTAGGTTTTAGCTAAGTGGATGGGCGGAGAGGCGTAAGGAGAGCGATGCCCTCAAACGCCACAATGGGCGGTGGAAACCTGTTTACCCTCGAATTTGACGGTGTCATTTACGACAGCTGCTGCGAGAACTCCCCCTCCGCCGTCAAGGTATGCTTCCTAAGACGATGTGTGCTCCTGGTTGGCTGACTCGGTGTGCTGTGGCAGACCGCCAAGGTGTTTGAGCAGGTCGGCCATGGGTTTTTGTGCTCCTGGATAGCTGACACTACTGAGCTCCTTACTTCTTGTTCTTAACTGATGTACTTCAGAGTGGATAGATGGAGGAGTACATCATGTCAGTCAGTGTGTACCTATATATATATGCCTTGTCCTGAACTGCAGAGCCCCTTAATGTGCATGATAGAAAAGGTTAAGTGGAGTGAGTGAAGTACCTGTTGTAAATGCCAACTTCATAAGAATTGTGATTTTATCACCAGGAATTGCTTATTTTGTTATCTACAAGAAGACCAAGGTTGTTGGTCTCTTGTGTGCGATGATTAGTCCCCAGATTCTAGGGTGCCTGGGCGACTTGCCTCTCTCATGACTCGTCCCCAATCACCACTCGCCGGCTTCCTACCTGCCTCCTTGCCCTCGCCTTTCAGATTATTAGGCCTTAGGCCTGTGTACATGTATGTTCCGTCCCAATCTCCTTATCAAGTTATGTCATGGTAGATATATTATTTGTATTATAGCTTCTAACCTAACATTATAAAATACTAGTTCCATGTATTTAATCTCCTTCGCAATCTTAGGTGTCACAATCTGGACTAAAAAGTTTCTACAGGATGGTAGAAAAATTGCAGCCTTCATCTAATACATAAAATTCAAATGGCGAGGAATAAGGTGATTGATTCTAAATTACTAATTATTAATGGTCTAATCAATACATAGAGTCGACCCTGGCTGGATGAAAATGAGGTACAATAGGAATGATAGCACAACATACATATGATGTTCCAAGAGGTTAAGTAACACCAGGAGCATCCAAATCCAGGGCCCAACAGAAGGAACACTTGGAATTGGATGCAGTCATGCAGCATGTAAAATTGAAAATGAAGATGCTCTGATGTGTTGGAGTTGATTGGATATCTATCACAAATGTATGTCACGCACAGTGCAGGATCATCAGGAATATTTTCTGAAACAAACTTGAAAAGGGGAAACTAAATATGGTTCTAGGAGCAATACCAGTATATGCCTTAGCAGTCTGTCCCGGTACTGTCACCAAAAGTTTACATACATGGTCTCTACAATTTGGATCTACAAGATCTATACATAATTGAACCAAGAAGGTGTTAATGTACATGTATATTATCAAGGACAGAATAAATTTACAGAGTACGTTGTAGCCTTATAGGGACTACTAAAAATAACAATTCAACAAACACTTAGGGTGCATTGCCTACATTAAGAAAGTAAGGGGATGAAGGAGAGGATGAGACTCGAGATGCATAAATAAAGGAGACCACTTTTGTTGATTTAATGCTAAAACTGTAGGGGCTATGAGAGATATCAGGGATTACCTGCTTGAAGATGTTGGATAGATGCGAGAACTGCTTGTGGGGGTGGTGTACCAATGGAACACGCGGCAGAGCTTCACGTGAAGGAGGAGACCGGCGTGGATGCAACTTCGTGACGGTGAGGACGACGTTGGGAGAGGCACGGAACTCCGGCGCTTGAAGGTGAGGCTGCCACCATGCTGGGTGCGGGCTGAGAATGGGCGGCGTGCGGGGAGATGATGACGGCTTAGATTGGAATTGGGGGAGGTTGGATAAATGGGGAGGTGGGGGTAGATGGCGGCGAGGAAAAATATCCAACGCGGTTGGGAAAGTCTCTTGCGCGGTAAATAGAAAATTTTGTGGCGCCAATTTTTTTTAAGTGAAAATAATCCAGAAACTAATATTTGGTTAAGTGGAAATAGTTTGGGCTCCTGCAAATTTTTTTGGAAACGCTAAGTAACCACATGTACGAATAAATAATTATTTTGAGGTGTTCCCTTTGTTGGATAAATCCATATTGTTTTTAAAAAGATCAAACTTTATTGGGTAATATTCATAATAGTTTTAAAAAAGTATAAAGATAGTGATAGATCAAAGGGGTGGAGTACGACTTGAAACAACAAGGGTGGCGTTATATGTCAACGAAGGTGTTTGTACCGTCCATTGATTGGGATATTGTTCGTTCACGAATACATCATCGTGTACCATCAACATCGATTGCGATACGGATGACACATCGCCGGAGAAGCCCAGTCTAAAAAAACATAATTTGGTCAGCTATTAAATTTAACACAACTAAGTTTAATAACTTTTTGAGTTAAAAGTAATTATTAAAGGATTTTCCAATAGAGTCGCATACTTAAAACGTCTCATAAATCGTCTTTAAGTTCATTTAAATTATATACCTATTTTAAAATTAGTCGATTATAAGAAAATAATTGTGACGCCTTGCAAACGTCTTAAAAAGCGTCTTTAACCCGCTAGTGTTCATGAGTGTAGAGACGAAAATAATAGCGTCTTAGAAAAAGCGACTATACAAGCCATTTTTGTTGTAGTGTAAATGCATCAAAAGAATCTAGAAATCATTGTAGCCACATATGGAATATATGGCCAACATTGAAGTCATGTTATTTTTTCATTTCTGGCATGTATAAAAGACGCACAAAAGTGGGGTCTAGATATTGTTCAGAGAATTGTTTGCAGATATTTTGCATAAGTTGCGTGCTCAGGAAACAATTAATATTATATATATGCTGAAATTTATATGTATGCCATCCATGCTCTGTACTGTACAATTGCTAACTTAAGCCTTTTTCCATGTTTTGTGGCTAAAGGATCCTAGGTTGCACTGGCTACTAGAACAGTTAGTGTACTATTTAGGATTTAGCCCAATCACAAATATGAACTCCAGCACGGTTTATCCCAATACATGTGTATAATCTATCATACTCTCATTGTGTGTGTTTTTGTATCTCCGCTGATAACTGTAACTAGTCTAATTTTTGTACGTTCTACATGCTGTGATTTGTTAGACGTGAGAGATAATCACTCCTGTCAATGGCCACTGGAGGGGTGAATTGGAAAGCATCGATGGAGGAATACGAGCCTGCGGATGCTATAGGTGGTGCTGGGGATAATACTGAGTTTCAGCGTCAAGGAAATCCACTTATCGTTTTGTCTCAGCAAGAAATTTCAGAAGCTCAGTCCGAGCCTAATTTGAACAATCTTGAAGTTCCAGGTATAACACAAAATCTTCTGACGGTAATTTTCCTATTCTTAATTAACAATGTTAGCAGTAGTATCTTGGTTGTCATCAAAGTTGGTTTGTGGCATCTCTGTAACCTCAGACGGGTTACAGACGGCCCTGGTGAGCCACATATGTATGTTTTGCTAAGTAGAGACAGATTGGCTTCTAGGTTGCCGTTGTGTGTCTCTGTAGTAGTACTATATATTACTAGCTGAATAAATACTCTTCATCGTATTAATGTCTATATATACTCTGTAAATACTCTTCGGCATGTGTTACTTGGGTCTGTCCCAGCTTATTATCCATTATCCATCCTTACATAATTGTGTATTCGTGGTCACAGTACCAGAAGGTTCACCCATCACTGAAGCTGCAAGTACCCCATCTGCTACCACTCCTTTGTCCATTACTCCCTTGAATCCTGCCTTTGATGTGTTTTTGGAGCAGTTGTACAAATACATAACGACGTCTTTATTTGACCCTCAATCAAGAGAGTAAGTTAATCAGTGTAAATTGGCAGAATATCCTGAAGCTTATTTTTTTATATATATAGAAAAGGTTGATATGCCTATAACTAAAGTTGATGTGGGATTAATAAATTGCTCTTCACATTAACCTTTGATATATATATCCGAAGACTCCTCAGTTTTATGGCTTTTCCATGTTTCAACAATAGTTAGTGTTTGTTTACTTCTTGCAATGTGGTGACATGCTCTTCTATGTTGTGCAGGGCAGTGTGGGTATCTAGTGCATACCCATCACAGATTAGTTTAAAGATCAGAAACATCCAGAAAATAGTGAATCCTTTGGAGTGCATGGACACCGAAAGCTTGAACTTAGCTATTAGGAAGATGGTGAGGGAGGAATCAAATAATGGAAATTTGGCCAATTCTAATCCTTTGGGCTGCAAGATCTATGTTAGCGTGGATTTCGCGGCAAGTCTCTTTACATATTAACATACTTTTTGGTCCTGTTATGGTTGTCTGCAAATGTTTCTTATACTTTTATTTTAATTTGAATAAATCAATGTAGGCTCTTGGCCTACTATTTGCCTAAAAGAAAGCATAAGCGTGTCTGCTTGTGGGCATCATCATTTTCTATTAGGATTTTTTTTCACTTATATAAACTTCACATCGTTATCTATTATATATTAAAAGCAAAATACGGAAAAAATTAGAATTAGCTAGAAGAAACATCTGGCCATCTATTCGATGCATCAACGCACAACCGATTGATCTTACTAATAGAATTTGGATGATAAAATTGCACAATATTACCCACCTTTGACATGGGGTTATTACTCTTACTCCCATGAAAAAAATGTTCCCTTTCTAACCCTAAAGAAACCTTTTCCTGTAACTCACGGTCTCCTTGCGCCGCTAACACTCCCCTAGGGGCAATTGCTTGATCAATGGTGCCGCTGATCATCTCCAGTTAATTACTTGATCCATTGATCAATTCTATCTTTAACATGAATCACATACACAAAGCACTTGATCCACTATCTTTAGTACATAGCGTACCTAGGCAGCGGCAACAAGGAAAGATTTGGATTCCTTTCTACATCAACGTGTACAAAAGAACATTTATCCATTTGGTACATTGTGTGTTGCTATGCAACCTAGGATTTATAGATATGGCCCTAGTTAACCTAATAGTACATTGGGTGACCGATAAATTCAGTTAATTGGGAGATTCGCCGATTTATCCCTCCTTAGCACCCGAGCGATATGGTACCAGACTGTCAGTTACTGGTATGTTGAACATTGATCCCATGTTGAGATCGATTTTGCTTTGCTCCTTCTCTTTGTAACGCCCTGACCAAACCACCGGTTAACCATCGATTCCATGGTTGGTGCGCCTAGGATCCAGTCTGTCCTCATACTAGTCTTTTCTGCACACTTTGTCCTCACTCGTGCGCACCCAGGATCAACTTCCCGGTCGGTCTCCCATCCTCAAATCGCTCCAAGCCAAGCACACTTAAGTTTGGATCTATTTGGAGCTGGGCTTCCGGAAAAGAAGGTGCACCTTGTTGATATGAGTAGTCTATCATTCCTATTGTGATCTTGGGTTGTTACACTCTTCTTCGTCTATATCTAGCAACTCTAAGTGTATGTAGTTTTCTATGGACCCTTCTGTGGTGTGTTTGTCACTTGTGACTGCTCATTAGGTTTGATACGATATTTTGTTTTTGTCAGAATGTCATGCTTCTTTACTATTTTTGAAAGCTTGTTTGTTATTTTCATTATATAGATTGATAGATACATTATTTATTCATCCTTTTTCTCATATAGAGACATGCTATCTCCGAAGAAGATGGACATACTAAAATGGAAGCTTCTATCCTTCATGAATGTGTGGATCAGCACAGTGCTTCCAACCTAGAAGTGGTATATATGCGGTCTTCTAGTGTTTAGTTAAATCACTTATTGATGAACTCCATGTGTTTGATATGGAGTTGATTTTGGCATATACTGCAGCTATGCATTCCAGTCATCCATTATGGCCATTGGACTCTGTACGCTTTCAACATGGAAGATGAAAACCTTAGTATTTTGGATCCTCTACCAAATCCTATGTGTCATAAAGACATTAGGTTGAAGGTCTGCAAAGCTCTTGAAACTGTGAAGGCCAAATCTAATATGTTCAAAAATAAGTTTTGTGATTTTAGCAATTGGAAACATGAGTTTGTTGAAGTACCTCAGCAAAAGAACAGGTGCTAATTGTTTCTTGCAAAATTCAAATTCTTGATGCTTAAGTATTGTGTTTCATGTAAGTACTCTGTATTTTGACCTCCCTCTCTTTCTCCCTCTCTCTAGCTATGACTCTGGATTCCTTGTATTCAACTTCATGCGACATTGGGATGGCCGTCAACTTGAGCCATCAGTTATTCTCACAGTAAGCTAGCACACATCAGTGCTTATTTTATCTAGATGGGCATGCATACAGTAGGTATTTTTGTAAATTGTACCATTTCTTTTCTAGGATTCAAGAATGATGCGAAAGGAATTCTTGGCATATGTACTCTCTTTCAAGGATAATGAAGCACATGAGCTGCCCCACGGTGTTTCAGATCTGATCAAACGCCTTCCTTCAGGTACAACTTATGAAAAAAGCATCACCAATGTATTAAGTAAATTACGGTTTCTACTTTGGGCTTACATATTTGTTTGTTTGTATCTAGATCTTGGCCCACACAATTGTATGTCCATGATTTTTATTCTCAATAGAAGTTTTCTGTAGTTATTCTTTGAGTGCCATGTACACAACATATATTAAGAAAGCACAAAATATACTATAAGTCAATTAAAAATTAATGTAAGTGCCTATACAATTACTACATTAAATATAGTTGGTAGTCAAAATTTTACATTAACTGTACTTTCACTTTCCTGAATATAATTTAATAAAAAAAGATTCCCTCTAAATAGCTTTTAGGATTTAAAAATTTTAGTGCATGTTAATAACTTTAATA
This sequence comes from Bromus sterilis, assembly GCA_950022295.1. Lineage (NCBI taxonomy): Eukaryota > Viridiplantae > Streptophyta > Magnoliopsida > Poales > Poaceae > Bromus > Bromus sterilis. Next base: position 377,150,770 of record OX465598.1, read on the forward strand.
TACAATATAATGTTCACATTACATTAGTGCACGACTAAAATGTTTCCGGAGTTAGGGTGTGTTCGCTTAGTGATCCACAACCAGAAAATCCAGTAACTCCAACAGCCAGCTTTTCTGTCGCCTGGCTGCTGGTTTCTGTTCAGTGCAGCAACTTCCTGGCCAGGAATCGGTTTGGATAGCTAATGATTGCTTATATCAAATATCAAGGTATGAATTGCTGACCAGGCCTGCCATCTCACAATCGGTTTGCCTAGCTGGCACCCATTCTGGCTTGCTTAATTGAGCCTAGGCCTGTGCATAGCGCTGGGCATTTTTTTCTGCCATAGGATTTCAGATTTTGTTGTTTACAGAGACAACTTCGACATGTACAGAGAGCATTGAGAAGGTAAATTTCGTGTTTTTTCACATAAAATAATTATGTAAATTTGCAAACATAAAAAAGACCATCTAAATCATAGTGCGAGCATTAAATTTCACACACATTTGATAGAACAAGAGTCTCAGATTTTTGCATAAACTTTGCAAATCAAAAGGCCACCAACATGTCTCTAATATCAACCATGCATTACCAACTTAAAGCAATGGCAGCAGCTAATTCTTGCCTACACATATCCATGTCAGCATCATTCTCGGCTGTAGTCGATGTCTGTGATGCATTTGGAGGGACAACGTATTTTTTTGTATCGTTCTGGAATCGTTGGCACATAGTCCGGTTCCCTGTCACATCAAACATAGTGGATATCTTCTTCATCATTGAACCAAACATAATTGTGCAATGTCATCGTTGCGGCAACGATCATCTTTTGGGTTTCAATGGAGTAGCTTGGCATCTTGAGAAGAACCTGTCATTTCATCTTCCACACTCCAAAGGCTCTCTCTATGCAACAACGCTTGGACAAGTGGATTCTATTAAACTTCTCTTTAGGCCTTGTTTGTTAGAGGTGAGAGGGGAGGTTTGGGGAGGAAGGGATTTCAGAGGATTTGGTGAATCCCCTCCTTCCACCCAACAAACAACAACAACAAAGCCTGTCAGTCCCAAACAAGTTGGGGGAGGCTAGAGCTGAAACCCAAAAGATATCGAAACCAAATCACGGTTCTGGCACGTGGATAGCTAACTTCCACGCACCCCTGTCCATAGCTAGATCTTTCTTGATAGCCCAGTCCTTCAGATCTTTCTTCACGGACCCCTCAAAAGTCAAGTTTGGCCTCCCCCGACCTCTCTTGACATTATCAACACGCCTTAACCGCCCGATATGCACAGACGCTTCAGAAGGCCTACGCTGGATATGCCCAAACCATCTCAGGCAATGTTGGACAAACTTCTCTTCAGTTGGTGCCACCCCAACTCTCTCGTATATCATCATTCCGGATACGATCCTTCCTTGTGTGGCCACATGCCCATCTCAACATGCGCATCTTTACCACACCTAGTTGTTGAACATGTCGCCTTTTAGTTGGCCAACATTCAGCACCATACAACATCGCAGGTCGAATCGCCGTTCTATAGAACTTGCCTTTTAGCTTTTGTGGCACTCTCTTATTACAGAGAACGCCAGAAGCTTGGCGCCACTTTAGCCATCCAACTTTGATTCGATGATGGCTAACGTCTTCATCAATATCACCATCCTTCTGCAACATCGACCCCAAATATCAAAATGTGTCCTTCCGAGGTACCACTTTCCCATCAAGGGTAACCTCCTCCTCTTCCTCATGGTCAGTAGTACTATAACCGCACCTCATGTACTCATTTTTTGGTTCTACTAAGCCTAAAACCTTTTGATTCTAAGGTCTGTCTCCACAGCTCCAACTTTCTATTAACTCACGCCCTACTATTGTCGACTAGAACCACATCATCTGCAAAGATCATACACCATGGGATGTCCCCTTGTGTATCCCATGTGACCTCATCCATCACCAATGCGAAAAGATAAGGGCTCAAAGCTGACCCCTGGTGCAGTCCTATTTTGATTGGGAAGTCATCAGTGTCGCCATCGCTTGTTCGCACACTTGTCACAACATTGTCGTACATATCCTTGATGAGGGTAATGTACTTTGTCGGGACTTTGTGTTTTTCCAACGCCCACCACATGACATTCCGCGGTACCTTATTGTAGGCCTTCTCCAAGTCAATGAACACCATATGCAGGTCCTTCTTTTGCTCCTTGTATCTCTCCATAAGTTGTCGTACCAAGAAAATAGCTTCCATGGTCGACCTCCCAGACATGAAACCAAATTGATTATTGGTCACGCGTGTCATTCCTATTACACGATTCTCAATGACTCTCTCCCATAGCTTCATTGTATGGCTCATTAGCTTAATCCCGCGGTAACTAGTACAACTTTGAACATCCCCTTTGTTGTTGAAGATTGGTACTAATATACTCCACCTCCATTCTTCAAGCATCTTGTTTGACCGAAAAATGAGGTTGAAAGGCTTGGTTAGCCATACTATTGCTTTTTCTCCAAGGCCTCTCCACACCTCGATGAGGATACTGTCAGGGCCCATCGCCTTGCCTCCTTTCATCCTTTTTAACGCCTCCTTGACCTCGGCCTCCTGGATTCGCCACATAAAATGTTTGTTCATCTCATCAAAGGAGTCGTCCAACTCAATGGTAGAGCTCCCATTCTCCTCATTGAACAGCTTGTCGAAGTATTGTCGCCATCTATGCCTGATCTCCTCGTCCTTCACCAAAAGTTGATCTGCTTCATGCTTGATGCATCTCACTTGGTTGACATCCCTCGTCTTCGTCTCTCGGATCTTGGCCATCTTATAGATGTCTATTTCACCTTCCCTCATGTTTAAACGTTGGTAGAGGTCCTCATACGCCCGCCCCCTAGCTTTGCTCATAGCTCGCTTCGCTGACTTTTTCGCCACCTTGTACTTCTCTATGTTGTCTGCACTCCTATCCAGGTATAGGCGTCGAAAACAGACTTTCTTCTCCTTCATAGCCTTCTGGACATCCTCGTTCCACCAGTAGGTATCTTTAGCTTTGACTCTATTACCCCTGGTTACCCCAAACTCCTCTGAAGCAATCCTCCTATCGCAGGTCGCCATCTTCATCCACATATTGTTTGCATCACCTCCTTCCTCCCAAGGGCCCTCCTTCATGACCCTCTCCTTGAAAGCCTGAGCTGCCTCCCCCTTGAGCTTCCACCACTTCATTCTAGCGACTTTGGTGCGCTTGTCCCACTGGACACGAATCCGAAAGCGAAAGTCACCCACCACAAGCTTATGTTGAGAGAAAACACTCTCTCCAGCTATCACCTTACAATCTAGGCAAGCACGCATATCTTCTCTTCTCGGGAGGATGAAATCAATCTGGCTAGAGTGTTGTCCACTACTAAAAGTCACTAGATGAGATTCTCTCTTTCTAAAGAGGGTGTTAGCTACGATCATGTCATAGGCTAAAGCGAAGCTTAAGACATCCTCTCCTTCTTGATTCATGCAGCCATATCCAAAGCCCCCATGCACCCCTTCAAAACCTGTGTTAGATGTGCCCACATGGCCATTAAGGTCTCCTCCTATGAAGATCCGCTCACCAATGGGTACACTCCTAATGAAGTCCTCCAGGCCTTCCCAGAACTCCAACTTGGTGCTCTCATTGTGGCCTACATTCGGGGCATAGGCGCTGATAACATTGAGAACTAGGTCCCCAACAACCAGCTTGACCAGGATAATCCGATCACCTTGCCTCTTGACATCTACCACTCCATCCTTGAGGCTCTTGTTGATCAAGATACCCACTCCATTTCTGTTCGCAGTGGTCCCCGTGCACCACAACTTGAAACCGCTATCCTCTACCTCCTTCGCCTTCTGTCCCTTCCACTTGGTTTCTTGGATGCATAGGATATCAACACCTCTCCTCACCACTGCATCCACTAACTCCCGCAACATACCTATCAGGGACCCTATGTTCCAACTACCTATGCGAATCCTCCAAGGCTCGGCTAGCTTCCTTACCCTTCGCACTCGTCGACTCAAATGCGAAGACCCTTTCTTATTTTTCACTACACCCAGGCGATGATGTAGCGCACCACTAAGGATGTGACAATCTGATCCTTGCTCACTTGTCACCGTATCCAGATCAAGATACGGCGCGCCACCAGGGGGTTGACGGCCCGACCCTTGCTCATTTGCCACCGCACCCGGGTTCCGATATGGCGCGTCGCTAAGAGGGTTACGCCCGAACGATGTTCTTTTGGGTTTCATATCCATAAGATTGGCCGAGTTTTCATGTTGGCTCGCCAAGCCTATCACAACCCTCCTCCTTTACCCGGGCTTGGGACCGTCTACGTCTAAACAACCTAGGAGGAGTTAATCCCCTCCTTCCACTCAATCCTCTCAAATTCGTTTGAAACTCTGTTCCATGCCTATGGTGTTGGGGCTTGGAATACACTTGGTTCTAAGGGGTTGGAAGGGAATGGATCGTGTAAACCACACGAAGCAAATGAGCTGATGTGGATTGTGGAGGGTTTTGAACCCCGCAGGTTTTCTCCTCTTCAAACCCTCTCAATCCCCTCCAAAAAACAAGTCCTTAGGGGTATTGGGAGGGACACCTCTATGAAATTCAGGGACATGATATGTTTCAGCTTTGTACGGTGCGAGATAACCCTTTCTATTAGGATAGCCAGCATCTACAAGGTAGTACTTGTCTAAGAGGAACAAATAAAACAATAAATGTTAGTTGTAGCATGGATGAAATAAGTTTCAGCTAATAGAAATTCTCACCCTTTGGAGGATGGGGGAATGTGGTATTGTCCGTATGCAGCGCATGAAATAGCACACTTGTTTCATGCATGGAACCAGGTTGCCCAATTGAAGCATAAGTGAAATGCATGTCAAAATCACATATTGCCATCACATTTTGAGTGACTATGCGTGTTCTTCCAATATACCTAATTTGCTTGTCTTCCGGAATACAAGCTCTAATGTGAGTCTCATCTATTGCACCAATGCAGTCTTTCATGTGTGGATAGGCTCTTTTATCACCACATATCCTTTGATGGACAATCTGAAAATTTGGGTCTTTTGGCTTGAGATAGTGAGAAGACATCCTTACCACACAATGTAGTACCTCATGAAACTTGTGGTGGATAGTGCCAGTTGCATGTTTGAAATGGTTCTGGGTCCTTCTATTAGATTCACAACCCCTAAACTTCCGCAAGAACATAGCAAGAGACTCATAGTTACTAACAAAAGGAGAATGACCAAAACCATAATCCTTCACCAACAAGTCATGAAGTTTGAACAAGACACTTGCCTTCATTCTAAACATTGTAAAGGTCTCTCCTGGTCTTTTAATTGTCTCTTGCAACCACCCAAATCCCGAAAACATTGATTTCATAGGCTCATTCTTCATGATCCAACTCTCACAATACTTACCAACTATTTTTTTTTGCTCCTACATAAATGATAGACATATGCTGAGATGAAGATATAAGCAAATTTTTTTCTTCAATTCATAATGGTTGTCATCATCACTACCATCGCCACTATCACTGTGACATCTGCACATAAAAAATCATTGATTTATTAGATACCAAATATCATCCAAGTAGCAACAATGATAGTGACAATAACATAAATATGGTTCGATAGCTCAAACATAAATATCATCCAAGTACTGCATAGTGCATACATAAATACAGTTCGGTAGCTCTTGAATAAATTGTATTCTGCTTTCAGCTTGTCCCATTTGTTTTTGAACTGGGTGTGCGTGTAGTCCAATCCGGTTCTCACTTTAAACTGCCTTGGCATCGTCAAATGCATTGGGGGTCAAGTAGGTGTTTGGCCTATTTCCAGCCCGCACTTGCACGGCAAACAACTCGGTAACAAACTAACAATCCTAGTGTTTTCTTTACTCCACTCGGCAGCCATACTCAAAGTTGACTATACAAAACAAGTAAGTGCTTTTGTTGTTGTCATTACTAGTAGCAATACATAGAAAAATATATGAACTTGTTGTTGTCCGTATGTACTAGAAAATGCATTGGGGGTATGTACTAGCAGAACATGCACACACAAATTAGGGACATATCTGGGCATCTCACATCACACACACATGTACAAATTGACATGGATGGCATCATTCATGGTACTAGAAGGAAAATAATCCTCCGTATACATCACACATATGAGCAGCCCACATCACTTATCACGAGCTCACCTTCGGTCAAACAGACGAGCTGCTTGGAGAGGCATAGAACGAGGTTGTAGCTGGTCCTCGTCGGCGGCTGAGGACGGCGAGAGGCAGCCGAGGACGACGAGTGTGGCAGATGTGGTGCTCGTCAGCCGCGGCGGACGGCGAGATGCAGAGGACGAGCACGGGGGACGAGTGCGGTGGACGTGCTGCTCGTCGAGGCTCACGCCGGTGGAGGGTTGGCCATGGCTGGAGAGGTCCGTGTGGAGGCCGCGGCGATGCTGTCCGTCGCTGGCTTGCTGGCTCCAGAACGAGGGGAATCGAGAGAACAGGGGACACGAGTCGGACCTGGACACGAGGGGAATACTTCGCGGTAGCAACTAGTTGTAATTGGGCTGAACTCTCGCTCCTACTTTTTTAGATTTGCAAATACCCAGCTCCTCAATTCCTCCAAAATAACAATGGGTTGGGCTGCCAGCTTCTTTTTTTCAGCTTCTGGAGTTCCTCCTTTCAGCCCAGCTCCGAACTTGGAGTTGGAGAAGTTGGGAGCTGGATATTTGACGAACACGCCCTTAAGAGGAATAAAATAAGTTGTATTGGAATTTTGGGTGAAAACTAAACTCAGCCATAGTCAGACAAGCGAGCATTAAACTTTCTTGGTGTTTTATAGTTTATGAAATTGACAGAAATTGTATTATTTGGTTCCTTGCATGTATTTTATCGATGACTAGTGCGCCTCAAATTGTTTCTATAATTTTTGTCTGCTTATATTATTTGCCTCGACGAGCAGTAATATAAACAACGATGATGAGTAAGTTCTTCTTATTTATATTATTTGCAGGGCCAGCTTGGACACGTCGTCTGATGGATAATAAGTTGCTGAATGTAGTGAGAGAAGGCAATGCGGATAAATTTAGGGGACTAGAACCAAACCAAGGGACACGAGAGAATGTGAGTGACCTGGATTCCATGATTCTCAGTGGAATCACCATTGATGGGGATGGTGTGCTCCATATTGCTGCTAGGTTTGGTTACCTGAGGCTAATCAAGGACATCCTATTCAAACTGGGAATACTGCCACACCAATCTGATGCCGGCATATTAGCCGAGAGTAACAACTGGGCAAGCACGGTTATGTCAGAACTCAGAAGAGAGGGCAGAAGAGAGCAGCAGCCCAATTGCCACAGAGAGCAACAAGCGGGCGAATACAATTATAGTAGAAGAGCGCTGCAACTCAAGTGCCGCAGAGAGGAACAACCAGACAAGTGCAGTTATAGCAGAACAGAGCCGCAGCCCAAGTGCCCCAGGGCCAGGGAACGATGCAGCTGAAACATGTGTCAGTATTGAATCAGCTGATCCTGTTCAGGTTGCCACTTTCCTGATGTTAAGAAACTGCAGTGGAGAGACGTGCTTGCATGAGGCAGTGAGGTCAGGCCATCAAGAACTTGTGGAGTTATTGATCTCAGTGGATGGCGATATGCGCAAGAAAAATGTGAACGATAATGAGCTGAAGAAGATAGCAGCACTGACACAGGTAGTTGATTATAGAGGTGTATCTCCGCTCTATTTAGCTACCGAATTACGCATGGATACGATTGTCAAGGTCCTCCTTTCGGATAATGTCAGTTCACCATCCTACGCTGGCCCTGGAGGAACTACAGCCCTGCATGCTGCCGTTCTCTTGGACGCAGGTACATGCGTCGCCGTCCCCATTTTTATAATACTCAAGTATTGTTTGGCACCATTAAAAAAAGCTACTCCCTCCGATCCATAATAAGTGTCGCTCATTTTGTACTAAATGAGCGACACTTATTATGAATCGGAGGTAGTATGTTATAAGAAATTAAGGTGTGTACTCTGTCGACCTTGAAATTAAACCCTCAATATATACTGCAGAGCTGACGAAGCAGCTGGTGCTTTGGAAACCAGATCTACAAAGTAAAGCGGATAAAGTTGGCAACACCCCACTTCACTTCGTGGCATCAGCTGGAGTCCCAAGTGTTGCGGAGATATTACTACCACCACCTGATGCAAACCACCCCGACTCCACAGCCAATTTGGCAGCTCTGACAAAGAAATCCAATGGTTGGTATCCCATTCATCTGCGGCCGCAAGTGGAAATCTTGGTGTTATCAAGCAACTTCTGAAAGTTTGCCCCGACTGTATGTGGGCCCGCGATGCCTCTGGCCAGAGCTTTCTACATGTTGCTGTTAGAGAGTGGAGTCTCAATGTGGTGGATTACGTATGCACGGAAAAAACTTTATTTCAGATTCTGAACATGACAGATCACGATGGAAATACTGCTCTTCATCTGGCTGTGAAGAGTGGGAATCAGCGCTCTTTCTGCAGTCTAATGAAAAACATGAGACTTTGTTTGAGTATCTCAAACAAGAAGGGGCGCACACCTCGAGATGTTGCCTCCTTCAACCTTGCACACGGACTCAGTTATTTCATGGTACGCATCCTTGCATGTATATTACCTACTGGACTATCAATTTTCATACAATATTGCACTCCCCTGTCTAAGGAACAAACCATTTGTTTCCTTGATGATGCCCCAGGATTCGAAAACATTGATATATCTTCACTTGAGACTGGCTCGAGCTGATTATGGTACTTATCGAGGGTATGAATTCACTGATAACATGACAGAAGATGTGTATGAGGCGAAACTATCCGAATCAATCAGCAAATGCGCGGGACTTATGGCTGTTTGCGCAGTTTTCATTCTGAATATGTCAGTTACCGCATTTTTTAGTGTTGCAGGGCCACGCATAGGGAACACTGGCCCCGTTGCTCCTTCTCCTGCTCCTGCTCCTGATTCTCGGAACCATCAGCCAATCCAAGATTTTAAATTGCTAATCATTTGGGATTCCATAGCATTTGTGTCATCTGCACTTTCTGCATTCTGCTGCATGTTTGCAGGGATTTACTCAATAGACATTAGGATGGGCCGTGCTTACCTTAAGTTAGCGGGCATCTCGCTCTACATCGCATCTTCTGCTATGGTTTGTGTCTTCTTAGAGGCAGCATACTCGGCGTACGCTCTATTTGATACCCGCATTACCAACTTCATCGGTTGGTTGGTACTTATTTCATTTGTACCCATTGCCATGCCATTATTTGGCATGTTCACGCTTCACGTACGTACCTTATTGCACAGGCTCATACTCTTGACCATCATACTACCATCCAAAAAGTATATGCTTGAAAAATCATCTGTTGCCCTCAACATTCTGAAGAAAACTTCTGGGTTCCTATCATACCGGCCCCTCAGGCGGTCAACCATTGATGATTGAAAAGGCCCCGTTGGTGACAATCACTTTTTGCGGCATGTGCTGCTGTAGCACTTCTCCCCATTTATTTGAGCGCTAAGCTATGCCGTGGTGATGTATTATATTATGTATTTCTTTTAATCGGTTAAGCTTGAACCATGTATTGAAGCTGCAAAATAATAATTGCACTCCTCCCTTAACTCTCTTTGTATATTGAAATCTGGAGTGCCTCAGCTGCATGCATTGCAATATCAATGTTTAGAATATATCATGACATTTGATTTTATATTCGAACTTCTGTTATAGTGTTATGACAAGTGTGCTTGCAATGCAAACTCATATGTGTCTACCAGTCTGAGTTTTAGGTGATCATTAAACTTGTGAGTACACCGCTTCACTGATGATGATGACCCCGCTGGTAAACTTTCATTCCCCTGTGGTTTCTGCTCGGCGGTGTTGGTCTGTTCGCCTCTGCTGCCGTTGTGGGAAGACAAGTAGTTCATACCGTCGATGGTAGCTGCAGCCGATCTCCACTCATCTGTTGTGTTGCTTGCTTCTCCTTGCAGCATGTCTCCTCAGGTCGTTTTATTCTGCCTCTTGAGTGTTTGGGCGAGTCATATATATACTTGTGAAGCTAATCAGATGGGGAAGATAGAGGTGCTTTTAAGATGCATTTGGTAAGCGCAACTAGCCCCATTGGCTGTTGAGTTTTTTAATTGCACATCTAACACTTTCTTTTGCTTTATCTATAAATTGGGATGAAATAACGTTTTTTTATCTAACACTTTCTTGGATATGAATTTATGCGTAAGTTCACAGGTGCTAAACCTTCTGAAAAAAGTTCCACAAACAACTCACATCGTGTGAATCAATATAAAATATGTTATCCAAAACCATTATTCAAACCATAAACACAAATAAGTATGAGATCTTTATAATTGCCTCTGTTGAATACTTTTAATAGAATACATCCCTGTGCGTGTAAATGAGAGCACGTGAATGCCAATCTCACTGTATTCTGCCAGTAAACTTGTTGAATGAAAGATACATTCTTTCGAGATGAATAAGGTTATTGAACCGAGTTATGTCACCATGGAAATTGTTGTGGCTAAGGTCCACGGCTGTGAGCTGTCGGAGATTCCAAAAGCTGTCAGGCATGATGCCCTTGAATTTGTTTTCACCGATATACATATGCTTCAAGTAAGTAAGATTACCAATAGAGGATGGGATTGCGCCGGTGAAGCTGTTTGACTGGAGATTCAACGATCGTAGGCCTTTTAGGTTTCCAATCAATCCTTCAATTTTAGGTCATGCATGTTTCCGAGAGAGGAGGTGATTTGGCCTGCTAAGGACAAGCTAGCCGTGAGACACGAAACGGTGGTGCCGTGGTGCACTTGCAGATGACACCACGCCATCGACAGAAGTTGGTGCATGTTGTCGCTCAAGGCTCCTCGTGGATCGTCGATCGGTGATGCTCTGCTTGAAGTCGAGCAGCTAGCGCATGCAGATCGACGGCTCCATTGGTACAGAGCAGCTAGCTAGCAGCAACGCTGGCCAACTCCTCAGGAGCATTGAGCAAGTTCCCCATGGTGTTTAAAAGACACCTTCCCGGCTGCATGCTGAGCAAGTTCCCCATGGTGTTTAAAAACACATTCACAACAGCCTCACGTCCACACGCTTGCATCCATCTCATCTCATCTTCATTAGCTTGACCTCCAACTGCAGTACGTACCGTCCGCCAAACTTTCCAGTGACCGCTACTTTTCACTGCTCGTCGCTGTTCGAGCTGGACAAAGCTGTTCGGCATGTATGGTCTGGAATCCCTATACTGATTGTTTTTTTTTAATATAATAAATGGTGTTTTATTACTTGATCCTTTCATCTTTGAAATAGTGTACTTTCAACTTTATTAAACTTTGACCTTGATTATATAAAAAATGCATCAATATTTATACCACCAAATTAGTATCTCATTAGATTCGTTATGAAGTATATTTTTATTATATAATTTTTTTTTATAAGTATTGTCATATTTTTGTGTAAACTCGGTCAAACTTTAAAATAGTTTGATTCTCTAAGAATTTTGGAAGTACACTCTTTCAAGGACGGAGGGAGTAATAGTTAAGCACTACATTAGGCCTTTGCATCTACTACTAATATAAAAAACGCCAGAGGTGCTGATCCAAACAATCTTGTCCATCCATTGTCTTATATCCAATGAACCAGTGCTAACCCATGTTTAGCGGGAGCACAACACAATCTCACTCCCACAAAACGTACCGTTTCGATAACTATAATCCCGTTGTTGTCTAATCCTCCCACCATCCACGCCCTGACCCCGCCGCCGCCTGCGACCGCCCCACCAAGACCCCTCCCCGCTGGCACCACCCCCTCCCTGCCGGTCCCTGCCACCGCCGGCACCAAACCCCTCCCCGCCGCCCCATCACCACCCCCTCCCCACCGCCGGCCCACCAACCCCCTCCCATTCGACCTTTGCATAACTAGAAAGCACACAGCCACACCAAATCCGAAAAAAAGAGAGAAGTATAAAAGACAGCGAAACACAAGCATTAGGTAGAGTTGTTTATCGTCGTCGATGGAGGAGGTCCAATCCGTAAATTATGTTTCCATTCACGTTGGAAAAATATCCCTCACCGTGTCCTCTAACAGTATACATGCCTTCATAAACAGGTCGTGATACTCCACACATTGTAGAGACGATCATGAACGAAGAATACTAGTAAATCGATAGATAACCTGTAAAATGGAAGTTGTGTTATCATTAGAAATCTTATCATTTATAGATAGCCATAGCAACCAAATAATGGAAAGCGTCCTCACCCTAAGAGGAGTTATAAACTTGTGATTAATCATATGCAACCAGTTGTCGAAAATGTTAGCAACGCTGCATGGGTGATACATGACAGAAGCTACTTGGATGACTGGCCAAATAGAACGAACAAATTTACATTGGAAGAACAAATGCTTAATTGTTTTGTCATGATGGCACAAAATACATTGTGCACTACCATGGCAATTCCTCTTGATAAAATTATCTTTAGTAAGAATCACTCCTCTACGAAGATACCATGCAGATATTCTTATTTTCAGTGGTATCTTCATACGCCAGGTTTCCTTATTATTATGGAGTGGTATCTTAGGTTGGATTAGATCTCTATACATAGAATCTAATGTGAATTTATCATTCTGTTGTAAATTCCATCAAAATTTATCGAACCCTGGTGACAACTGAATTGTGGATATGCGTTGTACCAATGTATTCCACGATTCTCGTCTAATATGGATTAAATCTCTTCTGAACATCACGTTGGGAGGGAAGGTTTCCATAACTGTGGCAATACTCTCCCCCTTATGACGAACAATGTTGTATAAAGCAGGATATTTTTCCGAAGAGTGATATTACCCAACTACTTATCCTCCCAGAATCTAATCTCGGATCCATCCTTAATAGCGAAGGATCCAAAACGAAAGAAGTATTTCTTTGTGGCCATCAATCCGTCCCAAAAGTGTGAGTCCCCAGGCTTTCAAAGTATTTGGGATATTGCCTTGGGACCAACATATTTCCTCCTTAGGAGGGTTTGGCATGCACCTTCCTCAGACAAAATTTTAAATAGTCATTTGCCTAAGAGAGCTGAATTTTTGACCTCAAGATCATTGATTCATAATCCTCCTTGATCATTGGGTCTGCAAACCACGCTCCATTTCGCCAGTCGATACTTCCTCCTCCCGTTATCTCCTTGCTAAAAGAATCTAGATCGGAGACAGTCCAATCTGGTCGGCCACATATACTCAAATTACTTCAAAACAAGCACACTTAACTTTAAGAATTTTTAGATGGACTTTCAAAAAGGAAGGTGTGTCTTATTGATATGATTAATCTATCATTTCTATTCATTTGGATGCATATCGCATAACTTGTGCTAAGAAACAAACATACATTAAAAGTGTCCTAAGCCTGCTTACATAGCATTTTTTACCTATGTGAAGGAGAGAGATAAAAAAATAGAGGAGCTGCCTCTCATGCAAAGACCAGCCTCTACAAGCGCTCCTAGGTACAAACATTTAATGAAAGAAGAAAGATAACGATTTAAAAAAAACTTATAACCTACCTTATAGTCAACCCTATCGTATGATTAATTATTAATGCTAAATTTTAAGGGATAATTACATTTTTTCCCCTAACTTGAGCCATCACCTGGGATTTGCCCCTAATTTTTGAGTATGCTCAGAAATACCCTCATCCGTTTGTGTCCCTTACAAGAATCCCCTTCCGTGTCGTTTCCATTAGGTCAATGGTCTTTGACCGGTAACTGGACGCCTGTTAGAGAGTTTTGCCCCTGCTTCTTACATGTGGGGCCTCAAAAACATTGCATAGTTATGTTTTTCTCTTTCTCATGCTCTCTCCCCTAATCCTCTCTTCCCCCATCCCAATGCCCGACTCTCTCTCTCTCTCTCTATTGCATGGGCAACCGGTGAGGCGCCGACACCTCTGTTGGGAAACGTAGTAGAAAACAAAAAAATTCGGCCTACGAATCAAGAACCCAAGATCATCCAAGAAGATTGCATACAAGGTTTTAGGTCATGGCTCACCAACCGATGTAGCGGAACTAGAGTTGGTGAAGACCGTCGGTGCAGATCCCCGCAGCTAGGAATTTCAATGACCTCCCAACCGCGAGGATATCGATCCCTCGAACCGTCCCGCGATCTAGTCCCACGGACAAGTCCCACGAACAAGCTCCTCGAAGAAGGGTCGAAGGTATGACCCCTCCATTAGTATCCACACATCCCGTAGTAGCAATCTAGCAGCGCTCCGCCATCCAGAGATGAACGCCACCGAGAAAACTAGAGGAAGAAAACCCTAACGGATTCCGATCTAGAACAACGTCTAAACCAGGGTCTAATTGTGGAGCAACGGGGTTTAGAGGAGGGGGGAGGCGCATAGGGCTTGGGGACAAGTTGTGTTGCGCCCCCCACCCCTCCCCCACATTATATAGGTGGCCAAGAGGCAACTTGGCCGGCCAAGGGAGGTGTGGAGTCCCTATGGGACTCCTACTCCCAAAGGGAGTCCTTCCCACCGGGGAATCCTACTCCAAAGTGGATTGCAATCCTACTTGGAGTAGGATTGCTCCCTTATGGCGCCCCCACCCCATGGCCGACTTGGGCAGCCTAGGTGGCTTGCCCCCCAAGGCCAGGGCGCAGGGGAGTGGGTGGTACTGCCCGGAACCTTCCATGACCTTCTAGAAGCTTCTAGGACCTTCCGGGACATACCGGGACCGTTTCGGGACATTCCGGACACTTCTGGAGCACTTCCAGGACCTTCCGAGACCGTTCTCGGACGTTCCGGAGCCATCCGAATAGTTTCCAAGACCATCCGAGTTACATTTTAAGCCACCCGATGACCGCGAAGGTTGTCGGGACGCCTAGCGATTATCCGGAAACTATTCCAGTTGATCCAGGACTTCCCCAGTACCATTCTCATATGTTCCGGAACCACCTGGGACTACTCCAGAGTGATCCAGACATAACCTTAAATACCCAGAACTACTTCTGGTGCCCTTATGAACAATTCCATAAATCTCCGGAACTACTTCCGGTACCCGTATGAACTATTCTGCTTTGCTTCCACTAAACCTTCTACCATTCTAGTATTCTAACAGCTACTGCTCGTTAAGTGTGTGACCCAATAGGTTCGGTATAATGCGGACATGACTCAGAACATCTTCCGGACATAGGTCAACAGCCTTTTGTCAATAGCCAATAATCAACAGCGGAGCCATGGACACCCATGTTGACTCCCGCACATACACGAAGAAACTTCGAGTGAACCATTATGTTTAGTCATGTACCATTCCCTTTGCTTCGCGATATATGACAAAGTTAGAGGAGAGAAGTTTGGCACCCATGTGTAACAACTTTTGAACACAAGCCACTCGTTATCCTCTTTGCTCGTTTGTCCATTTTCTCGTTATCGTATTCTGGTATCCCCGTGACTGAATCACAATGCGTCTGGCCAGACTATAATGGATACCGTCATACTGAGTGGGCCCAAAGTCAATATCTCTTCATCGTGAAGGAGCAAATCCCATTCTTGAACTATCACAGTCACTAGCCACACCATCTGACATACCCAGAACTTATTTTACTACTTCCCATTTACGGGAGGATTCATCTAAGAACCAAAGCATGTCTTCCTGTGTGAAGTAACTCGATACTCTCATGGTCTAAGGAATTACGTATATGATAACATTTCATGATATGACTTATAACGTTGTTACGATGTGATCTCTAAGTATATCATTCAATACTGGGGTCGGTTCAACATCATTGTTCTGCTAACAATATGTTCCCATTGCTACTGCCATCCTTGTTACAAGAACAATGTCCATAATTAAGAAAATGTAATCATCAGTTAGCACATGAGCTGGTCTTAGAGGCTAAACCAGGAACTCTTGGTGTTTACATTTCCACACATGCAAGTGAGTTTTCTTCTGAATCTCATAGTCAGGGTCATTGCAATTATAGCACAGAAATATAAACATTAATTACGAACGTGGAAATATATATAATAACATTTTATTATTGCCTCTAGGGCATATTTCCAACAGTCTCCCACTTGCACTAGAGTCAATAATATTGTCAGTGCTTGAGCACTTTACACCTATGGCATACCGGTGTAAGAAATGCTTCATTTATGGTATAGACTTCATCTTCGGATCTGAGGTTTTAGGCCCGTTTGTATCTTGCATATCTTCGCGTTTTCACGCTATCATAAAATTCACTAATTTTATCAGTTTAGCTTTGTATATGTTTGAATCATTTGGCAGGACCTTGGTTCCTTTAGAATAAGTCATGAAATCATTCATCAATGTTCCATGCGCTTCAATCATCTAGGAAACCATACCATGTTCATAAATGAAATGATGATTCAAAATACCCTCCCTTGTTACTTCTTTAAGCAATAATATACTTAGCCTCTGTTATAGAATTCGCCACAGTATCTAACTTAACACAGTTCCTCCATACTGTGCCACCCTTACGTGTGAAACACATAATCCCAATTAAAATCGAAAAACGGCCGGAGTAAGTATGAAGACTGAATTGGTGTAACTGTTTACATCAAAATTCAGCTTGTGTAACTTGTTACAACGAGCTCTTCATTATCTCCATTTTCCAAGAAACATATCTTATCTATCATAAGTTTAACTTTTCACTGTTTGTCCAGTGATCATCATATTGATCACTTTGGTATCTTGCTCACAACCTTTTGGAGCGCTGGACATATCTGGTCGTTTTACATATTATGGTGTACATGATTAATCCAAACACAAAGGTGAGTGAAAACCAATTCATGTGTTTTGCTTATCTGTGTTCATGAACACCGATTTCCGCAAACAACTTTTTCACCATGACCTCGGCAAGAACATCCTTCTTGGCGTATTCATACTAAACTACTTTAGTATCATGTCAACATGTAATGTTGGCTTTAGCATGATCATACACTCACTATCTACATAGATCATTGTGCTCAATACTAATGCTATATTAGCCCAAGTACTTCAGCCATCCCTGTCTGAACGGTCTAAGCATCATATCTTTTTCTTTTCACTTCCGCTGCATCGTCCGGACATCAGAAATAGCTGCATTGGCCAGGGCGGAACTTCATTAATGAAAGGATTTGCACTGCCCCACCGTGCCGCAGGGATGAACTTCAATAGCCCATCATAGCACTCTCAGTCAGGGGGTTAGGGAATGAAAATCTATTTCCAATAAAGTCCTTATTTGTGTCAAGAAATTTATATCATTTCTAATCAACAATATGTCATCTACATAAGGTTTTAGAAATATTATTTAGCTCCCGCTTACTTTCTTGAATATTCAAGCATCTTCGTTATTCCTGATGAAAACAAACTCTTTTGGAAATTTCATCACAACGAAAATTTCAACTCCATTATGCCAGCTTCAGTCCATCACTGGATATCCAAGGCTTGCATCTATTTTAGCATCCTTTGAATCGACAAAACATTCCGGTTGTATCACGTATACGTCCTTTTTTATATATTTCGTGTAGGAACTTTGTTTTGACGTTCATTCTACCATATCCTATAAATGAGATATGTAGTAATTGCTAGTATAACCCGAACTGACTAAAGCATTTCTACGGTCGACACTATTTCGCCGTAGTCAACTTTTGAACTTGCTAGAAAACAATTTTCCAACGAGTTAAGCTTTATGGATAAAACAATTTCATCTGAATCAATTATAGATCCATATATATATTCTTCAGACTTTTAGTCTGTCGGAGGGTCTACCAAGTTCAAAACTTGACTTACTTCCATGGATACTATCTCGGATTATTTGGCATTTAGCCAAATCCAGGAGTCAGGGCCCATCAACGCTTCTTTGTATATCACAGATTTATCATTGTCGAACAATAATATCTCGTTTTACATATCATGAATGTTTGTACGAGTTTTGTCTAAGTAACAGACCAGTTTTCATAAAAATTAAAAATTTTGTTTTCGGTGTGAATTGTTCGATTGTCTGTATTGTTTGCAGTGTTTGCTTCGCCGAAATAATAATCGATGACTATTTCTCCCCCTTATTCTCGTATCGGATGCGTGACCCACCCCTTTTCCACCACGGCACACGACCTTGCGACACCGGGGTTTCACCCGATCACCGTCGCTACCGGCACAGAACCAGCCATCGTCACCGGAACGAAAACCCCGTTTATTTAATAAACGAATTATTATATGGGGCGCCGAAAAATGTTGTCAGAATGTCACCGCAGTGAGGTACAATTGACGGGCTCGACGCGCTGAGCGCGTGGTTCGAGATTTCGTCGGAATCGGAGTCCGTACGGAGTCTCGGCGGTCACGAACGCGATCACCGGACGCGAGAGAGGGGTACCGAGGCATTTGCGTAAACTGACCACCTAGCCTGCCTATATAATGACCCCCACCTCCAAAACCAGCCAATTAGGGTTCCCCTCTGGAAATTTGCAGCCACCCCGCTAGAGTTGCTCCAATTCTGCCCACAACCCCATCTCCACCGAAACCCTAGCCCTAGCCCCATTCAGAGTCGTCAGATCCCCAGATCGACGCCCCAGATGCGTCCACGTCACCCTGGAGCCAGTCCAGCCTCCTCCCATCCAGAACGGACCCCGCAGGGCCTGGATCCGCCGCCGCGGGCCTGCGAAGCCCGGCTCTCGCGCCGCCAGCCCACGGGAGCTCCTCCCGAGCGCCTCCCGTGCCACTCCATCGCCGCCCGCAACTCCGGCGAGTTCGTCGTCGTCCGTCGCCCCTGTGCCCTCGCCGTGCCTCTCCTACTCACCTTCCCTCTCGCCCTCACCGCCTCCACTGCCTCGCAGGTCGCCGCCGTCGGCATCTGAGGCGCCGCCATGGTTGACCCGGGGCTGAGCTCAGGCTCTCTCCGCCGCCTCGTCGTGCCGCTCGCCGGCAGCCCCTCCAGCCTGGATCCGGCCTCCTCCGCACCCCCCTGGAGCCCCGCGGCCCCCTCGCCGGACCTCCCCGGCGCACCTCGCCGCTCGCCGTTGCTGGCGCTGGAGCGCCGCCGGCTCCCGATTTGGATCGGGACGGGATCGAACCAGCTGGCCAGGCTGGGCCTCCAGCAGCACGTGGGCCAGATCCAGCCCAGGCCGGCCTCCAGGCCTGATGGTCCACGGCCCAGAGGTCCAGCGCCCCCTTTCCTTTTTTTTATTTATTTATTTTCGCAGTGGAGCTGGGCTCGGCCCAGTTGAACTAGTTTTGGCCTGTT
Organism: Bromus sterilis; assembly: GCA_950022295.1. Lineage (NCBI taxonomy): Eukaryota > Viridiplantae > Streptophyta > Magnoliopsida > Poales > Poaceae > Bromus > Bromus sterilis. The sequence continues at coordinate 377,169,983 of OX465598.1, forward strand.
AACTGTTTTTTTCCTCTGTCTATTTACTATTTAGGCAGTTGTATTAGGATTTTGCGGTGGCCGTAACTTTTTAACCGTAGCTCCGATTGCGACGCGTAAAATATGAAACTTGCTTACAATTGTGTCTAGTTTAATAATTTGTTGCTTGTTGCCATGTTTGACTTTGTTTACATGCTGTTTGACTGCTAATTACACTGCCTGCCACTGTAAACTGTAACTGCAATAACTTTTCATCCGTTGCTCGGATTAAAATGTTTCTTATATGTAACTTGACTAGAATTGCATGTAGGTTGTGTTTTTCCTGTTCTTGCTTGTTAAATAAAATAATAAAATATTGTTTAGGGCAAAACAGTACCAAATGCAATAAATATCGTGGGGTCCGCAATAGTTTGCATGTCTAGGATTTCACCCCACTTAAATTGACTAGCTCAGGTAGTTTATTTATGCTTCACCTCTTGCCATGCTTGTGTGACATGCCATGCTTGAGTGAGTTGCCATGTTAATAACCGTTGTTTGGTCACCTGTAGCTAAACAACTTGAACCACCGTAAACGTGCGGTATCGTCGTGTGTGACGAGTACCCCACTTAAATTGTTAGCAACCGCTCTCGACGGTAGGTGCGATGTCTCGTGTTACTTCTTGTTGATGCTTGCTCTTGTATTGCTCCGTAGTAATAGTGGTGCACCGTTGATTGCTTTCCAGTGTTTACTTCTTGTGTGCTCCCGCGGATACTCTCGGAGACGATGCGAGCGTGCGATCGACTACAACCTCGGAACCCGACTTCTCAACAGGCAAGGACTTGCATTACTTATGATCCATTCTATTTCAACCAGCGGTTTGCATGCTAGTATAGGTTAGGCTCGATGTTTGATCCTACCACATGTTTACAACCTCTTTCAAACCGATACAGCCATGTCCCCTCCCAGCAAACCTTGTACTGCTATGTTACTATTGCTCGTTGCTTAGCCCCTGCTTAGTATGCATGCTTAGGATGCTACGATGTTACCCTGTTACTCTTTGGGTTGGGATATCACCTGATTATTATATTGTTGTTGATGATATGATTATTATAATGTTGACTATATTCGACGAAGGATGGAAGGTCTAGGCTATCCCGCCCTGACGCTTTGTTCCATTCGAGTCACCTAGGATCCGAGTTCCGGGTATTGGTTTTAAGACTAAGCGTGCCTAACCGCGTGTGGGATTTTATGGGGTCCCCTTTTCTTACCTATCTAGCTTCAAACATTTCTAGAGGTGGCCCAAGCTGATTTACCATTTGAAAACATGCATATATATCTTGTCGGGTCGCTCCTAGCAGATATTCTTTAAAATAACCCGGGCCAGCGGAGACATAGTTCCTCTGTTGGTCCACACCTGGTGAGCTAGAGGCCTGCCCACATGTGAGGGGATCAGTTACCTCGACCTTAGCCAGACGGAAGAGTCCGATCCGAGAGCGTGGCCAGCTTTTGGATTGGGTGTCGACTCCCCGGGGGCCACCCGGATTTTTTCGTTGTTAGTTAGAGGGACCTGTCGTTTCGGATCTCTTGGAACTAAATCATAAAATGGTTGCCTATGATGGGTAGCAACTGAGAGTGATGGACGTGCGTGCGGAGCCTCGTAATGGGCAGTTGGTACACCTCTGCAGGGTTAAACTTTTCGAGAAGCCGTGTCCACGGTTATGGACGACTTGAGACCTACTCCTTGTTCATAGACAACAACAACTGAGATAATCTTAATATAACTTGATCAACGTGTGTGTGCCTTGACTGCTTCTTCTTCGTCGGGATGCGAAGAGGAGGACAAGGATAGGATAGGTGTTATGTTTGCGTAGTAGTTGATAGCAAGACTTGTTGGAGGCGATTCCTCATCGAATGCTTGGCTTCTTACCTTACTCTCTAGATCGTTAACCACTTCATAAATGCTAGTGCGGCAGCAACCTCACCACTTACCCATTCCTTACCGTAAACTACTAGTTGTCCTAGAATGACGAGTGATGAAGTCCTTGCTGGGTCAGATGACCACTACAGTTGGATGCTGAGTACCTCTGTACTCATGATACTACCCCCAAACTCTTTTCAGGGTTCTGATCGACAACAGGTATGGTGATCGACGTTTCACGTGGAGACTCGACGACGACTAGTTAGGCGGATCCCGGCGGAGGGCCTGGACCCGTGTGGTTATGGGATCGATGTTTTCTCTTTGCCAGTAGGCATTTGCTTGTAGTCTGTACTCAGACATGTATCTTCCGCTGTTGTATTATATTTGAGGAAGTTGTATGCCGATTGTAAGAGATGTTGTATCCTTGTATCTGTAATGTTGTGATATCATGTTGAAATCCGGGACATATGGCTTTGTCATATGTTGCGGTGGGACCGATATGTGCTTCGTCCCCGGGTCTGGGTGGAAACACCTAGATCTGGAACAGTACCGCATATCGGGCCTTACATCTAACTTGTGTGGTTCAGCTGCGCACTTCTCTGAAGATTCAACAATCTTTGACAAGTTGCACTGTCCTCCCACTCACTCTTTTGTAAGAAACTATTTTTCTTCAAAACACATTGTTCTTAACAGCAAACAGTTTTGCTTTTGTGTAGTGATAGAGGAATATCAAAACTTTTGGCATAACCTTAACAAAGTAGCACTTATCTGATTTGGGGTTTTGAGTATGTCAAACATATGCCTCATATACCCAAATTTTAAGAAAAGACAACATGGTTTTAACAGTCCATACCACATCTAATATGGTGTCATTTCAACAGATTTGATGGTGCTCTTTTCAGTGTAAAAGCCGTAGTCACTAACTGTAAGGCCCCTGATGCGGTACTAACTCTAACTAGTCGCTTTCGCGTCCGGTCGGAGTTAGAAGCGCATCAAACGCCACCGGCGCACGACACTCGCACTCGTGTCGCTGCCGGATTCTCGACAACAAGTATATAAGCATAACTCTACAAGAAAGGAAATACATATAGAATATAAATAGAGCAGGGCATACAACGCCACTGTCTAATGATATAACATCACCATGAGTACATCTCATCAATACGTCATTACAACAAGCGGAAGCATAGTAGGGACCGAGTACGGTCAAGATCCAAATTGCCCTAGAGAGGGCTACACATAAATCCACCCACGGGAACGTCTGAGCCCAACTAAAGAATCCTACTGGTCGGTGTGGTCGTACTCGTCATCATCCTCCGGGGGCACCTCCACGAAGTATCGTCCGGTACTGGGGTCGAGGTAGTAGTCCACTGCAGCGGCCGATCAGGCAAAGTGGTAAAGGCGGAAAAGTAAACGGGGGTGAGAACATGTCATTACGGAATAACTAACGCTACAGGTAAAGGTAAAGACAAGACAGGTTACAGCCGTTCTAGCATATATGGTGGCTACACGTTCTATCAGAATAAGGATGAGATCCAAGAAGTTACGTTGACAACGTGTCATAGGTCGGCTATCCACCTACTTACGCAAACATAACACAACCTCGTTTCTCTCTCGGTCCCCCTGGACGAAGAAAGACAACCAAGGCACGCACACGGTTTGTCAAATTTTATAACATGATTATCATTGATGTTATTCTATGAACAAGGAGTAGGTCTCAAGTAGTCCATAACCGCGGACACGGCTTTTCGAAAAGATTTACCCTGCAGGGGTGTACCAACTGTCCATTATAGACGTCGCATGTACGCCCGGTTTCCACTTGGCTAGGTAAGCGCCTGAAACTCCGGAACGTCAGAATCCCTCTAAATAACAACGCACAACTCCGGGTGGCCCCCGGGGAGTCGACACCCAAACCTCAAGCTGGCCACGCTCTCGGATCGGACTCTTCCGTATGACGCAGGTCGGATTACCGGTTTCTCCTATGAGACCGGGTCCTAGCTGATTAGGTGGACCAACAGAGAACTATGCTCCACTGGCCCAGTTTGTTTTGTAAACAGCTGGGGTACCAACCAACACACACGCGAAGCAATTGTAAATCAGCTCGGGGCACCACTAGAATTGTAAGAAGCTAGGTAGGTAAGATAAGGGGGCCCCATAAAATCCCACACACGATTAGGCACGCTCGTCAAGAAACACAATACCCGGAACTCGGGTCCTAGGTGACTCAAATGGAACAAAGCACCGGGCGGGAATAGTCCAGCCTTCCACCTTTCGTCGAATATAATTAACATCATTTAACAATAATAAATATCAACCAACTTCTTTTATAGCATGATATCCCAACCATAAAATATAGGGTAAGCAGCAAGTTTTCTATCCATACTAAGCAATGGCTGAGCAGCGGTAACTTAGCAGAACAATGGTTTGCTGGGATGTGGGGATCATGGCTGTATGGGTTTTAAACATGGCATATACGGTAGATAGGATCAAGCGATAACGTTCTAGATCTATAACTAGGCATGAGCAGAAAGTTATAAAGTAATGACACAGATCTCCCCCTTGCCTGGTAAGGTAGTCGAAGCAGCACCCACAGTACCCTCGGGCTCGGTGTCGGACAGCTCCACGTAAGTCTCCTCGGCGGTCTCAGGTGCTAACGTAAGGTACCGGTAGGAAAAGGCACACAAGTAAGCAACTGATGCAACTCAAACAAGGATGGCATGCTTAAGTTTTATTTACATAGTATGACCCTGTCTATTCAAGTTTAAATGAAGGTGATGACGAAAATCATCACTTTCATATGCATTTTATTTACATTGTAATGGCTCTGGTCTAAGCCTTAATTTAGGTGCAGGTAGCATGAAAGCATGACATGATCAACAGGGCGTTACAAGAATTTAAATAACATGAAAGTAAAACAATGATTCCGGAGACGGAGTAGTGTCGGTGAAATTGACACACAGGAAGGAGCAACAAGGTTGAGGCCAGCCACTGGGCATATGACAATATGCTAGGGGCTGACTTGAAGAAAGAAGATGACTTTGAAAAGATCAGACGAACAACATTTCAGATGCACTGAAGCTGAAATGTTGCAGACAGACAGATCAGAAAGTTTCTGAACCAGGTGATCACACCTTGTCTCAAAAGTTGCACAACACATCATGATAACATCACTGCTGAAATCCTTGCAGAAAAGCACCCCAAAAACATATATGATATGTCTCCATTTGAATTTGCAAAGGCGGTTGCAAATTCAACTGAAGTTCAGGGGGCTGAGTGCAAAATTGCACCACATGAATTTTGAAAAAGGTTCAGATGATGAAAACATCATCACCATGCAACTCTTTGTGCAAAACTACCCAAAAATCATATATGACATGGGCAATTTGAAACTTGAACCAATTTACAAAAACAAAGAAAAAGCAGGAGGGGTTTATTTGCAAAATGACCATACTTCAATTTTCAGAAGGGGTCAGATGAAAAAATGAATATCACCACTGTGTTCAGTAGCTCACAGTACCCCAAAAACATATATGGGATGTCCCTATTTGCAAAGGATGTTCAAAAACAGATTTGAATTTGGAATCAAATTCAAATTTGAATTTAAACAGAAAAGAAATAAAAGAAAAGGAAAAGAAACAAAAAAGAAAACAGAGGACAGCCTCCATGGGCTGGTTTCGGGTGAATCCAGCCCATACCACCTTCCTAGCCCGCTATGGCTCAGCCCACGCGGCCTGGGTCGCTGACCAGCGGGTCCCAGATGTCAGTCTCGGGTGAAAATCAAAAAAATGGGGTGGCTCCGGCTGGACTCGAACTCGCGACGCGCTGCTCGTCTCCACGATCGCCACCACTACGCCACGAATCGTTACTGAACACAAACACAACACGCACCAGGTGAGGTGTTCGTCCACTAACATCCAAACTGAAGAAAAGCCGCAGCTTTATAAACTTCTGCGCGAGCTCAAACTCCGGCGAAGCTCGCATCCGCCTCCGGCCATCGCTAGGTCTCCTACTACCGTCTACCTCGAGCCTGCACTGCCCACTACACCTGCAGCTGATCCACGACCTCGCGCCCGACCTCTTCTCGCCGGAGTACCTCGAGGAACAGAGCGGCGACGACCTAATCTTCAGAGCTAGACTGAACCCGAATGGAGCGGCGCACTTCAGAAGACGCCGGCGTCGCACACAAGGCACTACTGCGCAGGGCGGCGACGGAATTCGAGAGAGGGCAGCACCACGTCGCCGTGGGTGCCCCTGACGCGATCCAGGCCTCACCGGAGGGGAGGTCAGGCTCGATGGAAGTTCACGGCGGCGACAACCACTGAAGACGTTCAGAGCGCGGCTCCCGCAACGGCTACGCGCAAGGGCCCGACTTGGCGACCACTAACGTGCTCTAGACGCGCACGTCATACGCACGAACACGCTCGGAGCACGTCCTGTCCACGACGACCACGCGGTGCTCGCCGGCGACAAGCCGAGCGGCACCAGACCTATAGCTGCGCGGGCAGAGGCACGCACTCGCTCAAGGAGAGGAAAGGCGGGGCTAGAGCTCACCTAGCAGGCGCTTCGTGCGGCCCAACCACGCCGGAGACGAAGATGAAGACGTGCGCGACGACGGAGCAAACGACCTCCACGGCGGGGCTCGACGACGCGAAGGCGGCTCGGTCCCCTAGCGAATCCCTGTACGGCGAAAAGGGAAGGCTTGAGGTCCTCAGAGACTGCTCGCGAAGGCACGGACAAGGAGAAGAAGAAGCCTGGCCGGAATTGCTCACCGGAGCTCGCTCGGGAGGCGGAACAGGGGCGGCTCCCGGCGACACGACGCGCCGCGGCGAGATCTGGGAAGGAGGGGAACGGAGCTAGGGTTGCGGGGGATGCGGCGCCTTATATAGGTGGAGATCCCTAGGCCAGGGTGGACGTCGAGGCGCCAGGGTGGCCGCCGGCTGTGAGAGAGACCGCCGGGGTCCCCTCCGGCCACGGTGGAAAGGAGATCTTTCCACGCCGTTGGATCAATCCAACGGTGGGAAGAGCCTCCCCGCGTACCGGTTCGGCCGGGCTACAGCCCATCAAGGGGCAGGCCCCATGGGCTGGGCTGAGCCTTGCGCCAGAAAAGAATAAAAGAGGGAAAGAAGCCTGCTGGAGAAAAGGAAAATGGACAGCAGGCAAAAGAAAAAGAAGAGAAAAGATAGGGGGAAAGAAAAATATATTAAATATTTTTTTAAATTCCCCTGAAAAGATGCTTGATCACCCAAAATTGATTGCATAAATTTTGGATGCAGAGAAACTTCCCCAAAAAATTCAAACAGTACCAAATCTATATAAAATTAAATAGAAAAGGCATTTGGGGAGTTTTTGAGAGAAGAACAGAAGGTTCAAAATTCCATGAGCTTGAAATTCTTAATCCTTGCATTATTCCTCAATTTCTAAAAATGGTCTGGGCATTTTTGGCAACAACAAAAATGTGAGCTCCTCTTGAATTTCAAAAGCACTTTGAACCAGAGCTTCTATTTTTTATGAAGTCAAAAATACCTTGAGGATTTTAAAATCCTTGCAAAGGAAAATGAGATGGCTAGGCCAAGATTGGGATCAAGAAGAGTGAGCATGTGGCAAGGAAAATTCCAAGACTGCCCTTCTTGAACCACTTTGGAAGCAAAAGAAAACTACCCAACATGACTCCAATCTCAATGCCAATTTAAATCACCACATGAAATGACATAAACCTCCACCATGCCAAGTTACAAGTCCAACAGAGGAAAATAAATTACATAGTGTTGATAGCTTATTACATGTGGGCTGTTACACTAACGCATAACTTTAATAAGTATAATGGCAAATTGATAAACGTCATATTTTATCTTACCGTGTCATACATGGCTTGATTACATCTCTCGAACACTTTACTCATAGTGGTGTTCCGGGAGACGCAAGTTATGACACTTCTTCACAACTCATCAGACGTTCGCTAAACTTATAACTCAAATATTACTTTCTACAATCTAATTTGCAGAAGCTTTATTTTCTTGTTTCAATGAATTTCTATTTCACTCTAAAATTCCTTAAACATTTCAAAGATTTCAGAAGTATGTCTCTATTGAACAGATATCCACATATCTACTTCAACTCATGAGTGAAGATAGGGAATCCACTGCACACAACTACACTTATTGGACTACACACATCATCATGTATGATTACCAATGGTTTAGTTGCCCGTTCATATATGGCCTATCAACGGTGTTTTAGTCACATTAATTCGAGACAAAGATCGCAAGCGTCAAGTGATTCACAATCATATGTCTCGAAAGTCCATCACTTATGGAAATTCTTCATGCAAGTTATGTCACTTGTGATAAACGGCAGTGCCACATCTATGTGGTATTTCTGTCAGTCTTGCGACGTTTAGCGTCAGTGTTATGGATGCTTAGTATTATTATCAAGATTCATAACATACAACCTATTCATAATGGAAGTATGGCCTTTACGTTATTCATAGCTTTGAACAACTCTCTTGCAACAAACATGATTCAAAATGATGTTTTGAAACAAGGCTAAAGTGTAGTAACAATTTACTCAACTCTAAAATGAATTATGAAGATAATCAGAGTCAACACACGGTATAGTAAACCTTTTACCGTGTTCCCGAGCGTGTCAAAACTCATCATTAGCTAGTCATAAAGGCCATAGTATTTCTTGCATCGAGTTGCAACAATATGCAATCGATGTGATATTCCGGTGATCAACAGTTTAATCACAATATACAGAATCAACAATTAACTGCTTAATCATGATTCCCAAGAATTACATCTCTTGACCATCAATGAATTCATCTATAACTCCGTATGACTTTCATTTCTGAGCTGGTTATTCCAGTCTTCTTTCGTTTTTCCTTTATACGTATCATAGTTCTGTTTCCAATGTCACTCCTACTCACAAAAGCTCACACATGATTAAGGGTGGCGCAGGCCATAGACTTTCCGGCGTGTAAGTCTTACTAACACCCTATGGAACTTCCTTTCCATTAATCATCATATGATCAGTGTTCTTCTGGATCCCACACTTATCAGTTTTGTTTAGAGCACAGTGAACATTTTCACTAATGCTTACAATCATACATTGTACTAGATATCTTATATCCAACATTAATTGTCTTACTACTAAAAACAATTTTTCAGTTCCATGAATATAACATAACTATCCCAAACATTTCGAAGTTCGGGTTTCATGGTGGTGAAGACAATGCACTTAGCTGTGGTGGAATTCTAGCATTTTGGATTATGGACGTAACTCACATCATCCATAGCATCAGCGGGAGAGCATCAAAAATTTGCGATAGGACAAGATCCTTCTCGACACTATTGAGGATAGTCCTCACAATACGGTACCAATCATAATGTTTTTACCAGATAATACAGTTAATCAAAATTAATTGGGAAGGTGGTAACGCGAGCCATTATTCTACAACGATAATGCAAATACTAAGACTTTGTTCATAATTAAGTTGCACTTGTGATTAATCAATTTAATTACTTAGTGCGCTCCCACTCAGATCAATATCTCTAGTAATTGATGCTGGAGTGATTCAAGATCCGATTCAATCGTCCGCCATTGATGTGACATCACTGATGACTTAGACTGGACCGGTAGGCCAACTTGCCAATCACGCCAAAGGTGATTCTTGTTCATCTTTCGATGGGCGTGTTCCGGTAGAAAACTTTTATCCAAACCGTCAAGACAACCAAGTGTAATTGCAGTGTGTTCTTAACACACCCGCCTTTTATGCGTCACACCGTGTGCACCCATGTGACATGACCTGCTCCGGTGTGAAACATAGTATAGACGGTGCTACAGTTGGAAGAACACTATCAACTTGATATTGTTTTGCGAGAGATCACCCTAATAAAATACGACTACCGCGCATCAAACAAGAGTGCATCAAAGGGATAAACATCACAGGCAGTTCATAAATTATGTGATATAGTATAGCCCTTTGCTTCGTGAAGTCTTCATTGTCTTCACGTCGTCGTGGTTGAAGTCACTGTGTCCACCAACTTTTTTCTTGGCGCCACGGCTTCCGGCATGTGCGTCGGGGTCCACCTCCGCATCGTAGATCATCACTTGCATCTATCTAGTGCTTTGCCTCGAGCTAATAAACAGTTCTGGCACGCAGGCCATAATTAAGTGACAATCATATGACTCCAGTCATCATGCCGTACCACGACACGCAGGTCGCGAATAAATATTACATCATATAGCATCTCATACAAACACATTGCAAATCTTGAAGGCTATACCACATCACATGCATACTCTGCAAAAACAAGTTAGATCTCTATCTACACGGGTTGTTGCAAATTTTATCGTGGTTGATTAGCAGGTTACATGCAAACGTTGTTCCCTAAACAAACCAAACACGATACTTCAATGTTGCTAGTTTAACGTTCGGGGTGCGTATAGCAACTAATGCCACAAACCAAACTTCGTTAAACGCGTGACCCCCGTGTGGATTTGAGTTCATAAAATCCACAAGCCCCTCCATGTTTAATCTTCTATTGCGAGATTAAGATGAGATCCAAGGAGTTTGATGTAGACCATGATCAGGCAACCAGCATACTGAAAGCAGCATAGAGGGATCGATGGAAAACTCAATCCTTGTAGCAAAACCTCAACTTGCCATCAAGAATAGAAAAAATCACATGACAGGGAAGCAACAAGAAAATCAATGCCTCATATCACACATATGATCTAGACCTAAACATGCATCTAATCAAGGATCGCTCATGATACCACTGTTGGGAAACGTAGTAGAAAACAAAAAAAATCGGCCTACGAATCAAGAACCCAAGATCATCCAAGAAGATTGCATACAAGGTTTTAGGTCATGGCTCACCAACCGATGTAGCGGAAGTAGAGTTGGTGAAGACCGTCGGTGCAGATCCCCGCAGCTAGGAATTTCAATGACCTCCCAACCGCGAGGATATCGATCCCTCGAACCGTCCTGCGATCTAGTCCCACGAACAAGCTCCTTGAAGAAGGGTCGAAGGTATGACCCCTCCATTACTATCCACACATCCCGTAGTAGCAATCCAGCAGCGCTCCGCCGTCTAGAGATGAACGCCACCGAGAAAACTAGAGGGAGAAAACCCTAACGGATTCCGATCTAGAACAGCGTCTAAACCGGGGTCTAATTGTGGAGCAACAGGGTTTAGAGGAGGGGGGAGGCGCATAGGGCTGTTGGAAATATGCCCTAGAGGCAATAATAAAATGTTATTATATATATATTTCCACGTTCGTAATTAATGTTTATATTTCTGTGCTATAATTGCAATGACCCTGACTATGAGATTCAGAAGAAAACTCATTTGCATGTGTGGAAATGTAAACACCAAGAGTTCCTGGTTTAGCCTCTAAGACCAGCTCATGTGCTAACTGATGATTACGTTTTCTTAATCATGGACATTGTTCTTGTAACAAGGATGTCAGTAGCAATGGGAACATATTGTTAGCAGAACAATGATGTTGAACCGACCCCAGTATTGAATGATATACTTAGAGATCACATCGTAACTACGTTATAAGTCATATCATGAAATGTTTTCATATACGTAATTCCTTAGACCATGAGAGTATCGAGTTGCTTCACACAGGAAGACATGCTTTGGTTCTTAGATGAATCCTCCCGTAAATGGGAAGTAGTAAAATAAGTTCTGGGTATGTCAGATGGTGTGGCTAGTGACTGTGATAGTTCAAGAATGGGATTTGCTCCTTCACGATGAAGAAGATATTCACTTCGGGCCCACTCGGTATGACGGTATCCATTATAGTCTGGCCAGATGCATTGTGATTCAGTCACGGGGATACCGGAATACGATAACGAGAAAAGGGACAAACGAGCAAAGAGGATAACGAGTGGCTTGTGTTCAAAAGTTGTTACACATGGGTGCCAAACTTCTCTCCTCTAACTTTGTCATATATCGCGAAGCAAAGGGAATGGTACATGACTAAACATAATGGTTCACTCGAAGTTTCTTCGTGTATGTGCGGGAGTCAACATGGGTGTCCATGGCTCCGCTGTTGATTATTGGCTATTGACAAAAGGCTGTTGACCTATGTCCGGAAGATGTTCTGAGTCATGTCCGCATTATACCGAACCTATTGGGTCACACACTTAACGAGCAGTAGTCTGTTAGAATACTAGTATGGTACAAGGTTTAGTGGAAGCAAAGCAGAATAGTTCATACGGGTACCGGAAGTAGTTCCGGAGATTTATGGAATTGTTCATAAGGGCACCAGAAGTAGTTCTGGGTATTTAAGGTTATCTCCGGATCACTCTGGAGTAGTCCCAGGTGGTTCCGGAACATATGAGAATGGTACTGGGGAAGTCCTGGATCAACCGGAATAGTTTCTGGATAATCGCTGGGCGTCCCGACAACCTTCGTGGTCATCGGGTGGCTTAAACTGTAACTTGGATGGTCTTGGAAACTATCCGGATGGCTTCGGAACGTCCGAGAACGGTCTCGGAAGGTCCTGGAAGTGCTCCAGAAGTGTCCGGAATGTCCCGAAACGGTCCCGGTATGTCCCGGAAGGTCCCGGAAGCTTCTAGAAGGTCATGGAAGGTTCCGGAAGGTTCCGGGCTGTACCACCCACTCCCCTGCGCCCCTAGCCTTGGGGGGCAAGCCACCTAGGCTGCCCTGGCCGGCCAAGGGGTGGGGGCGCACCAAGGGGAAGGAATTCCCCTCCAGGTGGAAAGTCCAACTCTCCAATATGGTAGGTTTCCGGTGGGAAGGTTTGGGAGGTTTGGGAGTCCAAGTTGGACTCCCCACCCCCCTTATTGCGCCCCAAGGGCCTCTTGGCCACCTATATAATGTGGGGGAGGGGTGGGGGGCGCAGCACAACTTGTCCCCAAGGCCTATGCGCCACCCTCCCTCCTCTAAACCCCGTTGCTCCACTTTTAGACCCCGGTTTAGACGTTGTTCTAGATCGGAATCCGTTAGGGTTTTCTCCCTCTAGTTTTCTCGGTGGCGTTCATCTCTGGACGGCGGAGCGCTGCTGGATTTCTGCTACGGGATGTGTGGATACTAATGGAGGGGTCGTACCTTCGACCCTTCTTCGAGGAGCTTGTTCGTGAGACTTGTCCGTGGGACTAGATCGCGGGACGGTTCGAGGGATCGATATCCTCGCGGTTGGGAGGTCATTGAAATTCCTAGCTGCGGGGATCTGCACCGACGAGCTTCACCAACTCTACTTCCGCTACATCGGTTGGTGAGCCATGACCTAAAACCTTGTATGCAATCTTCTTGGATGATCTTGGGTTCTTGATTCGTAGGCCGAAAATTTTGTTTTCTACTACGTTTCCCAACAAGGGCTTGGGGACAAGTTGTGTTGCGCCCCCCCCCCCCCACCCCACCCCCACATTATATAGGTGGCCCCTTGGCCGGCCAAGGGAGGTGTGGAGTCCCTATGGGACTCCTACTCCCAAAGGGAGTCCTTCCCACCGGGGAATCCTACTCCAAAGTGGATTGCAATCCTACTTGGAGTAGGATTGCTCCCTTATGGCGCCCCCTACCCCATGGCCGACTTGGGCAGTTTAGGTGGCTTGCCCCCCAAGGCCAGGGGCGCAGGGGAGTGGGTGGTACTGCCCGGAACCTTCCATGACCTTCTAGAAGCTTCCAGGACCTTCCGGGACATACCGGGACCGTTTCGGGACATTCCGGACACTTCTGGAGCACTTCCAGGACCTTCCGAGACCGTTCTCGGACGTTCCGGAGCCATCCGGATAGTTTCCAAGACCATCTAAGTTACATTTTAGGCCACATGATGACCGCAAAGGTTGTCGGGACGCCTAGCGATTATCCGGAAACTATTCCGGTTGATCCAGGACTTCCCCAGTACCATTCTCATATGTTCCGGAACCACCTGGGACTACTCAAGGGTGATCCAGACATAACCTTAAATACCCAGAACTACTTCTGGTGCCCTTATGAACAATTCCATAAATCTCCGGAACTACTTCCGGTACCCGTATGAACTATTCTGCTTTGCTTCCACTAAACCTTCTACCATTCTAGTATTCTAACAGACTACTGCTCGTTAAGTGTGTGACCCAATAGGTTCGGTATAATGCGGACATGACTTAGAACATCTTCCGGACATAGGTCAACAGCCTTTCGTCAATAGCCAATAATCAACAGCGGAGCCATGGACACCCATATTGACTCTCGCACATACACGAAGAAACTTCGAGTGAACCATTATGTTTATTCATGTACCATTCACTTTGCTTCGTGATATATGACAAAGTTAGAGGAGAGAAGTTTGGCACCCATGTGTAACAACTTTTGAACACAAGCCACTCGTTATCCTCTTTGCTCGTTTGTCCATTTTCTCGTTATCGTATTCCGGTATCCCCGTGACTGAATCACAATGCGTCTGGCCAGACTATAATGGATACCGTCATACTGAGTGGGCCCAAAGTCAATATCTCTTCATCGTGAAGGAGCAAATCCCATTCTTGAACTATCACAGTCACTAGCCACACCATCTGACATACCCAGAACTTATTTTACTACTTCCCATTTACGGGAGGATTCATCTAAGAACCAAAGCATGTCTTCCTGTGTGAAGTAACTCTATACTCTCATGGTCTAAGGAATTACGTATATGATAACATTTCATGATATGACTTATAACGTTGTTACGATGTGAGCTCTAAGTATATCATTCAATACTGGGGTCGGTTCAACATCATTGTTCTGCTAACAATATGTTCCCATTGCTACTGACATCCTTGTTACAAGAACAATGTCCATGATTAAGAAAACGTAATCATCAGTTAGCACATGAGCTGCTCTTAGAGGCTAAACCAGGAACTCTTGGTGTTTACATTTCCACACATGCAAGTGAGTTTTCTTCTGAATCTCATAGTCAGGGTCATTGCAATTATAGCACAGAAATATAAACATTAATTAAGAATGTGGAAATATATATAATAACATTTTATTATTGCCTCTAGGGCATATTTCCAACAACCTCATCCCTACCCCCTCGTCCCCGATGCTGCCAAGCCCGCCCTCTCCTCCTCCACCTTGTCATCCCCAACACCCCTCACTCGTCCCCGTTGTCTAGGGTCATCCCAATGCCCGACTCTCTCTCTCTCTGATGGGCGGTCGGTAAGGCGCCAACGCCTGCCTACCTCATCCTCCCAGGCATTGCCCAGACTACCCCCTCCCCATCCTCCTTCTCGTCCCTGTCGTCGAGGGGCCAAGCTCCTCTCCGAACGTTGCCCCACCCCCGAGCTCACGACACCGCTCCCTCGCTCACGACGCCTCCATCCTCTAACTTGCTCGCAACGCCTGCTATCAGTATTATCCATCCGGATCCGTCTTTTTCGAAATTCACCGCCGTCGGCAGTGGCGGAATCGGTGACCTCCCGCCCAAGCCGTGTCCAATGTCCCCATTCTCAATTTGTTTTAAATAATTAACTTAATTACTATTTATTGATTCTTTTAATAATCTCATAAAAAAAGCAATAATAATTCTAGTCTAACTTGTTTATTCACATCTATTTTTCTTTTTTTTGTGGGGCCCCACATGTAAAAATACCAATAAAAATCGAAACAAAATTAAGAAAGTCAATGAAACCCAAAAAAACCAAAACCAACTAAAAAATGTGAATAATGAAACCCAAGAAGGAGGCAAAGAAATAACCATAAAAACTCCGAAAAACAAAGAAAAACGAAGAAATAAAGCAAAGAATAACGAGAATGGAGAATGGAAAAGGTAAAATCAGTAAATTCAAGAAAGAAAATAAGAAAACCAATAAAAAAGAAAATTAAAAAATTGTAAAGAAATAAAGAATCAAAAAGAAAAAAAACGAAAAAAGAAGAAAAAATCGGACCATACCAATGAACAGTAGGGAACCAGGAGGGAACGAGAAAGCCATTGAATATATGTAAAAACACCGAATCGACTCGACCCAGAAATGAAGTTAAGAGTAACGATGGGATAGATCCTTCCATCTCGCTATAAGCAAGTTATAGTTCTAGCGCATTTATCTTTCAGCGCGATTACTAGTGAAGAGTACCCTTAGCGATGGTCACCCCTTTTTTGGTGGTGAAAAGTGGTGCACTATATGTGTGTCAGATGTCTCAACCTAAAAGGTTTTTTCTTTTAGATTAATATCGTCAAATATTTTATATTTTGAACCGTGCGTCTAAATTACGAATTGTCTTCATCGTTGAAGTTTTAGCGTCGAGATCTTCCAAACTGGGTCCCATGTTAAAATATTTTAAAAACTTTTTTCATGGAAAACCCAAAAAAAGAAGATGAAACCAAAAAATAAAATAAAACAAAATCAGGAGAAACCCAAAAACTATGGATGCACATATTTTTGATGAAGTATATTTTTCTCTTTTTGGAAAGAGCATATTTGCATCTTGTGAATGCATAAATTTATTCTCGTTAAAGAACATATTTTTGATGAACTTTGCTTTATCTGTTTTCAAAATCATAGATTTAACTTTCACATAGAGGCACATATTTATTTTTAGTGGAAGTATAAATTTTCTTCTCACGAAAGCATATATTTTTAATGAACTCTCTTCTTACTTTTTGAAAATTACTTAATTTATTTCTCATAAAATCACTGATTTTTGTTTGTCAAAACCCAAAGGATACCAAACTCCAAAAATAAAACAACAAATGCATGCAATAAACAAGACAAAAAATGAAATTCCATGGATGATTCTACCAAGTGACACATGGCGGGAACTTGGCGTCCGCTAACATTGTGTCTAAAGTGATACCCGTCAGTTAGGTGCCCCGTCTTTAAGGGAAAAAATGTCGCATAAAATAAAAAAAATGTTTGCATGAGTGGTCCAAGGGGGACATGCCTGTTTGTACGGGTGAGTGGATGGAAATCACATCAAATTCGATCGAGAACACCGATTGAGATTAGTTGAACTTTTTTCAGAGCTAACTCGACTCCAAATTAATCAAGACATGTGTGAGTCAACCAAAGGGCAGAATTTTGATTTAGACGGACATTCTAAAAATCTTTCCTTCTTATTGAATCATTTTATAAGTCAATCTCTTTATTTATCTTTCGGTAGCGACCGAAGGGGTCACTCGCCTAGTGAGCAAAAATAAGCCTCGCGCGGACGTCGGCCCAGTTGACCGCAGCACACTGGACAGTGGACACCATGCTCTGATTTTTTTCCTCTCGCTCACAAAACAAAAGAAGAAGAAAAACAAAAGAAAAAAAGAAGATTGGCTAAAAAAAAAAGACAGATCCCCAAAGCTCATACGTCGCCGGCGACGTACCTCCGCCGCCGATCTCCCCGTTCTTTCCCCCATCCTCCGACCTCATCCTCGCGCGGGGATTCAGCGGCCGCCATTTCCTTTCGCCGCCTGCGGGAGAGGCAGGCTGAATCTGAATGGGAAGCATCGGCATGGACGATTCGTCCAAACACTCCCGGTGGGGTGACGACGGACGACCTTCTACCACACGCCGCCATTCTTTGAGCCGCCACAGGGGATAGTGTTGAGTGATCAGCGCTGCCCAATTCCAAGGTTGAACCGTGATTCTGAAGCTGAATCTACCTCTTCCTTTTGTGCCAGACAGAATCCATCTTCTTCTCCCTCTCTTTGTGTATGCACCAGGGGAGCTTGTACAGAGCACTTCACGGTAAGCATCGATCAAGATGATGAAATACATCTCCTGTTGGATCCCTAGTTAATGTCTTGCTAAGTAGACTAATACTCTGTAACTCCGACTGCTCTGCCAGGCAAGTGCGACAATAATATTCAGTCTTATCTGTTCTTCACACTGCAGAAGGTACCTGAATTTCTGAATGAAGGTGGTGTCACCTGATCTGCGATCTCATGGTAAGTTATCCACAGTATGCATCATTGTAATTGGCTAGTTGCATCTAGTTTCAGTATTATCAAAAATAAAAAGGGAGTTTTGAATCGCCTTTCGCACATTAATATATTGTTTGCATTGGTTAATATAGCTAGGATATCCATGCTTACAATCCATCAACAGTTTCTACCTTAGTGTGTCCGTGTTCCACTAGACTAGTATCTCCCAACGGCTTGCTTTTGAGGATTTCATATGCCTCTTGAAGCTGCCACCAAAAATGGACATACAGAAAAAATAGACTACTGCGCATACCAAAAATGTGCTCGTCTGAAAGATGCCTCCAAAAATTGAAAAAGGAGCCAAGGATCTGTGTGGCAGAGAAAGCTTGCAAAGAAAACCCAGTGTGTTTGTGTATGCTGAACTACTACATTATAAACTCGAACAAGAAAATAAACTAAAATGCTAGAAATAATGTACAGGATACAATCAACTGTAAGAATAGAAAATGTCTCAGCACTTTGTAACTCTTTTGTAATAAGTAGATGTTTGGCCCTTCCTCCTTTTTTCCGGTCATGGGACCGGCTATGCAACAAACTGGAGTATCATATTGGCATAGGCGGAGTTCACCCCCCTCTCCCTCAAATCAGAAAACACATATGCAATCCCCCTTTCAACTGCGTCGGCAGCATCTGCATCTCCTTCTCATTAGTTTGAGCAGAATCATCAGAATAAAGTATGATCAGTTGTTCAAATGCTGGTTCCTTGCAAATAACAAAAGGAATCATGTATCTTCATTGTAGACTATTTTGATAGAGTAACATTTCTGTAGCTTAGAGCATCCCTAGTAAGTCAATAATTATCTGAATATTGTCAGTTTGGTGCCAATGAAAAGTGTCTCGGATACTTAGGGCAAATGTTGTCTCTATCATATGTTTAGATTTTAATTGTTTCTTGTTCTTATGCTTAATTATCCAAGGTGCTTCATGGCCATATGTCATACTACAGAGTACAGAGTGCATGCCAGTTCAGGATTCAAGCATATAATTGTGAGTACTTCACACCCGTAATATAAATAGTTATAGCGCATGAAAAAAATAGTTATATTCATAACCTACTGGTAAGAAAGGGTGTTCAGATATTAAATATTATATACCTGGAGAGTGGACTTGTAAAATAAAATCCCAAAAGATATCTCCCAAATAATGCTGTCACTAGGTTCTCTGCTTTCTGGATGCCATATGTTTACAAGGGTAATTCTAGGCAAAAAATTCTGCCTGAACGGAAAGCAGAATATACCTCGTAAATTCATGAACATATAGTGGGCAAGTACCAAAGTAGGCACCACAAATAAACAGGGAAAACCTTATAAATAATATATGTAGGAAAAGAAAGAAATAGATGAGAAAGGGTAATGACGGTACTTCTGGTAATAGCTCTGGCGTTAGGTTGTCCCAAGAATAGTTCGCTATCAACAAAGTGAATTCTCTGCGTAAGTTTGCTCTTTCAGCCAGAGCTTCAAATTTGTCAATCCAAGTCTGAAATGATGTACTGTATCAAACGACAGGCAGAAGCCAGAAGGTATTGAGTCCTGACCTTTACATCAGATTTCTTGTACATAAACTTAGACACTGGAAGTGAACATGCCATGCTTGATATAGCTGTACCCTCAGGAAACTGGATGTCAGCCGGAGATGGGTATGACAGCTAGTTTGAATCAGCAAACTGGATGACTTATATAGCTGTACCCTCAGGAAAAATATAATTGAATGGAAATTAAACTTTAAGAGGCAAAAGGGGAAATGCAAAAATCCCGATGTGTACTCTGGTTCTGCAAATGCTTCAGATAATGGGTACAATTAATCAACCATAAGAAGATAGAATGATCACACAATTTCATAATAAGCAGAGTTTGCCCCCTCCTCCTTTATCCGGGCTTGGGACCGGCTATGCAACATGAAGTGTAACATCATATTAGCATAGGCGGAGTTACACCCCCCACTCCACACACCCCCATATACACATCCAAACCCTCAAAACCCAAAACCAAAAACCAAAGAACTAGAAACACACACGAAAAAAATTGGCAACCAAACCCAAGATACTATTTTGGGATTCTTTTTCCAATAAAACACGAAGCAATAGACTACTCGACTCCTCAAAGCAAACTTTTTTTTGTGTGATTTTCATTTTCCTTTAGTACAAAAGGCATGAACACAGACTTTTTTTTTGTGATTTTCGTTTTCTTTTACTACAAAATGAATAAAATAAACAAACATTCTTTGTAAATTTTTGATTGCTTAAAAGGGAAAAACATAGCAAAAGACACATCTTTTTGGTTTTGTGTGGTTTCATTTTCCATTTTCTACGAAAGACAGCAAAATAAGTAAATGTTTTTTTTAATTTTTTTTGTTTTGCAAGGAAAGAAAATAAATAGAGCAAACAAACGGAAGCCTCCGGCTATCTCTTCCTTCTCCGCGGTGATTTGTTAACACCACCGCCAGCCTACATGTACGAATTAACTCTCAGAAAATGAATATGTGCAGCATGCATGCTTGGTATTCGAAATAATGAGAAAGATATATGTAGCATGCTGCAGATTTATAACTGCTTTTGATGTTATTTACCTTAGAAAGAAAAGAAAAAGGCAAGTTTCAGATGAGTAGTTAGGTAGGGAGCGTAGTACATACCTTGATTCCGGCAGGTGGCGATACACGGGCCACATATATGGGAATCTGAAGGGAAAAAAAGGAGACCCGTGAGATAAATATACACTAGCTGCCCGTGGAGGCGTGGAGATCAGCACTAACGAAATAAATAAATATACACTTATTAGTTACCTTCGGCTCCGGTCCTCTGGTATGATACAATAATTAGGATGGTTGGGAAGCACATCAATTGCACGGTTTGCCGTTTCCTCAGCTTTCTTGAGGTCCGCAGGAGGGGCATATAACCTGACTGTGACGTCACGAAGCAAAGGGAGGTTCCCTAGGCTAGCAAAGTCAAAGTCAAAGCTGATGTCGCCATCGTTGGACTGTGCTACAACGCTGAAGTGAAGAGATTCAAGGACCGGCATATCTCCATGTACAAACGAGCCAAGCGTTGCTTCTGTCTCGAAGATCCTCAGCTTGGGGAGAGCTGACCACGTGTCATGGTGGAGAGAAACAAGCTCTCGGAAACTCCCAAAGACCTCCAGTTCTGAAGTGTATACACGTAGTTTTAAATGGGACAGGTTTTGAAGAAGCGAGGGATTGATCCTTGCCACCAGCCCAGGTTCTTCGTAGGACATGTGTAGAACACGAAGTTGTGGAGAGAGGGCATACAGTTCCCAAGGGTTCTCTTCATGACTGGAATCTCTATACCCGTAAATTGAATCAATGTGTATGACTTGGATCTTGCTCACTTTGGCTAGTGACTCCGCCCAGCTATTCATTAAGCTACCGTAAAACTATATATCCAGAAATGCAGAGCTTCCTCAACTCTGTCAACTTGCCCAGCTCTGTCACAAAGTTCGAGTCCTCATCAACTCTTTTTAGGCTTAACTCTTCCAGAGAAGTCAAATTCCCGATCCAGTATGGCACTTCAATGTCTTCTTGACAGATGTTCAAGCACTTGAGTTGACTTAGTTGACCAATACTCTCTGGAAGTTCACTTATGTTATTTTCACCCAAGTCCAATACCAGCAAGAACTTCAGAAGTCCTACTTCCTTTGGGAGCTCACGAATACCCATGCTCGTTAGTTTGAGGTGCCTCAAGTGAACTAACTTTCCAACATGCTCAAGATGATTAGGATTGTGCGAATCATTGAGGCCTTCCAAAGCTAGGACACGCAAAACTTCAAAGCATGAAAGTGATGGCAACATCTCAACATTGCACATGGCATTAAGTGACCTTGTTTGTAATGTATACGTGCTAGCCAGAGGTTGGACTATATGATGAACAGCTAGCCTACGAGCATTGCAATGTGAAGTTGTATATTGCTCGTTACTATCCAATACCGCAACAAACTTTTCTTCCTTTGACAATATACATATCATATCAAGCATCATGTCATGGACACGACAACCAGTTATGATGCCAGTATGTGAATATTTGCTCTCTACCGGCATTATCATGCTTTTGCTCACCAGGTCGTTGAAGTACCTCTCACCAATCTCAAACAGTCCTACCCCTGGTTCCTCATGGATAAAACCTTCGCCGACCCACTTCCATATCAAACTATCTTTCTTAATCAGATGGTCCTCGGGATATATGCTCAGATACAATAAGCAAGTCTTTAGGTGACAGGGCAGATCATAATAGCTAAATAAAAGTATTTTTCTAGTGTTCTCCACTTCTTCATTTTCTTCATGCCCAAAACCAATTGAAGTGTATATATTAGACCAAGACTCCATAGGTTTACCGGCAAGCAAACTAGCTATTGTGATTATAGCCAATGGTACACCACCACATTTATGTAAAATTTTATCATATACCTCTGCCGGCAGAGGATTAGGCCATTTGATTTCACCACAAGATAGTCTTCTATGAAATAAATCCTTGGATAAATCAAGAGAAAGTGGTTGTAGCTTGTATACTTCACTGGTCGTTGTGGCAACTTCGAGTATACGAGTAGTTGTGATTATCCTGCTTCCACAATTGTTACACATCAAAGCGGTCTTCACTAGTTCCCATATTTTTTTATCCCATATGTCATCGATGACAATCAAGTACCTGTTGTCGCCATCCATAGAGCAAGATATCACAAATTAGTGAAAATATTTTATATGGCCCCTAACTATTCAAAATAACTTTAAAAAGAGGATGCATGCATGTCAGACTACTTGTTGAGGAATCTAAAGTTGGCATTGTTGAATAGGAAATGGAGGGATCCAGGAGAGAGACATGTATACATGAGCAGAGTTTAATTCCATTTCATCGTCCAGAATTCTCATTTTGATTACCAAAAATTCTCAATCTATATACTTTCAGCTATTAGACATATTTTTGAATTGACTGTAAGTCCCATCCAAAATTCTGTCAAAGAAGGTACAAAAACTTGATATAATACATTATCCCCCCACCCATTTGCTATTTGATGTATATGAAACTACATAGCAGGGTGCATACCTCTTCTTCTCGGAGTTCAACAATTGCCTATCTTTCATGCAACCCCTATTTACTACTTGAAGTATATGAAACAACATTATAGGATGCATACCTCTTGTTCTCAAGTAATTCTCGGAGTTTGTCGATCAGCTGCCTTTCATCCAACTCCTGGTACATTTTCTTGTGAATTCCAAAGAGAATGTCGTTGAGAACTTTCTTCACGCTAGGGTTCCGTCCTACCGGAACAAAGGCATGGCAATCAAACTGCGCTTCAAGCTTATCATACACTGCTTTTGCAAGAGTTGTCTTGCCAAGGCCTCCGAATCCGAAAATAGAGAGTATCTTGAGTTGCTTGGACGCATCACCATCCCCTTCACTCATCATCTTGGTTAGCTCATTCAGTGAATCATCAATACCAACGAGATCTTTCTGGTCCTTGTACAAAGCCAATAGGCGAGGATCAACAGTGGTTGCACCAATTGGATTAACAACCACGTCGTTGACCCGGTACCTATCACGCCGGTCAGCCGCCTCCTGGACGCGGACCTTGATGTCTTTGATCTCACCGGAGATCTCATGGCGAGTCTTGCTCTTGCTGAACAAGTTCCCCATCTTCTTCATGAGCTTCTTAAGCTTGCGTGGCTTGATGGCAGGCTCAGCTCCCTCGACGCGCACAAGGAACTTGTCGACGATGTCCTCCATTCTGAACGACAAGTCCCTGACTTCGTCGGCCCAGAGCTTGACCTGCTCGTCGAGCTGATCTCGCGGCACGTCCCCAACCTTACGAAGGGAAGCATGCATGCTAGTCAGCTCTCTCTTGAGATACTCAACATCTTCCTTGACGCCCGTCTGCAGCTTGTACTCCTCCGAGAGGAGGTCACCAAGCTTGAGTAGCAGGCTGCCCATGGCCCCCGTCGCGAGGTCCATGGTTTCTCTGAGTAGCTGGTTGCTCGATTTGTTTGTGCACAATAATGCTTTCTCTCTCTCTCTGTGTGTGTAAGGGGGGAAGGAGGGGGGGGGGGGTTATGTCCGTCCTCACACAGTCGTCCTTATAGTTGTCTCTAACTGAAACAGAGATCAGAGAAACAAAGCATTATTGTGCACAAAGTGGGCAAACAAAGCATGTATGTAGTGCACATGGTACAGAGTGCATTGGTTCAGCTAATCGCGTGGATCTAGGGTTTGACTGATCATGCGCATTGGTTCAGATAATGCACATGCACGGTACAGTACAAACCTGCATGGATTTAACTCAGCATGCATACATATATACGTACATGGCTTCGTCAAGCATGCATGGTTCTACATTTCTACCCAACCCTTGGAGCAGTGGTTACACTTTGTGTTTTGTGTGGAAATTTACAGGTAGAAACCATGGATCATCTCTTGGTCTGATGATCATTTGCTGCAAGTTGCTGGCAGTAAATTTCCAGGCACTCGATCTATCCAAGGGGCATCAGTTGAAGACTTCCTTCAGAGAGCAGAGAGGCCCCTCGTCGTGCACCACGACTGGCACCAATGTCGGGGTCCTCCTCTGCTGCGCATTCAAGGTGCACCCGCGTCTTCAATCGGTGGTGGTTGCCCCGGCTGCAGAGCGCCTTCAATCCTTGTTGGCCCCTACCACGAGAGTAGCTCCACCTCCACTGCATCCTCGGCAGTATCCAATGCCGCTGCAACCATTGATGACGGTAGTTGGAAGATGGTCGGAATTGGGAAGGGGAGGCGCCCCGCAACTTCAAAGGGCCGATCCAAATGTTCGGTTTTTGTTCATTTGAATTTTCGCGGATAAAAGATGGCATCCAATGGGGCGAGTTAAATGGATAGTGTGGTTCGTTGCTGTTCGTTTAGTGTTCGCCGCGATCCATTTTAACTGCTACACAACCCCAAACCGCTCCAAGCAAACTACCGGGTACCGCTTGAAGCCGCCGGGGCCCTCCACCGAGAACACGTCATCGTGAAGGGATGAAGCCGTGCGCGACGAACCGAGTGGTCCAAAGCGATGCCTTCAGGAAGGGAACGACACCGAAGTGTCGCCACCACTCGATCCAGAGATCAAGGTTTCCTCCGGAGCAACAAGGAGGGCAAAGAGAAACCGCGGCGACGCCTTCAAGAAGGACACGACACCCAAGAGCGTCGTCGTTGTCGACCTGGCAGAGACAGAAAGAGTTTTCACCCCGACAAATCATCCTCACCTCCGAGGCGGAGTTTTCACCCCGACAAATCATCCTCACCTCCGAGGCGGAGTACACCGAGCCATCCCCCGTCGTACCACCACCACCGGTCACCGCACCCTGGCCACCACGTCGCCCACACGACCATGGCCATCAGCCAACACCCGAGCCGCGAGCCCCACCCACAAGCTCCACGGCTCCCACCACCAAGGTCGCCGCCCTAGCATCCAAGGTCCCGACACCACCCGTCCCGGACTTGCAGCCAAGACGAGTGGAAAGGCACCTCCTTTCCCACCCCTGGGCGCCCCCCAGCATCAAGACCCGCGTGGGCAGTCAGATGTGACCTCCACTGTCCCGCCCTTCCCCAGACGGGCAAAGGGCGAGCTCCTCGATGGATCCCCGCCACCAGACGAGAGCAAGGACGATTTCGCATCCCCCTTGGCGATAGAATCATCCTTAACCATGGACATCCACTGGGAGAGGACCATCCCTCGGCGAACCAGCGCAAAACCGCTCGGGGAAACATTGGAGACCGCCAGGAGCCGCCTACAAACGAGCCGACGCCGGAAAGACCGGCCGTCACCGCAGTTGGACCCGTCGAGCCGCCGTGGAGCCGATGCGCCGTCGAAAGACCACAGCCACGAAGCGCTAGGACCGACCCACGCCACCGCGAACCACAGCCGGAGCAGCCACCACACTGGGTAGTTGCCCAACCCCGCGCCGCCCGCCAAGATCCAACACCGGATCCGGCGGACACGCCGCCACCAGATGCCATCAGCCCCGCAGTCGCCGCGCCACGAACGCCCGCGCATGACGCCGAGGAGACGCCCCGCACGCTCGCTGCCGCGCCGCTTTGCCCCGCGCGAGCACAACGCCTCCGCCGTCCGGGCTGCCCCCGCGTCAGTCGCTGGAGGACGCGCCGAGGGGAATGAGATCCCGCCGCCAGTCGGGCTTCGTACGGCTGCGCTAGCCGGCGGCGGCGAGGGGAGGAAGGAGCGCGCCCGACGGCTAGGGTTTCCCCTGGCCGCTCGCGAGAGCGGGGCGGGGGTCGGGGGAGGGGAGGCCTCGGTTGTTTGTTTGGATAACGAAAAGGAAATTCCGCGCGCCCCCACTACCACCCTGCGCGCCACATCGGGCGACGCCCCACGGGTGAGCGCGGGGGGGGGGGATTTGATAATTTGCCGCACCTTACTTTGCCATTTGATGATTTGCCACGGATTGTTTCAATGACAGGTGGACCCCGACCCCACTTGTCATTCTCAAAGGGTGGCAAATCATCAAATGGCAAAGTAAGGTGGGGCAAAAGATCAAATTTGCCAGTGAGCGGGGGCGCAACGCATGGCCTACCTGTGGATACCATCGTCACCCCGGCTCCAAGCGCCTCCCTGTGGTCTGGGCCCGCTGGCAGTCCGTTCCCCGCGCCTCCTCTGGACTGTGGTGGTCTGCAGGCTGGCGGCACGACAGGCGAACGCGTCCGCGATGGGTAGCGCATGAAGACGGTGAGCGGCTCATCTCTACGCGAAAAATTGCATTGTGGTTGTCCCGTTGGACACAAGAATTTTTACGCATGTCCGCTCGTAGTTCGGTGTCCGTTTCAACGACCTAAACGGATAAAATCCGCGTCCGTTCTGTTTGGGTCCCCACGGACATAAAATGGCATCCAGCGAGGCGACCTAAACGGACAGCGTGGTCCGCTGCTTAGCCGTCCGCAATAACCCATTTTAATTGTAAATATGAGGCTGATTTACGTCTGTGCGGAGGGAGACACATCCGAGAGCCAAAACGTTCTCTTTTGGTCCGTTTTGTCCGGTCTGGTCCACCATCCATCCAATTTTTTCTTTGTTTTTACCCTGTGGGCCACTCATTCATCGCACCCTGTCAATCCATCCACACCCGTCGCGGGGAGTAGCTTCCGCGGGCGAGCAGTACTACCACGACCGCCACGCCACCGCTGCCGCCCACGCGCTGCTCGCCATGGCCGCCGTTGCCCCGGCTCGCCGTCGGCACGCCCAGGCCGCCGACGCCCCAGCTCACCGTCACCACTTCTCGACGCTCGACTCTCTACTCCCCGCCTCCTTCTCTGGCACGTTACCTACGGGCCTCCACCTTGCCTTCACCTTCGGCATGCATGTCGGCCACGCGTCGGTCCAGTGCAGCGAGCGGGCGGCGAGGGCAAGGCGCGACAGGAGTTGGCCATGGCGACGAGCGAACGCCCTCGCCACCACCCTGCCCGCCACACCGGGCGGCGACCTTGGGGCCAAGTGGACCCAAGTTTTTCGGTCCACACTATATATGTGCCAGATGTCTCGACTTGGCATATTATTTCTTAAAGATTAAGTTTTTCAAATATTTTATCTTTTGAATTGTGCATGGTGCGTCTAAGTTACGGATTGTCTTCATGGTTGAATTTTTAGTGTCGAGATATTCGCATAGTAAAAGATGTTACGTAATAAAATTTTCTGGGAAATGATATGTTGCACTGCCGTAGCGACGCGTCCCCGTGCGGCGGCTCAATTCAACATAATCCATCCGATGTATTGAGTTAGCTTTTTTAAATCTATTTTTTTTTAAATTTATCTCTTAAACCGGTAACCTGATTGATGATCCGTTTTTATCATTAGATTTGTCGCGATGAGGTCTTTGAAACAAGATCCAATATTGACATGTTTCGATGAAATTTTTTCGTTGCCGTCGGTTTCCAGATTAAGTCACTCTAGTTGTCATTTTTATCGTGAACTGTTTTCACAAATGTTTGTACATACTTGCCGGGAGAATAGTTTCGTATACTTAAAATTAGAATACAACCTGATAAATAAAATGGCAATTCCAACTGATAAAACTTGCAAGAACAATAAACCATCATGTCAATTAAATGTAAAGAATACGGCAACAGAACACAAATAAATCGATAACAAATCGTTCAAGCATAACAAGTTATGACATCTGGGTATTATTGATGTTTTTTAGATGATTCTAAAGAAAAACAAATAAAAATACAACAAAACAGGTTTTTCATTTATGTATGTTAGTGTACAGTGTTTTAACAACCAACTTGATATAATCTGACAACTATATGAATAATTATCATGTAAGTAGAACAATAATATGGCAAGTACTGATTAAATTTTTTTCAACCAAGTTGATATAATCTGGCAACTATATGAATAACTATCATGTAATTAGAACAATAATGTGGCAATACGGATGGAAAAAGTTTTAACAACCAAGTTGGTATAATCTGGTAACTATATGAATAATTATCAGGTAAGTAAAACAATAATGTGGCAAGTACTGATGAAAAAAAAAGGTTTTCAAAACATATTGACATGGGATCTAGCTTCTAAGATCTCGTCGCGAGAAAGCTAATGGTACCAACGGATCGTCAATTGAGTAAACGGTTTGAGAGATTAAACTTTTTAAAAATTTAAATACACAAAAGCTAGCACATTTTGCTACTCCATTACTAATACACAGGAGAAGGAAACCATCACACCAATGCACTGCTGCAAGTTATACGTTGTATATAATGTTTAGCTAGCCGCCGCACGGCAATGGTTGAAATGCGGCGCCGCTGGGTAGTGGTCTCCAACTTTTTTTCATGGGAAAATCAAAAATAAAAAAAAGACATTAAACCAAAAATGGAAAAAAAACAGGGAAAAAAAACAAAAACCATGGATGCACATATTTTGGATGAAGTATAATTTTCCCTTTTTGAAAAGCGTATATTTGCATCTTGTGAAGGCACACATTGCTTCTCATTAAAACACGTATTTTTTATGAACTTTGTTTTATCCTTTCTGAAAAGCATAGATTTAACTTTCTCAAAGAGGCACATATTTATTTCCGGTGGAAACATAGATTTGCATTTAGTGGAAGCATAAATTTTCTTCTCACGGAAGCATATCATTTTGATTTTTGTTTTGACTTCGTCAAAACGCAAAGGATACTGAGAAAAATTCCAAATACCAAAAACAAAACAACTAATGCATGCAAAAAACAAAACAAAAAATGAAATTCCATGGATGCTTCCACCACATGACATGTGGCGGCAACTTGGCGCCCTCTAGTCGGCGACAACTTGGTGAACGCTAAATTTTACTTCTTATTGGATCATTTTATAAGTAAATATTTTTCTAATTTTTTTTCGTAGCGACGGAAGGGCACTGGCCCGGTGAGGAAATATAAGCCTTCAAGTTGAGGGTCGAAAGGTGACAATTTATTTTGGAGAAAGATACACTGCTCCGTCGTATGTACGAGCGTCCGTGCCGGTGGCTCATCCCACTCATATGTGCGTTAGCTTTTCCAGTTTTGCATTTTATAAAAGTTTTATCTTCCAAACCGTTAACTCAATTGACAATTCGTTCATATCATGAGCTTTCTCGCGATGAGATCTTCGAAACTAGACCCATGTCAATATGTTTTGATAAACTTTTTTCCATCATTACTTGCCACATTACTGTTACTTATTTACCTGATAAAAGTTAACTTAGTTGCCATATTTTTTTGTTAAAATTCAAACGACTAAAAAAATTAAAGGTGACAATCAAGTATTACAAAAATTAACAACTAAATAAATATTATAGAATGCGGCAACCAGGTAATACAATTATAACAACTACTTAGCATCGCCGCACGTGTGTTAGCTTTTTTGCTAAAACGAATGTATCTACATTTATGCTACTACTCCATGATCAATTTTTTATGGTAGGCACAAGAAATAATTGTTGTAATTAGGTAAAAAAAACTAGTTTAATTATGACGAGCTGCCATTACTATATGTGATTGCCAAAAAAAAATTATCTTTGTTTCTATACTTTCTAGTTTTAAATGTAGTGAGTTGTCATTTCTTTATGTTATTTTTTCACACACAATTACCAAGAAAATAATTTGTTAATGCTTGATGTCGACTTGTAATATTTATACGCAATTATAAAAAGTATGGCAACTAAGTCAATTTTTATAAAATAAGTAAGTATTTTTTTACTGACAAGTATGTACAAAAAATGTGGCAAGTACGAACGGAAAAAATGGTGTCAAAATATATATCAATATGAGATCTAGTTTTGAAGATCTCGTCGCGAGAAAGTCAACGGTGAAAACAGATCATCGTTTGAATTAACGGTTCTAGAGATAAAACTTTTTTAAAATCAAAGTTTAAGCAAACTAACACATTTGGCTAATGGATTATACTATAACTTTTTTTTTACATTAGGACAATACTACAACTGAAACCGCTGCAGCCGACCTCGTCCTCTTCAGTGGCAGAGCACAAGGCATGGTTGGCGCTTTGGGGTATTAGTGCACCTGGGAAAGCTAAGATTCATACTTGGAGGTTGATCAAAAATGGTCTAGCGGTGGGGGCGGAATTGCAACGACGATCTATCAAACAAGGGGTGGTTTGTGTAGCGTGTGGAAGAGAGGAGTCCGTTCTGCACCGGTTCTGACATTGCCCCCATGCGATGCTGTTCTGGGAGCTACTTCAATCGGAGAAGGGTGCAAAGGTGGTGATCCCACCTGTTATGGTTCGTACCCAGAGAGATGTAGCGCGATGGATGCTGGACTGGCTCTCCGATGCAGGCGAGGATGACAAGGAGTTAATGATCAATGCGCTGTATGGGCTTTGGCTAGCATGAAACAATGCAAGAGACGGCAAACAGATAGCGTTCCCACATGAAATAATGAACTTTGTCTATCATTTCATGGAGGAATGGAGAGCGGTTGTTCAGAGGGACCAACCTAAGGGGGATTGGCAACCACCGGAGGAGGGCTGGATCAAGGCGAACTGTGACGGAGCAACGGCGAAGACCGGCAACGCTGGAGGAGGTGGGGTAGTTTTGCGAAACCATCAGGGCACGTTCCTGGGTGGAGCTCGTTGACCCGATACCTATCACGTCGGTCAGCCGCCTCCTTGACGCGGACCTTGATGTCTCTGGTCTCATTAGAGATCTCATGGCGAGTCTTGCTCTTGCTGAACAAGTTTCCCATCGTCTGCATGAGCTTCTTAAGTTTGTGTGGCTTAATAGCAGGCTCAGCTCCCTCGACGCGCACTAGGAACTTGTCGACGATGTCCTCCATTCTGAACGACAAGTCCCTGACTTCGTCGGCCCAGAGCCTGACATGCTCGTCAAGCTGGTCTCGCGGCACGTCCCCAACCTTACGGAGGGAAGCATGCATGCTTGTTAGCTCTCTCTGAAGATACTCAACATCTCCCTTGACGCCCGTCTGTAGCTTGTACTCCTCCGCGAGGAGGTCACCAAGCTTGAGGAGCAGGCTGCCCATGGCTCCCGTTGCGAGGTCCATGGTCTGCACAAAAATGCTTTGTGTGTGTGTGTGTGTTATGTCCTCACACACGTCTTTATAGTTGTTTCTAAGTGAAACTTAGATCAAAGCAGCTTGTCTTCTATTGTATTTTTGCCCACTTTTTTTTCTCAGGGGCCCTGCAGACGTGCATTGGTTCAGCTAATCGTATGGATCCAGACTTTGACCGTGCTAACCGTTGATTTAACTAATCGTACTATCAGCCGTGTTGCCTCTTCTTCTATGTTACTGGTACACCTCTCCATGGTTTACCCTTGGAAAAAAAATACAGTTGAAAATTGTACTTAACAAACAATGCTGTAGGCATATTGCTCCCATACTAACTCAGCTTGCATGTGGTGGTTTCGTCAAGCATAGTACACTACATTTCTACCCAACCCTTCAAGCAGGTTAGGTGACATGGTATATGCATGTACATATGTACGAGTAAGCGACCAAGACCCCCTGTTGGTCTTCAAAACAAATAAACCATGCATTGTTGCACTACTTAACTACGTATATACATACAAGTTGTTAGTTTTCTCCACCTTCACTTTGAACATGATACCCATCAGGCACGTAAGCAATGATATCATCAGTGAATAAGACGCTGCACTTAATAAATGCCGCCACTTAATATTATGGCAGAAGCAGTCACTGATAAATACTTGGGACTCCCTCCGATTGTGGGGCTGGAGAGGACGGATTGTTTCCAGCATATTGTTGACCGAGTTCTCATGCGAATTAGAGGCTGGAAGGAAGAGAGGACGGATTGTTTCCAGCATATTGTTGACCGAGTGCTCATGCGAATTAGAGGTTGGAAGGAAAAATTACTGTCTGTTGGGGGGAAAGAAATCCTAAACAAAGCAGTGTTACAAGCGATTCCCACATACGCCATGTCGGTGTTTCAGCTCCCTAAACTCATCTGTAATGCAGTAACAACGGCGATGTCCAAGTATTGGTGGGGGGACACGGCAGAGAAGAAGCGTATGCATTGGTTTGCATGGTGGAAGTTGAGTATCCCAAAAAGCAAAGGGGGTATGGGCTTCAGAGATCTTCACTGTTTCAATTTAGCACTTCTGGCCAAGCAGTGCTGGCGCTTACTAGCTGAGCCAACATCACTTTGTGCAAGGGTCTTACGTGCAAAATACTTTCCAAGTGGTGACATTCTCAGCTGCAATCTCAAGAAAGGAAGTTCTTTCACCTGGCAAAGCCTTTGGGCCGGCGTGCAAGCGTTTAAGCATGGACATATCTGGCGAGTGGGTGACGGCTCACAAATTAATATATGGGAGGATCCCTGGCTACCGAGCTGCCTATCAAGACGGGTTGCCACACCGAGAGGCAACATAATCTTGTCTACAGTTTCGGAGCTCATAGATGCTAACACTCGGTCCTGGGATGAGGAGCTTATACGAAATATCTTTTGGCCAGTTGATGCTAACCAAATTCTGAAAATCCCTCTGGCAATGGGAATGATGGAGGACTTCATCTCCTGGCATCCAGAGAAGAGCGGGAATTTTACTGTAAGATCGGCGTATCATATTCTATGGGATTATCAACATGGGAAATAGTTGAGGCGAACTAATACAACAGATACCTCAAATGCTAGCCCGGTTTGACGTATCCTGTGGAAGATGCCGCTGCCGGCAAATATCAAGATTCACTGCTGGAAGTCGTTGCTGGGGGCACTGCCATGCCTAGGCGTTCTAGCAAATAGGCACATGTGCTCGAGCAGCCAATGCCAGGTCTGCTCAACTCACTATGAGAGTATCAACCACGCCTTGTTCTTTTGCTCGCGAGCAAATGCAGTATGGAGGAACTTGGGGCTCGACAATATTATCAAACGAGTGGCGCCCGACCACCAGGAGGTTTCGGTCTTACATGAGCTACTTTGCTCGAAGCCGATTACCCAAGGACAAGACACTGAGATTGACCCCCTGTCACTAGTTGATGTGGGGGCGTGGTACATTTGGTGGGAGAGACCACAACTTACCCATGGCGAGCAAATCATGCTGCCACCCAAATCTGCACATGCTATCAGATCCTTGGCATTGAACTTCATGAGAGCGCACTCAAAACGGAAAACCTATATCCGTGTCGGGTGGACAAAACCTCCAGAAGGATGCCAAAAACTAAATGTTGACGCAGCTTTTGACATGGACAGTGGTACAGGGGGTACAGGAGCTATAATCCGTGATGCAACGGGAGCTTTTGTGGCTGCGACATGCACGGGGCTGCCCTATGTCCAAGACGCGGGGACGACTGAAGCAATCGGCCTCCGTAATGGGCTACTTCTGGCAGCAGAGATGGGATGCAACAACCTACAAGTGGAGATGGACTGCCTCGACGTAGGACGGAGGGAACTCGCTGGGCCAAGCAGCTGCCATCTTCGAAGAATGCAATTTTCTTAGCCGCAATTTTAGTTATATTAACTTCTCCCATTGTCCGCGTTTAGCCAACTCGGTTGCAGATATCCTTGCATGTAAGACGGAGGGCTCCGCCACGGTAGTGTGGAAGGAGAAGCCTCCGGAGTTTATCGTGAATTCTCGGGCAAACGATGTAACTATACTATCACATGCAATATAGAGGCCCGTTGGTCGTTTTTTCCTTCAAAAAATAAATAAATAAATGCAGCCACTTCTGCAGCCCAGCTCTCATTACGGTTCTAGTTTAAGCCCATCTACAAGAGGTGAGATGTACATGTTACCTAATTTAACATTGGGTAGTGTATTTTAATCCTACCCAAACCATATGATATGCAGCCTAATTCGGCGCCTTTGGGTGGGTGACCAAATTAGGTAACATATCATATGGTTCTTGGAAAGAAATCTAAAAGTTGGAGCCGAATTTTCCAAAAGTTCTTGGAAAGTTTGACCAAAGGATTACTTTCCCAAAAAGGAAATAACACCTGGTCAGAATTGGGCCGCCGAGTAACTAACCGGCGGGTGGTCATACCAGGAGCTGAACCTCTCTTCTCAACAGAGAAAAAAAAACAAATAGATCATCTATCAACTTGCAAAAACCGTGTGTAATTCTCAGTTAATCTCCCTTTGTGGCCTGTGCTGCACGTTGAACATTTCCCAAATAAATACCTCAAAAATACATACAAACTGACCATATGCACAAATTCAGATCCTAAAAATTCAGATCACATAGAGAGAGATCCTATTGTCCATCAACAACTGCTATACTTTCCTGGCTCAAGGTTCGAAATCCAGAAGCATCTATTTTAATTTTAATTTTTGGAAATTCGGTAGAGTGTTTTTCCTTCAACTTCTCCAGTGTTCACCTTGGAGGGATCAAGCAAAATCAGGAGTGGCTCCTATCAGCCATCAAACTTGACTACACTGTAATTTTGGCTTCCGCTGTACGAGCGAAACTCGATTGTAGCAAGGTTTCGTCACCCTGCAGAACATACAGCATGAATCTTAGGCAAGCCTTTCCACTTCAAAGAGCATTCTCCATCAAACAATCCTTTACTTGGTTACTACACCTCTGTCGAAGTGGTATGGTATGCTTAAGAGTTCATCAACGTTTACTGACCTTCTTATGTCTTATGCTCCAGCAGACTATCCCAGCGGCTCTTGAGGATCTCGTAAGCATCTGGACATGGAAGAGCTATTATAGAGGAGCTGCCGTTGGTTGGCAGCTCGATCACCAGACCCAGCCGCAGCAGCGTCTCCATAGCTTTATCAATAGGCATTTCAATCTACAAGGAAATCAGATG
Organism: Bromus sterilis; assembly: GCA_950022295.1. Lineage (NCBI taxonomy): Eukaryota > Viridiplantae > Streptophyta > Magnoliopsida > Poales > Poaceae > Bromus > Bromus sterilis. Next base: position 377,204,993 of record OX465598.1, read on the forward strand.
CTCATTTAATGATTTCATGACAACCGGAGAATACATGGATAGAAGGTGTCGACTCCCCACCTTCGCATTAAATTTCTCATACATAAACTGCTCGCATGTCTCTCTGATGCTTGTGCGAGATGACACCTCCATGGATGGAATCAGGACATGGATTCAGTAAATTAAATGGGACAAGTCCTAGGGTACTGAAAGCAAACATGTAGTACCTGATACTTATTTCTGCAGAGTAACATAGCATATGCCAAGAGTGCTTCTTTATACTGTACAAAAAGAGTCAGTCAGGGAGTTTCGTTTCTCAAATATGAGCGAAATTCATATAAATTACACTTTTCTCTGTCCATCGAATGGTACCTGTTGTTGCTCCGAAGCATCTAGAAGAAAGTAAACTGAACCAAAGCCACTAGCTAATGTCTTCTCGTAGAGCGTTTTGTTGACCAGAAGCTGGAGAAGGGCGACCGACGTCAAATAAACTATATTTCTGCCGTATTGAAAAGTACTTGAAAAATCGTGGTTTTGTTAAACTGTTAACTTAACAAGCTTTGCCGTGTACCAAACTACCAATGCGTTATTATTTTTATGCATGTACTCAGGACTCAAACTAACTATATCTGCCCCGCTTTGCAAATCGAACCAATATAAAGAATTTCACTATTATGCAAATATAGAGTAACATAAATGATCCACCTGGTATCTATCCCTGGTCTGTTTGTAGCCCAGCGTCACACGGAACACGAGTATTGCAAGTGCAGTAAAAGCAGCTAGATCGAGAAGGAAAGCTGACCTGCATTACGTACCATGGAAGAAATGCAAGCAATGTTACTTATTTCGTGAAAGTAAGAGAATTGCCTAACATTACTGATGCAAATTACATACTTACGGAGATGAGGCTAAACTCTCAAATTTGTAGTTGACAACATATGCCAACAATCCTACTACTGTAGCTATATCCAGCCTTACCTGTATTAAGGAAAAAGGTATCAATAAACTAAAAATGCAGGAAAGAAAATGAAAAACAGAAAGAAAAAGGTTCAAGAGGGAATTACTGTATCGAGGATGCGGAAAGACAACTTTTTATGAGGAAAAACCACCTGCAGGCAAGGTTCAGATGGTAATTAGTTACTATGATATTTGGCAATATACTCTTAATGCAGAAGATATGCATTTCTCTTGTGTTTTCTCGAAATAGAAATTAGTGTGATGCTAATATATTCTGAATAATGCATATCATCAATACTTAAATCTGCATTGAAATGTTTTCGCCAACTTTTCCATCTTAATAATCCTACATCTCAAATGTGACATTAAGGCTGAGGCGCTTACTGGCAGATCCGGGATGGGTATTTTCTCATAAATTTTCAACTGCGGTGGCAGCATCTGCATCTCAGAGCTCTCCTTCTCACTTTGAGCAGAATCATCAGAATAAAGTATGATCAGTTCTTCGAATGCTGGTTCCTGGCAAATAACAAAATCGAATCATGTATCTTCGTTGCAGACTATTTTGATAAAGTAACATTTCTGTAGATTATGAGCATCCCTAGTAAGTACAAATAATCATCTGAATATTGTCAGTTTGCCTGCCAATGAAAAAATGTGTGGGCCAAATGTTGTGTCCATCATATGTTTACATTTTAATTGTTTCTTATGCTTATGCTTAATTATACAAGGTGCTTCATGGTCATATGTAAGACTACGGAGTGCATGCCAGTTCAGGATTCAAGCATATAATAATGCTCGAATCCTCGAACCACTCTACCCTCTCTTTTTCACACAACATGGCGAATACTTCACAATTGTAATATACTCCCTCCGTTCGGAATTAGTTGACGCTGAAATGGATGTATCTAGCAGTGAAATAGATCTAGATACACTCGTTTCATAGCCTACTGGTAAGAAAGGGTGTTCAGATATAAAATCCTAGATACCTGGAGAGTAGACTTGGCAAACAAAATTCCAAAAGAAGCTTTCATTATCTCCCAAATATTATTGTCACAAGATTCTCTGCTTGCTGGCTCCCATATATTTGCAAGGGTAATTCTAGGCAGAAAATTTGGCCTGAAGTGAAAGCAGAATATACCTCATAAATTCATGAATATATAGGTGATCAAGTACCCGAAGTAGGAACCACAAATAAACAGGGGAATAACATAGTACTATCAATTATGATGTTGATTATATCACGCTTCTTTCAACGATAAAATACGTAGGAAAAGAACTCGATCGATAAATAAGGGTGACAACAGTACTTTCTGGTTTCTGGTGGGATGGAAGGATGTACACAAAAGGAAAACGAGAATGTGAACTGTGGAAACTAATAATAAGCAAGCGGTTATGAGGTTCATAATCAAACTCTGGTATCTGCTAGCACTAATGAATTAGATTTTCCAAGGTAGATATAAAGCAGAAGGCAAACCCTCATCTACTCAGAATCTAACCTCACATAACCTTCAGATTGTTTTGTTTCAATATCAGATTTCAGCGTTGCTTCTGGCAGAGATGGAATTAATCCTGTCCATGTAAGCACTCTTCTTAGGAGTCTGCCGCGAGGACCGACAGGTGACAGAAATCCTTCATAACGAGAGACTGCCCTTTGCGCAGCAATCCAAATAGGAAGATCTGCATCTGGTAATTGATCTGGCGTAAGGTTGTCCCGAGAATAATTTTCTATCAACAACAGTGAATTCTCTGCATAAGTTTGCTCTTTCAGCCAGAGCTTCAATTTGTCAATCCAGATCTGAAATCCCTGGCTCCCTGTTGATTTTTTCAATGCCTGGCATGAACTAAAATAATCACATACAATTAGCTAAGAGTGATATACTGGTATGGCCGTATGGGCATGCTGAATCATAAAAGTGAAAGGTCTAGCAGTCATTATCAGTTCAGACAAGAGAAGATAGCGTGAATATCAGTTTGTTCGGCGTTTCCTAGCCATGGTAAAAAAACTACTTTATATAATATAAGTTACCACAGCACATTTATGCAAACCTAACTTGAATGTCCCTGACAGTTCAGTACACAACGATCTAAGAAAGTACATGTATAAGTGAGTTCAGTCAGAGTGTGACTAAATGAGTAATGTTGGAATGCAATTAAATGCAAGGTGAGCGAGGCATACATTAGAATGTGATCAAATGGACTGCCATGAGGGGAGATTGACTGACCTCATTGGTCCACTTCCCTAGTTTCCCCAAGGGTTTGGAGAGGCTGAAGAAAATATTCTGCAACAGTTTGGACTGCAGGTAATCAAGCTTCTCCACCAACAGCAGGCCTTTCTGGCTCTCGGTCGAATACCCGCGCCTGCCAAGGCCAAGAATTAGTCGCTACCATATGGGATCTCCATCCCCTTTGCACGTACGCAACACACTGCAAAGTCAGGACCAAATTAAGACTCACCGGAAAATGATCGCGTTAGACTCTGCTGCCTTTTTCCAGTCGACGTAAACCGGCAGCGTCAGGAGGTAATCGCTATTGAGGGAGTAGGTGAGGAGAAGGTCCTGCGCGGAGAGCTCTTCGAACTGCGCGTTGCGCAGGAGGCTCATGAAGGCGCGCTGGAAATGCGTCGCGAATGCAACCCTTTTTGCACCATACAAACATGATGAGCAGAGCACCAATTTCAATTTGGTTGGGCAAGTATAACGAACGAAAATTAGAGTGGGTTGTACTACCTGGTGGGAGATGCAGGAGCAGGGTCCGGGGATAGGCCGAGCAGGGTCTTCCAGTCGAGGCTTCTGGATAGAAATGACATCCTGCTGCCGTCGTCGCCGTCGTCCTGGGACATGCCGAAGAGCCCGGAGCCCCGGCCGTTCACCGAGGCAGTGGCCGACCCGTTGCCAGTGGAGGCCTGGTCACGCTCCTCGTCCCGGAGCATGTAGTAGGCGCGCATCTGCTCGAGCGTCTCCTTGTGCTCCGCGTGCAGGACCGCGTCCAAGCACCTGCAGCGCACCACCAAAGGCTGCGTCAGTTTCCCCATTTTATTCAAGAATCGTTTGATCTGGTTGTGGAGTAGGGGGGGGTACTGGCCTCGCGAAGCGGGTGAAGTCCTCGGCGGCGGCGGCGGGCTGGGAGGGGAAGAGGGAGAGGGCGGCGTCGAGGAGCGCCGCCTTGGGGACCCCGATGTAGCGCTGGCGGGGCACGTTGATGCCGCCCTTCTTCCCCTGGTCGCCTTCATCCCGATCCTCGCCTCCTTCGTGATTCATCTGCTGATGGTCTTGGTCTTCGCCGGCGTCGGGGGTGGCGGCGCCGGCTTGGAAGAAGGCGGGATCGGGGTCGGCGTCGGCGCGGAGCGTGTCGAACCGGACCGGCGAGAGGTTGCCGACGGAGCAGCGGGCCGCGGTGGAGAAGGAGGAGGAGGGTGTGGGGATCCTGGCGGTATAAGACGATAGCGCCGGCGCCGGGGAGAAGAAGGAGATCGGGGCGGCGACCGCCGGCGCCGGCGCCGGGTTGGCGCGCAGCAGAAGCATCGTCGCGTCGGTCGCGCGCGAACGAACGGAACGGAACGGGTGGCGCGCAAAGGATAATGCCCCCGCGGACGCGCGGCCCGCCACGTGGGTCGCTTCCTCCTTCTGGGCCTAGTACAGAGGCCCGTGGGCGGACTACGTCGGCCCAGAAGAGGCGCGCGGACCCGCCAGAAAGGCCCAAGTCCAGCAGAGGCATGATCCAGTCCACACTCTCAGAAAAAGGAAAGGGAAAAAGAAAAAAAAGTCCACCCACACCACATCCCTCTCCTTCTCCCTGCCCGTCTCCGGCGACCGTGATCTGCTCTGCTCCGGACTCCGGTGGTCTCCGCCGCCACGGTATGCTCCCCTTCCTCCTCACCTCCGCCGCTCCTACTTCGCACCCTCCCCCCTCCCCTTCTCTCCTCAACCAGCCGCCCCCCTCCCGTCCACGCGCGCCGCTGGCCGGCGCCGACGCGCGCTCCCTCCTTGCCCCGCAGCCGTATTCGGTCGCCGGCACCTAGACGGAGCAGAGCGCAGGGCCCGAACCTCTCGGCCAAGGCCCCGCCTGGATCTCTACCTGTAGATTAGATAGCTTCTCTGCTCCTACTATGTTACTCCATACTGCATTATCGCAACCGGGTGCTAGTGATTATTAGTTAGTCCAAAATTGGTCCATTTATGATCTGATGAGACACTTCGCTAGCTGCTGCTAAGTTGCATTGCCATCACCATGGAGGACAACTGCCAATTCTAGAATCGGCTGCACAGTTGCAGTCCAGCGCGCATCTCTAATTTGGTTGCAATGTGGGCTAACTGAACCTTGTTTCAGGGTCTCAGAGACTCAGACACAAACCCTCCTTCTTACTACTAGCTCCACTGCACAAACTTGGGCTACTGCTACTGCTATGTGTTACTATTACCCTATCCATCAGAATTGTCGACGAATCTCCATTGATTTCCCCAATTTAATATATCATGTTATAACATTGCATGAAAAACAACTAGTCCGTATGCTTGCTTGTTTACTTTGCCGGTGGCACATATTCGACAGTTCCTTCTACCAATCCTGTCGTGCATAAATCCGACTTAACAATCGTCTGCATTACCTCTTTGCCGCAGGAACTTATACACACCTGGAGCATAACCCATGAGCGGGGGCCATGCAGCGAGCGGCGGCCTACGAACAGCCCTCTCGTACTGCGTCCAGCAGGTCCGCAGCTACGACTACCATAACTACCTCTGCCTGCTCCACCTGCCGCCCGCCATGCGCAAGGCGGCGTTCACCTTCCGGGCCTTCAACGTCGAGACGGCCAAGGCCATGGACGTTGTGTCGGACCCCCGCAAGGGCCTCATGCGCCTCCTCTGGTGGAAGGACGTGGTCGACAAGATCTACGCCAACAAGACGGTTGAGCACCCCGTCGCCCTCGCACTCTCCTCTGTCCTCTCCGAGCAGAAGGTCAGCAAGCACTGGCTCAAGAGGTCGCTCGAGGCGAGGATAAACGACGGGAACCGGGACGAGGACGCCATTCCTGAGAATATTCCGGAGCTGGAAAGGTATGCGGAGGACACCCAGTCGACCATCCTTTACATGACTCTGCAAGCTGGTGGGATACAGTCCACTATTGCTGATCATGCTGCCTCACATATCGGCAAGGCTAGTGGGCTGTTGCTGCTTCTCAAGGCGCTGCCTCACCATGTGAGCAAGCAAGGGAAGATACCGTACATCCCCGCGAGTGTGGCCGAGGAGTGCGGTCTGCTTACACAGGAGGGTGGCCGGTCTGAGGTCAGGATGGGCGATGCGCTCCCGGATGCAGTTTTCAAGGTCGCGTCTGTTGCCGAAGCTCACCTCCAGAAGGCCCGGGAGCTGGCCTCATCTGTGCCAGCAGAGGCGGTTCCTGTGCTCCTCCCGGCTGTGCCTGCCCAGGTCCTTCTGGACTCCCTGCGACGCCGCGAATTCAACGTCTTTGACTCACGCTTGTCCAGTGGAGTCCATGGCATATCTCCTCTGTGGTACCAGCTAAAGCTCAACTGGCATGCATGGCGAAACAAGTACTGAGTTCATTCATACGGTGTGAAGTGTGTTTGTTGAAAGCGCAGGTCAGTGTGTGTTTTAGCTCAGACTAAACCCGGGGTATCCATTTACCGGAATGTAATAAGCTTGATGGTGAAGAAAGGCTCTGCTACTTGCTGCAACTGGCTGTTTCTGAGCAATTTTGATGTACTAGCTTCTTTTTTATTGGATACATGCATTGTTGGGGGTTGTATGTTTTGTTTGTGACATGAGGTGGATGAATGTTATCTGTTGAGCTTGTCCTTCCAGTTGCTTGCCCAGATTGCTTCCAATACAAGGCGGGTCGATGGACCGTCTGGGATGTGGGGCTTGACTTGTTGCGCCACCATAGTTCAATATTCAGTGACCTCTGTTACAGGAAAGAGCACCCAAGAAAGTAGGGTTAGACAGCTACTCTGAGATGTTTTGACAAGGATACGAACCTGATACTTTAACTCCATTGTTGCAAGCTTCAGATGTGTGTCCACTACGAAGGCATAAGCAGAAGTCATGATCACCTTCATTTCGATCTCAGATTTTTCAGGTAATGCAGATATGTGTGGCTAAGGATCTGCTCATATGTCTTGATTGCTGTATTGGTACTGTGAATTCAGTTATAAGATAATCAGGCTGGCTAATATTTTCTTTAGCATATTAAAATACTACTTGCTAATGATTTGGTATAGAAAGTTCTTATAACCAATGTAATTACATAAAGAAAACAAGTTCCTTATTGTATCAAAAACTAGTGCATATCACATCCTCATATTTGGCTTTCAGCAACTATTTTTTTTATTTCCTTGTGCCAGTCATAGTTAGGTACGATGGCACATCTCACTTTCTTTCTATGTTTTTTCTCTTCTCATATTATTATGCTCCAAAAGGAACTAAATACACGTTTGGCTCGTGGTTCTGATCATGCTCCTTGCACTGTGCTTCAACTGTTGTTGGATCTATTGCTCCCCTGTTTCTCTTACTATTTCTTTTACTTCTCTGGTGACTGAATTATTATAGGTTGGTACAAACTTGATATCAGTTAACACTTTTATTCTTGTTGCTAAAACCTCAATGTTGATGTTTCAGCAACTGTCTGACCTGCTGTTTATTGTCTCCTTTTTTATGCAGCCTTTCTTGATGACAAAAAATAAAATCCCACAATTATTTACATTGCAGCCTTTCGCTTCTTTTTATGACCAGAACTGCTGTAAAGTTTGACAGTCATATTACCAGTCAACAGGATGTGTCTTAAGAAACTTGGCAGATAAGTGACCTGAGAGAATTCTCGCAGTTAATGAATTTGACTGCAACACTCTGTTGTGCAATACTGAAGGAATTTTACATTAATTTTTTCTTCACAGAAAATTCTAAAGTTGTAGCACATCTAGTTCAGAAGACGCTGATATCTCCTGACTATTCTTATTCTGAAATGGAAAAGGCTATGCATAATTATTATTTTTCCGTTTCGAAAAAAAGAAAAGGCTATGCATACTAGCAGCTCTTGGCAAGGCAACTGAAATATGCTCTTAGACAACTAGCTATGCAACCACATCTTATTTGCCACTTTGAGGTTTGGATAAGCTCAGCACTACGCACGAGAAGTCAATAAAGTCCGCAAGTTGCAAACCTTGGGGTTTAGGGACAAACACCTGTGGTCATGCTTAAAAGTAACTCAACATAGCCCTTTTCCATTGGGACCTTCACCCTTGCCTTTTTTTCTGGGTGTTTGGTCCCTGGTGGAGTAAGCAGCAATCACTGGGGGAAGAAGCATTGTCCCCTAGCTTGCTTGCTTGCTCCAACAGTGAGTGAGCTCCACACCACATGCATATGCTGCTTTACCCCTGCCTTGAGAGTATATTATTGCTTCCTTCTGGCTGGGCAATGGTCTTCATGTGTGGTTGGGTCTATGCCCAACTCAACTCATGAGTATACTGCATTTGCTGCTTGGTCCTGGGTGCTGTATGTAGGCATGCCATGGTAATTCCTGGCGATGGAACAAAAGGCAATTATTGTTGCATTTGCTGCCCTGTAGACGGTAGCGCTTTGTGGTGTTCCCGATCCCGTCAGCCTGGTTTCGATCTGGCCAAATCACTGACAGAGTTTTCTTGACATGGTATTGCAGCTTGTACTGTTGTAATTAACCTATCCAAGAAGCTGATCTGCCGTCAAATTTCAGTTTAACTGAAGCTTTCAGAGACCCTGATAACAGCAAACAATATTTGCAATATACATATATTGTATGTGCAAATATATATACTGCTTGTACATGCTCTACTCAATGTTTTTCTGTAGTGTGTCACATTAGGAAACACATATAGGAAATGTGATGTGTACTCACACGGGCATGCAGGGCTTGACATCACTCAGGAAAAAGGAGAAATGGAGTATGCTTGCAATCTGGTAGCTTCTTCCTTAAGCTTCGGTCAAAAGGTGAGGGGAACATGCGCTCATAAGCTCAATCATGGCACTAGGTTATTACCTTAGAGTTAAGACTAACCTTATTAAGCTAATGGCATTTGGAAAGGATCAGTAGTAGTCCTTAGTTCTTCTTTGGCTTAGCTCGGTCCACATGCCCCAGGTAGAGAATAGATTGAGTTGGACTTTTTGTCTTCTCTGTTTTTTCTAAGTTGTACTCTATCGACGATTCTTGAACCAGATGTTCAAATATTTCATTTTTGTTGCTCTACAGATGTATGCCGAAGCTGTTTTGCGCGACAAATGAAATTCATGTGAAGCAAGCTGGACAATAGCAAGGAGGGGAAATGGCATCTTGATCTGAACCGAGTGGCCTGCCCTTTGGATCTCAGTGCTTCAACTAATTACCGGGACAGGAGGAGTAAAACAGGGTGATCTTGGCAAATGGTGGATCTGCTGCATTCATCATTCCGTGATACACATGCGATGAGCGCAATAATGATGTAAGTACCAGGACCGTTTTCTCTTTCGTTGCATATAGCTTCTCAATTCCATTTCTATTTGTTTTGCTTGGGGAGCAAAAAAGGCCATATACATGTGCATCATTGTTCAGATACTATGATATTCAACAATCTAGATATGCAGTGTGAAAACAGCATAGTAGAAGGGAAGATTAATCAGGGAGATAGAATAGCATGATGGGCTCCCACATGAGAGCTTTCACGCAGGCATCATTTTATCTTCCTACGCAAACAAACATCACCATCTCCCATCTGTCCCTCCCGCCTCACTTAATTATTCCCCTCATCTCCTACTCTCAAGTTCCTGCATGCCGACCTGGTTCCCAGCACCCCTGCCTTTCCCACACCATCTTTTCAACCTCATACACGCGCAAATAATTGTATCATATTGTGTTCCCCCGCTTTCTTCTCCTCTGACATGCCGGGTCAGGACGCTTCATGCATGTGTGCCATCATGCCGACTGCTTCACACAAACTGAACAGCATTGAGTGGTGAGATTGTGATGCGTGCATGGCTTGTGGTCAAGCCATGGGGTTCGTTCTTGCATGCACTATATAAGCCATCCAGCCGGGAGCTAAGTTGGTGGGAGGCATGCATGTCATTGCTGCTCTTATGCGTGTTTGCCATCCCCTTAAAGCAGTGGCTGGGAACCATGCATACATCCCCTGCTTCGCCGGTACCACGCACTCACTCGGGCCGTAAACGGTCGCTGTCCATCTCAATCCGAGCTTTCTTGTCTCTAATGCTGTCATCTACTTGCTGCTTCGGCATCATCCTTGGGCCATAATCACCAGCTTGTTCTGTGTGGTAGGTGAGTTCAGTATATGCATTACTGTTCTTCCCTTATTGTTACTGTTCTTCACTTATTGCCACGTTGTTAGTTAGTGTAGTTATTATCTCTGGGCTTGCAGTTGACATTTCTTTTCCTTTTTCATTCTTCTCCAGAAAGTTAGTCCTTTACCTGTAGCTCTTTTTGTCGAAAAATACTTCGCATTTGTGGCTCACTATGCAACCAGCCTAGGGCCCTAAGATTATCTTTGTGCATATACTGCTGGAAGTAATTATATGCTTTGCTTTTAAATCCATTTCTTACCTTTGCATGTAGCTTGTTTGAATGTCCCATGAACGAAGAGTGGCCGTTTTCCCTGAGTGGTAGAGCTACCTTATCCTATTAACATGAAGTTTTTACAGTGTATAGCTAACTAGTTGGACAGAGGGTTTTTGGTACTTGTCATTACGACCTTCCATGCAGAGCTATATGTGAAGACGTTTTCACAGATAATTTAATGGTAAGCAGTTCTATAGGCGCTGTCAAATTTGTTGAAGCGATCTACACAGTATGTATTGATATGTGATGTCAAGTTTAGTTAGTCATCTCCTCTTTACCAACATGATGTAACTGGACTGTTCTACATCATGATTTCAAGAAGTTCTTCCGTGCATTTCTGTTTTCTTCTCCATATATTTTTTATGATTGAACATAATCATAAATTGCCAACTTTTCTTTATACTCACAGCCATAAATTTTAGTCTTCTGCTTTGAGACTATCCATTCCCTGTGAATATGACACCATGTTGAGTTCTCTCTTTTCCTACTTGTTTCCGGCGTCAGTTATTTCTTATTTGCTAGTAGCCAGAATGGTAACAGAAACCTGCATTTCATTGCTGATTCCATCAGTTATTTCAGGTATGATCGTACTATACTTAGAAGATAGCCTGTACTGAACTTTTCCCCGGAAAACTAGCCTGTGTTGGACTAGATAAAACAATGTGAAAAACATGTTGGACTAAAATTTCTGGCCCATTACTAATGATAAAATAACTGATGAAGTTTAGACTTCAGATGATACTTACATTCTCAGGGACCTGGGTTTTTCTAGGTGATCTGCCTGAACACACACTCAAGCAAGCGTATTTAATCAAATATACAACATGCCTATAATTATGAATACCTTCCGTCCCTTTGTTTCTGTAAAATAAGAATTAGCAGATGATGACTTGAATGCATAATCAGTTACTCACATGCATCCATTCAGAGAAGAATTATGGTTCACCCTTCGGACCACAGAGGGAGAATGATTAGTCATACTTCTTAAGTAAGTGTTTACATTATTTACATATTCGCCTAATTTATTCGAATGTAATGTTGATGTCTTATGTGATCTAGTTATTCTGAAAAAACTCTGCTAAACTAACTGGAAGATCTTTACGTTGTCATTTGTACCTTATTATGAAAGTACTAGGAACATGGTCAAGTCTGCTGATTATTATTTTTGTTCCCTGGCATGAGGCTTATAGCAACGGGCAACAAATGTAGAAATAAATGCACAGTCGTTGTTCGAGCATATATATTGGCACGATTGTACATATCGTTATCGAGTTTGTTGAAAGACCAACAGATTAAAATTACATAACTGAACCATGTTGCCTCTTACAAATCATAATTCATGAAGCCTTTATGTTCCATGATATTATTTCATATATATAGCAACACAGTGATATGTAATTGTATATTTAGTACAATGCCCCTGAAGCATGTAACCAGCACAACACTACACACAGCGAATGTAATAGTCCTATTTACATGGCGTTATGTAACTCAAAATACTTATCTGTCCAATAATTGATGTATGATCATCATCCTTATTGTAACTCCTTAATATAATAATTATAGATGGGATGCTAGTATATTCGATAAATGCCTCTGCTCATCACTTCCATGGATCAACTTGACTGCTCGATGTTGAGGTCGACGCATAATCAGTTGCCACCTCTTGCACCTTCTCGCTGAGCTGAAGAATGTCTCCTTCATGAGCATAATCGACACCCTTGGCCGCATCATTACTAAGCTGAGACGCGACGAACTTGTCCAGAACTCTCCAGTCGGTGGCGGCTTGGTCATCGACAGCATGGTCGATAAGTTGAACATGGTGCTGGTGTGCATTGTGCACGTTGATTTGGTGACCATCTGGCGACACCAAAAGAGAGTGGAAGCTGGAAGGGCTCTCTAGCTCGTGAGGAATGGTGTTGAGAACATGATGGTGGTTTGGCATTTGGTATTGCAGCTTCAGCTCCCTCTTGTAGGTGTTGTTGAGCATCTGGAGGTGTTGTTCTTGTAGCGCCATGCTGTGGTGAGGCGGCATTCCTCTCATTGGAGAGTTGAGGTCATGCATGAAGGGTCCATCATCGTCGACGTACCAGCACGACGCATCATGGTCTAGATCTCTTCTTGTCGTTGTTGGTAATCTCTTCTTGAACACCCTGCATACTACCCACCCTTCTTCCTGAAATTCACAAAATTAGGCTCTATTTAATTAATCTATATGGTATCTTGCAGGTTTCAAATTTGAGTCATAATGGAGATGTATATAAATTTTAGTAATATAGCTATAGACTTGCCTGTGGAGGGCCATTCTCATTGGTCTCAAGGCGATACTCATGCATGATCCAGTCAGATTTCTGGCCATTGGGAGCTCTGCCCTTGTAATACACCAAGGTCTTCCTCATCCCAACCAGACAGTGCTTGGCATAGATGGGCTTGTCCCTCCCCGTAGCCTTCCAGAACCCCGCCGCAGTTGCGCGGTTTGTCCGAGTCCCCGTTGGGTACTTCTTGTCCTTGTGGCTGAAGAAGTACCAGTCGCTCTGCTCCTCCTCAGGTCCTATCCTGCATTTCTCTGTACACAAATGAATGTAAGCTAGATCAGCAAAACATACTATTTGTGTTGTCAAGACTCAAGACTACATTGAGTTGTCATTGCTAATTGGACAGCATTATATTATTGTGTATGTAATGTATACCTTGGAGATCCCATGGCTCTATCTTGTATAGATCAACATCTTTGATGACGTTCAGGTCGATCCTCCTCGAGGCCACCTTCTTCCTGAGGTAGTAGTCCACGAGCTCCTCGTCTGTGGGGTGGAACCGAAAACCCGGAGGAACCTGCGGTTGTGCGTTGCTACTCATGTCGTTCGAATTGCGATCAACGTATATAACTACACCTGCAAAGTGTATAAACTGCTAATTAATTACATCACTGTGACATTTGTGTAAAAATGAAGCATGTATATGCATGCAATGCAGATAAGAGGCCAAAAGATCAGATCATATACATGCATGCTTACTCAAGAAGCATACTGCCTATCTACACATGTAGGCATGCATGCCAGTGTTTAATTTAACTGAATTCGATGGAGATCGAGCAAGCAAGCATGCCTAGATGTGTCTTGTGTGGGAAGCGTGCATGTGATAATGGATGGGTGAAAAGTTGTGGTAATGCTGGAGGAAAGCATGATCATTTGTCTGAAGCATGCATATACATGCTGAGAGGCATCACTCATTGCACCTTGTGGAATGTTCCCCAGCTTCTACTGCTGAAAGGTAGATCTCATCATACATGCATGTATGTATGTTTGTCCCTGCTCTAGCTAGCTAGCCAGTGAACAACTTGTATATTTTTATTTGCATCTGTATTAGTCGTACCAGATGGGTAAGCACTTGTATTAGCTGATGAGGTCTCAGTCAAGTTACTCATGCATCTATGATCATATGTGCTAGCTGGCTGGTGTATGACTTTGGATTTATGAGATCAAGCTTTGCAAGATCTATTTATAGTGGACATTTAGCATCCATGATTCATATATAGTGGATGTGTATGATGTAATTGTACATAAAAATACGCAGTCATGTGCAAGGAAAGATGCATTTATATGCTTCATCATCCTAGCAAAAATAATGCTTGATCGTTTAACTACAAACTTTCGTGTTTAAAATAGCGTTGAGACACACGCACATACATCATCTCAACATTTACTTACAAGAGATATATAAGTGTGTTATTTGTTTATTGTGGGTATGTATAAGTGTATTATATAGTATGCATGACAATATGATCCCTTTGCAGAAGAATTTACATAAATGCACGTACGTTTCATCACAAAGAAATCTTCAGCATAGATTATGCAGCTGAATAAAACACACAAGCATCCATTCTCCACAAGAAAATAAAGCACACAGACACACGATATATTTGGGGGTTGGTAATAAAAGGTAGCTCAAACAAGTATGAAATCCAACATGTAAATGAGGTCCATATATATGTAGATATAAGTTTCGATAGATGATAATTCCATATTGAAGAAGAGATGCGGTCCATTAAACGTATGAAATTCTTGCATATACAGTCAGGCATGTATTAATTATACAAGGAATATTAGTGCTAGTAATATATGTTGCATCTGTGATCAATTTTCGTTTCCTCAAAAAAACATTTAGTGTACTGATCGAACAGAACATCACTACTAGCTTATCATATATCATGTAAATATAGATAAGATTTGATCTAGGGTTCCAGGGAAGACATGTTTTTTCAGGACAACTGAAATCTATATGTCTAGGTTTATACCTTCGTTTGATCAATGGAGATCAGTAGTGAGCTGCGTGACGGAACCTTGTAGATAGAAATCCAGAGATCTGGCTAGCTATAGCTAGCTAGGGGGAGCAAGGAAAGCAGCTAGTAGACAGGGATGAGCTTTTTGTCTCGAGGCTTGTCTCTGTGATCTGCCTTTCTGATCCCTAACTCATTGTCTGGCTCAGATCCCAAGGAGAATGTCGACGACGACCACCGCAGAGAAGAGCACGCGCACGCACAGGTACAACACAACAATAACAATAACAATATCAGAGAAAGTTCAAGGACGAGAAGGGTAAGAACAAGACAAACTAAGAGCAGCCAGAGCTGAGATGAATCTAGCTTGGTGCATTCATATATACATATGTGCATGGGAAAAAAGGAACATCGTTAACTCTCAGCTCATGCGTGTATGTATGTATGTATGTACCTGCTGCCTACTAGGGTTCATCGATCTGCATGCGTCCCCCAGAGAGTTCTTGGCTGATGATCCGGCTCAGCAGCTAGCTGGAGAGAGGAGAGAGGGGAGAGAGTGGGGTTGCAGGAGAGGAGTGAGGGAACGGGAACGGGCCGGAACGGGGTTGATGAAGGAATATGAATGGATGGACGGGCAGAACGGGATCGGATGATGAAGGAGAAAAGTAGAGGTAGCGCGAGTTGATTAATCTATGGCCGCCATGGATCAATGGACAGCTAGCTAAAGGTAACAAAGATTGATACCAATCAGATGAACTGGGGAAGGTGTCGAGCTAGGGTGAAAGAGAGGGCAATGGCGAGTGAGTGAGAGGGAGGGAGAGAGAGAGGAGTGATCGAGGTGGAGAAGAAGAAGGCGTAGGAGAACAGCGACCGTTGGGGCCCACACGCAATGCTAGAAAAAGAAGGGGGGGGGAGGGACCCGACCACCCACCAAACAAATCCCTCCCGTCCACCCTTGTTGCCTCGCGCCATCATTCCCCTCCTTTTTCAATTTCTTTCTACTTTCTTTATTTATTTATTTTTCCTCCTCCAAAAGGCCAATGCCAATTGCTCTACTGCTCCTCTCTTCTAGTTAGGGTTTCTGGGTAGCTTCATCCAACCTTCCATCTGCCTAGCACAAGTGTCAAGGATACTACAGGCTATAGTTTAGCAACATTCTACTTCCTCTCTAGCCATAAACCGAAATTAAGGTGCTAGCATATCTTGAGATTCGACTTTCCCCATCAGCTACTAGTCCAATAATGTGTAGCATACCGCAAAATTTGGATCGTCGAATGTGCACTCGGTAAGAAATATTCAACGGTGTGACCGATTGGATATGTGTCCCCTTATGTTGTGGGTTTAACCGACGAACAAAGTTAAAACCTCGAAACTCGATATGTTAGGACCGATGAGTACATAGTGTGAAAAGAATTGGATGAGCGTATCTAAAAGGTACGATATAGCTACGTCTTGACCGATCGGATATGTAAGTCTAGTCTTTGCAAGATAATGACATTTATACTCGTGTGATGATGAGGCCGGCTTTCCCCCGTCGTAGATCCCTCAAAATACTCGTGTGATGAGTACTCGATCCGCCGCGCGATCTCATGTCTACACACCGAAAGAGATGTTTTCACGCCTTTACCGTGATCGAGATCCATTTGTTAATTGGCTAGATCTTTTGTTTGAAACTAACGTTTCGAAATATCTTTCTCACCCCCAAAAACAAAACTTTGGAAATGTCGTCGTTAACTTGACTCCAATATCTACGACTATCTGCATTGACAATTGATGCTATGTATGTTTATTTGTAAGAAGAGTCTAATATAACCGCGCATGCTATGAATATGTGCCAAGTAGATAGAAAGGCATGCAGGTAGCAATCTCATGCGTGATAAGTGTTCATGTCCCTCCCTCCTCATTACACCCATCGTCGTCTCTGGCTAGAGCTCCATCGTCATCCCACGTACCTGCCCTACCTAGGCTGTATATGTAGAGCATAATGTGTGTGTGGGTCAAGCTTAGCCTGGAGGATGTAAATAATCATGTACTTGTCCCTATGTATGACTCTGATCATTAGTGATCATGCATGGTTCATGATCTACCGGACTGGTCGGCAGGTGCATTACAGCATTAGTTTGTACGTACATTCGTAGAGTGATAGAAGAAGATGAAGACCACAAATGGCTAGAGCGTTTATGTGTATAGATTGGCATCAATACACAACAACATGCACATCGATCATATCTAGTTGATTGACATCATTATCTTTATCGAAATGGATTTGCCGTGCCTCGCCTCTCCGTCGATTAATGCATGTATCTGTCAAATATTATTAGAACCACAAGTGTTAACCATTCAGAAAACTCTTACTGTTTTTTATATATATAAAACTGATCGTGTTCTCTACAGTTTTTGGTGTAAAACCTATGCATTTGATTGGTTCACAAAACAAATGCATGTTCTTATTTTTGTTTAAGAGTATGGCAATTTGCCGCCCGTGCAAAAAAAAACAGATTATCTAGATTGCAAACATGCATTATCTTCATATGTACTAGTTCATTGGCATGGGCTGTTAGTTTTTATAAAAAAGATATGTGATACCCGGCCTCTTCAGCCATTGATACACACCGCGAAATATCACTAGAATCACATGTGTCAATTAATTATGTGGATGCAATATATTCAGGTGGAGAGCGTTCCGCCCTCCCCCGGTGAAAATTCAAAAAACATGTGTCAATTATAACAGTTTAACCTTCCACGAAATTCCTATTCAAAATTAGAAAAATTTAAAGAAAATCGTATGTTTATATTGTTGAGTGAAATGTACGCATGTATGTTTTTTATTTTAAGTATGACCAATTTTATCATTCCAAAAATTGGTCATGGGATAATAAAGTGGGTTATGATGTTTTAGGAATTAAGTGAGTCAAGAAAAAAAATCAAGGAAAATGTTGAGCGTCAAGCCATTAGTCTAAGACCCTGTTGGGAACAAAGGAAAAACATAGAAAAGTTAATTTAAAATATAAAATATATACTGAAATTATCCTATTAGAATCCAGTATACTTGACATCTCAATTCTTGCATTTGAATTTTTGTGTTCCAAGTGGGTCCTAAATGGGCAAAGGGAATTGTTTCCCTCCGATTTAGAAAAACTTTGAAATGAAAGAGTAGATAGCTTTCCATTGAAAAGCAGATTTCAACAAAAGTTTTTTTCTTTTGAAAAAATAAAAATGAAAGGTCATTCTTAAAATCTGGACGTGGGCCTAGCTGCGAGAAGTGTGTAGGAGAATACCCCCCCATTCCTGGCTTGCACCAAAAAGGTAGTATATAAAAGTTGATATTTCTTACAAGAATATTTTCAGTGGAAGTGATAGGCCATATGGATTGATGAAAACATCTAGTGGGGTACGTACTAGCGGAGGAGAAGTGTGTAGGAGAATACATTCTTGGCTTGTGCCAAAAAGGTGGCATGTTTGTTGCATTCATTCCCTCCAACACCACCCCCCATGACAGGCGTGAGCTTCATCCGATGATTAGCCTCACACCCGGCCAGCACCACATTATTTTTCCTTTATTTATCCTGGCCCTCCCTCCTTTCTGCATCCTCGCGTGTTGCACTCTGGTGCTCATCTTGCCATTTTGCTACTGATTTTTTCCCTTTTTTTTGCGATCATTGCTAGTACCGAATCTCTACTTATTTTGAAGTTTCGACGATTACATATGTGCTCTTTTCGACTTCCAAGGAAGGCATATGAATTTGGTCTCAAGTTAGATCGTATAAAGTTTGATCAAATCTATAGAAAAAAAATTACACTGTTTGACTTCACACAAAATTTATATGCAGGAGGGTAAGTATTTCTGTTAACAGTCACCGGGCGGTGGGGGGGGGGGATAAATCCTCGCATGTATATTGATCCAAATTCGAAAAGATGTTGAAACAATTCATATGGAAAATCGAGTCAAAAACCTTAACAACTCCAAAGAAAATACACCTTATCGAAGCAAGAGCACATAAAACACAAAAGATCAAGTACATGGCTACCACACAAGGCAAGGATCAACCATCAAGATAGATGTATTGATGTTTGCGTGCTACAACACACATTTGTCACCGAGGCAACGCAACACTCATCACGGGGCAACACGGGGGTGGAGGTGGGATCAAAACGGCACCACCAAGGTGGAGAATGTGTTGCGGTGTCACTATCGTCATGAACGGAAGACGTTGGCTTGGGATTTCTCCTAATCCCCGAGCCTAGAACCCCGTTGCGACAAACACAACATCGGGCCTCGGGGCACCTATCACTAGGAAACAAACATAGGATGAGGTCGCATCCATGGAGGAAGGGTGGGGCACATCATAGCATGCCACACAAGGACCATGGGGCATCGAGTACGGACCCGGCAAGCACAACAAGCATAGCTGCAGCAGTAGGTCACCCCGAGCATGGCAGCCTGCGTGATACGGAGGCGAAGCACGATCCATGAGGTCAATCCCCCTTGCAACACAGAGTCATTGCTAAAATCGAGCCATGGACGGACTACGGTTTTGTAATCCCGAGCCACGCCATTACGAGAGCTATGGTAGACCATGTGTAGGTCGATTCGATCACGCTACCACCGATGAGGGTGACCGTGCGGGAGGGAGGGGGTCTCGTCACTCGGCATAAGCCAGCATCGCAAGGAGTGAGGAGGAGCATTATTGTAACTATGCCTTAGATGCAATATTAAAGTGTTACTATTTATTTCTGTGTTCATAATTATTGTTTATATTTCTATGCTAGAATTGCAATGACCTTAAATATGAGATTCAGAAGAAAACCCGACGGAGGATTGGATCCTGGTCTTCCTGCGACTTCATGGCAGTGAGGTTAGAGATATGATTATCATGATTTTATAGAGGATATGACACCTAAAAATGACATTTTGCATGGCAATGATATTCACCCGGTTGAGAGTTGTCTGTGAGACTGTGAGGCTACTGGATTTCCTTTCACATGGCGCAGAAACTGAAAACAAAATAGATCTTGAAGGGAAGAATGTGATTGAGAGCATGTTCTTGCCGAAGGAGATTAAAGTTCGTCTCTGGATCCACCATTGCAGGTGCCGACTGATGGCTGGCTTGCTTTACGGTTGATGGCTCCTTCTCCTCAGGTGTTGGTTCCGCGGGTGCGGGTATGATATTGCGAGAACATCATGGATCTTTTGTTTTTGCAACGTTCCATTTATTGTTCTATTGCAACAGTGCTCTCGGAGCGGAGATTCGGGCTATAAAAGTCGGAGTTTCCTTGGCAATAGAATGGTCTACCCTCCCGTTGTCGGTGCAGTCAAATCGAATTCCTTGATGGCCCTCCAAGCAATGTCACATACTTCTTTGGACAAATCGTTTTTGGGCGAACTGGTCAGGGATATTAAGGTACTCTTACTTGAAAGGGAGTTCAAATCATCGAAGATCCAAAGATCACAAAACCTGGTTGCAAATTGTCTAGCTAATTACGCGCATTTGGCATGTTGCACCGCCTGGTTGGTTGCAACAGCCTCCAGATTTTATTTCATCTTTTGTATTAGCTGACTGTAAAGCGGTTATCATTGAATAAAGCTCTTTTTCAACAGGAAAAAAATGACCATCGTGTTTGACTGCCACCGAGCATAGCAATTACCAATAAGTCCAAGAAGGGAGTCAGAATTAGTCAAGAAATACTACTACGAGAAGAACCAACATGCCCATCATGGGGCCTCCGGCTACCAAATCATCTCTGCGCTCAAGATCATGTCAACTAGGAGTAGTAGTAATAATTAACGTAATGGCTCGCAAGATATCCATGCGTATCCGCAGATAAAAAAGATCATGTCAACGCTTGTCCATGAAGCTCAACCTGTCTTGCTTGCTTACTTACAGTAGGTAGGCAGGCGCAAAATCATAGAGGTTGCTTAATCGCATCATCAGAACTAACTAAACACGCCTTTGATGGCGCTAAGCAGGAATGAATTTTCCTGGTAAACTGGAGGAAAACTGGCGCTAATCATGAATAAAACCGCGTGATCCCATGATGATTCAACGGCTGCACCAAGTACCTGTGTGTCGACTAAACCTCCCTACGCTCTCTACTCTTACCTTTCGAACCTAGCTACGCTTTTACCCCCACAAATTCAGCAAAACCTTGCACCTGGAGATCCACAGATAAACCTTGCACCTTGCAAAACATTTACATCTGGCGCCGAGAATCGGTGTGAAAGTTCAAAGCCATCTCAGTCACCATCAACTCACTCTGCCCCTCATGCTCATTGGTAAGGTGGCACTCTCAACTTACTAACAAAATCACAGCCGTCCCTCGGCTGCGATTCAACAGATCAATCGACAACTTTTCACATTATGAATGATTAGCAGAACATGAGAGTAAATGAAAGAATGCTCTTGCAAACCGCAATGGCGAAACAAGAAACCAATGTCCAAATCTTCACAAGGCTAGCTAAAAATCATCTCAAGGTGGCCAGCACCCCTAATTGCGGGGTGACTGGCGGCTGTAGCACCAGAAACAATGTGACACGATGGTTTTACACAACTCTGTTAAGATTCCCGACAATTCGCCGATGCACAATGTGGCAGGGTGTCCAACCCAATCGATCCATGGATGGATCACCCCACAAACTCCTTGACCTACTCAACTCAATTTCCTATCTCACAATAGCAACACTCACTTCAGTTCAGTGTCCGATGACCGACAACGCTACCAGCGACACCAATACCGCCAGCAGGTAGCCGTTCTGCTTTACCAAAGGAGCCGACGAGCTCAACGACGACCCATGAGGCTTCTGAGCCCTACAAAGATAACATCAGACCAAGCATCAGTTAGTAACCGACTCTGACCATAGTGTAAGAAGGTCCATAATCCACAGCAGACAGTTAAGTAGAGTGGCATACTTTTGTTTTTCCCTGAGGAGACCGCAGAAGAGAGCGTTGCCCGGTATCACCGACTCGGTTACATTGTAACCACCATCAGGATCCACCACCCTGATGTACGTCTCCTGGCCGAGGTACCAGGTGTCCAGATTCTCTGTGCGCACGTTCCAGAAACCCGGGCTGTCGAGCGACAACATGACGGCAGTCCATGCTCCAGGAAATACCTGCAGTGTCAGTGAGATGGAGTAAACACTATGCAACAGTTACAGCAAATGTTATGCCTCTGCGTTGAGTACAAGTTGGTGTTTGCATCCACCAGCTCATAAATAAATAAAGATAACATATAGCTATGAACATCAGCAGCAGTGAAAGCATCCTGAAACACAAAGAAATGTTCTATCCAAATGATACCCTACAGTACAAACCTGAGTGGTGCAACGGGAAATGCCATCCCACTTGTTGTAAGACCCACGGCTATTGTTGGTCCACTCACCGTAGTCCATTCTATTCACAATGTGCAAAAAACTTCAGCATGCAGGACTCATAAGAAACAGGTTAAAGAGATGAGTAGTTTCGAGCTGTGCTCACCCAGCGACCCAGAACGCATGTCCATCAATGTGGTAGGTCTGAACCTTCGTGTCATTGTTCTGAAACACAAGCTCCATGAAGTCCTTGTATGTCGAGTTGATGACAGAAGATCCGATCACTGGCGGTCCATCAGATGGCATAGTTGGGAAGTCAAGTGTGTAGACTTCTTTCTTGCCATAGAGATCCGCAAGCCGCAATGGAGTAGCAGGCGGTGAATAGGAGATGCCGTTCAGCGTAGTTCGTTTTTTGCCATTGATAGCAACAGGTGGCATGTTCCTCAGCTTGTACACTTGGGTCACGGTGATGTCACCATAGTGGAATGATCCTTGAGGATTCGGACGAGCAGCACCAGTGGTCGTATTCATCCTGACAAGCAAAAGGTTTTTTTTTAGGCTGAAGTATGTATGCAACTATGAATACATTATCCATGATTAATGTGCACATTAAAAAAACTAGGTCATGTCTACAAACATTACCACGTGTCCTTACACTTTACCGATTGATGCTACCAGAAGAGGAAACTGATGACTACACAGCTTTACAAAAGTCTTTGTGTTGGTACTGGGAAAAACAGTGTTTTAAATAGCGAGCTATGGCAACTATGAATAGCGACAGACCTCCAAATAAGCTATAGTGGAGCTATAGCAAGCTATAGCGTGTTATTTGTACATGAGACCATTTAGCGGCATTGAGATGAAAAGGCTATAGCGGGGCTTAGCGGGCTATTTAAAACTATGGAAAAAATATACAGTTTCTAACTTCTGTAAGAAAAAAAATCCGGAATGAATGCTCAAGTACAAGGGCAAATTTTTCCTATATGAGTACACAATCGTGATGCAAGAAAGGAGGCCCCTAATTTATTTATATCGAATACATCTTTTTCTCTCAGAATTCGCAAAGCCTAGCATACTTAGTAAACATCTGTACAAGATCAACATCGAACGAAAAGGTGCATAAAAAGATTTTTGACGATAGCCAAAATCCCAAAAGACCATGGAAAGTTAAGGGAGGAGCAAGTAAATCAGAGCTAGATTATTTATTTCATACGAGAGTGCTGCTTAAGTTTAGTTAGGTATAGCAAAACACAGTTTTTCATAAAGTAAACATCATAGCACATGATGGGTCCTGAGAAATGAGATTATTTATATTGGAGGGTCAGCACATGATGGGTCAGCAATTTCTAACATCAGGCTTTTAAAATTCATTTTAGAATTGTGTGAAGAAAAAATTGTGCCGGTGGTCATTTGGTTGGTCAGAGCTTAGGCAAAAAGATAAATAGATTGCTCTCTCTTATGCTTGGTTTGAAATGCCTTAATGTGAGTATATAGGCTCTTTTATAAGAAGTCGCTTATTTTTCACATTCAGAATCCGTAAAGCCAAGCATATTTAGTCAACGTCTCTTGAAGATCAAGGTCGGACCAAAGGTGCACAAAATAAAATTTGAGAGATAGCCAAATGGACATTGAAAGTTAAGGGAAAGTCCATTAAATCATAGTTAGATTAGTTATTTCATGCAAGATTACTTCTTAAGTTTAGTTAGGTGTAGCAAAACACTGTTTTCATAAAGTAAACATCATAGCACATGATGGGTACTTAAGAGCACTGTGATTATTATAAAACAGTCGCACATGATGGGTCAACCATTTCAAACATCATGCTTATAAAAATAAGATCTGAATTGCTCGAAGAGAAAATTAAGCCAGCGATCATTTCGATGGTCAGAGCTTGGGGAAAAAATGGTTATTTTATACAAACCTGATTGACCGTGCCTGATTCATGGAGAAAGTTTTGTCGTACTCATCATTCGGTGGGTCAGGAAGCGGACCAGACGCCTTGCCCTTTGAATTTGAGTAGTGCAAAATGGCAACACCAGTAACCCTGGTCCAGAGCGATTCATTCACGAACCTAGCGCTGGCCACGATGTAGTAGTCAGTGCTTGCATTTTGGTCCATGGTGACCAAAAAGGAGTAGGACTGCCCCACATGGATGTCAAGGTTGGTGAAATTCTGCTTCATCGTGTAGGAGCCCTCAGCCTCCACCATGGCCATGTTGTGGCCCTGGATCCTCAGGTTCAAGCTCGTGGAGACACCCACGTTGTGGACTCGGAAGCGGTACGTTTTGCCTGTTGTGGAGCTGAAGCTGTCAGTTACCACGATTATGGTTCAAATAAATGTGTAGTTGGCGTTGTCATGAAAGTAAGTAGGGATCAATCATCAACCTCACCCATCATATCAGAGAAAAAAGGTAAGATGTTGTACAATTCAGCAGTATAACATAAAAGTGTATTTGCAGCAACAGCATTTAGAAGCATGATTGTTCTGTTATTACCATACCCACAAAAGTTACAGGGAATTCAAAACTAGTAATGCAGTATATGATGATGAAAGTCAGAGAAGCAACCACCCACCTGGCTCAACATTGATGGTCTCATACTCGATCCCAGCCGGGACAAGGGAGTCATTGTACCTATAAGGCCCCTTGCCATTCATCAAGACACCGTCAGGCATCCCTAGCTCTTTCCCATCATCGAGCATCTTCCTCAGGTCCTGCACACAAGACACCACAATCAACACCCTGACTTTCTATCTATCTATCTACCTATCTATCTATCTATCTATCTTTGCAATCAGGTGAACCCCATGGTAGCGTACCGTGTGGTTCTTCTTGTACCAGTCTCCGATGAAGAGCCTGATGTCGCCGTCAGGGGTGTCGAAGGGGACGGAGATGACTGCGCGGTTGTTGACGGTGATGCCCCCGAATCCGCCTGCGGCGCGCTGCATGGAGAGCGGCGGGAAGTAGAAGAAGCTGCCGATCTGGTCCTTGACCTGGAAGTTGTAGGTCCAGTTCCACCCGGGCGGGATGGGGCAGTTGGTGCCGAGGACTCCGTCCTGCCAGCAGTTCTTGCGGTGCTGGATGCCATCCCTGAATCACAAAAAATCAGAGCAAGGCTTTGCTTGTCATCTCACTGAACCCATAACTGTAACTGAGCAGTGAGTGGAGTGGTGAGTGAGTGGTTACCAGGTGATTAGGAGCGGCTCGTCGAGGCTGTTGAGGACGTTGACGGCGACGTTGTAGTTTGTGGTGACGTTGACGACGGGGCCCGGGAACTCCTTGTTGATTGCGATCACCTGAAACGAAAACAAAAAAAAATTCAGAAACACATTCAGGTTCAGGCGTTGAGGGACATCGTTATCAGAGTAATTAATTGCGCCGCGAGGTTAGATCTCGTCGTTGTGGAAGCCGGCGAGAAGAGGACGGACGCGGAGGAGTGGGATCCGGCAGGGCAGGGGCGAGTGGAGGCGGGATAAAATTCGAAACTTTTGGGGAGAGAAGCGGCCGGGACTGGGACTGGGACTGGGACTGGGACTGGGAGGGAGAAAAATTCAAAATCTTTTGGGCCGCAGACGGTTTCCAGAAATCTACTACTCTTCCTTCCTTGGCCCCGAAGGACAGAGGAGGAGGGATAGCGGTAGCAGACAGGCCGCCGAGAAACGCGTGAAGGGAAGTGGTGAGGAGAAATTCCGGATCTTTGTTGACGGCGGCAGGGGAAGCGGACGGGGGCGGAGGTGGTATTGCCGGAAACCTGAATCTGGCGGCGGAGGGGAGGGATTGGGTGGGCGAGGGACGCAAAGCATACGCGGGGAAGCAGATTGGTTGGGGATTGGAAATGAAGATGGAGATAGAGGGGAAGGGAAGGGACCTTTTGCGGGACGCCGAGCGGGGATTTGGTGATGTAGGAGACGTCCCAGTCGAAGTAGGCGGAGGGGTCGGCCGCCCGCGCCGTCTCCGGCCCTGCCAGGAGCGCCGCGGCGAGGAGGCCGAGCAGGAGCAGCGCCGGCGGGGGGCACGGCGCCATTTTCCGCCTTGCGCTTCTCAGTCAGTCCTTCTCTCTTCCTTGTTGAGTCCACCCCCACACTGCTGTGCTGTGCTGTGCTTGTTCTTGGTTTGGATGGATGGATGGATTCTTTTCTTTCTTTCTTCCTTGGCCTCTCTCTTTTTTCCCGGCCGTTTGTCCCTCTCGTCTCGGTATTTGTGTCGGACGGACCGGAGGCGTGCGGGGAGGGAGAAGGAAGAAGGAAGCGAGGCCGGCAAAAATAGAGATGTGGGGGGGAGGGGGTTTGGTTTGGAAGGAGGGTTTTGAGGGGAACGCCAACGGGCAACAGCTGTGAGTGAGACGCGGTGGGGATTGGGATGGATGGGGCGAGACGCGTCGCGATGCATCGACTCGACTGCGCGCGTAGGTGGGTGGTTGGGGCCCACACGCGATCGACGTTCAATGCTAGCCAATCCATCTAATCTATGTATCCCCTCACCATGTGTATGTATGTAGCAGGAGGAGGAAATCATTAAGAACATTCCTAAAGTACCATTAGCAGGGCAATTTTAACCGCGTCGACGCATTTTGTTCACGCGCGTTTACGTCTGCGTTAAAACGATAAAAACGTATCTAAAACGCAGACGCATATGTACTTATCGAAGCAGTTATGTCCGTTCGGTGTCTCTACAGACGCAAAGCTGCGCTGAGTTTGCGCCCGAGCGGACGCGTCGAACGTCCGTGCAGCGTTCTCCCCAACCTCTTCGCGCACGTGCCAACCCCGCTTGATGACGTATGTGGCGTTCTTTTTTTTTTGTAAAACAAACCACGCTATGGTCGAACAAAAAGTGGATAGGTTCGCACGAAGATCAAAACGAACAAAGATCGAACAGATCTGGCATTCGTTTACGTCAAAGCGTTCGAGTTGGCCGTAGGATGATAGGATAGCTAGCACTGGATAGGAGATTTGCGGCATGGGGCAGGTGGGTGCATTACTGTCCTCTCTGCATCTTGCTTTTGCTCTAAAGTAAGTATTCTCTTTGCTCTAAATTAGATGACTTTTATTCATGTATATATCTACATACACATATGAATAAATAGAAATTATCTAATTTAAAACGAAAGAAGTAAAATACTTTAGGCCTCGTTTGATTCACGTGGATTGAAAGGGTTTCTAGAGGTTTAACCCTGCGAGGCCCAGAAACCGCTACAACCCACGTCGGCCCATTTGTTTCGTGTGGTTTCGTTAGCCCAATCCCCCAGAACCCCCTCCTAACCTCTCTGAACCACGCGTTTTCCCAGCCTCGAGGGCACAGGCAGTGAAACGAGAGGACGGACGCTCTCGCCGCCACCGAGACTTGCTCGTGCCCGATGCCAAGGCGGCCGCCGAGGAGCCCACCACCTTCCGCGCCATCTCGGGCGCCGCCCTCTCCGCCAACGTCTCCAGGCTGCTCCCCACCTCCGCGCTCGTCCTACTGCCCAACGACTCCATCGCCTCCTCCAGCTTTGAGAGCTCCGAGTCTTTTGTCGTCGTCCCGCAGTTCTCGTTGGCCCCCATCCCCTCCTCCACGCCCTTCTCCCGCGGCTTCCTCTTCGGCCCCATCGAGACGGCTTCCTCTCAGCCCTCCTCGGCACCGCGCTCCTCTCTGGCTCGCTCTCCGGTGCGGTCGCCTCGACCTAGATGGGTGGAGGTGGAACCAGGCACATCCGTACTTATTGACGTGGTCATGTCCGTTTGGTGTTTCCGTGGACACAAAATTGTGTTGAGTTTGCGCCCGAGCGGACGAACGTCTTTCTCTCCAATCTTTTCGCATCCGCGCCGACCCTGAACGTACTGTAAAACGAACCATGCTATGGTCGAACAAAAAGCGGACATGTGCGCACGATCAAAACGAAATAAAATTAAACAGATATGCCGTTTGTTTACATCGCAGCGTTTGAGTTGGCCGTACTAGTACAAATACAAGGTGAGGATGACGGGATAGCTAGCACTGGATCGGGGAATAGCGGCATGGGACAGGTGGGTGCCACGTATTCTGTCTGGCATTAGTGCCTCTTGCTGCTTGTGCTCCAAAGTAAGTACACTAAGGGGCTGTTTGGTTCCTAACCTAAGATTGCCACACCTAACCTTAGTCATGCAACAATATCTTTGACTTGTGTTTGGTTTATTGTCATACTTATGGCTTTCCATACTTTAGTAGTACTATGGCCATATGTCATAGACTTATTTGTTTGCCACACTTTGCCACACTTTGTGGTGGTCATTTTGCTCATCACACTTTTGTGGCAGCCACACTTTGCCTAAAGTTAGTTGTGGCAACCTTAGTCACAATCCAAACAGCCCCTAAGATGCTCCATCGTTATTAGTATGGTGCAGTACTATAACAATGATAGGAACGTGGACTAGAGTGGGAGGGGTCTCCGTAGAGTAGAGCTACCAAAACGGAATAGGGCAAGTACAATAGTGACTAGTCAGCTGGCTATAAGGAATTAAATAGTATATTTGTGCTTAGTTGGAAGAGAGAGAAAAGAAGAAAGAAGAGAAGCGGGCTACTAATTAGTAGTCAGCTGCAACACGTGCTTCTAGGCACTTTGTGAGATAAACATGTGGGTCATATATTGCTAAAATAGTATTTTTTATAGCTTTTCTATTGTACTTATAAGATTAGCTATAGATGACATGACATCTCCTTATAGCCACGCTCACAAACCAACTCTGCAGTATTTTTTACCTGCTCGGGGAGCACAACCGTTGGGTTCCTCACGCGCTGCCTGGAATAATCTAGGACTAGGACTACATCCAGCAAAGTCTGTCTGATTTGATGCACCCGCCATTTCCCGCGTCGTGGAGATCTTTCTTGGCCGCCGTTTCTGTTTCGCGGCCGCCGGGAGCTGGAGCTGCATGCATCACGTTGTTCATCTTTCAACCAGAGCAAGACTTCCAGGTGTCTTTCTTCCTCAAAACACTTTTGAACCCTGAACCGCTCCACGACCGCCTCATCAAGCTCAAGGTGCCGATTCCGCCTTCCAGCACCTGGATCGTATCTGCTTCACATTGCAATACTACTACCAAACTGTTTGGATTGTTACTAACTTTGGCATAACTAACCTTAGGCAAAGTGTGACAAGATGTGTCAAAAAAAAGTCTATGACATATGAACCATAGTACTAGTAAAATGTGGCAATGAACCAAACATAAGCCAAAGATGTTGTGGCATGACTAAAATTAGGTGTGGCAAGCTTATGCTCGGAACCAAACAACCCCTACAAACCGCCACATGCACATACGTCTAAATCGAGGCGCACGCCAGGAAAAAATAACTTCTCGCTCCCGCGACGCGCCCCGCCCGTGCGCCTCGGGGGCTCAGATCCGCCGCCGGCGCTAGAGCACTCCTCCGTTCGCTCCTCCCCCTCCCCGCCGCCGGTGGGCGTCCGCCGTGCGAAGCCCGTGCGACGCGGGGCGGAGGCGGGGCCTCTCCCCCTCCCCTGTTCGAGGCTTCGATGGCGCGGGTCGGCCTTTGGTGGGGATGCGGAATCCGGCAGCGGCGTTGCCAGTTTTCGTCGGCGGATGTGCTTGGAGGTGGTGGTGCGTTGTAGTGGCGCGGGTGGTGGTGAGCCGCCGCGACCCTGTTGCTGCTGGATCTAGATTTCGTCAGAGGGGGCGTGTAACAGCCCATTTTTCACAAAAAATAAAAATTTTGTTTTCGGTGTGAATTGTTTGATTGTCTGGTTTGTTTGCAGTGTTTGCATTCCCGATTTATCGATCGGCGATTATTTTCCCCCTCTTATCTCGTACCGGACGGAGACCGACCCTTGCCACCCTGACACTCGACCTTTGCTACACCGGGTTTCACCCGATCACCGTCACTAAAACCGCACGAGACCAGCCGCAGCCAACGGAACGAAAAACCCCGTTTAATAATTAAACGGGATATTTTTATAGCGCGCCGGAAAGTGTTTTCGGAAAGGTTCCAACACGAGGTGAACGCCTCCGGCTCGACTCGCTGATCGCGCAGTTCGAAGTTTTACCCGAATCGGAGGTACTGCGGACCCCCGGCGGTCAGAAACGTGAGCACCGCGCGTGCGAGAGAAAAACCGGTGATGTTTTTGCAAACTGCCAGCCACCTGGGCTATATAAAGACCACCACACTCCCACCTCTTTCTAGGGTTTCTCTAGCCACAAATTTGCAGCCACCCCCTCCATTTTGCCCCAAAATACCCCATTTTTCGTCAACCCTAGCTCATGGTCGCTCTCGGCCGTCGATCCGCGAGATGGACGCTCCAGATCGCACCCCCAGCTTTCTCTCTCCAACCTCCTCCGCGCAGCTGCCCGAGCCACCTCCTGCCCACGAAGCCACCGCCGCTGCCGCGCCAGCGCCCCTCCTCCTCTTCTCCTGCCCGCGACCTCCCTCTCCCTCTCACCTCTGCCTCTCCTCTCGCAGGACCTCGCCGGCGAGCCCAGCCGAGAGCGCCGCCGCCCCATGGCGCCATGGCCGGCCACGGCCAAGGTCGAGCCGAGGTCAACGCCGACCCCGTCCTCCACTGCACCACCCCAGCGACCCCCCAAGCCCCGGATCCGAGCCGCGCCGCCCTCCTCCGGCCTCCGCGCTCGCCGCTCCGCCCCGCTCCAGTGGCCGGAGACCACGCCGTCGCCTGCCTCGCTGGGATCGGGAGGCGCCCCGATCCAGCGGCCTCCCCCAACCGCCACCACGACCTGGGCCGGCCTGCTCTGCGTGGCCCAGCGCCAGGCCCGCCAGCCTCCTCCAAGCCCAGGCCGGCCACCTCTCCAGGCCAGATGGGCCACGACCCAGAGGTGAGCGCCCTCCGTTTTTTTTATTTGTTTTTTTTTCTGTTACCTGTTGGGCTCGGCCCAGTTGAGCTAGATTCGGCCCAGTGCATGTTTTTTTTATTTCTGGGCTTTTTATTTATCTGTTATTTGTTGCGATGTGGCGGTAGCTATATCTTTTCACCGGTAGCTCCGATGGAGACGCTTTCTACATGAAAGTTGCTCCGTTTTGCGCGTAGATTATTAAAATGTTGCTTGTTGCCATGTTTGAACTTGTTTACATGTTGTTTACCTGCTAATTACACTGTCTGCCACTGTAAACTGTAACTGCTATAACTTTTTAACCGTTGCTCTGTTTAAAATGTTTCTTATATGTAACCTGACTAGAATTGCATGTAGATTGTGTTTATGTTGTTCTTGCTTGCTAATAAAAATAATAAAATATTGTTTAGGGCAAAACAATACCAAATTCCAATTTTATCGTGGGGTCCGCAATAGTTTGCCATGTGTAGGATTTCACCCCACTTAAATTGACTAGCATAGATAGTTTACTTTGTGCTTCACCTCTTGACATGTTTGTGTGTTATGCCATGCTTGCTTGAGTTGCCATGTTAATAACCGTTGGTTGATCACCTGTAGCTAAACAACTTGAACCATCGTAAAACATGCGGTATCATCGTGTGAGACGAATACTCCACTTAACCTGTTAGTAACCGCTCTCGACGGTAGGTGCGATGTCTCGTGTTGCCTTCTTGTTGATGCTTGCTCGTGTTTGCTTCATAGTAAATAGATGCTTGCTCGTTGATTGCTTTCCAGTGTTTACCGTCTTGTGTGCTTCGCGGGTACCTCTCGGAGACGATGCGAGCTTGCGATCAGCTACACCTTCGGAACCCGACTTATCAACAGGCAAGGACTATACATTATTTATGATCCATTCTATTTTAACCAGCGGTTTGCATGCTAGTCTAGGATAGGTTCGATGTTTGATCCTACCACATGTTTAGAGCCTCTTTCAAACCGATACAGCCATGTCTCCTCCCAGCAAACCTTGTACTGCTATGTTACTATTGCTCGTTGCTCAGCCCCTGCTTAGTATGCATGCTTAGGATGCTACGTTGTTACCCTGTTACTCCTTGGTTTGGGCTATCACATTATTATTGTTGTTGATGATATGATTATTATAATGTTGACTATATTCGACGAAGGATGGAAGGTCTAGGCTATCCCGCCCCGACGCTTTGTTCCATTCGAGTCACCTAGGATCGGAGTTCCGGTATTGGTTTTAAGACTGAGCGTGCCTAACCGCGTGTGGGATTTTATGGGGTCCCCTTTTCTTATCTACCTAGCTTCAAACATTTCAAGTGGTGGCCCAAGCTGATTTACCATTTGAAACCGTGTGTGTGCTGGTCGGCCGCCAGTATTTTTCCAACCAACCCGGACCAGTGAGGACATAGTTCCCTTGCTGTCCCACCTTGTTCGGCTGAGGACCCGGTTTCCCATCTGTGATTAACCGGCTATCCAAACCCGAGACAGACGGTAGAGACCGATTCGAGAGCGCGGCCGGCTTTTGAGTTGGGTGTCGACTCACCGGGGGCCACCCGGATTTGTTCGTTGTTAGTTAGAGGGACTTGTCGTGTCGGATCTCTTGGAACTAAATCATAAAATGGTTGCCTGTGATGGGTAGCAACTGAGAGAGATGGACGTGCGTGCGGAGCCTCGTAATGGGCAGTTGGTACACCCCTGCAGGGTTAAATCTTTTCGAGAAGCCGTGTCCACGGTTATGGACGACTTGAGACCTACTCCTTGTTCATAAACAACAACAACTGAGATAATCTTAATATAACTTGATCAACGTGTGTGTGTGCCTTGATTGCTTCTTCTTCGTCGGGATGCGAAGAGGAGGACAAGGATAGGATATGTGTTATGTTTGCGTAGTAGTTGATAGCAAGACTTGTTGGAGGCGATTCCTCATCGAATGCTTGGCTTCTTATCTTACTCTCTATATCGTTAGCCACTTCATAAATGCTAGTGCGGCAGCAACCTCACCACTTATCCCTTCCTTACCGTAAACTACTAGTTGTCCTAGAATACGAGTGATGAAGTCCTTGCTGGGTCAGATGACCACTACAGTTGGATGCTGAGTACCTCTGTACTCATGATACTACCCCCAAACTCTTTTCAGGGTTCTTGATCGACAACAGGTATGGTGATCGACGTTTCACGTGGAGACTCGACGACGACTAGTTAGACGGATCCCGACGGAGGGCCTGGACCCGTGTGGTTATGGGGATCGATGTTTTTCTCTTTGCCACTAGGCATTTGCTTGTAGTCTGTACTCATACATGTATCTTCCGTTGTTGTATTGTATTTGAGGCAGTTGTATGCCGATTGTATGAGGTCTTATATCCTTGTATCTGTAATGTTGTGATATCATGTTGGAAATCCAGGGCATATGGCTTTATCATATTTCGCGGTGGGGCCGATATGTGCTTCGTCCCCTGATCTGGGTGGAAACACCTAGATCTGGAACAGTACCGCCTGGGCCTTACAGGGCGGCTGGTGGTGCTCGCCTCGGCTCAGATCTAGGGGCGCAACAGGGAGTTCGGCCTGGGCGGCGGCCGCGACCTCACGTCGCGTGGTCCTGTTGTCTGATGCTGGGCATCGTGGGCGTTGTGCCGGTGGGTCTGCCCGCTGGCGTGGGTAATGGTGGTGGTGGTGGCCATGTCTTCCGGCTGAGGGTGTTCTGTTGGAAATATGCCCTAGAGGCAATAATAAAATGTTATTATATATATATATATATTTCCACGTTCGTAATTAATGTTTATATTTCCGTGCTATAATTGCAATGACCCTGACTGTGAGATTTAGAAGAACACTCATTTGCATGTGTGGAAATGAAAACACCAAGAGTTCCTGGTTTAACCTCTAAGACCCGCTCATGTGCTAACTGATGGCGCGAGAGTTGACGGGTGTAGTCTTCTCGCCCTTCGTTGGTGAGCCCCAAGTGGAAGGCGTGATGAAGCACAACATTAAATTTCCCTCGGTAAAGATACCAAGGTTTGTCTCCAGTAGGACTCCAGAGATGATAATTAGGTGTCAGCGGCGCAACTGACGCGGACCTGCACACACACACAAATAACTTTGTTCCCAACGAAGTTCAGAGAGGTTGTCAATCCCTCCGGTCTTGTTGTTCACAAAGGATCAAACACAAGGGATAATCATAGCAAGTGAAAGTAAAAGCAGAAAAGTAAATGATCGTGGAAACAACAATGAGGATATGGACCAGGATACGTGATGTTCACTAGTGATGTCTCTCTCCCAAAAGACGATAAAACTGCTATGCGAGGTAAACAAATTACAAAAGGGAAATTGACAGGATTATGAACGCACCGCAATGCTAACTAAGCTACAAAAAAAAGAAAGAGGCTCAAAAGCACGGGCAGTACGCCAAAATAAGTAGACCGAAATCCAACAGCATCTACTACTAATCATCCACCTTGAGATATCTATCCAGAACATCTCGCTGGTATTAAGTTGCGAGCCCCACCCAAAGTGTAAACCCAAAGCAACAGACAACTACATTAAAAAGCACTTTGCGTAAGGTAAACAATCCTTGCAACCGCGGTTACAAGCACCGTTGTTTTCCCCCTTGTGGCAACAACACATACCCTAGACTCATGTTTCTGTCACTCAAGCGTGTCACCGGGGGCATGAACCCCCAATCGAGCATAATGTTCCCTCTTGGGGTTACTACCTACTACTTGGCCAAAGCAATAAACATCAACGGAGAACATGCAAGAATTACTTAGGAACAAAAATATAAGAGATAAAACCAAATATATTACTCAATCACAATCTGAACATAATCTCATAATCCATCAGATCCCATCAAACTCAGCATAGCAACAGCAGAAAGAGTACAAAAGTGTCTCGATCATGTAGGGCAGCTCACGAGGTCTAAACCATGAAGAACAAAGAGGGGAGGAGAACATCACATAGCTACTGATCACGGACCCATGGTCCAAGGAAAACTAGTCACGAGACATCCGGGGAGCATCCATGGTGGAGAGGAGACTCCCGGAGGTCGGCCCTCCCTCCGGCAGGGTGCCGGGAAGAGGTCTTCTGGTGCTCCCGATCTCGGAAGCGCGGCGGCGGCGGAGCAGAGGAGAGATCGCGAAAAAGGGTTTTGTCCCCGGAAGTTTCCCGTGACGGAGAATATATATAGGCGAAGGGGGCAGCCAGAGGTGGACCAGGGGCCCCAGACGCCCCCCTGGCGCTGCCAGGGGTGGGGCCGCGCCGGGTGGCCTCCTGGGCCACACCTGGCTCCCCTCTGGCCCCACTCAGGCTCTTCGCGAAGCTTCCTGTACGCTGATTTTTCCTATATTTTTCCCGGAATTTTTCTGGCACTTTTTATATGGGGGAAAACTGAAATAGAAAAACAGCAGAAAACAGGAACTGTCACTGTGGTGCACTGAGTTAATAGGTTAGTCCAAATATGATCAAAAGTGTATGAAAGTGTATCTAGATCATAGCAATATCACACAAAATATGC
Source organism: Bromus sterilis (assembly GCA_950022295.1). Lineage (NCBI taxonomy): Eukaryota > Viridiplantae > Streptophyta > Magnoliopsida > Poales > Poaceae > Bromus > Bromus sterilis. The sequence goes on from OX465598.1 coordinate 377,240,421, forward strand.
ATGGAGCAAGCAGAAATTATAGATACGTTTTGGACGTATCACTAACTGATTATTATGTTTTCTTAATCATGGACATTGTTTTTGTAACAAGGTTGTCAGTAGCAATGAGAACATATTGTTAGCAGAACAATGATGTTGAACCGACTCCAGTATTGAATGATATACTTAGAGATCACATCGTAACAACGTTATAAGTCATATCATGAAATGTTATCATATACGTAATTTCTTAGACCATGAGAGTATCGAATTGCTTCACGCAGAAAGATGTACTTTGGTTCTTAGATGAATCTTCCTGTTACTGGGAAGTAGTAAAATAAGTTCTGGGTACATCGGATAGTGTGTCTAGCAATTGTGATAGTTCAAGACTGGGATTTGCTCCTTCACGATGAAGAAGATATTCACTTCGGGCTCACTCACTATAACGGTATCCATTATAGTCTGGCCAGACGCATTGTGATATATCGCGAAGCAAAGCGAATTGTACATGACTAAACATAATGGTCCACTCGAAGTTTCTTCGTGTATGTGCGGGAGTCAACATGGGTGTACATGGCTCCGCTGTTGATTATTGGTTATTGACAAAAAGCTGTTGACCTATTGGTTTGGGAGGGTTTTGAGGGACGCCAACGGGCAACAACTGTGAGTTGAGTGAGAGAGCCGGCGCTGACAGTGCGAGACGCGTCGCGATGCATCGGCTGCGCGTAGGTGGGTGGGGACCACGCGATCGGCGTTCAATGCTAGCCAATCTACTATGTATCCCCCCTCACCATGTGTTGTAGCAGGAGGTGGAAATCATTAAGAAAATTCCTAAAATACAACTCCAATGCACCGACCTATTTTGTCCACGCGCGTTTGCGTTTGCGTCTGCGTCAAAACGGTAAAAACGCGTCTAAAATGCAGACGCATCCGTACTTTATTGAAGCGATCATGTCCGTTCGGTGTTTCCGTGGACGCAAAACTGCGATGAGTTTGCGCCCGAGCGGACGCGTTGAACATCCGTGCGGCGTTCTCATCAACCTCTTGGCGCCTGCGCCGACCCTGCTTTATAAAGTAAGTGGCGTCTTTTTTTGTAAAACAAATGCACAAAACGACCATGATATGGTCGAACAAAAAGTGAACAGGTGCGAATGATCATAACGAACAAAGATCGAACAGATCTGACGTTGGTTTACGTCGGAGCGTTGGAGTTGACCGTACTAGTACAAATACAAGGTCAGGATGATAGGATAGCTAGCACTGGATCGAAGATTTGCGGCATGCGGCATGGGGCAGGTGGGTGCATTTGTGTCCTTTCTGCATCTTGCTTTTGATCCAAAGTAAGTACTTCCTTCGTTTTAAATTAAATAATTTCTATTTTAAATAAAAATTATTTAATTTAAAACGGAAGGTATAAAATACTTTAGTGTTAGTATGGTGCAGTACGGTCAACTCCAACGCTCCTGAAACACAATGAAATGTTAGGAGTAGGACACAATGATATGATAGGAACGTGGACCAGAGTGGGAGGGATCTCCGTAGAGCTACCAAAACGGATAAGATAACGCCCCAACCAACTCTGCAGCTTTTACCTGCTCGGGGAAGGCGCGCCCGCCCGCGCATTCAAATGCGAGTAAAATGCATCTATGGTCCTTAAACTTGGTGGCGATGTCCATAATGATCCTTAAACTTAGGATATGCTTCAATACAGTCCTAGAACTTGACTATACCGTTTAAATATGGTCCTTAAACTTAGCGAACCAGTCCTGTGATACTTTTTACATACGTTCGATGTACACTACGATTTTGTTTTCTGCAAAAACTACATTTTTATTTCATTGCATAAAAGAACTGAAGTTTGAAAATGAAAACTTCAAACTTGGTGGCGATGTCCATAATGATCCTTAAACTTAGGATATGCTTCAATACAGTCCTAGAACTTGACTATACCGTTTAAATATGGTCCTTAAACTTGGCGAACCAGTCCTGTGATACTTTTTACATACGTTCGATGTACACTACGATTTTGTTTTCTGCAAAAACTACATTTTTATTTCATTGCATAAAAGAACTGAAGTTTGAAAATGAAAACTTCAAACTTGGTGGCGATGTCCATAATGATCCTTAAACTTAGGATATGCTTCAATACAGTCCTAGAACTTGACTATACCGTTTAAATATGGTCCTTAAACTTGGCGAACCAGTCATGTGATACTTTTTACATACGTTCGATGTACACTACGATTTTGTTTTCTGCAAAAACTACATTTTTATTTCATTGCATAAAAGAACTGAAGTTTGAAAATGAAAACTTCAAACTTGGTGGCGATGTCCATAATGATCCTTAAACTTAGGATATGCTTCAATACAGTCCTAGAACTTGACTATACCGTTTAAATATGGTCCTTAAACTTGGCGAACCAGTCATGTGATACTTTTTACATACGTTCGATGTACACTACGATTTTGTTTTCTGCAAAAACTGCATTTTTATTTCATTGCATAAAAGAACTGAAGTTTGAAAATGAAAACTAGTTCTATTTTGGTGCATCGAACTTAAGACCTCCAGATCGCACGTTGCTAACGCACACAATGCTAGCCACCAAGCCACACAACGCTTGGGGAATCTTTTTGAGCCGTAATATATACATTCGTTCTAGTATACCTCTTCAAACGATTTAGGAAAAGATATGAAAGAGAAAATAAGTTGCCATACAACATAGAGAAAATGTTAAATATGTTTTATGATTTTTTTTCTTGTACATTAAAAGATTGTAAACATGTTTCAGGAAATGGTTAGCGTGTATTAACAAAATTCCAAACATTCAAAAAATTGGCAGCATACACTAAGAAAAATGTACAACCTGTATTAAAAATTATTATGTAAATTTATGTATCTTTAGTGAGGGCCAAAAGAACGCACAAATATAATGATTTTCTTTGTATTCTTAAAATACACAATTACTAAAAAATGTCACTGTATTTTGAAATCCGTTCAACCTGTACTAAAAACTATTTTTTCATAATAATAAATTCTAGAAATGTAATAAAACGTATTAAACATGCTTGTATAAATGGAAGATTTATTTTACACTATATGTTTTGAATACACATAGTTTTTTGAAGAAAAAAAACACATTCAGAATTTTGAAAACCCAAATTAACTCACATACACACATCCATCCACATCACACAGATCTTACATTCTTAAGAAGTTGCTCCCCACTACTACCAATTCTCTCAACATGCACACACTTCACTCATCATGCATGCCACATCATCCTCCATTAGCATATTTCTCTCAACTTGCAAGCATGTCACCTCATCATCCAACATGTATGAGAAGATCCAACTCAATATGCCACTATGCATAATAAAAACGCACATGCAATATGCATGCATGGGAATTTTTATTTTATTATGATATTTATATTAAATCCATATATTATTTCAAAAGTTATTGTTTCAAATATACATGCTTCATTTAACCAAACATTTTCACTGAAATATTTTGCAAAAAAGTTCCGCAACACGTGAACTACATGCATGTGTGTGGGGGCACCTGCTCCGTTCGCCCAAAACGTACGTGCACTGGCGCGATTAAGAATTTGGAATATATACTCCGGCTCACAATTTTAAGCCAAGCAGCTTGTTTGTCATGACGGTTAGCTTAGAGCATCTCCACTCGCGCCCCCAAGCGCCTCCCCAAAAGCCTTCGGAACCACTTTTTACGTCCGAACCAGCGAAAAATCGTCCACTCGCGTCCCCAAGAGGCCCCCAAAAGCTGAAATAGCGCCGGCGATCCCAAGAGACCCCCAGATGGGGGTCTTGGGGGCGCCGGATGAAACTATAGCCTATCATGTGCTTACATGTGTCATTTTTCTTCCAAAATAGCGCCGGTATTTGCGTCCTTGGACCGAATATGCGCCGGCTTGGGGGGCCGCGGCTGGGGGACCGACCGTCCCAAGACGGTTTCGCCGCCCAAATGGCCCCCAAGCGGCGCTAAAATAGCGCCGAAATCCGGCTTGGGGGGCCGAACGGCTGGAGATGCCCTTAAGTGCACTGGGGCACCCTGCGTGAATTCTTAAGTTCGATCCACTAGGTTACCATTTTAGAATCAGTTTTTCGTTCCGATTCTGACACGTATGTTTCACATTTCCATCTTTCGGTTTTTTATTGTAATTAAATAAAACCGCAAGCGGTCTTCTACAAAAAAAGGGGCTTTCTGAAATAAAACTTCGTACCGTCCACAAACGTATGCTAGATGTATCCAGGACCGGTTCGCCGAGTTTAAGGATCGTATTGAAGCCGTATTTTCAAGTTCCAGGACCATATTGATGCAGTTTCTAAGTTCGAGCACCATTATAAACATCGCCTTTATGTTTAAGGATCATCTATGCATTTTACTCTTCAAATGCAGAGGGATACCCTTGTTGGAATCTACATCCCCCGCAAAGTCTGATGCACCACGCCCGCCATTTCGCCCATGCAACGTTACACAAAACCCTCGGCGGTCCCCTAAAAAAAACTCGGCAACCCCTATGATCGAACTCATTCATCGCGTCGTCGAGATCGAGGCAACAATGCCTTCCTTCCTCAACACTTTTGAAACCTTAACCCGGGCCATCGCACTCTACTACCGCCTCATCGAGCTCGAGGGTGTTGGGTACCCCCTACGAGTTGTGGCACGCTCAAGGTGCCAATTTCGCTTTCCAATACCTTGGTGTTCTCTGTGTTGTGTCGATCACATCTCCCTCGCATTTCAATACTACAAACCGCCATGTGCACATATGTCTAAATCGAGGCGCACGATGCCCACGGACTTGTTGTGTTATCTGCATGATCGACATTCATAGGGATTGTCGACATGAAAGCTTCAAATCATCACTCTCCGCGATCGTTGCTAACCACGGACAAGTATAACCCTACTCGTAGACATCCCCTATGTTGCCCCTGACACGTCGCTACGACGGAAGCGGTCAAGCCATGATTGAGGCGACGATGTCCGCTGTCATGTCACTGACGTCCTCACACACTACCCCTCTCTCTTATCGGAATGATCTTCTGTCCCAAACCAGCAACGCAGTAGCCACCCCCTTCTTCCCAAACACACTAACAATCCACTAAAAAACACAATAAGAAGCACAACGCGTCGCTCGTCTTGCTTTCCAGGAGAATTCCAACTACGTTGACATGACCACCAAAGTTGTCATGGCTTGCCAAAGAAATTTCATATGAACAGAGCCTCTCCTTAACTGGTCGCAGCCATTGCCTCGTGTAGCCTCATTTCATGGGCTACTGCCCCAGAGGACGATCCAGAAATATTGCTTGTCATTGCTGCAACTTGTGCTGCATCAAACGCTAAGGGTGCCACCCTTGCCTCGATGAACATCGAAGACCTGTGAAGCACTCATGGTACCTCGCCGCCTGAAGTCGTCGCTGCCATCATCTGCCACACGCGGCGGAAACAAAGGAGACGAGCAGTTAGGGTTCGATCCACGGTCTCATTCAGCTGAAAACGGCGCGGCCGAGATGTATTAGTCCTAGTCAGCGGTCGACACACGTCTTCGCGCCACGCTAGCACCTGACAAGCGGGTCCTGCTCATTAGATTTTCCGTAAAAAATTCATTAACTGTGGATCAATCTTTTTTTGTCGTCTGCTCCAAATTTGTTACTGATTTGCAGAAAACATAAGTTGATACCATTTCGTAACCCTAACTCCAGTTGTGGTAAATAGATCTGCTAAACAATGGGACGTGGAGATATTTCAAAGGCTAAGACTGCACGTGTGATCACACATCACATAATTGTGAAGGATGAGAGTGAGGCAGTTTGCTAGGATCCGGATTTTTAACAGATGGATGATCACGCCCGACTTACATAGCAGAATTGGGCCGTGTTTGAGTAATGTCTTCAAATGCATTATCATATTCACAATGAAGACTCTTATACCCATCTTTAGAATGATTTGATAGTGGTTATTCATGTGTGTGTCCAATTAAATTACACATTTCAAACCTTTACATTTGAATTGTAAGTTTTGCATTCAAATTTTGTTACTACGTTATTACGTATCTTTTGCATTCAAATTTTGTGACTACGTTAATACGTATATTTCAGTTATTGGTACGTTATACTATATATATATTTTATCATATGTATCATTCAAAGTATGAATTTTTTGAGAAAGCCAACATTTAAACGGATATGATTGAATGTTGGCGTTTCATCAATTTTTTATGGCACGTGATGAGATTTGTTGTTTGAGAATGTGGGCTGGAAATACCTTTATCAGCGGACGCCTCGAGAAGAAAACACGGCGTGGAGGAGGAGTATTGTTTTGTGCGGCGTACCCTGGTTCTCGCCGGGTATTCTGCCGCTAATTCAGCAGGGTTCACAATGCCACTGGCGAGCATAAGTTTGAGCGACGAAAAGGAGACTTATTTCGTGATACAGTACATTTGGTGCTTAATTAATTCGTTGTACCTTGGCCGTGGTATATACAGGGTCAGGGTGCATGTAGCTGTACCTTTGACCATTTGTGAGCAGACAGTAGCTAGTACAGTACGCACTCCTATTTTCAGCAGCAGGTTGCTTCCCTTGGTTGCACATTCCTCCTTGTTTATTTGACCTAGTAGATCTAGATTGATGGACCATGGATCGGATACACCAAACCTAACCTCACCTGACCTCTGACAATGTCTATCCATCACATCACATGCGGATGGAGTACGTACCCACACCGCATTTTTAGGGTAGCAGGCCATTATTGTTACCTGCATTTTGTGGCTGGCTCAAAGTATCATCCCTCAAGTTTCTTCATCAGTAGGTATCTCTGCTGCCACTTTTGTCAAACCGTCAGCATCATAGTACTTAGTTACTTACTCCCTCCGTTCCACAATGTAAAATCTTTTGGTAAGGACAAATAAAAATGAGAACCTATAGGGGGAAGCCCACAGTTATAATATTAAGATAGACCTCACCTTCCGTTCTAAAAAAAGATAGAGTCCATTTTAATGAGAATACCACAAATTCATTTCGGACGGGACTCAAATCATGGTCGGCTGGGTTGCACCGCTATGCTACTACCTAGTTCTCGAAACGTTTTGGTAAGCTAAACTAGCTTACAAAAACATTTTATATTACAGAACAGAGATAGTATAAGGTAGCAAAGCACATAGACGCCAAGAGAAAAGGGAGGCAGAGAGAAACCCGGCATGGACGTCAATTCATACATAATTCAGATATGACCTAGACTTGGTGAGAACATGGGATGCAACACTGACTCGTGCGTGATTCAGGGCGCTCTTCACTCTCTCACGAGCATCTGGGTTTGGTTTCAGACAGGATTCTGCGGACCGGCCTGTTCGTTTTGCTTTGCTCAAACCTGCTAAGCTAAACATTTTCTCCTCCCTCCTCTTGGAGAAGACAAGACAAACATGGTTGTAGCGTGGAGTGGTCGTAGTGGCGGAGACAGGGGGGACTGGCAGGGGCCTGGCTCCCCCTAACAACATGGATTTGCTGCATATTTGTTAATGAACAGTGGAAAATTAGTGATGATTTGCTGCTAAAAACATGTTTTCAATGGTTTGGCCCTCCCCAACTAGTTTAATGAGCACTTGGCCCTCCTGATCGAATTTTTCTAGCTCCGCCACTGAGTGGTCGGACCTCGGCGTATCAGTTGGGTTAGAGCATCTCCAACCGTTTGGCCTTTCAGAGGCGATTCTCCGGCGATTTTATCGCCACTTGGGAGTGCGTCGACGAAAGTTTTGTCTTGGGCCGATTTGTTTTCCAGTCGCATACCCATGGGCGGGGCGAGTAAAAAAAATTCAAACGGCGAAACTTAACCAAATTTACTCGATTTGAGCGAAATATAGGCAAGTTCATAGATGTTTGGGCGAAATATAGACGACTTCATAAATCTCGGTGGTGGAGTCGCCGCCGTCGTCATCGCTCAGCGTCTGGTCCTTCGGCGCGGCGCTGTTGCGGTTGTATCCTACGTCGTCCTCCTCCTCCTCATCCTCGGCGGCACTAAAAGAGCGCAAGGCCGAGGAGGTCCCCGTCTCCATTCGGCACGGCAACCATGACACAGCGGGGCAATCAGGACGGGTTGTTGCCACCGGTGAGGGGAATTGCCCTGTGAGGAACAAACGGAGGAAGAATGAGAGGAACAAGGATCCTTTCTTCCTCCATTTCTTCCCTACAAGGCAGTTGTCCTCTTTTTGAGCATCGTCCTCGCGTTCTTGGGCGAGAGAGGGAGCGCATGTGAGAGCGAGAGAGAACTGTGCGGCGAACGGTGTTGTGGGTGGCATTTTATAGCGTCGATATGGCGGGAAGGGTGTGGGCGCGTGGAGCGAAAGGGCGGGAACACGCGGCGGCGACGGCCATTAGTGCGCCGCGTGGCCGAGTGGACTGCTCGGCGGGAGCATTGATTTGCGTGTAAAGACTGACCGACGGCAGGTCTGATTTGCACGACAAGGCCGAGACGAAAAGATGAGATCGACGAAACAATGAAGTCGCTGACTCGGCGGATCCACTAGCGTCTTAACGTCATTTTATTTTGCCCGGCGCCCATAGGCTTCTGGGATGCGACTGGGCGAAAAAATGGTGTACTTATTGTAGCACGAAAATGGTGGTTTGACCAGGACAGATATACTACGTATAGTACGTAAACCTGACCATGACCTTTGTATGTTCAGTCACATGCGGCTCCATGGATCGATCGACAGACAGTAACATGCATGTGGTCAGGTGAGTACACATTGATACCCATCCAATTGGCTGGCGCAGCAACGTTTCAACGGTGTCGACAGACAGTTTGCCATTGGTGGATCAACCAAGAAAATTAAAACGGAAGTGACGGTGGGGTTCCAATTCAGATTTCAGACCGGCTATCCTGCAGCCTGTCGCCGTGACTCCCGCGATTCGTTTCCGGAGCTGTTTTTCAGCGGATGTGTTCCCCTTCGTTTCTAAGAAAAAACAGCATTCTATCCGTAGTTCTTCTTTTTCATTCTGTACGTTTTTTTTTCTAGAGATAGAAATCATGCCTTCCACTCACTCACTCACTCAGTGTGTCCAACGAAATTGCAAGCTGGCCGCGCACCTAGGCTGTAGGCCCATGAAGCAAGGGATGGTTTTTCAAGAGTCCTATTTCTAGAAAAACTCCTATTGACAGACCCCTCCCCCCTCCCCCTCCCGTGTCGACCGGGGGGAACCCTAGTTCTCCGCCGCCGCCTTCCCCCTCCCCTCCCCCGCTCCTTTCGCCGCCGCCATGGGGCTCGACCGGGCAAAGCGCAGTCGAAGCCGTCGGCGGAGGGGCCTCTCTTCCTCCTCGTGTGGGGCACTGCGGCGGGGCGGCCTCCCTCCGCAAGGATGGCGCACGGGCGTGGGGTGCGCCGGGGGGGCGACAACTCCCAGCGGCCCTTCTCGACGGCGGGGCGCGGGTGGGCTGTGGCCTGGAGGGCTGCGCGGTGGCGGCCGGAGGCGGGCGCCCCTGCCCGATCTGGATCCCGGTGGGGGTCGGCGTGGCAGCGGGCCTCGGGCTGCGGAGGCGCGCCTGACGATGGGTTGCGGCGGTGCCCCGGGTGCCGTGACGTGAGGCGACCGTCCGGTGTCGTCGGTGGTGGGCGCCCGGGGCGGCGATGGTGCTGCCCGGGCGGCTCGGGCCGGGGCCCTTTCGGCAGCGGGTGGTGGTGTGTGCCCGGCGGCGCGACGATGGGTCTGGGCGGTGGTCGGCTTGTCGATAGGGGTCTTGCCGGACTAACCTGCGGGGCGGCGCGGGCCGAGGGCGGCTTCTGTGGTGGTGCGTGCCTGCGCTACGACGGCTAGATCTGGCCGGCAGGGGACGCGGGCTTCGGTGGCGCGGTTCGAAGGCGGAGTTGGTGGGGCGGGATGGTGCTGGATGCGGCGGCGTGGCGGCTGCGGTCCGGCTGGCAGCGCGGGGCGGTGGTACGGCAGCCTCCTTCTCCCAGGACTAGGCCGGGTGCTTGGTCCTAGGGTTTTTGCTCGGGCAGGCCGGACCTGGGCCCGGGGCAGATCGGGGTCGTTCCCCAGGTAGGAGTTGCTGGTCTTGGCCTGGGGTGCCTCCGTGGACGGGCCGTCACGGGGGTGGTGTGCGGTGGCGGTGGCCTGACACTACTATCAGGCCTATTGATCGGTGCCTTGACCTCGGTTTGGCATTGTGCGAGCTCCAGGTGGGCTTGACGGCGGCCGTCGGCAGTCTTATGATTGTGTCCCCTAGCTCCAGGAGGGCTTACTGGGGATGCAGGCGTCGACGCCTCCCACAGTAAGTGGGAGAGTCACCCAGATTCGAGGACTGATGCGGGCACTGAGTGGACAATGAGCTCTACTCGTCCGACCGGAGTTGAAGCGTCGTGAGGTGGAGGGTGGCAGTGTCTTGGGGCAGGGATGCCGGGGCGGCGGCACTGGATGGTGGGCCACATGGTTGGTTTCCGGCAGGCACCATAGTGGTGGTGGTGGCTCCTCCCGGTTGTATGGGCAACGGGTGGCGGAGTGGCGGGTAGCTCGGGCTTTCACTCTCCAGTAGGGTGATGCCCTGATCCGGATCTGGGAACTAGACTTCATCGCGCTCTCCCTAGCGGCATCGGTGGCACGGGTGAGTTGCCGAGTGAGAGCTCTGTGTCTTGGCACCGGTGGCAGCGACACCCGTGCGTGCCGCTCTCTTCCTGAAGACGTCGTCGTGGTTCTTCTCCTCATGTCAAGGCTCCGGGTGAAGACCCTTGTCCATCTGGACTCGGCAGCGGCGACACTCTGCTCCGTTCTCCCTCTTAAGGGCGTTGTTGTGGAGCTTAGGCGCGTTAGGATGTAGCGTGAGGTTGTGTGTAGTTCTGTCGATGCCGTCTGCTGGTCGCGTAGGTGCACCGCTTATCTCAGGATCGGCTTTGCAAGAGGGTTACCTCACCACCTTGTATCGTTTGGCCGTGTACCTTGGTTCGTTTCCTTTATCTATAAAGGGAGACGAAAGCCTACTTTCTGAACTGAGAGTCCTATTTCTAAGCATTAGAGGCTGGGAAGCAACCAATCAACGAGTACTTTTAAGACTGAGTGTTTGTCATGTGTCGTCCGCTAAATGCTTCCTCATGATTAAAAAAAAAGAATTTTTAGGGTTTACATGATTTTTTGGGTTCCCGCTTGGGGTTTCCATAGATTTTTGAGGAAAAAAATTTGCGCGGAAAATGCAAAGTACTTTTTTGTGCTTTCACAATAGATGATTTAAATCATCTGAAAACACAGCTTACTTTCTTGAATTGTGCCTCCCATACAAGAAAAGAAGGTATTTCTTTTTCATGAGAGAAAAACACATTTGTTTTGGTTTCAATGAGAGGCAAATATTTGCATCTTTCGAAGACACAGGTTTGCTTTTGCGAGAAGCATATTTGTGCATCCCGCAGAGGGGTAAAGTAAAAATAAGTGTTCCTGGCTACGGTTTTTTGTACAAAAAAATTTCATCGAAATCTATTAACATGGGATATATTTTCGAAGATCTCGACGTTAGGACTCAACAGTGAAAATGATTTAAGATTTGGACATACGACTCAAAAAATAAAATGTTGTGAAATGAATTATGTAAACTTCCAATTTGCGATAAGTTTTTTGGAAAGATAAGTCGTGCGCATGCGGTGCGTTGCCGGCTTGCCGCGAAGATGAAAGGAGGGTGATACCATACTGGGCTGCCCCATCACACCACGGGCCAAGAGGGTCAAGCCTTCTTTTTTCCCTTTAGTTACATGTTGTTTTTCTTTTTCAATTTAGTTATATTTCAAAATATTGTAAAGAAAAATTTCAAAAAGGTTCATCAAGTTCAAATATTATTAAGTGTGTATAGAAACATGTTTCTCAAGCAAATGAAAAATGTATACAACAGAAATATAATGTATATGAAAAAAGCTAATCATAAGTTTACAAAAAAGTTAAAAATGTTGAATGTGTATAGTTTTTTACTCTAAAATGTGTATAAAATAATAAATATGTATGAAAAATAATGATCATATATTAAAAAAAGGATAAATATGTATGCGAAAAATGTTGATCATTTCTTAAAAGTTATTAAATATATAATGTTCATCATGTGTTTGAAAATGTATAGACAAAATATACGTTGTGTATAAAAAATGTTGATTACGCCTTTATAAATTTTTCAATATGTATGAAGAAAAAGGTTGATCATTTACAAAAACTTATATAGAAATCTGTTTATGAATTTGTTTTGATCCGCTATAGGAAAAAATCTAAATTTTTGTGAAGAAAATGTTGATCATGTATATAAATTCAATTGATCATGGATTTAACAAATATGAATAATCTATTTGGAAAACTTTTACAGGTATAGGAAAAAAATATTATTATTCAAAAAAATGTAAATCATGTATGAAAAATATCGATCATATAATAAAAATGTTAAACATGCACGAAGAAATATTTAACAACTGTAGAAAAATAAGCATATAAATAGAAACAAAAAATCCGAAAAGAGAACACAAAGAAAAGTAAAATTTGGAAAAGAAAATTAATAATGAAAAAAATATTAAAAAAATACGTTGACTAAATAAAGAAAAGAAAAAGGAAAAAACAGTATAAAGACGCAATGTAAAAAATTTAGCTAGGTAATATAGACAGTCTGTTAAGATCCTTTGATCTCCCTTCATGCGAGATATAGCTTCCGCGTCTACCACTGGTTTAGAAATTGACATTCGCACAAATATTTCAAAAAGATTAATCAAGTTTCAGATATTATTAAATGTTTACATAAATATGTATCTTATGCAAGTGAAAAATTTATACGAAACAAATACAATGTATATAAAAAAGCCGATCTTGCATTTACAAAAAAGTTAAATCGTATGACAAACGATGAATAAATAGATAATATAGAGAAAACAAAAAGGAAAAAAAATGACAAACTAGGTAGATAAAACGGTGAAACAACGACGACTCAAGGGTCGGGGTCGTAGCGGGTTCACGCCGCTCTGTACTCCCCCATGGCGAAGTCTTACGCCGTCTGGGCCTCGACTGGGCGTCTGGCTGCGCCATCTTCTCCGCGAATGATGATGCTGGTGGCGTCGCGAAGAACATCATTGATGACGCGAAGTGCGTTGGTGTATAATCAGAGGCAACAGTAAAGCTGGACGAACCACACACAAGCGCGGTCGGATGCCTCGTCACTACCGCCGTAGAAGAACAGAAACCGGGCCGGACGGAGTGACCGAATCTTCCACCATGGCCATGATCTACGCCGGAGGTGGTCACCATGGAATTGCTCGCCGAAGTTGGAGGAGCGCTACGGTGGAGAAAAGAGATTGCGACAGCGGCCCGGGGATGGTATGTGAGATGATAATCTTAAAGCTCCCCCCAGCCGTAGATATAGCGATCAATGCGGACCGCCCAGAAAAACTTTATGGGCCGCAAACAATATGGCTGTTATGACATAGAAAAATGCCCGTCCACCAAAAAATCCGTTTATATACGGGCCGGTAATGGGATGGCAGATCTGCTAAAGTAGCTCTAAAACTTTCGCTCGGTTGCGCTCGCACGTTCAGTAGCCACCTCGGTTATTGATATGTAGTTGAAAAACAATTGCTTCCATTTTGAAAAAAAGCATCGATTTGAAAAAATAAATATATAAGTCATGAAGGGACACCGGATTTTTGAGGAAAAGCATGGGAATTTAGAAAAACCATGAATTTGAAAGACTTCATGAATTAATTTGTTTCTGCAATTTTTTATTAGTTATGGCGTGTATGCAAAAGTTTGATGAATTTAAAATATATATATAATTAAAAAGTGAACACATTATAAAACAAATCAAAAAATTACATCAAACATGACAATAATAGAACAAAAATCTGAAAAAATAATGTTAACACCTTATAAAAGCTGCACAAAAACTACCAGAATCTTCACAAAACAGGATGGGACTCCCTCCGTCCCACAATTTAAGACGTTATTGTAAGCTAAACTAGATTGAAAGAACATCATCTATTATGAAACAGAGGTAGTAAATGGTTTTATGAGTCGAGTGCATGTGTTTATGTAAACAGAAAATACAATCTTATACGGGCAGGCCCATTTTTACATAGGTGTTAAGAAGCCTTAATCGCCAAATAGAAATTGTTTTTTTTCTAACTGCAGTGTAAAAGATCCAGCAAGTTACTACAGTACAGTACATGTTTTAATTTTAAAACTAAAACGTTTCATATTTTATGAAATAGTCATGGTTTTCTAAAAGTGTTATTATATTTTAAATCTGCACTTGTAATTAAAAAAGTGTACTAACAATTTCAAGCCGTTTTCACATGTTTTATGAACGAAATTATTGTCTAATTCAAGAAGGGCTATTCTATTCATGTCCTTAGTTATATTTTCAGGTATTTTATAGAATAAATTAATATTTTTAAGGGTTTATGTAATTTTAAGGATTGTCAAATTAAAATATTGATCTAGTTTTAATATTGACAATTTTATTTTTTATATCTTGAAAATTTCAAATTGTTTAAGATTTTTGAAAAAAAAAGTTTGAAATCGAAAAGGTATTCACAAATTTTAATTAATGTATTTTTCACTTATGAAAAAAATTCACTCCTTGCCAGTACTCATGATATTTTCAAAATGGCAACTTATTTATCAAATGCATCAATAGCGTTGTGACAAATGGAGAATGTTAAAAAGGAGAAGGAAAAACTAAGTGGAAAAATGGAACCCAACGAAAACAGAGAACCTATACTATTACGCAAACCACCCCTTCATAAATCAGGATACAAAAACCAATCACACAAAAAACACTGCCCTGTACTTAGGACCTTCTATCTGTGGCCTGTAACGGAACCTCGGTATTACTTTTGTAGGGGAGGGTATTACTACCACCTGTGCGCGAGGAGTGAATAAAAAAATAACCTTTTTTTTGAAGTATTTTATTCTAATTTAATTTTAAAATTATGATCATGTTTTGTAAAATGTTCACTATATCTTTTCAGATATTTAACATATACCTTAAAAATGTTCAGCATGTTGAAAACTAGTATCCCTGTATTTCGAAAATGTTAGTCATGTGATTCTAAAACATTTAATATTCCACGTGTACCTTACAAAAATGTTGAATATTATTCAGAAATGTTTGAAATATATATGAAAAAACATGGACATATGCATAAATAATGTTCATTGTGTAATAATAAATATTAAATATGCATGTAACAAACGTTAACATGTATTAAACATTAGTTAATGTGTATTTTAAACATGTTCAACACTTATACAATAATTTGTCATTGAGAAAAGGTGTTCATGTAATTAAAAAATTGTATTAGCATTTGGGAAAACTTTCAGTTTCTTTCAAAATGTTAACCATTTTAAGTGTTCATGCTATTTTAAACAGTGTATGCATGTTTATTTTTTTCAATTGTAAAACTATTAAACTACTCTTATAAAATCATGCAATGTTTTTTGTTGATGGGTATACAAAATTGAGTATGAAACTGAAAAGGTGTTCACAAATAATACTCAATGTAGTTCAAAAATTGAGAACATATTTTATCAAATGCATTGATATATTTCTAAATATGAAGGTAAATGAAAAAAACAAGTGAAAAAGAAAACAAAAAAGAGAGAGAGTCAAAAAAATCATAAAATGGTAAGAGAAACATGGAAAAAATTAGATGCAAGAACATAAATCGAAAAAGGAAAGGAAATTGTTAAATAAAATATATTTTGTAAAGAATAATGAAAGCATGAAACACAACTTGATAGAATAGAGAAACCAAAAAAGCCCCCTAATCTAGCGCACAAACCACAATATGGTATTTTTGGCACCCAATCTCCTTGAAGCTTGACATTTTGCAAAAATGAAAAAGTAAAAATTTGAGTTTCAAAACATTTAAAAGAAATACGCATATGCTTAGGGATGTAAACATATTTCTGTAAATTTTCATGATGAAATACGGTTTTATGTAATGTACATAAAAACACAAACGAGATTTATATTGAATAATTTATGTGTGCTATAAATGCATGATTTTATTATTATTGTAGCTCATATAAAGTCATATTTCATTATGAGACTTCACACACATGTTGTACACGTCCCTTTGTATATTAAAGTTTTGTCAGATTTTTCTTAAACATGAAAGGCTGATTTTTTTTATTTATTGTTATGAAAATTTGGGTTCCATGGACCCTGAGCTTCATTTGCGAGTCTTCTAAATATATACTCCTTCTGTTCCCTTTTAAGTCGTTTTACACATTTCAGACACAAACACAAAACAGTTCAAACAACTGGCTAAAATGACATATAAAAGGGAACGGAAGGAGTATATATATATATATATGTAATTCAGCCTAGGACCCATTCTGTCACATAGTAAGTAATAGTGGCTACAACAAAAATGTTCTAAGGTCAATGCAAACATGCGGGCCAATTACCTAGCAGAATGCTCATATCTACATGAACGGGTTCTGCCACTTCAAATGTTATTTCTGACATGTTTTTTTTGTTAATGCATGCAATCAAATGCAATGGCGATGTTTGCAGATTGAGTGACACGAAACAAGAGCCTGGGAAAGTCAATTATTAATATTGTTGAAGAGAAGTGAATAGGGCGTTCTCAAAAATTGCCTCATTACGAAGTGGTGGTGGAAAATTTCCACGGGCAACACAGATGCCTTCTGGTTTAAGCTTCTGAAGGCTAAATACTTCCCTAACTCTTCTCCTCTCCTCTCTTCTGCTGCGGGAGGATCCTAGTTTTGGCGCTCCTTGTGCAGACTTCGGGACACCTTTCGCTCTTTTGTTCGTTTTTCGGTTAAAGACGGTTCTGCGGTGCGCTTCTGGCTTGACCTTTGGTCACCTGCGGGCCGCATTTGTGATGTGTTCCCGGTTCTGTTTTCCTATTGTCCCAAGCCGAGCATCTCAATCTCTGAGCTGGCTGCGGCAAACTGGGACTTTGGGTTTCGCAGGCTGCTCTCTCCTTCCGAGTTGGAGGATTGGCAACGGCTTGTTGGCCTTCTTCCGGTACTCTCGGAGGGTAGGGACGAGGTCGTCTGGACTCTCGCCAGATCGGGTGCGTTTTCGGTTAAATCTCTTTATGCTGAGCTTGTGGCTGGGAGACGAACTTCCCGTTTTTCTCCGGTCTAGAAAGCGCGCATCCCTCCTATGATCAAGGTCTTTTTTGTGGCAGGCGTTTAAGTTGAAATTGCCGTGCTCTGAACAAATTAATAAACGTAATCCGGCTAGATCGGCGCACTGCGTAATCTGTGGGATTAGGGAGGACACCGTACACATCTTCTTCCATTGCCCGCTTGCTAAGTTCATGTGGAGTTGCTTCCGGGAGTGGTTGGGTAACTCATGGAATCCTCGAATTTTCGGGGAGGTTCGAGGCTTGGTTCGCCCTTTGTCTGCCCGCTTCCGGCGTCTTTTCTGGACTGTTTTTGCTGCGGCTTGCTGGGTGTTGTGGAACATTCGTAACAAATTAATTATCAAGCTTATTTTCCCTAAGCATCCAGCGTCTTTTATCTTTAAACTAATTGGTTTTCTACAGATCTGGAAGCCGCTATGTAAGAGTAATGACCTGGAGGATTTGGAGACGATCATTTCAAGAATGAAGACCACTGCTGTTGCTTGTCTTCCGCCTCGTCGGTGACTCCATTTCCTCGGTGGTGGCCTAGGCAGCTCTGTTGTGCGTTTTCTAGATCCTCGTCCTCTCTCTCTTCGGCCTGCGTGCCTGGTTGGCCTAGGGCCTGTAAGAACTTTCCTGATGTAATGGCACTACTTTGCCTTGGTTCGTGGGCCTGTTTTGGCATGGTGTTTGATCTGTACTGTTGTGGCAGTTTGTGAACTCGTTCCGGCCGGTTATGGCTTTATTTATAAAGTCGGGCAATAGCCTTTTATCTAAAAAAGAAGAGTGAATAGGGCAGCGCATGAGATGACTGAGTCTTGTATTCTTAGCAGACTTTCTACTAATTGGAACAATGCTCCCCTAGCTTTATTTTAAGTGAAAAAACCTAGACAATAGTTCATCCCCACTAACTTATTTATCTTGACATGCAAGCTATCCACATCATCAAGTAGGTCCACTATATAAAAATTATTTTCCACCATCTTCATGCACATGTTCTCATTAATTTTGCATGCACATGCAATTTATCACAAATAAATATTAAAAAACTCATGCACTCAACCTCACAATTAACAATTTTTTTATAGAAAATAAAATTATAATTTATCTCTCATTTTATATTTCTATGTGGCAATTTTTTCATGAACGCACATTTGTAGTTGTTATCGTTGTTTTAGGTTTAGTTAAGGGTGGTGATGTTTCCATTGTCTATACTCAATGCTTCTTTTCATCTCATATCATCACACTTTATATTGTCAAAGTAATAAATTAACAAAATAAATATCACATATATTTCTGGATTTTTTATCAATTTTTCTTTGATTTTTTACTCTAAACAATATTTTCTTTCAAAGAAGAATTTACAATCAAATTATATATGTTTCATAAATTTTCTCATGTTTTTATACATCAAAGTATTTGTTAAAAATCCCGCAGCAACGCGCGGGGTATCATCTAGTTCACAAAGTGAGCCATGCATGATGGCTTTTCCCTCAAAAAAAAACTGTAGACACAACACATACGTAGCTTTGTGTATAAAATGCACAGGAGGAAAGTGATACCACAAACGGAAAATTTTCACCCTAAAATCCATTGAATTTCCCATAATATCCGAATACAGTTAACTAATATTGTCACCAATTTAGTTGGATCAATAATTCAAGCTAGCTAAGAGATCAAGAACCTGGATTGAAAAGCATGAATAAAATGGTTCTTGTTTAATTAACGAAAGAGGCCCACGTCCTCCACAAAATTCCACTAAATAATCGCCCGTGCGGACTAAAAAGACTTCACATCAACACAACTTCAAAAAATTGAAGGGAAAAGGCCCTTTAATTTGTGTGGTCAGCTGGACCGGATAAATCACTCTTAACAGCATGCGACAATGACCATGGTCTCTTTCCACGTGTAGCTGACGAGGCATGCATCTTGTGTATTTTTGTATATGAGAGTTGAGCTATAGTCCAAGCGGTAGGGTAAAAGAGATGATGAAAGAGACCAAAGAAAACTACTCTTGAAGTTCAATCGGACGGCTTGTCAATGCTAAGTAAATAATAACTACACATCATGCAACCTTGAGCACATGAGTATATTATTGATTAGACAAAGCATATATAAAATACAAACAAGAAATCCGACACCCCCAAGCTCCAACATTCCATTTTAGCAATTCGACATGCCGGCTCACACTCCTTTGCTAGCAGCCCAGCAGTGCTCGCCAATGTTGTGTCTGAGTCTCTCAGCGTATGATGAGGTACATCCAACATTCATTGGCATCACACCTAAAGGTCTTCCCTATCAGAGGAGGCGCGCGCCCTTATGGCCCCACCGACTGAAAAATGATCATTGTTAACTAAGGGCATCTTCAGTGCTATCCTAGAAAGGACACACTAATTATCCGTGGACCGTGTTCGGACGCGTTCACAGACATGTTACGGGAGTGGGGATCCAAACATAAACATAAATTCAGGTAAAATGATGGGTCAGATGGACCAAGAGGACAAAATATATGTGAGGGAAAAAAATACCACGTGGTTGAATGAGGTTAAAGATGCCATATCCGGTCACCCGCAAAGCCCCACCCCCACCCCACCCCACCCAACCCCACCCCAAGCGTAGGTTTCGATTTACGGCGCGGATATATAGAGATATTCATCGGATGGCAAAAACCGATAAAAATGATCCTAAACCAAGGATCCGAACATTTGCGGCAGCTTTAGGGGTCTTCCTTGGAGATGCCCTAAGCATCATAGAACTACCAATTTTCATTTCTTATAGATATAACAAAAAAGGCCTATGCCCTCCAACCAAGTTGATTAAAGAATTCCATCCCACGGACAAGAATGACTTCACATAAACAACTCCATAAATTCCAAGGATTTGATTTGGTGTGATCAACTGGACAAATCACTCTAACAGCATGCGACAATCACCATGGTTCCTTTCCACGTGCAACTGACGAGGCATGCACTTTCTCTATGGTAATTGAGCTGTACCAGAAATACAGTGAGAGTGACGGTGAAAGTGATCAAAGAAAAATACTCTTGAGACTCAATCGGCCGTCCTATCGATCGCTAAGTAAATGTTAACTAAGCATCATGGATCTACCATTATTAGGACTAACAAATTACAAGTAGGCATATGCGTCCAGGCGTCTGGGAGAGTAATTAATTAACTAGAGATTATGTTAATGGAAGATGCATCCAAGGGACCGACCATGTTCTTGGAGCTGAAGATCTTGGCAGCGCTCAGCTAGATAAAAATAGCGATCTTTACAACCCAGAGCCCCCGAGGTGACCGTGAAATCTTTACCTAATAATAAAGGGAGGTGGGTTTCTCCTTCCGTTTTAGTAATTTTATAGAAAACCCCTTCCCTTTATGGATAATTAATCCGCAGTCCACTGGTAAGTTGAGAAAAACGGTTCGGTGCCCTGGCGTTTCGCTGTCACGTACGTATGTCCTGATTGCTGGGTTGCGGGCGTGCACACATGACTTTGGGCCTTGCTCGTGTATGTGGCCCATTTGTCCTGGATGTGGTTCTTTCGAAATCACTAGTTTAAGAGTATTCGTTGCAACGAGCACCGTGTTTTCTCCGCGCGCGCCAAGTGGCGCTTCGAACGCGCATCAAGTGGCGCGCTCTGGCGCTTTTCCATTTTTTCCTGTTTTTTAAGGCACGAGTGCCTCTCGCGGAGGCACGATAGTGCCTCTCGTAGAGCCACGATGGTGCCTCTCACGGAGGCACGATAGTGCATTTTCACGTTTTTCTATTTTTCTTGTTTTAGAGGCACGAATGCCTCAAAAAAGAGGCACGAGTGCCTCGTTTTTCTGTTTTTCTTGTTTTTAAAGGCACGAGTGCCTCCAAAAAAGAGGCACGAGTGCCTCGTTTTTCTGTTTTTAGAGGCACGAGTGCCTTTTCCGGAGGCACGAGGCACGACTCGTGCCTCCCGCGGAGGTAAGGTCGTGCCTCTTTTTTTTCAATTTTTTTTCGCCAAAACGTATAGAAAAAACGTGCGAAAACCAGAAAAATCGAAAAAATTACCGAAAAAACCAATTTTAAACATAAAAAACACGTAAAAAAATCCCAAGGAAACGCTGTGAGCGCGACACGTGGCGCTGTTCGCTGGGCCGGGGCGCGAACGAGTACTCTAGAACTAGTATATGCTAAACTATAGTATATGCTTGACAATGACTGTGACACCATTGATCTACCTACAGAATATGCAAAATGAAGGAGTGGAATAATTACGAAGGAAAAAGAAATAAAGTTATGTGGGATGGGTGTGTCAGCTGAGGAGTTCTATTTTATGGCTTCACTTTGTTGCAATCAAAATGATACATATATTCATCTGAAATTTAAGCATGAGTCACCTTGATTCTGTTTAATTTGTACTTATAAGGCGGCATACATTTAGGACCTGCGCAAGCTATCTGATTTTCACGCTACGAATTACAACGCTCTTTTATCAATGTACCAGTTCCTAACTTAACTGCTTCTGGCATATATATTTTTAACGAACAAAAGTAAAATAAAAAATATGCCAGAAGCAGTTAATGCTTGCAAAAGGGATGCACGGGCAGGCAACGTGCTTACATGCACGGCATTCAGTTGATGAGTGCAAAAAAAACAAATACTAGAGCAATGATCAAATTGCCATGGTTCTGATTTCTGAAGTACAGGAAATTAGTCCTTGGAAAGTTGAGTGCCCCTATTCTTTTGATTTCAAGGACACTCACAAGAAAAGAGCTAAAATTATTGGAGTCCTAAAAATCCTACGAAGTTCTCCTTGCAAAAAAAAAAAAAAAACCTACAAAGTTCTCACAACTGACCTAAAGAGGGTGAACTGGACAACTTCGGTGTCTCTTTTCAACTTCAACTTCGACTTCAACCAGAAGTGGTTTGATAGGTATCAAGGTAGTGGTTCTGCACATGCGGCATCATAGTAACAAAAACAATTTAAGATAAAGTCACAAAGCGTAAGGAAAACAATTATGAACAAGCCGGCTACGAACACCTGAGCTAAAATCTCACACCTTGTTGTGGGGAAAATTTCTCTCCTCACATTAGATCAGTTTGACATGAAAATTCAGGTGGAGGCTCTCCCCCAGTGGAAGTTTCGAAGAAAGAAAATGTAAGGAAAACTGGGTGATTTTTATTCAATATTATAATACTTTATTTGATTCTATATAAGTATTTTATATATTTACAGTTGCATGAACAATTTTGGTTGACCTTTTTCTGTTCAATATTACCTGGAAATACAAATACAAATAAGTGAAAACCTATCATCATTAAAAAAAAGTCAGTGAAAACCGAGAAACAAGGAGCTCCCATTTGCTAATTAGGTCCAGGACCCATAAGACATATTTAACCCAGCCTGGATGCAAGCAGGACCCCTCCTAGCAATACAGCCCAATGCACCAGCCTAAAGCACAAACAGTACTAAAAATGTTTTATTCTCTAATACCGTGCAGTAGCTAAAACAGTTGAGACGCACAGATTGTATGGAGCAACACAACGGCGCCCCTCAACCTTTCTTTAAGTGAAGAAAGCTTAAAAATGATGTAACTATCTTCTGATCTTTATGAAAATACACCATGATGGCCTCTGTAAAAATACAAAATCCAAAGATTGCATACAAAATGAATAAGAAATTGGACAACCCGAACTTGAAATATTCACTTAAATTTGATGGCATCCATGCCCTTTCAACTGATTTACAAGTGACCAACATCATCAACAACATCATAGCCCTGTCATCAACATCATCTAATTCATCTTACTAAAACAAAAACCATAACGAAGAACAAAAATGAAGTGATAGGTAGAGTAGCTAGTACTCCATCTCCAATCTGTCCAAGAGAAAAGAAAGCCACCGACCGAGCAACCTATCCATAACTTGTTGTAAGTGATCAATCTAATCGACGAGTACCAAGTCATCCTCTGTGAATATGTGGTTGTACGACGAGTCCATATCATGCACGATGAGTTTCTCGGCGGTGATGCTAGCACCGGTGGCGTTGTTGAACAGGTACACGCCTGATGCCGCGTAGATGGCCTCAGTCGGGTATGCCCTCGATGTCGCCGTCAACCTCCCGCCCATCACAAAGCTCTGCACGATGGAGTGGTCCACGAGCACCCTCACCGAGAAATCCTCACCGTCGAGCACCGGCACCGTGCTACCCACCACCCTCTTCACCACGTCAAGAGCACGCGACGACCTTAACTCGTCGTGGCAGAAGTGAGTCCGAACACCGCCGTCGAGGCCCTTGGACACATAGAAGTACACCCCTGTTTGTTCGGTCAAGGCACCATTTGCGAGGACGAGGAGGCCGAAGGGGCCGAGCGCGCCACGGGAAGCAGCGCCACTGCTGGTGGTGCAGTTGTAGGTGACGTCGGCCTCGTTGACGGCCTCTATGGCAGAGGCGTCGAGGTGGAAGGTTACCTCGATGTCGAGCTGAGCGGTTTGGTGTAGCGGGAGGCCCACGACGGAGCCAGCGCCAACGGTGATGCCGCTGAGGTCGGTGGTGTTGATGCGGAGGGTATCGAGCTCCTCCACGGGCCATTGGATGAGGTTCGTCCGGGTCTTGAGGTCAAGCTCCACCGTTCTTGGAATCGACTGCACACAAATCACACACCATTAATATAGTTGGTCAAGTAATTCAAGCTAGTCAATTCTAAGCCCACCCACCATGAGTGCACATTGACATTAAGAAGTTGAAAAGGAAACATGTCCAAAAGCACTTTCTGTTTAACTAGTAAATGGACCCGGGTCCTCCACACCTATTTCCATTAAAGAATATATACCGCACAAACAAAAAGCTTCACATGAACAACATCAAAGATTCGAGGGAAGAAAGTGCTGATTTGATTTGGTGCGTTTTTTTTAGATGGGACCGGACAAATGACCAGTCATGCACATGACCTTTATATTTGAATATGATATGATAGTTGAGCTACACCAGGGATGGTGAAATGCTCACTTCATCGACAGTGCATTGGCTCTTGGATGTTGCAAAGTTATGGTTAAAGTGACCAAAGAAAACTACTCCTAAAATTCAGCCGCCCGGCCGGCCTACCGATGGGTAAGTAAATAATAATTAACCATCATGCACCAACCTTGATGATTAATACTGTACTAATACAATTAATTATGGTTGTAAAAAACATACTACCCCTACATATATATTTTCTCTGTTTCAAAATGCTCTGTGTGCTACGACTTGGTTGGTGGGATACAAAAACTACTATGTTACTAGTGCCAAATATATTTTGGATACAAAAAACATTTCCGCAAAGATACTCCGCTTGTGTTTGCATTGCATATCAGTTCTTATTCAGATTACAATTCTTTTTACTAGCCAATGCATACATGGGGCATAACTTTTTTCCTAAATGAAACGGATGGAGTACATGAGATGCAAATTTAATGACATTATTTCTATGACCCATAAGTATATACTACCCTATAAAAGCAATCCTTGATTAAAAAAGGTTATATGTAATAAGCAATAAATAAATAATTGAAAGGCAGAGACTGGTACGATGTGTTTGCCATCTGGTCATGCAAGTAGGCAGGCAGATGCGTCCATGCTTCTTCCGGGGTACACAACTTACTTATTAATTAAGTAATCAACTAGATACCAAATGTGGCGTGCAGCCAAGGCCCTCCAGATCTGAAGCTTTTGACAGCTCACTCCACCATTAGAGCCGTCCGTTATTACCACCCAAGAAAAAGACAAACCACTCCACCATGACAGACGCCAGCCACTGCTCTCCCTACTGTCACTCACTGGCCCCATGGCCTCACCATGGATCCAATGGTGGAGCTAACGTAACGAATGATGATAAACGTTGATAACATGCAAGGTAAAGCGGTCATGGCCATGGCGAGGATGATGGCCGTTACCTGGAGGTTGGCCCAGCCCTTGACGATGTCGGCGCGCTCCGAGTCGGTCTCGCCGACGTATGCCCAGACGACCCGCCGCTGCTTCACGGGGTCGTAGAAGGACTTGGAGGCGTAGTACTTGCCCCAGTCGTAGCGCAGCCCGACGCCGAGCTCCTGCTCGCCGTCGATGGGCGTCCACGTGTTGGCCGCCGCGTCGAACCGCCCCAGCGAGTACCAGTCGTGCCGGTCGTCGTCGCTGCTCTCCTTGAGCACGTACAGCACGTCCTCCGCCGTCGAGTTGTACATGTCGCTGGCGGCGCGCCCGCCGCCGACGGCGTACAGGTCGATGCACTCGTACATGCCGGTGCCTTTCGGGCCGCGGTACATGTACCCCGGCATGAGCTCGTAGGAGATGAAGTCCTTGGTCTTGTAGGTGAAGACGATGCCGGAGTGGTCGGTGTCGTTCTTGGAGCCGATGATGGTGCGCCATGTCCCGTCGGAGCCGTCGAACCAGGCGGTGGTCGGGTCGCGGTAGTCCTTCATGCCGATGCCGGGGGGAGGGAAGACGACGGGGTTGGCCGGGTGCTTGACCCATTTGCGGAGGAGCGGGTCGGTGGGGTCGGCCGGCTCGGCGAGGCACGTCACCTGCGCGAAGGTCTCGGTGTTGCCGGTGTAGAGCAGGATGACCTTGCCGTCGGGGAGCACGGTGATGGAGCCGGTGAGCACGCCCTTGATGTCGTACCACTGGTCCGGCACCAGCGCCGGCTCCAGGTGGCTCCAGTGCACCAGGTCCTTGGACACGGCGTGCCCCCACACGATCTGCGGCTCCCACACCGACCCCGACGGGTTGTACTGGTAGAAGAAGTGGTACCATCCGCCGTAGTACACCGGCCCGTTCGGATCTGCATACACCGCCGCCGGCGACCGAGGTCAGTCATCAATGAAACCACGCCGGAGAAAATTAATTAAAGAATCTGGATCTGAATATATATAGTACCGTTCTGGTAGTACTTGTCCGGCTGGAAATGGAAGCCGGTGCGCTGCCACTGGAGCATGGCGTTGCTCCACGGGAAGCCGCCGTTGGCGGAGTAGGCCCCCGACGTCTTCTCCGACACGCCGTGCTCCTTGCCCCTGCTCCTCGGGAGCTCCATCGGCGCGGTCGCCGGCACGGAGGCCGCCACCGCGTCCTGACCCGCCCTTCCGGCGCCAAAGATCGCGGCGGCGACGACGAGCGCCACCACGGCCGAGGCGGCCAGCACGGCGGCGCACAACGCGCGCCACCTCAGGCCACCGCCGTTGGCAGCTTTCCGCTCCTCCGCCTGGCCGTTGGCCTCGGCGGAGGAGGATGGCAGCTGCTCGTAGGAGCAGGGGAGCGGCGGCGTGCCGGGGACGAGGATGACGCGTGAGGAATCCATGGCGCCGCCGCTGGGCCGATGATCCCGAGGGAACCTGGGTGGATTCTTTTCTGACCGATGGATGCGTGGTGGCTTCAGTCGGGGAGCGACGGAGATTTATAGCTGGGGTTCGGGGGTAAAGATGGGATTTTTATTTTAACGCGCAGGGGAAAGGAAGGAAACAGCTGGGGTTTTTCGTAGGGTTTTTGGCATCCACCCACCGTCCATAACAACAAACCAAAAAACACCTCACGCTTAGTTGCACATGCTCGTTTGTACTCGTGTTACTCCTACATGGTGGGGTGGTGATGAGAATGCATTATTGCTCTTGGGCCTGCCGGTTTGTCCAAAAATATGTTTAGAACCGTGATGGCGATGGAATCACATTGGCCCCCATAAGATCGGCAGATCCTCTCGTCGTCGCGATTTCTTCAATAGGGGGTGGCTGCGATTCATCATGATCGCATTTGAAGAAAATTGCACACACATACAAGCTTTGTGTTCTTATTGCCCACGTAAGTTTTCAAGGAAATAAACCGGCTTTTGTGACACGTGTTACGATTTTTATTTTACTTTCTAGGACATGCAATTTCTTTTTGTAAAGGACAATGTGGTCTCTTTCAGAAATTGCTTGCCCCAGAGATCATCTTCAACTTTGCTAAGAAGGAAACAATGATTGTTTGTGATGGGGAATGTATACAAGCAAAAGGACTACTAGTATATTGTCCTCTTTGTTGGCCCGTCCGGAGATCGAAGGTGGTTGTGTTGGATAACCCTACAGTCCGAACAATACACCACCGTGAGAGAGTGGATGGACAATAGTGTGGGTCTATTACATTAGTTTGTTATCGTGTATGATTTTGTTGAAGAGGTTATGATAACGACATTGAAAAAAATGACATGCTTTTTCATCAGACTCATGCGTGAAAGGTAAGAAACGTTTCTTGCTACGACATGATAACACTACACAACACCAAGATTTCAAGGAAAGATCAAATCGATCCAAAAGGTCACCTTTTTCCATCACGAAGCCAGCTGCATCCAACGAGTTATTTTTCTTCCTATCGGCTATGGTTCTATGCATGGTCGAAAACATTTAGCCGACAAGAGGATGTGGAACAATGATAATCCATCAGGCCATATATGTACAGGGAAGATATTTTACTAGTTAGAACTCAAGACAATTACTGGACATGTTGCATTAGAGGTTATTAACATAATCATTTAGAAACTAGACATGCACGTTGTGTTCATAAGATCGGCAGATCCTTTGTCCGCGAGTCCTTTTAGTATGTGATGGTGTAGGAATTCTAGGGAAGCCCCCTCCCCCCCCCTTCCCCCCCTCCACCCATGCATATATACCGTCGGCAAGATACTATCTCATGGTGTAATCATGCTCATTGACGGTATAGTCACAAGAAGGAGCTTGACCGCTAGCTAGCTGAGCAAATAGCTGCGATCTATGCAACACATTGATGTCACTAAAAGACCCTGGCGGTCCAAAGAAACAATGCCAAATGCACAAGTCATGAGAAGAAACTGCTTCAAAAATTATGGTGGGTTTGTGCTGATGTTTAATGTACTGCCCCGCCAAAGCCTTTTGGCAGTTCTTCTAGTTCCAGCGCATGCAATCCACACTGCCAAGAATTCTCGGCCATCCCCTAGCTTCATTCATCATCGTTAATCTTTTTGTATCCTCCTCGTTGGGTGCTCGGAGGTATTCATGCCCAAAAACACGGATGACAATTTTTGCAAAAATTCGCACGCATTTTAGTGTGGTATCTTTGCCAATGCAAAGATACTCATCGAGGGGAAGAAAGAAACTTGGCTTGTTGGAAGTCTCAAGCAAGACAGTCACCGGACCTGAACACGATGCATCGATCGTCTCACATGACATGGCTGGCTCTTCTTGGAAACTTGCTGGCGAGAAGGCACACATGCGTCTGCGTGTGGGCCACCGGTCGCTTTTGGATGCATGTCGACGGCCACCAACTCGCACGCCAGCCACCCTCCTGATTCAACCAACCAACCGGCGAGATGCAGCGCGTGCCTCCAGTCCGGCAGTCCTCCTCCAGCTCCAGTGAAGCAGTAGAACAGCCGACGTCGCCGGTGAAACAAGCATGTACCGCGTCCGCAATTCCGCATGATGCAGCCTGTCCTGTGGTGTGGTGCCCATCGATCGACGGCGCATCCATGTCGACGGACGGCCACGGCGCCGGCGAGATCCATGAGTGCGTGCGTGCCCCAATCGCGCCCGCAGCGGCAGCAGTGCCGGGAGATCCAGACAAAATCAGCACCAATAATAATGCAGAGGGGACGGGAGAAGCTCAGCCGTGGAATGGGAATGGGGTCGACGGAGCTCTGGCTGCCACATCACCACTGACTGGGCTTTCACTCCACTTGCTTCGACGGCCATGGAGGGGAGGGCGCTGCTCCGTCGCTCTCCGTCTCCGGCGCCCGGTGAGCCGTGGGTGGGTACACGTGTGCGGTCTGACGGGGTCGGATGCTGACTCGGCTCCGCCTCAGCCGTGCGTATCATCTGACTCTTTTCTTCTCTTCGGCGACAGTGAAACGCTTCTTCCCTTTTTCTGGGATTTTTCAAACTTCCAAACATACATATGCTGATCAGATTTGCTAGGGAACATCTTGAACTTGCCCCTTCTTCTTAAGATACTTGAAGCTACCAAATTAGCATATATGCTAATATCGATCTCTTTTTTTTTGGGTTTTTTTTTGGAACTTCCAAGGATGCGACCTAATAGATATGTTTAATGTTTTCCACAAAAATGAGCTGGATATTAGAAGGATCAACTATGCTATGCTCACCCTTATCCCTAAAGAGCCTGATGCTACTTTCATCAGGAAGTTTAGGCCTATAAGTTTACTGAATTGTAGTTTTAAGATTTTTACTAAGGTGCTCACCAATAGGATCAACATAATCCTGTAGAGACTCATAGCTAGTAATCAATCTGCCTTCCTGAAAGGGAGATTCATTTTAGAAAGTGTAGTTACTGGAGTGAATTGCAAGAAACCACCATATTGAAGCGAATTTTTGCAGAAAACACTCTTCTTCGTTTTTTTGCAGAAACCACTAATTTAGTGTCTTTATTTTTTGCAAAAAACGCTGATCGCGTAGTTGAAGCAATTTAAGCATGTTATGGCAGGTGGGGCCTACATTTGTTGACGTGGCATTACTGCTAGCCCTTGGCACACCCAGCTCAGCCTTCATCTATCCCGCACTGTCGGCCGTGGCCATCTTCAGCGACTCCGACGACGAGTCGGGGTGGGGGCGGGCACGGTCACCAGGACGATCGCGGAGCGGGCCGGGGCCAGGGAGAGCGCAGCGCCGATCGTTGCCATCTGCAACGACTCTGACGACGAGTCGGGGCGAGTGCAGGGTCGGGGCGGGTCGCCGTGGCCGCACCCAGGGAGCTCGGCCCGGCTGCGAGGAGGAGGAGCAGGGAGGAGGGGGGCAGCGCCCTGCTGCGATGAGGAGCGCGGAGGAGGGAGCTGTTGGGAAACGTAGTAGAAAAACAAAAAAATTCGGCCTACGAATCAAGAACCCAAGATCATCCAAGAAGATTGCATACAAGGTTTTAGGTCATGGCTCACCAACCAATGTAGCGGAAGTAGAGTTGGTGAAGACCGTTGGTGCAGATCCCCACATGTAGGAATTTCAATGACCTCCCAACTGCGAGGATATCGATCCCGCGTACCGTTCCACGATCCGTTGCGCGATCTATCCCGCGAACCGTCCCGCGATCCGTCCTGATCAAATCCCACGAACAAGTCCCTCGAACATGATCTCCGAGGAAGAAGAAGGACCTCGAAGAAGGATCAAAGGTATGATCCCTCTACCGGTATCCACACATCCCGATGTAGCAATCCAGCAGCGCTCCGCCGTCCAGAGAAGAACGCCACCGAGAGAAACTAGAGGGAGAAGAGCCTAGCGGCGTCCGGACTAGAACGATCTAGCCCGAAGAGAATTAGAGGCGCGTGGGATTTAGCTGGGGCAGCCTTGGGGCTTTTTTGGTGTGTCTTTGGGGCTACCCCTGCCCCCGAATATATAGGTGGAAGCCTGGGGTCGCAACTTGGGCGAGGGTTCTCCCCAAAGTCGGTTTTGGCCACCAGGAGGAGTCCAACACGGATTCCAGTACGAAACGCCGCGGACTACGGCGTCTAGGGGGGAAACGCCAGGGACCCTGGCGTTTTGCCCTGGCCCCCATGGAAAGTCTATTTCCCACCGACCTACGGTTTTGTGGACCTTCCTACTTGGCCTAGCTTCGGTTTTCGCGTCTTGGAGAGTTCCATAACCCTCCGGATACTTCCATAAGCTCCCGAGAACCTCCCGGAACCTCCCAGAACATTTTTGGAGCTCCCGAAACAATTTCCCGATGTTTCGTAACATTTCCACAACTATTACCGAATGTTGCAAAACCTTCCGACACTATCACGGATGTCTTGTGACCACTTCAAGACTCTTCTTGAATGTCCCGAAATCATCCGAGACCGTTCACGAATATTCTGAAACCATTCGGCACAACCTAGAACACTTCTAGTGCTACCCGGAAACACTTCCGGTTCCACCCAAAACAATTTCGGTACCCTTTCTCTTTTCATATCCTAGTTCTCTAACAGATTACTACTCGTTAAGTGTGTGACCCAATAGGTTCGGTATAATGCGTACATGACTCAGAACATCTTCCGGACATAGGTCAACAGTCTTTTGTCAATAGCCAATAATCAACAGCGGAGCCATGGACACCCATGTTGACTCCCGCACATACACGAATAAATTTCGAGTGAACCTTTATGTTTAGTCATGTACCATTCCCTTTGCTTCGTGATATATGACAAAGTTAGAGGAGAGATGTTTGGCACCCATGTGTAACAACTTCTTGAACACAAGCCACTCGTTATCCTCTTTGCTCGTTTGTCTCTATTTCTCGTTATTGTATTCCGATATCCCCGTGATTAAATCACAATGCGTCTGGCCAGACTTAGAATGGATACCGTCATACCGAGTGGGCCCAAAGTCAATATCTCTTCATCGTGAAGGAACAAATCCCATTATTGAACTATCACAGTTACTAGCCACACCATCTGACATACCCAGAACTTATTTTACTACTTCCCATTTACGGGAGGATTCATCTAAGAACCAAAGCATGTCTTCCTGTGTGAAGCAACTCGATACTCTCATGGTCTAAGGAATTACGTATATGATAACATTTCATGATATGACTTATAACGTAGTTACAATGTGATCTCTAAGTATATCATTCAATACTGGGGTCGGTTCAACATCATTGTTCTCCTAACAATATGTTCCCATTGCTACTGACATCCTTGTTACAAGAACAGTGTCCATGATTAAGAAAACGTAATCATCAGTTAGCACATGAGCTGGTCTTAGAGGCTAAACCAGGAACTCTTGGTGTTTACATTTCCACACATGCAAGTGAGTTTTCTTCTGAATCTCATAGTCAGGGTCATTGCAATTATAGCATAGAAATATAAACATTAATTACGAACGATGAAATATATATAATAACATTTTATTATTGCCTGTAGGGCATATTTCCAACAGGAGCGGCTCCCGGCGGCGAGGAGGATCGCGCAAGGGAGGGGGGGGAGCCCGGCAGCGGCGGCGAGGAGGCATACGCAGGAGGGGGCGGCGCCCGGCGAACGTGGCGAGGAGGCACACACAGGAGGAGGCCAGCCGTGGCGCGAAGAGGGAGCCAGGGGGCGGCGGCGCGGGGAGGGAGCTGCCGCGGTGGCTAGGCCGTGGCGGGCGCGGGCGGCCAGGCGGACGAGCGCGAGGGCGGGCGCGGCGGCCAGGCGGACGAGCGCGGGCTGGAGCGGCGGCCAGGCCATGGCAGGCGCGGAGTCGGCGGTGCACCAGCGTGGCCAGGAGGGGGTGGGGCGTCGGCCACAGGTGGGGAGAGATCCGATTGCTTAATGTTTATTTTTGTAGGGTGTTTCTGCAAGAAGGAAGGGCCTTACAGGCGGGTCCTATATGTCATAACCGTACTCAATCGAAGCCAATACTGTGATCAGTGTTTTTTGCTAAAAAATAGACACTAAATTAGTGGTTTCTAAAAAAAACGTAGAAAAATGTTTTCTGCAAAAGTTCGCTTCAATGTGGTGGTTTCTTGCAATTCATTCGTAGTTACTGCTCATGAGATCCATCATAGCACTAATGACGATGCAGCCGGCCACAGTGCGGCAGAGGAAGCTCAGCCGTGGAATGGAATCGACGGAGCGCAGGAGCTCACTCGTCGTCACCATGCTGGCTTGCTGCCACATCACCGCTGACTGGCCTTTCACTTGCTTCTTTGGACGGCCATGGGGACGCCGACGCTGCTCCGTCGCTCTCCGGCGCCGGGTGATGGCGGATGCTGACTCGGATCTGCCTCCGCCGTTGGTATCATGCGTGCGTCATTGTTTCTATTTCTTGACGGTGAGAGGCCCCGGCCCAAATGTGGCTCCCTTTTTCTGGGATCTTTTGAAACCTCCAAGAATGCATATCCACGTCAATCTTCTTTATGTGGGTTTTTTTAAGCTTTCAAACACGTGCTGAATACTACCTTCGTATGTGTATTTTGGCCCCCCTTATATTTTGAGCTAAAGTCTGATCATTTATGTGATTAATATGATTCACGTACATACATGCAGTGGCCGACCCAAAAATAGAAGTTAGCTGGGGCAAACATTTAAGCTCGAATTTTTTCGGTACAAATACAACTCTATTCAACTTAAACTCATACTACTCAACAACAACAAAATAAAAAAAAGGTCTTGCAAACAAGTAAATTGCTAACGTAGATCATTGTCGCTTGGAATGCTCACTTATGCCACAGTATAATTTCATAATTCTAATTTCTAAATGAGACCTACAAAATTATGAATGTATTAGCACAAACATGATAACAGTTGTATATTTTGATATAACCATATAATGGTAGTATACCTTTAAGATGTATTAGCACAAATCTGGCCTCTAGCGACTGGCGGCGGCGCAGCAGCAGGAGTGCGCTAGGCCGCAAGGAAACCGAGGAAGTGGAGGAACAACTAAACGAATGGATTACTACTGATTCAATTACCAGCAACAGCCAGTTAACCTTCACGCCGCCGAGGCCGGTCGAGGATGTTTCAAATATGCCTTTTGATGCCCTACATGTGCATATAATATACTACATGCCATTTTTAAAAGAACTTTTGAAGTTGATTTCAAGTTTTAAAAAAATACGGAGCTCCGTGGAACAATAAAATGTATACGTACACCCAATAGACCGGGAAAGAGGAGGGCACTGTAATGATGGTAGGCCCCGTTCATAGAGCAATGAGGTAAGTAATTAAACCCTATATTAGATTGCTTAAACTGCAACTAGGCATAGACCCATGATAGCACCACAAAGTAAGTATATTCGACGGAGGACGGTCGGCCACCCGCCACGGATCCCGGCGCCGATCACCGCGGTGACTCTTGATGCATATACAAACACTCGCTAGAGAACAAGCAATGCTGCCCTGTGGTGATTTCACAGAGAAAACGACGCCGGACGGATGCAATCTCCATGTGACCGATCCATCGATCGACCTGGCCCCAGTACGTACATGTATGCTTCATTCATCACTTAATATCTGGATGAACGGACGGACGAGAGGCTCCCCACATGCCCGTTGCATCTTGTTTACCATTATGAATGATTCAAGGCAACCAAGTTGATTTGCTGCTTCTCTACTGCACACTGCACTGTGCTGGCGGAGAAGAGGACAGTGAAGACACTGCATCTGCATCTGCATTATTGAGCTGGACTGGAGGGGCTCCACCCCCGGGCGATGGGCGATGGGCGATGGATGGCTACATGCCGCCATGAACGACGACGGAGCTGGGTCTGTCGTCTGTGAATGTGGTGGGGTTGGTGAGGATGGACGAAAGCGACGGCAACGGCGGAGCGGCTAGTCGATCTGTAGCTTGAACTTGACTGGCCGTGCGCCGGTTTGTGGCATGGAGTGACAACACTCTTCGTATAAACAAGCCGTAAATTGACGATGCCTTCCTTGGGCCCGACGTGAGATGCGCGTTCTAGGATTCGCCGCTCACAAAAATTCATTTGGCAAAGTATTTTTCTTCTTTTCTGAATGAAGCAAGACTTTTCATTTTTACGGTAGGGAGCCACCCAACCCGTACTTTGCTTAAGGTGCTTCTATATTTTCCGTGTCTGTGTGTAGACATGCTTCCTGAATCCGCCTTTCTCTCTTTGACACCCCAACATCCAAACGGAAATGGGCTTCCCTTTTTTTTTTTGCGATTTCTGAAACTTCCAAGTATGAATGCATATGCATGTTAACCTTATTTAGATCTTTACACGAACAAGAGAAAAATAATAATTAAAGGCCACACAAAAAAGAATATGTAGTATATGAATCTAACGAGGAACCCAGATGGTGCATGACCTAGGTAAAATTTAAAAATTAGCTAATTCTCATCAGACAAGGACTAGCAATTTTTTTATTATTGAAAAAGGGTCCTCCGCTTTATACACAAAACCATCACCGCATAACAACATGCCACCATCACATACAACACACACAAGGCAAGATACAAAATGGATAACACCACACAATGAAGCTAGCTAGGTTTTCAAGACGGTGCCTCCTAGAAGGAACAATCACATAGTTGCCAACATCCGATCTCATAGATCGAGTTTTCATTTGAAAGAAGACGGAAGGAGGGAGACCACCACGACGAAGCCTTCAGAAAGGATACGACAACTGCCGTCGGCCAGACCCGGGTTGTACAATAGATATACCCCGGCGCCCACCTCCCTTCGTCGAACCCAAACTTCGCCAACCGTCTGCAACCACGTCACCTGTATGTCCATGGTTGCACGCTTCGCCCATGAACGTCATCCTTCTCGCGGCCCACCACCAAGGTTGCTCACCCGGGAGTCCGACCGCGCCGAACGGCGCCGCCATCCAGCTGCAACGGCCCGACCGAAGGGAGGCCATCCACAACCACCATCTACTGCATCGCCTGCCCCGCTACTGAGCCCCTGCGAGGAAAGGCTACACGCGACCCACAACGCCAGGGAAGATATGAGCTGCCGAAGGAAGCCTCCTGCGCCACTACAAGCGTCCCGCTGCCATCACCAAGCCGCCTGCCACCCGTCGCCCTGCCCCGATGCCCGCCAACGCCGGGAGGCCAACGCGCAGAACTCTAACAAGGTGGCGTCGGCCCGCGCCGACCGACAGTTAGCGGGAGGGCAAGAAATCCCCGTCGTTATCGACGACACCCGGGCTTTGCTCGGCGGCGGCAAAAGAGGAGGAGGGGGGCGGGGGTTCAGAACTAGCAAATGAGTCAACTAGTGTACCGAGTGTGGAATGGCAGCCTATACTACTATGGGCCAGAAGATGTATGTATAGACCCAACCAACAACAGGGATGGGAGGAGAGGTATCATGGCAGTGACAGGCACACATTCAGCCACCAATCAATCAATTAATCTCATATACGTATATATATATACATTTGTTTAAGATGGATGGGCGTGTAGAGAGGACATAGATCCATGCTGATACGAGACGACAACATCACATGTAGAAGCAGGAGTATATTCCATGGATCGCCGGTCGGCCAGTGCCCACGAATCCACGATCACAACCCTCTCGTTTCTTTCTTTTGATTGATGCAAAAACTGTATACTAAAACACAAGCTAGCTAGAGACCAACCAAATGATGGATGGCTGCCACTTGCATGCATCGCTCGCGCATGTGATCGATCGATCGATCGACCTGGCTCTGCGCCCCAGTACGGAGTAGCCTCTTTCTTGGCCTTGGACACCTCCCTCCACTGCTCCACATGCTTACTGAATTTTACTATTACCTCCGATTCATATTAATGAACTCAACTTTGTCTAAATTGTATGTATCTTGGTAAGTATTTAGACTAGATGCATATGTATCTAGACAAACTTAAGTCCATTAATATGGATAAGGGAGGACTGTAAGACAATTAGGAAAAACAGATTCTACTAGAGTACGTACATTGGTACAACAACAAGACATTGGCTCTGCGTCTGCACATCGCGTCATTTCCGCACGCATTCATATAATTGAGTTGGAGTCGCCTCCCACATAGATGGATGGATGGATGGAACGAAGGACGGACGGACGATAGCTACGTCTACGTGCCTGCATGAAGAAGGGACAGAGGTCTGTGGGGGTCCTGCAGCTGAATGCGTGGGCTGATAGCCACACCAACGGCGGAGGTTCATTTGCACTCCTGAGGGCTGAGGGCTGAGGGCTACGTTATATAAAATGTAGAGATGCCCATTTGCTTGCCATGGAGTTTGGTGACACACCGAGATTATTGTTTGGAGATTCTGTCGGCAATGTGTCCGATGGGCGGCCATTTTCAAGGTGTTCCTCCTCTTCCTCTTCCTTTTCCTCTTGTGTGTCTCACTCTCTTTTCCTATTCCTTTTTCCAAACCTTTATTTTTTTTCCAAACTCCTTTGGGTTTGGGAGGTCTTTTTAGCTAAGGATTGTGCAAAACAAGGGAAAACAAATACCATGGTAATCGTTGTGCACGATCATTCATATTTGTAATATCGGGTTGTACGGATTTTATGAACTCATCCTAGTTATACGTAGGGGGTGAGCGGTCGGTTTAAACTCAAGAAAATGTTTTTTTGTATTCCGATTGTTTGAAGAAAGAATTGAATTATTGTGCCCCATTCTTCCGGACACGAGCTGGCTCAATGTCACTGGGGTACTTTTAGAGTGCCCCATTCTTCCGGACACTAGCTAGCTCAATGTCACTGGGTTCTTTTAGAAATCCCTTAGTGATTCCCATTAAACTAACACTAAGCTTTGTTCGTGCATCAACATTGAACACATTATATCAGAAAAGGAATCATAGCAATTTTTTTGTCACAATCTGACACCATATGATTTATTTCTCTCGCTTTGTTCCTGGTCTCTGTGCCAAGTAAAAACAAACACAGGGGTAAAATGGGCTGAATGGTGCAGGAGTAGGAAGCCAGCCGCCTTCTACTAATGGGAAAAAAAAGTTTTGCTAGACAACTTTATAAGGCCAACAAACACAGTGGACCAATGAAGTATTTATAGATTGTTTAATAAGATGTAGGCGCGTACAAACTATTCGATCGATAGAGAGAGCTGGTGAGAGATCAGCCACACAAATTTCGCAATAGTGACCTTACTTTTGATGCATATATAAACAAGCGCTAGAGTACAAATGATGTTGCCTAGTGCTGATTTCATAGAGCGAGAAAGAGAAAACGGCGCCTACCTGCATGCAACATGCATCATGCATGTGACCCCCTCCGTTTTCTTACTTAATTTATCAATCACAATCAGAGGTCTGATCAGTCAATCTGAGTTTAATTCCATGGAATAATTAATCAACCGTACGTACGTCTCCCTCTCTTGGGATCTTGGCTCTTTGAGGCCACGATGCACCTCACATGCTAGCTAGCTAGTTGCATTTTCATATGTGGGAATGGGAGTACCATGTAGCCATGCATGCACACCCATTGGATGGATGGCATCACAACATCAGTCAAAGTTGTTTCATGTATTCCCTAAAAAAAGTTGTTTCATGCATTGTCGGCGACAGAGGTAACCTAACATGCGTTGATGCATGCTGGATAACGGCTGGAGCAACAGACGGACCAGGGGGGTTTGTGCATGGCTGTATCTATAGGCTTGGTAAAATGGTAATTAACCCACTCAGGACGAGGAACATGGATGCATGCATGCACTATGTCTCTGCTCGATCTGTTCCAATGCGAGCAAACCAAACTCTTCTTCTCTTCTACTGCTTCGACCTGTCTCGTTCAAGTGGGCGTCAAAAGATCTTTCCCGTGTGTGTCCGGCAAAATGGTTTTTTCCACACATTCCACGCATGTTGTGCAAGTGATCACTGCCGCTTCATGACATGCTAGTGGATACATTGCTTATGAACACGTCTCTTCAACTAGACGCCGGGTGCATTTTTGGATTGCTTGCTGTAGTTCTTTCACCAGGTATCTCTTCTTCGGATGAGCTAAAACTATAGTTGTTACCAATATGAAAATATGATTTACTATGTTTGACCAAAATACCAATACCGAGACTGGAGCCCACCATTTAGAACTGGTTTCTAGTGATGATCCCAAAGCCCATCACTGATCTGTTATATGGGTCTATCATTGATAATTAGTTTTGCAGTAGTGGGAACGTATGTCCTAAGATCCATTCAGGGCCGGTCCATTGGCCGGGCAAAAAGGATGATCGCACAGGGCCCCGAGAAGAGGAGAGCCCAAAATGGTAATATATATACATATGGTAATAACTCTGATATTATCCATTAAAATGCTAATACTCACTCTATTAAATTTAATACATAGATAATATTTATTTCGACAACGCACAATTTTGATCAAGGTTTTTCACTTATACTACGTATAAATTAATATCAATATATATGAACAATAATATTGCAAAAAACAAAATGTTGTAATGCCATTTATATATCTCAATGAATACACTTTGAAAATATTATTACAGGTTTAATTATGTGCAATATATTATTATTTCATAAACTGCCGGATGACTTTTATACGAAATGGTGATAGAAAGCACATCTTCATAAGTGCATATCAAATAATAAAATTTCATATGAAAACATATTAGAATCCACACATTTTATATTTGTTGGTAATTTCTCTAAGCATTGTTGTTTCAATACGAAGTACAAAGTATGTATATTTTTATGAAAATTTGTCTGTTGCTAAAAAAAATGAGATCATTGCATCTATTGATATTGTAAACTTTCTATAGATATGCATACTTAATTATATACTAGAAACTACTATTGTGATATTTATTGGATTATACTTTTTGAGTATCTTTATCATAAATAGTACTCACTCCATTCTTCAATATAAGGTATATTATTTATTTAAATTTTTTTTTTAACTTTGATCAGATTTTAAATAAATATATTGATATAAATTATACCAAAACGGTGTCATCACGTTCATCTTGAAGCATATTTCTATATTGTATTTATCAGATATATATAATAGATGTTGAATTTTTACTATAAATTTATTCAAAGCTGAGTATAAATTGTACACCTTATATCCCGTAAAGATGAGTATAAATTATGTATTATAGAAAATATAGTTCTAGAAAAATGTTACAAAATACATATTATTATTTTTATATGCTATCTAGTACTCCCTCCGATCAATAATAAGTGTCGCACATCTAGTACAAAGTTTGTACTAGCTTAGTACAAAATGAGCGACACTTTTTATGGATCGGAGGGAGTACCAACATAAAACAAAATTAAATAGTATTTATTAACATTAATACACTACCATGTGATTAAAGCATGCAAACAAAACATAATTTTATTTATAAGAATATATAACATGTTAAAAATAAAATCTAGATAAATATGAAAAATTAGTAAAAAAATATATTTATAGTTCGCTCGGGTCGCAAAATTATATTTGACCGGCCCTGATTAAGCATTGTTAGTACTATATAATTATCTGCCGGATTTCAAATTACACAAAAAAATTCTAACACAAGTTCAGATGGACTCGTATACGCGTGTGAAAGAAATAGTTCTATCATAGGGGCACTCCGACCATGACTAGGCATACGTTTCGTAGCAGGAAAAAAACATTGTAAGTCTTTGCTCTGAATCGAGTATAGTTTTTTTTTATCGAGAAAAATAAAAGAAAAAACGGCAAGATAGGATGCGATAAAAAGATCCAGAAAGCACAACGGAGAACACATGGTCTGCTCCAATCCACAACTGTGCAAATCATCTGGAGCTCGAATAACAAGCAACAAACAAAAACTCTACACCACGCTAAGACGCATGCAAGAAAAAAGGAATCAGAGAAGGTACCAAACCAGATAACTAACAAAAAGCTGAAATCAGGAACGACAAATCCCCCCAAAAAAGAGTGTTGCGTTTTGATCTCAAAAGACAAATAAATTTGTGGCCATGCATAACTGCGCAAACGAAGACCGGAGGGGTAAAATGGCAGGAATGATGCAGGATGCCAACCGCCTTGTACTAATGTTAAAACAAGTTTTTTCTAAACAAATTTATAGGGCCAACAAACACAGTGGACCAATTAAGTAACGATCTATACATTGTTTAATAAAATGGAGGCGTGTACAAACTATTCGATCGATAGGGAGTGCTGGTGAGCGGTCAGCCACACAAATTAATCGCAATGGTGACCTTTCTTTTGTTGCATATATAAACACGCGCTAGAGAACAAATGATGTTGCCTAGTGCTGATTTCATCAGAGAGAGAGAGAAAACGACGCCTACCTGCATGCAACATGCATGTGACCCCCTCCGTTTTCTTAATTAATTAAGCGTACGGCTCACAATGAGAGGTCTCATCATTCAATGAGAGCTGGTTTAATTCCATGGATTAATCAATCAACCGTATGTACGTCTCTCTCTTGGGATCTTGGCCCTTGGAGGCCACGATGCACCTCACATGCTAGCTAGTTGCATTTTCATATGTGGGAATGAGAGTACCATCTAGCCATGCATGCGCACCCATTGGATCGATGGCATCGTAGGATCAGTCAGATTGTTTCATGCATTGTCGGCGTCGGCGAGGTAACCTAACATGCATGCTGACTGATGGCTGTAGCGTCTGTGCATGGCTGTATGGCTTTTGTAATTAAACTCACTCAGGACAGGAGGAACATGGATGCACTCATGCACTGTGTCTCTACTCGATCTGTTCCAATTACGCGAGCAAACCAAACCCTTCTTCTGTTCTACTGCTTCCATCCGTCTCGATCAAGCGGGCGTCAAAATATCTTTCCCGTGCGTGTGTCCGGCAAAATGGGGTTTTCCACACCTTCACGCGTGTTG
Source organism: Bromus sterilis (assembly GCA_950022295.1). Taxonomy (NCBI): domain Eukaryota; kingdom Viridiplantae; phylum Streptophyta; class Magnoliopsida; order Poales; family Poaceae; genus Bromus; species Bromus sterilis. The sequence continues at coordinate 377,281,739 of OX465598.1, forward strand.
TGCAAGTGACCGATGCCGCTTCATGGCATGTTTATTAGTGGCTACACTACACTCCTCATGAACATATCTCTTCAACTAGACGCCGGGTGCATTTTTGGATTGCTTGCTGCAATTTTTTCAGCAGGTATATCTCTTCTCCTGATGAGCTAAAACTATGCTCCGTCTGTTTTAAAATACCTAACATTTTACTTCGTAAATTTCTAAATATAAGGTGTATAGTTTTAAAAAAGTCAAACTTATTTAATTTGGACAGAAATTTAGATACATATGTTGATATAAATTGTATTAAAACGGTATCATCAAACTAATCTTAAAATCTATTTTCAGATTATATTTATTGAATATCATAGATTTTGATATTTCTTACTATAAATTTGGTCAAAGTTATAAGAGTTTGATTTTTTTAAAGAAACTATACATTTTATATCAAAGAAGATAAGAAGTAGGTTTTTCTAGGTCAAGCATTTGACTATGTTTGGCCAAAATACCAATGCCGGGCCTGGAGCCCACCATTGAGAACTGGTGGTTTCCAGCGATGAGCCCAAAGCCCATCATCGATATGTTATATGGGTCTGCCATTGATAATTAGTTTTGCAGTAGTGGTAACATGTGTCCTAATATCCCCATTCAATCACCCCTAGGTTACATTAATTACCTAGACCACGATAAAAGGATCCATCATCTTCGTCCATCAACTGCCACACTATTGGAAATAATGGACAAAGGAGCTCCTCGTTAGCACTTAACACATACACACTCCATTGGATAACCGACAGATGCTACGCCGCTTAAATGTGCCAGTTTAGTAATCTTTAGATCACTTCCTCTGCCATTCATTGTTATTTTCCCCCTCATATTTGTTACAACTGGTCTGATGTCCAAGCATAAAATCATATAGTCTTGATTTTTGTTCGCATTTTTTTGCAACAATTATGATTTAAAAAATGCTTTGATAACTTTAAAATGTTTGTAACATACAAAAACATTCATGAATACAGAAAATATTCACAATTTTATTTTTTTCGATACTTCAAAAACTTCATGTATTAGAAAAAATGTTCACATACTTAGAAAATATTCATGAGTTAAAAAATATTCAAGAATAAAATAACATAAATATTAAAAATTAAATTCAAAATATAGGAAAATATATTTTTTGTGTACAATAAAAATCGTTCAGAATTTTCCTAAAACCGACGTTGCAAAAGGGAAGCCTCCATACATTGGCCGTCACATTTAAGTGCAAGACCCTCTCAGCGTGGGCACTCTCTCTGAGAGAAACTAGTTAACGGGATCTCTCCCGCACGGTACCACAGAGGTCACTTTTCGCGTGCTCTGGAGCCGCCACGTGTCGCGCTTTGACCGTGTCTCGCGCGAAGCAAAAACTGTGGCCGCGCGCGCGAGTGTGACTCGGACTGTTGCTGTGGCACGGACCGTGACTCGGGATGTGGCTGAAAACTGTGGCTGTGGCTCGCACTGTGGCTGAAAATTGTGGTTGTGGCTCGGGCTGTGGCTGAAAAACCGGGACTATGACTCGGACTGTGTGGCTGAAAAACAAGGGTTGTGGCTGAAAATAGTGACCGTGGCAGGGTTGTGGCTGAAAATTGTGGTCGTGGCTCGGACTGTGGCTGAAAAACCAGGACTGTGGCTCGGACTGTGTGGATGAAAATTGTGGGTATGGCTGAAAAACTGGTGCTGTGGCTGAAAATAGTGACTGTGACAGGGGCTGTGGCTGAAAACAATAACTGTGGTTAAAATTGTGGTTGTGTCTCGGGCTGTGGCTGAAAATTGTGGTTGTGGATGAAAATTGTGGCTGTGGCAGGGGGCTGAAAATTGTGGCCATGACTCGAACTGTGGTTGCGCGTGTGGCTGTGCGTCCGGAAGACGCCACGTGTCAAACACGAAAGGGCTAAGGAGAAACCCCAAAACGCACTAAAACGTAACACTTGACGCGCTTGGAGCATGCGCGAATGACGTCCACAGAGGGTACCCTCTAACTAGTGATTGACACTATCTACGAAAGCACCACTCTTTATATCTAAAAAAAAGGAAACACCACTCTTATTTTTGTGGTGTGGAAACACCTTTTTTTACGGTACCACTTTGTTTTGTTAATTCCATGGAGTGAGTAATCAACCGTACCTTGTACATAGGGGATGCTCACCTCCGATTAGACTTGGATTGTTTTTATGGAGATTACACTTGATTTTTTTTTGAGCTAACATTTTTTTTAGCTAACATTTTCTTTGAGCTAACATTACACTTGGATATTGATTCGTATAAATTCTCCTCCAATGTTAGTTACGGCCCAACCCTAAACACCTACAACAGTCCAGGCCCAGCCCAGCAAGAGGCCCGTGCGAGAGGCCTGTTATTAGAGTTTCATCTTGTAATCTATTTTTTCTGACGAAGATTCGGTGCAGTTTCCTTTACATAGATTCATTCAGTCCACCTTCACTTGAAACAAACTCCACCGCCGAAAACTCTAAAACTGGGCATCCCAGTTTGTTTATCAAATTTACATTGCCAACAAATTCCATCCAGCTACTAATACCAAACATCCCAGTAGCAACGAGAAACTCAACGAAGGTTCACATAAGAAGTAAAGATCACCATGCATTTGTTTGTAAGCAATAATGTAAAAACAGCAGCACTCAAGCACTAGTTTTTGCTGATCTCCCACCGATCCTTATTCCTAATGAGTAATGGGAAGCGACGACACGATAGCTAGTGATTATTAGTTCCCAGATGAACTCGGGTCTGAAGCTCCTCCACCGCCTCAGCAGAAGACGACGATGCCCTTGCCGTCGCCCTCAGCGCGGCTACGTCGGCGAAGTCATCGGGCAGCACGATCAGCGGGTTGTTGTTGTTCTCGTCCGTCTTGCGCAGGTACGCCAGGCCCAGTGCATAGCCCAGCGCTCGGCCAACTGGCACCGCAACCGCGTTGCCGACTTGCATGTATCTGCCAAGCATTCAGGACGTGCAGATTTTCAGTTCAGGTATATATATGTGTGACCAGGGGAAGAACAAATTGATGAACATACATACCGGTTCTTGGTTGGGCCGGCCATTCGGTAGTAGTCTGGGAAGCCCTGCAGCCGAGCGTTCTCCCTCACCGTCAGCACCCGCGCCTGGTCCGGGTGCAGTATCGCCTTAATGCAGAACAAACACCAAAATTAAATAAACTTATTCAGGAACTAAGCTAAAAAATCAGAAATCAGATACTGCAGATTATGAAATGGACTGACCTGGTTGTGCGGTTCCGCCCTGGTTACTACCGTGGACACCGTCTCGTCCCACCACAGCCGTCCGAAAGGCCTACACAACAACATGTATGTAACTATGCATGTATCAAAGAAGAAAATCATCGACGACAACATGGCCCAATTCCAGAAAGGAAATTAAACGGTGGAAGCAGCCACGTCACTCACTTTAACGACTTGCCGTTCACAAACGTCAGCGCGTACGTAGGAACCTGTAGATGTAGAGGACAAGTTTTTATCAGTATATGAATAGGTGATATAAGTAATAAGCGTTTTTTCTTTCCTTTTGGAGATTGTATAACTCAATAACTTAATAACTATGTCCTGGTGATACTTTGGGTCATACTGGAAAAAAAGAGCAGTAGAAGGGTACACACCAATGGTTTGCCAGACTCAAGATATACCGGCTCAACTGTAGGATCCATATACACAACATTGTTATCGTCGACCTTGACGCCTTCCAAGTTGCGGAAGTTTGCTCCCTAAAACACACAAAGTTCAGCATATGGCCATGTAGGCAGAATGCAAGGGACAAACAACAGTGGGAATTATTTTCAGCCACCTACCTTCTCATATGGTATTTTCTTAACGCGTTCATAGTCATCTTCGTTCAGTTTCAAAGGCAGGTGATCCAGGAGCTTACCTTCTAAGGGACATTTGTTATCACCATATGAGTAGTCCAGCATCTCTGAAACATATGGAATATATAGCAAGAAATCAACTCATTACAATGGTATAACAGACTGAATTGTAAAGTAAAAAACAAGGCTTTTTCACAAACAAACAAACAAAAACATGACCCTATTCATATGGTTGGTAGAGCTATGTAATTTACCTTTACGACTTAGCCGGATATAGTGCTGGAATTCTGTCTTTGCTTCAACACTATACTCGGTTACATCGGCAGTTTCATTGTTGCTTATCTGCATGTAAAAAAGATGTTAGATATGTCAAGGTTACGAAATGTATAGGTTGGGGTTGGGTAGAAATTTGCCTCGGGCAGATCTGAAATGGCGTCACGAAGACACAGAGCCTTCTTCAAGGTTGGTTTCTGATTTTCATCATATGCAACAACGCTTTGCTGCAAATCAGAATCAAGCTGGTTAGCAGGTTTACACTTATGACTGGATTGATTTATGTATGATTTTACTTACAGAGAAGGCCCTTGGTGCCCCGCCACGTACTACGACATCGTGTGTAGGGAGTGGGTACTTTGGGAGCACCTGCATTGCCAAATACACCATATCAATCGTTTGGGACATAAAATTGTAGGAAACACTGATAGTGACAAGGTATGAAAACAAACCATGGTCGGGAGGGCTCCCCATAGGAGCATTCGCATCCGGAACTGTGGCAACCCATAGCAACCAGCTACCATCAACCCCATCCGAGATTGGTATTTCAGTGCTATCAAACGGCTCACTGCATATCTACCAACAGAACCACCATCGAACTTAAGAATATCCACGACGTTTTCCATAAGCACAATTTTTGGCTTAAGGAATGACACGATGTCCATAAACGTGACTATCTGTCTATTCTTCTCATCTTCAAAGGGATTTTCAACTTTTCTGTTCCTATTGTTCCCGCTCAGTCCTTGACAAGGGGGGCCAGCACATAACACATCAACACCACCCTTTAAAATGTGACAGGACAATCAAATACCATCAGAAAATCGGATATTTAGCAAAAGATACCATGAAAGATATAGCAAGCACTCACTGGCAGTGGTAAGATTTTTCGCCTATGTCCTTCTTGAACAAATTCTTTGATTTTAAGTTGGAAAGCGCTGAACATTGAAGCAAAGTTATTATTGCACTTGAAGTACACTTTTTTACAAATAACTTCATATCAGATACTAACCGGAGTTTCTCTATGGGCTCCCAGGTATCCTTGATCCGATGGCCCTTCCATTGCACCTGTTAAAATTTTTGTATTATGATGACATGAACAGAAACAACAAATCTACAAGGACTACAAATGAACCAGATGAGAAATGAGGAGCACCTTGAAGTATATGCAATTTTTTCTGTCGGCGTTGCCACCATAGCAGATCGCCGTAAGTTTCTCTACGACATGCTTTCCTTTTCTGAGTTCACGGTCTCTCCCTTCATCCTCAAACGAACTAGCTGACGCATCACCATTATTTGTATGGAGGTACTTGTCACATAGGACAGACCATTCCTTTAGCAAAGAAAGAAAATCATCCACTTTTTCTTGACGAACCTTCGTCCAAAAATCAAAAGAAAAATTATATTCAGTAAACACGAGAGAGCAGTAATACAATATAAAGAAGTTTATTATGCATCGCTATCAGCATCAACAGCCCATCGCTACAAATATGAGGAAAAATAAGGAAGGTGTACATGGTAGTGGAGAGAAATCAGTCACTTGATGTTCAAGAAAATAAGGTAGAACTGTATATACTGTTTCGATCTGGAGACCAGCTATTGCTGCACCCATGCACAAGCCGGTGGACATTCCACCACAGCCTGAATACAGGTCGAGAAGTGTTGCTTTTGTTGCTGGAGCGTCAGACTCTGAATTAGCTTCACCATCAAATGAGATCCCAGAATTCTCATTAATATCTGCAATAAGCAAGTGAAATCTTGGATTATCATAATGAAATTTGTAATTTTATATTAGTGGACAACACAAATTTTATGTCTATCGGTAGACTATGTTTGGATTTACAGGTACAAGTTTGATGTTGAAACTGGATTTCTAACTTCAATCAGATTATGATCAACAACAGTGAAGTTGGTGGTAAAAAAAGTTTCACATATATTAAAAAAATCTTCAAAACCCAGTAGTTAATTTTGATAATCTAAGAGAGAACAGTGCTCCAAAGATTCAAAGCAAAGGGCATGCCAGTATATATATAATTAGTTTGCATAATATATGGAGCCAAAGTTCAGAACATAACCAAGGTTTGCCCTTGATGCAGAAATTACCCGCTGTTATGTTCTCAAACGTCGAGTGGGCTACGCTATATGACATATTGAAATACAGGTCCGCATCAGCCACCAGTCGAGCCTTGGCTTCTGGATCGACCTGAAACGTTTGAGGAGTGCACAAAACCGAGAAACATTTACTACATAAATAGGGAAGCACAGATTAGAGGCATGAGAAGTTGAGAAAAACATGTGCGCTAACCTTCGGATCAACGTGTATGATCTTGACCTTGGATACAATGCAGTCAAGGTCATTGTCGTTCCTTTCATCGGACAAGAACACACGCTTCGCGTCGTGGGTGTGGTCATTGAGAAGTTTTTTATGGGATATTACGGTGTCTTCTGCACGGAAGAACCACCGGCACGTGAAATAGCGTCTGCCGTTCATGCCCTGGAAGAACTCTGTTATCCTGCCGATGTAGTCCGGCAGATTTTCTCCAGCCTGCACACAAATGCGTCAACAGGATTATCTCCTCCGTATACATCCAACTCAGAAAAAGTTAAACATCTTATAAATTATAATTGTGAACAGAAGGAGTAGCATTTAAAATTTTGAAGCAGGATTATTTCTAGTCGCATTCATGTCACAATAATCAATAAGTGCATCCTTATTGATGGACACAAACTAGATACTACTAGAAATTAACGACTATTTTAGATTCGAAAGCAGCTAACAAGGATATGTATCCAGAGATCAGAACTAGACCAGAGGTGAATAGAGGTAGGGGTGTCATACCGTCACATAGACGTCGTCGCCAATGCTGTATATCATCTCGTCGACCTTGGCTGATCCGTAGTGCAAGCTCGCCTTAATCTCCTCGTTGGCGGCCGCCACGTTCCTGCTCCGACACATAGAAAGAATGACGTGAGCAACGCCGAGATATATAGAACGGCTAGCTAGCTGCGTTACCTTCTCCTTGAGACACGTTGTTTCTCGTATCGACTTGACCACTTGCTATGCGCCTCGTCGTTGGGGAACGGATCACCGACGAACACAGAGTCGATGTCGCCGACGGCCTTGCAGGGTGCAGGCTGCGGCTGTGGCTGCACTTTTGATTTCTTCTTCTTCACCGGCGCCGCCGAGGTTGACTCGACGACGGGCCTGCGCTTACAGCTCCGGGTCGAGGCCCTTCTCAACGGTAGTTCTTCCGCGGCGATGACCGGGACCGGCGGTACGCTCTCCATGAATAGTTCCACTTGCAGGTTGCAGCTCGCTGGGTGGGCAGTAGGGCTTAGTACGTGGAGATGGATGGAGTGATGGAGCGATGGAGAGAAGGACGGCGGCTGGTGAAGTTATGGGGTTTTAAAAGGAGGAAAAGGGGGAGGGGAGGCGTGACGGTTTGAAATTTGGCCGATATTCCGGACCTTCCGTTTTGGTTGTTGGGCCGGCATCGCCGGAGGTGAACGTTGTTAGTAGCTGGTACGTACAAATCTCTTTGATTGTTTTTTTCCATTTTGATTTGATTATGATTGTTCCCTTCCATAGCATGCATATGTACGTGATTCCAGTTTCCTTCCATCAATTTCTTACGCGCCAAAATATATTTATACTATGTATAAAAATCAGATGTGGAATGTGCACCGTGTTTCCATGATTCCATCGGATATATATGGAAAATGTGATTGATTGGTTTTTTCGAAATTGAAATCTGGCTGGCACGTCAGACATTTTGACTGTTAGCGCGTACGCTGTTTTCAACGTTCAATCGCGGCACGCAGATCTTGTTATTCACTGGTTTTTTTTTCCTGGTAATACATATCTCATTTATAAAATATAGATCAAGTTACATGGCATGTAAACACCGACTTTACAGAACTGGGAAAAAAGTAAACCTATGTGATAAACAACACATATCCGTTTCTTCGGCACCAACGCGTAACAGTCACCAAAGAGAAGAGAGAGAGATCACCTCTTCACTCGAGCTCGACGCGGCACGCATATCTTGTTGCTCATAGGTTGACAAGTCGTCGCGAACCACTCCTCTCAGCTACTCGCCCAACTGAGAAAGATTTTTTTTGGAAAAAAACTTTTAGTCCATTCATCAAACATCATTGCAGTACAAAGAACATACAGTAAAAAGCAATAAAAATTACATCCATGTTCGTAGATCACCTAGCGACGATCACAAGCACTGGAGCGTACCGAAGGTGGGCCACCGTCATCACCCCTTCATCATTCGAGACGAGCAAAAAATATTTGTAGTAGTCGGTCGAAAAGTCATCATGCTAAGACTCCAAAAGACCAACACACTAGAACAACAACCATTACCGATGAAGAGAAGCGTAGATCGGAATGGTCTAACCAGTAGACACATGAACGCAGAAAAATGAAGATCAAATCCAACAAAAACATATACCAAGCAAATCTCATGAGATCCGTCGGAGATACAACTCCACATGTCCTCCAACGATGCTATACACATCACTAGAATGGGGACTAGGCAGAGAGAACATTATTCCATTTTCAAGAAACCATCACCGCCTCGTTTTCCTCTACAACACACAAACCCTAAATCTCTACTATCTAAAAAAAGGCTAACGGTTCCTCACGGTCCCTTCCAAGTGTTTTGCCAGCAGTTTCGTCAACCGGTTTATTTTCTTCCACCACGCCTCTTCATCGAGTTTTTCGTCCAACCGATTTTCTTATCCCACCAAATCTTATTTAACCACACCTTACCATATGCGACTTAAATCATATTAACATCTTTCCATGCATAATTCAATCACGTTAATTAAATATTTCCATATATCATTCAATCACATTAATTAAACATTTTCATATGTCGCTAAATCACATGAATATGTTGTGAGGAACACAAGGATTTATTTTCCCGTTGCAACGCACGGGCATTGTCCTAGTAGACAAAAAAAATACCTAAAGGTGAAGCAGAAGCCCTCCCATCGTCAAGGAACGGGATCCACCGCGCCTCCATGGCCCTCAAGCCATAAGAGATGAGGCAGATTGGCAATGTCTGCCCGTGGGAGGCAAGAAATCCTAGCCACCTGAAGCTCTCGTGTGGGGGAGAGGAAAATGTTTTTGGGACATGAAGTTGCACATGGTTTAGCAAAAAAACTCCTTTAGTAATAGATCATATATGTTTTGGGACACGTCGCTGACTTTAGTCAAATCCTATGGTTAGGTACCTAGGATTTCGTAGAGACGGAATGATGCAACATTGGCGATCTCGTCGGCTAACAACACGCGGGAAATTATCCAGGTTCGGGGCCCTCATGAAGTAAAACCCTTACTCCAATTCAATCTCGTCGGCAAATTGGACACCATACATGTTGTGATCTGTGTCATCGCCTCACGCTTGTGGCTCATGCACCGGATGGATGTCAACAATGCCTTCCTTCATGGCCACCTAACCGAATGGGTCTACTTCGAACAACCAGCTGACTTCATCGACGAAACACACCCAAATCATGCCCCCCTCCTACAGAAATCACTATACAAGCTCAAGCAGGCGCCACACACCTCGTTCGATCGATTCACCACCTTCCTCCGCATGACCGGGTTCCTGTTGCTCGCTTCGACGCGTCTATGTGTGTCCTCCACCATGACGACAACATGGTTTACCTCCGGCTCTACGTAAATGACATTGTCCCCGCCTTGTCCTCGACGTTGCTAATGCAAGCTCTCCAACACCACCTCTTTAATGTATTATCCACAAAGTACTTGGGCCCCCTCTCCTACTTCCTCGACATCAGCGTGACCTGCAGCGACTCATTCTTCGCCTTGCAATTAAAGTACGCCGAGGAGATCCTTGACATAAGCTCTCCTCTCCCGCCATTGCTCCCATTGCTGAACCTTTAGAATACATAAGCATCATCGATTCTCTTGCTTTCCCATGCACGATCCCCTCAAGGAAAACATGCCACTAGTCAAGCGCATTCTGCACTACCTCCGTGGCATCTCCGAGCACAACCTACACCTTTATTGCTCAATCAAGCTCGACCTCATCGCCTACTCGAACGCTGATTGGGCTGGCTGTTCCGATACATGTCGATCGGCCTCAAGTTACGCTATCTACCTCGGTGATGTGCTCATATCCTGGTCCTTCAAGCGAGAACCAACGATCTCATGCTCCAGCGTTGAATCGGAGTACCGTGTTGGTGCCAAATCCATCATTGAATGTTGTTGGTTCCGACAAATTTTGGGAGAACTGCGTCTACCCCCTCTTGCGGTCAACTTTGTATTTTACGACAACACCTCCAGTGTGCACATGCCTGCCAACCCAGTTCACCACCGGCACATACAACAGATCAAGCTTGACATCCACTTCGTTCGGGAAAAAGTGGCTATTGGAATACTTTGTGTCCTGCACGTTCCAACCTCACGACAGTTCACCAACGTGATGATGAAGGGGCTCCCAACTACTGCCCTTGAGCTATTCAGATCCAGCTTGTGTATCCGGTGTCCGAACGCTCAAACTGAGGTGGGGTGTCAACTGTCAACCCACGTCATTCAGCTTAACTGGTCCTCTCCTGTATCGAACCTGGCTCTTCTTGTAAGCGCACTAGCACAAGTGTCCCATTTGTGCATGATATAGATAAAAGGCTAGGCCCGACTTTATAAGTAAAGCCAAACGGCAACAAGTCGGTCACAGGGTTCACCAGATACAACCAACCACCTTACAAAAATAACGGCACGCAGGACACTATCGACGAACCAGGACGAAGTTTTAGAATTAAGCCACGCATGCACACAAACTAATCTAGCAAAACAAACTGAAGATCGAAGCAGAAGCAACTATTCAAGGAGCCGCAAAGGACGAAGGAGCCTGCTGAGTAAGAAGGGGTTTGGCCAACTCTTTGATGCGGTTCATGACGTCTTTTAGATCCTCCTCGTCGCCTTGCTCGATCAACGGGATCGAGCTCTGAAGTAAAGCAACCGTTTCATATAAACATGAGAAGGAGCACTCATAGTGCATTGCATAATCTCCTTCTCGACCACACATATATTATAGATAAAACCCACACTCACACAAAAGAAACCATCTCTTAATTTATTCTCCATATCTAGGTAATCACTGCTACAACTCCATAATAAACTAATAAAAACGATGAACTTATATTCCCAGGGTCTTAATGAATGTCTTCCCTTGATGGAAATATTCAGACATCTGAAAGACCGAAATCCTTGGCCTTGAATTTCCCATATCTTGGTGGTCGCTTGTCATCCAGCAAACCAGGTGCTGGCTCCAGCACCGTTTCTCCATCCACGACATAAAACACAGCCAGCGAAAGCCTCTCCTTCTCAGCATTCGTTACCACCCTGTGAACGGGGCTCCTAAAGATCCCGTTGCACATTATCTGCATGCGTCAAGTATTTGCATACAAGCCAACGAAGCATTAGGATTTAGGATTCAGGAAAAATGTACACTGATGATTGCAGATTATTCAAGAGATGCAAGTGCTTATCTTCATACTGTACCTCTGTGCAGTCTGCTAAGTTGATCACCAACGTATATGGCTTGGTCGGAACATTGTACCATTTCCCATCTCTCTCAACTTGCAAGCCACCGACGTCTTGGTCGACAGAAAGGATGGTAAGGAGACCAACATCAGAGTGAGGCCTCATGCCCAAAACTAGGTCAGGTCTCGGACATGGAGGGTAGTAGTTGAATCTAGCAAACCCAGAGGCCTTGTTTGATGTTTGGTTGATAAAGTAATCCTCATCAAGGTCGAGGATCTTGGCTATTGATCGCAAGATGAGGTCTCTTATTCTCTTGGTTCTTGATGCGTACTCATGTAGCAGATCCCTGTAGAATAGTTGAGTCAACGAATGATTTTGATTTCCTTAATTATTCAGTTTCTATGAATTAGTTGTAACTAAATATCAGATGTTCAAAACAAAGTTATATCTAAATATCCTTTTTTTTTGCTTCGATAACATCTGAGTATCTTATAAAGAAAGCAAATAATCAAAAAATTCCACAAAACTATATGGCAAGCAAGAAAAGAACTAGGTAATTAACAAATTTCATCAAGAGAAGCTTACAAAAATACACCTGACATTTTGGACCGCAGGGAGTGTGTTAGAAATGTGAAACGGCATCCACTGAAAGAAGGTAATTAAGGGAGTAGGTAATTAACCTGAAAGATTCCGGTCGAGTGGGCCATTTTGCGTAATTCCTCTCATCTTCTGGCTCCACTCTCAAATGCAAGCGGTCGTTCCAGCTGCGGCCCTCATTCTGATTTACTACCTTGTCATTTCCATAGCCTTCCACCTGTAAGTGCTTTCCGTCGTCGATCAAGTTGCTGCATTTCTGCTTTTCTTCAGACGGTTGCCGGAAAAAGTCCCTCGACGCGCTCATCATGGCATCCATAAGGGACTCCTCGATTCCATGGTTGGTGACCTTGATAACAATTTCAGCAACAAAAAAAAACAGGTTCAGAAACTTAGTTTCCTTCAGCAAAAGCTCAATAGTTTCGGAAAAAAAGCTGAATAATTATAGCTGAAAACTAAGGTGCACGCGCTTACTCACCAGGAAGAGGCCCCATGTCTCTAGAGCTGACCGGAGCTTGTCGGCCTCGTCGTCGGCCGTCGTAAGCCGGCTAAGATCGACGAGAGGGATGGGGTCCGGCATCTCGTCAGCGGCCAGGAGGTCGTCTTGCTCGTGCACCACATACTGTCGCGGCGGCTCCTCGACGGCCGCCGCCAGCTCTTGCACCGTCGTCCGCACCATGACGCCGAGGGATCGAGTTGTGTTCTTCGTTACTGAAGCAACCTTGCCGTGGTGTTCCAGGGGATGGAGGTTCAGGTTAAATACAGAATTTGAACTTGGAGAACAAGAAGAAGGAGAGAAGAGGGGAGACGGCAGTATCATTCTTAGTCTTGGGTGGGGTACGTGTTGGGTTACTACTGCTTACTCACGTTGAAGATAGGGTGTGTACGTGTTTGGTTACTACTGTTTACCTAAGTTAAAATTTATTTTAACCCACCTGAAAGTTCAGAAGATTAAAAAGGTGCCTTCTTTCTCTTGGCCGCACTCCATGTGGCTCTTCTTCGTCAGTCACAATCATCTCATCATCGTTCAATCCACTTACGGACCTAACCCAACACAAGAATCACTGACCCTTGGTCTCTCCATATCTCTAGTAATTTTGGTAGCAAGATCTACAGACTGGGTACAATTACTTGGATAACAAGTAGAGGAAGTAGGTGAGATTTGGAATAAAGCGCGAGATACAGAGTACAGGGCGAGAGGAATTCCTGTCGGCCGTTTCCTTCGATGCCCCCCAACCTGGAAGTTTCGCCCAACCTCCACTCTAGGTGATGACGACACATGGGCTCGCTCCGTCCTCTTGGGCCTCACGTTTTCGGCCCCGCGATTCAGCTTGGTGTTGTCTGAAATACTCACATCTTTCTCTGAAACTGAAGGTTGAGGCTGGTCACAATGAGGAATAACTTAGACCGGTAACATATACGGATTTTGAGTCTATGTTACTATCTTCACAATGGGTAGTAACATATATGTAGTGTCATATAAGACTTCATTTATTAGATTATAGATTCATATTGTCTTGGTATGTGTCATGTTATTTTCTGCTCTAATTTACTACATAGGATTGTCAAGAAAATATGAACTGAGGGAGGGAGGCGATTCTAGAAGAAGCCGAGGAAAGAAACAATTCTGAGGGAATCGCCAAAAAGAACTGGGCCTCAATCCTCTCTGGTTCAGAGATTGGGTCCCTGAAAAAAGGTGAACCCACGCCTTGCTCTCACCTAGACTAGTTTAGACTCTAGAATCCGAAATAGTGTATGAACAATGTTTTTTCGAAAAGCAGCGAATTTGTCTTTTTTGCCAGGTGCATTCCTCCAGAGGTTCGAGCTTCTTCAAAATTTGCATGAACATCTTCTCCAAAAGCATCTTTCACCACAAAAAGATTAAACTTTTTTGAGCTTCTTTTGTACTTATTTTCCTTTTTTAGTCTTCCACCCCGGGCATCAAATCGTTGCTCCCGAAAAATTGGGTGTTCACTATGCACGACTCCCTCTCGCATGATGAGTTCATCAAAGATGATGGCCACCCTGTGAACAGTGATGGTAACATGCGACCTTTTTTTGACCATCCGATGTAAAATAAACTGCTCAGATCAACATAAATAGTACTCTGTGCACAATGCATGTATATAGTATTTGATGCACATGACAATGAACAGTAAATATCTACAGTGTTCGACGCTATAATACTCAATCTGATCTGTTCATTTTTTATCCAATGGCATGTTACGCCGTGACATGCCTTTGGCATGTTACTCGATCTCAGTCCGACCAAGACATAAGGTAATTCACGAGGAGGTCTTTCACATCCCTCTTCCACGCATGGATTTATTTAGTCCTATATCTTTGAAATCCATCAGTTTAGTGTGTCATAACACTAATAGAAAACAAGGCGTTCATTCGAGCAATAAGTTCCGATTGAGTTTGGACCCGGGACTAATGCTCAGGTTCCAACGGCTAAGAGCAGCACGGAGGACCTCCTAAAGGTCAATCTTTAGTCAGGGGTTGCGGCAGGCTGCGAGCCCCTTTAGTCTCGGTTGGTATCATCAACCGGAACTAAAGATTGACCTTTATGAGTTCGAATATCAAGGCTCGCAAGCTTGTGAAGCATGCTTTATCGTTAGGGGCTGATCGCCATGTTTGATTAGATCATCCCGATGATCTTATATTTGTCCCTATAAATACTGTGATGTTTTAATAAAGATTTGGAGTTTGCCTATAAGAAATGAGATATTCTACTAGCATGAGATCCAATTTTCAGGGACAATATAGAACGAAATCACGTTCCTAGCTTCTCCTTGGAGGCGTGTAGTTTTATGTTAGCTATGACACACAATGTAGATAGATATCACAAAAAAAAACATGATGTGCAATGGATTACTTTTTTTTGAGAAACACAATACAACACAGATGTTTATACACACAAGCATATACTAATCCCTATGAACGCACATACGCATACCCTATCTTCATGAGCATATTCATACATCATCTTGATATTAACGAAGTCACCACCTCGTCTTTGACGGGAACGTCTCCTCCCACTGTAAGCACATGATCGAAAGCCCTAAAATATATTCAGGATAATGAATTACCCCCACCATTTCATTATCTAAGGGGTATTTGTTTCTTACTAAAATTTCATAATATAAGGTGTATTTTCTATAATTTTATATAATGCCCCTTTTACGTACGTGACGTGAGTTGCTTCATTAGGGATAAAATCATTCACGTGGCAAGTCATAATGGTTAGTTGGAGTACAAATCTTGAATGATTGATTCTTCTCTATTCGTATCCATTCTTTCCCTCACGTAGGTAACCAGCAGGTTGTAAGTATCAATAGAACACCACTAAAAAATTCTCATTCTTCATCCTTGTTGTTCTACGTCATGGATGAGTTTAAGCCAGAGGAAGAAGTGATGTCTTAGTTTTATCTTTAATAACTAGACATTTTTAAAATAGTGATGTAAGTGTTGTTGTTAAAAGATCATCTTTTAAATAAAATAAAATAAAATAAATCTTTTCTTATAATTTATCTTTTTTTGACTTCATCATTTATTTTATGTGACATTTTAAGTATACCATTGTTACATGACTAAAAAATTAACGCCTTCATCAAAGAAACAGAAACGGAGGGAGTAGTACTTACATACACAACGAAATCACAGGAGCATGCTAAAAGAAACCACTTGCCGCTGATCCGCAATTCCGCATGCACACGATCGAGGGGAGCCTACAGTCGGCAACATCAAGACATATTCAAACACAATACCTCGTTTTTCTGTCTCTCTCTTTCTCTCTCGGTTGAACACGTCATCTGTGGCACGTTTGCCAACTTCATGGTCTTTGCAGGTCTACCAAGACTCGAAACTTATACATACAAAAGTTCAAAAAACAGACTAACACTCTACACTTACTCTTTTTTGGACGAATACATACATAAGCCGTCCTTATTATCATCATAGTCATACTTGGAAGACAGGCGACATGCGTTACTATATAGCTCACCGAAGCTCCCCATCGTCCCCGGCCGTGAAGGTCTGGTTGCTCGATGCCGAGGCCATCTCATGCACCACGAGCCTCTCGACGGTGATGGCGGAGCCGGTGGCGTTGTTGAAGAGGTATACCCCCGCCGCCGCGTGGATGGCCTCCATCGGGTACACCCGAGACGTCGCCGCTAATCTCCCGCCCATTGCGAAGCTCTCCACGATCGAATGGTCCACGAGCACCCTCACGGACAGAGCCTCGCCGTCGAGCACCGGCACGGTGCTGCCCACCACCCTCTTTAGCACATCGTTCGCCCGTGACGATAGCAACTCGTCGTGGCAGAAGTGGGTCCGAAGCGACCCGTCGAGCCCCCTCGACACGTAGAAGTACACCGCCAATTGTTCGCTGCCGCTGCTACCAGCGGCGTGGACAAGGAGGCCAAAGGGACCAAGCGCGCCAGTGGTTGAGGCTCCACCGCTGGTGCTGCAGTTGTAGTTGACGTCGGCCTCGTTGATGCTAGCAATGGCGAAAGGGTCTAGGCGAAATGAGGCTTCGATGTCAAGCTGAGTGGCTTGGCGAAGGCGTAGAGGGATGATGGATCCAGTGTGGACGGTGATGACGCCAAAGTCGGTGCTGTTGAAGCGGAGGGTGTCGACCTCCTCCACCGGCCATGTCATGAGGTTCGTCCTGGTCTTCTCGTCCAACACCACCGTCCTCGGAATCGTCTGCACGCATGTACGATGGATAAACCCTCTGATTATCAATGCACATTGATATTAAGAACTTAACAAAAATAACATACAAATGATCGACAATAAAGGCCTACAGGGTCTCACAAACAAAAATGATACTATCAAAATCTTTCAATAATAATTTTAAAACTCGAGGTTGATGAATCTGTTTCACAGAGCCGACATGACATGTACAGTACCTAGCTTGTTTTAGAAAAGGAGAGTGAACACCCGGCCTATATGTTGATGCATACAACACCATTGGTTTATTCAGTACTCCGTATTTTTTTCACGTCTGGTGTTGCTATGGATCATCATGTTAATCTTTTCCCAAACAACTTTTTAGTCCTTTTCCATTTAACTAACCGACCTTCTCTGTATTTCAAGCTATTTTCCCACAACACATTATAAATATGTTCTGCATGAAGCTGTTTATTGTTGTACTACCTCTCTTCCTTTTTATATGTCGTTTAAGCTAAATTGGATTGAACTGTTGTATGTGTGTGTCTGAAATATCTATAACGTCTTATAAATGGGTACGGAGGGAGTATATGATAGTTCAGCTATACATACTTGTTAAAAACAGATGATGTAAGTGACCAATAAGAAAATAGTAATAATTAAGCACCAAAATTGTATATCAAAACTAAGTGGTTGATGGTATAACTTGAAGGTAAAAAGGTAAAGATACCTGGATGGAAGCCCATCCCTTGGCAACGTTGGAACTCAAGGAATCGGTCTCGCCGACATAAGCCCAGATCACGCGCCGCCGTTTCACCGGGTCGTAGAACGACGTGGCAGCAAAGAACTTTCCCCAATCGTACCTCAGCCCGATCCCAACATCCAACTCCGGATCCAACGGCGTAAACGTGTTGCCCTCCGCATCGTACCTCCCCAACGCGTAATAGTCATGGCGTTCGTCGTCCATGCTCGCCTTCAACACGTACAACGCCTCCTCCGACGAGTTTACGCCGCCGACACCGACCTGATAGAGGTCGACGCACTCCCACATGCCGGTGCCCTCGACGCGGTGAAGCACCCCCGGGATGAGCTCGTACCTGATGAAGTCCACCGTCTTGTACACTAGGGCGATGCCGGCGTGGCCGTCGTCGTCCTTGGAGCCGATGATGGTGTGCCACGTCTGGTCCGACTGGTGAAACACGGCGGTGGTGGGGTCACGGAAGTCCTGAAGGCCGACGCCGGGGGGCGGGAGGATGACGGGGTTGGCGGGGTGCTTGGTCCATTTGACGAGGAGGGGGTCGTCGGGGTCGGCGGGGAGGGCGAGGCACTGGACCTGGGCGGCGGTGTCGGTCTTACCGGTGTAGAGCACGACTACGGTGCCGTTGGGGAGGATGGTGGCGGAGCCGGTGAGCACGCCGTTGATGTCGTACCATTGGTCGGGCACCATGGCGAGCGGGAGGTGGCGCCAGTGGACGAGGTCCTTGGACACGGCGTGGCCCCAGGTGATGTTCCCCCACACGACGCCGTAGGGGTTGTACTGGTAGAAGAAGTGGTACCATCCGCCGTAGTACATGGGAGCTGCATGTAGAGTTCCAAAATAACTCCAGTTAAGCCATTAGGACAAGGAGAACCGCTGGGAAGCGAGATGGTGAGTGAGGGACGACGTCGTGCTCACCGTTTGGATCTGCATGCATGCACCATGCGTACGTGTCGCCAGGGGACGTTGCCATGCAGTAAGCCCGTCAGCAATGGAAAAGCGGTCAGTTTTGTCGTGAGCAAACAATAAAAAACACAGCTAGCCACGTCAGCCAGTTTCTTTCTCCGGCAAGGCGTATGTAAAATCTCGAAATTCTACCATTTGTGATCTAAGGAATCATAGAAGGAAAAAATAAAAGAAAAAGAGTGAGGTTAGGAATAATGATTTTCGTCACATATACGTACGTACCGTTCATGTAGTTCTTCTCCGGCCGGAAATGGAACCCGGTGCGCTGCCACTCCAGCATCTCGTTGGTCCACGGGAACTCGTCGGCAGCGGCGGCATCGGCGTCGGCGCCGGCGGCCACCATGATGCCTTGATCCGCTTGGGCAGCACCGAGCGTGTCCTCGGTGAACACGCTGGCCCGTGGGAGCAGCGCGTGGGTGACGAAGAGCAACACCATGGCCGCGGCGCCCAGCACGGCGGTGTACTCGCGCCACCTCGCGCCGCCGCTGCTCTGCTGGTACTGCAGGGGCACGTAGTCGCATAGCAACGGCGGCGTGTCCGGGACGGTGACGGCGCGTGGCTTTGTCGCCACGGCCGCCGTCCCGGAGCTTATAAGGAAATCTTTTGATGATCGTCTTGTCTTGCGGTCTCGAGGAGCCATGTTTGTGCTAAGAGCTGGGCTCTGCTATCACGTGTTCCTTCTCTTCTGTTCTCAAGAGGAAGGTTGCTACTACACCATTACTTTGGGGGGAGACATACATATGTCTATATATATACACACACATGTGTACATGTAGACATTTCTTTTAGGATATGTACATGGAGACTTATGTGACGAGCAACTAAAAATTTACAATGTCTAGATCGGTTCCCTAGGGATTGTGGATATCCACCGCTCATACTACAAGATGACGAATGTTGATGACCACGAGCAATGTATGAGGACACTTCCAGCGACATCGGCGCCAGCTCCTTTTGAGTTATATAATAGATGTGTGCATTATATAAAATTTAAAGTCAAGATAGAGCATTTGGCCCTGACGCTCAAGACTAGTGAGTGGTTTAAACGTAATTTATCGCCACATCCTACACTTTGATTAAAAAGTATATAACAAAACTGTCAATAAAAGCAAAGTACAAGCAACGTACGAAAGAAGGAGCGGGTGGGGGAAGGGGGGACACGACCACTCGATGCGCGCCACCTCACGAGAGAGGGATTGGTGGAAACGGGGGGACGGGACGACCACTCGACGTGTGCCACCTCAGGAGAGAGGGCGTACGGAAAGGGGGAGCACGGCAACTCGACGTGCGTCACCTCACGAGAAAGGCGTGGGGAAAGGGGGGTCACGACAACTCGATGTGCGCTCCCTCAGGAGAGAGGGCGTCGGGGAAAGGAAGGGGGGAAGGACCACTCGATGTGCGCCACCTCTCTCGAGAGGAAGTGGGGGGGAAGGGGGAGAACGACAACTCGACGTGCGCCACCTCACGAGAAGGGGTGGGGGAAGGGGAGCACGGCAACTCGATGTGCGCCCACTCACGAGAGAGGGAATGAGGGAAGGGGGAGCACGACCACTCGACGTGCGCCACCTCAGGAGAGAGGGCGTGGGGAAGGGGGGGGGGGGCACAACCGCTCGACATGCGCCACCTTTATTATACATGTATTAGAAATTTCTTATCGCTTAGAGATATAATTTTCCATTGTTAGCCATTTACCCACGACCTTTGATTGTAAGAAGTATGTTGTGTTGGATTTGGATTGGTCCTTCGATAGCTACATGCATCAATTGCTACAAAACTATTAGCGGTGAATACATCCACACGTTTAAGTGAAATTCTTAGCACACACATATTACCTTAGGATCTAAAGTTAGCTTTGATTTTCCCCAAAAGGAAATTTTTAGCTTTGATTACAATTACCACCCATTGAGAACAATCAGCAGATTGGTGTTGAAGAGTCAAGACATTTGGTCCGCAATTGTATTTGATAACATTTAGAAGATGACATGTTTGGTCACATCGACAAAATTACATAAGGAAAATTAATCATTTGTTATTGTAAGGACTACAAAACATGACCATCGAAACATAGGAACATATAAAATTCGGTAATAATGTCAATTCTTAGAAAGTTAGAGGATATGAGTTAGAGCACCTATCCATATGTTCAGGTACTGCCGTTTTGAATATCTTATTACCAGGTCCATACTAGCATTAAAAGCTACTTTATAATCTGAAAAAGAAAACCAAAAGACGATAACAAAAATGGCTAGATTTATTTGGAAGGGTATAAATTCTGCTCCCCATTTGAAGTTCGGCTACTAAGGTAGCTACACATGAACCACATTATGGTATCCACAACTTTTCTCTAAAGGAACACAACACTACAACAGTAAATAATCATAGGCCAATCATTAGATTCACATAAGTGACTTAGATAGATCGAACAAACAAAGATAATCCTTCTGGAGAAAATGGCACGGCGAGGTATAATGCATGGTTGTTTGTGCTCATAAATACAAAACAACTTGATAAATAAATACAAATATTGCAACCAACAAGCAAAGGAAAAATTGAAATACTTAGTTAAACATTAGATAATTATTTGTAGTTTTTGTAGGTACTAATACATATCTAGAAAATGCAATATATTATAGGGCAAGAAGTGTCTGCAACAATGAAAAAACTCGTAACATGGGTTAATAAGCATATATATCTTCCAGGTTCAGGACAACAACAGATCGAATGGAGCGAATGTGAAAATGGCAATAGTAAATGTGGAATAATTGTGGAATTTGTCTCCTAGTAGATGAAGATATATGTAGAAACACCAATATGTATTATTTTATATTATCAACTCTTTCTTGCACATTTAGAAAAGAAACTTCAACTCTTGGATAATGACCAATGGCAAGCACAACACATATATCATTGTATATGGGATCTGCACGTTGTGTTCCAGCGTTGTTAATTAAGCGCGTACAGACAAAGAGAACCGCTGGGCAGCGAGCTAGAGGTACTCACAGTTTGGACCTGCATCCATCCATGCATCATGCATGTGTCACAAAGGAAAAAAAGGCGGTCAGTTTTGTCCCGAGAACAAATAAACAAAAACACAGCTAGCCACGCACGGCAGCCAGTTTCTTTTTACGGCAAGGCAATCTAAAAAATCAACCATTCGAGTGAGCTAAGGAATCCAATTTTTTTGAAAAAAATAAAGAAAAAGAGTGAGGTAATTAAGGACTAATGAATTTCGTCACACACGTACCGTTCATGTAGTTCTTCTCCGGCTGGAAATGAACCCCGGTGCGCTGCCACTGCAGCATCTCGTTGCTCCAAGGGAACTCCTCGGCATTATATAAAATTAAAAATCAAGATAGAGCATTTGGCCCTGCCGCTCAAAACTAGTGAGTGGTTTTAACCTCATTTATCACCACATCCTACACATATATTAACAAAAGTAGAAAAAAATGTCAATAAAAGCAAAGTACAAACAACGTACGGAAGAGAGAGGGAGTGGGGGAAGGGGGAACGGCAAGACACCTCACGAGAGAGGGATTGGTGGAAGGGGGGACGACAACTCGACATGCGCCACCTCACGAGAGAGGAAGTGGGGGAAGGGGGACCATGAGCGCTCCACGTGTGCAACCTCACGAGAGAGGGCGTACTGGGGGAAAGGAGGGCATGACAACTCGACGTGCACCACATCATGAGAGAGGAAGTGGGGAGTGGAAGCACGAGCAATCGACATGTGCCACCTCATGAGAGAGGGTGTGGGGGAAGGGGACACGACAACTCGACGTGCGCCACAAGAGAGGACGTGGGGGGGGGGGGAGGGGGAGCATGACCACTCGACACGTGTGCCACCTCACGAGAGAGGACTTGGGGGAAGGGGTAGCATGACCACTCGACATGTGCCAGCTCGCGAGTAAGGGCGTGAGGGAAGGGGGAGCACGACCACTCGATGTGTGTTCCACCTCACGCCGCCAACAACGTTTGGCTTGGCGCAAAAAACATGGTACACAATACGTTAGTGTATAAATATTTAAACAAAATTTAATACGGTACTAGTTATCAACATGTGTTTTCTCACAAACTAGCTTAATCTCATCTAACACTATTAATGTATAAGTATTAAAATTTTCTTATCGCTTGAAGATATAATTTTCCTTGGTTAGCCATTTACCAATGACATTTGATTGTAAGAATTAAGTTATGTCTGATTTGGATTGGTTCGTCAATAGTTACATCAATTCCTGCAAAACTGTTAGCGATGGATACATGCACACGTTTAAGTAAAGCTCTTGGCACACACATATTACCTTGAGATCTAAAGTTATTTTTTATTCCATTCAAAAGGAAATCTTAGCTTTCATTACAATTACGCTACACAACCCATAGACAACAATCAACAGATTGATGTTGAAGAATAAAAAAATTTGGCCTACAATTGCATTAGATGACATTTAAAGTATGATATGTTTTATCACATCGACAAAAGTATAAGCTAATTAATCTCTTCTTATTGTAAGGACTACGAAATATGACCATCAAACCATATGAACATCGACTTGCAAGTTTTTCATATGTTGTTCTACATTATTGATAAAGTTTAGTAGTAATTCCATTCTTAGTCCATACCAGCTTCAAATAGTAGTTTATAATCTTGAAAACAAAACCAAAAGTCGATAAAAAAAATGGTTAGCTTTATTTGGAAGGGTATAAATTCTTCTGCCCTTTTGAAGTCCAACTACTAAGGTAGCTACATATTAACCACATCAAGGTTTCCAAATTTTTTCTCTAAAGGGACACAACACTGGAATAATAAATAATCATAGTAGTGAATCATTAGATTTACATAAGTGACATAAGCAAGTGATTTAGATAGAGCAAACAAAGATAATCCATCTGAAACAATTGAGATGTCGAGGTATACTGCATGGTTTTTTGGGCTCATAAATACAACAAATCGATAAATAAATAAAAATATTGCAGCCAACAAGCAAAGTAAAATTAAAGTACTTAGGTAAACATTATAGAATTATTTGTAGTTTTTATTGATACTAATACAAATATAGAAAACACAATACATTACAAGGCAATAAGTGTCTAGAACAATGAAAAGAACTCATAAGAGGCGTTAAGAAGCATATATAGCTTCCAAATTTAGGATGTCAAGAAAATGGAGCAAATGTGAAAAAATAGTGAAAATGGCAACAATAATTAAATATGAAATAGGTGCGGCATTTGTCTCCTACTAGATGAAGATATGTGCAGGAGTACCTATGTATGTATTATTTTTTATTGTAAACTCATCCTTACCCATTCAGACATGAAAATTCAACTCTTGGACAATGACCAATGGAAAGGACACCATAGTAGCATACTTAGGGACATATGATTGTATAGGAAAAAGCAAGAGAAAGTATTTAGTCCTGCCGCTCAAGACTAGCGAGTGCTTCCAACCGCATTTATCGCAACATCCTACAAACCAAATAAAAGAGTACAAAAGCCGGCAAGAAACAAAGTACAACCAACGTACGGAAGAGGGAGAGGGTGGAGGGAGGGGGAGCAAGACAACAAGATGTGCACCAGTTGATGCCGCAAACAAAACTTGGCTCGTCCAATTGGCTAGAGCTACGCACTATGTTAGTCAAGAGATTATCTGAACAAAAGTTGGTAATACACTAGTCATCAATCTATGCGTTCACACGAACTAGCTTAATCTCATATAATATATTTGAAATTTCTTATCACTTGGAGGTATAATATACCCAGGTTAGATCATCTACAACAAGAACCCCCATTGCGCCCCTAACGTCCAAGTGGACAACTCGAACATCACTCGGCTCAAAGACTACCAGCTACCCCCCCACCCCCACCACCATCACCCAAAGCCATCCCATATATCCATATGGTATTATTAAAAACCATAGAGTTCCTAAGTTTCCAAATGCGCCACATTCTAGCAGCAGAAGCATAATTTAGAGCAAAGTTGTTCTTATTACAGGGCCAGAATCTGGCTACTGAAAGAAAATCATAGCCTAGGTGTTTGCCAAAGAAACTACTAATAACCTTCCATATGTACCTAGAAACCACACATCAAACATGGGGTGATGAACATATTCATTAGAACAAAAAAAATACAGAGAATCTGGGAGTTTAATAATGTTCCTCTTCCAGAGATTCTCCCTTGTCATGATTTTTTGTGTGAGGTAAGCCACACAAAAGCATCTATATCTTAGAAGGGACATGGAGTTTCCTGATAGCAGGAATAAAAATAGGTTGGGTGCCTCTAAAGTGGAAAAGATGGTAAAAGGAACTACTAGAGTAATTTCCTATGTTATCTAATTGCCAAATTAGAGATTCAATGTCTTCAGTATAAGAGAAAAAACTAACTATCTCTTCTAATAACTACCACTGATCCATCATGATGATGTCAAAATTCCTTTTAAAGGAGATTTAACAAGCTATTCCTCATACACTACTTAATGTTTTCAAATGTCTCATTATAGATCACATAAAGTGCCCAAAATTGAATAGCTAGAGAGAAAGTGCAAAACCAGACATCTTCCCAAAATCTAGTTTTCTCTCCGTTACCCACAACCCATCTATAAGAAGATTTGATTTCCTTAACAACACTCATCACCCCTTTCCAGAATATAGAGGTGTTGGTATAACTACTTGAAAAGATATTTCGACTGTTGGTCCTATGTTTACAATCTATATTGGATCTTCAGATATTTTTCCCCTTTCTTTCCTGGCATAACATAAGAGACGGAAACATAGGTCTTGAAGGTTACGGATACACAAACCTCCGAACTCGCTCACACACATAGTAATCTCAACTTGGCCAAGTGTAATTTCCTATGTACCTCAAAGTCATTCTAGAGGCGGAGCTATTTGGGTATTAATAAGTTCTATGGACCACTTTGGAAATTGAAAGAAGGCCAACAAGTAGATAGGTATGTTGGCTAGCCATGCCTAGATAAGCACCACACAACATTTATATGATAGTAATTTGCCTCTCTAGGTAGAAATTCTCTTTAGTATATTATCAATTAAGGGTTTAACATCTTCCCTCCTAAGTTTATCATGGTTCAAAGGCATACCTTGATACTTTATGGCAACGCAACCCCTACTACATCCTAAACTATTAACAAAGACTTAACACCTCTTTTCTTCTAGGTTAATGGGAATCAGTTCACTCTTATTATAATTAATCCTCTTCCAGAAACGTGCTCAAAAGATGAGTGCACCATATTCATGTTTTTGACCTTTCAGTATCTTTATTTAAGAATGGGATAATATCACCTGCATATTTGAGGTACGTAATGTCGCCATCACATACCTCATGGAACATCCCTCTAATTAGATCATGTGAGGTAGCCTTAGCTAATTGTAGTAAGTACATCAACCAACAAGTTACAAATAAGACGGGAGAGGACATCTGATACTCTCTCCTTGTTGGTTACCCCAAGTGGAAGGTGAGATGTAGAATAGCGACAAATTTCCCTCGGTGAAGATACCAAGGTTTTTCTTCAGTAGGACTCCGGAGATTATAAGCAGTGGCGGCGTCAGGCCCCAGGCAGGCCGGGCAGCCGCCTAGGGCGTGACTGCAATGTTCTTGGTACACTGTAGCTATTGTAGCTACTATTTCACACTGTAGCTCCTGTAGCTACACACCTTGCCTGGGGCGTAGACAATTACTAGCGCCGCTACTGATTATAAGTATGTGTGAACGACGCAACTGACGTGCACCTGCACACGACACAAATAACTTTGCTCCCAATGAGTACAGAGAGGTTGTCAATCTCTCTGGCCTTGTTGTTTACAAAGGATCAACGCAACAGATAATAATGATAATGATAGCAGCTAGAAAGTAAAAGCAGAAAAATAAAAAAGCGTGTAAACAATGATGAGAATATGGACCGGGTCCCGTGATGTTCACTAGTGATGTCTCTCTCCCAAAAGACGATAAAACTGCTATGCGAGGTAAACAATTTACAGCTGGGCAATTGACAGGATTAAAAACACACCGCAATGCTAACTATGCTACAAACGAATGACTAGGCTCAAAAGCATGGGCGGTACGCCAAAACAAGTAGACCAAAATCCAACTGCATCTACTACTAATCATCCACTTTGAGATATCTACCCAAAACGTCTCGATGGTATTAAGTTGCGAGCCCCACCCAAAGTGTAAACCCAAAGCAACAGACAACTTCATTAAAAAACACTTTCCATAAAGTAAACAATCCTTGCAACCGCGGTTACAAGCACCGTTGTTTTCCCCCTTGTGGCAACAACACATCCCCTAGACTCATGTTTCGGTCACTCAAGCGTGTCATCGAGGGGCATGAACCCACAATCGAGCATAACGTTCCCTCTTGGAGTCACTACCTACTACTTGGCCAAAGCAATAAACAGCAACGGAGAACATGCAAGAATTACTTAGGAACAAAAATATAAAAGACAAGAACCAAATATATTACTTAATCACAATCTGAATATAGTCTCATAATCCATCAGATCCCAGCAAACTCAGCATAGCAACAACATAAAATTACATATGTGCCTCAATCATGTAGGGAAGCTCACGAGGTCTAAACATGAAGAACAAAGAGGGGAGGAGAACATCACATAGCTACTGATCACGGACTCATTGTCCAAGGGAAACTACTCACGGCACATCCGGGAAGCGTTCATGGTGGAGGGGAAGCTCCCGGAGGTCAATCCTCCCTCCGGCAGGGTGCCGGGAAGAGGTCTGTTGGCGCTCCCGATCTTGGAAGCGCGGCGGCGGCGAAACAGAGGCGAGATCGTGAAAAAGGGTTCTTTCTTCGGAGGTTTCGCGTCACGAGGAATAAATAGGCGAAGGGGGGCAGCCAGGGGCACTACAAGAAATATGTCAACTAGTGACCTTTTGTTGGTGACCTTCAAAAAATTGGTCACATATCTCGACCCAATTGTTTGAGAGGGTCTAAACTTGTACATGAGTTGGTCATAATGCAAAGAGCAAAGGTTTGCTTCCCTATTCTGGCCCGATTGAGACCAATTTAAATGGTCATGGTCTAGATTTTTGATATTTTTGATGCGTCCTGGGCCAAAGCCCATGAAAGGAACGTGTAGGATAGCCCATCAAATATAATACGTCCTGGGCCGGCTCGGCTAACCTAGTTCTTTTTTTTGCTCTTTTTCTGCTTTCTTTTATACCTTTCGATTTTGAACTCCAATTTCGACCAAATAAATTTTGATTTACTTTTTAAAGATGTTATCCTTTATTATGGACTATTAGGGACAATTTTTATTCTAATAAAATATAAAATACCACTAAGATTATATATTGCCTTATATAGGGTCATGAAAAAAAATAGGACTATTTTTTGAAATTCAAATGCAAGATAAAATAAATGCAGGGTTTTAAAATTATGACATGATGAAATGCAAACATACACTTCTAATGTTTCGGTTTGCAAACATACACAACGCGAAGATTTTCTATTTTTGTGATTTTTTGAACCTTTTATGCCGGTTATTTGTACATGATATGTGGTCTAATAGTTATAGAAAATATAGTTCTCACATTTTGAAACTTATTTTTGGTATTTGCTTCACAAAAAAAACTCATTTTCTGCACTCCAAAAATGAAAAGATATATTTTTATTCAAAGAAAAATAAAACTTTCTTCGGCAACATTATTTAAGCGGGCTTCAAAATGCGATCAAAACGGGGGAGGGGGGCATGACCGGTAATAGCTAGGGGTGGAATTTTGCAAAAATCTTGGTGGATCTTTGATTAAATGACTACTTGTGTACCTAGAAATGATTTTTTGAAAAAAATAAAGAGCTAACTATCAAGTAGCTTTAGTTCAAATTTGACCCTCTTCCAGCTGAATCTGCGGAAATTTATCTTTTTCAGGAGAGGTGGATAAAATCATTTATCATGCAAAAATTTGGTCAATTGTTAATAAAATATGGTCTAGTATTTTACAAAAATGGAGTGGTTCAAATTGACACCAAATATTGGGTAGCTTCTTCACAAAACAACCCTACTTTTGGCACTCGGAAAATGAAAAATGGATTTTTCATACAACGAAAATGAAAACTTCCTTTGGCATACTTGTTGCCCATTCCAATATGCACCCATTTGCACAAAATGAGATCATTTGGGAAAACTATCCTTTGAAACTAGCACTAACATCGGTCATTTGGCTTGAAAGCCACGAACCTTCATACTCGGTAACCCATTTTGAGAAGACTTTTTTAAGATATTTGCATTATTCCAAGTTTGTTGGTTTGTATGATTAGTAGGACATAAATTAGGATGCAACGCAAAGGTTTTACATTTTTTTGATTTTTTTGAATTTTAAATGCCGGTTTCAAAATGCGGTCAAAACGGCGGGCATGACCGGTGATAGCTAGGGGTGAAATCTTTGAAAAATCTTGGTGGATCTCTGATGAAATGACTACTTGTCTACCAAGAAATGATTTTTTGAAAAAATAAAGAGCAAACTATCAAGCAGCTGTAGTTCAAATTTGACCCCGTTCCAGCTGAATCTATAGAAATTTGTCTTTTTCAGCAGAGGTGTATAAAAATAATTTATCATGCAAATATTTGGTCAATTGTTAATAAAATATGGTCTAGTATTTTACAAAAATGGAGTGGTTCAAATTCACACCAAATATTTGGTTGCTTCTTCACAAAACAACCCTACTTTTGGCACTCGGAAAATGAAAAATGGATTTTTCGTACAACGAAAATGAAAACTTCCTTTGGAAAACTTGTTGCCTATTCCAATATGCACCCATTTGCACAAAGTGAGATCATTTGGGAAAACTATCCTTCGAAACTAGCACTAATATCGGTCATTTGCCTTGAAAAGCCATGAACCTTCATACTCGATAGCTCATTTTGAGAAGACTTTTTTAAGATATTTGTATTATTCCAAGTTTTTTAGTTTGTATGGTTACTGGGACATAAATTAGGATGCAACGCGAAGGTTTAACATTTTTTTATTTATTTATTTTAAATGCCGGATTCAAAATGCGGTCAAAACGGCGGGCATGACCGGTGATAGCTAGGGGTGAAATCTTAGAAAAATCTTGGTGGATCTCTGATGAAATGACTACTTGTCTACCAAGAAATGATTTTTTGAAAAAATAAAGAGCAAACTATCAAGCAGCTGTAGTTCAAATTTGACCCCGTTCCAGCTGAATCTACAGAAATTTGTCTTTTTGAGCAGAGGTGTATAAAAATAATTTATCATGCAAATATTTGGTCAATTGTTAATAAAATATGGTCTAGTATTTTACAAAAATGGAGTGGTTCAAATTCACACCAAATATTTTGTATATTCTTCACAAAAAAACTCATTTTAACACTAAAAAATCGAAAATCCAGTGTTTTATTCTCATTGGTGGAAGTAGGTGTCACATGGATCGATGATGTGGCACCCATCCATCCATCCGTCTATCCGTTCCACATCCATCCATTCGTCTATCCCACCAACCCCTCGCTCTCTCCCCTCGGTCCCACTATGTTTCGCGTCCTCTCCCTCCCCCTCTCCATTCCCCGGCCTACACGGATCTCTCTCTGGCGGCCAGATCCGATGAGCACCGGCGGCGCACAGCACAACCCCAGAGCTCCCCTAGGCTAGCACCTCCTTTTCCTTACCAGAATCGGTGCTCACCGGCCCCGGCCTCCACTCCATCGCCGGCGCCGGCTCCACCTCCCCTCCCCTCTCCTCCCTGGCCACAGATCCACTCGAGCTCCTCCTCTCCCCACCCCGATTCATCTCCAATCCCGCCACCGACACCCACCCCCACCCTCACCGGCGACCGTCTTCCCGAACCCCATCACCACTGGCGACCGTCTCCCTCACCTCGCTCCTCAGCTCTCCCTCCCTCAGGTCCGTCCGACCCATAGGTGGATGAGGCCCGAAACCCTAGCCCCTCACCCACCCGCCCATGGATGAGGCCCGAAACCCTAGGTACAGGGTGACGACGGCGCGGCGGCGGATCCGCGCCCACCTTCTCTCTGTGGGGACCGGAGCTGCGGTTCTTCCTCGACCTCCATGGCGCGCGCGAGGCGGCAGCCGGTCATCTCCGGCGAGCCCGAACACGGCGACCATAGTTCTCCGACCATGGTGGGTGCGCAAGACATGAATCCATTCTCTTCTCTGTTTCTTAGTCTCCCCACTTCTGATTCCTGCGTTTTTGTGTGTGCGTGCAGGTTGCTCTGGTGCTGCTGTTGCTCCCTCCTCTGCTCTGCCTACTCCTCCTGACTACCACTCTGCCATGGATGATGCTTGTGTTCTGCTCCTTCTTCCCCACCATAACTAGGCTCATACACAAACATGTATTTTTCATTGTTGAGCAAACACAGAGTTGCATATGATTGCTAGGTACGAGTAGTGTAGTTGTATTCGGGATGCGATACACGGAAGGTTAATTATACATATCCACACAGCAAGTATATGCTTTTGTACTATACATTTCACATATTTGTCCTATCTTTGAAGTTCTACAATATTCATGTGTATACAATAATTTACCGAACGAGGCACCATGATTCCGAATTCTTAGGTTGTTAGCTCTGGCTTCATAAGAAAATTTATGTGAATATACTATGCTTGCTGTTGATCATCTGGTGCACTACTATGCAGTTCTCATTGGCAGTTTTTGTTTTCTTGATTCATTTATACTAATACGATTCAGGTCTTATACTTTGCTAGTAGGTAGTTCATAATTACTGGTTGCTGTGCAAATTGTGTAGAGGCTAGATCCTGGAAATATAAACAGTTGTTCTTTCTGGGTGTACGATACTATTGAAATTACAGTATGAACACAGACGGATGAGTTATTTATGCATCTAAATTAGTTCATCTTCCCACTTCCCTACCTGCTATAATGTGCTTGCGAGCTTAAATTTTGTGCTTCTATTAATACCTGCTATAATGTGCTTGCGAGCTTAAATTTTGTGCTTCTATTGCTATGGGCCGATCTTTTGCGGTAAAATAATGATGTTAGATGTCTGTTGATTGTTGTAAATGGGCAACACGAATTGAATCCTGCTGTGTACTTGTCAATTCTAGCTTATATTCTAGCTTATATTGGTGTTTTGCGATCCTTTTCTAATTAATGTGTATAGTTCAAGCCCTTGTTTCTATCTAAATGTGTGCTCAGAAGTTCAGTTACCTTTAAAAATATTATTGGTGCATTTTGTTTGTTTCTCAAATACAAAATAGCTTGCTCCTTTCAGCTGTGGCATCCCTACTGTTAGCTTTGTATGTACTGCTACCTGATGAGTTCTTTCTTTGTCGTATTTCAGCTTGGCATGCGTATGTTTATTCAGTTCGAACTCTACATGACATGAAATAATTACTTTCAGTGTTTTTCTCAACTTGTTTTCACTATCACTTGATATATACTTGCTTGTACTTGAAGCTGTGGGTTAACGATGGTGGTTTTTTCTACTTGGATGCGTTGGTACCCATCATCGAGTGAACGGATGCATCAGCGGCAAGAAGATCATGGCCGTGCGCATCATCAAGAAGACCATGGAGATCATCTACCTCCTCACCAATGTATCTCTCTTGGTTCCCTTTATTCTCTCATGCCTTTGTGATGTTAGTATGTGTGCGCTGACTAGTATTGTTAGATCTTCCCAGTTGAATGGATGGTTGTGGTAGCAGAATGGTATTTTCTTTCATGGAGATCATCTACCTCCTCCTTCTTCTCCCCTGCTCGGCATCCTTGTAGGCTGTAGCTTGTACGCCGGCTGGAGGCTGCCCTGAGCGGATGATTAGTGATTACAGATTTTCCTTGCACATATCTCTTACTGCGTCTTAATTTCCAGATATGTGTATGGACTATGGATGTATCATGTATGTTTTTGCTGCACATATCTTCTACTGCATTCTGCATCTTAATTTTCACAATTTTTTATTCATTTCTTGCATGAATCATGTATGCGACTCTTTATTCATTTCTGGACCTTTTATGTTGATGCATGTGTGCATGTGGTGATGTTGTTGTATGCATATGAGTGAGACTATGTGTGTTTATTTTCAAATACTCAAAAACCAGTGTACTGATGCATTGCCTGGTGGCTGCTGCTACTTGATAAGTTGATAGTTTGGTTACTTTGATATATGCCTGGTGGATGGTAATGGTAGCCTGGTACTTGATACTTGATAATTTGATTGATAAATACTTGAATATGCATCAATGCATGTGGTCATGCCTGCTGTTGATGACTTAATGGATGCATATATGGATGGATCATGGCTGATGCATGCGTGCATCAATGCATATGGTGCTGGCTGTGGCTGCACATTTATTTTTAAATTGCCATGTTAAATTTATCTGCTGTTTTACTTATATACTGTCATATTCATGAAAATATATATTATTTTACATCTTAAAAACCCGAATAGTGAACCGGTTTGCACTGTCTATTTTAACCTTGGTTTGAGTAGTTTTTCACTCTAAGTAGCCTTATTTTTGCAGCAAGACAGTTGAGTATTGAATTCAGTACTCCTTTACAGCTAGCAGTAGTTGAGTTATTCTCATTTTGCAAGAAGTTGAGTATTTGTTCATTATATTTACACTTCCTATTTTGCAGTGTTCAGCGGCGGTGAGGAGCAGCCGAAGCGCCACTGTGGCAGCGAAGACAAATGCGAAGACAAAAGCATCGGCGTGCCGCCACGGGTGCAGTCGATCTGGTACCTGCTGGGGGTGGGCGAGCGAGACAGATCTGTAATTCAAATGTGTAGAGGTAGAATATAACGATTCAGTAGGGGTGCACTTGTAATTTTACTGCATTTTCACCTGGTCGAAATAGTGCTCAAACTTCATATAATTTGAAACCGAGGGAATAGATTGTAAACTTGACATCAACAATGTTCAATTGTAATGTGCCAAGTTTGGCGGTTTGCCCATTTGAAGCATTGTTTCAATTTTTCGTCTGTTTTGATTTAAATAGTTATTTTATTTACTGAAATATAATCTGAAGAATATGGCGCTCGCAATTGGACCCACTTATCAGAACCTGACAATTGGGACCCACCTAGTGGAGTGAATTTTTTTATAGCTGCTGACCGAAAAAAGCTCACATTCCAAAAAATAAGGCCGAATTGTTGGGCTTGGCCCATTTAACTAATCAAATTTGACCAGAAATTGCCCAGAAAATAGAAAGGCTGAATTGTTGGGCTTAGCCCATGTAACTGATCAAAATTGAAAGGAAAAAAAATTAAATGGGCTAGGCCCATATAGACGGCTTAATTGGATCGGGTTGATTCTGATCTACGTTGGATCTGACGTGGATTGGGCGAACACCTAACGACCAAACCAGTTTTGTTTTGGTCGTTAAGATCTATGACCATTTCACAAAAAAAGGTCGCAGTGTCCGCTTTGCGACCCTCAGCTTTTAACCAACTGATTTTGGTCACAAAAAGGTCACAAAATGAAAACAGTGACCTTTCAGTGACCAATATGGAGGGTCACAAGTTAGCATATTTCTTGTAGTGGGGGCCCACCAGGGGTCCAGGCGCCCCCCCGGCGCGGCTAGACCCTAGGCCGCGCCAGGTGGCCGCCTGGGTCCCTGGTGGTGGCCCTCTGGCCCCACCCAGGTGATTCCGGAAGGTTCCTTCACGCTGATTTTTTATCCGATTTTTCCGAATTTTTGGAGCATTTTTAATATGGGGGAAACCTGGAATAGAAAAACAACAGAAAACAAAAACTGACACTGTGGTGCACTGAGTTAATAAGTTAGTCCAAATATGATCAAAAGTGTATGAAAGTGTATCTAGATCATGGCAATATCACACAAAACATGCATGGAGCAAGCAGAAATTATAGATACGTTTGAGACGTATCAACATCCCTGCATAAACCTATATATCTAGTACAAAAGAAATTATTCTTAAAATCATTGGTTTCCCCTATAGATCCTCCACCACTGTCGGGCTAGGTCGCCACTCACCAAGAATCAGCAAAGCTTGAAGCACTCGTGAGAGGAACATGAAGAGGAGTAGAGGAAGGCAGGTACCTGGGATGGAACTATCGTCGTCTAGTTGACTCGTCGTGTTCTTCATATTGCCATTCGCTAGGGCATGCCACTGGGTGTAGCGACCTCGATCCGTTTGATCCAACGCGATCAACAACGATCCTGTTTCCTTTTATTGTAGCGAATACCACCGACTAGCAACACGATTCACACCTCACGGGACGATCTTCAGCATCCATCGGCCCAATGCGGCAACACCATGCGATGCAAGGACCAACACTCTACTAAACTGTACCTATATAAAAAAATTGGGGCCCCCAAATTAATTGGCCCTGTGCGGGCGGCACATTTATAACACATGGGCCCGTCCTGATCCACCAGTGATCTAATGGATCTAGGAGACCCACTTTCCTTCAAAGCCTCTAAATGTGAGGAGTTCTTCTAAGAAATCAAAGTTAACAAAGTCAAAAGACACTAAATGTCATTTCCCTACTAGTGATGGGAGCACATTGTCGATGGAACAATGGTGCTGGACAAACCCAATTAATGATATACCTTGAGGTCATTGTCACAATGTTATAAGTATGATCATGACAGTGTTAGCATATACTAAACTTCTTATAGACCATGATATGATCTTGTACCTTCATACTGAACTTTCTACCAAACGCTACCCGGAATTGGGTGATTATAACAATAGCTTTTGAGTACATTGGAGAGGTAAGTCTAGGCTCCCACAGTTAATACTGGTATTTGCTCGTCCGACGATGGGGAGATACTCTTCGTCCCCGCTTGGTATTATGATATCCAACATCATCTATCCAGACACATCGTAGTATAAATGACCACGAGGATATTAGAATAAAAAAAGGAAAAAAGAGAACAAAACAAATAATGAGGATAAATTAGTTATTGTGATTAATTTGTTGCTTCACAGGGTACCAAAAAATTCTCTCCTAATTCTTATTAAGGATCATGTAGCAAAAGGAATTGTACAAGCAAACATAGGTCCGATAAATATCTATGTGTGTACGAAGGGCTCAATATGGATGTCCAGATTGCGCTATTGATCATTGACCGAAGGTGTTACGGTTCATCAATATTTTGAGTGATAGAGATGTTAGGAGTGGGAGAGAAAATCATCGGAAAATCTTCTAGAAGATTAGAACCAAAAGTTTTTCAAAGAGACCCGAAATTTTTCCATAAAACTGAGAAAGTTCCGAAGGAGCCAAATTGGCACCTAAAGGTTCGAGAAGGTACCTAAATATTATAGAACCTTCCAAAAAGTTTCATAGTGCTCCATGGGCTGGCCACTTGGCTTGGGTCACACCCTTATGGGCCAAAGAGCACATTTTTCTTTTGAGACAAGGAAGGAGGGGGTGACTAGAGTTTTGGGGGCGCGCACCTCTTGTTGTGCTGGCCCAACAAGAAGGATTTCCCTCCTTCAAGGAAGCCCCTCCCCTCCCCTATATATATGTGATGATGGCATCCCCCTCTAACACACATGTACCCCTAGGTTGCGCCTGCTCCTCTCTCTCTCCAATGAAAGTTCCCTACGTCGTATGGATACTCCATCTCCTCATCTCTATCTCTGGAGGACTTCATTCTGGACAACGAAGACCTTCTAGATCTTTGATCTAGTACGCTTGGATACCTAAAAAGGGATCATCTCATTGATCCTAGTTTGAGGCAAAAAATTCTCGTGGTTGAGAGGTTTAATACTATACCCGCGGGACTCTACATCATCGGTCTTATCCAACATCTTCTCTCTTCAATGTTTATTGGTAAGATCAAATCTAAACTTCGGTCTTGGGATTGATTCTCAGAATGAGGTTTTTTTTCTACTACGTTTCGCAAAAAGAGAGTCATGTCACAAGCCTTGATGTGATGGGATATCACCTACTTTTAGTTTTGACGTTGGTTGCACCGGATCCAGTGCGCACACACCAACTCCCCGCCCCTTATGAGTGGGACCCAAAGAATAGTGGACAATACATTCTCGAAGGTACCACCTTCCTACTACTTTCCACTGTCTCCACTATGTTCTGATGGTCTCGGTCGGCATGGGCCGCCCAATTTACCGGCACATCAATCAATGCACACTTCGTATGTGTATGGAAATTATACTGCCCACTAGCCCTATATAAGGCGAGGACTTAGGCCATGCACAG
Source organism: Bromus sterilis (assembly GCA_950022295.1). Classification (NCBI taxonomy): domain Eukaryota; kingdom Viridiplantae; phylum Streptophyta; class Magnoliopsida; order Poales; family Poaceae; genus Bromus; species Bromus sterilis. The sequence goes on from OX465598.1 coordinate 377,318,524, forward strand.
GTTTCCATCCTCGAGTAATAGACAATTTACCTATAGTTACAGTGGATAAAAAGAGCACACCCGATCCCCCCCCCACACACAGAGAGAGCTCACCCCAAGCACCTTATAACTGACACGTCCATACACTTATAAAGAACATTTGCAGGAAGTAGGGTATTACACATCCGTGGTGACCCTAACTTGGGTACAATCCTTGTCTCTGATTGGTCATTTAAAGGGAATAATTGTATAGTGGTTTATCCCTTGGTCGAAGAAAAAAAGGGTGTCTCCTTGATATTCGGCATCGATGAGTTCACTGTCATCACCTAACGACCATGGGGTGGCCCAAATTCATGCCTCAAAGTCCTCTGACAATATAGGCTGCATCTCCACCATGGGGCACAAGACACAAATTATGGTCTCTACATAGCGGAGAACTCATGTATAAGGCATGTACAAACTGACAAGGATTCTACTACCATATGCAACGAACTTTCCATAATATATAGAACAATTCCTAAGTGACTTGGTTCATGTAACCCTATCCTAAACCACCTATATATGCGCCGATAGGGATCTCCCGCCATCGAAACCTTCACCTCTTATGCAATACACAACATCTTATCTCACGATCATTCACCTCTTGTACACACACCTTCTGTTTCTCATACAATGCTCGATTCATCAGTATAAACAAGAAAATATTAGGATATTACCTCTACTGAAGGCCTACACCTAGGTAAATATTCATGTTGTGCACCATCCGGATCTCTGACAGGTGAGCAACCCCAGATGACTATTGTCGAGAAAATACATTGACACAAACCATCCGAACAAGGGTTAGAGAGGGGGTTCATATGCAGATAGGCATCATAAATCTCTTTGTGATAAAAATGAGCATTGACGGATGCAAGCCGCAAAGTGAGGTTGGGATATAGACCTTGAAAGGAGAAGCATCATCAAAAAGTAATTTATAATCTAAACAACAGAAGAAAAGACAAGAAACATAATTAGCTTTATTTTTTAATTAGGGTATGAATATTCCTTTTTGAAGTCCGGATACTAAAGTAGAAGGACATGAATCACATCATTATTTCCACAACTCTTCTGTAAGGCTGGCCGTAGTGGGGGTATCATAGCTAGTAACATATTCTTGGGACTAGCAAAATGGTTATGTGGCAAATACTTAAAGAAGAAAGAGAGTGTTGGAGTAACATAGGTAGATACCGTATCATGTTAAATGCTATGCTACTACGTATCATGCATGTTAATAAATGAGAGCACCTATGATACTATGCACTATGAAGATAGTATTATACAATAGTATCATATGCACGATACTACTATATGATACTCCCCACTATGACTAGCCTAAAGGAACACAACACTACAACAGTAAAAAACATAGGAGTGAAACATTAGATTTATATTAGTGATAGGAGCAAGCATCTTTAATAGAAGCAATGCCTGATCCAGCATAATGGCCTATAGGGTGGGCTAACAATTATTGCAAGTATTCATGTAAACTTAATTGTTAATATTGTTGATTTTTTTAACTATGATATAAAGGTTGTTGCAAAATTTCAAGGTGGGCCTCTACATCCACCTATCGACCTATACTACACGGTGAATACTTGTACTCATCAAAACAAATGATTGATAAATAAAAAAAATATTGCGACAACCATGCGAAGAAAAATTTGAAGTAGTCACTTAAATATTAGTGAATTATTTATAGTTATTTTAGGTACTAATATAACACTAGAAAATACAATGAATTATAGGTGGGAAAAAGTGTGTACATCAATGAAAAGATCCATAAAAGGCATTATATATATCTAGATTCAGGACTACAACAACCTCGATGGAATGTTAAAATAGGAAATATGTAATAGCAAATGTTGAATAGGTACAGAATAACAAACATAAATGATGACACACCATTATATAATACTAGAGTGGGTATTTCAAAGTAAAAAAGAGGATTTATCACAGCCATGCATATATGAAATTTTCACCTCGCATGACTCCTATGTGATAAAAGAGGAACTGATTTTTTTAGTAACTTCTTCACAGATATATAAGACTGGAATCATTCTTTTTTTAGATCGTTTTTTATAAAGAAATATTACTATACCTTAACTTCTCGATAAATCATTCATCGGTGGTTGTGAATGATTGAATTTTTCATGAAAACAAAATAGAGCTCTTTATTCTTATATTTAAAAAAAATCAAAAGTTCTTCAACGAGTGAATTGATCAATTTTCCTTGAAGATATGAAATAAGTAAAGTCCAAAATATTTTGTGTGTGTGATGGTAATGCCAGGAAAAATCGAGTTTTCTCATCGGTCTTTCTTCCTCTCCCTTATGTTGGTCATTCAAGGATTTTCGGTTTGTTTTGTGTAATATGGAATTATCTTGTTAAGATCCTATAAATCAGTTCAACAGAAACCTTAGATTCATAATTGTTACCACGCCCTATAGAGATCATCGAATCTATAGCAATAAGGCCTATTTGAAGAGCTTCATATACAAATCTCCAGGAAAATATAATTGAAGCAGGAGATTCAATTAAAGGGACATTTCGAAGCTACAATGTCTCCTTTTCCATCAATAAGTTTAGCAAGAGCATTCATAACACAAGCAATACTTGATCGATCCCAATCGATGGCTTGCACAACCAATGAAAAGGTTTTTTCGGTCTAAATGAGCCATTGCATTACATTACTTAATGAGAATTGAAGGAAACAATGAAAGCAGCATCCAACAAAACATAAACTAGAACGAGATGGTTCACAGGCCAATCTATCACCAGAAACCTCAAAGCTTACACTCAAATAATGTCATTCGAATGTCATTCATTTTTAAGGTCACGCACAAACTTGAGAACTTCGGTTACACCATCCAAGGGTACGTCACGACCCTTGCTCTTGAGACCCCAGTAGATCCTCACAGCCTCATCCTCGAGATTATTGGCATCAATATCTAGTGATTTCGCGAAAGCCTGCATCTCAGCACGCCTTTGAGCAGCCGTTGGCTGGAAAAGACCCTGCAATAACACACACAAAATCGGAAATCCTCAAGTTTCATTGCCTCCAAAAAAAGGAAAGGAACAGAAAAAGCCTTCAAGTTTCAAGATCTTTTTTGAGCAAAAGAAAGGGGTCTTCCCCTTTCCGATTTCATCTAAAGAAATCACATAAGTTCAAAAACTCAAGTTTCAAGATCTGTCGTAGGAAGGATTAATTCTGACAGGGGGTGAGCAACAAAACAAAAAAGCGGCGGAATTTATTTAGCGAGCAAAGGCTGGGCCATAGACAAGACAACCCTAGCTGAGACACCGGCAGCAAGGAGAGGGATCCAGGCGAAGTCGCTCTACCTACTGTATGTACATACGATGATCGTGATCCAATTCCAAAGGTAGCAAGTTCGTGTAAACATGGCATGTAATTTCGTGGGACGTGTAGCAAGGAGAGAGCAGGAAGTACCGTTGATTTCCCTAACCGGTAGCAAAGCCTCCTCGGCATCTCCTGGAGCGTCTGCCATTGTTGTTCCACTCCTTCGGTTGGGGATTGCTCTGCCTTGCGTTGTACGTTGATGATGGTTGCCGTGGAGATTATTATTAACCCAGCGCTTCCCCGATGCTGCTCCAGTTAATTACTTTGGGCCTTACCGTACAAGACTATATACCAGCTCAATAGACCACCCCAGAAATCTCTTTTTTTCATCTTAAAAAAAGTTAATCTTTTATTTCATGATAGACATGAAAAACAAGCAAATCTGATGCATAATTAAAGGTGCACACAATAACACTGCGGTTATTTTTCATGTATATGTATGCATACTGCCAACCAGGTCCATCTGAAAGAACAAGAACAGATTTGACATGGAACATGAAAAAAGAGGAAATGCATCTCATGCATCACGGATCACGGTATTGTTGTGTTGGTGTTGAGGACATCTCGTGCACCACGAGCTTCTCGACGGTCAAGGTGGAGCCGGTTGCTGATGTCTACGTACGCTTCTATTCTTGTAGACTATATTGGGCCTCCAAGCGCAGAGGTTTATAGAACAGCAGCAATTCCCTCAAGTGAATGACCTAAGGTTTATCGAACTCAGGGAAGTAGAGGTTGAAGATGGTCTCTCTCAAGCAACCCTGCAATTAAAATACAAGAAGTCTCTTGTGTCCCCAACACACCTAATACAACTAGGAGTTGTATAGGTGCACTAGTTCGGCGAAGAGATGGTAAAATACGAGTGATATGTGTGGCAAAGCAGGGTAATATAAATCTGTAATAAAAAGTGCAGAAAGCAAACATGTGACAAAAGTGAGCACAAACGGTGTAACAATGGTGGAAACAAGACCTAGGCTTCATACTTTCACTAGTGGCAACTCTCAACAACATTAACAAAGTCTAATCACATGATATTTCCCATAAAACATGCAATGGACACGCACTCGGAGGTCATTCCTTTGTGGTCAAGAGAGGATGAGAATTATGTAGGGCTACAAAAGCACACATCAAAGTTCGTAGTTTTCAATCTATGGATTTCACAATGTCACCGCGGCCATCCAAAGAGAGTACCACAATCACCACAACATATCTCAAAGATAGTCAAAGACAAGCACCAAGAGACTCTCAATCTTCAATTAACACACAAAAGAGGAAATCACTCATGATAATATTCTTCTAACCCATTGTAACAGCCCATATTTTTCAAAAATTAAAAATTTTGTATTCGGTGCGATTTGTTTGTTTGTCTGATTTGTTTGCGGTGTTTGCATCCCCAATTTATCGATCGGCGATTATTTTTCCCCCTCTTATCTCGTACCGGACGGAGACCGACCCTTGCCACCCTAACACTCGACCTTTGCAACACCGGGTTTCACCCGATCACCGTCGCGAAAACCGCACGAGACCAGCCGCAGCCAACGGAACGAAAACCCCGTTTATTTAATAAACGGATTATTTTATGGGGCGCCGAAAAACGTTGTCGGGATGTCACCGAAGTGAGGTACGATCGACGGGCTCGACGCGCTGAGCGCGTGGTTCGAGATTTCGTCGGAATCGGAGTCCATACGCAGTCTCGGCGGTCACGAACGCGATCGCCGGACGCGCGAGAGGGGTACCGAGGGCATTTGCGTAAACAGGCCAGCCAACCTGCCTATATAAAGACCATCCAGCCTCCCACACCCAATTAGGGTTTCCCTAAGTGAAATTTGCAGCCACCCCCTCAGTTTTTCCACAAAATTTGCCCCCAAATCCCCCAAATTTCGAAACCCTAGCCTCCCAGCCGTCCGGAGCCGTCAGATCTGGGAACGGAGGTCCCAGATCGTGCCACGCCGCGCCCGGAGACAACCAGCAGCCCCCCAGCGCCGCTGGGCCGATCCGGGCCACGTGGGCCTGTCGCCGTCTGCCGCCGGGCCGAGCCTCCATCGCCTCCCACGCCCTGGCCATGGTGGAGCCGCCGCCTCGCCGGCCGGCGAGCTCCAACCGGCGACCCCGCGCCACGGCGAGCTCCTCTCCTGCTCCCGCGCCTCCTGCTCCCTCTCCTTCCTCCTCCCTCCTCCTCTCACCCTCTTCTTCCTCTCCATGAGCAGGTCCGAGCTTCCATGGCCACCATGGAGCCCGAGCTCGAGCTCGGGGCCGCACCGCCCGATCCGGCCGCCTCCGGCGACCTACGGCCCGGATCCGGCGCCCTTAGGCCGTCCTCCGCCGCCCCTGGCCATCCCCGAGCCTTCCCTGGCCTCCCGTGCCCTCGCCGTCACGGATCTGAGCACCACCAGCCCGCCATGGACGTGGTCCAACCCGAGCTCGACCCCCTGTAAAATCCTAAGTCCCAGAATTTCTGCTTCAAGTACCCGCCATGGACTACACCTTCGGAACCCGACTTTTCAACAGGCAAGGACTATACATTACTTATGATCCATTCTATTTCAACCAGCGGTTTGCATGCTAGTCTAGGTTAGGTTCGATGTCTGATCCTACCACATGTTTACAACCACTTTTAAACCAATATAGCCATGTCCCTTCCCAGCAAACCTTGTACTGCTATGTTACCTTTGCTCGTTGCTCAACCTCTGCTTAGTATGCATGCTTAGGATGCTACGATGTTACCCTGTTACTCCTTGGGTTGGGATATCACATTATTATATTGTTGTTGATGATATGATTATTATAATGTTGACTATATTCGACGAAGGATGGAAGGTCCAGGCTATCCCGCCCCGACGCTTTGTTCCATTCGAGTCACCTAGGACCCGAGTTCCGGGTATTGGTTTTGAGACTGAGCGTGCCTAACCGCATGTGGGATTTTATGGGGTCCCCTTTTCTTACCTACCTAGCTTCAAACATTTCTAGTGGTGGCCCAAGCTGATTTACCATTTGAAACCGTGTGTGTGCTGGTCAGCTGCCAGTAGTTTTCAAACCAACCTGGACCAGTGAGGACATAGTTCCCTTGCTGGCCCACCTTGTTCGGCTGAGGACCCGGTTTCCCATGTGTGATTAACCGGCTATCCAAACCCAAGACAGACGGTAGAGACCAGATCGAGAGAGCGGCCGGCTCCTGAGATGGATGTCGACTCACCGGGGGCCACCCGGATTTGTTCGTTGTTAGTTAGAGGGACCTGTCATTTCGGATCTCTTGGAACTAAATCATAAAATGGTTGCCTGTGATGGGTAGCAACTGAGAGTGATGGACGTGCGTGCGGAGCCTCGTAATGGGCAGTTGGTACACCCCTGCAGGGTTAAATCTTTTCGAGAAGCCGTGTCCACGGTTATGGACGACTTGAGACCTACGTCCTATTCATAGACAACAACAACTGAGATAATCTTAATATAACTTGATCAACGTGTGCGTGTGCCTTGATTGCTTCTTCTTTGTCGGGATGCGAAGAGTTGGACAAGGATAGGATAGGTGTTATGTTTGCGACAGTAGTTGATAGCAAGACTTGTTGGAGGCGATTCCTCATCGAATGCTTGGCTTCTTACCTTACTCTCTAGATCGTTAGCCACTTCATAAATGCTAGTGCGGCAGCAACCTCACCACTTACCCCTTCCTTACCGTAAACTACTAGTTGTCCTAGAATGACGAGTGATGAAGTCCTTGCTGGGTCAGATGACCACTATAGTTGGATGCTGAGTACCTCTGTACTCATGATACTACCCCCAAACTCTTTTCAGGGTTCAGATCGACAACAGGTATGGTGATCGACGTTTCACGTGGAGACTCGACGACGACTAGTTAGGCGGATCCCGGCGGAGGGCCTGGACCCGTGTGGTTATGGGATCGATGCTTTTCTCTTTGCCAGTAGGCATTTGATTGTAGTCTGTACTCAGACATGTATCTTCCGCTGTTATATTGTATTTAAGGCAGTTGTATGCCGATTGTATGAGATGTTGTATCATGTATCTGTAATGTTGTGATATCATGTTGGAAATCCGGGGCATATGACTTCGTCATATGTCGCGGTGGGACCGATATGTGCTTCGTCCCCGGATCTGGGTGGAAACCCCTAGATCTGAAATAGTACCGCATATCGGGCCTTACAACTTGGTATCAGAGCCTTACCGACCGTAGGATCCCCTCTCTGGCCGAAGTCGAGTCTAGACAAAAACTATTTTGTAGTTACTAAGTTAGTTATCGGAGAGTAGGAATATTTTTACTCCTTACCCTTGCTCTGGTCAGGACAAGTGTCGTAAGAGTTTTAATTCTCGCCTTATCCCCTTTCAAACTCTAGGATCTCGAGTGTGTGGAGTATCGGAACCGTTACAATGCCTTGCTTGCAGCGTATTGTCTCGATTCCGAGCTCAGGTGGGAATTACTGTAGTACCTTTAGCTTGTCCGATTTTGGGTATCATCTGGGTCATCCATTGTCATCCCTCCTTTTACCGGTGTTTTTACGACTTGCGTCGAAAATCACTATCCCTTGATTTGGTTTTCGCGATCGTTCTTCCTCTTGTCACTGACGGTTTCGTTTTTCCGACGATGTCGTCTCTCTGCGGAAAGTTTCTCGACCGAAGTTCGACGTCGACATGGAGCGGAGTCCCTTGTTGGTGGTGTTGAAGATCGTCGTCTCTCTTTTCTCTTCCCCCTCTCCCCCGGATCGTCCTGGATCTCGGGACGAGATCCATTGTTGGTGGTGTTGTATTGTAACAGCCCAGATTTTGCAAAAATTAAAATTTTTGTTTTCGGTGCGATTTGTTTGTTTGTCTGATTTGTTTGCCGTGTTTGCATCCCCGATATATCGATCGGCGATTATTTTTTCCCCTCTTATCTCGTACTGGACGGAGACCGACCCTTGCCACCCTGACACTCGACCTTTGCGACACCGGGTTTCACCCGATCACCGTCGCGAAAACCGCACGAGACCAGCCGCAGCCAACGGAACGAAAAACCCCGTTTATTTAATAAACGGATTATTTTATGGGGCGCCGAAAAACGTTGTCGGAATGTCACCGCAGTGAGGTACGATCGACGGGCTCGACGCGCTGAGCGCGTGGTTCGAGATTTCGTCGGAATCGGAGTCCATACGGAGTCTCGACGGTCACGAACGCGATCGCCGGACGCACGAGAGGGGTACCGAGGGCATTTGCGTAAACAGGCCACCCAACCTGCCTATATAAAGACCATCCAGCCTCCCACACCCAATTAGGGTTTCCCTAAGTGAAATTTGCAGCCACCCCCTCAGTTTTTCCACAAAATTTTCCCCCAAATCCCCCAAATTTCGAAATCCTAGCCTCCCAGCCGTCCGGAGCCGTCAGATCTGGGAACGGAGGTCCCAGATCGTGCCACGTCGCGCCCGGAGACAACCACCAGCCCCCCAGCGCCGTCGGGCCGATCCGGGCCCCGTGGGCCCGCCGCCGTCTGCCGCCGGGCCGAGCCTCCATCGCCTCCCACGCCCTGGCCATGGTGGAGCCGTCGCCTCGCCGGTCGGCGAGCTCCAACCGGCGACCCCGCGCCACGGCGAGCTCCTCTCCTGCTCCCGCGCCTCCTGCTCCCTCTCCTTCCTCCTCCCTCCTCCTCTCACCCTCTTCTTCCTCTCCATGAGCAGGTCCGAGCTTCCATGGCCACCATGGAGCCCGAGCTCGAGCTCGGGGCCGCACCGCCCGATCCGGCCGCCTCCGGCGACCTACGGCCCGGATCCGGCGCCCTTAGGCCGTCCTCCGCCGCCCCTGGCCATCCCCGAGCCTTCCCTGGCCTCCTGTGCCCTCGCCGTCACGGATCTGAGCACCACCAGCCCGCCATGGACGTGGTCCAACCCGAGCTCGACCCCCTGTAAAATCCGAAGTCCCAGAATTTCTGCTTCAAGTACCTCTCTTGCAACGCGATTTCCCGTTGACTCGTAGTTCGGAACGAAGTGAATCTTTTTTTCTATTGTTGTGCTCTCTGTGCTCTCTAATCCATCTTTTGTGAGCATCTTGATCCGAGGTCATCTTGCTTGTGCAATTGTTGGTCAAACAGGGCACCGGATCGTTAAACTGAAACTGCTGTTAAGTCTGTCTGAAATTGTTATTTTGTTGAAACTTTGGACGACGGTTGCGTCGCAACCGTACGTCGGAATGGAGTGATTCCTTTTGCATTGTGTTAATCAATGTTTCTACTTCAGTTTCATGCATTCACATGCCATATTTGCTTGCTGCATCATGTTTATATCTTGCTCCAATGTGGTGATCTTGATGTTAATGTGCTGCTGTTGCTGAAAGTGTTATTTTGTTGCAACTACGGTCGACGAGTGTGTCGCGACCGTTTATCGGAATTGAGTGATTCCAATTGCATATTGTTAAGCATCATGTCTACTTTCATCCCATGTATTGCATTGCCATTATATGCTTTCTGGTCATATAGTTGTTGAGCTCCAAAGTTGCTATGCTGCTGTTTTTGACAGCCACCTCTGTTTTTCTCGAAGTCTGTTACTTTGCGATGCCATGTTGTTTGCTTAATATCTTTTGATTTATGATGTATTTTTGCATGATTCTTTTTGCCATGTCTTCCCTGTCATGTCTACTTTAATTGCAAGTCATTTGTGAGCATGTTTGAATTCATTATGTTGTTTATGCAATGCTCTAAAGTGTGCTTCCTGATGTTGGCAGTTTGTGCCCGTAACTTGTTTGGCTTATATCTTTTTAACCGTAACTCCGTTTGGGGTGTTCCTTATATGTAACTTGATTAGTTTTTCGTGTTCTTTGTGTTTATGCTATTGTTTGCTGTTGTTAACCAACCTAAAATATGGTTTAGGACAGAACAGTACCAAATCTTTTAATTCTCGTGCGGTACTTAGTGTTATGCCATGTTTAGGATTGTGCCTCACTTAAATTGACTAGCATAGGTAGTTTACTTTGTGCTTCACCTCTTGTCATGTTTGTGTGCTATGCCATGCTTGCTTGAGTTGCCATGTTAATAACCGTTGGTTGATCACCTGTAGCTAAGCAACTTGAACCACAGTAAACGTGCGGTATCGTCGTGTGTGACCGATACCCCACTTAAACTGTTAGCAACCGCTCTCGACGGTAGGTGTGATGTCTCGTGTTGCTTCTTGTTGATGCTTGCTCGTGTTTGCCTCGTAGTAATAGAGTGCTTGCTCGTTGATTGTTTTCCAGTGTTTACTTCTTGTGTGCTCCCGCGGATACTCTCGGAGACGTTGCGAGCGTGCGATCGACTACACCTTCGGAACCCGACTTTTCAACAGGCAAGGACTATACATTACTTATGATCCATTCTATTTCAACCAGCGGTTTGCATGCTAGTCTAGGTTAGGTTCGATGTCTGATCCTACCACATGTTTACAACCACTTTTAAACCGATACAGCCATGTCCCTTCCCAGCAAACCTTGTACTGCTATGTTACCTTTGCTCGTTGCTCAGCCCCTGCTTAGTATGCATGCTTAGGATGCTACGATGTTACCCTGTTACTCCTTGGGTTGGGATATCACATTATTATATTGTTGTTGATGATATGATTATTATAATGTTGACTATATTCGACGAAGGATGGAAGGTCCAGGCTATCCCGCCCCGACGCTTTGTTCCATTCGAGTCACCTAGGACCCGAGTTCCGGGTATTGGTTTTGAGACTGAGCGTGCCTAACCGCGTGTGGGATTTTATGGGGTCCCCTTTTCTTACCTACCTAGCTTCAAACATTTCTAGTGGTGGCCCAAGCTGATTTACCATTTGAAACCGTGTGTGTGCTGGTCAGCTGCCAGTAGTTTTCAAACCAACCTGGACCAGTGAGGACATAGTTCCCTTGCTGGCCCACCTTGTTCGGCTGAGGACCCGGTTTCCCATGTGTGATTAACCGGCTATCCAAACCCGAGACAGACGGTAGAGACCAGATCGAGAGAGCGGCCGACTCCTAAGATGGATGTCGACTCACCGGGGGCCACCCGGATTTGTTCGTTGTTAGTTAGAGGGACCTGTCATTTCGGATCTCTTGGAACTAAATCATAAAATGGTTGCCTGTGATGGGTAGCAACTGAGAGTGATGGACGTGCGTGCGGAGCCTCGTAATGGGCAGTTGGTACACCCCTGCAGGGTTAAATCTTTTCGAGAAGCCGTGTCCACGGTTATGGACGACTTGAGACCTACGTCCTGTTCATAGACAACAACAACTGAGATAATCTTAATATAACTTGATCAACGTGTGCGTGTGCCTTGATTGCTTCTTCTTCGTCGGGATGCGAAGAGGAGGACAAGGATAGGATAGGTGTTATGTTTGCGACAGTAGTTGATAGCAAGACTTGTTGGAGGCGATTCCTCATCGAATGCTTGGCTTCTTACCTTACTCTCTAGATCGTTAGCCACTTCATAAATGCTAGTGCGGCAGCAACCTCACCACTTACCCCTTCCTTACCGTAAACTACTAGTTGTCCTAGAATGACGAGTGATGAAGTCCTTGCTGGGTCAGATGACCACTACAGTTGAATGCTGAGTACCTCTGTACTCATGATACTACCCCCAAACTCTTTTCAGGGTTCAGATCGACAACAGGTATGGTGATCGACGTTTCACGTGGAGACTCGACGACGACTAGTTAGGCGGATCCCGGCGGAGGGCCTGGACCCATGTGGTTATGGGATCGATGCTTTTCTCTTTGCCAGTAGGCATTTGATTGTAGTCTGTACTCAGACATGTATCTTCCGCTGTTATATTGTATTTAAGGCAGTTGTATGCCGATTGTATGAGATGTTGTATCCTGTATCTGTAATGTTGTGATATCATGTTGGAAATCCGGGGCATATGACTTCGTCATATGTCGCGGTGGGACCGATATGTGCTTCGTCCCCGGATCTGGGTGGAAACCCCTAGATTTGGAACAGTACCGCATATCGGGCCTTACACCCATGCCCAATAGACCGCTGTCACCTTGGTCTCGGGGATTATACTAGATAAGATCAATTGATTACATCAATCCAATACATAGAGGAAGGGGAAATATCATGGGATCATCCTAGATTAACATAGCCTATGATCACAATGAAGATCACATCATGGGAGAGAGAGAAGAACACATAGCTATTGGTAGAAACCTCAGCCCCGAGGGAGAACTACTCCCGCTTCATGGAGGGAGGAAGCAACGTCGATGGAGATGAATCCGGGGGCACTTCCCCATCCCGGCAGGGTGCCAACACAGGAATTCTGGTCCCCCGAAGCCTGTTGGCGATGGCGGCGGAGATCGGAATCGCTTCTGGAAAAAAGTACTTCGATATTACGAGTTTCCGTCACGGGGGCTAAATATAGGCCAAAGGGGGCACCGAGAGGGGCCACAGGGCAGCCAGGAGGGTGCCCGGCGCGGCCTAGGGTGGGGCCGCGCCAGGGACCCTTCTGGAGTCCCTGTGGTGGCCCTCCCTTCCTTCCTTGGTGATTCCGGAGGCTTCCGGGACGCTGATTTTTTATATAATTTTTTTCGGAATTTTTGGAGCACTTTTAATGGCCGGAAAACCTGAAATACAAAAACAACAGAAAACAGGAACTGGCAACTGGGTGCACTGAGTTAATAGGTTAGTCCAAAATGATCAAAAGTGTATGAAAGTTCAAGCAAAACATGCCAAAGTCACACAAATCATGCATGGAGCAAGCAGAAATTATAGATACGTTTGGGACGTATCAGTTGCGTTGTTGAAAACATACACCCTAGTCTCCGCGTTGATTGCCTCTGTAGGGTACACGCACGATGTCACCGTCATCCTCCCACCCATGACAAAGCTCTCCACAATCGAATGATCCACAAGGACCTTTACGGATAAAGCCTCTCCATGGAGCACGGGCACGATGCTTCCCACCACGCGCTTCAACAGTTCCTTGGATCGCGATGATAGCGACTCATCATGGTAGAATTGTGTTCGGAGGGCCCCGTCGAGCCCCCTATGCACATAGAAGTACACCGCCAATTGTTCGCTGAGACCGTTGGCGGTGGCATGGATGAGAAGGCCAAAGGGACCGAGCACGCCGTGGTTGGTCGCACCCCCACTGGTACTGCAGTTGTAGCTGACATCGGCCTCGTTGAGGTCGGCTACGGCGGAAGCATTGAGGCGGAAGGAGGCCTCGATATCAAGTTGAGCGACTTGGCGAAGAGGTAGTGGGATGATAGAGCTAGTCTCGACAATGATGCCTCCTAAGTTGGTGGAGTTATAACGGAGTGTGTCAATCTCCTCTATCGGCCATTGGAGGATGTTGGTCCGTGTCTTCTTGTCTAGCACTACTGTCCTTGGAATCTCCTGCATGCTCGTCATACACCAACCATTAGTGAGTTCAGTAATTCAATCCACGCAAATTATTAAAATCATGAACATACATTGACATCGAGAACTCGAAAAAATGACCATATAATTCATGTTCAAGTAATAAAGTCATGCCATGACAATATGATACTTGTCTACATTGGGAAACTCAATTTCCAAGAGGAGATGCATGATATACCAATCGAGCATGCATAACGAATGACTGGAACTAATGATAGATGGTAAACGCAAGGTAAAACAGTCATAGAGATGGAGATCAAAGATACCTAGAGGTTTGCCCATCCCTTAGCTAGCTATGTCTGTGTGGGGTGAGTCAGTCTCGCCACTAAACCCCCAGATCACACGCCGATGCTTCACCGGATCGTAGAAGGATGTGGAAGCATATAAATTACCCCAATCGCACCTCTGGCCGATCCCCACATCCTCCTCTGGGTCCAATGGTGTCCACTTGTTGGCCTCCATATCAAACCTCCCCAACGCGTAGTAGTCATGCCATTCATCATTCACACTAGCCTTCATCACGTATATCGCCTCCTCCGATGAGTTGTTGACACCGCTAACTTGGTATAAGTCGACGCACTCCCACATGCCAGTGCCTTCGACACGATGGACGGGGTCCGGGATGAGCTCGTACTTGATGAAGTCTTTCGTTTTGTACATGAGGGCAATACCAGCATGACCATGATCGTCCCTGGAACCGATAATGGTGCGCCATGTGTTATCAGATTTATCGAACCACGCGGCCATCGGGTCTCGAAAGTTCCTATCACCGATGCCAGGAGGCGGGACAATGACAGGGTTGGCGGGGGTGCTTGGTACATGTACGGAGGAGGGCGTCCTCAGGGTTTGCGGGGAGGGCGAGGCATTGTACTTGGACAAAGGTTTAACCGTTGCCCGTGTAAAGCAGGATGACCGTGCCATTAGGGAGCATGGTGGAGGATCCCGTCAAGACACCATTGATGTCATACCATTGGTCGGGCACCATGGCGGGTGCCAATGGAGCATGTCCGTCGACACGGCGTGGCCCCAGGCGATCTTCATCCACACAACACCTTGGGGTTGTACTGGTAGAAGAAGTGGTACCTTCCACGGTAGTACATGGGAGCTGCACATTGTTTGTGGTCAACTTAAGGGCTCTTCCAATGCATTGTTTTTTAGCACGGTATCATAGGAGTAATAAAAATTTAAGATACAACCACCACAATGCATTGTTTCTTAGGAGTTGTATCTTATTTAATAATTTTGGTCTCATGCATACATGTGATTTATTTAACAATGGTTTTTGCATATGACCACGTGCAAAGGTTGTATTTTAGCTAAGATACAACATTTCTCTCTTTCTTCATTAAATGATATGCCACGTAAGCAAAATGCCTATAATATCGTGCTAAGATACAAGCATTGGGAGTGCACTAAGATACATGCATACGGACAAACAGACAATTGGTAGGCCAGCACAGTAAGTGATGAAGTAGTACTAACCATTGGGATCTGCATGCATGCACACGTGTCGTGAAGGATGTAGCCACGTCAGTGAGCAAGCAAAAGACAGGCAGGTCAGTTTGTGTTTTCCAGCAAGCAAACAAACAAAAACACAGCAAGAAAGGCAGCTAATTAGCCATTTCAGTCAGTTTTATTTCTTAATCTCCATACGTGCAAGAGATATCAAATTAACCCATGCGTGCAAACATATGGAAGCAGAAAAAGAAATCTGAATCTGAAAATTCGGTCACTGGAACGAACTAATCGATTGCATACAGTTCATGTAGATTACCATATGTGGAAGATATATCAAACATGAAAGAACACACATAATCTGAATCTGAGAATCCAGTCATCAGAATGAACTAAGCAATTGCATACCGTTCCATGTAGTTCCCCTCCGGCTGGAAATGGAAGCCAGTGCGCTGCCACTCCAGCATCTCGTTGCTCCACGGGAAGTCGGGAACCGGTCGGCATCGGCGGCGGCGGCGGCGTCGACAATGTCCTGCTCCGCCTGCGCCTCCGCGGGCGTCTTTTCCGACAGAACGTCGGCGACCTCGTCCGTGGCCGCCCGGATACGGGCCACCGAGTCAGCCACGTCGCCCCGACGTTGGACCCTGGGAGGAGCGCGTGGGTGACGACGAACACCACCACGGCGGCGCACTCCCGCCACGTCGTGCCGCCGCCGCCCCGCTGGTGCTGCACCGGCGCGTAGGCAACCTCGACCGGCGGCTTTTCGGGGACGGCGGCGCCGCGTGACTTCATGGCCTCAGCCGACGCTGCTCCAGAAGCACTTGTACTGGAATCTTTGGATCGGCTGGTCTTGCTGCGGTCCGAGGAGCCATGTATATAAGAGCAAGTAGTACACTCAGCAGGCCCGTAAGGATTAAAATATTATATTTTTGCTGAGTTGGATAAAAGAGAAGAGGAGAGAGAAAGGAAGCGGATTCTTCATGAAAAGTCAGCTTTAGCACGTGCTCCTAGGTGCTTTGTGAGAATGAAAGGTGGGCCATATATGCTAAAACTAGTACTCCCTCCATTCCACAATGTAGTGCGCCCACGGTTACCGAGATTCAAGTTTGACCATAAATTAGATCAACAAGACCAACTACGGCGGGAATAAAAATTATATCATCGAAAACTTCTTTCGAATACAAATTCAATGTACGATTTTTGCTCCCGCCGCAGTTGGTCTCGTTAGTCTAATTTATGGTCAAACTTGAATCTCGGTAACCGTGGGCGCACTACATTGTGGAATGGAGGGAGTACTCTTTTCTAGCTAACTATTATACAATCTAGCTATAAGATGGACTATAAGATGGCTTATAGCCAACACTTGACTATACTATTAACCATGCTCTAAAAGCAAATACAATAGTGCTTAGTCAGCTGGCTATAAGAAATTAAATAGTATATTTGTGCTTAGTTGGATGAGAGAAAAAAAAAGAAAGAAGAGAAGCGGACTACTAATTAGTAGCCAGCTGTAACACGTGCTCTTAGGCTGGTCACAATGGGGAGTAACTTAGAGTAGTAACATACACGGATTTCGAGTCTATGTTACTACCTCCACAATGGGTAGTAACATATATGTAGTGTCATATAATACTTCATTTATTAGATTTTAGACTCATATTGTCTTGGTATGTGTGATGTTACTCAAAGAGCTAGTAACTAGCTAAGTTACTACAACCATCTCTCTCCTCAATAACTCATTGCCACATAAGCAAAAATGCTGAGTTGGACTCTATGTTACTGCTAAGTTACTCCCCATTGGGGCCGGTCTTAGGCACTTTGTGAGATAGACATGTAGGCCATGTATTGCTAAAGTAGTACTCCTTATAATCTTACTATTGCATTTGTTGACTATAAGATTAGCTATAGATGACATGACATCTCCTTATAGCCAGCAGCTGGCTATACGAGGAAAGTTATTACTTGCATCATTAATAAGCATATAAATGTATATGCAAGAGTAGCTGGAAATTCGGACAATGCCTAGGGACCGCTAATACCACATGATGACAAATGACATTGACCACAACCACGAGGCCTCTATCCAAATTGCCAGATGGTTCGTCCTTGGCAATGGTTGTCTTGGATCTGAGGTCCTTGTTGTAATGTTTGGACTGGGTTGTGATTTCTATTTTTTGTTGGGTTCTTTCGAAAAATATCCGTCGAGACTATCACCGTCGAAAAAAAGGTAGGTGGGAGGGAGAGGGAGAGAGAAAGGGGCGAGGTAGGTAGAGGGAGACAATGGAGTTATAAAAATGATGTATGCGTGCAGTGTATAGCAAAAAACAAGCCTAAGTACTAGGCTCACCGCTAAAGACTAGCAAGTGGTTCCAAACTTAGTGAGCGCAATATCCAACACTCCACTTAAAGTCTACACCTACTGCGGTAGGTACAAACATGAGACAATAGAGTTATGAAGATGATGTGTACCTTGTATAGAAGAAAACAAGATAGAGTATTGGACTCACCGCTCAGCACTAGCGAGTGGTTCCAGCCTAATTGATTGGAAGTTTGGAACATATATAGAGTACAACAAACCGACGGATGCAAACAAAGTACAACCAAATATGAAAGAGAGAGAGGTTATATGCAGAGTATGAGAGAGAGAGAGAGAGCCGATGACGAGGGGATACCCCATGACTCTCCTACGTGAGGGTACCCGGTGCGTGTCAAGACCGGCGGCCTACTAGGAGCTTCGGAGGGCCCAACCTCAGCCTGTTGAGCCCACCCGAGGCACCGGCGATTGAACCGACTTGGGAGTCCAAGACTTGGCGTACAAGGCTACGTAGATTAGGAAGATTCTTGTAAACCCTAGATGGACTCCTCGAGACCTAGCTTAGTATATAAAGGTTGGGAGAGGAACGTCTAGGGACATCGCATATACATCTCGCAACACCTCTGCCCAGAACAATCTCACCGAAACCACCGTTGTAATCGCCTCCACCATATAATACATTGTGCTTGCCCCCCTGTTAAGATGCATGAAATGATTTTAACTTTGTGGATCATGGAGTAAAGTCTAAATAATGAGAGTTCACAATAGATACCTGCCCATGAAAATCAATGATATAATGCGTCATAATTTATATACTAAACATGCCATGGTGTGGAGTGGCCACACTTCTTATTGAAAACAACACAAACTAACTTATGAAGATTGTGTGTGCGTTGTATAAAAGGAAAGAACAGATAGTACTATCCTTGCCGACCAAGACTCATTAGTGGTTGCAACCTCGTTGATCGAAACACTGAATGCTCAAAATAAGGAGCACAATATTGTTGATAGATCCAGTTATTCAATGTACGAAAAAGTGATCCAATAAGTAGTGGTGACGGGGGAGGGGGAGATAGAGGGAAATAATGGTTTTCTAGCTTGTAGCTCGCCTGACTAATGTGTAAGTTTAAGTAACGAGACATTCAAATGGATGCCTACCCATGAGGGCCACAAATATATTTCCTATAAATTATAGAGGAGGCATTTCATGATGTGGAGTGACCACACTGTTTATACAGACATAGCAGAAACTAACATAGACACACATACACACATAGCACAAACTAACTTATAAAGATGATTTATGCATTATATAGAAGGAAACAATCAATATTACTCCCTTCGGTCGTGTGCATAAGGCACAATCAAGAAGTGAACGAGGGCATCTAGCAGAATTTATGAAACGTGAAAACATTCAACCAATGTTGCATCTTCCCCTCATACACGTGGAACCAATTCGAGAATTCGATCACGTGTTTAATAGTGTGGTTGGTCGGCTCCCAATTTGGTAATTCTAACTATGGGGGTATGTGGTGGCGAAGAATTCACCGTCCATGCAGTTATATGGATGCTGGTGGTCATTTCCAATATACAAGGTACAAATAGAATACATAGGAGTATGTGTGGGCCCATCTGGATGCACCACACCTTTTATTTGAAGAGGGAGAGAAAGAGAGATATGCAAAAAGGCTTCTATTTAATTTCTTTGTGAAGTTTTGTATGATAGATATATTTGGAATCAAATCTCAATTTTATGTTTTAATTTTAATTCATTGCAAGGGATCTTCACAAGAAGATCAATCATAAACACATTTAAACTAGTCTTAATTTTATTGCTTCAATCAAATTTCAATTTCATTATATTGGTGCAATGAAGCTAATTATTTCATTGGAAACTATTGGAATCAATCAAATCCAAATTTAATCAGAGGAGACACAATAGCCCATCACGTAGTCCAGTTTTGCAACTTTATCGTTGTTACAATCCAAACAAATACAATGATTATAATCCAACAAGCGCAACAATGATTTTGATGTACTGTGAGCAGGACGAACGGTGGTCGCAACACAAGACTTCATGCAACAATTTAGAACGATTGGAACACGGTTTTTTTCGCAAAGCAATTGAGCGCAATATAATGCATGTTACAAAGGTTAGAGCCGATCTGGCGGAAATTAGATGACTATCTTCTCAGGATGGGAATGGCCCGGATCAGCCCACCGGGTCACCGACCTGACCAAAAAATATCAAGGCCAATGGGTCATGTGGGCCAGCCTCAATCCATAGTTGGGTCAATGGAGCTGGCATCGATTGATCCAATGGGTCAGCAGGGTTGACCCAATAATCAACACAGGTGATGATAATTTTGTTTTTTATAGCCTAACTAGTAGCTAAAATTTTCAGTTAGTCACTGCCCGTATAACTAACACATTTGCTGTTATTTTTTTGATACATCGTCTAAGAAATGGAAGTAGATCGTCTCTGATAGTCTAGTTGTTCAACTTTTGAAGTAGTACAGTCACAGAGTACGGTCGATACGGGTTGCACTACTTGAGGAAAAAAATATCACTATGAGACAGAAAATTCTTGTACTGCCGGTTTTATCATTTGCTTGTACATGTGTACAAATATCTGTGTATGAATTTCAAAATTTCAATCTAAATAATTAAAACTATATTTTTTTAGGGAAATATTTATTTCAAATTTTGACCGAAACCATGTCCAAAAAGTGAGTTATTTATGATATAGAGGGAGTATCGCTGATGATATGGTAGATAGCAAGGGAAAAGGCAAATGTGAATTCAGCATATGGTGTTGTCAATAAACAAAATTCAGCATACGGTCATCACATAGCAAAATAGGTACACTGCAGGTTGAACCATGCACAAAACACATTTAGCAGAACCAACAGTTGCAGATCGAAGCTGCAAGTTGGGTTGCATGCATAAATAATTTTATATGCCTCAAAAGAATTCTCCAAGTGCAAATAGGTATCATTCTTCTGGAGCACCATTTCAGTCATCAATATTTCCACGTGTCTTGTATGCAGTTGATTTTTATGGTATATTTGTACTTCATTTTTTAATCCGTATGCAAAAATAATAGAGCTCTTATACTATGTTATATTGATCTGGAGGTTGTAGGTACTGGATTAATCACAGAGATCTAGCTATCTAGTTACATACGATCAATATTAAAGGAACAGACAGTAACACTGTGATTTTTTTTTCATCCACAAATGTACTACTTACTAGATTCTTCTGCAGAAATAGGAAAAACCAGACACCAAATTTTAGAACGGGAAGCCCGTTGGAAGTTAATCTCACGCATCAAGATATGATTGTATCGGTGTTGAATGCATCTCGTGCACCACGAGCTTCTCAACGGTGACGGTGGAGCCGGTAGCATTGTTGAACACATAAACCCCAGCCGCCTCGTAGATGGCCTCAACCGGGTACACCCGTGACGTCGCCGTTAACCTCCCGCCCATCACGAAGCTCTCCACAATGGAATGATCCACAAGAATCCTAGCTGACAAGGCCTCGCCGTCGAGCACCGGAACCGTGCTGCCCACCACACGCTTCACAACATTCCTGACCAGCGATGACCTCGACTCATCATGGCAGAAGTGGGTTCGGAGGCCGCCGTCGAGGCCCCTAGACACGTAAAAGTACATTGCCATTTGTTCACTGTGACCATTGGTGGTGACCAGGAGGAGGCCGAAAGGGCCGAGTGCACCCCGGTTGGCGGCGCCGCCGCTAGTGCTGCAGTTGTAGCCGACGTCTGCTTCAATGTGGATGGCGATGTCAGAAGTGTTGAGGCGGAAGGAGGCCTCTATGTCGAGCTGAGAGGCTTGGCGGAGCTGCAGGGGGAAGACGGATCCGGTGCCCATGGTGATGCCACTGAAGTCAGTGGCGTTATGACGGAGGGTATCGATCTCCTCAACCGGCCATTGGAGGAGGTTCGTCCGGGTTTTCTCGTCCAGAGCCACTGTCCTCGGAATTGCCTATGCCATACAACATACTATTTAGAAAGTTCATTAATTGAAGCATGATAAGTTCCTTGATCATGACAACACATGAACACAATGACATCAAAACTACTACCTTCTCCTCTAGCTACTAAGATGTTCGCCAGATTGTCTCTTGCCTACTCATGAATTCAGCAGGCAGTCTAAAACGTTCTTCTATATAGTACAAAGTACGAGCTAACTTAAAGAACAATCGTGAAGGAAATGCTCAATTTGGAACTTTTTGAGTCAGATTCGCTCTTCTCAAAGGCCATGAGTGTGAAATGAGTGAAACAAAAGCACAACCACATTTTTTTAAGGTAATAAATACAATGCAATATTTATCTATCAAGCGATGCATATGAATCAATGGAACTAAAGATGATAAATGCAAGTGAACAGTCACATAGTTGCTTAGTAAATATGCATGCCATAATATGTATCGAACGTGCATAACAAATCGAATGGAACAAGTGATAGATGTTAAACACAAGGTAAAACAATCATATTGATGTACAATAAAGATACCTGAAGGTTTGCCCATCCCTTAGCGAGGTCGGTCCGGTTGGAGTCTGTCTCACCAACATACCCCCACATTATGCGTCGCTGCTTCGTCGGATCATAGAACGTTGTGGACGCAAACAACTTTCCCCAATTGTACCTTAGCCCGATCCCCACATCTGCCTCTGGGTCCAGCGGCGTCCATGTGTTGGCCGTTGTGTCATACCTCCCCAATGCATAGTAGTCGTGACGTTCGTCGTCCATGCTCGCCTTCAACACGAACAACACCCCCTCTGATGAGTAATTATTGTTTCCCTCGACAGGATAGAAGTCCACGCACTCCCACATGCCGGTGCCCTCGACGCGATGCACCGGGCTTGGATTGAGCTCGAAGTTGATAAAGTCTTTTGTCTTGTACATGAGGGCGACGCCAGCATGACCGTTGTCATCCTTGGACCCGATCATGGTGCGCCACGTGTTGTCGGACTTATCGAACCATGCGGTCATGGGGTCACGGAAGTCCTTTTTGTCGGTCCCGGGGGGTGGGAAGAGGACAGGGTTGCGGGGGTACTTGATCCAAGTGCGGAGGAGAGGATCATAAGGGTCGGCAGGTATGGCGAGGCATTGTACCTGGGAGAGGGTTTCGGTGTTCCCCGTGTAGAGGATGACGACCTTGCCATCAGGGAGTATGGTGGCGGAGCCCGTCAAAACGCCGTTGATGTCGTACCATTGGTCGGGCACCATGGCGAGGGGGAGGTGCTGCCAGTGGACCATGTCCCGCGACACGGCGTGGCCCCACGAGATGTTGCCCCACGTGACGCCCCGCGGGTTGTACTGGTAGAAGAAGTGGTACCATCCACGGTAGTACATTGGAGCTGCATGTTGTGTTTGAGGTCAAATAGATAGTTGGTATAGATAGACTACAGCTGGTTATAGCTAGTAAGTGATGAACGATCCTACTCACCGTTTGGATCTGCATGGGTAGATGCATGCATGTCGCCGGAGTAGGAACGCATGCCAGTTTTCACAAGCAAAGCAGTCATCAGTTTCTTTCTTTCTCCAGCAAGCAAGCAAGCAAGCAAACAAACAAAAAGATAGAAAAAATGGCAGCTTGCTAGCTAATGCGAGTCAGTTTCTTCCTCCAAGCATAGAGCAAGGCAACCGTGCCGTAGATGGAACATGATTTGAATCTGAAATTTTCAATCGTTTGAACGAAGTAATGGATTCCATACCGTTCATGTAGTTCTTCTCCGGCTGGAAATGGTAGCCGGTGCGCTGCCACTGCAGCATGGCGTTGCTCCACGGGAACCCATCGGCATCACCGCCGGCGCCGCCCACGGATTGCTTCCTTGTCGGCCTCGACGTCGTCTCCTTCTTCCCCCTACTGCTCCAGATGTTCACAGCGGGGAGACGGCGGAGCGTCGGGACATCCCCGTCGCCCAGATCGTCGACCAGCCAGGCCCCTGGGAGGAGCGTGTGGGTGACCATGAACACGAGCACGGCCACGGCGCCCAGCATGGCAACGCACTCGCGCCACCTCGCGCCGCCGCCGCCGCCCCGCTGCTGCATCGACGCGTACGCGTACAGGACCGGCGGCACGCCGTTGCCGCGTGACTTCATCCCGACGGCCGCCGCCTCTTACAGAGCTCAAGAGGGAAAACAATTAAGGTGTGTGCCTTGAGCCCTTTAGAGAGCACGATTTATATAGCTGGGCGGAGGCTAGGGAACGTTGCTACTAAATCATTAATTTAGACCCGTATTTAGGGGAAAAGATATTGGATTACACACATACAGTACATACAAAAAACTTTACTGAGTATGCCAATTATAGGCATCAACAATCAATGCTCGGGAGATCCAAACAAAATAACAGTAGAGAGAAGGCTCAACCAACGCATGTGTGAGTGGGAGTACCATCCTCCACGAACGAGTGATTTTGGTCTCATCCATGGCGGAAAATTGGTAACCATTTTGATAATGAGCCCAATCCATCTTTTCTTTCCTTTTCCTTCCGATACTAAAAAAAGATTGAAAGGGGTCAAATTTTGTCATATCACGAAGAAATCTATCCCACCGTAGCAATAACTAGAATAAAAAAATGGAATGACAAAGCATCTGGGAATAAATGATTAATTTCTATCAATAAACTTGCTAAAGCACCAAAGCACGGATGCTACAGAGCGATATGTTTTTATATCCCGCATTGAAAATCCTCCTTCCTTGTTGGAATACATATATGATCAAAAACTCTTGCCCAAGACTGTTATACTATATATAGAATGAACCATTATATATAAAATGAACCATATCGGCGAAATTTAAATACAAAAAGACTTTACTGAGTATGCCAATTATAGGCATCAACAATCAATGAACGAGAGATCCAAACAAAATTACAGTAGAGAGAAGGCTCAACCAACGCATGTGTGAGTGGGAGTACCATCCTCCACGAACGAGTGATTTTGGTCTCATCCATGGCGGAAAATTGGTAACCATTTTGATAATGAGCCCAATCCATCTTTTCTTTCCTTTTCCTTCCGATACTAAAAAAAGATTAAAAGGGGTCAAATTTTGTCATATCACGAAGAAATCTATCCCTCCGTAGCAATAACTAGAATAAAAAAAATGGAATGACAAAGCATCTGGGAATAAATGATTAATTTCTATCAATAAACCTGCTAAAGCACCAAAGCACGGATGCTACAGAGCGATATGTTTTTATATCCCGCATTGAAAATCCTCCTTCCTTGTTGGAATACATATATGATCAAAAACTCTTGCCCGAGATTGTTATACCATATATAAAATGAACCATTATATATAAAATGAACCATATCGACGAAATTTATATACAAAAAGACTTTACTGAGTATGCCAATTATAGGCATCAACAATCAATGCACGAGAGATCCAAACAAAATTACAGTAGAGAGAAGGCTCAACCAACGCATGTGTGAGTGGGAGTACCATCCTCCACGAACGAGTGATTTCGGCCTCATCCATGGTGGAAAATTGGTAACCATTTTGATAATGAGCCCAATCCATCTTTTCTTTTTTTCCTTTCGATACTAAAAAAAGATTGAAAGGGGTCAAATTTTGTCATATCACGAAGAAATCTATCCCTCCATAGCAATAACTAGAATTAAAAAAAAAGGAATGACAAAGCATCTGGGAATAAATGATTAATTTCTATCAATAAACCTGCTAAAGCACCAAACCATAGAGTACTTAGCACGGGTGCTACAGAGAGATATGCTTTTATATCCCGCATTGAAAATCTTCCTTCCTTGTTGGAATACATATATGATCAGAAGCTCTTGCCCAAGATTGCTATACTATATATAAAATGAACCATTATATATAAAATGAAACATATCGACGAAATTTAAATACAAAAAGACTTTACTGTGTATGCCAATTATAGGCATCAACAATCAATGCTCGAGAAATCCAAAAAAAATTACAGTAGAGAGAAGGCTCAACCAACGCATGTGTGAGTGGGAGTACCATCCTCCACGAACGAGTGATTTCGGCCTCATCCATGGCGGAAAATTGGTAACCATTTTGGTAATGAGCACCACGTTTAAAATGCATCACAATTCATAGAGCCTAGACATGTCTTAACGGGGTGTGGTCACACGAATCGACTCATGAAGATGATGTGTGCATCTTCAGTGCAAATAACCAAAATGATACTCTCTCCGGTCCATATTACTTGTCTTGAATTGACGTATCTAACACTAAAATACATCTAGATACATCCATTTGAAGACTAGATCAATGTGAAGACAAGTAATATGGATCGAAGGGAGTATATGTATTCAAAGTTCCAAAGTTTCAGTACAGCAAGCACAAAAGGTCACTGGGTTTGATGATGATATGGAAAAATGGCAAGGAAATAGTCAAAAGTTACCTCAACGCGGCCATCACACAGCAAAATAAACACCCACTGGTTTAAACATGCACAAAATACATTTCCCAAAACATAATGCCCAAACTGAGAGATTAATCGAATCAGATTTGACAGCCATACTCGATCTCTTTTATCATTATAAATTCTTTCGAAATAGGTATTTGATAAGTAATACGTATGTACGGTGTGGTCCCACAAATCGACTCATGAATATGATGTGTGAATCTTCAATGCAAATAACCAAAATGATACTCCCTCCGATCCATATAACTTGTCTTGAAACGAATGTACCTAACACTAAAATACATCTGGATACACCCATGCGAACATTAGATACATACATTTGAAGAAAAGTAATATGGATCGGAGGGAGTATATGTATTCAAAGTTCCAAAGTTTGAGTACAGCAAGCCCAAATAATCACTTGTTTTTTATTTGAAGGGTTTGATGATGATATGGGAAAATGGCAAGGAAATAGTCAGAAGTTACCTCAACATGGCCATCACACATCAAAAAAGACAACCACAGGTGTAAACATGCACAAAAGACATTTTGCAAAACATAATGCCCAAACTGAGAATTAACCAAATCAAATTTGACTGCCATACTAGATCTCATATATCATTATAAATTCTTTCGAAATAGGTATTTGACAAAAGTCATACGTATGTACGGCTGGAGGAAGATCCGACGAGATTATCCAAATCGTAACCAATTATGACGAGATAGTGTATCAATAAAAAATTAGTACTGCAACTAAATAATAATACTCCATAATAGAACTCATCGAAAGTCTTACTCAATAAAAATTGTATGCATGGCTTGAAGGAAGATCTTTCTATCTTTCAAGATCCACCCCGAGAGATTATCCAAATCACACTCCAATCAGGATGTGAGATTTTACCATATGAAAATTAATACTACAATGATGTACTCCACAATGCTGCTAGCCGAGAGATCATCCAAATCAAGGTTAGAACTTACCCAAACAGGCACTCCACAAGACTGCTAGGCCGGAGATTGTTAGGGTAAATTCACGTGTGGAGGTTGGAGTGACAAATATTACTGCTTCAAGTGTAAAAGAATAAATATGTACCCATTGCAACGCACATACATTGTCCTTGTTAGGCTTAAGATTAACACTAGCTCCCGCTCTTCCCCCGTTGCTTCGGCCACTACATGGTATCCGGGCCGTGCAGTCATGATCTGAGAGTCAAGTTAATTGTGATTTCCTACCAATGTCTCCGTTTGATGAGGACTCGTTGTTGAGACTGGCATGGCGGTCTTGAAACTTCAGAGATAAGGTGTGTGCCTCATCAAGCTTAGGGTCAGTTCTTTTGCGTTACAGCTTATGCATAAGCCGCGGTGGAAAGAAGCCCCTGAGAAGCCATTGTAAAATTAAGCCCAGTGAAAATAAGTCATTCAGTTCTTTTCAGCTTCTGTCCATTAGCTTATTTTTATCCATCTAGTAAAAAATCCGTAATACCCCTTGGAAGGAGAAGACTGGAGAGATGGGTTCGAGGCGTGGGGCAGTGCTAGTCGCGGGACTGACCCGGCCGACCTCGAGCTCGGGGACCGTCGGAGGTCAACCGGCGAGAGAGGAAGGCGGGGGACCTCGACCTCGGCCGATCTCGACCTCGGGGAGGCGGCGGAGGGAGGCGGGGCTGGCGGCGGCGGCGAACCCTAGGGCTGGCAGCAGCGGGGGGGGGGGGGAACTGGGAAGAGGAGGAGAGGATGGGGGAGACTACGCGAGGGGATGAGACGGCGGCGGTGCGACCTAGGGAGAGAGGGAGATGAGGGCCACCGCCCGCGGTCAAGAGGGAGGCGGGGTCGAGGCGGTTCAGGAGGGAGAGGAAGGCCACCGCTGGCGGAGGGAGGCGGGGTCGGAGGGAGAGGAGGGCCAGCGCCGGCGGAGGGAGGCGGGGTCGGAGGGAGAGGAGGGCCAGCGCCGGCGGCGGTGCGACCTGGGGAGTGGGGAGAGGACGAGATGGGGCGGGGAAAGTGACGAGAGCTCGTTTCGTTCGCTGGGCTGGGAGTGGCATTTTTTTCGTAATACCGACCACATGCGAGGCCACTCCAACGTACCGCTTCGGCTATTTGCGGGAAGCCGCTCGAAGCTGCCCCGACCCAGCTTTTTTCCATCGTGAAGAGAAGGCCAGTGGAAATAAGCTAAGCCCATATGCGAAAATGAGTTTTTTTGGGCTTTTAGCTTATTTTGGCAATAAGCTGCTAGAAGCTCCAAAAGAACTGGCCCTTAATCTTGGCTCTTATAGAATCCTGATTACTGTATTTTAAAGCATCTCTAACAGATCCTGCTACTAGCCGTTTCGCAAAATTATTATTTAGGAGATCCGAAAATGATTTTGCGGAAGCACGACGGCTCCAGTAGAACAGAGCTAGTACACGCGTACGGCATATCGAACTATTAGCTATTTTTTTTATTCAACATTTACCGACATTAGAAAAATATTCCTAAAATACATTTTTTGTATTATTCTATGAATGCATCATTTTATCATCGTAAGTTGTTGCATGTTAATCTTACGCTAATTTTGGCACTTGTTTTTTTACGATAGTGCATATTTGGTAATTGCATCATCTAAACAGTTTACCGTTCCCATTTTTGTTAGAAATATTATTCATTTTAATTGCAATTAATATTTCTCTTTTCATACGCTTCATAATATTCTGTTTTAAGTTTTTATTTTTTTCCATTGATTTCAAATGTTTATTTACAAATTATTTACACATTTTGTAGCAAAGTCCCCGAAGTAACACGTGAGGCTTATCTAGTTATAAAAAAGTCCACATGCTATAACAAACATGTTAATTACATTTTATGAATCTTCATGAAACGTAGAACATATTCGCATAATTTATAAATAATGTTATGCCATTAAAAACATTGTCCATTATTATCAAAAAGTATTTTTTCACAGTAAAAAGTATGTTGCATGGAGTTTTTTTAAATAAGGTTGTTCGTGAAATGAAGTAGAAACAATTGTTCGTGAAACTTTAGAAAAATATTGTATCACATAAATAATGTTGTATCACATAAATAATTTAGCAAGCATTCAAAATATGTTCATGACATTTTTTCAAAAAATTACAAATCTGTCTTTTTTCACTTTGTATTAGAAAAATGTTCATTGTGCATTTTGAAAATGTTCGACATGTAATTGTACGAATTTTCAAATTGCACCTGAAAAATGTTCAAACTATATGTGTAAGACGTTAGTGAATTAAAAAATAAAACAAAAATAAAATAAGTATATTTTCTATTAAATGATGACTGCTTATGAAATAAGAGGAATATAAATGATAAAAGGTACAATTTCTAGTTATATGAGTATTTTGAAATACATTATCAGTTTTTCTAATGCACAATTAATATTTTTAGGATACACTTTGAAAAATTATTAATTATGCAATGAATATGTTTCAAAAAAGTATCAGAAATTTTAATACATATTAATGTTTAATGCATGGTGAATATTTATAACGCATCACGAAAAATCAATATAAATTTAATACAAATTAATTGATGATGAATATTCATAATAAATATACTATGAATAATTTTTTCGCGGATGATTCTATGAATATGTTTAAACACACAATAAACAATTTTAATGCACCATGAAGTATTTTAGAGTTACACAATACTTTTGTTGATACATGATTAAAAGAAATTCTGAAAACAAACAAATACAACAGAAGGAAACGAAAGAAAACAAAAAACAAAAGAAAGGGAAAAGAGCCTACTTGGGTGCAAAACAAAAGTTGTAGAGCAGAAAGAGAAAAAAGTTGATTGGACATGGCGAGATATTGTTTCCTAGTATGAAGCATGGTACGGGCCCAGGTGGCCCAAAAAAAGGCAATTTTCAACATGGAGCTGCTCTAATATTTGTAGTGTTGCAATTTTATTATTTGTTTTGTCAAAATTTAGTGAAACATAACGACAGAAGGATTCTGAATTTTGTTACTACATTGAGATTTGATGATAGAGATAGGAGTGCATCACTAGATATGCATCTCATCATAATCGTGCGAAAAAACTAACCTCCGAACTGTCCTCATTTGGCACATTATCTTTTTTCTATTCTCTGAGAGGCACTATCTGAACATCTCATTCCGAGTCCAATTTTCAAGTCTAGCCCATTTTATCAGGCTTAGGGTGTGTTTGTTTGGGCTGCAAATTTTACTGCTGCAGCTGCAACAGCTCCGGCTGGAAGGAGCGGCTGTAGCTGATAGCTGTGGCTGAAAGGTGGAAGCTGAGATGCTGTCGTTTGATAGTTGTGCTGTAACAGCTGCGGTTGGTGTAGGAACATGCTGAAATGACTGAAATACCCTCAGTTGTGCCATAACTTGAGTTTAAGTGTTGATTGTACTGTTATATGACTAGAATAGGAGCTATTTTTTCCATTGAAAGTCATTTTTCGCCATCACGGACAGTACTAATTATATATTACATTTCAATGGATCAAACATAGAGTACTAATTATATATTACATCAAAGTCTTGTTCGGTTATCAAATAAAAGGTTATCATTATATTAGCTATATGACAACCCTAAGCTACTCTCTTGCAGCCATCACGGCATCAGCAATAATGTTTCGAGTTGTGTCCATGCTAGTAGTCCCTTCTCCTGCATAGCCCCCTCCACTTGTGTTGATCACATGGCCTGGAGGATAGTAGTTATCATCACCATCGCATCTAGCAAAGTGGTAATCATACAAATTACTGTCTCTGATGAAGTTGTGCAATGCCAAACCGGTTCATTCTCTTCGTCATACAACTCAATCACTTCTTGCTCAGTCTCAACAGGAGGTTCACCTTGTGTTTGTTCTTCCTCTTCTTCTTCTTCTTCATCATCGTCCACTCCAGGCATGACAGATGACAGTCCATCAACATTTGCTCCTCCAAACATCATCAAAAGTTGTTTCAAATTATCTGGAGGTCCTTTGCGAAAAGCTCTAATAGCCTTGTGAACCTGCACATAAGATAAAAATTAGTACTTGGCACAGACATAAGAAAACACGACATTGCTACATCTAAATTCTGCATTCCAAAGCAACCAACCTTGATCATAGCATCCCATTGAGCATCATCAGCTGTGACGGTTTGAGTCACATCATCCCAGCCAAGTCATGTTGCCTTGTTTTTGTAGAACACCCATGCACAATATATAGACTTCATATCATCCCAACGATTTTTGAACTGCTTTTTTTCATAATTTCTACCGGTCTTGTCATTGAACTCTTTCATCAATCCCTTGTAACCTGCAGGTGTCAAGTACTTGGTTGGCCTATGTCCAGCCTCTACTTGAGCAGCTGCACCCTCACAAAAAATTCTGGTGGCCTCTCGATCCCACTGAGCTTTCACCTTCGTAATTGACATCTAGGTACAGTACCAATTCATATAAATTACTGCCATGAACAAGGCATACACAGCCCAGCGTTGCTATCCATTCACACGCACATACAAATCCCAGCCTCACTACACATACATATGAGACAGAGTACATGCTGGGAATTACCTTGGGCGTTCGTGCATGTTGGCGAGCGTGAGGCAGAGGGGTTGAACAGGAACGGCGGCGTCGGAGACGAAGAGGATAGGTCGGCGGCGGCGGCGGAGTCCGAGGCGAGCGACGGTCGGGATGGGGCGACGACCGAGGTGAAACAGGAAGAGCGTGGAGGCGGGACGTCGGAGTCCGAGGCGAGGAAGAGGACCTTGCTTCTGGCAACCGGAGCTCGGCCGCGTGGTGGCGGCGGCCATGGGAGCAACCCTAGCATGGGGACATGGCTGGATGTGAGATGGGGATTGTGAGATGAGATGTGAGATGGGGAAAAAGATAGCCAAACCGGTAGTGGCAATTCTGCCATAGTATGTGGTTTTGCGGGAGGCTATACATGTCTTTGGCCAATTTGGAGCCGAGGAGGAGGAGCGCCAGCCCGAAATAGCAGCTGCGGCTTCCGACCGTTTTTTGTGGAGCGCTCCGAGTAAAAGCTGCATGGAGCCGGTGCGGAAATAAGGTCTTTGGTGCAGCTCCGGCTTCTGGAGCACTAGGAGCCGTAGAAGCTACTCCTTACAGCCGAAACAAACACACCCTTAGAGTTCAAGGCCAATGACTGCATTCCATACATAGCCAAGGAGCTAAAACTTCAAAAAAAAAATCCTTTTTCAACCTAGCTTCCAGTTTGGCACATGCGTAAGCAAGTTTTAAGACATTCAATTACCGGTCTTGCCAAAATGTAGAATCCTCGTGCGATATTTGGACCATACATCTGCTAGTGCTACGTTTATGCCGCTTAAACTATCTAGTTTGAGTTTTTTTTGTAAAACCTTGTGTGACAGGCATGGTTGTTATCGCCACCATTGACAAAATTTAGAACCACATGTCACTATTTTCGCATGTACACAAAAGTGTCTGCGGGTATGTGCCCCCTCAATGATTTGGTATTCACTGATCGCAAAAAATATGATTTGGTATGCATTTTGATTTAATACACCTACAATTGAAAAAAATAAAAGGAAGAAATTTGCATTTTGCTCGCAGGCGCAACTTGTACTATACCCCATATCTGGACGGGGGTACATCGCTGACCTTTCACCCACCTCCTCTCATACTTGATCTGCAACCCACACCCCAGCACCCGTCCAACAAAACTTCTCATCGCCTCTCATTGTGGGAGCTCAGGACATGGACTATATCGGTCATGGATGAGAGGAGATAATGATGAGAGTGCATGCAACCTCACACCGTCGCTTGTCCAGCACTATATGGCGTGTGACACCATGACGACATGTGATCAACAGTCCTAAGAATGCGTTTAGCTCAAACCAAGAATGTGTTCGACAATTCAACCAAGCGGAGGGGGTTAATAGTTGATCGCGGGCAATAATGGCCAAGCTAAGAGATTAACAAAATCAATTTTGACAACGATACTCGATCTCATATATCATTATAAATCCTTTCGAAATAGGTATTTGATAAGAGTCATACGCATGTACGGTTGGAGGAAGATCCGGCGAGATTATCCAAATTGTAACAAATTATGACGAGATAGTATATCAATAAAAAATTAGTATTGCAACTAAACAATAATACCAATAATAGAACTCGTTGAAAGTCATCTTCAATAAAAGTTGTATGCATGGCTTGGAAGAAAGATCTTTCTATCTTTCAAGATCCACCTCAAGAGATTATCCAAATCACATTCCAATTGGGATGAGAGATTTTAGCATACAAAAATTAATACTGCAATACAGTGTTCCACAATCCTACTAGCTCAGAGATCATCGAAATCAAGGTTAGAACTTACCCAAACAGGCACTCCAAAAGACTGCTAGGCCAGATATTTTTCAAACCAACCTTATTGTACTCTTCTTCAAAAGTATAATCGACAATATAGGTGGATGAGAGATTTGATGCAAACAAAAGTTAATTCTCCAGTTAAAGAGATGATCTAATAATATCGAGATATCCATACAAACAATAATGGTCCAGCGGTGCAGGTATAATAGAAAAAAGATACAATTGTGTTGAAGCACACAGAGAAAGAAAAGGCACATGTTGGATGCCAGGTGGCACCACATTTGACTGGTCTTTCTAGGTTAACTAGTAGTTGGCGAGTGCAAATTTATGTAGCCCGAGCTACATGTAGCTCTTTATTTTGAAAAAATCTAAAAAAATATTTCAAAGTTTCAAAAAAATTCGAAATAAATTTCGTGGAAACTTATATGTATTCCACATGTACATGTAAAATTTCGTTTAAAAATATTGCAATATGCAGTCTACGGGAGAAAAAAAATCGGCGCAAAAACAAGAAAAAATGGCCTATTTAAAATCAAATATTTGTCTTTTTGTTTCCCGCGGCGTATTAAAGTATAATGGTATAAAAATTTGCACAAATGTTCTATACATATGTATGTATATTCATAAAAAATCAAAAATTTTGAACTGTTTAAGTATTTTTGTTGATTTTCCCAAAATATCAAGCTACATGTAGCTCGGGCTACATTAGCATTTTTTATATAGACATGATCATAGGCTCTAAACCCATGGTAATACTTGGATGGGCTTGTGATACTTGCGGCCCGAAGAATGGGAAAGCCCATGAGATTTAGCTTATGTATTATAGATATAATGAGAATAACTAATACCGATGGATAACAGGGTAACTAATAATGCAAGAGAAATAGAAATTGGCCTTAATAGGGGGGAAAAGAACCAAGACAATCAACCTTGAAATTCTCACTCGAGCCAAAATGAAACATTTCGTTGTTGTGCCACCATAGCTCTTGTCAACGATGTAGAACATCAAGAAATTCAATTAAAGTAGTTGAGCTACAGAGCACCACACCTCATTAAATCACCAAAATAGCATCCAGTTACATACGACGAAGGTTGGCAATCATTCTAGGTACATCGATGGCAGATAAAATGAAAAAGTCACTCCATGCATAGCAAATAAAGAAATAAAAACAATGAGTGTGTTTTGCTAAATAAGCGCACCAAGAAAACAAATATTTTTGAATCCTTCGCATGTGCACACGCGCGATACGCACTCACACACAAAAAAAAAATGATGGCTTATAGAAAGCTAAATAATTTCAATGAAACACTCTCATATATGTATAGACAAAAAGGCAAGCATCTTTTAATCCATACGTGAGTTCACAAGTTTTCTTTTAGTTTGTTTGGGCAATGCTGTAGTCAGGTGTAGGGATAACATAACAAACCTCCCTCGGTTCTATGCGTTTTACTAAAAAGAGAAACTTAATGAAGGCCAATATTTTTTGTTCACAAATTAAAAAGCGGTAGCCGACCAAACTCACCATGTTACATTGCTTCTGCCTATAGTATATCAAAGAAATAAGGGAACATCCGCTAAACAGACATGCTATTAAAAGAAGATTTTCAAGGAAAGATTGTATAACAATTTGGTTTTCCTTTTATAATTATACAGACAAAAGATACGGATCGAATAGAGAACATAGTATCATTATATGAAGAGAAACATAAGTTCACTCTTTAAACCAGAACTATACAAAAGTTAGTAAGTAAATTACCAAAAGTCCTCCCATGCAAAACTACAAGAGGTCACTATATATATAAACGAAAATAGAAATCCACTCTGCAAATAACAATAATTCTCTAGATAAACAAACATGCATGGGTCCACTTTCTCAAACACTAATAATAGTTCATTTCCACAAAACATAAGTTCATCATGTGTAAACCACATCGGTTCACTATGTAGTAAACGAACAAAACTCCACCCTGCCAAACTATAGCAATTCACTGATAAACCCCAAAAAAGAAAAAGTACACCCAATAAACTAATGTAGATCACTATGGCATAAATGAAGAACATGATCCCAAGGATGATAGATAGATGTTCCAGTTCTGTGAGCCGGCCAGGTTGTGCAAAATCATTTCCATGTGTCTTGGCCTTCCTTATTGAGCTTCTTCTTTGATCCAATGTACTACTAGGTGATCGATCACTGATGAGATGTATTAAAGAGAGGAGAAATCATCGTCGTCCTCGTTCGTGAGCTGGTTGTGCGACGAGTCCATCTCGTAAACGACGAGCTTCTCCGCCGTCACGCCGGTGCTAGTGGCATTGTTGAACAAGTAGAGTCCCGACTTCTCGTAGATGGCCTCCATGGGGTACACCCGCGAGGTCATCGTGGTCCTCCCGCCCATGGCGAAGCCCTGCACGATGGAGTGGTCGACGAGCACCCTCATCGAGAAGGCCTCGCCGTCGAGCACCGGCACCGTGCTCCCGATGACGCGCTTGGTCACGTCTCTGGCACGTGACGACCGGGTCTCGTCTTGGCAGAAGCTGGTCTTGAGGCCTCCGTCGAGGCCCCTGGACACGTAGAAGTACACCGCGGTCTGCTCGCCGCGGCGATCGCCGGCGGCGAGGACGAGGAGGCCGAAGGGACCCAGCGCGCCGCGTGTGGCGGCGCCTCCGCTACTGCTGCAGTTGTAGGTCACGTCGGCCTCGTTGAGGGCAGCAACGGCAGAGGCGTCGAGGTGGAAAGTGGCCTCGATGTCGAGCTGAGTGGCTTGGCGGACGGGGACATGGAGGACGGAGCCGGCGTTAATGGTGACGTCGGTAAGCTCGGTGGCATTGCGGCGGAGGGTCTCAATCTCCTCCACAGGCCACAGGAGGAGGTTGGTCCGGGTCTTCTCGTCTAGAACAATCGTCCTTGGAACTGACTGCACACATTTCACACAACATTAATTAGTTTAGTTATGCTCACAGTACACATTTACATCAACAACTTTGTACAAAAAAACTTGAGCAAAACTGATTTCCAGGGAAGAAAACGCCGCATATGAACAAAATTGATATTGACTGTTTTTTTCTTTCTTCTCAGAAACTGATACCAAACGTTTCACATACAGAACTTCAGAAACTACTGAACTACTGAACTAGCTATGAGGATCACTATAAATACACTATATTCTTGGTTGGAAAAAAGGTACTGTACTGTACAGTGATGTTAGCATTGTGATTAAAATGTTCTGCCTGCCTACGTGTTGGTCCATCTTTCCTAGCCAATCGGCCATGCGCGCATCAACATTTTAGCAGGTACGTACGTTGTAATATATAGAAGACAGGTTGCAATTGCATTGATATAACAATATCATTTCAATCACCAAAAGTGAGTGCACTGATCTATATATCTAACATGCATAAATAAACTAACAATGACAGATGCGAGGTCTAACAATCATATTCCATTGATGCATAATATAAATAGATAAATATATACCTGAATGGAGGCCCATCCCTTCACGATGTCGGCCCGCTTGGAGTCGACCTCGCCGACGTACCCCATGAGCACGCGCCGCTTCTTGGATGGATCATAGAAGCTGGTGGAGGCATAAAACTTACCCCAATCGTATCTGAGCCCGATCCCCAAGTCAGCCTCCGGGTCAATCGGGGTCCATGTGTTGGCCACCCTGTCGTACGTACCCAACGAGTAGTAGTCGTGCCGCTCATCGTCCATGCTCGCCTTCAACACATGCAACACCTCTGATGAGTTGTCGACCCCGCCGACGGGGTAGAAGTCGATGCACTCCCACTCGCCGGTGTTGAGGACCCGATGTAGGATGCCCGGGATGAGCTCGTAGTTGAGGAAGTCCTTGGTCTTGTACATCATGGCGATGCCATCATGGTGGCCGTTGTGGTCGTCCTTGGACCCGAGGAGGGTGCGCCATGTGTCATCAGCCTCATCGTACCAAGCGGTCATCGGGTCTCGGAAATCCTTGGTCCCAATTCCCGGTGGCGACCAGATGACGGGGTTGGCGGGGTGCTTGGTCCAGCGACGGAGGAGCGGGTCGGTGGGGTCGGCGGGGACGGCGATGCACTGGACCTCAACGGCGGAAGCGTTGGTGGCCCCCGTGTAGATCATGATGACGGTGCCATTGGGCAACACCGTCATTGAGCCCGAGAGGACACCGAGGATGTCGTACCACTGGTCGGCCACCATGGCTATAGGGAGGGTGCGCCATTGGACAAGGTCCCGGGACACTGCGTGGCCCCACTCCATGCCATCGTCCCAGTCCGTGCCGACGGGGTTGTACTGGAAGAACATGTGGTACCATCCACGGTAGTACATCAGACCTGCAATGGTTACTTAATTAGATCAATCAAATCAATTATATCACCAAAGAGCACCTCATAATTACTTTTCATTTTTGTATGTTTGTTCCTTCTGTTTGATGAATGAGATCTTAAAATATCTGCAATGGTCAAATAATTTTTGACCCCAGCTGTTTTCCCAGTAGCTGGTGGTGCATGACACGTCACTCCTGAGCTTCACTGTGTATCCTACTCCCTACTTACTATATAAAACATATAAAACGTGTACATCCAAAAAGTATGTATGATACCAAAGTGTTCTACGTATAAGATACTTCACAATGGACACATTGATAATGATTTGGTATCTTAGATATAGATTATTATTTTCATGAACTTAACAAAAAGTTAACTAGGGACAAAACTTATGTTCTTGCATTTTGGGAAGGAGGAGGACTACACGACGAACTTATTATTTCTTCTACTCAGAATGCATCCAAACTACACCCATGTGAACCCCCTAGGAGAAAGCTCTGCTTTCCCCTGTTTTTCTGCAAAAGTTTTCGTCCAGATTTGGTGTGAGTTTCCCCCGAAAACCTTGTTACTTAGTGAGTGAGTAGAGTACTAACCATTGGGATCTGCATGGTGTCGCCGGAGTAGCACGCCGCCGGCAAACAGAGAGCAAAGGCAGCAGGGTCAGATTCTCCATCAGACCACGCCGGACAAAATTGAGATGGACGGAGAAAATCAAGTACGTACCGCTCATGTAGTTCTTGGCCGGCTGGAAATGGTAGGAGGAGCGCTGCCACTGCAGCATCTCGTTGCTCCAGGGGAACCCGGCGTCCGCCTCCTCGTCGACCCCGCGGTTCACCCGGGCTCCGGCCAGGAGCACGGCGGCGACGACGACCGCCACCATGGCGGACGCCGTGAGCACGACGGCGCACACGCGCCACCTCGTCGTGCAGCCGGTCTGCTGGCCGTCGGCGCCGGACGGCAGCGGCCTGTACGCGTACGGGAGCGGTGGCTTGCCGTTGGACCCCATCGCGGCGCCGGTGGTGAGCTCCGAGAGAACTTTGGTGGGTTCTGAGTGGTAGATGGCTGTGGGTTCTGGAGCCGGCGAGCCATCGCCATTTATAGATGGTTGGAAGAGCTAGTGTCACCGAGGGGTTTCCATGGGGTTTTGGCGTGTCGTGTGAGGCTAATAGCATAAGTCCAAACGCGATACAGGTGGGCGCCAGTGTAGTAGCCAAGGTTACGGTTCATCAACGGACGGCCAAGATCGTGCTTGGTGCGGCTGTGATTTATTACCACAAAACAGCTGTGGGAAAGTATCCGACGAAAAATATTTACGGGTTGTGCGCTGTGGAAAAGCTGTAGAGCCAACATAGTCACGTGAGGGGTTTCGTCCTTGTATAGATAAAACTATTCTTCATAAATTGACCACTAAAAATGTGTATGCATAGTTGCCAGTTGTGTGTTTTGTGCCATGAAAAAGCTTTAGTGCCATTTGGTAACTAGTGGTATGAATTGTGGCTGTGCGGGTAAATGTGTGAAATGCCCTTGGAGAGATGAGCGATTGATTACATGATGTTTAATGATATGGATCCGGTTAAAGGTTATGTCAAACACTATGTTGTAGCTAATTGTCACATAATACGATGCTAATTTTTAAGTTGATTGGCCTCACAAAAATTATATTGATCAATGTTTTACCTTAGTGGAGTGGACTTTTTCGTCTATTTCGCAACAAAATACATAACACATAGTGTAAAGTTGTCACAAATTTTATAAAGTAGTGACCATATACAATTTGCGGACATGAACATGCACTAGCTAGATCAGCAGGCATTGTGGGGTTTTCACAGAGGTCTTGGCGTGTAACATGAGGCTACAAAACATAGTCCAAATAACACGATACAAGTGGAGTCCACTAGTGTGGGAAAAACTACACCGTCTTCATCAACGGAGGGATGAATGTGTTGGGTCCAGCTGTGATTTTCCTGTAAGCAGTTGTGGGAAAGTAGCCAACAAAAAAATTATGGATCATGCGCTGCGAGAAAGTTGTAGAGCCAAATTAATCATGCGAGGAATTTTGGCGTGTCACATAAGGCTAAAGCTGTACTACAACACTATCCCCGTTTAGTCAAAACTATCCTTCATCAACGGACGGTTATGAATGTGCCTGAATAGGTGCCAGTTGTATGTTGTATGATGTGAGATAGCTCAAACCCATTTGATAACTAGGGTATGAATTTTAGTTATGGGGGAAATGTGTGAAATGATCCTAAAGAGCCTATAGATTAATTACATGATCTTTAATGACAATGACCTAATTGAAGGTTGATTTAGATGGAAATTACTACCATGTTTTAGTTAATTGCCACATTATTACAATGCTAATTTTTTAGTTGATTAGCCGCACAAAAATTAGATGGATCAATGTGTTACCTCATAGTTGTAGCCCTTTCCATATATTTAACATCAAGGAAAATAATATTTAAGGAAATTTACCAAAAAAATTATTCAAGTAATGATGAACCAAATTTTTGAAAAAACTCACCGGGAGGAAGGCCCCCCACCTGAATATTTTTCTTTTTCTTTTTAAGCATAGAGTACATGGAAAAGGAACATGGTTCAAATGTTTAAGAGGTACAAGTTCCTCTCAGTGAGGAGGTAAAATAGTCACACCAAAGCAAGCCGTGCAACTTCATCTCGAAAAATCTCAAGCAGTGTGAACATAATGGCAAGTCCATAAAGATATTTTGTATGTGACCTCATGGGTAGAGATGCCGATCAATTTTCCTGAAAACCTTATCGGATGTCCCATATTTTCAATAGAATAGTGAGAACCATGAAGGATGTGATCGGCGGTGTAGCAAACCAAATGTCTGAGAAGGGCAATGTTGATGGAGTGACGCAAATGGTAGCCAAAACATCGATCACAACAGGGCAAGCAAAGAAGAGGTGCGCACGGTCTTCAACCTAAGCAGAGCATCGCAGGCATGTGGTGTTCTCTTGTAGTGTCTTGTGATGAAGGTTGGATTTTTTGTTAAACATGCCGGTACAAGCGACACCCATATAAGCTCAAGAAACGGGTCCGCAAGCTACATGGATAATGTGGAGTAAGTTTCTCTTGTGGAAAATCTTTCACCATTGATTAGCATCCTATAGTGCCAACCTGCATCCAGTAGTATAAACCAGTGGAATATTAGTTTGTAGTACCTGAAGCTAGCTACAGAGAACATTTTTTGCTTCTACAATATGTTCATGACAACCTACAGTACAACAGTGTAGGACTTTGTTCAACGCAAACTACAAAATACACTGTAGTTGCACATATGTAATTTATGGAACCAGTATTAACCGTTTTTTCATGCACCAAGTCGAAGATCGCAGAGACACAATTATGTGCATATGCATATGCAAAAAAAAACGGTTGTAGGTGTATTAACTTCTTTTTCTATGGAACCATAGCAAAATTAGCATATGTGGCATGGCAGTTTTAGTTTAAGGATGATGGCATTTTTGTATCTATATGAACCATGGAAAAAAACATTTGTATGTTTCCATGGAATTTGTTTATTAAGGATTAGGGAAAATATCATTTTTGCATCATGGAAAATTCACCTTAATTATTAACCATGACACAAGTTTTTTTCTTTTTTGAAACATGCCAAAATTTATTCTCTATGGGACCATGTCAAAATTGGATAGCAATTTTTATTTTATGGATGATGACATTTTTTATCTATATGAACCATGGAAAAAACCGTTTGTACGTTTCGATGGCAATTTTTTATTAAGGATCATGGCAAATATAGTTTATTCATTATGGCAGATGTAGTATATTTGTTTTTATTTTCTTAGGTAATGCAGCATGGCATTT
Organism: Bromus sterilis; assembly: GCA_950022295.1. Lineage (NCBI taxonomy): Eukaryota > Viridiplantae > Streptophyta > Magnoliopsida > Poales > Poaceae > Bromus > Bromus sterilis. Next base: position 377,359,923 of record OX465598.1, read on the forward strand.
TTTTTCTTTTTGAACATGGCAAAAAATACTTTTTACGATAACATGGCATTTTGAAGTTTTGTTAAGCATGGCCATTGTAGGTCATGGAGTATGGCGTTTTCTTTCTTAAATATACTACGCATGGAAATTGCAGGTCATGGAGCATGGCGTTTTCTTTATTTTGTGCATGGCGATTGTAGATTATGATGCATGGCATTTTATTTTCTCTTTGCAACATGGAAAAATAAAAATTATGGGACCACCATAATTTAAGTTGTTGCCATGGCAAACCTACTCTTGCATTTTTACATGGAAAAATAGAGATACTTTTTCCATGTATATACATTTTTCTCTTATTTCGAAGGCAAAATTAATTATGGATGATGGCAAGTCATAGGGTTAGGGACCATCACAAATATAATATATGGGGGAACATGGAAATTTTAATTTATGGGTCATGGGAATTTAGTTTTTTGACCATGAAAAATCTCTTATGCAAATATAAAAAAACTTTTTTATGTTAGTTTTACGAACCATGGCAAATATGATTTTTTATTATTTTAAAAATTATTTCTTTTCGTAAAATGCCAATTTTGTATATGGGACAATGGCAAATTTAATTTTTGTGCCATGACATTCCTTGTTTATGAACCATATCTACCTAGCTGTATAGTTATCAAAATCTCGAAAAAAAAGCTGTATAGTTATCACCAATCCATAAAAAGTTATTTTTCTATTTTATGGACCATGGCAAATCTGAAATCTTTATCGATGATGACATTTGTTATCTATATGAACCATGGCAAATTTCTTTTTTTGTGCCATGAAATTCCTTGTTTTGAACCATATGTACCTAGCTGTTTAGTTATCACCAAACCATAAAAAGGTTATTTTTCTATTATATGGACCATGGAAAATCTCAAATCTTTATGGATGATGACATTTGTTATCTATATGAACCATGGCAAATCTCAAATCTTTCCAATACGGTAAAAAAAACTTTTTGTATGCTTCCACGGAAAAAAATTGGATCATGGCAAATGTACTATATGGAGCATGGAAAATGTAGTATATTCATCATGGCGGTTTTTCTTTTTTGGATCATGGCAAATGTACTTTATGGAGCATGGCAAAAAATCTTCTTTGCAACATGATTTTTTATGCAACCATGGCAATTTTATTACATGTTCCATGGCATGTGTAGTTTATAGATCATGGCATGTTTATCTTTTTTTGGATATCGAATTATTTTTTCCTACATTTACCATGGCAAATTAGTTATTTCCCCAACAACATTCACCAAAATTAGCCATTCAAACAACATTTGTCATTTTTTTTAGCATATCTATTTTTTTCCAATGTGTCAAGTATTTTTTTTGCCACGACAAATTTCTTTTTTTGTGAATGGAACTTATCATTTTTATGCTTCCATAGAAAATTTTCCATAATTTTTTAGAGAATATTTTAAATAAAGAACCTGTGAACAAACCTCCCTATTTTTTTCCATGTAGTTATGGCAAATTATTATATTTCACCACATATTTGTTAAAAGTAAATATTCTATACTTCAGGCTAATTGAGCTATTTTATTCAAATAGCTAATTGAGTTTTATTTTTTCTAGAGGACAGCTGAGGGGTGGGGGGGTCGCGCTGGAGGTTGCTAGGAGCGAACCTAGGCAGTTCGCTCGATCGATCCATCCAGAGCGACGAGATCGTTCGCTCCCCTCCCCCTAGAACGACTGGTCGTTTCCTGTTGGGATCTTCAAATTTTCCTTTCATGCATGTTTGGTTTATAGTATAGCAAACCGTATGATTTTTCTTCCCTATCAGTCCAAATTTGCATTCAGTCGAACCTCGTACAAATATTCCTTTATCGAAAGCTGTTCAAATATGCCCTTCAGAAAAGTTCCCATGTTTCCTTCGATGCAACAAAAAGAACTATTCGATTACACATTCATGCTTTCTAACCTTATGTACAATTCAACATGACACAACATCTGAATCAGCATATGCTCTATTATGTTCCTGCATCTTTTAACCATCCCTCCAACTAAAGAGGGCGTTGATGCAGCATCATTTGGACCATAACAGTGGAATTTGGTGCCGACAAGATCCACTAAATAGTAGGCGACAAGAGCCACCAACTCGGAATCAAAGGGGCAAGAGATCCACTGCTCCAAAGAGCACTAGGACAGTGATTGCCCAGAGATCCCTGCAGACAAAGGTGATAATGCATCTGCATCTACAGGTCGACGAGAGAAGCATAGCCGTGCAAATGTATGGGGGAAAAGGGAGTGAGAGGGGCCGGTGAGCTGAGCACGTCACATGCGGGCAGGCAGCTGCCACCTTGGCCAGGCTTTTGCACTTCCTTCTCTAGGTAGCGACGGGCGTTCTAATTTTGGTCGACTGTGATCCGCCGTTCACGTTTGCTCCGTGATTTGTGCCACTACGGGCTCTAGCTGCTAGGTGTTTTGAATATATTTTTGGTTGGCTAGTTCATGCACACCATCTTTGAAAAAGATGAAACACATCATCTTTAGCGCGGTTTAGAAAGTTGAAACTTGCATTCTCACTCGTCAAATCTTGTACTGTACAAAACTATGTATGTATGTATGAGAACGTTTCTTCGCCGTGGCCGGGCTTTTGCACTTCTGTGGGCAGCGACGGGCGTTCCAATTCTGGTCGACTGAGATCGGAATGCGATCCGCCGTTCACCTTTGCTCCGTGATCTGTGCCACTACAGGCTCTAGCTTAGGCATTTGAATATTTTGGTTGGCTACGTACTTCACACCAACTTTGAAAAGGATGAAACGCACCATCTTAAGATTCGTTTAGAAAGTTGAAACCTGCGCTCTCACTCGTCAAATCTTGCATACAAAACTATGTACGTATCACGTATGAGAACCTTTCTTCGCCGTACGATTCCGCTCTGCGAAAGGACAAGATCGATCGATTCCATTTGGCCCCAAGAGCCTGCCTGACATGGTCATTCGAATTTGCATGTTTACTTCTCACGTAGATGAAAAGGACGAGAGTCTATGGGTCCAAGCATTGCTAGCTCGACAGCTAACCAAAATCAACCCATGTAAAGTTCTTCTGTCTTTTTACAAGATCTCAAAACAAAGAGTATGATCTTTGCATGTGAACCGGAGCCCAAGATTGGTTTCTCCTCAACCTCTAGGGGCAAACACAACCATCAACTCTCTCTCACACACACAAACGTGCAAGAAGAGACACACAGCCATGGCCGATGGCCCCCATGGACGTACATGGATGCCACCCTAGACCCTACTGCTGATAAATTAACCCACGTTGCATGACGCATGCACATGCGATGTAGAGCCACCGATCGAGAGGGCATTGGACGGCCGGGACAGCAGCTCACGGGCAAGTACACAAGCTGCCAACTTCGCCTCCGGGTGGTCCGTCGTTTCAATCGTACGTAGGGTACATGTTTTGATGCCCCAACTTCACTCACATACTCACATGCATGCATGCATGGACGGCTCACAAGCTCTCTCACAGGTGGCGAGCTGGTGCATGTCATCACGCACTGTGACTGCCAACGGCTCCATTTGTTTAAGATCTAGGATCCATGAACAGTGCCACCAAATTCGTTTAGGAAGAAGACAAGGCGTGGTTCAGGAGGAGGGCTCCATGGTTGATGGCGACGGCAACGGCGCAGGCTCACGGGCGCCATGGACGACAGCTACGTGAACGATCCGAGGTAATATATCAATTGACACCTACGTCGACGATAGCTAATTCAACGGAGCCACGGGAGTTGGTTGGTGGCAATGGCATGTCCGGGTGCAGCAGCTGGGACTGGGACAGCCCTCGGAATCGCACGTAGGCAGATCGCAGATCTGAACCAGATCGGTGCACAAAAAATGGCGACGTCCCATTTCTTGGGGAGTTGGGGTCATTTGTTGCACCTTAGAAAAGCAGTGAAATTTCATCGATGGAAAGATTTTGAGAATAAGATATTACAACGATAATTAGATTGAAAGGGAGAGCTTCATTTCATTGAAAGAGAAGGCTGCACACACGCATTGTATGTGGAAATGCATACGCATGAAGAGCTAGTGCTAATTAAGTAGACAACAAGCAAGCAACCAAACCAGGGATATCATCCATAAAAAAATCCTGTGCTGAAGCAAGTGATTCGTCGTTTCAAAAAGTGAAAAGTGGTGCCGACTGCGCTTATAATTAAATGCTAGCTTTTGAAAAAGTGATGGTTTGATTATTCGAAAACACAATGTAGCAATGCGTGCATCCATCATGAGAGTTTCCTTCCCATGGGTAGTCCGGAAGTAGCTTTCGCCGTAACTTTTGCGATTGCCACTTTGCCAGGGTTGCCAACATGCTCCACCATCATTGAAGTAGCCACTCGAGAAGAACGACGATGCTAGCCACCATCCAACGAACTAGAAAAACATCATCACCCATAGATTTTACAAGCCAAAATAGTCATCCAAATAAAGGACATGATCGAGGTCTAGGAAATATGTCACTATCGGACTTCGCCAAGAAAGACACACATATATGATTGCCGAACACCAGTAGACACCGTTTGTTGACCCTCTAGGAGTTATTTGAAGGATCATCGACATCACCGTATAGAGATGAAGTGTTCGACACCCATCGAGTCCTGAACAATCCATTAGATCCGATGAAGTCGAAGTGGCAATGGATTGACCCTACGTACACATGCATTCTATTGGTACCAAAGAAAGCACCGCCGAAGTGGGGATGACTTATTTGGAAGCAAGAACACCACCATTGCCTCATGATGCTCACCAAGAAAATCTTAGAAAAATAGGACCTCCCCCAGTCAACAATGTCGAGCTGCACTCCACCGCGTCTCCAAAGGCCGTGAGAGCCTCTGGACCCCAGGATAGATCAACAACGACAACATAGGAACGGCACGCCCGGGTCACTTCCAAGGACTGTCTGACAGTCGGTGTTTCACTATAGGGAAAACACTAGGGCGGGGAAATATTTATGTGTCGCTCCACTGGACTTTTATACAATGTTATACATGTACCGGTTACACCCAATGTATGTGCATTCTAGAGTTCCATTATGGTTTTCCTTTTACAAGGAGAATCGTATTCGGTGCATGGGCGCTTGAGGCGCACCCGCTACACCGTGACCGTCATAGCTCGGTTGGTAAGATTCAAAAAATCATGTGTTTTGTGAGGAAATAAAGAACATATATACCTTTAATAGTAAACAAACTAAAATTAAAATTCAAGAAAAATCCAAAAAATCATATTATGTCATCTTGTTTAATTCAATTCTCTATGTTTACTTAATACTTTGAGATGTATGCTGTATATTGGTCTGAAATTAGAGTATTAACTATAAATGCAGTTGTATATATAAGGGTATATAGACATAAGAACATAATGCCTATATGCAATCAGAACACATATGATTGACCATAAGCACTGTAATTTAATCGATGCACAGTTTTAATTTTTTTCACCACAACTATGTTATTTTGGAGAAATGCTACTAGTAAAATTATGGATCCCTGTCCTTTATAACACATATACGAAACCATTTACTTTATTTTTAGTTCTTTATTATTCTGCATTTTAATTTCCTTAGCAAACAAAAATCAATTCCAACCACACGATGCATTAGTTCATGTAACTAGCAAAGATAGTGAGGTGACAAACTCACTAAAATAATTTGGGGACCAAGAGAAGTTTTCCATTTGTGTGCGGAGCTGAACATTAGTTTGTAGGGAAGTTATCCATGGATTTTATATTGCTTGTTTCTCAAATAGTGATGGAAGATTCTTTTGATAGCACAAATGCTCACTCTTCAGTGTCTATTCTTCAAGGAGAAACATCAATACTGGTCGGGGATATCAGGAAGCAACTTGTCATCACCGCCTTTTCTTCATAGGACTTGCAAATAGAATAATACTTGGCTCTTGCTTTGTCTTTTGGAAACACACAAAGAAATTTACCAAAGTACCTGGCCCATCAGACCCATCCCCCCTCTCCAAGGCGCTCCTGTTCGGGCTAGCCGCATCTAGTACTCGAGCAATCGCACAATGGACTCTTTTTGAAAAAAAATTGCAAATTAAAGAAATGTTATCTTTTCAATAACATTGTTCTCAAATTAATTATTGTGATTTTTAAACGTTCAAGTATTTGAAAAAAAAGTTCTTTATTTTTTAAATGTGTTTTGTATTTTTTTATCAAATTTTAAAAAATACTTGAAAAAATGTTTTGTATTTCAATACAACTTCTCCAATTTAAGAAAAACCAGTTCCAAAAGCGCGCCTTGGAGCGCCCCATCAAATCAGAGAACGATTTACTTTGAAGAATTATTTCTTTTGACTATTCGCACCACATCATTACCGACTACACTTCATTGTTTCTGTTTGTAGCAATTTTGAGAGCCGGTAGTAGCATTTTCTATTGCCCGTTGCAGAAAGAATGTAGTGCCTCCATCTTTGATCACGCTCTCAAATAGACATTGAAATACATCTAGGTATATCTATTTGAGCGACAAGTAAATATTGATCGGAGTTGGTATCATTTTGATTGATTTTTTTTTCATCAAAGGTATCGCTCAAATGAATGCATTTAACACTAAAATACATCCAAATACATTTGTTTGAGCAACAAATAATATGAATCAAAAGAAACTTCATTTTTATCATAGTTGTAGGCGCTAAACATTTTCTTAGGAAGGGCCATCAGAAGCCCGGCGATCAACGACGGACTGCAACTGGCTTCATCAAGTGAATCTAACAGATAAAAGAAGTCAAACGACATAGATGACCTAGCTTGCCAACCACTCGCGCGGAACTCTCTTGGGGAATATTCTCGATTTGGAAAAATATCCATTTATTTAAAAAAACTCAATGAAAAAAAGAAACAAACAAGATAGAAAAGGCAAAATTTGAAAAAAGGAAAAAACACAGACAAACATAAAAAATCCAGAAATAAATAAATAAAATAAACATGAAGCAAAAGCAGAACAAAAACTACAATAAAGGAAGGAAATCACGAGCAAAAGATAAATTCCCACACGTTCCGAAACAAAACTGCTGATGTACAATGATCCCAAAGGGCCACTTCTTGTAGAAATTCCATATTATTTCTTGTAGAAAACTCTTCCATGCACGTGTTAAGTAGATGTTGACTAATATTAGGCCTAGAGAATTTCATGGATTTCACCTGTGGGAGTAGAAGATGACAAATTCAAAAGACTGCAATAATATAGCCTTTCGGGACAAAAATGTTGATCTTCTCTTTTGAGGTGGCAGAAAGACACGCGTTCCTACGTTTCTTTTTTTTCTTGGCTTTACCATAACAAAGCAGGCAAATTTGTATTCCAGACAACTTCTGGAAAGCTTCAATGCCCTGTTCTTTTTCTTTTAGCTGAAGTTTAGCCACTTGTGATTGGAAGTACTCTTGGGCTCCATCCTTTGTTGCATTGAAGACCTCATTTGCTACTTGTTCGAGTCATTTTGCGTTCACACATACAAGAATTAAGCACACACATCAACTTCCTTTGCCTTTCCTGATTAGTCTACAAAATAGCCCAATAATTAAGCTAGGCACAAGATTTGTATAGAATCACAAGATCCAAAAAAATTTTGCGTTCAAAGTAGATATTATTTGTGCAATCGTAAATGGACCAAATCATAACAGAAATACTAACTGCGAGTAACATTTTCTTAGCTTTACCATAAAAAAGCAAGCCAAGAGGTAAGCATCAGAGTGCCAGGTGGATTCTTCGAAACAAATGACCCACAATTTCTTTTTTTCCCACTGAAAACACACTTAGAATTGTCAGTCCAACCCTTTCTTAGCAGATTATCTTTTGTGAGAATACTTTTTCGCAAAGAAAGTCACAAATAAATCTTCATTATTGGTCGAATTTTAACCTTATATAGAAAGTTGAAGGAAAAGTGAAGTTTAGTCAAAATTTCTAGGGCTTGTTTGATTCATAGGGTAGGAAAATCATAGGAATAGGAAAAGCATAGGATTGCAATGGCATGCTCACTTCAATCCTATAGGATTTTGCTTGCACCAAAGTTTGTTTGATTCCATCAAAGGAATTGTAGGAAGAGGTTGAAGTGAATGTTAGGATTCCTATAGGAAGTAGTACAAAAATTCCTATGGAAAAAATTCCTATAGGAACAATTCCTATGAAAAAAATTCCTATAGGAACAATTCCTATGAATTAAATGAGTAACGTAGGAAAAAATCCTATGGGATAAAATCCTACAAGAATTCTATGGATTTCCTATGAATCAAACGAGCCCCTAGAGTTGCAATGGTGAATGGCTCAGATTAATTAGCATGTGCAGGCCTGCTGGGCTCACCGATCTGAGATCTCTCCCTCCCTTCCTTCCGTACGTTTGGTTGGCTGCGCTCCCCTCATCTACTGCAGCTGCATTATTGATTCTTGTCTGGACATCATTGTACAACGTCTAGATGCACTGAATCTCGCCGGTTTGATTCCAATCGCTAGCCGTCGTCTTGTATCAGGGGTCCAAACGCAGAAGCACCGTTCGTACCGATATGGATCTCCCTTTCTCCTTCACATATTCTAACAGCACAAGAACAAAAATGCATTGGGATTCAAATACCATCACCAAACTATATGAATCGAAATGAAAATTGTGTTGGGTCACAGGAAAAGCGCAGGAACTTTTCCTGAATTGACAGCGGGACTCGATGGAAAAACTTCCATGGAAATTACCACACCTGACTAATTAACCCACGTTGCATGACGCAGATCTGATGCAGAACCAGTGAGCACTGGACGGTCGATCAGGACAGCAGCTCATGAGCAACTAAGCTACCTGCCAATTTCGTCTCCCGGTGGTGGTCAGTTCAATCACAATAATATTGCTGGCCCGTCTCCCAGTCGATCGGATGCATATGTGCCATGCATGGACGGCTCACAGGCTCTTACAGGTGGAGCTGTACATATCATCACTGCGCACACATGGATCCATGGACACAGTACGTGCTGCTACATTTAGGGCTTGCAGAAGAAGACAGTGCGTAGTTGAGGAGGGCTCCATGGGTGATGGCTCCAGGAACGACGGAGGTTTCATGGACTACATGGGAGATAGCTATATCTTTGACGGAGGTTAATGGTGCATGGCTTTTCAGGGTGCACAGTGGGGCAGCTCAGATCAATAGAGCAAACCACTCGTAGACCAGGAGCTGGAAGTGCCATATCTGAGGTCATGTTAGAGCATCTTCAGCACATAGCTGCTCTATTTTAGGGCATCCAAAACGCTTTGAAGTAAAATTTACAGCATCAAAAAGTGTGCATCTTCAACAGCTATCGTATTTTAGGACACTCAAACAGTCAAACATCATTCTTTTAACAAAATAAACATTCAGACTAATTGATTTGTGTAGCTCTCAGCAAACAAAAAATATTTTGGTTTTGTGAGAAAGTTTACTATTCATGCACTGTTTGGACCAAATTTTTTTTCTGAGGCACTTAGGTGCCTAAACATCACCAAATTTTGGCAAGAGCATCACGCACTTGAAGATCTTCAATGCAAGATAATAGGCTTTTTTGAATTCTTCTACTCCCTCCGATTCATATTAATATACTTAAGTTTTTCTAGATACACATGCATCTAGTCTAAATACTTAACTAGATACATATGAATCTAGACAAAGTTGAGTCCATTAATATGGATCGGAGGTAATACTAGTATTCTTTTACTGTTTACCGGGTGTAGATGAGCCCCGGTACGTTGCGGAATTGAATTACCAGGGAAGAAACTCAAATTATAAAGACAACTATTGAACATGATGCATCACATGTCCACCTTGGAAATATCTTCCTGGGGGCCCTTGAGTCAACATGATATGACCAACCTTTCAGAGAAGAAACTAATACAAAAAATCAAGTTGCTATAAGACAACTTTTTAGGAGACGCATCACATTATTTAAAGAACATCACGTGTCCTTCTTTTTGTTGCTACTTTTGCGCTTTCAGAATATGAATGAAAACCATAAAGGAAGATCCGCTTTTTTGAAACGACGATGACCACTAACCCGAATCAAACCAGCAAAGATTAAGTGATCCAATTATTGCAGTACAATAATGCCAAGAGATCCCACATAAAATTAACCATACAGAAAGAGTCACAGCCACATAATCAATGGAGCCCCTGAGTTGAGCATCAGACTGGGCTTTCCACTTCACTGAGAAGGCAGTTCAGCTGGTTCAGTGTAGTATACGCATGTATAGATTTTCATTGATGTGCACCTTTTGAGTTTTGCTCTACAGAAAAATATATTTGATCAAACAATAGAGTATCTGTCCCCACAAATTTGTCTTTTCCATGTAGCTTATAGTTAAATTATTTATAATAAAAATTTACATGTATGCTGAACATTTTATGGGGGTTAAATTGGCCCGCGCATGTGTGAACCACATGGCTTAATTCGATGTAAAGCTGAGAACCTTGCTTTTGCATTTTTGAAAATACAAGGCTGCATGGAGCACTGGGGCCATTTGACGCACTCAGGCACAAGGGCCCTCCTTAATGGAGTTGCTTGATGAAAGTAGTTAGCCACTCGTGGTGCTCCAAACTCACACTGTGGAGGACTGAATTGCAAAAAAACATGACATTGGGGGATAGGATTGTCCGAAACACACCTTTTGTTAATTCTTTCAGAAAACATAGGGTTTTTTTAACTTCGCAAAAACTACAAATCGCGTATTTAGCCAGTTTTAACCACGTTTCTGACATATAGGGCCCGCCTGTAAGGATGGAATTTTGCAAATAGACCCTACAACAGAGTTGAAAAAGCAATCGGGTCCATACCGGCGGCGCTCCCGCCCGGTCGCCCCCATCCCCAGCGGCACTCCTGCCCGGTCGCCCCCCTCCCCGGCGGCTGCAGCCACCGGCCACCCGTGCTCCAGCTGGAGGTGGAGACGGCCGCGGGCTGGAGGTGAAGACCGCCCCGTGCTCCGGCTTGAGGTGGAGACGGCCGAAGGAACAGCCGTAGCGCGAGCACTGCGAGCGGCGGGTGGCGACACGGCCTCGGCCCTTGGTCAGCTGCACCGAGGTCGCCTGTCCCTATCCTCGGTGCCCCCGTGCTGGATGTGGAGACGGCCGCGGGAACGAGCCTTGCACGGGCATGCGCGAGGTGGAGACGGCCGCCGGCACGACCAGCTGCAGCCACCGGCCGCCCCGTGCTCCGGCTGCTGGCGCCCGCCGCGCCCTGCTGGTACTCCCGTGTACCGCCCGCCGCCATGCTGCCTCCCCCGCATCGCGCCCTGCCGTTGTTGGCAGTGGGAGGGGGGAGCGCCGCCGGGAGTGGGGGGAAAGCCGCGGGGGGTGGGGGCGAGGGAGACCGGGCCATAGCCACCAGGGCGGGGCGCGCTCGCGTCGTCCGTGCTCCTGCCGACCACCTCGCCGAGCTGCCGCGCCGCGCCTCCCTCTCCTTCTCCGGCGAGGACAACGAGGTCAGTGATGGCCTGGATGCAGGTGGCACGGTGGATGTACTGGGATGGACCCAATTGATTTTCCATTTATTTTTTGAGGGGTCTATTTGCAAAATGTCATCTTACAGGTGGGTCCCATCTGTCAGAAATGTGGTTAAAATGGACGAATCACGTAATTTGTGGTTTTTGCAAAGTTTAAGAAACAAAACCTGTGTTTTCTGAAAGGATTAGCAAAAGGTGTGTTTCGAGCAATCATATCCCCCAATGTCTTGATTTTTTGCAATTCACTCCACTTGAAGAGAATGTCGATCGCTATCAGAACGAGTTGGCGGTTGCTCTCGTGATATATACCCTCTCGTTGCCTGTTTACTCGACACATTGGCCTTGATGTTGATACCCAGGAGGGTGCAATTCAGGTCGCTCCGGGCTGCAGTATAACACATGTAGTATAATTTAGAAATGTATATGTATATGCCGAATCAACCGGGAAGGGGAAGATATTATTGTAGGCTCATTCGACGACCAATGAAGCTCTCACATGCTAATTAAAAAATAGCCTGTTAGTACGAAAGGTGCTGCATTGTTTGGACCAACAATCTCCGATCCGTAAGATACGACGACGAACCACCAACCAGAATTATAAAAATGGCTACAAAGAAAATACACTAGACTAGCTTGGTGACCGATAAAGGACAAGACATGATGGCTCAGTCAGTTGTTTCTGTTCCGCAAGAAGAACGACTTAAATTATAGCGTCTCTTAAGTTTCAAAGGATTTCACTGAAATTTTGGAGGACTCTCTAATGCACATGAAATTTTCATATACTCCGCTTTACACGTAATTCTGATCGAGGGAATTATTCGTATTAGGTGCAACCTTATAGAGAACTTCCTTTATTTATATAATGACAACATGCAATGCAATGCACCTAACATTTCAGAAAAGTTGCTACCAGTGGTGCCAAATGAACAAGTTCAGTGACACATACATATGTGTTTTAAACTGGCAACATGGCATGGCATCGAAATCTGTGAACCACATGAATTTCCTATTCTTGCGCTTTTAGGATGGAAAGGGAGATCCGTGGTACGAACGGTGCTGCTTCGTTTGGACCCCTAAAGATACGACGAGCGAGCGGAATAAGGACCGGCCGGCGACATTCACGGCTCCAAAACATAATGCCGTGAGATCCCAAGCAAAATCAAAGAATATAGCTACAGTTGACGAGGGAATCACAGCCACCCAAGTACGTAGTATATATGGGAGGTTGAGAGAAAGATCAGTGAGCACATCACAGTCACATGCTGGCTGCCACCTCGGACTGTGCTCCCAATTCCTTCTCCAGGCAGCGACCGGTGATCAAATCTGAACCATTCACTCCACACTCCGTAGCGTTTACAAAGAAAATCAAGCATGCATTTTCACCTTCAAAAGCTTTGAAAGAACTACTATATATGTACAGAACTATTGACTATTAATTGAGGATACATTTAATTCGATGCCAAAAGCCTATTACGATGTTTAAAAAAAAATTGTCTGTTGTCTCACGCAAAATTTGCACAAAATCTCATCTGCATCCAGACATCAGTCGACAGCAAGCTACTCATGAAGAACTAGCATTATAGTAATTTTGTTTTTAGAATAGTTTAAAACAAAGTGTACATTAACCATACATAGTAAGGTTCAGGAACAGACACACACCTCTGATGATGACCTGCCACCACACATTGCATCACGCTCTAGCTAGGACGTTGAACCGCCGGACAGCAGACCTTACGGCTTGTGATAATGAGTCCACAAGTGAGTGACAGTCTCACTCTCAGTCTGTCTCACAGGTGGCCGGCATTGCCACGGATGCGCGATGTCTCCCCTCCCGTTAGACCATTGCAAGCGACGGCTTGAGAAGAAGACAATGCGCATATCATTGAGGAGGAGGAGGAGGAGGCTCCAGTCCAGGGTGATAGCAATATGGACGAACGGCGGAGAAGGTTTGCTGCGGATTGGCTCCAGAGATGTACCCACACGCACGGGAAAATGTAGTAATCAAAAGTCGTTTGTATGGACGGCTCACAGGCTCTTACAGGTGGAGCTGTACATATCGTCACTGCGCATACATGGATCCATGGACAGTGCTGCTACATTTAGGGCTTGCAGAAGAAGATAGTGATGAGGGCTCCATGGATGACTCCATGGGTGATGGCTCTAGGAACGAAGGAGGTTTCATGGACTACATGGGCGATAGCTGTATCATTGACGGAGGTTAATGGTGCTTGGCTTTTCAGGGTGCACAATAGACAGATCAGGTCCATAGAGCAAGCCAGTAGTACGTAGACCTTGAAGTGCCATACCTATAGGTTCATGTTTCGTTTTAAAAAGGGCTTTGCTTCATTATACTCTCCCTTTAAAATATATATACTAATTTCAAATCAAATAAACGGTCGCTATTGGATCCGATGATTTTTCCCTAAGACTGTGAGCAACACTGGGCAATGTTTTTTTTTCTTTCAAAAAGGGGATGAAGCCCCAACCTCCGCATCAGGCGATGCACACTCGAGAATGTGTTTATCGAGTGTTACACTCGGCAGACGTCACTCAACAAGTGTTTTCCGACCGCCTTGGAAATAATTCCTTCGTTTTAAAATAAGTGTCTCAACTCTAGTTCATTTGTAATGGAGGGAGTAGTTCTAAGCGTTACACTAGAGCTTGGTTAAGCGGTGTAGAAATTATGTTGGATTATAGATGGGCTTAGGCCCAAATAACTCAATAATCCCTAGTTAATCTTTAAGGGCTCATGTATGATGGTAGGTGGTGCTAAAGTTTAGTACCACTTTGCTAGTGGACGAAGAGTTAGACTTCTTTATAAGTGGTGCTCCTTCACTAGCCATTAGGAGCTTAGGTAGAGGAGTTGTACACGCGCGCTCCTTCTCCTTCGCCGCCCGCCTTGCCTCGCCTCGCCACGACGCGCGCGTGGCTCAGGTTGCGGGAATGAGCCGAGCCGAGCTCACACCTATGCGTTTATTTTTGCCGGTCACGAACGATTAATTAACGAGTATCTTACGGAAGCCTCACTCTCCGAGACGTTGGAGGCGGGCTGTTCGCGGACTCGGTCGTGGGCTATGACCCAGGCCTGTTACACCGACGACATATGTAAAGTTGCGCTAGGGTTGTGGAGTGACACACTTGCTCACTTTCTCCCTCTGCCTCCTAACTGTACTCCTCATCTATTGTTCCTTGCTGTGTGCTGTCACCGGCGATCCCAGCCTGTCGACCTCGTGCACGGTCCGTCGGGTGAGCAGGTGCCTCCGGAACCGTGACATTCGAGATCCTGTCCAGGAGAAGGCCGATAAGGTTTTTGGGGAGCGTCTTGGCGCAACTGCTCCCGATCCGTCCCCGTCCGCTGCTTCCACTACTTCGACTCTGACCGCTCCGCCGACTACTTCCCCTGCATCGACACCATGACGAAGGACGACGATGCCGCTGCCACGGCTGCCGCCTTTAAAAAGGCGACCGACGAATCCCATGTTGCTACCGCAACCGCCGCGTTGGCTTGGCCAACCGCTGGGTATGATTCGTTCATCCCCTTTGTACTCGTCTATATGCTTGTCGTATATGTGATGTACATAGATATTTCAGTGCAAGGTTTTATACGTACTAGCATGTTTTATTTTCGGTATGAGTTGCATACCGTAAATGCCATATTTATTGTTTACTCGTGAATTGGATGAAACAAAAATATGCTAATATCTTCAACAAATTCAAGTGTAAAGGCAACTATTGAACATGATGAAACACATGTCCGCCTTGGAAATATCTCGTTGGGGGCCTTGAGTCAAGATGATAACCAGGACGATGACCAAGATTTCAGAGAATAAACTAATCCCACAAATCAAGCTGCTATAAGACAACTTTTTACAGGGCGCACCACATTTTTTTAAGAACTTCACGTGTCCTGTTTCTTGCTGCTACTTTTGTGCTTTATGAATATGCTAACCAGAAAGGGAGATCCTATTTTTCTTTAAACGTCGACAACCACCATCCCGAATCAAACCAGCATAGATTAATAAGCGATCCAATTATTGCAGTAGAATAATGGCGAGAGATCCCAGATAAAATTAACAATGCAGAGAGAGTTACGGCCACACAGAATCAATACAGAGAGCTCAGCATCAGATCGACTGGGGGCTTTCCACTTCATTGAGAGGCCAGTTCAGCTGGTTCGTCGCTCAAAAAGGCACTTCAGCTGGTTCAGTGTACAGTGTAGTAGGCATGTATAGATTTTCATTCATATATCTTTTGAGTCTTGCTCTACATAGAAATATATATGATCAAACAATAGAGTTACTATATACCTATGTGTGCCCAAAAATGTGTCTTTTTTTTCATATAGCTTACAGATTAAAATATTTCCAATAAAAAGCACATGTATGCAGAACATTGTATGTGGGTTAAATTAGCCCGCTCATGTGTGAAACACATGGCTTAATTCGATGTAAAGTGGAGAACCTTGCTTTTGCATTTTTGAAAATGCAAGGCTCCATGGATTTGACGCACTCAGGCACAAGGGGCCCTCCTTAATGGAGTTGCTTGATGAAAGTAGCTAGTTAGCTAGTCGTGGTGCTCCGGACTCGCCCTGTGGAGAGAATGTCGATCGCTATCAGAACGAATTGGCGGTTGCTGTCTCGGCTTACTCGTGATACTCTCTCCTTCAATGTTTACTCGACACATTGGCCTTGATGTTGATACCCAGGAGGGTGCAATTCAGGTCACTCCGGGCTGCAGTATAAATTAGAAATGTAACGATCTCGACCCGTAAGATACGACGACGACCACCAACCAGAATTAAAAAAACAGCAAGATTCAGTGATACAAATAAAATAACTAGAGCTTGGTGACTGAAAAACAAATTCAGAACTTAAAGGCAACAATTGGGCATGATGCCTCACTTGTTTTTGTTCCGCAAGAAGAACACTTAAATTAGCATCTCTTCACTTCGAAGGATTCCATGGAAATTTAGGAGGACTCTAATAATGCGTATGAACTTTTCCTATGCAATACTTTGCACGCAATTTTAATTTTGATCGAGGGAAATTGTGTGCGTTAAGCCCAACCTTGCAGAAAAGTTCCTTTATTTAGACGACAACTTGCAATGCACCTAACATTTCACAAAAGTTTCTACCTGCTACATTCTCCCAGTGGTGCAACAAGACAGTCTCAGTGACACCTGCATGTGTTTTAAACTGACAACATGTCATGGCATCTGAATCTGTGAACTTCTTGTGCTTTTAGGATATGCGAACCAGAAAGGGAGATCCGTAGTACGAACGGTGCGGCATCGTTTGGACTGTACTGTATCGATCCTGGGCTCGAAGAAAGGGAGACCAAGAAGAATGCAGTTTAGGTCGCTCCGCGCTGCAGTATGATACCTTATACTATATGAATGTATATGTCCAATAAACTGGGAAGGGGAAGATATTATGGTAGGCGCATTCGTCGACCAATGTAGTTCTCACATGCTAATTCAAATAGACAGTTTAGTACGAACGGTGCAGCATCGTTTGGACCAACGACGATACCGATCCATAAGATACGACGACGACCACCAACCAGAATCAAAACCCAGAAGATTCACTGTCCAAATCAAATACATTAGAGGTTGGTGACAAAGAAAATCAGATTGTTAAGACAACCTATTGGACATGATGCATCACATATATATTTTTCGAAAGAAGAACAATGTTGGGTCATGGACTCGTACATATGATGGACTTATGTTACTGTCACTTCAGTTCGAAGGATTTTGTTCATAGAAATTTCGGAGAACTCTAATGCGCATTAATTTTCCAAGTAAAACATCATGTGCGGTTTCAGTAGTAGCACAAAACATGCAAATGAAAATTTTCTATGCTCTACTTTTGCACAGATTTTTTTATTGAATGCAAACTTATAGAAAACTTCCTTTGTTTTCTATGATAAAGCACAATGCACCTAACATTTCAGAAAAGTTCGTGCTTACATTCTCCCAGTGGTGCAACAAGACGAATTCAGTGACACATACTACTACATAAGATTGTGTTTTAAACTCCCAACATGGCATGGGGTCTAAATCTGTGAACCACATGAATTTTCTACTCATGTGCTATTGTGCTTTTATGATATGCGAACCAGAAAGGGAGATCCCTAGTACGAACGGCGCTGCATCGTTTGGACAGTTTCGATCCCGACCTCTAAGATACGACGTCGGCCGCCACCAACTGGAATCAGGACCGGCGAGATCGACTCACGGCTCCAGAAAGTGTAGCAGAATAATGCCGTGAGATCCCAGGCATAATAATCAACGATACAGCTACAGTTGACGAGGGAATCACAGCCACCCAAATGTATTCTGGGAGGTTGGGAGTAAGATCAGTGAGCATATCACAATCACATGCTGGTTGCCACCTCGGACTGTGCTCCAAATTCCTTCTTGCAGGCAGCAGCTTCTGGTGATCGAACCTGAACCATTCACTCGAGGTACCTAAGTTCATCACAAAAATGAAGCATGCATTTTCCAGACACATCACTCCTCTTGTGATGTTTTAAAAAAATTTCCTCGCGCAAAATTTGCACGAAATCTTCTGCATCGATCCAGACACACTTTGAAAGCTAGCTACTCCTTATGGTAGAATTGGTAGTATTGTGATTTTTTTTTCTTTAGAATTGTTTAAAGCAAAGCGCACAAGATTCACACGTGAACCCGAGTTTGGAATTGGCTTTTGATCAACCTTTTGTGCCAAATAAACAAGACAGTGGTACATGGACCCATAGAAAGGTGCAAGACACACCCCACATGATGATCTGCCTCGACACATCGCATGATGCACTAGGACGTTGAAACGCCGGGCACTGGACGGTCTAGACAACAGCAACTCCACCATTAAAGTGTCTCTCACAGGGTGGCCGGTCTTGTGATGGATGCGTGATATGCCTCTCCTAAGACCATTGCAACAAGTGATAGTTAGGGCTTGAGGAAGAAGACAATGGAATTACTATTATTGAGGAGGAGGAGGGTCCAGGGTGATAGCCACATGACCGGGCGATGGATGATCGTGGTGTAGCTACATGGATGGACGGGCGATAGCAATGTGGACGAACAATGGAGAGGAGGTTTGGTGGCTTGGTTCCATAGATATACCGACACGCACGGGAAAATGTAGTAATCCAATGTTGTTTTCCTCCGCTCCCGTCCCATCCTTGAGGGTGCTGCCATGCCCGCACATAAGTTTCGTTTTCCCAATTGATTGGCGTTGTAAGTTTTTTCCTTTTTCATATCGAGGTTTACTTTACGGTTGCATTTTATGGAACATTTCTTCTACGACTTATGCTTGTCCATGTCCTCCACATTCAGTTTTTTTTTCAAGACACTTCTTGATGAAACCCCGCTATTAACACGTGCTCTAAAACTCTCCATTACGAATGACTTCTTCTTGAACCTGTGCACCAAAATCTCCATCACAAGGTACCAAGAATATGGGGGGAAATCACAGCACTTCGCCGTAACCATGAGTTGGAACTTGGAAGAGCCGTATGACTTATCACTCATCATACCAATGCTCAAAATTTGTTCCACCTACACCAGCTAGATCCCGCACATGTATCTTGTCAGTTATCGTGCTTCAATTCAACCAGTGGATTGTAGCATATCTAGCAAACCATGAAATGGAGACATGTTTCTATGCATTCTCACGTCGCTTTAGGCAGGGCGAGCCATCGCCTATCGTGCCCCGGGCTGGGCCATGCGTGTATGCTTTGAGCTACTTTTTTAAAAGTTTAGTTTTAGGCTTACCCATCGGGCTAAAGCCTACAATAACGAGTGATAGCCCAAACAAATGGCCCGGGCCCATCCACATGTAGAAACAAATTATGCACCCTCACTTAACAAAACTGATAGTACCATTTAGAAAACCTTTAGCCCACTTTTTTTCGAAAACAACCAGCTCATGGGTTAGAAAAAAACACTGCTACCATTATTAAGACTCACAAAATAAGGTGTATAGCATTTGTAAAGAGGTCAAAGTGTTAAAACTTTGACCAAATCTATAGGAAAAAATATCAATATTTATGATATTTAATCAATACAATATGAAAATAATTTAAATATGAATCAGATGATACTCTTTTGGTATAATTTATATTGATAGATTTATCAATAAATCTGGTCAAAGTTAAGAAATTTTGAATTTTTGAATAAAACTACACACCTTATATTTAGGAATGAAGCGAAGAGAGTATATTATTATAAAAATTTCATATTATATCTTTGTGTTTTTAAAGTATATCTTAAAGTTTATTCATCATTCCTAATTATTTTTAGTTAATTGAAAATAAGAAAAGAAATGAATTTTATATTCATGAATTGTTCAAAATGTGAAAGCACTATTTTATACTCCCTCCGTTCCAAATTAGATGACTTCCATTTGTTCACATGCGTATCTGGGGGGGGATGAAATGGCTCATGCAAAAGCTCAAAAATTGGAAGGAAACCTTCGCCTTTGGTAATTTTTTATTAAAGTTTTAATGCAATTATGTTGTTACTACCAGAACTGGTGAGGGCCTGTTTAGGATACATTACGATTTTTAGCAATGCATTTACTCCATCAAAACTCTTGGTCCATTCAAATTGCTTTATCTGCCCATTCTATCTACCAGGCCAATGAATTCTCCCTAAATTATTTTGTCGCAATGCAACGCTCCATCGTCCATTACCATTTCTAGTAATAGCCCCTTGTATCAAATAGCGATATGACTATATCTCACCCATACCGAGAGATACGTCGTCGGCCTCACCTCTCACGAGAAGTTAGTGGCTTAGTGGTCAGCCCATTGTTCTATGTACGTTCCAGGGGATGTTCTAGGAAGATTATATGGACCTACTCGGTCCGGTTTTGTAAGCTTCCATTCAACTTTTATTCTTTGTGTTTTTCTTATCACTTATCAAGAAAAACTTTATCTTTTTCAAAATTTGTTAAATACATGATGACCATTTTTCAAATACATATTTGATTCTGTTCAAACAAATTACTAAAATTTTGAAATATGCATTAACATGTTTTTATTTGGTATGGCATATATATTTCATTACATGAACATTTTTAAAAAAATTTAAATGGCACAAACATATACATGGAATGCGTTAACTTTTTTTAATATGAAAAAAATATTTTATTGTGCAAATAAAGTTTTTTATATTGCACTAACATTTTTCACATTGCATAACCATTGTTTTAGAAAATGTGACAAAAATATTTTTGAAACACTTGAACATTATTTTTTAATGGCCCGAAACATTGCTTAAAAGTAGGAAATAAATTACAACTATCACAAATTTAAAATTTGTGTGATCAAATTTTTTGAGATGCATTAAAATTTGATAAAAAATGTTGTGAAGAATTTTACCATGCTGCATTAATATTTTCTAAATGCAAGAAAAACATTTCATGTTGCATTAGAAATAGGAGAACGGTATTCTGAAGATTGAAGATTCCTCTCACCACTGGTGCTTTCAATAGTGAGCTAGCCTAATTACGTCTGTTGTATTCTGAAGATTGCCAGGAGAACGGTTTTGGGCTTTTCAAAAGATAAAAGGAGAGCACCCCTCAAACAGACAAAGGGAGCGGTTTTGGGGAAGCTCGGTCTTAGGGGAGCAACTAATTAGCGAGTACCCTCCCGCATGACTCCGCGAAGGTTACTTTTCGCGGGCTCTGGAGTTGCCACATGGCACGTTTTGGACGCACAGCGTGCAGCCACAACGCAGGCCAGATTCAGTGACAACCCTCTCACAACCCAATTTTTTCAGCCACAGTCTCTACCATAGCCCAGTTTTTCAGCCATAGCCACAGTTTTTTCAGCGACAACCATAGTTTTTTCAACCACAGCCCAGTTTTTCAGCCAAAGTCATAGTTTTTTCAGCCACAACCACAGTTTTTTCAGCCACACCACTGCCATAGTCCAAAGCCACAGGTCCGCGAGCAGCGACAGTTGTTGTTCGCGCGGGACGCAGTAAGAACGCGACATGTGTCAAATCCAGGGACCGCCAAAAGTGACATCTACGGGGGTGCGCGGGAGGGTACCCGCTAATTAGTGATTGACAGGTCTTAGATGCTCTCGCACAGTTTGTTTTGTTTATTGTTATACTTGTATTTTTTTTATAATTCTTGCTTTAAAAAAAATACACGCTGGCTATTTTTTACGACATAGGTTAGACATTTTACAAATAAAACATTAAATATTTATTTGAGTGCATGTCTAACATTAGTAAAATTCACATTGAACATTTTTCTCAATACATAGTGAAGCTTTGTAAATACATGTTTGAACAATTTTAGTAAATGTAACATGCAAATATTTGATAAGGGTTAAAAAATGCTAAATTGAATGGAAATTTTATTGTATTTTGACATTTTGATGAACATTTTAAAATTATTTAAACAATGTTTGACAATTTGATGAACATTTTAAAAAATCATGAAAATATTTTCAAATGTATTTACTATTTTAGTGTTACGAACATTTCTTGTAATGCTATGAACTAGTTATTGAATTGCATATAATAATCAGCATCTCATGAAGAATTTTTTAAGGTACAATGAACGTTTTTGAATTAAATTTTAAAAAGTTGTATTTTTTTATATTATAAAATTTTAAAAACAAATGTACGAAAATAATATATCCAAATACTACAAGGTTGACCCACTACATTCTCTTCTTGAGGCGAGATGCTATTCTGTGTTTCAACAGTTGAGGATAATAACTTCCCGTAGGACATACTACACTAAAAAAAAAAACTGCTAAGGATGATAAGTGCCTATGCCTTGCTTATAGGAAGCGCTTCATAGATAGGTCTGCTCAACATAGCCACAGCTCTTGCATCGACGTCATGCTTCTCATTTTTAATTTTGGAATGCGCAAATTAAAAGACTATATATAATTCAAACACGAAAAAACGTTAGCGATTTTTTTTGATATATTTCAAATAAAAGTTCCTTACACGAAAAATATTCCCACGTTTCCAAAAATATATGTAGTTTAACAATGTTCAAAATATTTGTTCAACGTAAAATGTACATCATAATTTTTTAAAAGGTCAACACGTTTGAAAAAAAATGTTTCACGTACACACTAAAAAATTATATTTTGTATCAGAGAAAAATACACATGTGTCAATCACACAAAAACTAATGCAAACTAACTATGTAAACAAAAAATGAAATACAAAGAGAATAAAAGAAAGAATGGAAGAAACAAAGAAAGAAAACAGGTAAAATAGAGAAAAAACAAATAAAATTGATGAACCAAACGAATGGAAAATTAAAATAAAATAAAATAAACAAAAACTGATTTCGATAAATAAATGAAGAAACTTGTGAAGAAAAACAATAAAAAAGACCAAAGAGAATCAATTAATAAATAAAGATAAACTAAATAGAAATTAAAAAAAGGTGAGCCAAAAGCAGTACAGTGAACAAGAAAACCGAGTAATACCGGGAAAAACGGTCAGCTATGTAGCTACTCATGGATGTCTCCTACGGGCGAGCCGGACGATATAAGCAAGATATAGACTTTTCAGGATAGGAGCTCCATTTGACGTGATACAAAATTGAAACTCCCTTAGGGCCAAAATTTTTACAGTTTATTTCCAGCGGTGAAAATAAGCTGTCCCTCCTTCAGTTTATTTTAGAAGCCCAATTTAATTTTTTATTTTAGAAGCTTATTAAATAATATTTAACTAGTAGGCTTTTACAATAGAAATTTAAATTGGGCTTCTAGAATAAGCTTTGGGAGGGGCAACTTATTTCCACCGCTGAAAGTAAGCTGTAAAAAAACTGGCTCTTAGATAGGTGGGAAGAATAAATGCTAACTCGAGCAATGAGACAAACCCATCAAGATGTTGGTGTGGTACCAACATACACACCGGAAAACAATTGTACACTTCTTCATGAGGCAAAAATAAAACAATTTCTCAAAACATCAACCCGTGGGTTTCAAAAGACTATAGTTACAATTTTCAAAATTCAAACAATTACTTGTCAATTTCAAAAAATGATTGTTGATTTTGTTAAATATACAAATTAAAATCATAATTATGTTTTTTTAATTGTTCATGAATAATACTATTTGAATATTTTTTAGATAAATATTAGACATTTGAAGGAAATGCTCCATTATTCTGTGCTAATCTAGTCCACATCTCGTAATGTACGCTTGTTGTGTCAAATAATTAAGGAAACCATCTGTACGAGCATTTTTGTAAATACTATTTTGTTTAAGAATATATTTGATAAATATTTCAAAAAATAAAAGAATTTTTTGGAAAATAAATAAATTTCATATATACAGGTAAATGTTCGTGGCATGTTGTAAAATTAGCGTCCCACATTTACATAATGGTGACACATATTTAACGTATTAAAGAGAGAAAAGTACTATACATATTTTTATCATATATTCTAAAAAAACTTTACACATTTCTAAAAAGTTGGCATTGTGTTTAAGAATGATTAGGCTGTATTTACAGAATATTCACTCCATATATTTTTATCATATATTTAAAGATGTTTATCATATATTTATTTTACTTATTAGGTAAATGTTCATCGTGTATCTACAAGTTATCTGACTATGTAATAAAAATTCATGTCAGTTCAAGAAATAGTCCATTTAATGAAAACAATGTTTCATTGACGTTTGATTATTATGTTTATCTAACATAGGAAAAAGTATTCACGACTATCTCTACTGTCAAAAAAGAACTTAACGGTTCCTCACGGTCCTCCATCGTGTTTTGTCATCTCTTTCATCAACCAACCAAAACCCCACCCGTCATCCTAATTTCCTACAGTTCACAATTACCTCACTAATCGCCATAATAAGGACGTACACAGAGTTAAGAAATTAAGCTCATACAATTAGGAAACCGTGCATACATAATTAATTTTCAATTGATTTGTCACATTAGTAATAAAATAGAAATAAATAACAATGATTTCATACTAAATTCACTACTATTTAAATGCCATAAATATATAAATTGTGTTGCCGTTGGAACGCACGGGCATGGTCCTAGTTCAAGTAAAAAGGATACAAAAACAGAACCTTAGATATGTATTGGATAGAGAATAGAAAAACAATGAGAACAAAATTAAAAATAAAACGATAAGAGTTGAACATATAAATAGGAAAAATGAAAAAATAAAAAAAATATCAACTTGAAACTGGAGAGGGCTGGACCATGATTAGTCCGTGTGGGCAATTCGCCTGATATTTGATGCTATGAATGTTGAATAAGAAAAGATGGAGAGCAATTGTGTGGCATCCTCCATGAAGCGATTTTTCATTTTTCTTGTACTGTCGAGGTTTTCTAGTCGATTTTATCAAAAAAAGGGCACACTAGAAAAGGGTTTGTAAAATGAAAGGAACATTTTTTTAAAACAATGCTTATAATTTTCTCAAAGAAAATAACAACTTTTAACACGATCATTTCTAGGAATCTGTTAATGTTTAAAAAACATAAACACCTTTTTAGAAAACTTGTGCATTTTTCTATTTTTTGGGAACTTTTTATTTGCAAAAAAAACCAAAAAAATATTAATAGAAAATAAAGAATGAAAACTATAATACTAAATGACAGGGAAACTAGTATAGAAGTCTACGCAAAATAAAAAGAAATAAAAAAACACTATCAAACTCTGGTTTTGCATTTCAACATCAAAGTGAACGTTAATAGCTAGGAGCTTTTTTCAGAAAATGTTTAAATTATCATGCATGTTTGAACTAAAATTGCAATAATTGGTTTATGTAACTTTTCATATTAAAAAAAAAGAATTGTGAAGAAAAAAACAGAACATTGCCAAAAAAATCCATTCATTTAAATCACGATTGTGTGGCTCGGAGGGTGTCAGCTGGGAGGCCCAGATTCGTTCCTCAGTTAGCATTTCTGAAATGGAAAATGTTTTGTTCGGCCCGCATACGGTCTCCCTCATCCTTCTCTCATGTAGCCTCTCGATCTTTTCTTCCCAATTTCGATCCCCTTTTCCTCTAGCCACTTTCTCTAGATGCGTCTTGGTCCTCGATAGCCAACGTTTCTGGTTGACCGGTTTACCAACTAATGTAATGGTTGTTGTGGCCGATGATTTAGTTGCGTCCACTTGTTCATGCAATGCTCGGTGTTCCACGTAAAAAATATATACGTCGCAGTTGTTGCCTATTGCGGAACCCTGTCGTGCAAACTCCACCCGATGCCGCGCGCAGAGTCGGTGTAGAGAACGGAGTCGACGCAACGGCCGTAGTCGATGTCGCAGACGGAGCTCCTGGTAGGGCGAGGTTGGGCGCTCGCCCTACCTTGATTTTTGGCGCTTTGGTATATTTATATACATCAATACGTGTTATGTACTTATGTTACAGCCGCTGGACGCAGGAAAAACTGAAAGAGTCACGTTACAACTTACAAGTTGGGAATTGGCCCGTCACGCACCGCTCGCTACTCCAGTCTTTCCCCACCACAACTGCTCCCCACGCCACTTGGTCTCCTTGTGCGAACTACAAACCCTAGCAGACTAGCAATAGCAGGGGACGGCTGGCGGCGGGCATCCAGCAGGAACGGCGGCACGCCGCGCAACGAGGACGGCAGCCAGCAGGAAGGCACGGACGCGCAGCGGTGGCCAGCAGGAGCGTCGAGCCCTCGCGGAGTCGCGGCGATGGCCGGGCGGCAAGGCGGGGTCGCGTTCCCGGCCGGCAGCGGCTAGGACTCGCGTACACGCCGCTTTCCCTACGGCAGCAGCAACGCTGAGTCTGCGTGAGTGAGGCCGGCAACCTGATGGACAGGAAGCGAAAAGGGTTAGCACAACCGAAGGGCAGAGGTACATTTTTTAAACTATAGACAAAATTAAAGAAGAATTTCAAAATATGGGTTGGGCAATGCCCTTTCCCGGGGATTCGAGATGTCATTAAATCTTTCCTATCGGTATGATTTAGGTTGTTGTTCTATTTTAATATGTTTACATTTTCACTCTATTTAGATATTCTGTTTAGAATCATATAAACAATATTAATGTGTATTGTTGGCGTGTATTTTCTATTCTGATATTGTCCTAAAAAAATTATGCTTAAAAGTTCGCCCCACCTAAAAAATATTTCGTCCTCCGCCACTGGTCGATGTCACGGTCGTGGTCGATGTAGTGGACGGAGTCGACGCAGCGGCCGTAGTCGATGCCGCGTCCGAAGTCGATGTAGAGGACGGAGTCGATGTCGTGGTCGTGATCTGTATGATAACACTTAGCGTGACGACGACGCCGTGGTGACCGTTCGATTAATCCTTATAGCAAAGCTAGTAGCACATGTATACGTCTTCAAAGAGGAATCATCCAACAACTCTCATTGGCCGATTAGGCCTTGTTTGTTTCAGTTTTAGGAAGCGGATTTTCGTGAAAAAAAGCTGAAGCTGAAACAAACAACTATTAGGAATCAGCTTTGCCGATGAAGCTGAAGCTGAATTCAAACCATTTCTAGTGCAAATTGATCCCCTTTGCAAGCACTGCTCTGCTATGTCCTCTATCTCAATCTCTCCAATCAACTTCTTCCTGCGATGCCCTGATGCTCCCTGCCCTCTGTCAAAATGGGCGTCAGGACTCATCAGCGCGATGTTGTTTTTGTCACCGCGGTAGCTGCCGACAACTAGTTAAAAATGATGTTGTAGGACGTTCGCACCTTGTGCGACCTGCTGCAATTATGCCCCGCTAGTGCTGCATGGCGGCGCTCCTCAACGCTCGAGGCGACACTACTACACACCGAGCTACACTACAAGGTTTTCGTCGTCGTGTACCACCACCTCTTTGTAGCAGCCACTAATGTTGCAGGGGATGCAACGCTCACGAAGTTAGAGACATCAAGGCTCTGATGCAACACTCATTGGTGGTTACCAGTGCTTCAATGCAACACTCATCAGTGTCGTGGGTGGTGCAACATGCGATGCAGCACTTACGAACTCTAGAGAGAGGCAATGGTACTATGATGCAGGGCTCATCAACGACTGTTGGTGTTGCGCTCCTCGACGACTGCCGAGGCTTCAAGCGAGATGCATGGCTCCACGATTATCGACGCTACAATGGAGCGGCGTTTCCGTGCTGCAATTCTTTTGGAGCACTTGTTTGTAGCATCAACCGCTACTGTGAGGGAACAACAAGTTAGGGGTGACACTGCAGCATTGAAGCTCCGACCATATTTACGACTGTTGCTACGCCATCGATGCTACGAGGAGTACGTTGGAGGCGTGATGCGAGGGGAGCTCACTCATTCGTTCTTTGCGACGACGTGAGAAGGAACGAACCTGCGATGATGCTTGTACGTCGACTGAATAGGATTACCACGTTGCATCCATATCAACATGATCAGACGATCGCTAACACGACTGATTTTCCAAGGAAATCGATTGACGCCTAGCGGGCACCTTATGAAATTTCTCAAAAAAAGAAGTTACCATGACTGAAAGTCAAACTATGCAGGAGGAGAGCCTTTAAAATCCACAAGGTCGTGAGCACGATGACTAATTGATGGAGTAAAAATAGAAAAGAAATTTGAATCGATCAAAAGAATTATTAGCAACCATACATTTAAAAATGGAACGACGATCCATCGCAGTTACCTCCAGATTCGACCACATACCGATCATGTTTGATCAGTGATCAATCGAGCTCAAAAGAAGAAGAAAAATGCTAATTGTTCTTATAGGATACTAGCAACACATCATTGATCAACGAATCAAGATTATTCAACGATCTCGCCACGGACCGAATAGCCACCTCCCTCCACTCGGCCGCTCTCTTCCTCATCTCCCCACCTACTGCCTCCTTGATCCTCTCCTTCACCACCTCCCGATGCACGTTGTCATCGATCTCCATGCCAACTCCCCACTCGACACACTTGTACCGGCAGTTAGTCTGTTGCTCGGCGAAGAACGGCCAGCACAACATCGGCACACCACCGCAGACGCCCTCCACCGTCGAGTTCCACCCGCTGTGAGTCAGAAACAGGCACACTGCATCGTGTCGTAGCACCGCCTCTTGGTCACACGAGCTCACCACAAGCCCCTTGTCCTTGGTGGCCTCCAAGAACTCTGGGGGCAGCACGGGGGCCTCTCTCTCCACGATGTCCGGCCTGACGATCCAGAGGAAATCGTGGCCGCTGTTGGCCAGTCCCCATGCGAACTCCACCAGATCATGACTGCTCATGACTGTATGGTTCCCGAAGTTCATGTACACCACGGAACGGGACCTCCTGCCGTCGAGCCATTGCAGGCATGTCTGGTCTTCTTTCCAGAGGCTGGACCTTACCGTGTGCACGGGGTCCATGCATGGGATGAGTTGGTCGGTGAGGGAGTTGAGCGGACCGATGGTGTAGATGGCCGGTATGAGGGCGCGCATCGCGTCCAGCGCCGGCTGCTCGAGCTCGTCCATGGTGTTGATGATGAAGGCGTCCGCGATCTCGGCGCGCTCCACGTGGTGTAGCTTGAAGTTCAGCACGGGGTCGTCGCGGTCCGTCGTGCGGAGGATGGTTGGGAAGTCTTTCAGCCGCATGTGCTTGCTCATCCCTGGCGCCCAGTCCACCGGCATGTCCATGAATCCGTTCGTCAGCTGCTCTTCATCTGCAAAAAACAAACCCGTTGAAACAATCAAAATTTACAGGAATACTTCCTGAGATCCATAATAAGTATGACTCGTTTAATATAAAGGTATACTAGTTTGATATAAAATGAGCGATGCTTATTATGTATCCCAGGGAGTAGGATATTTCTGTATACATAGCTAGGATCCCAGAAAAGAACAATGATGCGCCGGCTCGGTATTACGAAGATGCTCATAAGGGTAGGGTGTGCGTGTGTGCGTTCATAAGAATGAGTGTATACTCGTGTATGTGAGTGTCTGCGTTGTACTGTGTTCTCTCTAAAAAAATAACCAAACAAAAAAAAGGCATCCTGATGCAAACAGTAAAAGTACGAACTACAGTATTGTGCCCCCTCCTAAGGTTAATCAGCTAAACAGTATCTAGGTAGGATATACGGAGTACTATAGTAGAGTACGTACCTTTGAAGGGAATAATGCCCTGGTCGATGAGAAGACGGAAGTTGCGGTAGCCCATGTAGCCGCAGGCGCTGGCCGTCCACAACAGCGCGGCCGGCACGCCGAGCTCCCTTGCGGCGTCGACGCCGAAACTCATGAGGTTGTCCGCCACGACGCAGGTGACCGGCGGCGCCCCGGACGTGCTGTTGAGGACAGCAAGAAGGTTCTTGAGGTGGGGGAGGCAGGTGGTCATGGTGGAGTGGGCCAGGGCCGACGGGTCCTGCGTGCCGTCGGCGTCGTCTGACGAGGGCAGGCCGTCCGGGATGGTGGCGAAGCGGAGGCCGGGGACGCCAGCGGCGGCGCTCGGGCCGCGGCAGCGGATGAGGCGGCGGTGGTTGTACTCGGTGGCGACGAAGGTGATGTGGAAGCCCTTGCAGTGGAGCACCTTGGCCAGCTTCATCATCGGCGTGATGTGTCCCTGCGTCGGGAACGGCAGGCACACCGCGTGCGGCTTCTCGCCGGCCGGTCCTGCGGTGTCCATGGCTCTAGCTCTAGCTCTGTGTAAGGATCCAATGGTTGGCGGATGGATCTGAATCTCGATTTGCAGGGGAATACAAGGGACATATATATTTTATGCACGGAGCGCTAAGCTTTGGACTTGGGAAGTTCCATGGCTCCTAGGAAGGAACCTTATTTCTTTTCCATTTGCACGTGATGCGTAGTACGCGTCCACTTCACTTTACTTGGGTGGTCAGCTAGGTCTACATGCATGTGTTCAGAGTTCAGACAGCCAGCATCCATTTCAATGTAGCCTGCCTAAATGGCTAAATTGAGTGAAAGCAAGAACATTCCATAAAGGTGTGAAATTCCAGGATTGGCGCATCCAATTATAATATGTAAGAATTTATTTGTCATGAAATAGGGTCTCACCTCCAGTTCTTTCTATCACAGCACCTTGATCCCCTCCCCCCTCGGTTCGCCCTCCCCTCCCCCCCCCCCCCACCCAGGCGAACCCTAGCCCAATCGCCGCCTCCTACCTCCCTCCTCCTCCTCTCCCGTCCGCCGCCGCCGAGCCTCGCCCGCGCGGTGTTTGCGGCGACGGGCCGTTCTTTCCCCATGCGCGGTGGGGGACGCGGGGTTCCCTTCGACGGCGGCGGTGCTCTTCGGCGGGCGGCGGCTCGGCCTAGCAGCGCGGCGGCCGTGGGCGGGGCGGGCTTCGACGCGGCGGCGCGGCCGTTGGTCGCGGTATGGCGCGGCGGTTCAGGCGGCCAGCGGCGTCCGTCTCGCCAGATCCGGGCCCCTTGGGCCCCATCTGGGTTAGGGCGGGCTGGCTCGGCTGCACACCGGCGGCGGATGGCGGGGCGGCGCGGCCTTGGATGGTGACGACGATGGCGGCCGGTGTGCTGCAACGTGGTGGCGGGGCTTTGCGGGTCTGGGTAGGTCCGGCCGGGCTAGGGATGACCCAGTGTGCCCCGACTGCCGCGTCCGATCGATGACCGCGTCGTTGGCGGTGGAGGTCCGTCCTCCCACACGGCTGCTTCACCGCTGCCTCCAAGTCCGTTGCTTCTCGCCTTCTCCCCGGCCTCGCGTTGGTGTTCGCAGTGGGGCAGCGGAGGTGCCTTCAAGACCGTGGTGGCGCAAGTGGGCGGGCGATGAGATGGGTGGTGCACTGCCGAGCATCCAGGGTGCCGGGGGTCGGGGTCGGGAGAAATCCGTGTCGGCTTGTTCAGCCCCGAGGCGGTTGCGTCCGCGGACGCCGCTGCTCCTTCCTGAAGGGCTTCGGGATACCCCTCCCCCACTGCCCTTTGGGTACCGGGGGAAACCCTAGGATCCTCCGGGCAGCAGCAGCGACGTCTTCGTCCCCCTTCTTGAAGGTTGTGCTTGGTACCCGATGCCTCGGAGTGAGGGGCGTGTGGTGGTACTTCTTCGGTGGGCGCATCGGTTGCGGGACGTCTCCGTTCGTCAATCTACCGGTGTCGGCATTGTTTCTCTTCTTTCTCTTCTTGTTTTTTCCTTTGGCTTGGAGGTGTCCGGCCATGTGTTGGTATGAGTTTGTATCGGTTGCTATATTGGTCGTGGATTTATCTATAAAGCAGGGCGAAAGCTTTTTTTGGTAAATCTATCACAGAGCACCATACTTTCATTCAGTCCAACCTCCTAGAAATATTCCTTTATACTGTAGAAATATATGCCATATATGCACCTATTCTTTCAGAAAAGTCCAAAATTTCATGTGTTTTTAACGTTCCCAACTAAACAGGCCGTTGCTGCACCATGATTTGGACTATATCAATGGAATTTGGTGCCCACAAGATCCAAGGCCCCCACTATACTACACAACAATAGCCACCAAACGAAATAGTTATGGCAAGATCCACTGCTCCAAACTGTTGTTATTGGATCCAGTGGAATTTGGACTGTGCATAACTTTTTTTATAACCAATTCGCATTATTATTATTTAAGAATGTTTAAAGGGTGTTGCATGCGAAACCTTCCGTACAACACCCGTGGGCGACAAACATCACAGGCCACGCTTGCATGCATGCTATGCTGCAAATGGCCGGCCAACTTTGAGCAAAGCGTTTCTTTTATTTACTAGGTAATTGCCCGTGCGTTGCAACGGAACATAAATATTCTAATAGTTGAACATTAATCGTTGCATCATTTTATATGCAACTTTATTGGTTTAAAATATTATAATATGCCATGCGAAAAGCTATATTCGTTTAAATTTTAGGTTGAGCGCTATTTAAATAAATGAAATGTAAAATGAGTGTAAGGAAAGATTCTGGGTTGTTCAATTATATGGGTGAAAGAAAAGATTATGAGTTGTTTAATAGCATGGTTGAAAGAAAAGAAAACTGGGTAGGTTAAATTGTGCTACAAAGGAAAGAAAAATGATGAATGTGTGGTCGTACACAAGGAATGAAAATAATTCTGGGCGGTTTAATGCAACGATTCTAGATGGTTTAAAGAATGCTACAAAGGAAAATGGTGTTGTGTGGTGGATGATTTAATTAGTATTAGACTGACTCGTGGGGCATATATGGTTGACGAAAACCTTAGCAAAACACGAAGGAAGGATCGTGAGGAACCGTTAGCCTTTTTTAGATAGTAGAGATAGAGATTTTCTTCGTTGTTTTTCTATAAATAAGCCTCTTTTTTATGGAGGTAAATATGACAAATTCTATAAAAAAAATAAAAAAAATCTATAATTCATTATGTATGGTTTTAGAAAGACCAGTATATATTAAAAATATGTTCATTGTATGTTAAAAATTAGTTCACATTGTATTAGAACAATGTTGAATGTATATTAAAATGCATACTAAAAATATATTCAATGTATATTTTAAAAAATCACCATGTACTACAAAATGTTCATCGTATATTAAAATCGGACAGGCACCTCATAGTCGAGGGGAACATCTTAAAATATATTCAGAAAATGCGAGCACCAACGTCAAGTCTGGGACTTGAACTCTGATGGGTTGGGGATACGACCATTCTCCTAACTAACTCAACCACGAATGATTCGCTGGAGATAATTAAAGATGTTGTTGTATACTTTTGGAATGATATATTGATTAAGGGAACACAACAGTTATTATTATTTTGAAACTAGGCAAGAGGCTTGCCATTCATTGATATAGTAGAAGAGAGATGGCTAGTTTACGAGGGAAACCCGTCAAAAAACCGATACAACACAACACTACACGCCGGCCCCGAGGCCACGCACCACACGAGGCGACGGCCTAGCCACCCTAGTGGCCAAGGCCGACACCCAAAAACACCTCAAACGCAACAAGGTGGATTTAACTCGGAGCCGCCGCTCCGACATCCACGCCGACTCCCGGAGCCGTGCACCACCTAGCCGAAGACGGGCCGATGACGAAACCGACAAGATAAGCAAACCGAACACCAACACTTGCAGTGAAGGGCCTCCACAGTGATGCCACCAACGAGGGGAGCGACGACCGAGAGCGCCGCCATCACCGGCAATGGCCAAGGCCAGTGCAGGGTTTTCACCCGGAGCACACAAGCAGAGAGTCGCAACCTCACACCCGTCCCTCGAGGGCCGGGCAGACCACCATCACCAACCCGCACGCAGACCGCCACGAATGACGTCCGCCGTCAAAACCATCAAACTGGCAGTTGGACCCGACATCCTGCACACCGCCACACCTAGGCTCCCCGTCGCTGCAACGAAAGCCGCCGTGCAGATCATCACCGCTGCACAATTATTAAGGATGCAAAGAATATGACAGAGATTCAATTCATCACAAATGAATGAATGAAAACATGCCGTCATACTAATCATATACTCTCTCTGTTCGGAATTAATTAATATGGTTTTAGTTAAAAGTTTGAACTAAACATGAACTTAAACCACGCTAAGTAATTGCGAACGGAGGGAGTATTCTAATTTGTTTGATCATAATTTATTTTGTTATTCCGTGACAACGCACGAACATTAAACTAGTTAAAATAAGGATTGAGATAAAGCTGAAGTATATATTTTCTAAAGCTATACTGATTATAAGGGATCAGCTAATTGCGATTTAGTAAAATATAATCAAAAATATATTCCATTAACCATACGGATTATAGGGGATTGGTTAAAGATATACCATTAACCACCCCGATTATAAGGGATCGGTTAAATATATGGGAAAAGGTTGCCGTCACCCGGCGGATAAAATCTTGCGCGTCGGCCTTCTTCTGCGCTCGCCACGTGTCCACGTGAGTTTCTTAGCATATCTCTTAATGCTTTGGATCCCTTTGCAACAGAGGCTCTGTTGCAATGGTTCAATCGCAACAAAGACTCTGTTGTAAAGCTTGTTATTTCATATGCGCGTGATTGATTTTTTTTATTTGGATCCCTTTACAGCAGAGGTTTTTTGTAATGTTCCAACCGCAACAGAGCCTCTGTTGCAAAGTTCGTTGTCTCACGTGCGTGCGATCGAGAAAAAAAATGCTTAGATCCTTGTCTCACGTGCACGTGCAATCGAAAAAAATGCTTTATCTAATGTACAAATAAAGTTTCGCAACAAGCATCATGTTGCAAAAGAGCTTCGCAACGGCATTTGTGTTGCAAAAAAGGCTTCACAACATTGTTCGTCGTACAGACACCGGGTTACAAAAAAATCTCTGCGCACAAAAAGCTTCGCAACAAGCATTCTGTTGCAAAGGAGCTTTGCAACAAGCCTCCCGTTGCAAAGAATGTTATACGTGACACCCTAAATCCAACAGCACTTGTAAAAAAATATCTGCGCACAATTTTTTTTCGCAACATGCATTATGTTGCAAAGGAGCTTCGCAACAAGTCTCCCGTTGGAAAGGAATATTCTTTTGGCATCTCTTGGGCATACGCATCTTCGGTGTTAATCGGATGGTGGTGGAGCCGGCGGATCCTTTCCATTAATTACCCCGATTATAAAGGATCGGTTAAATACATTCCATTAACTTTTCCATTTCCTTCTTCCTTCTTCCTTCGCATTCATATACCTAACGATCTCTCTACACCTACACGCAAGCGGACCGATCTCTCATTCTCTCTGCACATCAAGCCTAGCTAGCACGCACGCCATGCCGCCATCAAGGAAAAGCCGGCGAGAAAAGCCATGCACGGCGGCCAAGACTCCGACGACGATACTGTCGACGCTGCCTACGGACGTCCTGGTCGAGATCGTCGCGCGCTTCGACTTCCGCACCTTCGTCCGTTGCGCCGCCACCTGCAAGCTTCTTCGCCGTGACCTCCTCACCCCGCGCTTCATCCGCCGCATTACCCAAGCGGCTCCGCGCAGCATCCTCGCCGATCTTCGCGCCGCCGACGGTAAGAAGCCTCTCGCCCTCCTCCACCCGGCCACCCCCGCCGCCGCATCCTTGTGCCACAACCACCTCTCGCGCTTCCTGCTACTCGTCTTCGACATCTGCGGCTGGAACATCAAGTTACATACTGCCTCGTGTGGTACACAGTGGTCAGTCACTTACGCGAGCAACACCTACTTTTCTTGGTGGCCGCTCAAAGAGCACGACGAGCCTGCTGTCCTCCGTGGTGGCGTCATCCATTGGATTGCGTATCTTCAGCCGCAAATTCTAGGCTACAATTTTGGCACCGGGAAGAGGATCTCGGTGAAGCTACCATCCATAAACTTCACCGTTAAGTACAATGCTAGCAACCTCTACTTAGCGACGTCGTCGGACAGAAAACTGCTCAAATTTCTCGCCGTTCAAGGGTTCACGTTGTTTGTGTGGCTACAGCTCCCAGTCTCATCTTTAGATGGTAATGGTTGGTCACTGGACACTGTGATCGACATGGAGGAGAAGCTGCGGTCGCTGGACCATAGTATCACTGGCGGTCCAGATGAATGCATTGAGTTCGAGGGCTCTGGTAACAGGACCGGCGACGTGGTGTTTCTGGAGGTGCTATGTAAGGAAGAGCATGGGGATAATCTCGTGGTCCTGGACTTGGAGACAAAAAATATGCATTTGCAGAAGCGGGGATTTACATTGCTGGAGATCGACGTACCATATCGTCTACAGACTATGAAAACATTTTCCTAGCCAAGAAAAAAATGGATAGGACACAAACGAGTTTTGAATTACCACCCCGAATGGTGTGTATGTCTTCAAACATGTATTTGATTTTCGTCCTTCTGCCCAAGAAGGAGGGGCTCCCTACCCATGGTGATTTTCGTCCGGTTTTCCTGCAAAACTGTGACGTTAAAATCCTCTGTCGCGGCCTCACGACGCGGCTCCAGCGGCAAATCGGGGCCATCATTGATGAGGACCAGTCGGGGTTCCTCTCGGGGCGGAGCATCGCCGAAAACTTCGCCTACGCCGCCGAGCTGATCCAGTGCTGTCACCGCCGGGGCACTCCGACGTTCGTCTTCAAGCTCGACTTCGCCAAGGCCTTCGACTCCATCGACTGGGGGAGCCTCCGGCGGGTCCTTCGGGTCCGCGGCTTCCCCCGCTCTGGTGTGACTGGATGGACCTCATCCTTCGGTCGTCCATGTCGGCCGTCCTCCTCAACGGCGTTCCCGGGAAATGGTTCCCTCTGCGTCGGGGCCTGCGCCAGGGGGACCCGCTGTCTCCCTACCTCTTCCTGCTGGTCGCCGATGTCCTCCAGCGTCTTGTCCGCGGCGATGACGTCGTTCGACGCCCGTTGGTCGCTGCTGCCAGCCCGGTGGTGCTCCAGTACGCCGATGACACTTTGATCATCGTCAAGGCGGAGACCAGCGGTGTGGCGTGGCTGCGCGCCATCCTCGACATGTTCGCCGAGGCGACCGGGCTCACCATCAACTATGCCAAAAGTACCCTAGTCCCGATGCACGTCGGGGAGGGGGTGCTGGCAGAGGCGGTCGAGGTCTTCCAATGCTCGGTGGGCTCTTTTCCTCAATCCTACTTGGGACTGCCGCTCTCCTGCGACAAGATCAGGATGGACGACTTCGCCCCCATGATTTCCAAGGTGGATAGATACCTGGCGGGTTGGCGAGCTAGTCTCCTCTCCCCTGCGGGGCGCCTGGTGCTCATCAACTGTGTGCTCGACGCCATCCCCGCCTATGCCATGGCGGCCATGCGGCTCCCTCCCTCGGTCATCCGGGCCATCAAGGGATTGCGCCGTGCCTTCCTCTGGAACGCCGCGGACCGGGCGTCTGGTGCTCAATGCCTTGTGGCCTGGGAAAAGGTGTGCCGCCCCAAGGTGGAAGGTGGTATGGGGGTGCGTGACCTTGCGCTCCGGAACACCTCCCTGCTGCTCAAAATGCCCCATCGCCTCCACTCGGCTACGCCGTCGCGCTGGGCCTCCTGGGTTTGGGACGACCTCGACGGCCGCTCCCCCATGACCGCGGCGTCTCGGGGGGTGCATTGGCGTAACCTCCTCGGCCTCCTCCCCTTATACCGCTCTCTCACTAAGGTGGAGGTCGGGTGTGGCGCTACCATCGCTTTCTGGCATGACAACTGGGTGCCCGTTGGACCGTTGATCTGTGCGTACCCTGCTCTCTACTCCCACACGACGGACCCGGAAGTCACCGCCGCGCAGGTGGTCGCTAGTGGGCTCGACGCCTTCCTCGTGCCTCGTCTCACCAACGCCGGGGCCAGGGATCGTGCCTTGGTCCAACGCCTTCTTCCGCCGCAGCTCCCCACAGGCGTTGGTGATGCTCGGTCCTTCAGCCTGTGTCGGGGGCGCCTCGGGAGGCTCTCATCTAGCTCGGTCTACTCCCTACTCCGGTTCGGTGGTGTCGACGCCGAGAACGCGGCGTTTATCTGGAGCTCGGCGGCTCCGTCACGCGTCAAGTTTTTTGGCTGGCTGCTTTCGCTAACGCGTATCCATACGAGGGATGTCCTCCGCAAAACCATCCTAGCTGTCGAGGAGGCTGGCTGCCCCGGCTGCTCGGATACACTCGAAACTGCGGACCACCTCTTCTTCTGGTGCGGCTTCGCCGCTAGTTTATGGCAGCACCTGCGGATCGACGTGACCGAAGCCACCGCTCCGGAGCTGCACCGGCTGGACGCCAGCCCGGCTGTTGGGGAGTCTGCTCCGGCGGCTTTCCTTCTCCTCTGTCTTTGGCACTTATGGAAAAGGCGCAATGCGCTCGTCTTCCGCGGCGTCGCCCTCCCCCTCTCGGTGGTACGGAAGAACTGCCGAGATAATGCTACCCTTTGGCGCGGCCGGTTCAAAGGCGACGGCGTCGAGTGTGTTGGCGTTTGGTTAGCGGCTCTATGTTGATCAAACTGTAACCCTCCCCCCCCCCCCTCTCTTTCTCTCTGTTGTAACATGTGTGGACTATAGCAATATATTCAGGTAGAGGGGTTCTCCCCCCTCCCGGTGAAAATTCAAAAAAAAACATGTATTTGAACGTTTTTTTAATTCATAAGTCATGTATAATATTCTATGATATATATGTACGCATTGTGTACACTTGATGCATATGTTTTTCCCCAGAAAAAATGTAACCAAAATTTATTCAACACTATATTTGGAAACCAAAAGTCAGTAATATATAGATTTGTCCTTATATTGGCTTTGTGTGTGTTGAAATTGAACATGCTTGGGTTAGGAATTTTGATGTATACTAGGTTTATGCCCGTGCGTTGCCACGGAAACCCAACAATATTCAACACAATAATTAGTGTGAGAAAATATGGTGTTGTAAGATACTGTTTTAAGCCACATTTTAACAGATTGCAGATAGACATATATGAACTTGAATTTGCAATGCAAAAGTTGTCTAGATAAACGGGTGAGGACTCTTCTTTGTTGGCAGTTAAAACCTGTAATTATTGATGATATATTGTGTGTTTGTGTTAAATTTTGATGATGATTTTTGAAGGCACAAGACCCCGGCCGGGTATGCAGCGTCATCTACAGCTTCTGCCATGTTGTAGGCAGCAGGTGCTGTAGGGGCGTGTAGCTGGTCTTGCCATGCATTGGTGTGCTTATGTGCATGTCGTTGCTTCTTCTTTTTTTCTGAAATGGAGGCGAAACCACAATTTCTGCATCAAAATTATGCATATGGGTTTTATTATTTTATTGCAGTGCTTTGTGGCACATAGTTACATTTCATGGATCGCAGGGTTGAAACATGTATCAACCACCAAAAAATATAAAATAGATAATCTAGATGATACATCAGAAACCGATCCTAGTACGAGATCTCTAGGCGCCCTGGCTGAAATGCTGGATAAATTCCTTGCTACCATCTCGAAAGTGTTGCACCCATGGCTTGTGGTTTCTTTGCTGGTTGGAGATGAGACCACATACGAATCCTCGCCCAGATCCGCCGGCAGCGGTCGGCCTGGCAGCGATTGATTGGATCGAGGCGGTGTGGGGGCCTACTGCCGGGATAATAAAGGTGGAGGTTATCTTGCTGTTCTCGCGTCAAGGCAATGCCATGCATGATCGGTCCTTCTTAATCTAGTCATCGACACATTTCGAAACTGCTACCGAAGATCTTGCTCCGAATATCTGGATCGGATAGAATCCGATCATGCACGCTCATATCAGCCTAAATCATACTTGAAAACTATACTAAAGAGTATGTTTCACCTTTGTTGTGCTTCACACCGACGCACAACTATGCGTCAACTTTGTGGAGAAGCATAATTATTCTTCACAAGAAATCAAAAGACTGGCTACATCTTGTGCGTCGGTTGATGGAGGTCAACCTATCTGATGGGCCGGATACACTGAACTGGAAACTCTCGGTCTCAGGAGTATTTTCTGTAAAATCAATGTATGTGGATTTGATTAATAATGGTTCCCTCCCTAAGTCACTTCATATTTGGAATATCAAAGTCCCATTAAAGATAAATGTTTTCATGTGGTTTGTTCATAAGGGAGTCATTCTGACTAAGGACAACTTGGCAAAGCGTAATTGGGTTGGGAGTCAACGATGTTGTTTTTGTGATCAGGATAAAACGATTCAACATCTTTTTCTCAAATGTCCATTAGCCAGGTTATTGTGGCGTACAATACAAGTGTCCTTTAATATTAGTCCTCCTGTTAACTTAGCTAGCCTGTTTAGCTCTTGGTTGAATGGGATTGAGCCAAAGACAGCTGCACGTATTCGCGTCGGAGTATGTGCGTTACTTTGGGCCATTTGGAACTGTCGGAACGATATTGTATTTAACCGTAAGAACATTACCAATTTTTTGCAGGTTATCTTCAGGGCGTCTGCCTGGATCCGTATGTGGTCCTTACTGAGCAGCGCGGAGACCAAGGAGCATTTGGATACTGGGTGCAACCGGTGGAAGACGGTCGCACGGGATACCTACAACCGGTTTGGATGGCGGTCTGTAAATAGGATATGTGTTTAGTCATCTTTTCCTATTTCTCGCTGGTTGTAGCGGATTTTCATCTCCTGCGCGAGAATGAAGACATATGGTCTGTGTAAGACTTATCTTAAACTTCATATTTTTCTTAATAAAATGGCTGCGTGCATCGATTGATCCCGCAATGTTCAAAAAGCACAATGTCCTATCCCGCAATAAGTATGCTTCGTGCAAAGAACTACAAGCTCCTGACAAACGAAAACCAAGGAAATAACAAAAAAAACTCAAAAACAAAACAAAAAAACATAAAGTAAAGTAAAATAATCCCGTTGCGAGAAGTACCCCATACACGCCACATGGCAACATTAGAGCACGCCATATATCGGCACAGGAGAACTTCACGCGAGAAAAATGTGTCTCTTGGTTGAATCCCACGCAAATTCTCTATTCAGAAATGCATATGTATATGCACAAGCGGGTACATGTGATTTCATGTCCGTACAATGCTAAAAGATTGCTTTAAGATCCGTAAAAACTGTGCGAAAAACATTGCATATTTTATAAAAAAAACCAATGCAATGTACCTAATCATTAAATTTCAGTGAATTGAATCATGTATTTTTAAATCATATAGGAACCCATACGTAATACTCCCTTCGTTCATTGATATAGGTGACTAAGCTTTTTGCACGGATATTAACGCGTATATGTAATGCTATAATTGGACTGATCTTTCCTTAGAAAAAATAGATAGAAAACAGTTCGAATCAGTCAATAATAGAAAAGAGACTCTCCGTTCTATCTCTTTCCATAGGTATATTTACCAAGACGGGTGATATAATACCAATATACCATGTATTTTTGAATTTTTCTCAAAACCTTAGGCACCTTATATCAAGGAACGGAGAGAGTAGCATATTAGTCATATGTTTTTTCTGCTCCTATGTTTTTAGAACCTACAAATAATGAAGCAATTTTAAGTTTCATTTGATATATGTTGGTAAAAAGTTATGCTATGTATTCAAATAATTACATCTTATGAAAGCTATAATAAAAATAAACATATAATGCAAAAATATACAAAAATTGACAGAAATCTCAAACAACAACGCACGAATACCCGCTTACACATGTAGAAAATACGCACTCGTTCTCTATTTAATTTATTTACTTTTTTATTATAATGAGGTAACTTATAATTTGATTTTCTATAAAAAAATCGTTTATAAATCGTGGAGTTGAGTGCATAATTTTTTTAATACTTATTTGTCATACATAGCACGCGCATGCAAAATTAATGGGAGTATGAGTTGGTGAAAATTATTTTTTACATGATGGACCTACTTGATGATGTGGATAACTTACATGTCAAAATAAATATGTTGGTGGGGATAAACTATTTAGATATTATAGATATGAAAATGCATCTGTTTTCTTTACACCAATTGTGATATGCAGTATTATCTCTACTCTTAAATGAACAGTTGGTACCTCGTCCGCAGTCCCGCTCCCACCGATTTTTTCCTCTCGTACGAGCCCCACTCCCTCACCTGTGATTTTCTTGTGGTTTTTTCCTCGCTCGCCGTCGCCCGCCTCATCCTCTCACATCTCCCAACCTCTTCCTAGGTTTCCCCGTCAGCGCCGACGCCGCCTCCCACCGCTGCCGCCGACCCCGCCACCCAACGCTGCTGAAGTCCCTCGGCGCCCTACACCCGGAACCCACCTCATCCCCGCCTCCGTTGGTCCACCGACCACGGCTCGAGCTGACAATGTAGGGTAAACCGGTTGCTTTGAGTCGGGGTGCCACACAAACGCACCGGGAATTGACGAACTATGCAATCTCTTCAGTCAGATTCTCCTTAAGCGTGACGCAGAAGGCAAAAGGATAAATCCCCATGGAGCATGTATAATATATTTGTATTCAATACAATGATCAATAAAATACAATGTTCCTTGTGCTCAATATTTATCCACTATTTTGCCTATTTATTTCTTGTTTTGATAAAACAAGTGACACACCCGCATTTTTTTACTTGTACGCACTAGGAAGCACCCTCCCTACAATGGGAGCGGCGCGTCTTCTTATTGACGAAACAGAGAGAGGAAACCGTCGAACGATTCATGCGATCGATCGACCCAAAGGTAATATGTATAGCAGTTTGATCATATGCATTACCGGGCCAGGAGCTTGTTATTTTAAGCTACAAGGCGGTGGAGGTGTCGTCGGCCATGAAGAGCTGGTTGTAGGAGTCGTCCATCTCGTGCACCACGAGCTTGTCGACGGTCACGGCGGCGCTGGTGGCGTTGTTGAACAGGTAAACACCAGCAGCGGCGTAAATGGCCTCCGTTGGGTACACCCTTGACGTCGCAGTGGACCTCCCGCCCATGGCGAAGCTCTCCACGATCGAGTGGTCCACCAGCACCCTGACGGATAGATCCTCGCCGTCGAGCACAGGCACGGTGAAGCCTACCACCCTCTTGACGACATCCTTGGCCAACGATGACCGCAACTCGTCCTGGCAGAAGTGGGTCTGAAGACCCCCGTCCATGCCCCTCGATACGTAGAAGTACACTGCCGTCTGCTCCTTGCGGGCGCCATCGGCGAGGACGAGGAGGCCGAAGGGACCGAGCGCACCGCGGTTGGCTGCACCACCACTGGTGCTGCAGTTGTAACCAACATCGGCCTCGTTGACAGCAGCGACCGCCTTGGCGTCGAGGTGGAAGGTGGCCTCGATGTCGAGCTGTGTGGCGCGGCGGAGCGGGAGAGGTAACAGGCTGCCGGTGTCAATAGTGGTGCCGCCGAGGTCAGTGGTGTTGATGCGGAGCGTCTCGATCTCCACCACAGGCCACTGGATAAGGTTCGTCTGAGTCTTCTCGTCGAGCTCCACCGTCCTTGGGATCGACTGTATGACAAACATACACGTGCACATAGATTAGTTAGATAAAAAAAATTCAATTCCTTGTGCCATCAATCGATTATGAATAATGCACATTAACATCAAGAACCTGAGGGGAAATAAACATATGAACAGAAATGATGTCGGATGCTTCACATAATAAACATAAGCAAATGGAGTTTTATGTGCACGACCACGTAGTAATAATTGAGTTAAGTAGGGTATAATAACATTAGAGATCCACAATTCCAGACAGAAAGTTTCAATTTGGTTGTTAGCTGTGGGACCAGACAAGTTAAGATACAGTTGCGTCCCTGTATCATAGCAACGGTCGAACACCCAAATCCATTCAATCCACGTGGTTACACGTGGGATTGACGTGGCATGGACATGTGATGTAGGGCTGCACAAGTTTGCCGTACGTGTTAAGAGAGAATTTTTTTTGAGGCTTGATCTGCACCCATTGATATATTGATCAGAGCAAAGGCAGGCAGCCTAATATATTGATCGATTGCTAAGTACTCCGTGTATATAATTAACTAAGACTCCGTGCATACTGAAAAGAATTTGATAGAAAGATGGTTACCATGAGGGACGCCCATCCCTTGGCGACGTCGGCGTGCTCGGAGTCGGTCTCGCCGATCCACCCCCATAGGACACGACGGTTCTTGGCGGGGTCGTAGAACGTCTTGGACGCGTAGAACTTGCCCCAATCGTACCTCAGCCCGATCCCAACATCCATCTCCGCGTCGATCGCCATATACTTGTTGGTTGCGGCGTCGTACCTCCCGAGCGCGTACCAATCGTGACGGTCATCGTCGCTGCTCTCCTTCATCACGTAGAGCTCCTCGCAGCCATCGGCCCCGCCAACGGGGTAGAAGTCGATGCACTCCCACATGCCGGTGCCGGGCACGCTGTGGAGGACGCCCGGGATGAGCTTGTAGTTGATGAAGTCCTTGGTCTTGTATGTCATGACGATACCGGTGTGACGGTGGTTGTCCTTGGACCCAATGACGATGCGCCACGTCTTATCAGACTCGTCGAACCAGGCGGTGGTGGGGTCGCGGAAGTCTTTATCGCCGATGCCCGGAGGTGGGAACAAGATAGGGTTGCCTTTGTACTTGGTCCAGTAGCGAAGGAGGGAGTCACTGGGGTCGGTAGGAACGGCGAGGCACTGGACCTGCACAGAGGCATTGGTGGAGCCGGTGTAGAGCATGACG
Source organism: Bromus sterilis (assembly GCA_950022295.1). Classification (NCBI taxonomy): domain Eukaryota; kingdom Viridiplantae; phylum Streptophyta; class Magnoliopsida; order Poales; family Poaceae; genus Bromus; species Bromus sterilis. Next base: position 377,404,346 of record OX465598.1, read on the forward strand.
AGAGAGCCGTCAGGGAGCACGGTAGCGGAGCCGGTCCAGACACCGTTGATGTCGTACCATTGATCGGGCACCATGGCGAGCGGGAGGTGGCGCCAGTGGATGAGGTCGCGGGACACGGCGTGCCCCCACGCTATGTTCCCCCACACCGCCCCCTCCGGGTTGTACTGGTAGAAGAGGTGGTACCATCCTCGGTAGTAGACGGGACCTGCCATGGATGATGGAACACGAAACCAATTAGATCATCGTGAAATAAGATTAAATTGCCTATTCGGTGATTAGGTGGATCTGTAGGCGCGTGGCCGGGTGGCGGATTAAGGAAGACAATCATGTCCATGTGTGCTTTGTTGGCACATCACTGCATGCAACCGTGACGGTGGGCCCACATGTATGTGCCTGATATATATGCATGCAGGACCGACCGATCGAGTTTGAATGGATGTGTATATATAGGTGGTACTTACGAGACACACATGGTGATATGAGTTTGAATGGATGTGCATGCAAACTGAAGTACACGCGTTGTGTGCGTCCGTCTATCCATCCATCTACCGGTTTTATTTCTCAAATCAGTTTCTCTTGTCACAAACTAACCAACAAACCATCTACTCCTAGATAGGTGGATCAGGAGGAGCACTGGAGCAGTACTAACCGTTGGGATCTGCATGCATGCATCGCCGGAGTGGAGGAGGCCGCCGCCGGTCGCCGCGAGCGAAACAGAAAAGGCAAAGCCAGTTAGTCTCTCTCTCTATCAGATTAATGGAATTTATGTGAATCTGAGAATGGAGAAGAAGCCGAAGGGATCAATGGATGGATGGAGGGATGGATCATGCACGCACGTACCGTTCATCCAGTTCTTCTCGGGCTGGAAATGGAAGCCGGTGCGCTGCCACTGCAGCATGGCGTTGCTCCATGGGAAGCCGTCGGCGTCGGCGCCGGCGCCGAGGAACCCCATCTCGTCGGCGGCCCCGGAGGTCTTCTCCGACACGCCGGCGTCCTTGCCCCGGCTCCGCGCCATCTCGGCCAGCGGCAGCATGTCCGCCACCACGTCGCCGCCCACGACACTCTCCACCCGGCTGGACCCGGCGAGCGCGCTGGCCACGACCAGAACCACCACGGCCGAGGCCGCCAGCACGGCGACGCACGGCGCCACCTCACCCCGCCGGCGCTCCGGCGCTCCTCGTCCACATCGGAGGGCGCCAGCGGCGCGTACGTATACGGCAGCGCATGCTCGCCGGGGCTATCGGCCCGGGACTCCATTGACGACGATGGTTTCCGAGAGAGATTACGGTGGATGGATGGGATGGGATGGGATGGGATGGAGGCTTCCCCCGGCGAGCGCGATTTATAGTTGGCGGGAGAGTAAAAATTCAAGGCGCGGGATGCAAGCGCGGTGCGGGACAGAGATCCAGTGATATGCGTCACCGGTGAAGTACCGTACCATGCGGCAATGCATTAGCCCTCCAAAACCTATTCAACGGCCAATAATTATTCATAATAAAATATTATTGCTTGTTACAATAGTAAATCGTGCTTACATTTTGTATGAAGTCATCCTCTATTTTGTATGAGGTCGTGTTTCCGTTTTGTATGAAGATGTATCATTTTTTTTATATAGTCGTGTCTACATTTTGTATTAGGTCGTGTTTTCGTTTAAATATAAATAAAAAATAATAGCAGATTTACTATTGAGATAATCAATAGTTTTTTGCTGTGAATGTCTGTTGACCGTTGGATAGGGTCTGAAAGACTAATGCATGGCGTTACTCCAGGGCAAGCCGTCTGCGTCGACGCCGGCGCCGAGGAACTCCATCTCGTCGGTGGCCCCGGAGGTCTTCTCCAACACGCCGGCGTCCTTGCCCCGGCTCCGCGCCGTCTCGGCTAGCGGCGGCATTTTTTTCTGTTTTTATTTTTAGAAAGGAACGCAGGGACAAGATAGCCGGATTCGATCCATTTCATTTTGTTTTTGTATATACTGGCTGCGATCCAGTCCAGGGACTGCTAACCTACACACCATATGTTAACTAGATTCTGAATAGGGAGGAATACAACCCATCCAAAAATTTGAATTCGGCTCTTGGGATCACACACTTCTCCGCGTCAAAAAATATATTTAATTTGCAAATGTCAAATTTTTTTTAAATAGATGTGTACATTGTGATACTCAAGTGCTATTTGTAATTATTTAGGAGAAAAAATTAAGCATTTTAAACTACACAAAAATAACCGAACGTTTAATGTTACCTTCAAATGTTTCATTTAATTTAATTTTATTCACCGACAAAGCACTAATATCCCGTTTCACAATTTTCAAGTCTAATTGTTGGACTAACAAGAACATATATAAAAATAATCATTTGCTAATATTTTTTGAATTTATTGTTCATCCAGGAGCATATGCTTCCGGAAGCCAAAACGGTCATCCCTACAACCACCTTCCCACCCACCAAACCGCAGGTCGGCTACACATGTTTCCGCACGGCTTTCTTGCGTTTCTTTCCCATTTTCTCTTTAGTTCGACATGCTTGAAAGTTCTTAAATATTACTGCCCTTTATACGACTATGTGCCCCGTTTATTGTTCTTGACTTATCAATCGTCTCTAGAGATTAAATGTTATTGTGCTTTATACAACTATGGAGCTCCATGCACAACCCCACCATTGAGCACGTACCGCTATGTATTTCCTAGCTTGAAGCCGCCCCGAGCATCTAAAGCCGTAGCATAAAAAAACCCTAAAGTCTGGAGAAATAAAATCATGAGTTGGTTGGGTTGAGGCAGTTTTTACCCGCTTTCTTTGCCGAAGATATTACGTTGACCGGCCTCACTAAAATGTGAACTTGATCGTGTCATATATATCGAGGGTGTGTCAGCAGAACGTGGGTTGATCCATCAATACATGATTGTTACCCTACTCTATACCAATTTAACGGTGTATCATACGCGTCATTCGGACAAACGGTTAAAAAGTTTGGCTCTCTACAAGGTGCACCGGCGAAAAATAGAGTTGTTGCGTTTTATTGGACGTGAAATTTCTATAAAATCGTGATGAATTAGAGAAAGTGTTCTACATATGGAAGGGGCGTATGATCGATATATTTCCAACGGTGTATCATATGCATCATTTCAATAAACGGTTAGAGAGAAATCGTAAAAAGAACTCCCGCTGTCAAAGTGGGTCGCCGCACCGTTTCCAAAATTGCTTCTAAACCGTGATGAATCGGCGAAAGTGTTCAACATGAAAAACGAAGCTTCTAGTCCATACGAATCCAACGGTGTATTATACCCTAAACCCTCAAACCCTAAACCCTAAACCCTAAACGGTTAAAAAGTTATAATGAAAAACGGTGCATGCAGTTTTTTTTCTATCCGAGCTACAGAGCTTTTAAGCCAGCAATACAATACATTTAGCGTCCTGATGAAGTGCGGAAGTGTTATGAGAATAAACCGCTCCGGCCGCTTCAGGCGTTCCTTGTCCAGTGAAAGGAATTGGTTTGCTAAGGATGGTAATATCACTTGCCAAAAATAGTAACGACATTTAATTGGTTACCATATGGTACAGACGGCTTCCTCTACGCACAAAACAACCATCCTATTAACCATGGTAAAAGTGCTTTAAAATGTAGTAATGGGATTAAATGTCTAAGATGAGTTTATTTGTTTACTACTTGTGTGTCAATAGTAATCCAACTAGTATGATTACTACTTGTGTCTAGTTTGTTTACGATCAAAGTAGACCGTGGTGCCTGAAGGTTAGTTTGCTTTCTTGGTGGATTACCCTTCCGAATTGTTTGAGATGCTAAGAAGGTGCACCCAAGTTTAGTCTCAGAAGCATCGGTCGACCGACCTTAGTTATCATCATCCATTCATTTTTTCCTCAATTAAACTCCTACCGACATCGTAAAGGATATGGTATAACATATAAAAATATGAGTGAGGCATTTTGGCTCCCACGCTCCATAGAGCTCGGCTTTTTGAAAAAAATGAAATTCAAATTTTTTGATGTCAAAATTTTTTGAAAAACAATGATGCAAGTATGTAAGGATGTAATGTACATGTGTGTAAAATTTCATGATAAAATACCTTGAATTGCGGCCTATGCAAAAAAGACAAATTCATGGCCTGAGAAAATGAATAGTATCATGTGTTAACAACCCCCGGATTTTTTATTTTTCCACGACCCTCATTTCAATATATTTCGTCTTGAAAATTTACACACTTGTGAGTTAAACATTCATGTATATTTGTATTTGTTTTAGATTTTTTTTTAAACATAGAAATATGATTTTTGCTGAATTTTTTAGTTCAAATTTAAAGGATGCCAGTGAGCACGAGCTCCATAAGGGATTCCAATAAAAATGTACACTATATAATTGCTCAATATATATACTCACTCCAATCCTAAATACTCTGCGCATAACTTTCTATGATTTTTTCCTATTTACTCTGCGCATAAGCCCAACCAAGCACTAGTTTCCTAATCTATCCCGTCCCTTTCATCTTCTGGCAATTAGTCTAGCATTATTAATGCGTTGCATGCAGAAACAGGATTGGGCGCGTGGGTAAAACGAGCGGAACGACCCATAGGGAGCAGCGAGCCAATCCTTCCATTTGCATTAATAGCACTTGCTCCCCCGTAGCTCATGCATATCACACTAGTCTAAGGGTAAAATAGTTCAATTTTTTCAAAACAAAGCCTGCGTTGGTATTTGTGCTCAGAGTTATACGCAAAGAAATGAGAAACGGAGGGAGTACAAGCATGCCGATGTGCATCAGCATCACGCCCATAATAATGTACACCACACCACCTGCCACTTGGTGATATCAATGGCCATCCAAACACATCACCTGCATGTCTCTACCAGCGTGCCACTTCGCAACCCCCGCGTGCCCGTGGACCAGCTAGCGAGGAAAGTGACCGCACCACCTGGCAATCCATAGCAACACACTGTTTTCCTCGTCAGCATTATTGCACTAGTTAATGGTTGCTTTGAATCTTGGCTGCTTGATTCTGGTTGGGGTGGTAGTCGTCATGTACTCCTCCTATCAGGGAGGTGGATATAACTCGGGAGAATGTATCTAGTGTACCCGGTCAATTGGTGCTATCGGTGCACCCGTCCTCCGTTGCACATTTAAAAAATGTTTGAAAAATTCGAAAAAAAAATTAGTGTATTGACACAATATCAATGTATGTTGTCCCAAAATTTCAGCTCCAAAGTCCTAACAAATTTTAAGAAACTAAAAAGACAAATCTGACTAGAATAGTGCCATTTTTTGTTTTTTGTCTTTTTGTGACACCCATGACACTATTCTACTCAGATTTGTCTTTTTAGTTTCTCAAATTTTGTTAGGACTTTGGAACTGAAATTTTGGGACAACATACATTGATATTGTGTCAATACACTAATTTTTTCGGATTTTTTCGAACATTTTTGAATGTGCAACGGAGGACGGATGCATCGGTAGCACCAATTGACCGGGTGCTCCAGATACGTTCTCTATAACCCGGAAGCAACTGATTCCGCGATATTGTGGGACCCTGAAAGATATCCATTATTGTACATTTTTAACTACCTTCTATTACTCCAAATCGATGATGTAAAAGTGTTCTCGTAAACCAAACATGTGATGCACGATCGTGTCGAATAGTTTCTTTCATGTAGCAGTACCGAAGAGATTTTTAGAAGAAAATATGTGATCCACTGCCATCTCTAATTAATCATGTTGACAATTTCAGGTTCGAGATTTGTTGTAGTAGTAGTTATCTTTGTGTTCTATGTTTGGGCGGAGGAGACTGCTAGCTAGCTACATCACTGTTGTTCATTCAAGAACGCTAGAGTTTTAGAGACGGAAATCTCAAACGGCTCACGGCTAGTAAAAGTAAAAAAAATGCAAATAAATTCAAAAAATTCTGAATTTTGGTGGAATGCAATATGCTCATGTGTTCAAAAGGTTTCAAAAGTTCACACATTCTAAATTTTTTGTCATTTTTGCCAAAGACTACTCGAATGTTCAAACTTTACGAAATTTGGCATGGACTTCGCGCACATGACCATCTTGCATCATAGAAAATATCTATTTTTTTTAGTTTTGTTTACTATTTGAAATGATATTCCTATTACTATTTGAAATGATGTTCCTATTACTAATGGGAGCAAATACACTTATGACCCAAAAAACCGCGTTCTTTTAGAGAACGCTACAATATTAGCGCTTGAGCTGGAGAGAATAGAGGAAGGTATTGACATTTTTGTGGTTGGAAGTCTAGGAGAGTGGCTCGTTTCCCCTTGGTTGGAAAATTGAGATAATAAGATACTTCCTCCGTACCAAATTATACATCGTTGGAAAATTGTTTCGGCCAGGTGAAACGCAGTGAAGTTACAGATATACCCATATTCGTTATCTTCTACCTCGAGTGGATTGGATACGGTTTCCCCCTCGCTCGCCCACCCACCCTCGTCTCCCCACCTCCGCCTTCGCCTCCACCTCCACCCTCCACCTCCGCCCCCACCTCTGTGCCGCTCGTCGGGCCGCCGCGAGCGTGACTTTCGGGGGGGGGGGGGGGAGTCGAGCTGGCGTTCCTCTACGTGGACTGCGACACTGGCTGCTAAGGCGTGACGTGCGTGCCCATGGAGGGCTGCCCCACGGCGGTCAACCTCGTCGCATCGTGGGTGTCGACCTCCTCCCCAGAGACAATTTGTCGGGAACCAGGCGGGCGGCGAGGCCAGGCAGCTTCCACGTGTGGCCATGGGGGCTGCCTCCTATTCCTGGTTGCCGTTCCGCAGTCCATTTCGCCTCGACGCACCCAGCGCTCCCGGCCATAGAACAGAAAGCCACAGCGAAATTGTACAGCCACAACCTTCTCTCTCTAAGCCACATCACAAAAATTTGGTACATGGAAAACTAATTTCTCACATCTTGCACCAAAGATTATAATTCCTAATGTAAGGGACCAACACCTAATATTGTACGTGATGAACAAGTAGAAAAAAAAACTCGACATCCTTGACTCATTGGACTACAACCATATTGAGGGAGAATCCAGGTCAAAGATTCATAGACATGCCCCAGAAATGGTAAGTGTGTCAAAAAAAAATTGTAGTTTACAAAAATAGCAGTTGACTGACTTTGATTTTAGATGAAGAGGATGTATGCTTGGATGAAGGAGGTTTATGGACAAGATCAACTCAAGGCACACGATGTGCCAAACTGGGAAAAAATAGGGCTAAGGCCTTGTCATCACGATGTTCCAACACAAATTAGCATACAACTAGATGATACCCCGCGCGTTGCTGCGGAAACTGCTACTAAATAATTTATTTATTTTCAATATAGAAAAAATTATGAAACATAATATAATTTTATTATAATTTCTTTGAAATTAATATTTTTTAAGTCAAAATATAAGGAATTTTTTAAGAAAAATTGATGATAAATAAAAAATGAGTGTTTTTTTAATTTATTACCTTCACAATATATCGGTGAGATGATATGAGATGAAAAAAACGTTGAATATACACAGTGGAGACATCACCTTTGATTAAACATGTTACAATGATAGCAATTACATATGTGCATTCATAAAAATTTTATCACATAGAATAAAAAATGAGGTAACTTATAATTTTATTCTTTATAAAAAAGTCAGTTATAAATTTTAGTGCAAAAGAAAATTAATATTTATATGTGATAAGTTGCATGTGCATGTGAAATTAATGGAAGCTCCCTTATGTGGCATACTTTGCATGGCCTAGTGGGAAAGAAAATTAAAATGATTGGCTTAGTGGGATGGTGAGGTGGACACCTTGCATGTTGAGAGAATTGGGACCAACTTCTTAAGAATGTTAGATGCAGGCTAGGCATGATTAAATTCACAGTGCATTAAGACGGTGAAAAAGTCAATGAAAGCGAAGATCTTAATGTAAGACTAAAACTTAAATATAAGCATTATTTTGATAAGTACCAAATTTTTTGAACACAACTTAACTTGCAGGGGGAAACGTCGAAAACCTTTGGAAGCAAGAATTCACATACTTGGCATCGTTTGGTCTTTCGAACGAACTTTTTATCAGGTGAAGACCAATATGAATTTGTACCAAAGAAAATAAATGATTACAAACCAGCACCAACTAAAGGAAGCAAAAAAATCTACCAGAAAGGTACGTACGTAATAAATAAGGTTATTTGATTTAGTAATTACATGTGTTTCCATTTGTTTTACAGAAAATTGTTTAACAAAATCATTTTCATGTCCAACGGGAACACAAGAGAAATTGAAAGGCCAATGGAATGAAGCATACAATCCTCACGAGCATTAATTTTATAATGTCTCAGAGGCTATGCAGATAAAGGAACGTATCATGAGTGACAACTGGCAACTCTCAAACTCAAAGTGAGCCAATCCCACCACCAGAAGAAATCTCCAAACAACAACAAAAAGTACTACTTGCTTATATTTCTGACCTATTTTCTTACCAATTGCGGGAGAATCCTGTTTAAGCAAACAAACGACGGTGATGAAAAAGAAGTTAAAAGATTTACAGCTGCTGATCTAAAATCAGTTTTTGAAAAAACCCTAGAAAAGAAGGAGAAAAGAAATATAGACAAACGTGTTATGGCAGCAATAGCAGCCAGCTAAAAGAAAATACACATGGAAGAAATGAATAGAACAATCTTAAGCCCATATTTCACTGAGGTAAACTTGTTATAAATAATTATTCAATGTCTAAAATAAAATAAGAAACAAACACAGGCACAACCCGAGCCATAGTTTGTGTCACAGCCACAACCCGAGCCACAGTACGAGCCACAGCCCGAACCACAACCACGGACGCAGCCACAGAAACAGCCGCAGTTCGCGAGGGACGCAGTCAAAGCGCGACACATAGCGCCTCCAGAGCGCGCCAAAGTAACCTCCGCGGAGGGCACGAAGAGTCCCGCTAAATAGTTACTCCTAGGAAATCTTGAATCGAACTCATCGTTCTAAGGTGTGGCTCGAGCAAATGTAACCAATTAGGACAATGTTTTGGTTGGTATTTATACATCCATTGTTTTAATTAACCTCGTTAGATTAGGACAATGGAGTACAAGATTGATTTTTAGGTGGAATTTAGTACGATGATTTTATGTACAAACACAAAAATAAAGATATCATTTATTTTTGTACCACGTGTCTTTCGGCCGATCCATATCAATGAAGAATCAATTAAATCGCTTTTCTGTATGTTCCTTTAGAGCATCTTCAATACGGTTTCTCAAACCTTCCGTAAAAGTTTACACCAAGTTGTTCAGACCATTTTTATCGTCAAACATAGTGCTATATCATTTCACGGATTCGTTTGTACGTTCGTTTTTTTTTTTCGTAAATCCAAACTAAACTGAGAGTGCATACTAGAGTTTGGATAATTGTGGTGCGTTTGGTTCCTTGGCAAAACCATTTTTTTCTTGCTAAGCTAGGCTAATTGCTTGGTGGGGGCAAATATAAGCTAGCTTTTGGAGGCAGCTAGCCTCGCTAGGCTAGAAAATCCTCGCTCTACGGAGTTAGCTGATTCGGATCGCTGCACGTGAAACAAATCTATACCTAATAATAAAAGAAGGTGCTTTTCTCCCCTTTTTTGTTCGTCATAGTCTTTGCTCCTGTTTTTGTAAGTAATTACGGGACATTGCGACCATCAAGTATTAAAAAAACGTTTCTCTGCATTGTACAAAAAAAACGTTCGGCCCAAATCCAGCGCCCGTGCCCCAGCGCGATCCCTCGCCACGTGCCCCAACGCGATCCCTCGCCACGTGCACTGCGCAACAATCCAGCGCCCATCACGTCTTGGGCCGAGCCCACAAGGTGAGCAGTCTATCTCCTTTTTGTGTGAGGGCAACTAATTTTAGAGTACGCGATCACAGACCGGTTCAGCGAACAGCGCCACGTGTCACGCTCACAGCGATCCCTCGAGATTTTGTTTTTTTAATTTTTCTATACGTGTTTTTGATATTTCAAATTGGTTTTTCGGTGGTTTTTTTAATTTCCCGGTTTTCGCATGTTTTTTCTCTACGTTTTGATGAAAAAACAAAAATCAAAATTTCTTTTTAAGAAAAGAGCACGACCTTGCCTCCGCGGGAAGCACGACTGTGCCTTCGTGGGAGTCATGAGTCGTGCCTCAAAAAATAAGGCACGAGCCGTGCCTCATGCCTCCGCGAGAGGCATTATCGTGCCTCCGAGAAAGGCACTATCGTGCCTCCGAGAAAGACACTCGTGCCTCCATGAGAGCCACTCGTGCCTCTAAAAACGGGAAAACGGAAAATCTTCAAAGCGCGCCACTTGGCGCGCGCGAGGAGAGCGCACTGTTCGTTGCTACGATTACTCTACAATTAATGATGTCGTTTTTTTTTGTTTGATATTGTGACGGGCCCAATTGATGCAAAATTTCTACAAACAGCCCTATACACTGTTATTTTTATTTAGCGCACACTGCTTACACCCGTTTAAAACTGTTTCGGCCCAGTAGACGTTTAGTCATTTTCCGAATTAAAATATAAACTATTTAATAAATATGTTCATGATTTTCATATATTTTATATATATATGAACATTTTTTAGTGCAAACATCTTATAAAATGATGCAAAGAAATAAAACTAAAAATATTTTATATATGATTTTTTTTAAATAGTATTTTAGTGCAAATATCTTATAAAAGTGATGCAAATGTAAAATAAAAAGAAATGAAAATATTCCAAAGAGAGCAAATATTTTGAAGTGCAAGGATTGTTTTAAATTTTACAAAATTTGAATGTGAATAGTTCTTGATTTTTTTGACCATAAACTTATAGAAAAAATTAATCTACAAAAAAATTATTTTTCATACGATAAAATGAATAAAATAAAAATAAAACAAAATTAGAAAATATAGTTCACACTTTGAAAAATAGTTTGCACTTAGAAACAATTAGTATTTAATAATAATTGAGACTATAAAATGTTTATGTTTGAAAATTTTATCACATTTAAGTGCACCAACATTTTAATGCATTTTCAGGTATAAACGTTTTAATAAATACATTCATGTTTTCTCTATATTTTTTTATATATGAACCTTTTTTCAAATATTATTTTTTGGTGCAAACATCTGACAAATGTGATGAAAAATTAAATAATATTTTTTATATGTATTGTTCTTCAGATATTATATTTTAGTGCAAACAACTTATAAAAATGATGCAGAAAAATGGAAATGTTCCGGGGAAAGCAAATATTTTTAAGTGCGAGCATTGTTTTAATTTTTAGAAAATTTGAGTGCGGATAGTTTCAATATCTGAGACTATGAACTTTTTCAAAAGTTAACGTGCAAAACATTAATTTCTCATTCGAAAAATTGAAATAAAAAAGCAAAACAAAATAGGAAAACTTCAAAATAGAAAATACAATTCACATTTAGAAAAATATATTATTTAATAAAAAGTCAGACTTAATAAAGTTTATGTGTGAACATGTAACACATTTAAGTGCGCCAATATTTTAAAACATTTTTAAAGAATTAACTATTTAATAAATATTTTATGATTTTTATACATTATATATATATATATGAACATTTAATTAAATATAATATATTGTGCAAACATCTTATAATGAAATATCTATGAAACGCCCTATACACTGTTATTTTTATCTAGCGCGCCCTGCTTAGACCCGTTTAGAATTCTTTGGGCCGAGTAGACGTTTAGTCATTTTCTGAACTAAAATGTAAACTATTTAATAAATACGTTCATGATTTTTTAGTGCAAACATCTTATAAAAAGGATGCAAATAATTAAAAGTGATGCAAATAATTTAAAGTGATGCAAATGTAAAATAAAAAGAAATGAAAATATTCCAAAGAGAGCAAATATTTTGAAGTGTGAGCATTGTTTTTTATTTTACAAAATTTGAATGTGAATAGTTCTTAAAAAAAGTTCACCATAAAAATTTAGAAAAATTTAATCTACAAAACGTTTATTTTTCATACGGAAAAATGAATGAAAGAAAAAGTAAGTAAAACAAAACGAAATCAAAAAGAATAAAAAAATAAAAAATACAGTTCACACTTTGAAAAATAGTTTGCACTTAGAAACAATTAGTTTTCGATAAAAATTCCGACTATAAAAAGTATATGTTTGAAAATTTTATACCTTTTAAGTGCACCAACATTTTATTGCATTTTAATACATACGTTCATGTTTTGTGTATATATTTTATATATGAAATTTTTTTAAAATATTATTTTTTGGTGCAAACATCTGATAAAAGTGATGCAAAAGTAAAATAATATTTTTATATATGAATTGTTTTTCGGATATTATGTTTTATTGCAAACATCTTATAAAAGTGATGCAAAAAAATGAAAATGTTTCGAGGAAAGCAAATATATTTAAGTGCGAGCATTTTTTTAATTTTTACAAAATTTGAGGGCGGATAGTTTCAATGTCTTTCACTATGAACTTTTTCAAAAGTTAACGTGCAACACGTTTATTTTTCATGCGAAAAAATGAAAGAAAAAAAAGGAAATAAAAAACAAAACAAAATAGGAAAAAATAAAAATAGAAAATACAATTCACACTTATAAAAATATATTATTTAATAAAAATTCAGACTAAATAAAGTTTATGTGTGAAAAATGTAACACATTTAAGTGCGCCAATATTTTAACGCATTTTTAAAGAATGAACTATTTAATAAATAATTTCATGATTTTTATACGTTATATATATATATGAACATTTATTATATATCATATTTAGTGCAAACACCTTATAAAAATGATGCAAAAAAAAGAAATGAAAATATTCTGAGTAGAGCAAATATCTTAAGTGCGAGCATTTTCTTTAATTTTACAAAATTTGAGTGCAAATAATTTTTTAACATTTTGACTACGAACTTTTCAAAATGGTTAATGTACAAAACTTTTATTTTTCATGCGAAGAAATAAAAGAAAGAAAACAAAAAAAGGAAAAGATAGTTTAGAGTAAGCGCAAACTACTACGCTAATGGGGTGGCTCGATGTTTTCTAAGATCCACTCAATAATTCCGACACATATTCAATTTAGATCGGGATTCCTTATTTCAGGATGCAAAAAAAAAGATTTTGACTTCCAGATTTAAATCATTGGACCACTCTAAATTTATGGTTTAGAATAAGCGTTACATTAGAGAAAAGGATGTTGATATGTGGGAACGAAGATCTTTGAACCATGTTTATTGAGCTAGGGTGTGTAATATTTTTCCGTTGCAACGCACGGGCATTTGTGCTAGTTCTAGTCTAATGGCAGGTTAGGAGCGTTCGAGTTGGGGAGGATAATGGTGCTGGCAGGCACCCAACACCTGGTTGTTATTTCTGCCAAACTGAAATTCAATACTAGGTCAATATTATTAATGGGTTATAGTGCTCTATTTGTACAGGAACATGCATCTAAATCTTAATTTAGATTTTGATCTGTATGGAAATATGTATGTGAAATTATGTACTTTTTACCCGAAAAAAGAAAAAGAAATTATGTACTTTACATGCATCTAAAACCACTAATCAATTTGTACAGGAACGAGTTAATTGCAAAAGAGTATCACAATTGGGGCCGTATTCACAATTTGGTGTCACTTTACAATTCTTTTACAAATATGTACCAAGATATAGACAGTTCGTTGAAAAACTTGTATTTATACGTATTATGCATTATCTGACTAATCAAGCCCACATGTGAGCCTCTCTGACCATAAGAACCGGTTCAAACCGGTTCGATAAAATAAAAAACCAATGCGTCCACTGGTCTGCCCTCATCTAACCAACCGACCGGCCACCTCTACCTGCCTAAGCTGCAGAGGGGCGACGCCGACGACGACCTTGGCCGACATGCCGCCGCCGGCGACCTCTCCGGAGACCGAGTCCACGCCGCACTCGCCCCGCTGGAGTTTCCCCCGCCCTGGCCGACCCCGTGCCCAAGACCCGGCGAGGCGTGCGGCTAGCCCCGGCCCAGGAGAGGCGTGCGGCCAGCCCCAGCCCCGGCGAGGCGATGCGCGAGGCGCGCGGCCAGTGGGCGGCCAGCCCCGGCGAGGTGAGGCACGTGGCGAGTCGCGCAACCATCGGGCGGCCAGCCCCGGCGAGGCGCGCGGCGAGGACCCGTAGTCGTCCCGGCCACCGCGACCACCACGCCCTACGAGCGCCTGGTTCGCCGCCGTGGTCACTGTGGTCGCGGCCTTTCTCTTCCTCGCAAGCGCGCGCCGGCTCGACCGGCCTGGGCACACCATCGCGAGAGCGGCAGGCGGGAGCAGCCGGCGTAAGGTGGGTCGCAACGCACAGGCTGACGCGGACGCGGCGGCTGCGTCGTGTGCGTGGGCGCGGCGGGGGCTAACACGGCGGTCACGACGGCAGGCCGGCGGGAGCGCGTGGCCCCTGGCGAGCGGCGGGCTGGACGGTGGGGCGACCAGGGAAGAGCGGCGGGGCGGGCGGCCTAAAAACCGAGAGCGCCCGAAGTGGTCGTGTTTGTTAAACAGAGAGGCCTTTTTTATATTCAGCCAGTTGGATTCGATTTTTTAAGTCTGAGAGGCTGACAATGGGTCCTAGTGGCAGATACAACATCTATACGTATAGATACAAGTTTTTGCAACGAGCTGCCTATATTTTAGTTCATATTTGCAAAAGAAAATTGAAAATTGATACCAATTCATAAATACGGCCTCAATTATAATACTTTTTGCAATTAACTCTACAGGAACATATATATGAAGTGGTGCACTAGATTTTTACAGGAGTATTTTCAACATGATCTTATGTTAGTTACATGTACATATTACGAAGTTGAAGCTAGCCTGCCCTCACTACAACCAAACAGCTAGCCGATGTCCTTGCCAGCAACGGCAATGAACCAAACGTGCAGCTAAGACAAAGTTAGCCATCCGAGCTAGGCTAGCTCAGCTATGAACAAGCTCGGCAATGCAACCAAACGCTGTACCCACGCCAAAAGTTGTTGAATATATTAGCAATTTAGCATATGATTTAATCCACGAAATAGACAAACAATCCATGGCAATAATAAAACAGATCAAACTAGCCATGCGATCTACTAAAACAGTAGACAACGAGATCACATCTAAAGCAATTACTAGGAACACGACTTGCAACATGATCTCAAACAGAGAAGAACAGATCACGTACGGTGCAGCGGGTGTGGAGTCGCTGGTGTTGGTGTTGGTGTCGCCCATGTCGTTGATGGAGAGGTTGCCGACGTCCGGGAAGAAGACGTCGTCGGAGAAGTAGTCGTCGCTGTCAGCAGTCGCGCGAGTGCGCTCCCCAAAAACCTGATCGCCCCTCTCCCGTACAGGATCTCGAGAGGCGGAGTTTCGGAGGCCTGCTGTCCCTTCTTGCGGTGCACGCCGAAAGAAGGGATGGAGAAGACTAGAGCGGCGGCGCAATGATCTGGAACGAGGAGGAGGAACCATATGGCGGTGCGGCCAAGGTAGGGTTTGCGCCTGTTTATATAGACGCAGCGGGACGGGCCGACGTGGGAGTAGAGCCCACGAAAACGGCGCACCAATTAAGCATAATTAACGCGTCCGTTAATTACAATTAATGCCTCATTAATAATTTTCCCGAGCTGCAAAAATATAAGCGTACGCATAGCTTTGTCCTCGGCTCGGCTCATTCCCGAAACCCCGCGTCGTGGCGAGGCGAGCGAGGAGGAGGAGCGCGCGTGTAGCACTTCTCTTCTCAATCTTTTACAAGTGCTAGTGGAGCTCACCTTATAAAGAGGTGTGGCTCTCCCTCCACTAGCGAGGTGGTACTAAACTTCTCACCACTTGCTATGCATGAATGGGCCAAAAGAATTTCAGAATTTACAAAGTGCTTTGGCCCAAAGGCCCACTCAGCAAATGAGTGCAAAATTCAGCAAAAGTAAGCACGTGTTCCCTTTACTCTCTTTTCTTCTTCTTTCTAGCAACCACAATCTATATGCTATATCTTTTAAATAAGTTTGACCCACTTTTACTATCCGGATTTTATTGTACGGTTGGATCGCTGACTTACGTATCATATCCATAGAACCAATCGGATGTTTTCTGCAAACATTTGAGGTTTTCGTTTTAGAGCAAGTATAATAGATCCTAGTCAGCCGGGTGTAACATCTTCATGTCAGCAAAATCCTACGTTGAGCAGTGAGAAAGCAAGAAAGAAAAGGAAGCGGGCACTTCGTTTAGCGTCGGGCTGCAGCACAGCTAACAAGATAAAAGAAGCTGCATGCACCCTTGTGAGAGATTTTGGCCGGCTCCCTACCAATCACCCTGCGTTTCTCCTCCTCTTCCTATGCAAGCATTCCTGTTGAGATATATGTACGTATATAGATTTCTTGTATACCAAAGACGTATAGGTTCCTTATATAGTAAGGATTGTAATCTGTTTGCTCCTATATATATACATGACATGCCATCCTATTGGGACGTGCAATCTCTCTACATGGTACTTCCTCCGATCCATAATAAATGTCGCTCATCTAGTACAAAGTTTGTACTAGCTTAGTACAAAATGAGCGACACTTATTGTGGATCGGAGGGAGTATCATTTGCCCTAAGATCTTAACCCTAATTCGCTTCCGCCCCCGGCCGCCGCCGCCCCCTCTCACCCAGGCCGTCGCCGCCGCCACTCCTATCCTAGCCGCCGCGGCTCAACTTCCACGCTGCAGCCACAACTCATCCAGCGGCTACACCAAATCTCTACGTAGCCACTAGCTATTCAATCCATCCAGCCACTACTCCCGTATCCATCCACCTGCTTGCTTCTGTATCCATCCAGCTGCTTGCTTTAGTAGTCCCGTAACAGTCGTCGCCGCTCCTTCGAGTTGCCACCGCCATCTCGGGTCGTCGTCGCTCCTTCCGAGCCGCCGCCGCTCCTCCCGGACGTCGTCGATCCTCCAGAGTCGTCGCCAACCCATCATGCTGCTGCGGCTTGTCCCAAGCCGCGCCGCAATCTACTTCCCCACGTGACGCGCCATCCCCAGTCGTCGACGCTTACTCGCCATGCCAATGGCGCTCCAGACTCCCCCACCTTCCAGCTCGTACGGCGCCGGCGGTGGCTGGATCATGGACACCGGTGCGACCACTCACATGGCGTCCCATCCCGGTAACTTATCATCTTCCTACCCCACTGCCACCACTTCCCGCATCATCGTCGGTAATGGTTCTTCTCTTCCCATTACACATGTCGGTTTCACTCATTTTCTTTCTTCCTCCACACCCTTGTCTCTTAATAATGTTATCGTTTCTCCTCAACTCATTAAAAATCTAGTCTTTGTCCGTTCCTTTACCCGTGACAATCCTGTAACCGTGGAATTTGACAAATTTAGTTTCTCTGTGAAGGATGCTCGCACTCGGATGATTTTGCATCGTTGTAACAGCCCATACGCTCTATACCCCGTCCAGCCATCATCCTCATCCACAGATGGACCGGTCGCTTTCTCCGCTGGTGTCGACACTTGACACGCACGTCTTGGCCATCCGAGCTCCGCCGCACTTCGTCAAATCATGCGGGGATTCTCCTTCTCTTGTGATAAAACAGAGAACCACACCTGTCATGCATGCCGCCTAGGCAAGCACGTTCTTCTTCCATTTAGTTCATCCTCCACCATTGCGTCTTTTCCGCTTCAGTTACTTCACACTGACGTATGGACCTCACCTGTTTCGAGTAATTCTGGTTTTCTTTACTATCTCGTGATTTTGGATGATTTTTCTCATTTTGTCTGGACCTTTCCTCTTCGTCGCAAATCTGATGCTTCCTCTATACTCATCACATTTTTCTCCTATGTGTCTACACAGTTTGTGAAGGGTTCGTAGCAAGGAAAACAAAAAAAAATCCTACGCATAAACAACCAACAAGCCAAGATCTAATCTAGGAGATGTAAGCAACGAGTAGGATGTCATAGAAGAACTCACCCTCGAAGACTTAAAACGTTACGAGATCAAATCTCGTGGATGATGTAGTGCTTCACTTGCCGATCTCAAGATCGCGATGATGTACGTTGAACGTCTCCGTGCTCGGTCACACGTACAGCTTGATGACGACCTCCGTTCCCTCGATCCAGCGGGGCAGCGAAAGTAGAGGATCCCCGGAAATCCAGCAGCACAACAACGTGATGCGGTGAAGAATCCCACGGCCAGGGCTTCGCCAAGCGGAAGACCATGGTATGGAGCAGCGGGTGGAGAGGAAGGGAGGTGAGGCAAGTCTATGGGAGGGGAAGCCCTCACCCTCCTTTTATAGGGGAGGAGTGGGCAGCCCAAGAGGGGGGGGCAATGAAGGGAATATGCCCGAGAGGCAATAATAAAGTGGTTATTATCTTATTCCATGTTTATGATAAATGTTTATTTTCATGCTATAATTGTGTTAACCGGAAACGTTAATACATGTGTGTTTAATAAACAAAGAAAAGGTTCCTAGTAATGCCTCTCTTTATACTAGCTTGTTGATTAACGGATGATCAAGGTTTCCTGATCATTGACATTGGATGTCGTTAATAACAAGGTCATATCATTGGAGAATGATGTGATGAACATGCACCCACAGTAGTTATAGCAATACGATCATGTCATCAAAGTTTCTATTGCTGTATCAAACTTTCACGAAGTAACTCTAATCCTTAGACCATGAGATCACGTCAATCACTGACACCGGAAGAGTACTTTGATTCCATCAAACGTCACACCGTAACAGGGTGATTATAAAGGTGTCGTTGGGTACTTGGAAAGTGTTAGTTGAGGCTCGTGGATCAAGAGTGGGATTTGTCCATCCAGATGACGGAGAGATATACTCTGGGCCCTCTCGGTGATATCACATTGACATCGCTTGCAAGCACGTGACTGGCTCACGAGGATGTTATATCACGGAACGAGTAAAGAGTACTTGTCGGTAACGAGATTGAACTAGGTATGTATGATACCAAATGATCGGATCTTGGACAAGTAAAATATCGCGAGACAAAAGGAATTGGTTACGGAGTAATGGTTCACACGATCACTAGTTCATCGTTGAGTAAGTGGGAGTCATTATGGATCTCCAGATCCCGCTGATGATTATTGATCTGAGAGGAGTCTCGGTCATGTCCATTTTATTCACGAACCGTAGGGTGACACACTTAAGGATTCGTTGACGCGTTTGAGTGGATATGGAACGCCGGAGAATATACAGGACATCACATGGACTGTTTTGATAAAACTGCTGGAATAGTTTCGGTATATCAAAATAGTGCAAGGGGATAATTGTTAATGTGTTCATTGAATGAAGTGTTCATCAATGAAGTACTCATTGAATGAAGTGTTCATTAATTTGAGTGACATTAAACAAGATAATTAAAAGTGTTTTAATGTGATAAAACTCTTGGAATTTTGAGTGGAGAATTATGGAAGTTATGGGAATAATGTGTGACCCTTTGTTTTTGTGAGTGGAGAGTCCACCCACATGATGAGGGGAGAGGTGGGGGCACCTCTTGGGGCGTGCTACCCCTTGGGGGCTGCCTCCCCCTCCTATATATAGATGGGTGGAGACCCCTCTACACACTCATTCCTCCATCTCTCATATGCCCTTTGGTTGGCATCTTCCTCCCCTTGCTAGCTGATCCAGTTTCACGAGTACGGTGCTTAGGCGAAGCCCTGCTCAAGATCTTCTCTACCACCACCACCACTATGTTGTAGTGCTGCTGGAGTTCCCGAGGATCCACTACTTCCGCTGCCCAACTGGAGCAAGGGGCGGAGGTCGTCACTGATCTGTACGTGTGACCGACTACGGAGACGCTGCCCGTTCGTGGCGTCAAGTCTTCATCACGACCTTGAGGTCAGCGAGTGTTCGACTACATCACCCACGAGAATAGTTCTCGTTAAAGCTTTTGGTCTTCGAGGGTGAGTCCTTCTCAAACCGTTACAAGTGATCTTCTAGATGTGATCTTGGCTGTTACAACCGTAGGAAAATTTTTGTTTTCTATGCAACGAACCCTTTAGTGGTATCAGAGCCTCGTCTATGCGTAGATGCTTTGTACGGTTAGAACACATAGAGATGTGGGCGTTGATCCTCTAGTTGTTACCCTCTTTTGTGCACTTGTTCATATTGCGGCAATGTTGGATTGAAGCGGCCCTAAGAGCAGATTGCGTGTCACGCTTGACATACGGCTTGTACCGTATAAAGTGGCTTTGGGGGTGTCAGTTTCTCTAACATTAGTGATATGGCATTTGCAACGGAGGGCCCTGGAAAGGGATGAAAAGAAACAACTAGCGAATCAACGTTGTGGTTCTTGTCCGTAGGTAAGATCGGTTCTTTCCTAGGAAGCCCAAAACCACGTAAAATTTGCAAAGATAATTTAGAGGTGTCTAACTTGTTTTTGCAGGGCATGTGATGTGATATGGTCATTGTTACAAAATTGTTGTATGAAATGAGATTTATTGTAAACAACCGGCAGGAGCCATATGGTTGTGTTTTTCCTTTTTAAGGCCTGCGTGTTGTAGATATATCCATGAGATATATTGTAATGGAGAAGGACGACCATGGTGGTGGCGCCATGGACCTTGGTGCCGCGCCGGTGGCATGATGGAGATCATACCAAGACGCACAAGATGGAGATCTAATGCGAGAAGGACCATATCATATCACATTATCCATGCATGTGATGTTTATCCTTTTATGCATCTTATTTTGCTTAGTTACGATCATGATCGCTGCGGTAGCATTATAAGATGATCCCTCTCACTTAATATCAAGATAATTATATGTTCTTCCTTAGTATGCACCGTTAAGAAAGTTCGTCGTTTCGAGACACCACGTGATGATCGGGTGTGATAGACTCTACGTTCGCATACAACAGGTGTTTTCAAGCCTAGCATGTACAGACATGGCCTTGAAACACATGCAAATACTAAGGTTCTACTTGGCGAGCCTAGCATGTACAGACATGGCCTCGGAACATGGACCGAAAGGTTAAGCACGAGTCATATGGATGATATGATGAACCATATTGAGATGCTCGCCATTGCAGCTACACTGCCTCACGTGATGATCGGTCGTGGTGTAGTGAATTTGGTTCGTGTAATCACCAAAGACGACTCGAGGGATGTTGTTTTTGAGTGGGAGTTAGATGAACTCATTTTATCATGAACTAAATCAAAGTGAATTTGCATAGTTCGTTGTAGTCATTGGCATTTGTTTACTACCTTTGCGCTTAGCTATAATTGAGATAATAGAACTATAGAATTCTGGATATTTAACTTTACGGACTGGTACCGTATTGTTTGAGTGTCAATCTAAAGTTTAAAGTCTTATTGCAAACTTTAGCAAACCTTGCTTACTCCATGAAGTTTAATAATGTGTATTAAATCGAGAGTAACAATTCCAGTGTTAGTGTCTAAGTATCACACTTGCCTCCATGATCCTTGATATTCAAATGTTGTTTGTTATTATCAAGGTTATCTAGGAGCTGAAAGGATTGTTTCAGAAACTATCATGTGTGGAAGATATAGCGATATCTGAAACAATGTTTAGTTGCAATGTGATAGAGTAAAATTTAGTGAGAAACATGTTCTCATATAGTATGAGAATTTGTGAAGGTTGGAGACACTATGTGTCCTAATCTCTCAAAAAGGTTTTGGGAACTAATATTGTACTCACAGTTTGTCCCTATGAGCTATGGTAGTTTTGTCATGAAAGTTGTCATGATAGGATGAATGGAAGATGTAGGTAAAATGTTTACTACACTATAAGATTACTAAAGAATGGAATTTGGAAGAACACCAAACATTTGATGACGGTGATCTACATCAAAGTGAGAATCAAAGGGTGTTAGTATTTGACTAACACACTTTGGATTATGTGTCATATGAATGGTGCCACAAGTGATGTTGATAAATTCTTCTAAAAAGGAAAGGAATTGCTGAAAGAGGATCTGAAAAATATTTTGGCGAAAAAAAAGGGAAAAGACTGGAAATGTCCAGCTCGGGTATATAGATGATATACATGTTATGGGTATATTCATTGCTTGTTAAACAATGTGATTCTTGAGTATTGGATACTGATTGGTTGGTATGAAGTGTCATACAGAACAACGCAATACAAGAGTTGCAATGGCCTGAGTAACTAGCAAATGAATATGGGATGATTCTCATCAAAAACAAAATAAAGTGTTATTGTGTTTATCGTTGGAATTAAACCTAGCCTTCAAGATTTATTTGAATAATTGTTATTCTGTTCTGGTGTTATATGAACAATAGTTGTTCAAATTATCACCATATTCATAGAAGATGGATGAACTCTATAAATCTTGTTGGAGAAATCACATCCATAATAACTGATGCTAAACATGTCGCTAGACAAATGATTAGAAGATCACTTATGAAGTGACACCACCGTTTAAATCATATTGGAAAGAAAACATGAAGAAACTCCATGTTTGATGGAATTTTTGAGTCTTTTGATTTTGAATCAACTGACGCTTGTAAGAATTTCCTAGAAATGATTGAAACTCCGTTCATAGGCAAAGAAGGACGGACGACTAACTTATTGGACATTATACATGTTGATGTGTATAGTTCATTATGTGTAGCCGTGTGTGGTGGGTCTTATAACTTCATATACTTTAACCGAGGTTTTGAGTGGATATATGTATATATTTACTTGATAAGGAAGAAGTATGAAATGTTTGAAAATGTTCAAATAAATTTCAAGATGAAGTGAAAATCATTGTAACGAGAAAATAAGAGTTTATGATTGGATCATAAAAGAAGATTTTGAGTTAAAAGTTTAGCAAATGCCTGAGAGTTTAGGAATCGTTCCAAAACTTGCATTTCCCGAAACACCATAGGAGTATGGAGTGTTCGAGAGATGTAATCAAACCTTGTTTGACATGGTAAGGATCAAAGGTGTTATTTATAAAATTGCCATTATATTTTAAGGATTAAGCTTTAGAGACTACCGCTTTTCACTGAAAAGAGCGCCATCGAGATCCGTTGAAATGACACCATATAAGTTATGGAATGGGATAAAACCCAATTTGTCTTTTCTTAAATTTCGGTATGCAAGGCATATGTAAAATGTTTACAACCAAAGTCGGATAAAATGCGTCTTTGTAAGTTATCCCAAAGTAACCGTTGGGTATTCCTCCATAACACTAAAGACAAAAGTGTTTTGTGGCTAAGTGCATCAAGTTTCTTGAGAAGGAATTTTTTGCGAAAAGTTAAGTGGGAGGACAGTAGAACTTCGATTAGGTTGTTGAACCTAAGCTTTATGTGCTAAGTGGCGCAGCGCCGGAAAGTGTCCCGGAAGCGGCCGCAATGCTCTTGGCTCCCGTGTCCCAAAGGTTGTGGTCACGGCGATCTAAGTTCCTATTGAACTGCGTAGTTCGGGTAATCGATCAAATAGTAAGATTTGAGATTGAATCATTGTTATTTGATAATAATGGACCGACTACATGCAAAGAAGCGATGATGGGCCCTGACTCCGTCAAAATGGCTAGGAGCTATAAAATCCGTGATAGTTCCATACACGAGAAACCAAGTTTCTGAACTTGGAAGACCCTCTAGATACCGTGTTTGGATCTATAAAGAAACAGACGTGGATGTTCTGACATCTATGAAATATTCGACATATCGTTAAAATGGTTTACGATTATGTTCAAAGAGTTGGCTATGACAAGATTTGATCTTTCATAACGATATTTAGTCTGGACGGATTATTGTAGCAACCACTACATATGCTAATTTTTGTATATGGTAGTTGAACAAACGGAACAACGTTCTTCTAATAGAATGGTTACCTAGGACGTGTACAGGACACGGTCCAAAGGGTTCTGTTAATTCAAAGGATGCTAAAATAGCATGCAAATTTCAATGGTTGAAATAAGCATTCGCGGAGTTGGAATCTTCATCATGATGAAATTGTTAAAACGTTTAGTTTCATCAGAGACGGTGAAGATGCTTGCTTTTGCAAGAAATTAAGTGGGAGCGCTGAGACATATTTCTAATACATTATGTAGAAGACATATTGTTGATTGGAAATGATGTATCTTTTATTGACACGGGTGAAGTTTTATTGAAAATTTGATTTTAATGGAAGATTTGGGCAAAACCAGTATATTGGGCTAATATGGTCTATATAGATAGATTGAGGTGCTAATATGGTTGGGCCGAAGTACATATATGAAATATTGAATAAGTTTAATATGGAAACGACGAGAAAGGTTCTTGCCGCATGGAAAAGGTTGAAGCGAGATTCAAGTGTTTTGACACTTGGTGAGTAAAATCACATGAATGATTTGATCAATCATGTACACCATGATATGTACAATTCCAGAATGTCCTATGCTCTAAATGTTATGAGCATATACCAGAATGATTCATAAGATGATCATTGGACAATAGTAAAGATATCCTTACGTGCTTTGGAAGGACTAAGAATATATATTATGTATGTTGGACAATAGTTCATTGTAAAGTGTTACATTGATACTAGTTTTGTTGCAAGATACAATCTAAATTTATCTCAATTTTTGCGGTATGTTAAGGTGGCAAAATGTAATGGAAGAAAGTTCCATGATAGATTTGGAATAGTTTCAAATGGATTTGGATGAGTTCCAAAGTTAAGGCATTATAACGAATACTACAACGAAAGGCTAAGTATATGACTGCTCTAGCAGCAGCAAAGGAGGGCATTTGTGTCAAGAAGTTTGTTTGACAAACTAGGTGCAGTTCAAAACGGGCTAATACTATGAAGATCTATTGTATGACAATAGATTCAACATGTTTTGAGCTCAAGGGACTAAGGTCTCACCGGAGGACCAAATTTATGCAATGCCATCTCATTGGTGAATGAGTGATGCGTAGAGACGCAAAGAAATGCAAATACACACGGACCTAAAGTGTCAGATCTGGAGATTAGGTTTACCACTAGCAATGCGTATGGATAACAGCTGAATGCCATAGGTGTTGGATGCGCAAGTACCAAACTAGATTATTGACTCTAGTGCAAGTGGGAGACTGAAGGGAATATGCCCGAGAGGCAATAATAAAGTGGTTATTATCTTATTCCATGTTTATGATAAATGTTTATTTTCATGCTATAATTGTGTTAACCGGAAACGTTAATACATGTGTGTTTAATAAACAAAGAAAAGGTTCCTAGTAATGCCTCTCTTTATACTAGCTTGTTGATTAACGGATGATCAAGGTTTCCTGATCATTGACATTGGATGTCGTTAATAACAAGGTCATATCATTGGAGAATGATGTGATGAACATGCACCCACAGTAGTTATAGCAATACGATCATGTCATCAAAGTTTCTATTGCTGTATCAAACTTTCACGAAGTAACTCTAATCCTTAGACCATGAGATCACGTCAATCACTGACACCGGAAGAGTACTTTGATTCCATCAAACGTCACACCGTAACAGGGTGATTATAAAGGTGTCGTTGGGTACTTGGAAAGTGTTAGTTGAGGCTCGTGGATCAAGAGTGGGATTTGTCCATCCAGATGACGGAGAGATATACTCTGGGCCCTCTCGGTGATATCACATTGACATCGCTTGCAAGCACGTGACTGGCTCACGAGGATGTTATATCACGGAACGAGTAAAGAGTACTTGTCGGTAACGAGATTGAACTAGGTATGTATGATACCAAATGATCGGATCTTGGACAAGTAAAATATCGCGAGACAAAAGGAATTGGTTACGGAGTAATGGTTCACACGATCACTAGTTCATCGTTGAGTAAGTGGGAGTCATTATGGATCTCCAGATCCCGCTGATGATTATTGATCTGAGAGGAGTCTCGGTCATGTCCATTTTATTCACGAACCGTAGGGTGACACACTTAAGGATTCGTTGACGCGTTTGAGTGGATATGGAACGCCGGAGAATATACAGGACATCACATGGACTGTTTTGATAAAACTGCTGGAATAGTTTCGGTATATCAAAATAGTGCAAGGGGATAATTGTTAATGTGTTCATTGAATGAAGTGTTCATCAATGAAGTACTCATTGAATGAAGTGTTCATTAATTTGAGTGACATTAAACAAGATAATTAAAAGTGTTTTAATGTGATAAAACTCTTGGAATTTTGAGTGGAGAATTATGGAAGTTATGGGAATAATGTGTGACCCTTTGTTTTTGTGAGTGGAGAGTCCACCCACATGATGAGGGGAGAGGTGGGGGCACCTCTTGGGGCGTGCTACCCCTTGGGGGCTGCCTCCCCCTCCTATATATAGATGGGTGGAGACCCCTCTACACACTCATTCCTCCATCTCTCATATGCCCTTTGGTTGGCATCTTCCTCCCCTTGCTAGCTGATCCAGTTTCACGAGTACGGTGCTTAGGCGAAGCCCTGCTCAAGATCTTCTCTACCACCACCACCACTATGTTGTAGTGCTGCTGGAGTTCCCGAGGATCCACTACTTCCGCTGCCCAACTGGAGCAAGGGGCGGAGGTCGTCACTGATCTGTACGTGTGACCGACTACGGAGACGCTGCCCGTTCGTGGCGTCAAGTCTTCATCACGACCTTGAGGTCAGCGAGTGTTCGACTACATCACCCACGAGAATAGTTCTCGTTAAAGCTTTTGGTCTTCGAGGGTGAGTCCTTCTCAAACCGTTACAAGTGATCTTCTAGATGTGATCTTGGCTGTTACAACCGTAGGAAAATTTTTGTTTTCTTTGCAACGAACCCTTTAGGCAACTCATGGTGCCTCCACCTCTTCCCCTCTTGATGTGAGTGGAAGCCACACTCACACCCACCCATGCTCCCTTAATTGTCCACTTGGAAAATCCAAAGGTTTTATTTAATAAATAAATAAAACATTTCTATTTCTTTATTTAATATTTGTTAATCCTATTAACAAACATTTGCACATTGCACCTCAAATCATTTGTTAATTCTATTAACAACCATCCGACAAAAAACCCCTTGAACTATTTCAATTTTACCCGAAACAATTTCGGTGTTGTCCAAAACATTCTTCAATATTCCTTATCCTCTCAAAATGCATCATCAAACCTTAAGTGTGTCACCCTACGGTTCGCGAATAATACAGACATGATTGAGACACCTCTCCGATCAATAATCTACAGCGGGATCTGGAGATCCGTGATGACTCCTATATATTCAACGATGAATCTTGTGATCGTGTGAACCATCAACGTCGTAACTAATTCCCTTTGTCTCGCGATATTTTACTTGTCCGAGATCCAATCATCGGTATAAACCATACCTTGTTCGATCTCGTTTCCGACAAATACTCTTTTGCTCGTTCTGTGATATGACATTCTTGTGACCTAGTCACGTGCTTGCAAGCGGTGTCAATGTGATATCACCGAGAAGGCCCAGAGTATATCTCTCCGTCATTTTGGATGGACAAATCCCATTCTTGATCCATGAGCCTCAACTAATACTTTCCGAATACCTAACACCACCTTTATAGTCACCCTGTTAGGGTGTGACGTTTGATATTATTAAAGTATTCTTTCGGTATTAGTGATTGACATGATCTCATGGTCTAAGGAACAAGATTACTTTGAATGCAAGATATAACAATATAAACTAAATGACTTGATCGTATTGTTATACTTAGTTTGGGTATATATTCATCACATCATTCTCCTAATGATATGATCCCGTTATTAACAACATCCAATGTTCATGATCAGGAAACCTTGATCATCTGTTAATCGACGAGCTAGTTAAAAGAGAGGCTTTACTAGGAACCATTGTTTGTTTATTAAACACACATGTATCAACGTTTCCGGTTAATACAATTCTAGCATGAGAAATAAACGTTTATCATAAACAAGGAATAATATAATAAACACTTTATTATTGCCTCTCGGGCATATTCCCTTCAGTCTCCCACTTGCACTAGGGGCAATAATATATATTACATAGTAATGAATCTAACACCCATGGAGTTCTGGTGTTTATCATGTTTTGCCTTTGGGAGAGTTTTAGTCAACGGATCTGCCACATTCAGATCTGTGTGTACTTTGCAAATCTTCACATCCCCATCCTTGACATAATCGCGGATGGAGTGAAAACGGCGCTTGATATGCTTGGAATTCTTGTGAGACCTTGGTTACTTAGCATTGGCAATGGCACCATTGTTGTCACAATAGATAACCATTGGATCCAAAGCACTCGGAACCACACCTAGTTCGGATATGAACTCCTTCATCCAAACTGCTTCATTTGTTGCCTCTGAGGCAGCAACATATTCTGCTTCTGTTGATGATCTCGCTACCACAGATTGCTTGAAACTCCTCCAGCTTACTGCTCCTCCATTCATAATAAATACGTATCCGGATTGTGACTTAGAGTCATCCGGATCAGTGACGAAGCTAGCATCGACGTAACCTCTTGCGACGAGCTCTTCTTCACCGCCATACACGAGAAACATATCCTTAGTTCTTCTCAAGTACTTAAGGATATTCTTGACCGCCGCCCAGTGTTCCAAACCTGGATCGGATTGGTACCTGCTAGTCAAACTAACAGCATGTGCCACATCTGGTCTTGTACATAGCATAGCATACATGACAGAACCTATGGCTGAAGCATAGGGAATCTTATTCATTTCCTCTTTATCTTCTGCTGTAACTAGACATTGAGTCTTACTCAACGTCTTGCCTTGCAACATTGGTAAGAACCCCTTCTTACTTTTATCCATTCTGAACTTCTTCAAACTCTTGTCAATGTATGTACTTTGCGAAAGTCCAATTAAGCGTCTTGATCTATCCCTGTAGATTTTGATGCCTAATATATAAGCTGCTTCACCGAGGTCTTTCATCAAAAAACTACTAATCAAATAACCTTTTACACCTTTTAACAATTCTATATCATTTCCAATCAACAATATGTCATCCACATACAGTACTAGAAATGCTACAGAGCTCCCACTCACTTTCTTGTAGATACAAGCTTCTCCGTACGTTTGATCAAATCCAAACTCTTTGATCACTTTATCAAAACGGAGGTTCCAACTCCGGGATGCTTGCTTCAGTCCATAAATGGAACGTTGAAGCTTGCATACCTTGTCAGCATCCTTAGGATCAACAAAACCTTTGGGTTGCATCATATACAACTCTTCCTCAATGTCACCTTTCAGGAATGCCGTTTTGACATCCATCTGCCAGATTTCATAATCGAAAAATGCAGCAATTGCTAACATAATCCTAACTGACTTTAGCATCGCTACTGGTGAGAAGGTCTCATCGTAATCAACTCCTTGAATTTGTCGAAAACCTTTTGCGACAAGTCGAGCTTTATAGACGGTCATATTACCATCAGCATCAGTTTTCTTTTTAAAAATTCATTTGTTCTCAACGGCCTTAGGGTCATCGGGTAAGTCCACCAAAGTCCAAACTTGGTTTTCGTACATGGATCCCATTTCGTATTTCATGGCTTCAAGCCATTTGTTGGAATCTGGGCTCATCATTGCTTCATCATACGTCGCAGGGTCATCACTTCCATCTACCATGAAGTTTAAGACGGGATTCCCATACAGTTCAGGAGTTGTACGTTCCCTAGTTGACCTGCGAAGCACGGTAGTTTCCTCTTCTGGAGTTTCATGATCTTGATCATTAGTTCCCTCTTCAACTGACGGAGTCGGCACTGGAACAACTTCCGTTGCTGCGCTACTCGCCATTCCAAGAAGAGAAGGTTCAATAACCTCATCGAGTTCTACCTTCCTACTATTCACACCTTTCGAGAGAAACTCGTTCTCTAAAAAGGATCCATTCTTGGCAACGAAAATCTTGCCTTCGGATCTGTGATAGAAGGTGTACCCTATTGTTTCCTTAGGGTATCCTATGAAGATGCATTTTTCCGCTTTGGGTTCGAGTTTATCAGGTTGAAGCTTCTTCACATAAACATCGCAGCCCCAAACTTTTAGAAATGACAGCTTAGGTTTGTTTCCAAACCATAATTCATACAGTGTCTTTTCAACGGATTTAGATGGTGCCCTATTTAAAGTGAATGCAGCGGTCTCTAGTGCATAACCCCAAAATGACAGTGGCAAATCTGTAAGAGACATCATAGATCGAACCATATCCAATAAAGTACGATTACGACGTTCGGAAACACCATTACGCTGTGGTGTTCCGGCAGGTGTGAGTTGTGAAACTATTCCACATTGTTTCATATGCATGCCAAACTCGTAACTTAAATATTCACCTCCACGATCAGATCGTAGAAATTTAATCTTTCTGTTACGATGATTTTCAACTTCACACTGAAATTCTTTGAACTTTTCAAACGTCTCAGATTTGTGTTTCATTAAGTAAATATATCCATATCTACTCAAATCATCTGTGAAAGTGACAAAATAACGATATCCACCGCGTGCCGATACACTCATTGGTCCACACACATCAGTATGTATGATTTCCAGGGCAAAATCAACATTTCTAACCTTTTTGCGAAACTATTTCACAATCTGAACCTAGTAGCAAACTATTTCACAGAACTAACCCTTTTATGTAGCGCCCTACCGCCAGGCGCTAAGCCCATACATCTAGCGTCCGTAGATGAGGCGCTAAGCTCCTGCCAGCGTGTCAACGTGGACCCCCGCAGGGCCCCACCCCGGAAGTCTAGCGCCTAACCAATAGGCGCTATACATGCATGCTTAGCGCCTCCCCATCAGGCGCTAGACTAGGCAGCCACTTAAAGGCCGAAGCCACGCCCGAGCAGCCCACACATAACACACACACAGGGGCCGCCCTGTGTGATGCTGTTCTAGTCGCCCCCTCTCAAATCTTCCCCATTTGGAGGTTTTGACCGTGGATTTCTTCCTCAAATCATCTCCTAAGGTATTCTCCTCTGATCCCTAAGTTTTCATCCATTAGATCCATGCCATTTCTTCTTTTTGAGCATTTTTTGGTGAACCCTAGATTGAAATGGATTTTCAATCTTTTTAGTTGCAATGGCATTATTGTTAAATGTATAGCATTAGCATTGTTGTAGTAGTATTTGAGAACAAATTAGGATTGCTAGGCTTAGTGAAACCCTAAATTGCATAGGATTTATATTTGTTATTAGATTATGTGTTTTCTTTAGAATATATTTTGTGTGAAGAATTGGAAAGATTGATATGAAGCAATGGCATTGATATGATTGATATTATAGGATGAATTGGCAAAGGTTGTCGGCAAGCTCGTCCTCGTCTGGCGATGATGATTATGTGACAAGTCAAGTTAGCGAGGTTAACATGTTCTCTATGAGTGTCACTTTGAGGGTTATGGTTGTAGGGTAAATGGGTATTGATTCCATTTATCTTATTTATAGCTACCGACCATGGAGTGCACGGAATGGAGCGGCTTGGCTTTTAATCAACCTTGTATGTGTGAGCACGGACCCCCTTGTGAAAGATTTGTGGCATTTCAATCGATTGATACCGGAAGGAGGTTTTTAGCTTGTGCAAAAAAGGTTAGCAATATTGCATTAGTCATTCATTCTTCTTGTCAATAATCTTTTTATATCATTAATGTTGCTTTGTATTTGAATACGTTTCATTTTATAGGATGCATCCAAGTGCAACTTTGTTAAGTGGGTTGACAATGAGTGGTCAATCACATTGAAGGAAGGCCTAGCTCGGATATGGAGCATGTATGAAGAGGAAAACACAATGAGGCTGAGACAACAAGTAACCAATGCTGAAGAGAACTTGAAGTTTCTGGAAGATAAGAGAAAGATTGAAAAGGACCTGAGATCTTTTAAAATAGATTTCGCTAAAACGGTGGCTGACAAAGAGGATGTTGTTACTCAGTTAAGCAAAGCACATAGAGTTATTGGCGACCTGAGGGAGGAGCTTGATAAGAAGAAGTTGTCCGACAAAGCAGGCACTAGCATTCATCAAGTGTTCAGAGCAAAAGCAGAGAAAGAGAGAGATCAAATGAAGCAAGAGAAAGCGATATGGATGGAGGAGATGGAGCAAATGAAGCAAGAGAAGGGGAAGTGGGTGGAGGAGAGAGAACAAATGGAGCAAGAGAAGGTGAAGTGGGTGGTGGAGAGAGAGGAAATGGTGCAGGAGAAGGCCAAGTTAAAACTAGAAAAAAGGAACGTAGAGTACTCACTACGTGATTTATTCTATGACCGAGAAGCGCTTCGGCACAAGCTCATGAAGCTACAAGATGTACTTGACGAGTGATTGAGTGTTCTTATTTGTAGACCTATATTTGCAAGAAATTTGTATGACAAGATTGTAATGTGTTGTATTTTCAATGAATGCTTAATTTTCTATGCAACATTTGTGCCATTTGTGCCATTTTCTATGCAAGGTAACATTTGTTCCATATTTGCAAGGTAACATATGGGAGGTCCCAAACCCCACTTAATTGGCTAGGGGGTGTAGCGCCTAGTGGTGAGGCGCTAGACAGTGTAGCGCCCTTGGATCAATCCTTTAGATCTGGGAGATTTGGGGTGGGGATTTGAGAGGGGGGAGAGGAGGAACCGCCGCCGCCGGCCCTCTGTTCGTGATGGGGAGAGACAATGTCTGGCCTCGGGCGTGGCCGCGAGGCCTTTAAGTGGCTGCCTAGTCTAGCGCCTGATGGGGAGGCGCTAAGCATGTATGTATAGCGCCGAATGAGCAGGCGCTAGACTTCCAGGGTGGGGCCCGGTGGGGGCCCACGTTGACACGCTGGCAGGGTCTTAGCGCCTCTGACGGGGGCGCTAGATGCGTGTGTATAGCGCCTGGTGGTTGGGCGCTAGACAAAAGGGTTAGAATTTTGAAATAGTTTGCCACTAGGTTCAGATTGTGAATTTGTTTTGCAAAAAGGTTAGAAATGTTGATTTTGCCGATTTCCAGTAAGTCTGTCGCCCGTTCCATAGAACCTGAAAACGGGGTTCTAGTCATCTTGCCCATAAGGCATGGTTCACACGTTTCAAATGATTCATAATCAAGTGATTCTAAGAGTCCATCAGAATGGAGCTTCTTCATGCGTTTAACACCAATATGACCTAAGCAGCAATGCCACATGTAAGTAGCAATATCATCATTTAACTTGATTCTTTTGGCATTCACACTATGAATATGTGTATCAATACTATCAAGATTCAAAAGAAATAAACCATTCTTCTCAGGTGCGTGACCATAAAAGATATTATTCATATAAATCGAACAACCATTGTTCTCGGACTTAAAGGAATAACCACTCTGCATTAAGCAAGATCCAGAAATGATGTTCATGCTCAACACAGGCACCAGATAACATTTATTCAGGTTTATAACTAATCCAGACGGTAAACGAAGAGGTAGCACGCCGACGGCGATCACATCAACTCTTGATCCATTGTCGACGTGCATCGTCACCTCATCCTTTGCTAGTGGTCGCTTATTCTTCAGTTCCTGTTTCGAGTTACATATGTGAGCAACCGAACCAGTATCAAATACCCAGGCGCTACTGCGAGTACTAGTAAGGTACACATCAATAACATGTATATCACATATACCTTTGTTCACTTTGCCGGCCTTCTTATCTGCCAGATATTTGGGGCAGTTTCGCTTCCAGTGGCCAGTGCCCTTGCAATAGAAGCACTCAGTCTCAGGCTTAGGACCATTCTTGGTTTTCTTCTCAGGTGTAGAAACAGACTTGCCAACCTTCTTGAAGTTTCCCTTTGGTTTTCCTTTCTTGCCTTTCTTGAAACTAGTGGTCTTATTGATCATCAACACTTGATGCTCTTTCTTGATCTCCACTTCAGCAGTTTTAAGCATCGAGAGAAGCTCAGGAAGAGACTTCTTCATGCCTTGCATATTATAGTTCATCACAAAGTTCTTGTAACTAGGTGGCAGAGATTGAAGAACACGATGTATCCCTAGCTCATTGGGAATCGTTATTCCCAAGGCTATGAGCTTATCAGCGTACGCAGACATTTTGAGTACGTGCTCACTGACGGAGCTGTTCTCTTCCATCATGCAGCTAAAGAACTTTTCTGAAGCATCATAACTCTCAACTGCAGCATGGGTATCGAAAATCATTTTCAATTCTCCCATTGTAGCATAAGCAGTGCTGTTCTCGAAACGTTTTCGCAGCTCTGGTTCTAATCCATAAAGGATGCCGCAATGAACTATACTGTGGTCTTATTTTTGAGTCAGATAAACATTTTTATCTTCATCAGAAGCATCATCAGCGGGCTGGTCACCTAGCGGTGCATCAAGCACATAGAGCTTCTTGCAAGCGGTGAGGAGAATCCTCAGGTTAAGTGCCCAGTTGGTAAAGGTTCTACCATTGTTCGCTAGCTTTTCTTTCTCCATGAACATATTGAAATTGAAGGTAGGTGCAGCCATGATCTACAACATATTTGCAAAGACTATTTAGACTAAGTTTATGATAAATTAAGTTCAAGTTAATTCAAAAAATTATCCCATGAACTCCCACTCAAAAACAACATCCCTCTTAGTCGTTTTGGTGATTACACAAACCAAATTCACTACACCAAAACCGATCATCACGTGAGATGATGTAGCTGCAAAGGCGAACATCGACATGTTCATCATATCAACCATATGACTTATGCTTTATCTTTCGGTTCGTGTTCCGAGGCCATGTCTGTACATGCTAGGCTTGAAAACACCCGTTGTATGCGAACGTAGAGTCTATCACACCCGATCATCACGTGGTGTCTCGAAACGACGAACTTTCTTAACGGTGCATACTAAGGAAGAACACATTATTATCTTGATATTAATTGAGAGGGATCATCTTATAATGCTACCGTCGCGGTCTAAGCAAAATAAGATGCATAAAAGGATTAACATCACATGCATGGATAATGTGATATGATATGGTCCTTCTTGCACTTGATCTCCATCTTGTGCATCATGGTATGATCTTCATCATCCCACCGGCGTGGCACCAAGGTCCATGGCACCTCCATCTTGATTGTCCATCAAATTACAACATATCACATGGATATGATATACAGCACGCAGGCCATAAATAATAAGACAACCATATGGCTCCTGCCGGTATGTCAATAACTTACAAAATGGATCATCTCATACATCAAATTTGTAACATTGACCATATCACATCACATGCCCTGCAAAAACAAGTTAGACGTCTCTAATTTATTTTTGCATATTTTACGTGGCTTGGGCTTACGAAGATAGAACCGTTCATACCTACGAACATAAACCACAACGTTGATAAAACATATTTTTAACAACCCGTTGTAGATTAGGTCCTAACTATAGTGAGAGAGACAGACACCCGCCAGCCACTTATGCAATACAAGTTGCATGTCAGTCGTGGAACAAG
Organism: Bromus sterilis; assembly: GCA_950022295.1. NCBI lineage: Eukaryota > Viridiplantae > Streptophyta > Magnoliopsida > Poales > Poaceae > Bromus > Bromus sterilis. Next base: position 377,439,620 of record OX465598.1, read on the forward strand.
TCTCATGTACGCGGACATGTAAGGTTAGTCCGGGCCGCTTCATCCCACTATGCCACTAGGATCCAAAATACAAAAGGAGGCAAAACCATGATCATCAACGCCCACATCCATATGTGTTCTACTCGTACAAACCATCTACGCATAGACGAGGCTCTGATACCACTGAAGGGTTCGTAGCAAGGAAAACAAAAAAAATTCCTACGCATAAACAACCAACAAGCCAAGATCTAATCTAGGAGATGTAAGCAACGAGTAGGATGTCATAGAAGAACTCACCCTCGAAGACTTAAAACGTGACGAGATCAAATCTCGTGGATGATGTAGTGGTTCACTTGCCGATCTCAAGATCGCAATGATGTACGTTGAGCGTCTCCGTGCTCGGTCACACGTACAGCTTGATGACGACCTCCGTTCCCTCGATCCAGCGGGGCAGCGGAAGTAGAGGATCCCCGGAAATCCAGCAGCACAACAACGTGATGCGGTGAAGAATCCCACGGTCAGGGCTTCGCCAAGCGGAAGACCATGGTATGGAGCAGCGGGTGGAGAGGAAGGGAGGTGAGGCAAGTCTATGGGAGGGGAAGCCCTCACCCTCCTTTTATAGGGGAGGAGTGGGCAGCCCAAGAGGGGGGGCGGCCAACTCATGGTGCCTCCACCTCTTCCCCTCTTGATGTGAGTGGAAGCCACACTCACACCCACCCATACTCCCTTAATTGTCCACTTGGAAAATCCAAAGGTTTTCTTTAATAAATAAATAAAACATTTCTATTTCTTTATTTAATATTTGTTAATCCTATTAACAAACATTTGCACATTGCACCTCGAATCATTTGTTAATTCTATTAACAAACATCCGACAAAAAACCCCTTGAACTATTTCAATTTTACCCGAAACAATTTCGGTGATGTCCAAAACATTCTTCAATATTCGTTATCCTCTCAAAATGCATCATCAAACCTTAAGTGTGTCACCCTATGGTTCTCGAATAATACAGACATGATTGAGACACCTCTCCGATCAATAATCAACAGCGGGATCTGGAGATCCGTGATGACTCCTATATATTCAACGATGAATCTTGTGATCGTGTGAACCATCAACGTCGTAACTAATTCCATTTGTCTCGCGATATTTTACTTGTCCGAGATCCGATCATCGGTATCAACCATACCTTGTTCGATCTCGTTTCCGACAAGTACTCTTTTACTAGTTCTGTGATATGACATTCTTGTGACCTAGTCACGTGCTTGCAAGCGGTGTCAATGTGATATCACAGAGAGGGCCCAGAGTATATCTCTCCGTCATTTTGGATGGACAAATCCCATTCTTGATCCATGAGCCTCAACTAATACTTTCCGAATACCTAACACCACCTTTATAGTCACCCTGTTACGGTGTGACGTTTGATGTCATTAAAGTATTCTTTCGGTATTAGTGATTGACACGATCTCATGGTCTAAGGAACAAGATTACTTTGAATGCAAGATATAACAATATAAACTAAATGACTTGATCGTGTTGTTATACTTAGTTTGGGTATATATTCATCACATCATTCTCCTAATGATATGATCCCGTTATTAACAACATCCAATGTTCATGATCAGGAAACCTTGATCATCTGTTAATCGACAAGCTAGTTAAAGAGAGGCTTTACTAGGAACCATTGTTTGTTTATTAAACACACATGTATCAACGTTTCCGGTTAATACAATTCTAGCATGAGAAATAAACGTTTATCATAAACAAGGAATAATATAATAAACACTTTATTATTGCCTCTCGGGCATATTCCCTTCAGTTTGGGCGGCCCATTCTTGCTTTGCAGACAGACAACGGAAAGGAGTTCGACAATCTTGGCATCCGTACACTCCTTGCATCCCGTGGCACCACCTTCCGTCTCACCTGTCCTTACACCTCGCAGCAAAATGCCGCGCCGAACGTATGCTTCGCACTCTTAATGATTGTGTTCGCACTCTCCTGTTTCACTCTCATGTTCCACCGCACTTCTGGCCTGATGCCCTTTCCACGGCCACTCTTCTTATCAACATTCGTCCTTGCCTTGTCCGATGGAACTATCCACCACATCAGCTACTTTTTGGCTCACCACCATCCTATGAGGATCTCCGGGTCTTCGGCTGTTTGTGTTACCCTAGCATCGCTGCCACTACTCCTCATAAGCTCGCCCCGCGGTCCTTGCCCTGTATCTTTCTTGGTTACCCACCAAATACGAAGGGCTATCTCTGCTACGATCCGGTGTCTCACCGGGTTTTCACATCACGACACGTTTATTTTGACGAGATGAGCTTTCCTTTTCAGCAGCTTCACAGGACCGCCGATGTGCCATCATCATCTTCGCACGCCGTGGCCGCCGCCTCTGGTCGTCCCCGGGTCGCCAGCGGCGCGCAGCGCGCACCCCCGGCTCCTACTGCACCGACGCCGACGCCGGGCTCCCCAAGCTCATCGGCTTCTCTGACACGGACGTTGCGTCCTCCTCACGCTCGCTGACGTCGGGATACTTGAGCTCGCCGGCCTCCAACTTGTTGCCCGCGGCGACCGTTTCGTCGCCGGCCTCTAGCGCGGCCCCGCGGTCACCCGCGGCTGCCCAGTCGCCCTCTTCGGCTGGCTTCCCCGAGTCCCCGTCACCGTCTTCGTCGCCGGCCTCCAGCGCGGCCCCGCGGTCACCCGCGGCTGCCCCGTCGCCCGCTTCGGCTGGCTCCCTCGAGTCCGCCGCGCCGGCCTCCACCTCGGCGTCCCCGTCACCGGCTTCGTCGCCGGCCTCCAGCGCGGCGCCCGCACCGCCTCTCGCACCGCCACCTGACGCCGTCATCACCCGTGCCCATGCCGGCGTGCACCTGCCGTCTACCCGCTACCCCGCCGACGAGTACGTTTGTGCGGCTTCTGCTTCTTCGCCGGTGCCCACTTCCGTTCGGGCCGCTCTTCGTGATCCGCAGTGGTATGCGGCCATGAAGGATGAGTTTGACGCTCTACAGCGAAACCGGACTTGGACGCTCGTCCCGCGTCCCCCTCGAGCCAACATCATCATCGGCAAATGGTTCTTCAAGCAGAAGCTGCGCCCCGATGGTACCCTCTAGCAGTACAAGGCACGTTGGGTAGTCCGCGGCTTTCGTCAACGCGCTGGCGTCGACTTCACCAACACGTTTGCTCCGGTTGTCAAGCCAGGAACGATTAGGACGGTTCTGCACCTCGCAGTCTCTCGCGCCTGGCCGGTACATCAGATGGACGTCTCCAACGCCTTCCTCCATGGCCATCTCTCAGAGCAGGTATACTGCCAGCAGCCCACCGGGTTTGTTGATGACGAGCACCCCGACCACGTGTGCCTGCTCTCCCGCTCCTTATACGGGTTGAAGCAAGCACCGCGTGCCTGGTACCAGCGTATTCCGGCTTTTCTTCGTCAGCTCGGCTTCTGCGCCACGCGCTCCGACGCCTCGTTGTTTGTCCTCCGCCAGGGCTCTCACACTGCATACTTGCTGCTCTACGTCGATGACATCATCTTGACAGCCAGCAGTGTGGGTCTTCTTCGACAGATCATCGACCGTCTTCGTGCTGAGTCCGCCATCAAGGACCTTGGTCCGCTCCATTACTTCCTCGGCCTCGAGATTGTACGCCGAGCGGACGAGTTCTTTCTTCATCAGCGGAAGTATGCCCACGATGTTCTCGAGCGTGCGGGGATGCTTAACTGCCACCCCACGCCCACTCCTGACGACACGAAGGCCAAGCTCTCTGCCACCGATGGCTCGTCGGCTTCGGACGCGTCTCTCTATCGCTCCATCATCGGTGCACTTCAGTACTTGACGCTCACTCGTTCGGAGCTCCAGTACGCCGTCCAGCAGGTGTGCCTCCACATGCATGCTCCAGGTGATGCTCATTGGTCCGCTGTTAAGCGGATTCTTCACTACATTCGTGGTACGATGGATCTCGGACTCACCATCACCGCCTCGTCGTCTACGGATATTGTCGCCTACTCGGACGCGGATTGGGCAGGCTGCCCCGACGCTCGACGCTCTACACCTCGGGCTATTGCGTCTACCTCGGCTCGTTACTCATCTCCTGGTCGTCCAAGCGACAACCGATCGTCTCGCGGTCCAGTGCTGAGGCCGAGTATTGTGCCATGGCGAATGCCGTGGCTGAGTGCACCTGGCTACGTCAGCTCCTCTCCGAGCTCGCCTGTCCCGTTGACAAGGCAACCGTTGTCTTCTGTGACAACGTCTCCGCTGTCTATCTCTCCGCCAACCCCGTTCATCATCGGTGCACCAAGCATGTGGAGCTGGACATCCACTTCGTTCGCGAGCAGGTTGCCCTCGGTCACGTTCGAGTCCTTCACGTACCGACTTCTCAGCAATTTGCGGACATCATGACGAAGGGCTTACCGACTACGGATTTTTCTGAGTTTCGCTCCAGTCTATGTGTCACTGCCGACCCTTCGACTGCGCGGGGGGGGGGGGGGTGTTGAGATATATGTACGTATATAGGTTTCTTGTATACCAAGGCTTGTAGGTTCCTTGTATAGCAAGGGCTTGTAATCTGTTTGCCCCTATATATATACATGACATGCCACCCTATTAGGGCGTGCAATCTCTCTACAATTCCTATAGCCAATCCATTATATGAGTGGGCTCTTACAAAGACTACAAGTGACATGGCATAGCTATATAGCCGGCAACGGGCTTTTCTATTAACCATGCTCTTATGGGATTGCTACACCTACGCGTTTTTACTATGTCTAGGGATTACGCGGTGTTGTGTTAGTATTTAAATAGAGATTAATGGAATCACGGGCCCACATTGAGAATTGAGCTTTGCTACATCCACGTAAATGATCTACGTAGTGTGTTACGGGTTGTCTATTTGGCAATGTTTAACTGGGTTAAAACATAAATGCCCACAATTAAGCAAAGTTTTCTGCAAATCTTCCTGTCGGACGTCATTTGTGACATGTGAATCCCCATGATCCTTTTTGTATCAGACTGAATCTTGATTCATATGAATAAAGGGGTCTGTTTTACCGCTAAAATAAACTGAATTAAAAAGGAGGGTGAGGCCCACCCCACCTTTGAATTCAGGGGGGAAGGGGTGTTGTTTAGATTAGTTGGGAATTTACATAAACACTACATAGGTTTTCGTAGGTGTAGGATTTTCGTTAAGAATTAGGGCGGTAGTCTAATTAGATGAAAAAAAAGGTTAGAGCATCTCCAAAAGGTGCGCTAAAAAACAATCATATAGCGCACGCTGGGCAAAATTGCGCGCTCCAACAAACGCAATAAAACACCGCATGCGGTAAAAGCGCCCCAGCGCACGTTGGGCTCAGCGCTGCATATTTACAGCTCCGGTGAGCACGCGCTGCAAAATATAGAGCCAACCATGCGTGGGGACCAATGCGCTGCAAATTTTTGGGCATTTGAAAAACCTCTCTACACTCATTGTGCGCTAAACCGCTAATTTCGTGTTGTAATAGAAATATAGCGTGTCGAGGTGCAGCGCACGTCTGTTGGAGATGATCTTACGCACCATTAGAGCATCTCCAGCAGGCGCGCTAAAAGAGCGCCGCGCGCTAAAAAACAATCATATAGCGGGCGCGCTAGGTAAAATTGATCTCTCCAACAGACGCACTAAAACACCGCGCGCGGTAAAAACGCCCCAGCTCGGCGCTGCATATTTATAGCTCCGATGAGCGCACGCTACAAAATATAGAGCAAACCGTGCGTGGGACCATGGCACTGTAAATTTTTGGGCATCTAAAAAACCTCTCACACCGACCGCACGCTAAATCACTAATTTAACGTTGTAAAAGAAATATAGCACGTCGAGGTGCAGCGGCGCGTCCGTTGAAGATGCTCTTACGTAGGTGTAGCATTTTTGGGGTGAGATATATAGCCCTGGCGATATGGCAAGTGGAACTTGAATTGCATGTGCACGGTACATGCAGCATACACATGCCGCACTACAATGAATCAACTAGCTAGCTCCATGGTAGTAGGAAGGGAATCAGATTAATAATCACGTACTACTAATAATGATACAGTATTAAACTTTATAGCTAAACAATTGGAGGTGGCGAACCGCAACATGCATGGTCATGGATTAACATAACATGCACATATGTATGCGCCGCGAAAGTTGGTCGTCTTCTTCCTCCTTACATAATTCCATCTCACTAGCCCGCGCCATGCTTGCATGAGGCGCTCGACTCATCACGTACGCAGCACATGCTCAGATCGATCGCCATTGATCGTCTCAGCGTGGCGTTGCTCCTCTGTACAGGGACAGCCAGCGTGAACTTCCCCATCAGGCCATCACCCAATACATGTACGCTCATCACATGACCTCGCTGATTGGCATGTGATGATCGAGATTGCGGCATACCCAAATGGGCAAGTTGCTGGCCACTTGCACGCTTGATCTAGACCTAACTAACTCTGTGTGTCCCTGATCTGATCAATCAATCAGTAGATTGCTTGTCCCATGAGTTAGCAGTACGCAGGCACGCAACACCGATCCATCCAACTTGAGGCCGGCCGGCCGGCACATGCACTTCATCAGCTCTACACCAGGAAGCTACTATGATCATACTCACTGATTAAGGAGATTGAAAGAGACGAGGCGGAAAAGTAAGCTGCCCGCATGCATGGCATGGCATGGCGCCATCAGTAACCGTGCTGGCTAGCGTGTTGGGTTGGATATCCATGACCTGCATGCCCCTTTGGTCCAGATCAATTAGCCGACATGTGTGCTTTTTTTGAAAAATGAGGATGACCCCTCGGCCTGGGTGATGCATAGGATCATTTTATTAATTATTCAATAAAAACTAACAAAGTAATACATTTATAAGTCTGAAGCAACCATCTTAACAACAAATGTTGCTGCCCCTATCCTCTTGATGAAGAAATGGAGATAGTCGGGGCCGCACACCCCGACCTCATACCAAAGTCTAACATCTAAAGCCGGATGTCCCAACCAAGTCAATGCCGGATCTGGGTCACAAACCGGTCTGAGACTCATAATGAGCACCGCATGCACCCGCTGCAAAGGCCGTCATCATCGTCCTCCACCGGTCCATCTTCAGAGCAGAACTGATGCACCAACCTTGCCAGGCATGCCATCGACGCCACCATAGCGCCAGACGACACCACCACCCTTCGCGCATCCACCATCACGCGTTGTCGCCGAGACCCTGCTGCACCATGCCGCCGAGGCTCCACGTCATTGATGCATGTAATGAAACGCCGCTTCACCGCTAAAACCGTCCACTGGTCCCTCGATCCAAATGCACACCTCCAAGACTGACTGCCCCAAAGGGAGAACGACACAAGAGCGCCGTCATCAGCCGATCAACTGATCTAGGGTTATCCCCGAAGGTAGCGGATAGCGGAGAGTAGATTCTCCACCGATGATGTCTTCAAGAAGAGAACGACGTAGAAGAACGTCGCCATCGCCGGCCTTGGCACCTGGCCTAGGGCAGAATTTTCACCCGGATCTGCTTGAAACCTCCATCCAGCTTCATGTGCACGGAGCCGTCACCGATCTCCGTCGCGATGCAGCGAGCATGCCTCTTCGGCCAAATCAAATCTAACCGGAGGCCATATTCCACATGTAGATCTCCAGCGAGATCCTCGCGAGAGCACACCGCCGCGCGCCGCCGTGGCTGTCCGTCGCGCACCTCCATGCCGTCCTGGCCGCCGCATCCCACCACGCCGACGGTGGCCGCCGCTCGCCGCCGCGTCGTCAGGCGCTGCCGGAGAAAGAGGTCCGCCACCGCCTACGCCGCGCGGGCTTTGCCCAGCGTTGCTAGCCGGCGGCGGCGGGGTATAGAGGGGAGGCGGTGGGGGAGAAGGGGGCAAGCGGGAACGCCCCGGTGCGGCGCGGCGGCTCCGCACGGGAGCGGGAGCGTGGGAGGCAATGGAGAGGGAGGAGAGGGGCGGCGGCGTGAGAGGAGGCGGCGGCGGCGGAACCCTAGGAGAGACGGGGGTGCGTGCGTGCTAATTTTCTACTTCCTCCCATCCATAATAAATATTGCTTTTTAATATAAATTTTATATACTATTTGGTATAAGCTAAATGATATTTCCTCCGATTCATAATAAGTGTCGCTCATTTTGTACTAAGCTAGTATAAATTTTATACTAAATGAGGGGCACTAATTATGGATAGGAGGGAGTACTTATAATGGATGCAAGAGAGTGTGTAGTAACTAACATCATGCTAATTAGACTACCCATAGTGAAAGTAACATCAGTAGTAACATCACATTTATTAATGCAAAATAGGTGATGTGACAAGTAGTTAATGAGGAAAGAGAGGGATGTGGTAACTTGAAGTTATCTTGAGTTATTTTGCATTGTGGAGGTAGTAACATAGACTAGTAACATGATCATGTTACTACTCTAAGTTACTCCCCATTATGACCAACGTTAGGTAGTTACTTACTCTTTGAGTAACATCACACATACCAATACAATATGAATCTACAACATAATAAATGAAGTATTGCATGATACTACATCTATGTTACTCCTCACTATAGAGGTAATAACATAGACTAGTAACAACGTGATGTTACTAGTCGAAATTACTCCCATATACCCATCCAAGTGCACCCAAGTTTAATCTCGGAAGCATGCATCGACCCTAGTTATCATCATCGATTCAATGTATTTTTTTCTCATCTAAGCCCCTATCGACATAGTATAATGTATAAAAATATACATTATCTGCTCGTATAATTGCACCATATATACGTTTTGATTTATTCCGATCCTCCAAGCATGCCGGTGTGCATCACGCCAACAATAATATACACCACGCCACCTGTATGCCGAGTCAGCAACATGCCACTTGGTGATCTCCATGGGCCAGCCAATTACATCACCTTCATGTTTCTGCCAGCCTAACACTTCGCAGACCCCATGAGCCGCCCACGTGGCCTCGCTGATGGCCCTACACGAGTCCTACGTGCCCGTGGACCAGCTAGCGACGGTTGACCCGGAGGAAAGCGACGAGCCAACAACTTACCTGTTGGAGGAAGATCGTCCGACGTGGCACCACCTGGCAAGCCATTATATAAATAGTTTCTTCTCTTCTATCCATTGGTTATGCTTCACCCTTCTCCCATATGCACTGCAGCGACAGTGCAACACACTGTTTTTCTATGATCCGTCAGCATTATTGCACTAGTTTAATGGTTGCTTTGAATCTTGGGAGCTTAATTCTGGTTGGGATGGTGGTCGTCATGTACTCCTCCTATCAGGGAGATGGATATAACTCGGAAGCAACCGATTCCGTGATATTGTGGGACCCTAAATGGTTTCCATTATTGCCTAGCGAAACACGTGATGCACGATTTTATCCGATACTCCCTCCGTTCTAAAATAAGTGTCTTAATTTTTTACTAGCTTTAGTACAAAATTATATTAGAATTGAGACACTTATGTTGAAACAGAATGAGTAGTTTCTTTCATGTAACACAGTAACAGTACCAAAGAGTTTTTTGGAAGAAAGCATGTGATTCGCGGCCATCTCTAATTAATCGTGTTGAAAATTTCAACTTATACGTTTGTTGTAGTTATCTTGGTGTTCTCTGTTTCGACCAGGGACTTTTCCTACGCGGCATTACTTTAAGTGTGTACACACACCCCTTCCCTTATACACATGGGTAAAAAAATTAATGAAGTCTGATCGTAAGTTTGTAACCTCTTCAATAAAAAAATTCCAACAGGATTGGTTGAAAATTGCCTTGACCTATTCACTCTTGATTACATCTTCTTCGATCTCTAGGATTATCCCAAGCCACCACCTCGGACATCGACAAGATGACGGGTTTGCATTCGTTGACAATGGTTGTGTGAGGAGACTACTAGCTAGCTACATCACTGTTGTCCGTTCAAGGACGCTACAATGTTAGAGAACAGAAGAGCACTTTTTTGTGGTTGCATGTCTATGAGAATGGGTTGATTCACATTGGTTGGAAAATTGAGATAATAAGAGTATATAGAGAAGGATGGTTGATTTCTTTCATCGACACACCAAACACACTAATGGCTTCGCCAACCTACCACTTTTCAATGGCATGACCAACACACGTGTCTCGGTGTATGTGTGTGTGCGCGCGCGCGCGGGCGCGCAAGATAGAGAGAATCATTTTGAAGAGTGTTTTCATATATATGCTAAAAGTTAAGGAATACTCCAAAATTACAGAGAGGCCTATGCAACTCCAATGTTACCTTCTCTGTCGCACACCTTGCTACGGTGCTACCATCTCCGTTCAGATGACCATAGACAAAAGAAACAACTCCAAAAGCTTCCGCAAGAGCCACCAAGAGCCTTGATTACTGTAAGCGCCATCTATGTCGAAAGGCAGGATGTTAGACCGGGAGTAGGGACATTGCTTGATAACTTTCAAGACACAACCACCATCGCAGAGAGCAAAATTAAGATACCTCCATAGACAGATTCCAAGGCGAGGAAGCAATAACCGACTGACACAAAATAGTTGCACGGCATTGTCGCCGCTGACATCATTGCCAAATGGCAACCAACTCTTGCATGATGGCGGCGATGAACTAGAGGGCCAGCAATGGTTGATCATAAGGAAAGCAACAAACTAATTTACCTGTTTGGGAAAGAGGTACACTTGGTACATCCTACGAGGCACCACATGACAAGCCACTATATACATAAACCGAATCCAGCTGCGTCTCTTCGTTCTATTGGTTGTGCTTCTCTCATCTATGTACTGTAGCTGCATTATTTGCATTTGGATCTATATCAGCATTATTGTACTACTACTTGTTAGTTGTGCTTTGAATCTTTGACAGTTAGATTGATTCCGGTTGGTGGTCGTGATGCATTAGGGAGATGGATAAGTGGATAACATGGCCTAGAAGCAACCGATGCCCACAAGATTGTGGCCACAAAACTATATCCATTATTGTTTTTTAAGCCCCTTCTATAGATGTGAGTCCAGAAGTCCAGGTCGATGATGTAGCAATGTTCTTCGTTTTCAAAGACATGCATGTGATGCACGATCAATAATTGCCTTAACAAATTGGATTGTAACTTAATTTTAGTTCTCTTTTTTTATACAAGATAACATGTGACTAATGACCATCTCTAACTAATAGTTGTGCTGAGAATTTTAATGTACATATAATTTTCTGATTTAGAAGATCTTATATATATATATATATATATTTCATTGCGCGTTGTTACACATATGTGTAATTTTTTAATCAATGAAGTCTGTCATAAACTCTTCGCCAAGAAATTTTCAAACGTCGACAAGGGAAAAATCAACGGTCATGCATGTATTCACTCATGGTCGTCTCTCCTCCCATCTATAGGGTTGTGTGAACCCTATGACCCCAAGATTTCCAGCCGGCGAGCAAGCAGACAATGCAACATAGGTTAACATTTGGTATCAAGCACAAATGCTCCCATGAGTACGCTTTCTTGTGAGATCGGTCAATGTAATTTATTTGGCAAACGATTTACGAAAGTAAATGGATGACAAAAACATTAAATTGTGCCCAACCTACTTCAAACATGATCACATCGCCTCCATCCTCTGATGTTGTCCAAGGACGCCACTTTATCTCTGACAGCGAGAAGCTGGTGAAATTTCAAGCCTGTGGAAAGAGGGGAAGGTAACATGAGGAAGGTATCAAATACATGTGGATAAGCCTGTGGAAAGAAGAGAAAATAGGAAAGAAACGCGAGGAAGCCATTGCAGAACACATGTAGCCAACCTACGGTTCGATGGGTGGGAGGGTGGTTGTAGGGATGACCATTTTTGCTCTTGGGAGCATATGCTCCCAGATGAACAATAATTCAAAAAATAATAGCGAATGATTTAAAAAAAATTGTAGATGTTCTTTTGTTAGTGCAACAAGTATGTTTGGCCATTTTTATGCGAAACAGGATGATAGTACTTTCTCGGTGAATAAAATTAAACTAAATGTAACATTAAACGATCAATTTGTTTTGTTTGCATGGTTTAAAATGCTTAAGTTTTTCTTCTAAAAATTTACAAATAGCACTTGAGTGTGACAATGCGCACATCTATTTTTTGTAAATGAGGTTTGCAAAATATATTTTTGACGCGGAGAAGCATGTGATCCCAAGAGCCAAATTTGAATTTTCGGGTGGGTTTGTATTCCTCCCTATTCAGAATCTAATTAACATAGGGTGTCTAGCAGTCAGCATATACCTAAATAAAACAAAAAGAAATGGATGGAATCCGGCGATCTTGTTGGGTCAAGGGCCCCTGCGTTTCTTTCTAAAAATAAAATTAGAAGAAAAACGGAGGCTGACCGGTGGGCCCCACCCGGAGGCCGGCCGGTCGCCGCATCCTACGCCCGCGCTTGCATCCCCGCGCCTTGCCATTTTTACTCTCCCCGCCAACTATAAATCGCGCTCGCCGCGGGAGCCTCCATACCTATCCATCCCCATCCCATCCCATCCGTCCGCCGGAATCTCTCTCGGAAACCATCGTCGTCAATGGAGTCCCGGGCCGATAGCCCCGGCGAGCATGCGCTGCCGTACACGTACGCGCCGCTGGCGCCCTCCGATGTGGACGAGGAGCGCCGGAGCGCCGGCGCCGGCGGGGTGAGGTGGCGCGCGTGCGTCGCCGTGCTGGCGGCCTCGGCCGTGGTCGTGCTGGTCGTGGCCAGCGCGCTCGCCGGGTCCAGCCGGGTGGAGCGGGTCGTGGGCGGCGACGTGGTGGCGGACATGCCGCCGCTGGCCGAGACGGCACGGAGCCGCGGTAAGGACGCCGGCGTGTCGGAGAAGACCTCCGGGGCCGCCGACGAGATGGGGTTCCTCGGCGCCGGCGCCGACCCCGACGGCTTCCCCTGGAGCAACGCCATGCTGCAGTGGCAGCGCACCGGCTTCCATTTCCAGCCCGAGAAGAACTGGATGAACGGTACGTGCGTGCATGATCCATCCATTAATCCCTTCCCTTTCTTCTCCATTCAGATCCACATAAATTCCATTAATCTTCAACGCGTCGTTAATCTAATCTGATCGATCGATGGAGAGACTAACTGGCTTTGCCTTTTCTGTTCGCTCGCGGCGACCGGCGGCGGCCTCCTCCTCTCCGGCGATGCATGCATGCAGATCCCAACGGTTAGTACTGCTCCTCCTGATTACCCGATCCCACCTGCATGGATAGAATATTCTCATCCAGAATCTTTTCTACCACTCGCTCGCTCTCGATCCCCGGCTGTCCCGGAACTGAAATGGAAATTACTACCGATCTAGATAACTCCAAGGATCTTTGTATTTTGACCGAATCTCGATCCAGCTTTCTAGATGATTTGTTGGTTAGTTTGTCACGAGAGCAACCGAATCGAGAAATAAAACCGGTAGATGGATAGACACACACACAACGCGTGTACTTTCATTTGCATGCACATCTATCTATCTATCTGCCTAGCTAGCAATGTGCCAACAGATCCAACACAAAGTTAGAAATAATTCAGCTTCAGATCAGATGGGATAGAGAGAATCACCATGTGTGTCTCGTGTTAAGTACCACCTACACCTATTCAAACTCGATCGGTCGGTCCTGCATGCACATCACGCACATACATGTGGGCCCACCGACGCGGTTGCATGCAGTGATGTGCCAACAAGGCACACATGATTGTCTTCCTTAATCCGCCACCCAGGCGCGTGCAGATCCACCTAATCACCGAACATACAATTTATGTTCCAAGATCTAATTAGCTTCGTGTTCAAATCATGGCAGGTCCCGTGTACTACCGCGGATGGTACCACCTCTTCTACCAGTACAACCCGGAGGGGGCGGTGTGGGGGAACATCGCATGGGGGCACGCCGTGTCCCGCGACCTCATCCACTGGCGCCACCTCCCCCTCGCCATGGTGCCCGACCAATGGTACGACATCAACGGCGTCTGGACCGGCTCCGCCACCGTGCTTCCCGACGGTTCCCTCGTCATGCTCTACACCGGCTCCACCAATGCCTCCGTGCAGGTCCAGTGCCTCGCCGTCCCTGCCGATCCAAGTGACTCCCTCCTTCGCAACTGGACCAAGTACGAAGGCAACCCTATCATGTTCCCACCTCCGGGCATTGGCGATAAGGACTTCCGCGACCCCACCACCGCTTGGTTCGACGAGTCTGATAAGACGTGGCGCACCGTCATCGGGTCCAAGGACAACAATGGCCACACCGGTACCGTCATGACGTTCAAGACCAAGGACTTCATCAACTACGATCTCATCCCGGGCCTCCTCCACAGCGTGCCCGGCACCGGCATGTGGGAGTGCATCGACTTCTACCCCGTCGGCGGGGCCGATGGATCCGAGGAACTCTACGTGATGAAGGAGAGCAGCGACGACGACCGCCACGATTGGTACGCGCTCGGGAGGTACGACGCCGCAGCCAACAAGTTTACGGCGATCGACGCGGAGATGGATGTCGGGATCGGGCTGAGGTACGATTGGGGAAAGTTCTACGCGTCCAAGACCTTCTACGACCCCGCCAAGAACCGTCGTGTCCTCTGGGGGTGGATCGGGGAGACCGACTCCGAGCGCGCCGACGTCGCCAAGGGATGGGCGTCCCTCATGGTAACCATTCCACGCATCTTACTACCAAATTATTTTTCACTATGCAATATAGCCCTTGATGTTCTCTCTCTCTTTGTTGTACTTATGGATTGGCTTTGAACATGTCGCTGTGGTTAGCTTGCTTGATTAGGATAGCTAGTTGTCGTTGTCCCGTCGTTGCACGTTTCTTTCTTGTTTAACAACCTGCCAATGGGAGATGGTTGTAGCCAGAGCCAGGTCGCTGCTGGAGATTGAAATCTTCGGCTTTAAGATGACAGCGACGACGACATGGTCGGTCGCTCCGTCGTGATCACGTACTACAAATTACTGGGAAAATGATTTGAAAACGTGCATGCATGTTTGCTTCAAACTTTTGTTAATTCAAAGTTGACCAAACTGCAAACGCGTAGTGTACAACTTTGCCCTTTTTGCTAATTATTTATTCATTCTCGTGGTAGGCGAGACATTGTTAGTTAATTACTTAGCAATCGATCAATCTATTAGGAGCCCTAATTTCTCTCTAAACACGGCAACTTGAGCAGCCCTACAACACATGTGTATGCCACGTCAATCCCACGTGTAACCATGTGCATGCAGGCCTAGATAAACGGATTGGGTGTTGACCGTTGCTATGATTCAGGGACGCAACTGTATCTTAACTTGCCTGGTCCCAGCTAACAACCAAATTGAAACTTTCTGTCTGGAGTTGTGGATCTCTTTGTTACCCTAATTATCTCAATTATTGCTAGTACTTGGTCGTGCACATCAACCTCCATTTGCTATGTTTATTATGTGAAGCATCCGACATCATTTTTGTTCATCTCTATTTTTCCCTCAAGTTCTTGATGTTAATGCGCACTATTCATAATCAATTGATGGCACAAGGAAATAAAATTTTATCTAACTATTCTATGTGTATATGTTTGTCATACAGTCGATCCCGAGGACGGTGGAGCTAGACGAGAAGACCCGAACAAACCTCATCCAGTGGCCCGCAGTGGAGATCGAGACGCTCCGCATCAACTCCACCGACCTCGGCGGCACCACCATCGACACCGGGAGCGTGCTACCTCTCCCGCTCCGTCGCGCCACCCAGCTCGACATCGAGGCCACCTTCCACCTCGACGCCAAGGTTGTCGCCGCTGTCAACGAGGCCGATGTTGGTTACAACTGCAGCACCAGTGGTGGTGCGGCCAACCGTGGCGCGCTCGGTCCCTTCGGCCTCCTCGTCCTCGCCGACAGTGACCGCAAGGAGCAGACGGCGGTGTACTTCTACGTGTCGAGGGCCCTCGACGGGGGTCTCCAGACCCACTTCTGCCAGGATGAGTCGCAGTCATCGCTGGCCAAGGATGTCGTGAAGAGGGTGGTCGGCTTCACCGTGCCTGTGCTCGACGGTGAGGATCTATCCGTCAGGGTGCTGGTGGACCACTCGATCGTGGAGAGCTTCGCCATGGGCGGGAGGTCCACCGCGACGTCCAGGGTGTATCCAACGGAGGCCATCTACGCTGCTGCTGGCGTTTACCTGTTCAACAACGCCACCAGCGCCGCCGTGACCGTCGACAAGCTCGTGGTGCACGAGATGGATGACTCCTACAACCAGATCTTCACGGCCGAAGACGCCTCAACCGCCTTGTAGCTGAAATTATCAAGCTCTTGGCCCGGTAATGCATATAATCAACCTACTATACAAATTACCTTTGGATCGATCGATCACATTGATCAGTCGACGGCTTCCTCTCTCATGGATGGATTGAGATGGAGTACTAGCTACTCGAGTCATCTTCCTGTTTGTTTGTTGTTTTGTTTCTTTCTTTTGGGTTTTGGGTTCTTGGTGAGACGAATTAGGTAGATGATTTCCTGGCAAGATGAGTACTGCCTTCCAAGTGTAACTATTGACAGTTGGATCGATATGTATCCCTGCTGCAGGTGTATGATGATGATGATCACATTGATCAATCATTTGTATATGGAATTATTGGCGAAACAGAGGGGTATGCGTGTGCGCTGCCACCAAATTTCCGGAATAAAAATTTCTGACTTCCTTCTTGTACATACGGTGCTCTAAGACCGCATGGATTTCATTACAATTTAATTTCTGGTGACCGCTTGATCTGGAGCAGTATATGATACGCATTGAGTACTCCTGAATTCTAGTAACATCAAGTTTTCTATCCACTGTTTCATTGGTTCTGTATTCTTCAGTTCATTCGGATCCATGTGCACTTGAATACGGAAACTCCATGTTTTACTTTTAGTTTTACTTTCGAGCTGGTTAAATTTTAGTAGACTAAGATTTAATTAGGTCTCAGTCGACCCACCTAATCATTGGATTCTTTTGATTTTTTTTTTGAGCGGGTGTTGGATTTTTTTTTATGCTTCAAGAGTGTGTTGCCTTGTGAGAAATCAGTCCGTACACAAGACGCCGGCCTGTTTTTTTGTTTTTCCTTTTTTTTCTTGTTTCGCTGTGTGCGCGTATGCCGGGTTGTTGGACTTGGCGCGAGAATGGTCAGATGCTTTTTTCTATTAAGTATTAACGTTTTTTTTTGTTTCTTTCTTGTAGGTACAAGTATTACACTGGTCCATGTTTTTTTTGGTGAAATATGCAATGATCATATTTACTTCAAACATGTGTATATGTGCAAATATATTTATATTTTTGTGTGTATTTTCCTCCATACATTTTTTTACTTTGTTTCAATTTGTTTGATTGGGTATTTCTAAGACAGTTTTTTTAGATTCAGGTTCTTTATCGTCTACGTTTCTTGTTGCGTTATTTTATTCTTATAGTTTGTAGTTTGACTTCTTTTCCATTTTTCCTCATTTGTATTACTATTTTAAAACCTTTTTCTACTAAATGACATGATTATTGCTATATTTTTTAAATGTTTATTAAACAACAACTTTTAATTTTTTGAATTTTGAAATATATTGCTTTGTGGCTGTATAATTGCCCCTGAATGCAACCAGAATTGCACCCGAATGCAACTACTTGTCTTCAACGCGACTACAACTCAATCGATGAGATAGCCGTTTTTCTGTTCGCTTGTAGATTTTGGTTTTCAACCGCAACTGCATGTCCATATAAGATATAATCGACCGGAACTGCATGTCTATAGACCCGGGTGCAACTGCATGTCCATAGAATAAATTGCAACTGCATGTCTATAGAACCGACCGCAACTGCATGTCTATAGATCCGAACACAATTGCATGTTCATAGAACCGACCGCAACTGCATGTTTATAGAAACGGGTGCAACTGCATGTCCATAGAACCGACCGCAACTGTATGTCTATAGAACTGGGTGCAACTGCATGTCTATAGAACCGACCGCAACTGCATGTCTATAGACCCATATGCAACTGCATGTCGATAGAACCGACCGCAACTGCATGTGTTATAGAAACGGGTGCAACTGCATGTCCATAGAACCGACCGTAACTGTATGTCTATAGAACCGGGTACAACTGCATGTCCATAGAATCGACCGCAACTGCATGTCCATATAACCGACCGCAACTGCATGTCTATAGACCCGTGTGCAACTGCATGTCCATAGAACCGACCGCAACTGCATGTTCATAGAATCGACCGCAACTACATGTCTATAGACCCGGGTGCAACTGCATGTCTATAGAACTGGGTGCAACTGCATGTCCATAGACCCGGGTGCAACTGCACGTCTATAGAATCGGGTGCAACTGCATGTCCATAGAACCGACCGCAACTGCATGTCCATAGACCCGAGTGTAACTGCATGTCCACAGAACCGATCGCAACTGCATGTTCATAGACCCGGGTGCAACTGCATGTCCATAGACTCGGATGCAACTGCATATCCGTAGATCCGGGTGCAACTGCACGTCTATAGAACCGGGTGCAACTGCATGTCCATAGAACCGACCACAATTGCATGTCCATAGGCCCGGGTGCAACTGCATGTTCATAGACCCGGGTGCAACTGCATGTCAATATAACCGACCGCAACTGCATGTTCATAGAATCGACCGCAACTGCATATCCATATAACCGACCGCAACTGCATGTCTATAGACCCGTGTGCAACTGCATGTCCATAGAACCGACCGCAACTGCATGTTCATAGAATCGACCGCAACTACATGTCTATAGACCCGAGTGCAACTGCATGTCTATAGAATTGGGTGCAACTGCATGTCCATAGACCCGGGTGCAACTGCATGTCTATAGAATCGGGTGCAACTGCATGTCCATAGAACCGACCGCAACTGCATGTCCACAGAACCGATCGCAACTGCATGTTCATAGACCCGGGTGCAACTGCATGTCCATAGACTCGGATGCAACTGCATATCCGTAGATCCGGGTCCAACTGCACGTCTATAGAACCGGGTGCAACTTCATGTCCATAGAACCAACCACAATTGCATGTCCATAGGCCCTGGTGCAACTGCATGTTCATAGACCCTGGTGCAACTGCATGTCAATATAACCAACCGCAATTGCATGTCTATAGACCCGGGTGCAACTGCATGTTCATAGAACCGACCGCAACTGCATGTCTATAGACCCGGGGTGCAACTGCATGTTCATAGAACTGACCGCAACTGCATGTCCATAAAACCCGGTGCAACTTCATGTTCATAGAATCGACCGCAACCACATGTGCATAGAACCGACCGCAACTGCATGTCCATACATCGAACCGCAACCGTTGCATGTACAACACCACGCCACAACTGCATCTCTATACACCTAAATACAACTGCACGCCCACACACACCGAACCACAACTGAGATTTGTTTGTGAGTGAGGGTGGCGGGGGGAGGGGGACGACATGCATATCCAACACCACTCAACAACTGCATCTCAATAGGCCAGACCGAAAACCGCACGCCCATACACCGAACTATAATCGAGTTTGTTTGTGAGTGGGAACGACGACAATTGGATGTACAACACCAAACACGCAACTGCATATTTATACGCCCACTTGTTTTTTAAGTGCGAACATTTTATAAAATTATTAAAATGTAGTGCGAATTTTAGAATTATAAAAGTTTGAAGTGCGATTTTTTTTTACTTAACGAATACAATTTTCATATTTATTGCTAAAACAAAATAAAAAGAATAGGAAAGGAAAAGAAAAAATAAGGAAAATAAAAAACGAAAAAAATGATCAAAAAATAGAGATCAAGGCAAAGGAGGGGGGGGTAGGCCAAAAAGGGCAAAAGCGGTGAAAGACTTTTTCTTGCCTCCAGCGCTTTTTTTCTGAGGGACAAACCGGTTCTTCAATTATTCAGCCCCAAACAAAAAAATAAAAAAAAACCACAAACAAAGTGGATTACAGCCCAGAAAAACAAAGGCGGTTAACAGGCCAAGTTCACTAGGGGTGATGTCATTCAACTGAGACTTAGTTAGGTCTCAGTCGATTGAGACGTAGACACTCCCTTTTACTTTCTTCTTTTTGTGTTTTTTTCTTTCTCATCATTTATTTATTATTTCATTTTTTATTCAATTATTTTTACCTTTCTAGCCTTTTCCTTTTTATTGTAGTTTTTATTGTATTTTTATTTTTTCCATATCTCTAGTTTTACAAGTTCTTTTAATAAATTACAAAATTATATAGAAAAAATGTACACCTGAATTTTTAAGTAAATGTTGAATAATTATTAAGTACACTTTGAACATTCTTTAATACACGTTCAACAAAAATTAAGTACACCCTAAAAAATTAGATAAAAAAACTAAAAAATGTGCATATTTTATGAACTTTTTTGTAAATACGGGAACATGTTTGCAATTAGCAACCATTTGTTTTTCTAATTTGTGAATATTTTATAAAATTCATGTAAATTTTCAATTCTTGAACATTTTTCCCAATCAATAAACATTTTCTACATTTGTGAACCATTTTTTATAATTTAGGAACATTTTAGGATTCAATAAAGGAAAACTGTCATGAATATTTTTTAAACATTGTATGAAGATTTTATTTTACATCGAGCAACGCACAGGGAGACAAGTTTGTGTTCCAATCGACTATGGACGATGGTGAGTAAAAGTTTCAATAAACCCTCTACATCATGGAGGATGCAGCCAGGGGTGGGGGAGTTCGGCTAGGGCAGAGTGATGCATCTCATAAATGGGTTGTGGAATGACACCTATTGTAATTGGTCGCCCAAGCGGGATTGGATCGTCTTATCCTCCACGCGCAAGATTGATGCAATCACGTCGGAGAAGGCCTTCCTCGACGTGGGTTACTACGTCGTGTACCTAGTGAAGGCCAGCAACCCCATGGTGGTGATGCGGAGCTCGGTTACCGTCATGGGGGTTGTGAACCACCCCATTTTCAGTCCCGACATGAGGAGCATTGTCTTCAGTTCTTCACCTTCGACCTCACCATTGTCTCTAATGAGCCGATTTCTATGCCAGTCTTCCTACACTCCGTCGGGCCCTACGGTGACATCCTTTCCATCGACCTCCGTGACACCGACGACATCACCAAGAACAAGGACATTTAGGAGTTCCACTGCATCACACATAGCCACTACGAGTACTCCACTCCGACATACACCAAGTTCGCCACTCACAACCGCAACAAGCAGAGGAGCATGCTCACCACTAAGGGCACCAAGTTCACCACCCATTTAAGGGATGGATTGGTCAAACTATCTCAGCGGCAGGGAAGGATGTTCTCACCAAATCAGTGGCGCAGGCGGTCCCGGTGTATTCCATGTCCTATTTTAACCTCCCTAAAGGCCTTTGTGGGAATCTCAACAAGCTAATTCGAAAGTTTTTCTGGGGGAGTGGAGAAGGGAAGAGGAAGCCACATTGGGGTCTCTTGGCAAGCAATGACGCAACCTAAGAGAGATGGAGGTCTCGGGTTCAAGGACATGGAGCTTTTCAATGTTGCTCTCTTGGCCAGGCAAGCATGTAGACTTTTGGTTCAGCCCGATTCGTTGTGCAGCCGGCTACTGGCAGCTGTTTATTTCAAGGACAGACCGTTTTTAGACGCAGAACTGGGATCACGCCCTTCCCAGATTTGGCGTGCTATTCATGAGGGAAAGGAAGCTTTAAAGTTGGGCCTTATTCGCAGAATTGGTGATGGCAAATCGACAAGCATCCGTGGACAAAACTGGTTACCCAGGGACTCGAACATGAGACCAATTGTGTGTCTTTCGTATGATGTCCCAGCTTTGGTTTCTGATCTCATCGACGTGGGTACTTCTTCCTGGAATGAGGAGAAGCTCGAGAGATATTTCATCCCTGCAGATCAGGCTCTGAGGCGAAACATCCCTTTAAGCACGATGCCTACGGAGGATTTCTAGGGATGGAAATATGAAAGGAACGAAATCTTTTCCGTGAGATCAGAATATAGACTCCTGGTTAGAACCAAAACCGAGAATCAAGCTCGGTTAGATGGGGGAGCTACTGTGTCAAACAAGGTGATTGAGGAAAAAGCTTGGTCATCTCTTTGGAATACGCAGGTTCCTAGAAAAATAAGGAATTTTCTGTGGAGGTTGGCGAGACAATCGTTAGCAACAGAGGTTGTAAGAGAGCATCGGAACATGACACACAATGATCTCTGCCCTCTCTGCGGAAACAACGACTCATGGGTACATTCCTTGCTGGAGTGTTCTCAATCTCATTGTGTTTGGGCACAGGAAGAGGAGCACCTGCTGGAAGCAATGGATGAAATAAAACAACCGAATGCACGAGCATGGCTCTTTCAGTTGCAAGAGGTTTTGCAACACCAAGAGTTTGTCAAAGTAGTCGTGACCTTGTGGGCTATTTTGTCGGCAAGGAGAACATTAATCCATGAGTCAATTCATCGAAGTCCGCTAGGTACGCACTTGTTTGTGAAACATTTTCTGGAAGAGCTTGAACCCATTTATAAGAAACAAAGGAGGGGCCAGCAGGCGGGTAGCTCCATACGGCATGCAGCAGGCCCTATCACATGTGACCAGCAGATCAAGGAGGTGGTCTTTACCAGATGTGGGAATTGTTAAAATTAAAGTTGACGCGGGCATATCCAAGTCTCTGAACAAGGGAGTTGTTGCGGCGATCTGTCGCGATCATACGGGATTATATCTGGGTTCATCATCGTTGGTCTGTGATGGTGTTACCGATCCCAAAGTACTGGAAACTATGGCCATTCGCGAAGGCCAATGCTTGGCGACGGATCTGTACATGCGCCATGTTATTATCTCGAGCGATTGCAAGAATGTGGTGGGAGAGGTTCAAGGTGGAGAGGAGGGTGCAAATGCAGCAGTGATCAAGGAGATTAGCAATCGTAGAAGTCTTTTTACTAGTTGTTATTTCATGTATGAAAACAGATGCTCAAATTTAGATTTCCGTAATCTTGCCAAATACTACTATTCTTTATTCTTAGCTAGGGGTCGTCACTTGTGGCTTATAAACCCCATGACCCTAATTGTATAAGCATGATGCTTGATCAGGAGGAATAAAGTGTTTTGGCAAGGCCCTTAAAAAAACAAGGGTACCACCACCTTCAGGCCGGCTGCTAGAAACATCAATTTGTTTCCATTTTTATATTTCGCTCTTGATCCCCAATTGAATAGAAGTGTGTTTTATGTTTTATCTGCTTCATTCTTACATCCATCCTTGTTATGCAATAATCCAAGAATTCTACAAGAAAACAAGCTAGGCAATTCCATCACTGAACTGAATTTCCATGGAACTCAACCATGAGGACAGCAGCAGCCAGCAGTGAAGCTGGTAGTCATAAGTACCAAACTCTTTTACTGGTAGTTCAATAACAGTATACATCACAACACGTCCAAAGCAAACGATACGGATCATAATACATGCTACGACATCCCGAATGATGGTGCACAACAAGTTCAATCCTTCTCAAATCTCATAAAGGTACTGAAAATCTAAGATGAGCCGGACTACTCACAGACAAAGCGGCGCTACAAGCTCCATCGATCAGCCATGGTACGGCCACTAAACTAGGCGCATGGTGCCTACTGTTTGCCCTTGCCAGTGTTGATGACTCTGACAGCATTGTTCACACCGGCAGTTTTCTCACTCGGGATTGCTCCTCCCTCTGGAAGATCAAACTTGCGGCGGCTGAACGACCTCTGCTTCCCTGGTGGTTGCGGGTCAACGATCTCCAGCATGCTCTCTAGTTCCTCAAGCATAGACTTCTTTGCCGTCCTCACCATGAAGTCGGGTCCCTGGGTGTAGAGAGAACAAGATTAACGACCAAGTAATAAGATTACTGAAAGGTAGCACAAGGACAGGAAGCAACCCATAAAAGACAATTGTGCCAAGCAGTATTAATTTTGCTGGTTATTTAGTTAGGAAAACAATGAGTTATGGAGAGAATAGTTGATCAATGGGCATGTACAACAACAACAACAACAACAAAGCCTGTCAGTCCCAAACAAGTTGGGGTAGGCTAATCAATAGGCATGTACATGAGAAACAAATTGAGGATCACTTCAGCTCACAATTTCTTACAGGAGCATAAGGCAGCATGACAGAAATTATTCAACATCACGGCGGGAGCACATTTTTTTATTTCTAAGACTGCATTCTCCTTAAGGGAAATGTTTGGGGTGTTACTAGTTCAGCTATCATAAGCTGAAACAAAAGATTAAGGCCCTGTTCGGATTCCAGCTGCTCCCGCAACTCCGCTCTCGGAGCTAGCGAAGTAGCGCCGAACAAGTTAACTCCGCGGAGAATTCAAGCAGAGCGGAGCTACAGGTAGTGTCTTTTCTCAGAGTTGGTAATTTGGTGCTCCACCCGCTCCACTCCACTCCTAGCGCGGAGGGTTTCCGAACAGGCACTAAATGACCAGAGATTTCGAAAATACGACTGCACGTGAACTTGATACAATCATCAAGGAAATCATTCAATAGAAAAAAAAATGGGTACACAAGTTCAAATCCAGGCACTTGTTGATCAACTAAAAAACAACAACGATAACCTCTCTCAAGTCCTATTGGGAGGCATGCAACAATGCCGAATGTAAGAACACTACCACGCTTGGACCTAAAGAAAACAATAATAGCTAGGAAAGACAACAGTTGATGGATAGGCATGAGAAAAAATTGAGCATCATTTTTCAGATCACTATCTCCTACAGGAGCAAAGTCAGGATGGCAGATAACTATTCAATATCACAGGCCGGAGGAAATATTTAAATTCTAACACTGCATTCTCCTTTATTATTAGTTCAGCTATCAAGATAGAGAAAAAGTTGCAGGTCCACAAGTCTGGATCCAGGCACTTGTTGATCAACTAAATATTTATTTAACCATAAACCTCTAAAATCCTACTGAAAGACATGCGATGCAACAGTGCCGAATGTAAGAATACTATCATGCTTGGAACTAATGAACCACCAATGATACTGCTAAGAACTGAGATCAAACATTACCTGACAAATATGATATTTATCTGTATACTGAGGAGTGCTCAGCAGCCATTCTAGCATTTTTTTTAAATGATCGTGCAATATGTTCTGACAGGACATACATACTTGGTTCATTCAAGGGAGCACACGCGCATCCACATTCATACAGGAAAATATGCTCAATAAAATGTTAATCTTTCTAGTGTACTATGAGTTTCTTCAATGATAATGATTATTGCTAACCAATACCTTCAGATGCTAAAGCACTGCTATAAAATTATACTTATGTACGGAACCTGATAAACCATCCTCAATCCAATAGTGAAGTAACTGAATTTCAAATTGAGAACACATCCATGGAAATCGGTGGCAATGATAAAGAGGTCATACATACATGTACATCCATACAAGAACATATGCTCAAGAGCATGCTAATTTTCTAGTGTGCTTTGCTTTTTTTACTACTCCCTCCGGCTCAGTGCATAAGGCACATTACGAAAATATAATTTTCCCAAGATGCTTAGGCGCATTCCATTAACTTCCCTCTTTTTTTAATTCTCAGCCTCGTTCGTATCCCACTAATTACTCCTCTCCCACGTCAAAGACCTGTGCATGCAAGGCAGCTAGGCTTTGATTAGGCAAGGAATTGAAGCCTGGGCGTGCATGGAGTACTCAAACGACCTCCTATTAGTTAGGGATTCAATGCTGATTTTTCTTTGGTTTAAACTGGACTGTGATTGGTAGAACCTTTGGTCGCACTACTATTTCTCATCCAATCTAAAATCACCTAGGTTGCAGCGCTCCTCCTAATATGCCCAATGCACTGGTATGGAGGGAGTAATAATGTATCATCAACCAATAACTTCAGATGCCAATGCAGTGTGCTAACAAATGTGATAACACATGTAATAACACAGCCATCAGCCATGGCAATGATAAAGAGGTCATAGCAGAGCTCACCTCAAGCGCATCGACAGTGAGGAGCAGGACTATGATCTTCTCAGAGAACCTCTGGCGCTCTTCATGGTCATGCGAGAGGCGGCGCCTGTAAGAGAGGTTGTAGAACAGGGACCTGAGCTCCTTGAGCTTGGCCTTGGCAACGGCCAGATCACGCAGGCAGCGGAGCACCTGGGAGCGGTGGGCGAGGTGCGCCCTGTAGTTCATTTGGATCAGCAGTGCGGCATCCTGCGGCGACAGCTCCTTGGCCTTCCCCTTGCCATTCCCCATCGCAAACGCCTACATCAGAAAGGAAAAACAAAATGTCAGGCGGTCAGTACATTGCAACGAAGCGGAATCCTGAAGCTGATTTCATTCATAGCAGAGCACAGTCTATCTATAGCAAGTACTACTAACTAGCACAGATCTAGACTGTGGGCACTAGAATCCAACTGAAATTCCAATCTTCCTAGTACCAAATTTAACCAGAGATCCGCATGGATCTGTTGGAAATCTACTGGGAATTACACATTCCGTTCAGATCGGTCCACAGAACCCCACAAAAATCTCATCTTTTTCTATAACAATCACTGAATCCTGCTCACCTTGCGGATGGCGTCGCATCCGGCGGTGTTGTCCTCGGGGATCTCCTCGATCTGGACGCCTTTCCTAGTGGTCTTCTTCTCCTCCTTGGCGGCGGGCTTGATCTTCTTGGGCTCCTTCTTCTTCTTCTTCTCCGGTTGGCGCTGCTCAATCTGCTCGCAGTCATCATCCTCATCCTCGTCATCGGAGCCGCTGAAGTCCTCCTCCCAGGTGTAGGCGCGGGACCAGGGCTCGAGAGTCCCCTTGCCCTTGATCTCGGTGGCCCACTTGGTCTTGGTCTTGCCGGCGGGCTTGGACTTGGCCTCCCACTTCCACTTGCGGTCGAAGCCGTCGTCGTTGGGGGAGGCGAGCTCGGCCTCCCACTTGAGCGAGCGCCCGCCGCCGCGCGGCTTGTCCTCGGCGGTCCATTTGACCTTGCGGCCCCCCGGGGAGGCCGCGGCGTAGGTGTACTTGCGGCGCGCGGGGTGCGGGGCGGCGGCGGCGGCGCGGGCGGAGAGGGCGAGCTCGAGGGCGGAGACGCGGTCGGTGAGGTCGTGGATGAGGAAGGCGTGCGGGGAAGGGAGAGGGGGTGGGGGGAAGGGGGCGGGTGGGGAGAAGAAGGGGTCGAGCGGGAGGTAGAGGTCGAGGTCGAGGTCGAGGTGGGAGATGGGGTCGTGGGGGAAGGCGAAGGGGGAGGAGGGCGGGGGTGGGAGGAAGGGGCAGGAGGAGGTGGGGAAGGGGAAGAAGGGGTCGTCGAGCAGGCGCATCAGGTGGCGGTGGGAGGAGCCCATGGCGGACGGCGACGGTGGCGTTGGCGGTGGTAGGGAGTGTCACTGTCCAGATGACTGTGGGCTGTGGGGGTGGAGGAGAGGGATCTGATCTGGGGACTGGAGGTGTGGGTGAGGAAGAAAACGATGGATGACGAGGTGGGAACGATGGATCGCACCGCACAGCTGCCGGCAACTCTGCTTTCCGGCCGTCAATCTTTTCCGGTGGGGTTTGCACACGGACACGGGTTCAGACAAAAGACAGCACACGCAGCGTTCACATGGAACGCACGACGCCCGCCGCATCTCGTCTCTGCTGCGTTTGGACTTTACGGTTGCGCTGCTCACCAACTACTCCTGAGTCCTGAGGAAAATGTTTGAACTTGCTGACATTGAGAGAATGGTACAAGGATGGCACCGATACTTGATGGGTTTTTTTTTTTTGGATCATGAAGACAATTACAGTGGTGGAGAAGGACAAGCATGGGATGATGATGTGGTTGCCAATCCACTGGCTTATTTACCCACAACGAGAGGTGCTATACGTACGACACATCATGTATGATCCACGTACGATATGTCATAGCAGCCATCAAAAAAAAATTCTTTGATTTGGGCCAAGTCGTAGGATCAGCCCATCGTACACAGATCGGACACAAGTCTGTCGTACGTGAGGCAATTCCGTTTACCCATTGTTATTAGCCCAAAGAAGAAAAACATCGTTGATGTCAATGGTGAAAAAAAAAGTGGTTGGTCACAGTTATGTTGACGATAGCATTGTATGTGAAGACAATGAATTTGCAAGCGATGAGGAAGTGGTTAGGTTGAGGCCAAGAGCAAAGCAAGGTGATGTTGGTGAGGAAGAAGAATTTGACAGCGATGATAGTGCAGACAGTGACTGTGTCTCTGAGATTGTCGATAGTGATTACGATTTGGGGGATGGATGGTGATGATGACTTGTTGCAAGAGCAACTTCACGTTGCGAGTGATAGTAAAGGGAATAAAGTGGTCGGATATTGTAACTCCGAAGATGAAAAATTAGAAGTTGTCGAGTCGGATGAGGATGTAATGCAGTGGCGGAGCCACGTTATGGCTGTGTGGTCATGCGACTACACAGTTTTTTGGCAAATCGATCAACCCCACATATACGTATTCCACCGTTGGACAGGAAAAATACTGAAATCTGACCTCACAGGCCCAATTGTGTGATACCGATGGGCCCTGGCCATAGGCCCATATAGCGAAACAACCAAGCGAGGCTCTAGTAATTTCGTGAATCAACCACGATGTGCTTCCGTGACTTCCGTCGACCATCTCGACTCTTCCGCTTCAACTTGTCGTCTAAATCCCCAAATCAAAATTTGATCTGGAACTGCAAGGCGAATTGGGAGCGATGCCATGGGGAGGAATACGTTGACCAGTACTAGCACCGTTAGCTAAGGTTGCCTGCTGTCGGAATTCGCTCCTTAGACAGACCTCGGCGAGGCGGCGATCAGTCGCACATCACCTCAGCGATCACCGGCCACGCACCACCGTCATCAGTTCGTCCGTCCATCTTCACAATAACAGGACGAGGCCTTTCCCTTTTATTGTAAGTTGTGGTTTCTTTTCCTTCAAATTTTCAGCGGATTAGTTCAGTTTAGAGATTCAGAAATATTGATCTGTTTGATCTATTTTTGTATGCGCAATACGAATGAAAACATTCTCATTCTTTAATGTGTACAATATACTGTATTAGTGTTTTTTCTTATGCCAATAGCTTTTGTATGTCAGGACTGAAGTTTGGTAGATGGACAAGTTTGTAAAACGATGGCAGTCAGAGCCAAATGCTGAAAATTCTTCACGGAGAGCAGCTGAAAATGAGGTACAGACTCCTGTTGATCCTAGAGCTGCTTTGGAAAGGGTGCTGGTTCAATTTTTTGTGCTCCTGTTTAATGTGTCTACATATCGCTATGCTCTCAAAAACATAAGTAAAGTTGACATCACAGAGTTTGAATCCTGGCTCCGCCACTGATGCGATGAAGTTTAATTTTAAATATTTTACACGAGAGGATATGAATGATCTGAAGTTCCATATGGGGCAGGTGTTCTCATCGATTAATTTGCTAAGAAAATCAATGAAATATTTTCTGTGTTAAGAGACCCTAGGAATGGTAAAACTAGGATTGGAGATAAGTTTGAAGATGGAAGTCCATGATATCTTCATGTCTCAATGGGTAAAAGGACAAATTCCATAATGGTGAAGACATTCAATGGTGAGCATCATGACAACAAGAAGTGGAAAGTGAAGGCATTTACTACCAAGTACATTGCTAACAAGTATGTGGAGAAAATCAAAGCTAATGAGAAGATTACACTCAAGGGATTGACAACACTTGTGCATGAAGATTTTAACATGACAATTAAAAGGGGTAGCACAGGGAGGGCCAGAAGAATAGCTTTCAACATTATATATGGAGATGAAATAGTGAAAGGGTATTGTGCCCTCATGTTTGGTTTTGGTAATTTATGACAATCTCTATGGACCAGTCGCTTCCTTGAGCTATACTTAAAGGTTTATCCATAGGCAATGCTTGAAGATCATATGTTGGCTTCAAGGTTGAAATAAGAAGATTATGTGATGACCAAGGTGTTATTCAAGGAGTTATCCAAAGTTTGGTCATGTGAGAGTTGAGCATATTGCAAGCATGTCATGAAGAAGATTCATCTATGCTTTAAGACGTCATCTTAATGAAGAGAGTTGGAAAGATACAAGCTTGATCAATACATAGTGCAAGTGTGGACTCAAGTTGATTAACACACAAGCGTAGAAGATGTACCTTATGGGATTATGTGATCTCATTGTATGATAAGAATTGTTTATTACGCTTTGTGAACTAACCCATGATCTATGTGTTTGGTGTCTCTGGGTAGGATTATGTATCTTTCCTTGGGTTTGCATCAAAAGGAAGATTTCATATAGCCCAAAAGAAAATGGCATCAAGTGGCGATAGCCATCAAGGTTGTGGTGTGCAAGTTAAAGAGGAACATCACGAAAAGATCATATGCTTCAAGCTTATCTAATCCACATGGACTAACATGATAGTGGGAATAATAATGACTAAGCTTCTCTAATATTGATGATGGTTGTACTTCTCGTCGTCCGATTTACTTGTTACTCGGTCGTTGTTGTCTAAAAATAACTTTCCTTCTTCAAGTGAGGGATTACTCTGATAAGGACCAGCTTTTGTATGTTCGAGTAACGTCTTACTCGGTTGCTTCTTTGTGTTTGAGTAATACATCATTCGGTTGTTTCATATATCAGGGTGGCCCATGCTTAATTCTTGGGCCTGGTCTTGATATTAAACCTTCATCAGCCTAACCCTGGGAGATGACCACAACACCTAGCATACAGTTCTCACAATAAAAACTAGACACAATTAGGATAATTATAAATGTAAATTTGCTTGAGCGAGATTAGCGGCCGTACCTATTTTCTTAAATTGGACGGCCTGCCGTGGGCTGGCAACTTGCAAATGGCCTTGGGCTGTCGAGAGGGTGACAACAACAAACACCCTATCACAACATGGTCAAATGATGGGCCCCACAACAAAAAAAAACTCAAGTGATAACACTTTCTTTCAATTCTTCCACATTTTTGCTAGACGCATACAACGGGACTTTATTCCATAGTTCACTCCTTTTCAAAAGCTTCATTGGTAAATAACATGGTTATGGTGGACCTCACAAATGATGGAATGGTCAATAAGGGCTCTTCTAGTGCATACTTTTTAGCACACATTATCATAGGAGCTATAAAAACTCAAGATGCAACTATCACAATGCATTGTTTCTTACCGGTTGTATCGAATTTAATGATTTAACCCTCATGCATACATGAAATCGGTTTACCAATGTTTTTTGCATATAACCGCGTGCAAGAGTTGTATATTAGGTAAGATACAACATCCATCTCTTTCTTCATTAACTATTATACCACATCAGCAAAATACATATGATAACGTGCTAAAAAACTGCATTGGAAGTGCCCTAAGTCTCCTTACTATTGTGGTTGACGTAACAAATTAGTGGGTCCCATCGATGACTAAATGGTTAAAGAAGACATTAACGAGATAAAGACCTCACGACAACTCACAAAAACAGCGCGCGGGGATTTTACCTAATTTTTCGTGATTGTTAACGGCACAACAACAATTTTCAAAGAAATAGTAGCAGTCATCAAATATCGGAGATGGATTGTGTAACATGTCTAAATTCCCCTAAAATGAAGCTCAACTCTTTTCTCCTAAACTTTTAGGAAAAATAATTTTAGATTTCATAGTTTTCAAAACATTTAGACATAGTGTACTTGTTCAACATTGCAGATATACCACTTAAATCTTTGTTTATACAAAATATTAAAATAAAGTTTCAAAACTGTTGAGTGTTACAGTGTTTTAAATGTGCACAGCTTTTCCATATTTTTTAGATAAAATGTCGAGTTGGTGTTTCAGATAAGTGTTGAGCTAGGTGTTGTATACTGTATGTTTGTGAGGTTTACATTTACATATTGTGTATAAAATAAATAAATAAATAAATTGATTTATTTTTGGGGTTATTATTTCTTAATGGGCCGCGTGTAGGAGGTCCGCCGGGGAGCCCGTGAGAGAGAGAGGTTCCACAACCACCACCAATTAAAAAAAAGTCTCTACTATAGGGCTAGCTGCTCCAGCGCTCGTCGATGGAGCCTTCTCCGGCGATGAAGCGGCGACGCGGGCTTGCTCCTCCTCGGCCGGCGACGGGCCAACAACATCGTACCACGAGAGATGCTTGAGACGCCCGTTGGCTTCGCACTTTTCAGTTTTCATGCGACCCTCATCCAACAACCTAATGCCCTGGAGGAACACACAATCTTCTTACCTTGTGCTTGCTTCTAGCCGATCTTATCGTATATGCATATATGTCAGTCATAACCTAATTTTATTTCTGTTTTATTACCCCTGCTTGTTTCCTCCAGACAATATGGACTCACTTCACTTGCGGTGCCAAGGCAAAGAATGTTGGTGCTTAATTATTTCCCTTCTTCCGATTATTGCATGTTTGTTTTATTTCATTCATTACTTTGATTCATTGTTTCTTTTTGTTGCCCCTAAATCAGGTTGTTTGGCTGAGAGAGTTTCGACGTTTTGAGGACAAGCCCAGCGCCCTTAACCAAATAACTGGTGTTAACCAAAGCCTTGCTCAGATGATCCTCAGGTTCCACTGCCCTGACCAGACGATGGCTGTTCATCATCCTGAATATAAACAAATCATCGAGGAAAGATTGGTCAGTCAGTGATAAGCTAGCTAAGCTCCTCCTGTTCTTCTTAATTTTTAACAACTCATTCATTTATCGCCAGTTTTTTCTTCTTTGCTCTGGCTTCTTAATTCTTTCAGAAAATAACCTGCCTGTGCGATTCAGCTGTGATGGAGTTAATGTGGGGCGTACAGATTTGCTTTGCAAGTTTCATGCCTAGCGAAAATTGGTGGCTGGATGACGATGACCTGCTCCCGGTTAGTCAAGGACTGCAAAATGTCTTGCCTCGTTATGACTGTAATTATGTAAACGCACAGATGGTGAGTTCATTAACTAGCTGCTGCTGCTGCTGCCGTGCCTTTTCTTTTTTCTTTTATTATTTATTATAGCTCCCTGACAGCAATGCAATTAACTCGTATACTCTCTCTAATGATGATGCAATGCAACGTTTTGGAGTACATACACAAATATATATTTGCTTTGCTTTGCTTTAATGGTGAAGAAATACTCCTTGTATCCAGGTCAATCAGCGGATTGTTAAGCTGGCTCATGCCTTGTTTAAGTGTGACTCTTTTGAGAATGAGAAGTCTGCAGAGTTTTATCATGCAACTGCTCTCATTAAGGATGTATCTGGCATCGACACCCATGATTGGGGCTTACCCAAGATCGCAAGAGCTATGGAGAAGATATGGTGCATTGAAGGAGCTGACAATGATTCTTGTGAGGTAAATTATTGTAGTATGTACTATTTTGTGATAGTGTTCTCGGCTGCGTGCTGTGCATTTCTTGGAATATTTTCACTCTTTCAAATAAATGTCCAAGTGTCAGATTTCAGAAGACCAGGTGTCAAGGTTGGTCAGTGATGCAGATAAATATGAAGTTAAGCTGGATAAGGATGCTTGCTTGAAAGTCTCTAGAGAAATGCTGAAAGTTTATGATCTTAGGGCTCATATAAGAATATTATTGAAACTATCTGTTGAGCAGGCTAAGGTAGCATATGAAGATGAATAAGCGCAAGTGCCTGAGAAGCTAATGAACCATAAGCTCACGCCTGATTTTTTCTTCTTACTTTCTTAGTATTATGTATCTTTGGTAAGCTACTCGATCTCAGTCTGACATGGTCAGTAGTACTCTCGCCAACATTGCATCATTTGAATATCATGAAACACTGAAGTTGTCATCAAATTTAAGCAATAATCATGCTTAATTGGATACTAGAATTTATTTCCTTTTTCCCACATTTAATGGGTTTATTTATTTGATGGAGAATGGGCTTATCTTTTTGGATAGACAAATGCTGAAAGTTTATGATCTTAGAGCTCACATAAGAATATTATTGGAACAATCTGTTGAGCAGGCTAAGGAAGCATATGAAGTTGAATAAGCGCAAGTGTCTGAGAAGCCAATGAACCATTAGTTCACGGCTAATTTTTTCTTAGTCTGGTGATCTTTAGTATGTACCTACGGTAAGCTACTCTCAACCTCACATGGCCAGGGCCCAGTAGTGCTCTGCCCAACATTGCATCGTTTGGCTATCAAGAAACTCTAGTTAAGTTTAAGCAATAATCATGTTTATTTGGATACTAGAATTTATTTTTTTCCACTTTAAATGGGTTTATCTTTTTTTAAGCAGAATGGGTTTACCTTTTTATATACATGGAACGTTATGTCTAAGTATTTGTGCTTGTTAGGTTTCATTCTTAACATATCAATGAAGGGACCATAATCAATTATTAGCTTTTATTTCGAAAAAGGGAATTAATATCATGCAGATATCAACTCAGCCTCTCCATCAATAAGATGTTGCAGGACATTCAGGAATGCACACAACTAAAGAAGACAAGATTTTTTTTGAAGAACAAAGGTCCCGCCGCGGTGATCAACTCCTCTCAGCATCAACACACAAAGCATCACCAAATACAACACTGAAAATATAAAAGGTCTCCAAAAAATGACTCCAAGAAGGAAACAATGCACAAGCGTCGTCGTTGCCTGATCCAAGATCTTAGGTTTTCACTCTGGAGAAAGTCTGAACTCTCAAAAAAATTCCTTCAGTAAAGGAATTGTCAGGCACAATCAATGAAGCTAGGTCAGATCTTAGGTTTTCACACTTAAAGTCACCACTCGGTACTCGAGGAGCATCACCCCAAAATGAAATACTCAAGTGCTACCCCCCCTACTTGCCACTACAGCTTCTGAAAGTTATCAAACACTTGGCTAACTCCATCGCTTCCACTGCCCCCTCCGCCTCACTGATCCTTCGATCTGATTCTCGAAGTTTGGCGGCTTCGAGGTTGCCACCGTCCACCGCAATCGCCATGGCACTGTGAAACTCTATGTGTTATGTGTAGTTGTTAAGTCTTAATCATATCACATGCAGGCAACCAAAGACCGTGTGTAGTTGCATGAGCGGAGGTAATGTGGGCAACTAAACACCGTGCCAAAATCGATCCCCTAATGCTGGCAACCTCGATGCGGGCAACCAAACGAGGTGCAGATGGAAACGCTGAGTGAGTGGCTGGCCTCCCAGTCTATCCACATCTCCCGATGTTTTTAGCCGTTGAATAATCTTGTGCGTCATGACACTAAAAATAATATGAAAATTTAGTACCGCAGAGGAAAAAAAATCAACAATAAGAGGTAACTGTTTAGACATAAAAGACTCTGATGACATGGCAGACTGCATGGGCTGGATGGCATGTGTGATGATGTGGATAAGATGCATGTCAAGATAAATAGATTAGATGAGATCACTCTCTTAGGCATACGTTTCATTTGAAATTTGCAACGTTCTTTCTCACATTCATCATTGGTAGTTTATCGGTGTATAGCTAAACTAAAAAGATTGGATTTGTTATGAATGTTTTTTTCTTTAAATCTCATGTTTGAATTCATACGCTTGGAATTCATTCGTGTTATGCTTTATGCGCTTTAGTCCTTCGTCTCGTCTACTATCTATTATCTGCCTAAACGTCAAACGTTTACTAGCAAAGGCCGCGCTTTGTTTTCTAACACCATGGTAATCAACTACTATTTAATCATCTTTTTAATAAATTTGCATCGTAAACCGTATCAAAGAAAATATTTTATCTTTTATCTGGCTTTTGCTCCATTCATTGACAATTATACAATGTTCTAATTTTTATCTAAGTTGAATGTATATACTCCCTCCGACTGTAAGTTGTACTAAGTGTGTGCCCATTAATATGGATTGGAGGTAGTAGATACTCCCTCCGTTCCTTGATGTAAGGTGTATAGTTTTCTTAAAAAAGTCAAACTTTTATATCTTTGACCAAATGTATAGTTAAAAATATCAACATCTATGATATTTAAGAAATATAATATAAAAATACATTTCAAGATGAGTTTGATGATACCCTTTTTGTATAATTAATATAAATATATTTATCTACAAATTTGGTCAAAGTTGAATAAATTTGACTTTTTTAAAGAAACTATACACCTTATAATTAGGAATGGAGGGAGTACATTTTAGTGTGATTTTTTACTCATTTCAATCATTATGGAATTTATATTGAAAATATCAAAGAAAATAGGCAGAATCATCCAAACCCGCTTTCGGCCCAGGAAAGCGCCTACCACCTCATCTCAAACCAACAACAGCTCTCTTTCTTCCTTCCTTCCCTCGCGCGCGACCAAATCGACGCCACTCCACTCCTTAAACCCTAGCCCTTCTCCGCCGCCGCCGCCGCCGCCTGCCGCGCCATGGAGGCCACGCTCAAGCGGAAGGCGCCAGACGCCCCCGCCGCCGTGCCCGACTCCCCTCTCAAGGCTCCGCGCGCCGACGCCGAGCCGCAGCCGGACGCCACGGAGCGCGTCGCCTGCGTGCACGACGTCTCCTACCCCGAGGGCTACGACGCGTCCGCCGCCGGCCCGCGCGTAGTCGCCGGAGGCGGAGAGGGCGCTGCCCCGGCCAAGACGTTCCCGTTCCCGCTCGACCCCTTCCAGTCCGAGGCCATCCGCTGCCTCGACAACGGCGAGTCCGTCATGGTAAGCAAATCCAATCCCCGCACCTTCCCCATGTTCCTAATCACGCTGCTCCCAGCTTAGTTTCTCCTATTCAATTTAATCCCACTGTAAAAATTTGGCCTTTACTTGTTTCCGCCTGCTGGATCAATTTGTCCTGCCGCCGCCAAGTCCCCACACGAAATTTAGCAGTTGCTCTGCCTCTCATGCGGATTTCGTCCACCAGGTCTCTGCCCACACGTCGGCGGGGAAGACGGTGGTGGCGCTGTATGCGATAGCCATGTCCCTGCGGAACCAGCAGCGTGTCATCTACACGTCGCCCATCAAGGCCCTCAGCAACCAGAAGTATAGGGAGTTCAAGGAGGAGTTCTCCGACGTCGGTCTCATGACCGGGGACGTCACCATCGAGCCAAACGCCTCCTGCTTGGTACTGCACAATCGCTGACCACATTGTTTTTTTTTACTCTGTGTGTGTGCGTGTGCGTATGTCTGTTAGGTGCTAAAAGCGTGCTCGGAAATGCAGGTCATGACCACGGAGATTTGGCGTAGCATGCAGTACAAAGGGTCCGAGGTGATGAGGGAAGTCGCCTGGGTTATCTTCGATGAGGTGCATTACATGCGCGACAGGGAGAGGGGAGTGGTGTGGGAGGAGAGTATAGTGATGGCTCCCAAAAACTCACGGTTCGTGTTCCTCTCGGCAACTGTACCTAATGCCAAGGAGTTTGCTGATTGGGTTGCCAAGGTTTGTCTGCATTTCCCTCCATTTTTCTGTTGTCACCTTGACTTTGTTAGTTCATAAGATATGGCAAGAAAGTTCTCTGCTCAGTTTATTAAAGGGAAACACACCTAAATTTCATTACGTTGGTGCACATAAATATCTACTACCTCCATACCAAAATATAAGACACTTTAGAAGGGTAAACTAGCCTAAAAAACGTCTTATATTTTGATACGGAGGGAGTATTTGCCACAATGCATTTGTTGTCATAAATGGTCAACCATCCATCTATATTTTCAGCATATGTGTCTTCTGCATAATGAAGGTAGTACGGTTTTGTTTCTCAGGTACATAAGCAACCTTGTCATATAGTATACACCGACTATCGACCTACACCTCTCCAGCACTATGTATTTCCTGCTGGAGGTGATGGCTTATACCTGGTTGTTGATGAAAATGGCAAGTTCAGAGAGGATAGTTTTCAGAAATCTCTGAATGTCCTTGCCCCTGCTAGTGGCAATGACAAGAAGAGGGAAAACAGGAAGCGGCAGAAGGGCGTTGTCATGGCAGGCAAAACTAATGAAGAAAGCGACATATTCAAGATGGTGAAAATGATAATTCAGCGTCAATATGACCCTGTGATACTTTTCAGCTTTAGCAAAAAAGAGTGTGAATTTCTTGCCATGCAGGTAAATTGTTTTTGGATTGATTGTCGATTTGCAGGATAGAAATATTCTGTGGCTCAAGGAAGTAAATGTCTTAATTGATTTGACTGCCCTGCTTGTGTTATAGATGGCCAAGATGGACTTGAATGGGGATGATGAGAAAGTGAACGTTGAAACCATTTTTTGGAGTGCCATGGATTTGCTTTCAGATGATGACAAAAAGCTTCCCCAGGTTTCGAACATGCTCCCCTTATTGAAACGCGGCATTGGAGTGCATCATTCTGGCCTGTTGCCCATTTTGAAGGAAGTGATTGAGATACTTTTCCAAGAGGGCCTCATCAAGGTTAGTGAACGCTAGTGATCTCTTGGCTTCTAGGACTGCCACTGTTTCCTTGCCTCCAAACTACAGTAGCATATTGTTGGAAGTGTAGTAGTGTACCCTTGTGGCCTATTACTTTGTCTTTGGAGAAATAACTATCATTAGCTTCTCTCTTGAGCTAAAACTGCGTGCCTTAGAAGCTGAGGTTATAGTTATTGGTTTTAGTGTTTCACACCAAAGCAACAGATGAAGGATTTAAGTCATTAGGATAGTTGCTGTTGTATTGCAGTTTCCTATTGAACATGGACTATTTTTCTTGAATCTGCAAATTAAAAATGTGTGTGTATTCAGAGTTCTTTGTAACCCTACTCTTATATGAACAATAGCACTGTGAAATTTGATTGAAAGAAAGAAAGTGAGAGGTCTAAATTTTGGCAAGTACTTACTGTTATTCCGTGTCATGACTTATGAACTGATGATTTGGGAGTATTTATTTTATTTGAATTGCAAGTGATAATTGTGTTTTGTGACTAGTAATTTTTTGCTGATGTTGAAATCTGGTTTTTTAGTGTCTGTTTGCCACAGAAACATTCAGTATTGGGTTGAACATGCCTGCAAAGACTGTTGTGTTTACCAATGTACGCAAGTTTGATGGAGATCGATTCAGATGGTTGTCAAGTGGAGAGTACATTCAGATGAGCGGCCGTGCTGGTCGTCGAGGTATTGATAAGCGTGGTATTTGCATATTGATGGTAGATGAGAAAATGGAACCCGCAACTGCCAAAATGATGCTGAAAGGGGGTGCTGATAGTTTGAACAGGTCTGTATCATGTATTCTGTGCTCCTACTTCTATCTAGAACAATGATATGCATACATCCCAGCTGAATATTGTGAATGGAAAGACCATCTGGACGAGGACTGAAACTGGGATTTGATGTTTCACTTGGTTTACATTATGCTTAAAACGGTTATTCGTCATATTTATTGTGATAACTAATTAGTGTCGTCCATTCATGCTATACCAGTTCATTGCATCTTGGAATCCTGAGTTAGCATCGATTACGTTCTCATTTACTGTTTCTGTATTTCTTATGTTTCTTCTGTTTTACTGTCTCTGAATATTATTACTTTCTTTACTAGTGCCTTTCATTTGAGCTACAACATGTTGTTGAATCAACTGCGCTCTGAGGATGGTGATCCAGAAAAGCTTCTTCGACATTCATTCTACCAATTTCAAGTAGATAGAGCTCTGCCTGATCTCGAGGTTTGTTGATATTTCCTAAGTACTTTCTTTCTTTGAATAAAATTCTACATTTACAATCTGCCTCTTGTCCTTTCTTCCATGATCCTGTTAGTTAGCTTCGGGCATACATGCATGTTCTTTGAATCCCATGGATACTCATGTAAGGTTGCTGTACTATATGTGTTGTAATATAATTATTTCTTATGGATATTCCCCACTGTTCCCGTTAAGATGTAATAAGATGTTCCTGCCACAGCAATGATTGTTACTCCCTCTGACCGGCATTATTTGTTGCTCAAATGGATGTATCTAGCACTAAAATAAATGCTAGATACATCCATTTGAGCGACAAATAATTCCGGCCGGAGGGAGTACTTGCTTATGATATGCTTGCATGTTACGAAGGAGAAGAGTTTTCAGAATGTTACCCAGACTGTGTCGGTTGCTTTTTTGAGTTGCATACGTGCAATAGACCCTTACGTTGAATGTGTCGGGATGCCGCTAGCTAGCCTGTATATACCAGTTAGAATAGCAGTTTATGTTGGTATACTGGCTGGTGTGACCTACCATAGCAGGTGCCTTTCGGTCTAAGAACTTATACTCCCCAGTCACTAAAGCATTGCTGCAAGGAATATATCCTGACATTCCTTTGTTTGAATTTTTTGCAGAGGCAAGCCAGGGAACTGGAAATAGAAAGAAGTTCCATGGTTATTGAAGACGAGGAGAGCGTGAAGGATTACTATGATCTCTTACAGCAGTACAAAACTTTGAAGAAGGAAGTCCGTGATATTGCACTTTCACCAAAATATGGTCTGCCTTTCTTGCAATCAGGAAGGCTTGTTCGTGTTCAGTACAGTCCAGATGAGCAACCCACCTTCTCTATTGAGGAAAATGTGTCATGGGGAATTATAATAAACTTTGAAAAGGTGAAAACCAACGCTGAAGGTACATACATACACTCTTCTTTGTTAGTTTATTTATTTATTTTGGTCACGGGTTCACTCTTCAATTACCACCATTCAGTTGTGACCATAATTCCCCAATTCTGATCCAGCCATTTAGCATGTAAAGATCGGGCAGCTTCAGTTTATAGAATTGACCTGCCATTGCCAAGTGTAGAGTAATCTCCCTTTATAAGAAACTATAGGATATGGCATTCCCTTTATGGAATGGAAGTCAAGCCTGTATGAGCTTGGTGGCTAATTAGCCAGTTACACACTGCAGCCATCATGGCAGCAATCTCTGTGAATGGTCGGTAAGTCACCTACATTAACCCGTTTTGTTGTGTAAATTGAAGGAATGGTTCTTTATCACGTGTTTCCTTCTTTGGTCCATCAACTCACACAATTGCTTAAGTTTTGTTTGTTTAAGACTACCATGTGTTGTTCTCGTTCCTAACCTATTATGTTTTAATTCATGAAACATATATTATTTCGTTCCTACAATGTGATCCTAGCTCCGACGTTTATGGTCATTGCTTTACAACATTTAATTGGGGGGGGGGGATACTGTTTGTAGCTATATTGAGTCTG
Organism: Bromus sterilis; assembly: GCA_950022295.1. Taxonomy (NCBI): domain Eukaryota; kingdom Viridiplantae; phylum Streptophyta; class Magnoliopsida; order Poales; family Poaceae; genus Bromus; species Bromus sterilis. The sequence continues at coordinate 377,480,595 of OX465598.1, forward strand.
CTGACTTCTGTTTTTATTCTTACAGAAAGGAGGCCTGAGGATTGTGATTACACTGTTGATGTCCTCACCAGGTGTTCTGTAATCAAGGACATAAGTGGAAAGAAGACAATGAAGGTTATTCCTCTCAAATCCCGTGGAGAACCGGTTGTTGTTTCGTTGCCACTTTCTCAGGTTATTCACTTTTTCCCATTTCACCAGTTAACCTGTTATGTTCTACTTCTAACCATTTTTATCACATTGCAAAGCTGTTCATTCTTTATCTAATGCTGAATTAAACTGAATAAACAGATTGATGGTCTAAGCAGCGTTCGGTTGTACATACCTAAGGATCTTTTACCTGTAGAAGCTCGAGAAAACACCTTGAGGAAAATTGAGGAAGTACTTTCAAGGTTTGCTAAAGATGGGATTCCTCTATTGGATCCAGAAGAAGATATGAAAGTAAGAAAAATAATGCATGTCTTATGGTTAGGTTTCCTCTTATTTAGTCCTAATAATTTTATTCCTGTCAGGTAAAATCTAGCTCCTACCGGAAAGCTACCAGAAGAATAGAGGCTCTTGAGAGCTTATTTGAGAAGCATGACATCCGTAATGCTCCCCATATCCAACAGAAGCTGAAGGTCTTGCATGCTAAGCAAGAAATATCAGCCAAAATAAAGTCCATAAAGAAAACAATGCGGGCTTCGACTGCTCTAGCCTTTAAGGAGGAGCTCAAGGCACGAAAACGAGTTCTTCGTAGGCTGGGGTAATGCATCCTCTGACACCCAAAATTTATTTGTCTTTGGTGTGTTTGCATCTCAGAAAATTGCAAAATGAACTTGCTTGTTACCGAATGTAGGGTGAACTAGGCAAAACAGCATTCTCATGTTTGCATGAATAGAAAGTGTCTGTTGTGTTGATCTTCATTTTCTTGTGTTTCATAAACCTTATTGTGGTGTCTCATTTATTTCAGATACATCACCAGTGAGGATGTAGTTGAAATAAAGGGCAAAGTCGCATGTGAGATCAGCTCAGCCGACGAACTGATATTGACCGAGCTTATGTTCAGTGGTACTTTGAAGGATGCTACTGTGGAGCAGATGGTGGCTCTGCTTTCTTGCTTTGTCTGGCAGGAGAAGCTTCAGGATGCGCCGAAGCCAAGGGAGGAGCTCGACCTACTCTTCTACCAGTTGCAAGAGACGGCACGAAGGGTCGCGAACCTCCAGCTTGAATGCAAGGTACTCAATAGTGCTAGTACCAGACGATCATACGGTATCACTTGTGCTGTTTTGATGCTTCAGAATTGCATCCCAATTGCTGAAACAAGTTTTTGTTATGATGACAGATCCAGATCGACGTGGAGAGTTTTGTGAACTCGTTCCGACCTGATGTGATGGAGGCTGTGTACTCGTGGGCAAGAGGATCCAAGTTCCATCAGATCATGGAGATGACACAGGTGTTTGAAGGCAGCCTGATCAGGGCCATCAGGCGGCTGGAGGAGGTCTTGCAGCAGCTGATCCTGGCGTCGCAGTCGATCGGTGAGACCCAGCTCGAGGCGAAGCTCGAGGAGGCGGTCGGTAAGATCAAGAGGGACATCGTGTTTGCCGCGTCCCTGTACTTGTAAACTATAGGTTGTTGACTGCTGGGCGCCATGCACGCATGCATTGCTGCCTTTTGTTCCTGTTCAGCGCCATCGACATGGAGATGCCCGTGCTGTTGCCTGGATTGCTTTAAAATCACGGAGCGTCGGCGTGTCGCCATGGCGGGGATAAAATTTTGTAGGTTTTAGAAGCAGTAAGTCTTGATTGAATTGATTAGAGTTTTGGTCCAAGGACTGAACATGTACCCTTTTCTAAATCCATGTACACAGAGACAGAGGATTGAACTAGAGATGTAACCTAGATCTGTGGAGAATGACGAGTGATAGAATTATTCTTTTGATAAATGAGAATCGGTTGAACGTGTTTTTTTCTTGGCCTGTCATGAGCCATCTGTTTTTTGTTGATAAATGAGAAAATACAACTAGTAGCAACAAGGTACACATTATGAGCCTTGATGCATTACCTAATCTGATGCTGAAGCACAGTAATAATGTGGAAATAGAAGCACCAGAACCAGAACGCGAAAGGAAAAAAACCCATAAAAGACCGCTGAAAACACACACACACACACAAAATAGCTGCGCTCTCGTCGCCTCGTCGCATTCCATCCCCACTTACTCTTCTCCATCCATCCCCGCCGCCAGCCGCCGAGCCATGGCGCCGGAGACGAGGAGGAGAGCGCAGGAGGCGCGCGAATCGGAGGCCGCGCTTCCGCCGCCGCCGCAGCGCCGTCGGCTCACGCGCGCCGGAAGCAGGGCCGACGCGCCGACCCCAGCCCGCTCCGGTAAGGCCACCGCCGCTGTCCATAAATCTTCTCAGTCCCACACATCACATCGCAGGAAATCACCGCCAAGTAGATTAACCGGATGCTCGTCGTAGCTGTGCACGGCAGTAACGGAGGCAGCAGTGCGCGCATTGGTGCCTAGGGTTTAGGGTTACAGGTAGGGGTGGCATTAGGTAGGTGGGGGCAGCAAGGGGATGAAATAAAAACGACAGTAAAAAATGTTCTTCACCTGCTTTTTTTAATTTGGTTCTTGAGCTAGACGAGGAAGGAATCCACTTCATATGTATGCTCTATATAATATACTCCCTCCGTTCCAAATTAGTTGACTTCCATTTCTATATCTATGTATACAAATGGAAGTCACCTAATTTGGAACGGAGGGAGTATATACATATGGCCCTCTGGTTTTGAGACGATTAACCACTATTCTTCACAAAATCCCCCCTTACTTACAATTAGATTGTCTAGTTTGTGATTAGGTCCGTCCAATCCAACTGCTTGAAGCTCTAGATAAAAATCTTCAAGTGAAGATGTGAGCATGACAAGTCTTCGTCGTAGCAGCCTACTGCTGAAACTACTACATGGAAGAGAACAGCCTTACATAGCCCAAACTCCAACTGATTGCTGCCTCTCCCACCCTGCAGAGATTTTTTTTTGGGTATGGTTAAGCTGGTGGATAATCCAAGAACAAATATTTAGTTCGGTTAGTTCCTACAAATTAGTTGCTACTTTTTCTTTAACGGACAAATTAGTTGCTACTTAATTGTTAGGTTAATCAGTTCCTACAAATTAGTTGCTACTTAATTGTTAGTTGCTACCTAGGTTAGTTCCTGGCAATTAGTTATAGGCTAATCAGTTCCTACAAATTAGTTGCTACTTAATTATTACTCCCTCCTTTCCATATGAACTGATGTTGAAACAGATGTATCTAACACTGAAATACGTCTAGATACATCCATTTCAATGACAGTTAACATGGAACGGAGGGGAGTAGTTGCTAGCTAGGCTAGTTGAGAAACAAGGGGAAAGAGGAAGAGGGAAGACAAAAGTTTTTGTTTTGCTTTTGCTGTACGTATCTTAATATAAGTTTTTGCAGATGGTTACTTGTACATAGCTAATTCTAGTTGGTTGCAGATATGAAATTGGGGAGGACGACCGAGGCATGCACATCGGAGCCCGCGCCACCGTCGCCGCCGTGCCCTCGGCTTACGCGAAGCGCAAGCCGGGCGGAGGCGCCGGCCAGTGGCTGCTTTGGTAAGTGCAAGACTCTAATGCCTCTGTAAATAAATCCTTTCAGTCCCACATCGCATTTACCGCCTCTGTAAATAAATCCTTTCAGTCCCACATCGCATTGGTGGTAGTAATCACCAAGTTGATTAACTGGAGACTGGTAGCTTTACAGTGATATGACCATGACAAGTCTTAGTTAGTAGCCTACTCCTCAAACTAGATGGATGGACAGCCGTGGATAGCCGAAAGCCCAACTGATTGCTGGCTCTACATATGCTGCGGCACCTGCAGAGCCTTTTTATATGGTTATAAGCCATAGATAACCCAAGAGAAAATATTTAGTTAGGTTAGTTCCTTGCAATTAGTTATATGTTAATCAGTTCCTACAAATTAATTGTCAGTTATTTTTTAGTAGTAGTTGCTAGCTAGGTTAGTTGAGAAAGACAAGAGAAGATAAAGAAGAGAGAAGAGAGAAGGAAGAAGAGGAAGAGGGAAGAGAAAAAAGCGAGAAGAGAAAAAAAGACAAGAGAAAAGAGAAAGAAGGGAGAAAAGTTTTTTGTTTGTTTCTGCTGTACATATCTTTATATAAGCTTCGGCAGATGGTTAGTTGTAGATATCTGATTCTAGTTAGTTGCAGATATGAAATACGAGCGGAGGACAAGGGCGGCAGCGGAGGCGTGCGCATCAGAGACCGTGCTGCCATCGCCGCAGCGCCTTGGGCTCACGCGCGGTGTTATCAGGAGGGAGGTGCCGGCCAGTGGCCGCTCCGGTAAGTGCAAGGCTACACTGCCGCTCTAAATCTTCTAAGTCCCGCATCGGTAGTAATCACCAAATAAATTAACTAGACTGTTAGCTGTTAATGGAGGCAGGTATGCGCATAGGTGTCTAGGGTTGATAATAATGTTCTTCTCCTACTTCAGTGTGACTTTTCAATTTGTTTTTCAAGCTAGGCTAGAAACCCAGTTCACATGTATGATTTATATCCCTCTGGTTTTGAGATGACCCAAGTGATTTACCGCTCTTTTCTGGAAAATCTCCTACAGTTAGATTTTCTAGTTTGTGATTAGATCCCACTGCTTGAAGCTGTAGATGGTTCTTCAAATAAAGGTATGGATGTGACAAGTCTTCTTAGTAGCCTATTGCTGAAACTAGTAGATGGAAGAGAACAACCTTATAGCATAATGTCCAACTGATTGATGGTTCTCCCAGCTGAGACACCTGCAGAGCTTCTTTATATGGTTAAGCCATAGACATCCCAACAGCAATAAAATCCCATGAAGGGGGATTTTTAATTCTACTCCCTCTGTAAAGAAATATAATAGCGCTTAGATCACTATTTTAGTAATCTAAGCGCTCTTATACTTCTTTACGGAGGGAGTAGTTCCTAGGTAATTTGTTCCTAGTGAATATTTAGTTAGGTTAGTAGAATTTTTTAGTAACTCTATATATTTTTAGTAATTCTATACCATTTTTATATGTAGTTACAATCTCTGTAGCTTACTTCGTTTATCTGAAAATTTACAGATATGTCTGGAAACGACCCCGCCACAGCCTCTTCTTCGCAGAGGACAAACATGGACAGCGTATTGGCCACATACACGGATGCGCAGGAGGACTGTACTTCCACTGGTCATGATGAGTCCGGCGCCGCCACAAATCCTGAAGACGCCACCGATCGCGACGAAGGGACCGGCCAAGGGGATAAGGCCGCTAGACAACCCAAAAGGCAAAGGCGCCGAAACAAGCTTGGCACCAGTACGATTGTTATCAACCGAGTGTCTGAGGCGGGTCTACCTGTTAGTCCCAAGAAGGCCAAACAAGGTTACAGGAATGCCCTAGGCTGCATCCTTCGTGAAACTGTGAGCATTAATGAAACCAATCTCAGGTCGAAAGTCAACGAGAATTTGCGAGCACTCCTCATATCGAAGCTGCACACTCAATACAAGTTCCCGGACGAGTCCCTAGACGAGACCACTCCAGTAAATAACAGAGCCTTGTGCAAGTGGTCCAAGCTTTTGAGTAGTTGGAAATCGATGGCCAAAAAGGAACACCTTAAGAAAGATTATGAAACTGAGATAAAAAAGATTTGGCCTTCAGTTTCTGAGGAGGACTGGAACCTGTTCAAGCAGCATTGTGAGACCCCTGAAGTCAAGGAGATGGAAAAATGGGGGAAGGATATGCGGGCAAGGAACATTCGTAAACACAACCTCGGAAGCCGTGGTTACCCAGGGAAGTTACCGAAGTGGGACAAGCAGGACGCAGAGCTTGCTGTGAGTCCCTCCTCCATCCATCCCCACCGCTTGTCGCCAAACCGCGGACCGGCCATGGCACCAGAGACGAGGAGGAGGACGAGGGAGGTGCGCGCGTCGGAGTCTGCGCTTCCATCGCCATCGCCGCAGCGCCATCGACTCACACGCACCGGAAGCCGAGTGGAGGCGCCGACCGGTGGCCGCTCCGGTAAGCGCAAGCCTCCACTGACACCGTAAATCTGTAAAGTCCCATATCATTAGAAATCGCCAAGTAGATTAAACAGAGACTTGTAGCTGTATACTAATGGAGGCAGGTGTACCCATATGTGTATAGGGTTACAGGTAGGGCTGGAATAGGTGGGGAGCAAGGTTATACAATTGATAGTAATATTCTTCTCCTGCTTCATCGATACTACATATTTTTTTAGGTAGACTGGGAATCCACTTCATATGTAGTATGATGTATATCCTTCTGGTCTTAAGATGACCCATGTGATATACTGCTCTTTTCCAGAAAATCTCTTACTTACAATTAGATTGTCTAGTTTGTGATTAGGTCCCAATGCTTGAAGCTGTAGATGGTTCTTCAAATTAAGATATGAACATGACAAGTCTTACTTAGTAGCCTACTGCTGAAACTAGATGGATGAACAGCCTTACATAGCTGAAAGCCCAACTGATTGCTGGCTCTCCCACCTGAGACACCGACAGAGAATTTTTGTATGGTTAAGCTATGGATAACCCAAGAGCAAATATTTAGTTCTAGTCCCTGGCAATTAGTTAAACGTTAATCTGTTCCTGCAAATTAGTTGCTAGTTAATTCTTACTTGCTAGCTAGGTTAGTTGAGAAAGAAACGAGAAGAGAAAGTAGAAGAGGAAGAGGACGATGGAAGATAAAACTTTTTGTTTTGTTTTTGCTGTATGTATCCTAATATAAGTTTTGGCAGATGGTTAGTTGTAGATAGCTAATTCTAGTTGGTTGCAGATATGAAATTGGAGAGCAGGACGAGGGTGACGGAGGCATACCCATCGGAGACCGCGCCACCGCCATCGCCGCCGCGCCCTCGGCTCACGCGTGCCGCAAGCCGGGCGGAGGTGCCGTCCAGTGGCCGCTTCGGTAAGTGCAAGACTCTACTGCCGCTGTAAATCTTCTCAGTCCCACATCACATCGGTAGTAGTAAAATTAGTAATCACCAAATTGATTAACTAGAGACTGGTAGATGCGCAGTGATATGAACATGACAAGTCTTAGTTAGTAGCCTACTGCTCAAACAAAATGGATGGACAGCTGTAGATAGCCGAAGGCCCAACTGATTGCTGGCTCTCCATATGCCGCGACACCTGCGGAGCCTTTTTATTGGTTATAAGCCATAGATAACCCAAGAGCAATTATTTAGTTAGGTCAGTTCCTTGCAATTAGGGTTAATCAGTTCCTATAAATTAATTGCCAATTAATTGTTAGTACAGTAGTTGCTAGCTAGGTTAGTTGAGAAAGAGAAGAGAAGAGAAAGAAGTGAGAAGGAAGAAGAGAAAAAAAAACGAGAAGAGAAAAAAGACAAGGGAAAAGAGAAAGGGAGAAATTTTTTTGTTTTGTTTTTTTATGTACAACATTAGTATAAGTTTTGGCAGATGGTTAGTTGTAGATATCTGATTCTAGTTAGTTGCAGATATGGAATTGGAGAAGATGACAAGGGCGGCAGAGGCGTGTGCATCAGAGACCGTGCTGCCGTCGCTGCAGCGCCTTCGGCTCACACACGGTGGAATCAGGGGGGAGGCGCCGGCCAGTGTCCGCTCCGGTAAGTGCAAGGTTGCACTGCCGATCTAAATCTTATCAGTCCCACATCGGCAGTAATCACCAAATAGATTAACTAGAGACTGGTAGCTGTACAGTAATGGAGGCATGTATGGACATAGGTGTCTTGGGTTGATAATAATGTTCTTCTCCTACTTCAGTGTGACTTTTCAATTAGTTTAGCTAGAAACCCAGTTCACATGTATGATTTATATCCCTCTGGTTTTGAGATGACCCAAGTGATTTACCACTCTTTTCTGGAAAATCTCGTACAGTTAGATTTTCTAGTTTGTGATTAGGTCCCGCTGCTTGAAGCTGTAGATGGTTCTTCAAATAAAGATATGGATGTGGCAAGTCTTCTTAGTAGCCTACTGCTGAAACTAGTAGATGGAAGAGAACAACCTTATAGCCCAAAGTCCAACTGGTTGGTGTTTCTCCCAGCTGCGACACCTAAAGAGCTTCTTTATATGGTTAAGCTATAGACAACCCAACAGCAATAAATCCCATAAAATGGGATTTTTAATTCTTGTTCCTAGGTAAATTGTTCCTAGCAAACATTTAGTTCCTAGAATTTTTTAGTAACTCCATAAGTTTTTTAGATATTTTTTAATTCTATACGATTTTTATATGTAGTTACAATCTGTGTAGCTTATTTCGTTTATCTGAAAATTTATAGATATGTCTGGAAACGACCCCGCCACAGCATCTTCTTCGCAGAGGACAAACACGGATAACTCATGGGCCACGTACACAGATGCGCAGGAGGACTACACTTCCACTGGTCATGGTGAGTCCGGCACCGTCACAAATCCTGACGACGCCACCGATCGCGACGAAGGGACCAGCCAAAGAGACCAGGCCGCTGGACAACCCAAAAGGCAACGCAAGCCTAGGCGCCCAAACAAGCTTGGCACCAGTAGGATTGTTATCAACCGAGTGTCTGAGGCGGGTCTACCTGTTAGTCCCAAGAAGGCCGAACAAGGTTACAGTAATGCCCTAGGCTGCATCCTTCGTGAAACCGTGAGCATTAATGAAACCAATCTCAGGTCGAAAGCCAACGAGAATTTGCGAGCACTACTCATATCGAAGCTGCATACACAATACAAGTTCCCGGACGAGTCCCTAGACGAGGTCACTACGGTAAATAACAGAGCCCTCCGCAAGTGGTCCAGGCTTTTGAGTAGTTGGAAATCCCTGGCCAAAAACAACCTTCAGAAAGATTACGAAACCGAGATAAAAAAGATGTGGCCTTCGATTTCCGAGGAGGACTGGAACCTGTTCAAGCAGCATTGTGAGACCCCTGAATTCAAGGAGAAGGAAAAATGGGGGAAGGATATGCGGGCAAGGAACATTGGTAACCACAACCTTGGAAGCCGTGGTTACCTAGGGAAGATACCGAAGTGGGAGAAGCAGGATGCAGAGCTTGCTGCGGCGGGCATACCAAACCCCTTTAAGGAATTCAAAAACCCGCGTGAAAACTATTACATCAGAAGCCGGTCCAAATATGATGAAGAGACTAAGACATGGGTCTTGGACGAGAAAACGGCGAAAGTCAAGGAACTCTTGGTAATTAATTAACCCTCTAATTTTTTTGTTACCCTAATTAAGTAGATTTCTTTCCAAGTAGTCACATTTCTAAATGGTCACATCCCTATTGCAGAGGCAGTATCATGTGGAATCTCAAAGCTCCCAGGAACTGGAGTCCTCAGCAAGGTGGGATGACCCTTTGAACAGGTCAATCAACGTGGTCCTCGGCAAGGACCCGAAAACGAGGCCGTCTTTTGGTCGTGTGAACGGCGCTGGGCTTGAAAAATGGGGCACCCATTATCCTGAAGACCGCGAGCTTGCAAGGCAGAGAAGGAGAGCCAGCCGGGCTACCAAATTGGCTGAAATGAGAGAAGAACTTAGAGAAGAAATGAGAGAAGAAGTCGAGGTGAAAGCCAAAGCCATGGCGAAAGCCCAAGTCATGGAAATGTGGCCGGAGTTAATTGAGGTCGTCAAGCTCAGTTTAGCATCGGGGCAAACAGCAGGAGCAGCACCACCTGCTCCCACGTTGGCGCCGACCAATGTCATTTTGGAGAAAGAACCACGGCCTGATGCACCTCATAGCAGTCCGTGACACCGAGACCTAAAGGTAAGCTTTGCCGGCTCGACAAATACATTCTTCCATGCTTTCATTGCTAGGTTCTCTAACATTGCTGGTGCATACATATTTTGCAGCAAGACACTCCCTGCACTCTCCTCACCATGGTGAAGGGCCAAATGGAGCGGGTTTTATATATCTTCAGCCTAATGGTTATTCATGTAGAGATGTTTGGATTTTCATGTGCTGCATACTTTGTGTGGAATACTGCTATGTTCCATTGGCTGCTAGGGCTCAATGTTCTATTTGGGTTCATCTTTTGTTAAGAGAAACCATGGCTCCGAGTTTGTACCTTCCTTTGAATAAACTGAATTTCGGACATGCACTTCTATCAAGAATCCCTTTATGCATACATCTAGCAAGATCTGGTAATTGTTGATAGGAACTTGCTTGTTTGTTTTTTACTGCGCAATATTAATCCCTTCTTTTTGACGGTGCAATTTTTCTTATTTCCCATTTCTGTTTACTTCACAATCTCTTCAGTTTTGTGACTTGACATGATTGTATTTTCTGGTGGCTCTGTTATAATTTGCATTTCGGTTTGCTACATTAAGCAGTTCATACTAGTTGTGGAGTAGATATCAAAGAATTTTTGAAAGTAGTCATAGTAAAATTAGAGTAAAATGGAATGCAAATTATGCACCTGCGTATCTAACAAAACTCCACTAGCACACATACTATTTACTAGCTAATTTTGTGAATTTCTTGTAGAAGTTTTTTATTTTTTATTTTTGAGCATGCGTTTCTTTGAGGTTGGCTGGGTGTTCTTGCTGCATATGGCCACTTAATAGCATGATTTAGCTTCCATACTGAGTGCTTCGCTCGGATATCAGATTCAAATTAGATGAAACTGTTTCTGTTGTTGCTTGCCATGATTTCTCTGTTTGTGGAACTGTTTTACAGTGTTAAAGCAGTAAAAAAACGTAGAAAGTTTCAAATAATTTTCCAAATCATGAACTCGGTGAGTTTTAACCTTATTTCACCACGATAGTTATTTCGTGTCCGAAGGAATAGTAATACATAAGACCATGCAGCATATAGCAAAGAATATCTCTTGCTGGGTGGCTTGGCTTTCTGTATTAATAATGTAGGACTCCCTGCTTTGGGCCCTTGCACTGGGGGCTGTTGTCAAATTTCTGTTTCCATCTAATCTATGAAATCGGAGAAAAGAGCTCCTCAATGCGGAAAACTTTGACTGTCCCTGGCAAAACTTTGGCTCCAGCAGCTGTTGTGTTTTCACTTTTCAGTAGTGGCTACAATGATGAGCACATGAAAGACATATACAGAGATGATACAAATGTCTCCCCAGCATAAACAAAAGAGCTTCCAACTCTGCAATAAGACTGATAAACTATTAGAATTATTAATACTTCTTTGATAATTAAAGTTTCTTTTATTTTTCATCCTCGCAAAGGAGCTTGAAAAAACATTTATTTATTACTGATGAAAGTCTTATAAGTTTTCATCTCTTTCAGCATAATAAGTTTTGTTCAGCTCATCCTGGATGAACCTCCTCGCCTTTGGATCATTGCGCAACCCTGCAAAAGTTCTCAATTCTCAGAGACCCAAACCTGAATCTCTTGGTAAGTTAAATATAATCAAAACTATATGTTTGTCCAAGCACTTCCAATTATCTTCACTTATACAGTATCATATAAGACTGAGAAATGCAAGGAAAAGGATGCACCTCTAGTAAAACAAGTGGTGCTGTTCACTTGCATAACGTGCACGTCGGTCAAATTCATTGACTGGGGCCTTGGAGTGTGTGTGGGAATTCTCCATTAATTCCTGACGTGAACTTGGCCAAAAACCTGTGTATATGCTTGCTCACTGGGTTGCCATCAGCACTAAAATTGGACTCACTGTGTACATGAAGTCAGTCAGAAACATGGACTAAAATTGCTTACAATTGCCTGTTCGCAGCAGCACAGAGACAGACGGATCCATCGTCTTCCCTTGCCATGCTTACCACCACCGCCGAGCTCCTGTTCATATGCGTCTTAGCTGCCGCGAGCTTCCTGGCCTCCGATGCACTTCAGCTCGGGCAGGCCGGCGGTTTGGCCGGCGCAAGCTGCATACCATGGGAGAGGGACGCCCTGCTGTCCTTCAAGCGCGGCATCACCAGCGACCCCATGGGCGTCCTTGACTCTTGGCGCAAGAAAGACTGCTGTGAGTGGAGGGGCGTCAAGTGCAGCAACCGGACCGGCCATGTACTTAGGCTTCAGCTTCGTAATCTGCATGTGGACCTCCATGGGTACCTGATAGACAACACAGCTTTGATTGGCCAGATAAGTAATTCTTTGCTCTCAATGGGTCATCTACTGCACCTTGATCTTAGCATGAATTCCCTCGAGGGTCCAAGTGGCCGCATGCCGGAGTTATTGGGCTCTTTGACGAGATTGAGATATCTCAACCTCTCCGGCATACCATTTTCTGGCAGAGTGCCCCCTCAGCTCGGCAACCTATCAAACTTACAGCATCTTGACCTCTCATGCAATTTTTGCGGAGGAAGTATGTACTCAAATGACATTTCATGGGTAGTCGCATCCCTAATTTGCGGTCTCTTGATATGAACAGGGTAAACCTCAGCAGAATAGTTGATTGGCCTTATGTTGTCAACATGATTCCATCTTTGAAGGCCATCAATCTTCGGTCTTGCTCTCTTTCAACCGCAAATCATTCACTCCCACATATTAACCTTACCAAACTCGAGATCCTTGATCTCTCCGGCAACATCTTTGCCCAACAAATGGCAAGGGGTTGGTTTTGGAATTTGACAGGCCTCCAACATCTCTACCTTGCCGGAACTCAACTATACGGCCCAGCTCCTGATGCACTGGCACACATGACGTCCCTGCAAGTCCTTGATTTGTCAGATAATATTAACATGGGGAGGATGACTGTAAGCTTAAAAGATCTATGTAGTCTGAGAAGCCTGGACCTTTTTTTTTGTAAAATTGATGGAAATATAAAGGATATTATAGGGAGGTTGCCTCAGTGTCCCTTGAACAAACTGCAGGAGTTGCATTTAGGCTACAACAATATTACCGGAATCATGCCGGAACAGACACCACACTTGACCAGCGTAGCCGTTCTTGACATCTCTCAGAACAACATAGCTGGAGGCATACCACGATGGGTGGGGCTTCTCTCTAGATTAAGCACACTTGATCTCTCCTCCAACAATCTCAGTGGACCTGTGCCATCTGAGATCGGTATGCTCGGAAATTTGACCAGTATGGATCTTAGAGGCAACAACTTGACTGGTGACTTCACTGAAGAACATTTTGCAAGTCTAACAAGGTTAAAGAGTCTGCTATTAAGTGGGAATTCCTTGCGGATTAAAGTTGGTCCCGATTGGATACCACCCTTCAGTTTAGAAGACACAAGTCTTGGCTCTTGCCAAATAGGCCCTTCCTTTCCTGCATGGCTTCAGTTCTAAGTGGACATTGGCTGGATGGCATATCCTTCACAGGTATCGTTGATAGGCTTCCTGATTGGTTCAGCACCACATTTGGAAAGGTAACATATCTGGGCATCTCCAACAATGAAGAGGACTGGAACCTGTTCAAGCAGCATTGTGAGACCCCTGAATTCAAGGAGAAGGAAAAATGGGGGAAGGATATGCGGGCAAGGAACATTGGTAACCACAACCTCGGAAGCCGTGGTTACCTTACCTAGGGAAGATACCGAAGTGGGAGAAGCAGGATGCAGAGCTTGATGCGGCGGGCATACCAAACCCCCTCAAGGAATTCAAAAACCCGCGTGAAAAATATTACATCAGAAGCCGATCTAAATATGATGAAGAGGCTAAGACATGGGTCTTGGACTAGAAAATGGCGAAAGTCAAGGAACTCTTGGTAATTAATTAGAGAAATTAGGCTTTCGCCCCCCCTTTATAGATACAAGAATCGAACTAAGGTACACGGCCGAACGATACAAGGTGATGAGGTAACCCTCTTACAAAGCCGATCCTGATATAAGTGGTGCACCTACGCGACCAGCAGAAGGCATCGGCAGAACTACACACAACCAGACGCTACATCCTAACACACCTAGGCTTCACAGCAACGCCCTCAAGAGGGAAGACGGCGCAGAGCGTCGCCGCTGCCGAGTCCAGGGGACAGAGGTCTTCACCCGAAGCCTTGACACGAGGAGAAGAGCCACGACAACGTCTTTAGGAAGAGAGCGGCACCCACGGGTGTCTCCGCCGCCGGTGCCAAGACACAGAGCTTTCACTCGGCACCTCACCTGTGCCTCCGATGCCGCCAGGAAGATCGCGACGAGGTCTAGTTCCCAGATCCGGATCGGGGCGTCGCCCCTACTAGAGAGGGAGTGCCCGAGCTACCCAACGCTCCGACACCCGTTGCCCACACAACCGGGAGGAGCCACCACCACCACCATGGTGCCTGCCGGAAAGCAACCATGTGGTCCACCATCCAGGGCCGCCGCCCCGGCATCCCTGCCCCAGACACCGCCATCCTCCACCTCACGACACCTCAACCTCAGTCGGATGAGTAGACCTCAGCTGTCCACTCAGTGCCCCGCATCAGTCCCCGGATCTGGGTGGACCCTCCACAGGAAGAGGTGTCGATGCCTACATCCCCATCAAGCCCTCCTAGAGCTAGGGGACACGATCCTAGGCCTACCGACGGCCGCCGTCAAGCCCGCCTGGAGCTCGCCCGACGCCAAATCTGAGGTGAAGGCGCCGATCAATAGGTCAGACAACATTGTCAGGCCACCGCCACCGCACACTAACCCCGTGACGGCCCGTCCACGGAGGCACCCCAGGCCAAGGCCAGCCACTCCTACCCGGGGAATGACCCTGATCTGCCCCGGGCCCAAATTCGGCCCGCCCAAGCACAAACCCTAGGACCAGGCACCCGGCCTAGTCCAGGGAGAAGGAGGCTACCGCAACCACCCCGCGCTGCCAGTCGGACCACAGCCGCCGCGTCGCCGCAGCCAGCACCAGCCCGCACCACAACCCCCGTCTTCGAACCGTGCCACCGAAGCCCGCGTCCTCTGCCGGCCAGATCTGGCCGTCGCAGCGCAAACACGCACCACCACAGAAGCCACCCTCGGCCCGTGCCGCCTCGCAGGTTGGTCCGGAAAGACTGCTATCGACAGGCCGTCCAGACCCATCGCTGCGCCGCCGGGCACGCACCACCACCCACCGCCAGAAAGGGCCCAGCCCGAGCCGCCCGGGAAGCACCACCGCCGCCCCGGGCGTCGCCACTTGGGCCAGCCGCTGCCAAGCCGCGCCGCCAGGCCCCGCCGGGCAGCTCACCGCCGCCGACACTAGATCTGGCCGCGCCAAATCGGCGCCAGAGCCGGGCGCATCCTGGGGCCTCTGCAGCCCACCGCCCCCGCCATAGGGTGAGCCGCCGGCGCCAACCCCGGTTGGATCTGGCCAGGGAACCCCACGCGAACCACTAGAGAAACCGCGGCAGCCGCCGCCTACCGTCGAGGCCGAGAACCGCCGCCACGCCGCCATGAGGTCGCGCCTCCGCCGCTCCGAGCACCCCACGTCGAGCCGCCGAGCCCCGCCGCATCACGATGTCCTCGCGCTCCGGCAATCCCCCGTCAGCCGCCGTTGCGCCGAGGAGGAAGAAAACTCCCCGCCGCCACCAACGCCGGCCAGGCTTTGCCCGGCGTCGCCTCGGGGTGGCGGCGGGGGAGGGAGGCCGAGATGGGGAAGGCTGGAGGCGCCGGCTAGGGTTGCTTTGGGAGTTCTGAACAAAAGTAATGTAAATCCATGTGCCAGCCAAACAAGACTTTTGGAATTGCAAATTCATTTCAACCAAATGAAATCATGTGAATACATTCATTTCAGCCAAATTAAATGAAACGAGAGTTGCCAAATGAGCTGCAAGTGTAAAATTCTGCTGATAAGTTTTGCAAAAAGACTGAAATGGACTCTTCAGTTAGCTGCTGCACTAAAATTCTGTTGATAAGTTGTGCAAAAATACTGAAATGGTCTCTTCAGTTGGTGCCTGCTGCACGTGGAGCTGATGGGTGGGTGTCATCTGTTGCACGTTTTTCTGCCGGCGCCCTTGTCGCTTGCCGTATCTCTTCCTGTGAAGCGCCTCCTTGGTTCTTGTTCCAGTTCCCACTTTGGTCGTCTGCTTCACCTATTTCAGTCACATATCAACAAAGTATCAGTAACTTTCATTGTATTATGATAGTATGGATGAAAAAGAAAAAATTGTATTGAAGTTTGTACCACGCGCCCTGTAACAGTAGATGAACCTGTACACCAGTGGCGGAGCATGAACAAAATATTAAGGGGGGGGGGGCAAATGAGTGTATGACATAAAAAAACTAGAATGATTAGAGAGGCCGAAGGATTAGTAGAGTGATTAGAGAAAAAAACAAGCCTATATAGTAATATATTTTTTAGGAAGGTGGGGGGGGGGGGAAGAATTGTCCCCACTGCCCTCCGCCACTGCTATACACGACGTAGGCTAGAGTAACAGCCCCAATCAAACCTCCAACAATGCACGCTATTATGACAGTGTGTCCTAAACGATGGCTTGGAGTTGGAGAAGGAGGCATGGGCGGGGGGATAGAACAACTGGTGGTGGTGGAGGGGGAGATATCGGGCCACACGTATCCACGGCCACCATTTTTTCACCCCCACAGAGATTGTACAGGAATAGGATGTGCGACCTTCCAAGGTGAGCGCTCCTTATGACCTCAGCCTCCTCGGACACATTACAAATGCAACTCTGATCCACCACGCTGGACACCACTCTGCAACAAGTTTTGTTTGGTGTGTTGCCAGTGTCATCGTAGTTAGCGACGAGGCGACGAGCGAAGTCTATAGAGTCGCAGTGCCGGTATCCTAGAAACAACCATGTAATAACAGTTAATTAAGTGAATTTTCTTGCTTCATGCGTAGGTACGTTTGTGCCAAGAAAATACACGAGTACGTACCTTGGCTCTCATGGATGAGAATTGAAGTGGAGTGCTGAGCCGGCGGGGTCGGGGACGGGGACAGCTTCTCGGCTTCATCTGCAAAACAGATTGTTATGTATCCACATGATTATAAAAGGAGGATAAAAAAAGCAGCAACAAACAGAAGTAGATACAAAAACAAATAGTCCCATCACAACTTCAGATAGAGGACCATGACTAGGAGCGTTGTGATGCCTCTCAAAGTACTCCAAACACGACATGGTCCGTCCAAGACAACAGACAACACAATCCCCATCCCATCCCATCCCGTCCCACAACACGTGGCCAAGAAAGAAAACGGGAGAAGAATAACTCAACTGATGGATGGACCAACAAACAAAAACTCTGAGATGCGAGCAAACCAGGAATCAGAGGTACGCCGTTAACAAGAAAAGAAGCACTGGGTTAACAAGATCAAGGAAAACCCTGCAACTGGAAGGCCAGACATCCAAAAGAAAACTAAGCATATTAAGCCAAAAGAAAAAAGGAAAAAGATACGCAGCGGCGTGCGCATGCTGACCAACTCGTGCGACGGTTCGGACTGAAATCGTACGCGTATTCACTAATCAACACTATTAGTTTTTATTTAGCAGCGGATGCATGCATGTAGTGTACAAACAACAACAGGAGAGCAACACATGTACATCGTTTTTTTACTTTTGTGGCAAAGGACATGCTAAACTGGTACGGTACATCCCATAGGTTATAGTAGTACAAGTAGTATTATTAGTACTAGAGATAAACACTATGCTTTTAACAAAGGTCCTACCAAGCATGTGTTTTGTTCCAAATTGTTTTTGGCACACAAGTACGTGTGTTTGGACAACTAAAAACTTCGTGAAGAAAATATTTGGCAACTAAAGCCTCTACAGAAAAAATGTGGCAACTAAAAACCCAGATAAAAACATATCTAACTACTAAAAGCATTCTATAATTTAGAAATGAGTATAATTAATATGGGAAGTAAGTATTTGAAAATCTGACAACCGACTATTTTTAAATATGGCAACTAAATCATGTTAATTTTTTGTGAAAAAAATTCTTTTTATATTTGACAAGTAAGTACAAAAAATATCTGACAACCGACTATTTTAAAATACGGCAACTAAAGCATGTTAATTTTTTGTGAAATAATTTATTTTTATATCTAACAATTAAGTACAAAACAAAACTGACAATTAAGTGATTGTAATATAACAAGTAAGCACATATTAAACTTTTTGAAAAATTAAGCATCCATACAAAAATACTTTTGAAAATAGTAAAACTGATGTTGTTTCGTTATGTGCGAACCGTAGTAAAGCACCTATTATATTAACTAGTAGTAGTACGAGTACTAATACTAGTACTTTCCTTAGCATGTGGGGCCGCTGCAGCTTTATGCATGCAGCCAACGGCGAGTCTAATGGGCAGGCTTCAACAGGTTTGAGCCTGCCCTCGAAAAAAATGAATTTTTTAGTACTAGTAGTATACTCATTGCCTGACCCAGTTTTACCCTTATCCTCTCACCACACGGCTCACGCACGCTTCTCTCTTCTCTGGCTCGCACACCTCGCCGCCGCCCTAGAACGGCAGCGCCGGCCGCAGCGGCAAGCTCCTCCTGTCTTCCTCGACCTCGACTCGCCGTACACCTCCACGGCAGCACGCCGGCAAGCCCCCTTTGCGCATCCCTCTGTAGGAGATATGCCCTAGAGGCAATAATAAATGTTATTATTTATTCCCATGTTCCTAATTATGTTTATATTCCATGCTATAACTGCTATGGTTCTCGAGTCTGCAATAACCACGAGGCTCGGAGGAAGACTCATATGCACGTGTGGAATAATAAACGGATAAAAAATATATATTCCTAGTCTCGCCTCTAAGACTAGCTCAAGTGTTGCATGATGGTTCTGTTTTCCTGATCATGGGCATGACTATGCCGGCAATTTTGAGGGCACAATGTTAGAAGAACATTTGTGTTGAATCGACCCGAATTGATGTTATGCTATGAGATACATTCGTCACAAGTTAATGGTTAATAACACAGAGAAAGTTGTGCGTTTGCATAATTCCTTAGACCATGAGAGTATCGAGTTCCTTCGTACTTGCTTCGTGAACTTTGGGGTTTTGTTAAACGTCATCTGTAAAAGGGTGGCTATTACGGCAGCTTGCGGGTTCACGGAAAAGTATGACAAGGAACTAGGTAGCTCGAGATTGGGATTTGCTCCTCCGTCGTTGGAGAGATATTCTTAGGGCCCTCTCGGTGTTACGGTATCCACCATCGTCTGGCCAGACACAGTGTGATTTGATCACAGGGATGCCGGAACGCGGGAACGAGAAAAGAGAACAATACCAGGAACGAGGTAACTGGCATAGTGGACAAGTTGTTGATTCACGGGGATGCCAATAAGTCTCACCTCGGGTATTTGTAATATATCGCGAAGCAACAGAAATAGCACACAGCAACTAAAGGTTCACTCGAATAATTCTTCGTATGGGTATAGGGATCAATATGGATGTCCTCGGTTCCGCTATTGATCATTGATCGGAAAGTGTTCCGGTCATGTCTATACTTCATCGAACCTACAGGGTCACACGCTTAAGGGTCATCTATCTGTTGAATACTAGACAGGGAGTCTGAGATAAAGTCACCGGAAAGGTTTCGGAGACGGCGGAAAAGTTCCGAGAGAGAAAACCGAAAAGTTGTTTCGGGGTAAACCACTAAGCCGAAAAGGTTTCGGAGAGCACCTGGTAATTTTGGAGAGTGCCAGAATTGTTCTGGTAACTTCTGGAATTTTTCTGGAGAAAAGATTAAAATATTTTTTTCGGAAATATTTCGGAGCTGCCGGAAATGTTCCGGAGCTGCCGGAAATGCTTAGGTTGCTTTTCGCAGATGAAAATCACTAATCCGGAATTGTTTCGGAATACGCCCAAAATCATTTTAGTGGGTGTTGGAATTATTCTAAGACCCACAGAAATATTTTCGGAATTTTCGGACGCGAAAAAGTGGTGTCATGAATAGTAAAAAGTACTACTTGAGATATTTTTGGAAAGCCTTCTAGAAGGACTTGGGAGCCAAGAAAGCCCCCTTGGGTTTCCTATAAATAGAGGTGTGAGGGCAGCCCCATATCCTTGATCCAAGCTCTCACTTGAGTTCTCAACACATGCCATGCAATTATCTGGCTTCTTCTCTCCCTCACACGAAATAGTTTCGTAGAGCCGAAAGGCTGTCTGGGTTCCGGCAGGAACTAGTTCTGGACGGCGAAGCCCTGCCGGATAGATGACACCGTATGTGTGCAACCCCGTAGAGAGGTCGTAGTTTCGATCTTTTGCCCGAGGGGCTGTTCGAGGGTCCTCCCGAAGGGCTGTCCAAATTATCGTTCGAGTTTCAAGGGTCCTCCCGAAGGGCTGTCCGAGTTACCGATCGAGTTTCGAGGGGCCTCCCGAAGGGCTGTCCGTGACATCGTCCGAGGGACTGTCCGACCGCCTCCCTGAGCGCTGTCCGAGGAGCAGACGAGGGAATACATTCTCGCGGTTGGGAGGTTGTAAATCCTAGCTGCGGGGATCTGCACCGACGATCTACATCGACTCTACTTCCGCTGCGCTACGAGTCGGTAACGATCAGATCAAAAACCTTGTATGCAGTCTCCATAGTGGTCCTGGGCTGTTCGTAGTGCGGATTTTTTTTTGTTTTCTGCCGCGTTCCCCTACACCCTCCTCCACGGTTCCACACCGCGCTCACGGTGGCAGCATGCAGCTGCAGAACAGCAGAAGTCGTCGCAGTTCGCAGCCCAGCAGCCGCCATCACATCCTTGACTGGAGCCTGAAGAAGAGGAAGAACCGGCCAATCTTACCCACCTACGACTGCGAGGAGGTCGGGATCCATCTGCCAATCCGCCATCTACTGTTTGAGGGCAAGGTTTGATTTAGCATTTTTTTTGCTTCGATTGTTTTGTCTAATTAGTCAATTGCGAAATTTCAGTGTATTTGTGGTATACTAGTTCATGACCTATTAATTGATTTAGTGTTAATTACAATTTGTTTGCAGATTTGAAAATGAAGAGAAAGACTATGAATATTCATAGTTTTTATGCAAGTAGTTCATTCTCCTGCCCAAAGGGATGCTTCTCCCTCTGCTGATGTCGAAACTGAACTTGATCCAACAAATCTGACTGCAAATCCCCTTCCCTTAATTTTTCTGAGCACAATCCCTCTTCATGAACACCAAAATATTGAGAGCAATGATACCACATTTGATGAGATTATAAATAAACCAAGGCAACTTATACGAGAATTTCATCCAAGTCAAATTATTCCCGATCCAGGACTTAGAATACCAATAGAAGATTATGCTCCTGAAATTAGAAGTGATGTGAGAAGGGCTCATTTGTTGAATGGAGGAAACAAAGCTATTGGGCATAAGTTTGAAAAGACAAAGGATGGTAAAATATGGAGATCTTTTCAACCCACATGGTTTGACAAGTTTGATTAGTTGGAATATAGTGTGGACAAGAAAGCTGCCTTTTGCTTCCATTGCTTTATTTTCAAGAAACCATCACAGCCCATTAGATTTGGAAATGATGTTTTTACAAAAGATGGTTATACTCGTTGGAAAACAACCCTAGGTAATTTTGAAAAACCCTAGGTAATTTTGAAAAACTTGTTGGTGGTCAATCTAGTTACCACAACTTTGCTAGGGGTGATTGCGATGATTTCAACAATCAACAGGCAAGTGTGGCTACCAAATTCCGCGCCTATAGTAAGGAGGTTGAGATAGCCTACAAAATTCGATTAACTGCATCATTGGATTGTGCAAGATATCTCATAGCACAAGAGGAAGCTTTTCGTGGCCATGATGAATCCTCTACTTCCATTAACAAGGGCAATTTCAGAGAGTTGTTGGACTGGTATAAGGACAAGAAGGAAGATGTGAAAGAGGCATTTGATAACGGGGCAGGAAATGCACAAATGGTTTGTTCAGACATCCAAAAAGATCTTGCTGCATGTTGTGCAATGGATGTAACCAAAGTTATTAAGAGTGACATTGGAGACAAAAATTTCTCAATCCTTATAGATGAGACTAGAGGTTGCTACATTAAAAGAGCAAATGGTGGTGATTGTGAGGTATGCATTGCATTTTTAGTGTTCTTTATAGTGTACTGATATGTTTGATAATTTTATTACTTGATGCATGTAGAAGAGAAGACCCCAAAATGATAAAATATATATAATATAATTACTATGCTAGTATCCATTACACACACTAAAATATTAATATTAACTCTATTGAAATTAATGCATGGATTACATTTTGGTTAAAAAACACACAAATTTGACCATGATTTTTCACCTATAATATTTCTAAATTAATATCAATATATATATGAACAAACATATTTGAGAAAAATATATATGTTATAAAGCCATTTACACATCTCAATTAATACACTTCAAAAGTATTTACATGTTTAATTATGGGCAATATATTACTGTTTTATAAAGTGACAGAGAACTTCTATAGATAATGATGATAGGAAGCACATTTTCATAAGTTCATATCAAATAATAAAATTTACATATGAAACAGATTAGAATGCACACACTTTATATTTGTTGCTAATTACTCTAAGAATTGTTGTCTCAATACAAAGTATAAAGTATGCACACTTCTGTGAAAATTTATCTGTTCCATAAAAAAGATTGAAAAATGAAATCATTGCCTCCGGTTATATTATAAAACTTTGTATTATATGCTTACTTAATCATATACTAGAAACCGCTATTGTGATATTTATTGGATCGTGTTTTTTTGCAGATCTTTACCATAAAAGGTACTCCGTCCATTCCTGAATATAATGTGTATTATTCCCATCAAAAAATAAATTTATTTAACTTTGATCAGATTTATAGATAAATATATCGATATAAATTATACCAAAATGTTATCATCACATTCATCTTAAAACATATTTGAATATTGTATTTATTAGATATCATAGATGTGGATTTTTATGCTATAAATTTATTCATAGTTAAACAAATTTGACTTTGTAACAAAACTTATACATCTTATATTCCGGAAGAGGGAAGTATAAATTATGAATTATAGAAATATATATTTTTAGCTTAATTTAATGTTAAAAATATATTTTAATATTTTATATGATATTCAGTACGAACATGGAAAAATCAAATAATATGACACTACCATGTGGTTAAACTATGTCAACAAAACAAAATTATATTTGTAAGAATATTACATGTTAAAAATAAGATCTAGATAAGTGCAAAAATTTAGTATAAAATGTATTTATTGGTTTGCCCCGGACCCAAAATTACAGTGGACCGGCTCTGACAGAGAGGGAGGGAGGGAGAAAGGCAGGGGCGTCGCGTGCGAACGGACGTACCTTCACGTGCGGCGGCGAGGTGGACGGCTCCGTGACGCAGTCCGCCGCAGGAGGTGTACATGTTGAGGAGGTCTGTCGCGTTGAGGCCAGCCGTGACGAGTTGGTGCTTGGCGACGACGCGGTAGAAGCAGGGGTCCCGTTTGACGGCTCGCAGCACTGGCTCGCAGCAGCACTGGCTCGTAGCAGTGGACGGTGAGCATGCCCGGCGCGCACAAGAGCGAGACCTGCGTGGCGAGCAGCGTGGCGAGCAGCGTGGGCTCACAGGGCTGCGGCCCGAAGGTGGCGGCGGCCGCCGGGAGCACGAGGAGCAGGACGCCGGCCAGGAGGAGGCGGAAAGGCCCCTCCATGGCCGCCGGGAGCACGACGATGGATCCTCGCTCGCTTGGGTTTTGAATGTTGCTTCCTATGTGCGGCGGGTGGAGGAATGAGGGAGGAGAAGCGGGTGGCATTAAAGGAACATGGCCGCGCGTCGGGTGGTGCCGCAGTCGATCTATCATCTTTTTCGGGATTGGCCAGCCAGCTATCGACGTGGACGGTCAGGATGCACCTTCCTGCGTTGTTGGGTGGATTTAGTTGGCTCTCGTACACCAGACCACGTAAAAGCATCTTGGTATTTTGGAAAAGGAAAAAAAGTGTCCGATTGTTTTATTTTCGAAATTCGAATTTACTTACTGTCACTTTAGAAATCATTTTGTCACTGTGCACACCGTAGGAGTGGTAATAACATTGAATGCCCAGGGTTAAACCCAAACGACATCTTTACGACGAATGAGTCTCAAGGCTTATCCCTTTCCTTTTGGAAAATTTATTTACACTCTGTTTATTATCGTCTCACTTCACGTGAAATAAAAATAAACGATATCTCCCTTAGCTCTTCAGCCCATGCATGTAAAAGCCGGTACCCACGTTTATTATGACGCTTAATTTTCCTAAGAAAATCAGGATCTGTTTGAGCCTGGCTGGCGCCAGCAATGTCATAACATCAAGTACAATAAGGTCCAGTCAGCAGGCTATAAGGATTAAAATATTATATCCTTGCTGAGTTGGATGGAAGAGAAGAGAAGAGAAGAGAAACGGCTTTTCGTGCAGAGCCAGTTATATCACGTGCTCCTAGACACTTTGTAAGAATGAAAAATAGGCCATGTATTGTAAAAGTAGTACACTTATGTAGCTAACTATTGTACATGTTGACTATAAAATAGGTTATAGATGACATGGCAAAGTCTTATAGTCAGCAACTGGCTATATTATTAACCATGCTCCTTGCTGTTAAAGATCCCCTCCCCCTCCTCCGTCGGCGCGCGCAAAGATCTATCTTCCGGCGCACCAGTGCCGAAACTACTGGCAGCACAAGTGCCTGTTGCCATAGACGAACATCGGGCTGCCGGGCGACTGACGCCTGAGCAGCGATCGCGTCCCCGTGCCGCCCAACCTGGCCGCCTCGCTGCGCGACTAGTACGTGGCGCGGCCACAACCGGCAGAGTTTGACCTTGGGGGCAGGCGCGTCGTGCGCCCGAAGAGGCGGCATTCCAAGCCGCCGTCGCCGAGGAAGAGGCGGCGCTCCAACGCACCCTCGCGCTCTCCGAGGCCGAGGAGAAGGCGATGTGGCAGGGCCCCCCGCCTCCCCGACGCCGAAGGAATCCACATTCGCGACCCGCCTCCACCACCTGTGAGGATGGCGCACCCTTTTGTTCTTGCAGCCTTGCAGATTACTAATAATCATTAATTTTTGCATACTTGTAGATGTATCAGCTGTCGATCGGCGCGTTGTGCGGGTTGTCGTGGCCGTCGAATCGACTGGTGGAGCAGGGACCCCATCGTCAAGGTGAGATCTTATCTCCGGTGTGGCTAACAGTACAAGTACAGGCTTGGTAATTATGGAGGCCCTCATGTTCAACTGTCAGTGACTCCATCCCTTTTTTCTTCCCAAAGGGAAAAGCCGTAACGCGGGGGCATTCTGCAGTGCCAAGATTATTTGGAGTTGACACTGTGCAGTTGTCCTTGACACTGAGAAGGGAGGTCTTGTCCTTGACACCGAAGACCACAAGCCTGCCCCGAGCAAAACGTCCCTCCATGGCAGCCCTTGAAGTTTGAGCAAAACGTCCCTCCATGGCCAACGATTCGAAGGACAGCAGTAGTTGGGCCAACATAGCCGATATCTACAAGGTAAACACTTGATTTAGCTCATGCCATTTACGATCTGACAATGCTTGCCATGGCCAAATAACCATCGTAGGCCCCGGAAAATGACCAAGGAAAGATTACGAATATGTTATTACTTTTTGCCCTCACTGATGACATGCATGGTTGACATGCGGATATAGTATATTTTTCATCGAGGTATCAACACTGACGAAAGATACTCTATCAACAATGATGAGGTGTGTAAATTTTTTTTTGCGGGTAAGGTGGGTAATTGTTCAAAGTTCAAACTGGGCAGAAATCGTGCATCACATATGCTTGAAAGACAATACTGTCTTACAAAAATGCATCTCAACAAAATATGTAAACTCACCATTATATATTTTCCGGAACAAGCTGCATCTCAAAAGGTCATAATTTCTTGTACTATTAGTTCATCTTATTTGAACCAATAGTTTAGTTGACCCTGTCTACTAAGCTTATTACTATTGATGCACATTGTGCGCACTCTGAGCAAGTCGACGTATTACATATAGCCGGTGAATTTTCTCACGTATTTGTGTCATCCAAATAGTTCCAGGTACAGGAGGAATACCAAGGATATTCCGTGCACCATCAGAACACATGAAGTGTTACTTAACTGATCGGCGTGAGTGAACTGGTATAATAAATATGGGCGGGTTCCTTTTACATCAAATCTACCATCATCTGCCATTATATTGAAAGGAGATGTCTATGTCTAGCTAGAATTTGGGCGTTGGAACTCAATTAGTCAATTGCCTAAAGTCTTCACATTGATCTAATTTCCCTACAGATTCTTAATCTAGAGATGTGATATTCTCCTCAAGTTGTTACTTTGATGATCTGTTTATTCTTTATATTACGATTTTGTCAAATTTTCCCTGGTATGTGCTATTAGGCAGCTATGGAATGCAAGAGCAGCATTCATGATTTACACTGACCAAGTGATACGAGCAATAAGCCCAAATCCATCTGCTTTATCAAAATTCCCTTGTTATTTTGTACTGCATTGCTATGGGGGTAGTATGCTTTGCGTAAGTTTGATATTTTTAATGAATAAAACTGAAAGAATACAATCAACAAGGTATATACTTTTTTACCCTCGCAAAAACAGGTAAATATTTTATTGTTTAATTTGGGGCTAAAAGTTATTTTTTGGACTTCCCGCTTTAATTATTTGACCAACTTCACTACACATGGGTAACAATTTACATCTTTGATTATTTACCTACGCTTAGTTCATTTATGAAAATATAAGTTAGTTTCATGTCTTCCATGTATGTATAATAGTGACGATCTAATCTAGAATAGAAGGGCGCCGCAATGCGCGGCATCAATGATCTAGTATGTTTCTATATCCACAGTTGTTAAATTGGTACCTAATGAACAGGTAGTAATATTCTCGAAGACTCCGATTGACTCTTTAGCTGTCTTCATCAAGTTTTGACACATCAAATAAACATGGAGAAAGATGGAAAGGGTGATGAAAATTTATACCTCTGCATTCCAATTTGTTCTCCACACTATCAGAAGTAAAATTAGTGTCTCTGAAGGGTAATCCCGCAAAGCATGCCGACCCAAATCACCTGAAATAAGAAGCAATGTGAAAATTTATAACTGATGTATAAAATCATAACGTAAATACTCCCTCCGATCCATATTAATTGACGCACACTTAGTATAACTTTAGTATAAAATTGTACTAAGTGTGCGTCAATTAATTTGGATCGGAGGGAGTATTATTTATTCATACTATAATGTACATTCGTTCAAATAATATAATGAATTACCCCAACTCCATAACTGAACTTGTAACCGAGAAGATAGGCTAAGGGCAATCCGAAAACGTAGTAGCAGCCTAGGTTGATGTATGCAAGAATGCATTGCCATCCTCCTCCAATAGCAACCCCTGAACCATCATAACATCAATGTTATCAACTCCTTGAGGTTGAGGTGACATGAAGAAAAATGAAAATCATCATGCCGTGACTGTGTCAGACGAAGAATCATATATACCTGAAAGGATAGGCGGCACGCAGCACCATGGTCATCCAGGTGGAAAGTTCGAACGGTGGCCAAAAAAGAAAAACATCCTACAACATTGTAAAACATTGCATCGTACCGTACATGCAATTACACTAGTATTCTGAAAAGCATCTCACTTTATGTGAGTACGTTCAAAAGAAAAATCTCACTTTATGTGAATAAATAAATGTCTAATGGGAAAGAAAAAAATAAAAAAGAAATTGCGCCTATACAAATCTGTTAAACCTTTTATAATTAATAAAAGTCCTTTATAAAAAAAGTACTTCGGTTAACTTTACATGCATATACCCTTAAAAATACTTTACATGCATTAGAGGGTACATAATTAAGGAGTTTATGTATGTTGTTTTTATTGTGATAATATCATGAAAGTGTCCTAAAGCTTTCCACGGGATCCGATTCTTCAAGCATTACCGCTGCCTGGAAGCAGTCGGCGGCATCGGAGATCCTCCCGTCGAGTTTGTGCACCTTCCCCAGATGGAGCCATGCCTTTCTGTTCGTCGGCTCAACCCTAAGAGCATCCGAGAGGAAGGACCTCGCCGCCGGGAGGTACTTGGGCCCCTGCGTGGAGAGCATCGCCCCGATGGCCACCTTGGACGGCACGTGATCCAGCTCCGTCGCTAAGCCGTTCACGTAAGCTGCCAATGCCTCCTTGCTCTGATTGCGCGCCTGGTGCATGTAACCTGCATTGCATTTGAAATTTTGAATGATATGTGGAGTGGAAGTTTGTAAGAGCTTGGTGGCATGAACCTTTTCTCCTCGTGGCATGAGGCGGCGATGGAGTTTGGCTCACCTTCAGCTTGGAGTGTCGCGGCAGAGTACAATTTCAAGGCTCTGGCTTTCTGCAAACATATCTCGGCGTCTCTGCAGTGTGAGAGGCTGGAGTATAGATTTGCAAGACCTTGCCAGATTTCGAACTCGGTAACTCCATCATCCTCTCCCTATATAGCACAGTAGGTGAATTAATGGATGAAGTGCAAAGAGAAATATAGTATACGAGTTGTGCTTATTTTTTGTTGCATTTGATCAAGAAAACAAACCTCCACTTTTTTAGGAGAATTCTTTTTGGCCTGAACAAGAGCAAGAAGGACCCGGTATGCTTCCACCGCCTCCATGGGTGACGATTGAGCGACCTTCAACTTGGCCTTTATCCTGAGCAATGACCCTTGATCCCACTTTGCGGTCTCGTCTAGCGCGGCATTGGTCGCCACTTCCGCTTCGGAGAATCTTTGCTGCGCGGAGAGGACGAGCGCAAGCAACCTCCAACCTTTTGAGACCGATCCACCGGTTGCGTCCATAAAATCCTTGGCACATCTAAGGGCAGCGTGCATATTGCGCTGCTCGGCGTATTCAACCCCCATGTCAAATATTAGGTTAGGATTGTTGCGGTCAAGAGACATCGACTCCGTGAGAGACTTCATAGTTTCTGACTGCAGCAGAGCTCTTTGGTGATCGGATGAAACAATCTTAGCCTTCTTGCCTAGGCAACTCCCAAGGAAATGAAGACCAGTGCTCTTCAGATAGACATCTAAGGATTCTGTATTTGCAATTGCTCTTCTTGCATACTCCACACCCTCGGAAGCAAGATGACAATGCTCACTGCATATCTTGGCAGCTAACAGCAATGCCATTGTATCTTTTGGGTTCTCATGCGTATTCAAGGATTTCCTCAGAAAGTTCAGAGCGACTTCTTTCTGGCCAACACCATAGTAACAAAATGCTAGTGTGTTCCATCTCTCTGTCCGAGGGTATATCCCAGGTAGAACCTCTTCAAGATGCTTTGCAATAAGAGATGGCTGGCCGCAAATCGACAACGCGTAGGTCAAATGTTCCATCACCGAGGGATCCCAATGGGTCTTTCCCTGATACCATTTATTCAGAAGTATTGTGAGGAGTAGAATAGCTTCCTCAGTATTGCTCTTCGGAACAAAAGTGCCCTCGGCTGGTGAACCAGAGCTGGGCGGACCACCCTCCACACAACCATACAACAGAAAAACAGCAAATCTCTTCTGAATCCTTGTTATGCATTCGTCATCGAGGTTCCACGGGCTGAGAAGAGCGCGTCGGTACGAAGCTAATGTTTCCTGAAGAGAACCCGCCTTTTTCCAGGCCTCCGGGAGAAGTTCCACAGATTTATTGATAGTTTCTTGTAGCTTTTGTTCGATGTTAGGGGTGCCATTCTGGAACATACTTTCAACAGAATCGATGACGCTTTTGCACTGTTTAGCGGCATCTGCATGTTACCCAAGTATTTCAATAATTTGTTACAAAGTCAGTCATATGATAAAATACCAACTTGCAAATGATTAGTATTTTTTGTAAAATGAAATGGTTGTATATAGGATTTCTTCTTTACCTACTGATTTCCCTAGCTTCTGAAGTGACAACGCTTTCAAGTAAATGGCTTCAAGAACAAGAGTAGCAGCATTTGAAGGGTCGGAACCTTCGGACCCTTTCTTCACGGATGGTTGAAAGCGCTCAATGGCAGCCTGAAGGTCTATTCCATCAAACACACAAAGTGCAGCTTCTACATTGCCTTTCTGAAATTCCAGCCTTCCCAAGAGAGCTCTCGCTTCCTATTATCAATAGATCGATATATAAATGAACTTTGTGTATTAAACCAGAAAAACCCATGAAGTTTGAAATTCTCTGTGTTAATCTGTGTTTGAACTCACAGATAAATCATTCAACTCATAATCATCAAAATTGTTATGTTTCTTCTAATATGTTAAATAAGAATTTGTGTGAACCTCATACACATGAAACACCACAAACAAATATCTTACACAAAGCCTCTTAAACAATATGTTTGAAAAAAAAACACCGCCAACATTAGTATCTTTATATGTCGACTCATGTGAAAACAATCAACATCATGGTTTAATTGACATCATCCACGCTAGCAATACAAAAATTTGAATCATTGTTTGTGCTTAACACTCCAAACGTGTTAACTTCTATTCAAACAAATTCACACCAATTTATCTTCTTTCATTGCAAGCCAATAAAATTAACCCTTTATCGAAAACAAACAAATTCACACTATAGCAACATTATACGGGATAAGCACCCAACTATCAAACACACATTCAGAAAATAAATTCAAATATTTTGGACCTCATAGTTGAGGGAGAGCGCCTCGGTGGACGACGATGATGGTGCAGCGGCCTCCTTTGCATTACCCTCGCCCGTGCTCGCCGGCTTGGCCTCGGCCGCTGCCGCCGGCTCCTTAGATGGGGGAGATGAATGTGTCTCCGCCCCCGCCTGAGACGGGGCACCCTCGCCGCCGTCCTCTGGCTCCGCCGCCATGCCAATGCAGCAGAGGCTTCGCACCGACGGGCACCCGATTTCGTCGAGTTGGGAGGTGCTCGGTTTGATCGTCGATGGAGAGAAGCATAGGCGGGAACTTCTTCCACGGCTTGCCTGCGTATCCTTTTTCCACTGGTGTTTCTATCTTCTATTTTTAGCCTTCTGCGACCACTCTATATCTGTGATGCTTCTTGCCACGCGTAAAGTTCACCAGGAATACCGACAGAAATTCAAGGGAGTCCTTACCATTTTTCAGGGAAAACATGAGCTAATAATAGATTGTTGCGTGACCATTTCATTTTAGACCATGCATGCACGTGACGTCATTAACTCAACTTACTGACCTTGACCGGCCGGGCACATATGCCGACCAAGCTTTGATCGATCCCGTTACTTTGGCTTTGACAAAAACCCCGATAGTACGGCCGCCTGTTCGAAATATGGGTTTGCAAAGAATGGTGCCATGGTTTGTTGCTAAAACTAGATGATATCCCGCGCTTTGCTGCGGGAATTGGTCGCCCTATATTTCAATAAAATTTAATTATGTGAATTTTAAATATTTAGATTAACAACAAATGAACAAATTTTTTTTGAAACACATACAACTTATTGTATTTGATTATGTTTAGTTATTTTTTTGAATGTAAGTATAGTAAGAGAATGAAAACTATTTTTCCATGCATGATTGCATGTGGTGGTGTGTTTTGTCTCATGCATGGTTGCATGTTAAGATGAGCCTTATCCCATCCATAATTGTGTGATGATGTGGCATGCTTGCACGTTGAGATAAATAAGATACTGGAGATGATCTATGATAGTATTATATTTTCTTAATATAAGTATAGTAAATGAATAAAAAATATTTTTCCATTCATGATTGCATGTGGTGGTGGGTCTTGTCTAATGCATGGTTGCATGTTGAGGTGGGTCTTATCCCATCCATAATTATGTGATGATGTGACATGCTTGCATGTTGAGATAAATAAGATAGTGGGGAATATTTAACAAATGAATCAAAATTTGAAGAACACATACAACTTATTATATTTGATCGTGTCTATTTATAAATTATTTTTTGAATATAAGTATAGTAAGTGAATGAAAACTATTTCTCCATGCATGGTTGCATATGATGATGGATTTTGTCTCATGCATGGTTGCATGTCGAGGTGGTCATTGTTTCACTTATAATTGTGTGATGATGTGGCATGCTTGCATGTTGAGATAGATAAGTTAGTGGAGATGATCTATAATAGTATTATAGATAATATGTAGAGAGATAAGTCGATTAGAAAAAGCGTCGGTCTGGTGTATGTTTTTTAAGATAAGATATTTTAGAATTTTCAGTACGTACAACATATGAATGTATGTAAACATATTTTAGAGTGTAGATTCATTTTTTTACTTCGTATGTAGTCCATATTAAAATCTTTAAAAGGTCTTATATTTAGGAACGCATGGAGTATATATATGATAGCCTACGCGTTGTTGTGAGATCCTTGGTAAAACAATAAGGACAAATGATTAAAAACAGCCAAAATTATGGAAAAAGAGAATGTAAGTGTGATCTCGGTTTCTATTTATTTTTAATAAAACATACAAAGCATGTATACAAGCTGATGTATAAAAATAGTTTTTTATTGACCTTAATGGAATGTCACAAAAAAATGTGAATCATGAATTACATATATTTGTTCCATATATCCAACATGTTTATCATCCATAGCCACACACAAAATACTGCTATTTACTAAGACAATCATTGTTGGCATTGTGTAGTTTTTTGAAACAACTGACCTCTAACATGATGGGTATCATGAAACTTTTTAAAAGCGGTGGTTTTCCGGAATGACGACCCATATTCAGGTAGTTTTCTGCTATTTACTCCAATTAGGGAAGAACGAGGGACGTTAATGGATGACTTTTTTTTGTCTGAACCATCTAATCCAAACAAGAGTAGTGGGATGCCCCTGAAGATGCCCTTACATGCATGTTTGATGGCAAGCAAAGATTCAATATACAGTAAGAGAATTCCCACCACTCCAACCCAAACGGACGTCCTCGATTGCTCTTAGCCAAGATCTGACGATGCCTGAGAACACGCTTCACGTGCGTGACACTAATAGACATATACTATTTTCCTCCAAAAATAACAGTCTCAACCTTATTACAATTTTGTATTAAAATTAGTTAAAGTTAAGATAATTATTTCTGGACGGAGGGAGTACGTTTGAGTTTGAGGGTTGCCCCAAATTGCCATTTCCACCTCACCGTCTTTCGTGGATGTTGGTGGTTTCTGGCTGCACGAGTTCTTCGGCTTGGTGCTGCAGTGGCGGGGATGCGGGGCTTCTTGGACGGTGCGGGGCCGACCCTTGGAGGCGTGGAGATGTTCGGATTGCGGATGAAAATCTGGCCTGGTTGTGGTCGAGCCCGCGGAAATAGCACTTGTGGTTGTCATTCCCCTTCTTGGAGGCGTCGTCAAGGTGTGTCCCCATCTCCGATCCATCGCGTGCTTAGGGTTGGTTGATGTCTCCGGGCGAAAACCTTAATTCGGTGGAGGATCGGCACGATGGTGGCCCTTTCGACGACGTTACTCTGGTGGGAGCATCGTGTCGGGAGACATGCCTTGGAGGTCCTTTGAGGCACTCCTTCGGTGCTCACTTCTGCCCATGATCGTTCTTTCGAGGCGCAATGTACGATTATTCCCGATGATTCCAAGATGGTGCCTTCCTCGGGTGGATCGAGTCATGCCATCTCCTTTAGGGACGAATGGTACTTCGATCAAGACGAGGCGAGTTTTTTTGGTTTTGGTCAGGCG
Organism: Bromus sterilis; assembly: GCA_950022295.1. Lineage (NCBI taxonomy): Eukaryota > Viridiplantae > Streptophyta > Magnoliopsida > Poales > Poaceae > Bromus > Bromus sterilis. The sequence continues at coordinate 377,514,052 of OX465598.1, forward strand.
CTTTAGCGATGTAGATGTATTGTTGTAACTGGGTGTGAAGTTGGTGTTACGCTCGTTGTTCGCAACGAATGGTAGATGTTTTGTACCTGCATTTCCTTTTAGATAAAAGGCTATCGCCCGACTTTATAAATAAAGCCATAACGGCACGAGAGGTTCACAGAATCCGCCACTGCGGTGAAACAGACAAGTACGAAAATAAGAGTATTGGGGTTACAGGCCCGAGGCCAAATCGAGGCACGCTGGCCGACTACCAAGGTGTAGGAAGGAAGACAAACATCCAAAAAGGCAAGGAGGACGGCCGCCACCGAAGGAGGACAAGACTTCTAGCGCTGGGGAGTGCAATACGCTGCCGTGATTTTCATCTTGGAAATTATGTCCGCAATGTCCTCCTGGTCTCCATCCTTACATAGCGGCATCCAGATCTGCAGAAGTCCAATTAGCTTAAAATTACAGACATAAGGCCATTTGGGAAAACAACGCTCAATAGTGATTTTATCCCTACTTGTCCAAAGCACCCAACACGCGGCAGAAAAAAGAACCAAAAGATACAATGTGACTTGACCGCAAGAGGCCGGGCCAACATCCTAACCTCCGCAAAAGTTTGAGGATTTCAAGAATTCTCCATCCACAGACGGATACAACTCCACATGAACTTTGCCAATGGGCATTGGAAGAAGATATGAGGGGCGCTCTCCGGCACATTACAAACCGTGCAACACGGGCTCCTGGACGCATTGCGCTTATGGATCTGGTCAGATGAGGGAAGCTTTCCTTCGAAAGCCTACCACATAAACATTTTGATCTTAGGGGGAATTTTGGCACGCCAAACCGGCGGGAAGTGCGAGAACCAGCAACCAGCTTGTTATAAAGGGACTTAACCGAGAAATGCCCAGAACTAGAAAGGGACCAGGAGACCTCATCCCTTCCCTCCGAGAGCGTAGGGAACAGGGAAGCAAGGTGATGCCACTGATCCAACTCTACAGGAGAGAGAGAACGCCGGAATCCAAGGTCCCACCCAGCCGCAGTAACCTCTGAGATAGAAATTTCTGCATTTGGGAAAAAGACAAATAGGCTCGGAAAAGCCTCACAGAGGCGGCCAGGAGGCGCCCAGTCGTCGAGCCAGAAGCGAGTGGACGACCCGTCCTTGACCGAGAAACGGAAACATCTACGGAACACCTCACAGAGTTTAATCAGGGTCCTCCAAAACTGAGAGGCACCATGAAGGGAGGAGAAGAGCGGGGAGGGGTTAGGGAAATACTTAGCCTTGATAAGGCGAAACCAAAGGGCGTTCTGATCACCCGTGCAAATCTTCCACCACCATTTGATAAGAAAGCAGTCATTCATGATTCAAGTGTTCAAAATACCCAAGCCCCCCCATAGGCTTAGGGAGACAAATGGCCAACCACCGGAAAAAATGATACTCCCTCCATTCCATAATGTAGTGCATATTTCGATTTAAGAAAGTCAAGCATGCCTATGTTTGACCAAGGTTATAGAAAGAAATACTAATATATAAATACCAAAATTACTATCATTAGATTCATGATGAAGTGTATTTTTATAATATATGTATTTCATATTTTACATGTCAATAGTTTATTCTATAAACTTGGTTAAACATTGATAAGTTTGACTTTCCTAAAACAAAATATGCACTACATTATGGAATGGAGGGAGTACTTTTTACGATTGTCAGCCGCGTTCCAGAAAACCCCGCTTCTGTTTGTTCAATTCCTCATGAGAGATACCAGGGAAATGATAGAAACCCATGGAGTACGTGGGCAAAGAGGAGAGACACGCGTTAATAATACACACTTTAGCCGCAGACGAATGATGACGCCCCCTCCAGGGCAGAACCCGGTTGCCAACATTCTGGACAACCAGAGCAAGATCCTTAGAAGAAATGAGCTTGGGGGAGATAGCAATACCCAGGTATTTAAGGGGAAAGGAGCACAAGGAGCAGTTAATAAGATTATCAACTCTGCGGGCCTCCCCATCGGTGCAGCCAAGAGCAAGCAGCTCGCTTTTAGCAAAATTAACTTTTAGCCCCGACAAGGCCTCAAAACACAATACCAAAAACTTCTGGTTGGTCAGACAGAGGTCATTGTTCTCGACCATGGTGATAGTGTCATCAACATATTGCAGATGGGAGATCCCCGAGGGAATCAATTGCGACGCAACAAGGGAGATGTGGCCAGCCTCAGCAGCCCGATCAAGGATACACGATAACGCATCCGCAACGAAATTAAAGAGTAAGAGGGAAATAGGGTCTCCCTGCCTCAGATTGCGCCCATTTGGGAAAAAAGGTCCAACCTGCCCATTGATAGTCATAGCCGTGTTCCCTCCAGCCACCAGCTGCAGGATGCAGTGGACATAGGCTCCATCAAAACCTTTCGCGAGAAGGGCGTCCTTAAGGAAAGGCGAGCTAACACAATCATATGCTTTTTGAAAATAAAGCTTGAGGATAACCGCATTAGACTTTTTGCGCTTAAGATCATGCACAACCTCGTGGAGACTAAGGATGCCATCAAGGATGAAGCGGCCCTTGACGAAAGTAGATTGGTTAGGACTAAGCACCCGGTGCGCCACCGGACCGAGTCGAGTTGCGAAGGCCTTGGCAGGGGATTTGGCTATATTATTAATGAGGGTGATAGGTCGAAAGAGCTTAATATCGTCCGCCCCTTTAACCTTGGGGATGGGAGAGAGGGCAGCATAGTTAAACCACACGACAGGGGCAACATGAGGTCAAAATTCTCCTCCATACCTGCATTTCTTTCCTTATATAAATCTATGGTACACAATTTACATACTTTTGAAAAAACCCCGGCTTTTATCATGAAGATATGAGTCGATCGATCAATTAACTAGAGTATGGAGTAGTAGAAGAATACAAAGAATTAAGACGGTCAACTCATACACCGAAAAATCTGAGGTTGGAACATGCATGCACGTGCGTGCGTCTAGCTGGCCATGGCTGTGGGTGATGCAACCAAGTTGCTCCATATCCTAGTGCACCGTCTGCCGACGACTCGTCCTGCTTTCTTCCTTTTCTATGCCCTCGATCAATCCTTGATAATTAAGGAGGCATCTGCAAATCGCGAGGACGGCACATCAATTACTCTGCATCTCCGATCCATTCATCCACCCAGAGCCCAAAGAGTCGTCGTCTTCCTCCAGAGTCCCGCAGAGAGAGAGAGAGAGAGGGGGACGTACAAAAATACAATGGAGGGCGCGACGCAGCTTGCGTCCATCGTGGGGCAGCTGGTGGGCAAGGAGTACCGGCAACTCAGCAGCGTCGGCGGCCAGGTGGCGGAGCTGAGCGACGAGCTTGAAACCATGAACGCCATCCTGCGCATGGTGTCGGATGCGGAGGAAAGCGCCGTGGACCACTTCATCCGGGTGTGGATGAAGCAGGTGCGGGAGCTGGCCTACGACGCGGAGGACTGCATCCACCTCTACGTCTTCCGCATCCGCTGCCGCCAGGGAGACCGCCTCCTCGTCTGGTCCAAACGCCTGCTGTCCACGCTCTTCCCTCGCCGCCGGCTGGCCCGTGAGATCGACGCGCTCCGTGCCCGCGCCGTCGTCATCAGCGACCGCCATGCGCGCTACGGCGTTAGCCGCGACGCGCTGAGCAGCGCCGCTTCTCCTTCTTCTTCTTCTTCTTCTTCTTCAGCGCCGGTGCTGGCCGGCGGCACCCAGGCGCAGCTGGGTCAGGGCCTGCCGGCAGCCAACGACCCCAACCAGCATCTTGTCGGCATAGCGGAGCAGGCTGACATGCTGGCCGAGATGGTGAGCGACGACAAGGAGGGCGACAGAAGGCTCAAGGTGTTCTCCATCGTGGGGTTCGGCGGGCTGGGGAAGACCACGCTGGCGATGCAGGTGTGCCGGCAGCTGGAGACGGAGTTCCAACGCCAGGCGCAAGTGTCCGTGTCCCAGGCGTTCGGCGGCACCAAGGATCTGGAGGGTTTGCTCAAGCGCGTGCTTCGGCAGATCGTCAAGACCAAAGCAGATAATGCGCAGGGCAACGCAGAGGAGGACCCCCTGCATGGCATCGACGCCATGACTTTACACCACCTCACCGACAAGCTTGACGAGCTCCTCAAGGACACCAGGTACAATACAAACTAGTATCTATTTATGTTTATATTATCTATTTCCTCCATTTTTAAATATAAATCTGTTTATATATATATATTTGTATGTAGTTTATAGTGCAATCTCTGAAAAAAATTTATACTTCCTCCGTAATCTTTTATGAGATGCTTTTGGTTACTACTTTAGTAATCTAAAACGTCTTATAAAAATTCATAGAGGTAGTATTTTCGGAATAGAGGGAGTACTTTCGTGTTCACCCTCGTAATCGATAACATAAAAAAAGGACTTAACAAAGTATAAGCTACATCAATTTTAGGACAAATAATATGGATCAGAGGTTTTTTTTTCTTTCACAATGTTTCATTATTTGATTGAGAATTCATTAAATCTTAATCGATTGAGATCTAGACATACGTAAAAAAACTATTTCAGCTGCGCATAAAAACACCTTGACGGGCAGCACAGTAGATAGGATCTAAATAGTTTTTTTTCCTTGTTAGCTTCTCGGTCAATTTTCCTGTTAGGGCACGAAGGGCACGATCGTTTGTATGTTTAGTGCGAATAGGTATGGGCCACGTTGCACAACTTCTTTCGAGGGAGGGGATGGCGCGGGCACGATGGAGTTACTTGAAGCTTTTCGGACCTTTCTAGGATCCTTCGACCTGTGGTTGAGTTGGTTAGGTGGATGGTTGTATCCGATCAGAGTTTAAATCCCAGATTTTATAATGGTGTTCGCATTTTCCTGGATTTATTCTAGGCTTTCGGTGATGCGCTTTCAGTGGGAGGAGACGTTTCCGTTAAAGATGAGGTGGTGACTTCGTTAATCTTAAAACGATGTACGGCTCAGTATTGCGAAGATGCTCATAGGGGTTGGGTGTGTGTGCGCGCCAAGTTGGACCAAGGATCATGTCCACCGGCGAAAATGCCTTATTGCAACTTCAACGGGCGTGACCGAAACAGACCATGGATTTGTCCGTGATTTGTCCGTTTGGGTCGCGAAACAGACTGATGTCCGCCGTTCGCCAATCGCTTCGCCCAACGTTGTGGGCACGACGCATTTCGGCTAGCTCGGTCTGACTAACCTGGCCCATCTGTGTACGTCCCATGCGCGCCCAAAGGTGATCGTGTCCCCAATTTTTTGTCCCACCTCGATTGCCGAGAGACGCCCGAAGATGTTTATAAGGAGAGGTTGAGGTGGACTATTGTTGAAACTAGATGATACCCCACGCGTTGCTGCGGGAACTATTAACAAATACTGTCATGTTTTAAAACAGGAGAAAGATTATGAAACATATTATAATTTAATTATAAATTCTTTTTCAAAAAAATATATTGTTTAGAGTACAAATCTAAGATAATTTTATGAAAATCCGAAAATATATGTGATTTTTTTGCTTTGTTAATTTATTACCTTGACAATATATTGGTGAGCTAAGTGCATAATTTTTATAAATATTTATTTATGGTGCATGGAGATTTAATGGGAGCATGTGCTTGAAGAGTTGGTGGATATTAGTTTTTTGCATGATGGACCTACTTGATGATGTGGATAGTTTGCATGTCAAGATAGAAAGGTTAGTGGGGATGAACTATTTAGGTATTATAAATAATATAGTTAGGTTAAATTTAATTGATGTGATATGTATATTTTGTACGTACATATCACATCAATTGAACTAACTTTGCTATATTATTTTTAATAAGCATAAAAACACCAATATAAAACTTGCCGGATCACGCGCCTCTTCTAACATTGCTACTAGATAACTCATCTAAACTGGCCAGCCTTATAAACACCTTCGGGTGTCCGTCGGCGGCCGGTGTGGGACTAAAAATTGGGGACACAATCACCGCTGGACGCGCCTGACACGCAGATAGGCGGGCCAGGTTGGTCAGGTGCCGTGGAGAAGGCACAAACAGGCGAGCCAGGGGAGGACGCCGAGCGTGTCCGTTGCATGTCTGCGACGACCCATATCGATTGCATTTTTGGGCCCGAATTGGGTCGCGGCGGACAAAAAACGGACATTGCTCCGTTGGGCTATTTTTTGTCTGGCGCGACCGAAACACTCACGGACGGACCAATAGTGGACATTTGCGCCGTTGGAGTTTCTCTTACACACTCGGTAGGGCTCGGAAACTCCTCAGGCATGAGAGTGATATTGCCATATGAGTTGGGTGTTGACCCCATGTATCAAAAGACTTATTTTCTTTATTAATTTTTTGGGTATCCATTGGGTTACCCATGTATCAAAAGGATATTGTTGTGAGTCTTTTCTCTGTGCTAGGGCTCCGGGTAATTATCCATGTCTATGGACTCGTCAACGGCGACGCTTTGCGATCGTACCTTCCCCAAGGAGTTGTCGTGGAGCTCGAGCGTTGTCCATCGGGCTGCGACGATATGTTAGGTTTATCTTTAGATTTGCTTTGTAAGAGGGGGCCTCCTCAATATATACCTTGTATCATTCTGCAGTACATTTTAATTTTTATTAGTACTTTATCTATAATAAAACAGAGTGAAAGCATGTTTCAACAAAGTGCAATCAACCACTAATTATCTTTGGAATTCCTATGATAAACAGGTACCTCATTATGATAGATGATATATGGACAGTAGCAACGCAGGACGCAATCATATCCAAGTTGCCAGACCGCAAGAACGGCAGCAGGATCATTGTGACCACTCGGAGTGAGACTGTAGCCGAAGCATGCAGCGATGATAAAGATTGCATTCATCGAATCAAGTACCTCAGTTTTGAGGACTCCAAGAAGTTGTTCCTTAGCAGAGCATTTGGTTCCAAGGATGCCTCTTGCCCCAGTGACTTGGAAGAGGAAATGGGTAAAATTTTGAAAAAATGTGGTGGGTTGCCAATGGCTATTATCAGCATTGCCGGCCTCTTGGCGAGCCACAAATCATCAGAGAGCACAGATATGTGGGAAAGAGTTCGCAAGTCGATTGGTTCTCAAATGGAGAACCACCCAACCCTTGAGGGAATGAAGCAGATTGTTACTCTCAGCTATAACCACCTGCATTATTATCTCAAGGGTTGCTTGATGTACCTTAGTATCTTCCCTGAGGATTATATAGTCGTCAAGAATCGGCTCTTGAAAAGATGGATCGCAGAAGGACTAGTTGGTGAGATCCGGGGTTTGACCCCAATGGAGGTTGCAGAAGCCTACTACAACGAGTTGGTGAGCAGGAGTATGATTGATCGGGCTGATGATATCGTCAACAAACATGAGGGGAGGTTTGAGACGTGCCGGGTACACGACATGATAGTTGAGGTCATGGTGTCCAAATCACTGGAGGCCAACTTTGTTAGCCTAGTAGGTGGCCCGTACGAAGGGATGTCGTATGGTACCATTCGCCGCTTGTCCATCCATAGCGGACAAGTGGAGGCATCCATGGAATCTGGATGCAACAAAACTGAAGCAAAAAACAAAAAGAAATTTGAAGCATCGCAGGGTACGAAGAATGACATCATGAAGGGAATGAACACGGAGCATGTCCGATCACTGAGCATGTTTGACCTAGAAGAAGGCACACAAAAACAGGTACTTGATCGTCTCGGCGAGTTCAACCTGCTGAGGGTACTTGACCTTGAAGACTGCATAGGCATGAAAGACAAGCATTTGAAGCATGTCTGCCGGATGTATCTGCTAAAGTTCTTGAGCATGAAAGGTACAAGTATTAAGGAGATGCCTCAAGAAGTGGGTGAACTGGAGAATTTGGAGACACTTGATGTACGTGAGACGTACCTTGTAGATTTACCGGCAAATGTGTCAAAGCTAGAGAAACTGCAACACGTGCAAATCAACAACAAGCATGACCCCTTCGGCAACATCGGAAATACCTGGATTGCACGCAGGGGCCTGGGGAGGATGAAGGCACTGCGGATGGTGAATGCAATAGTCTTTGGATGTGATGAAGCCGCTGCACAAGAGCTGGGCGGACTAGAACATTTGAGAGAGTTGCGTCTAATCATGGACATCAACGATCCCGATAACCCCCATCATAAGGATGTCAGGAAGAAGCTAGCAGAGTCCCTGAGCAAGCTATACTCCCTCCGGTGGCTCATCGTTATTCAACGTCAGGGCAAAAATGGTCATCCGGATGAGAATGTATTGAACTTTCTACATGACATCAACCCACCGCCGCGCCTCCTCCAGTATCTTAGCATCTACTCCGGCATTGACAGAATGCCCGACTGGGTCGGCACACTCAATAATCTTGTTGAGATGTGCTTTGCTTGGACATACTTTGTTGGTGACCAACTGTTTAGCCCAATATGTAAGCTGCCCAAGCTCAAGTACTTACGCTTGGACGCCTGCTACTACAAGGATCCAGAGCTGCTTGCAAAAACTGACCACACCTTTCCGGCACTCAAGTACCTGTTCATCAACTTCAATATTGAAGGTATGGAAGTTGTCCGATTTCAGGAAAACGCAATGACAGAGCTCGAGACACTCAGTGTGAGCTTTTGGAACAGAGTCTCTAAGAGACTCCAAGGCTTGGAGAATTTGTCAAGCCTTAAAGAGGTGCAGCTCGCTGGTCAGAAAGGCAAACCTGCATTGGATTGTGCAGTGGAGCAACTAAAGACGCTGAATGAGAAGCACCAAGAATCCAATCAGATCAAGGTTGCAGTGCAATACGAGTGATCACTCTGTTTTGCCACTCCGCTTGCTTACAGGAGGCCGGTTTGCTTCATTATTTGTTTCATTCACAAATGTTGCTTCTAGATGTTTTTCTTCAAAGTATCTGTTTACTTCTTTCCTGTAAGTTGTCGTTTGCTTCTTTCCATGTAAAGCCAGCTGGGGATTCTCAGCAGCTTAAGACTTGTGTTTGTTGAACAAGAATCATTAATTTGTAATAAAGCCGGAGTTTGCGGCAAAGTAGAATGCTGTTATTTTTTCTTGGATGTGGCTTTACCTTTCCAACAAATGTATGTTTGTACCTAAATTCAGTTCCTGGTTCCCTCAGAATTTTTTTTTGTTCCGGGTTGATTTCACCTTGATCTGTTTAATTCACAGGCAGAATTAGTTAGTTTAGTCATTGTTAGTATTATTCATACTCGTGTTGCATTAGCTTTGTGATCCAAGTACGTACGGAATCGATCCAGACTATCCTGTATATCGTGGATACACAACGAGGGTTCTCGTTTGCTTATCCTGTATATCGATCATTTGAGCAGAGCAGTATATATAAACGTAGGTATCATGGTCTGTAGAAGTAGTGGTGCTCATCGTTCGGTTTCATGTGATGTAGTACTTGAAACAATATCCAGAACTCATCGCAACAGTGGAGAGGTTATTCTCGGCAGTATCTTTGCTGTCAAATTTTCAGGCCCAAAGGCGGCTGCACTCATCTCGGTTCCTGGCTCAAGACGCCCAGCTCAAGATCATCTTCAACCTCAAGCATAGGAGGCCGTTTCGCTCCGCCTGGATTGGCTTCAGCTGCGCCGACCCAAGTGGTCTTGTCCCCGGTATCACTGTGGTTAATCTTGGTGGTTTGCTTGGTGAGCTCGATGGAGAAGGAGCTGGACCCTATTGCTTTTTCAATTTATTTTTGAGGTCCTATTCTCAAAAGGAAGGATTTATCTGTAATTTTCGATTTTCTTAAGTGTACTCAATGTACTTTGTATTGCCACTGCTCTTAATTAGTGCTATCTCTCGGTCCTTGGGGAACGTCCCTTGTTTAAAAAAAGACATGGTCTGAATTATGAAACTGAGATAGCCTTGTCCTTGAGTCCCCCACACTCCCCTTTTTCAGACCATATCTTTCATCCTTGCATGGACGTCAGTTAACAACATGATGATTTAGTTAATTAACACCAAGTAGTCACCACTCTAATTTCTCTACAAATCCAAAAGAGTTTTTATATGGACTTGAGAATGTGAAGTCTGCAACAGATGCAGACTAAATTGAGTAACAAAAAATTTAAATGCTAGCATTCCTAGTTTGCATAATCTTGATAATTCTATTGTCCATTTCACACCTCATGTGTCTAGAACTCTAGGTTACTTTTGGTTGTTCCTTGCCCACGTGAAATATTTATATTAAAGAATGGTTTTCACCTACTTGTCCTAAAAATGGTACGATAAAAAGGAGAGGATGTTTTTGGAGATTAGCTTGCTCTGTTCTTTACACTTGCTGCTTCATGTTTCTTAATAAGTTTGATCTGTGGAGAGGCTGATGAAAAAGTCTGAACCTTTGCTTGTGCATTATTTTTTGTATCTTTTAATCCATTTTCCATGCACATGTTCAGTTGTAGTATGGCTAACAAGTTCTATCGACAACAATGACAAGGGAAAACACAGATGAACGTGCCACTCCTAGGTCGCTCCACAAACCTATCAATAACAACCAACACGAATCTCGACACATTCTGATCCAAGGTCATCGTCGTGACAAAACCTCTAAGATTTAGCAAAACCGTTAAAATATTATCTGTTTATAAGAAAGATAAGATGTAAATATGATTTATTTATTTTGCGAAAAAAATTCTAATCTATTCATCTTCAATCAGGCAGTACAACGAACATCAGAAATAATAAAAATTACATCTAGATTAAATATGATTAATACTATAATAATTTTTTGTGACATAAGAAAAGAAATAAAAAGTATACAAAAAGAAAATAAATTGTTTGCTACTAAAAGGACCATATTACGTCAGAATTTTCTTTCCACATCCTTGGTCCAATCTTCCATGCACGACCCACTCCTTCAATAACTTTCCACACCATTTTTATGAAAGGAATCAATCCTTAACAAATAAATAGCGATTAATATCTTATCTTTGATAATATAACAAACCAGATAAATCACGGAAATCTACCTATTTTATCAGTTGAAGAAATGACAAAAAATGTACGCATTATAACTAAAATATAATTTTAGTTTTCTACTTATTTTTCCCCAAAATTTAGTCCATCTGGTGAGAGTAAAAAGTAGAAATCACAGACATGTATTTATTTTGCACAAAAATTTATTTCATAGCGATTAATCTTTTATTATGTTAAAAAATGTTTATCCCCATGGCAATGCACAGGCACATACCTATTAAAAACTAGAACTACAAACAAAAACAAGTATGATGAGATAGGAAAATGAAGAAAATAAAAGAAGAAAACAAGAAATAGGAAACCTTTTTCACAATTTTAATAACGAATTTGCAATAAAAGTATGAATGGTGAAAAAAAGTTACAATTTCTAACGAGTTGTTACATATTCAATCTCCTTGCTACCCAAAAGCTTACTCCTAACTCCTACATATACTTATGCGCAAAGGCAGGTTAAAAAAATTACCAGCGCAAGGCCCATGACCTGAAAATTTTAAATTACAAGAAACAACTCACCTGAACATTCGGGCAGAAGCAACAAAAGGGGAAAAAGGAAATCAGATGACAGCACGCTCAAGTTCTAAAACGAAAATTCATTAGATGTAAAAAAAAACCCAACAAAAAGTCAACAAGTGTGTCCTAGCTATCCAACGGCTAGATATGTGATTGAAGGCCCATTTATTTTTTTCAGTTTTGTAGAATACATAAAAAATACTGTATAATTAAAAACGATGTATGTTAGTTAAAAATCCATATTTCAAAAAACAAATCTACAATTATCATTGACACATAGTAGAAAATGTTACTCAACTAAAAACAATAATTGCCATGTTATATTGAGAAAAATGTCATAGTGTGTGTAATACAATTGTCATCCTATAACCAAAATAATTACCATGTTGTATAAAAGGAATTTTCTATGGTGTGACCAATACAATTGTCATCCCTATAATAAAAATATTTGTCATGGTGTTTAAAATGAAATTGCCATACTGTGTAATTGGTAGGCTCTAACGTGGCCGTCCTGACCACGATTGAACAACCAAGATTGGGTCGCACCGGGTGTCCAAAAATTAAATCGTTTTCGCCCGATAATTCACTGTATTTTTTGCGTACCTGAGTTTTTGCAAAACCGATATAAAATATTATGCAAGTAACTTGTAAGAGTATATCGCGTTGAAGAAGTACACACATGAATCAATCAATTAAAGCAAACGCCCCGTACACACCCAATATGGTGCTTATTGTAAACATACGATACAATTGTGTTTTCAAAGAGTAGAGTAGAGGAGCACACAAACATGAAATCAAAGCCATGAAGACGCGCGTGTGTGAAGACGCGCACGCACACACACATGTGCGCGATGAAGACGATATAGATGTGGGCCAGAGATCATGCGACCACACCTCTGACACAATTTTGGTGATGACCTGAAGAGCCGTGATGGATGTAGAAGGCAATATAACCGCAAAGGATGTATATTTGTACCAACATGCAGAGCATCATTTAGTCGTAAAAAAGATGTAAACGATTCATTTAAATGGTAAACGGAGAATGTTAAGCTGTACGTTCGGTATTATATGTATAGCATGGAAGTTACACATACAAGTATATTGCATTGAAGGAGTGAGTACACACATTGATCAATCAAACCAAAGTACACACACAAATCAGATAAAATAAAATAAAAGCGTACACACACCCAATGTTGCTTATTGCTCACGTACAATATGATTGGGTTCAATGAGTAGAGTAAAAAAGCTGAAATCAAAGAAAGGCACACGCCCAAGATAGGTGCTAGACGGAAGATAGACTCGGGTGGCGCGGTCTGCCACGCCCGTTGGCTTGTCCATTCTGTGACCAGGCCTCCGAGACGATCAATCAGATTCCCCTCGGTTGTGTCCTCGCCCGCCAGGTATGGACTGCCATCTTGGGCCGCTAGGGCATACCAGCAGACTGGGTACCCAACACTGAGGCAGAGTTAGTCGGATGGTGGACTTCCCTACAGCCTTCACGTCAGCTTAGGAAGGAAGTCTGGACTATGATAGTCTTGGTCACCTGGACATTGTGGAAGCATCGAAATGACGTGGTCTTTAATGGCATTCTACCATCTGCGGTGGAGGTGATGCGTCAAGTGGTCGAGGAAGGACAAAGTTGGAGGATGGCGGAGCTCATTCGGGAGACGACATCGCTACCGATGCAGGTAGATAGGTCGATGAGTAGGGAGTAATCCGCATGTAGATGTGTACTGGCTCATGGAGCCGTGGACTTGAATTCCTGCAATCATGTTGTATCTAAGCTATCTTGGCGTTGTCTATCTATGATCTCGTTACGTCATTATATGACGTATCCTTGAAAAAAAGGAAGGCACACAAGCGACGTAGACGATATATAGGTGGTCATGCACGCTATCCTCCGTTGACTGCACCGGAGGAGTTGGCTACGCCCTGCCGTGCTACTGACGAGCCGTCAATCCAGGGTAGGCCTAGGTGGGAAAGGTGGCCCAATGTGCGTCTGGCCGACCCCAAGTGGATCGGAGGCCCAGGTGGACCCGAGACGGGGACAGAGGCGGATCCAAAGAAGGTCATGGGTGTATAGATGTACACCCAGAATTTTCTGCAAAACAATTCATATACATAGTATGTGGACACATATATCACTTGTGTAATTATTGAAGCTGCATAAGCAGTACTTTCTCGTACAAACCGAGCTCAAACCTTAAACTGCCGTCAAAGTAGCCCATTTTTTAGGCTGGTCATAGTGGGGAGTAATTAGACTAGTAACATGCACATGTTACTAGTCTATGTTGCTACCCTCATAGTGAATAGTGTCATGTGAGTAGAGCAAGTACAATAAGGGTGAGTCAGCAGGCTATAAGAGATAAAATAATATATTTTTGCTTAGGTGGATGAGAGAGAAGAGGAGAGAGAAGGTAAGCGGGTTCTTAGCTAATAGCCAGCTTTAGCACGTGCTCCTAGGCAGTTTGTGAGAGTGAATTGTGGGCCATATGTAATAAAAATAATACATTTTTGTAACCAATTATTGTACATGCTAACTATAAGATAGACTATTAAGATGGCTTATAGCCAGCACTTGGCTCTACTATTAATCATGCTCGTAGTAACATAGGGAGACTCATTTATTGCTTTGTAGACTCATTTTGCATTGAGAATCGCTATGTGATGATAACATATTATGTTACTCTATTATCTCTCTACTTTTTAATTGCTTGCCACATCATCTTTTTTGCTTATATGGCATCTATGATACTACCTATGTTACTCCCATTATGAGCAGTCTTAGTTAGCACTCTTCCGTATACTCTAATTCCTAACCTATTCAACAACGCAAAAAAAGGTTAAAGCAGCCTCTAGTCCTGTACAGACTACAGATGAGAGCTTCTAAAAAAACTGTACAGAGGAAAAGGTTGTGGTCGTCGATGCCAGAGAGAGGAGAACACTTCCCCAATCCACAATTTATATTTATATTTTGAAATCCTTAAATTTGTAGCTTCTGTTAAGAGATATTGTTGCTATAGCTTCCATTTGATTTCTCTGTTTGGAAGAGCAAAATATATGTAAGGGTGAAAATTTAGGCTTCTATGTTAGGGGTGGATTTTTTTTTTGAACACCCAAAACTGAATTCCTGGATCCGCCAATGGACGGGGAGTACTTAACTCAGCGTCTACACTGCTCTCCAAAGGATCACTATACTTGTCGGCCGTGGCTCTCTTGTATCCATTTCCCTTCCCCTTCCTCTCGATTCGGCTCCCTAATTAAGCGTGTAACCAGACCAGAATTTGTAATTCGAGTGGGGAATCATGAGTAGATGCTATTAGAGTTGTAAATGTTAAGCTCTACCTTTGGTATTATATGCATAATACGGAAGTTACACATAGGAGTATATTGCATTGAAGGAAAGAGCTAGTACATACAATGATCAATCAAACCAAAGCACAAAACACACACACACACACACACACACAAATCAGATCAAATAAAATAAAATAAAAGCACACACACCCAATGGTGCTTATTGGACACATACAATATGATTGCGTTCAAAGAGTAGAGTAAAACAGATGAAATCAAAGCAAGGCACACAAGGGACGTAGACGATATATAGGTGGTTATGCATGCATGCACGCTCAAGGGATATATCAGGCCACGACACCTCCGCTGGCAACAATCTTGGCGATGGCCTGGAGAGCCGCGATGGCGGTCTGGATGTAGAAGGCGATCGGCTTGCCGATGGGCCCCAGAGGGTTGGATGCGATCTCCTCCTTGGTGTCCTCGTCGGCCGACGGCGGCACCTTCAGCGGGTCCTCCTCGAACACCTTGGCCTGCTCCAGGCACTTGTCCATGCGCGGCGTCGCGAACAGCCGCATCTCCTCGACGTCGCCCCTCGCCGCGAACCGCTGGAGGCCGTGGGAGGTCAGCGACGACAGCGCGTAGGCGCGGCCCTGCGTGTCGTACACCTCCTGCGACGACATGAGGTCCAGGAGCTGGTCCAGCTCCGTCTTGAGCTCCTCCACCACCGTGAGCGGGCTGGTGAACTGGACGAGGTCCTCCAGCGCGTTCTGGGCACCCACCACCGTGAGGGCGGCCTCCTCCAGCTTCTTCTCGTCCGCCATGCCCATCGCCTCGCGGATCGACTTGGCCGTCTCCAGCCTGGCCCGCTCCGTCTCCAACTCCGGCTCCGGTGGCTCCAGGATGATGACTCTGCCGGTGCGCTCAGCAAGCACCGGCTGAGGATTCCCCTCTGATTTCTTCCCAGAAATGCTGCAACGATCAATAAATTAATATATGTAAATATATTCATGTCGTTCCGTTCATTTGAGTGGTCAATGTTGCGTGCCTGTAGGAGAACGATGCCGTGAGGATTTCCTGGTCGCTCTCTTCTTGGTCAACCTTGGCGAGGGTGAGCTGGACCATGACCTTGCGCACCTCCTCGGCGTACAGGTCGCCGAAGTTAACGATCACCGAGGCCGGATCCTCGTCGTCGGCCCGATTCTGTGCATAGCCTCCGGCGGTCACCTCCCCTATTATCGTCGAGTCCACGCTCTCCAGTGTTAGCTTGAGGTCCTGAACAACGACGGTGAGCAGACCGGCGAGGCATTGGGAGAAGGCCAAGCTCAGGCCGAAGTCCACGTCAGTGACCGCGGAAAACGTCCCTCCCATGCTCCTCTCCGCGATGGCGTTGAGCATCTGTGCATGGATGCCCACGTACGAATTATGTAAAATCATCAAGGCAAAAAATGATGTGCTATGTATGAAAAAATAACACAACCCATAAACTCCGCTATATCAAATCTATATTGTGCTGCAACGAAAGATTACAGATTGACTTTATTTAGGGAGATATTAAAATATGCTATGACAAAACAACACAACCCTTAACATGTTGTAGTACTAGAGTAAAAGCATTAAAGACACACTGCATGTTGCTCCCTTCTACTAAAATGAAAATTGGAAAGCAACCCAGAGTTTTTTTTCTTATTTACCTTAAAGATTAAGGACAGTATAACATTAATATCTAACCTAGTTATCCGCAAAATATTTATTTCTATCATAATTTGTGGAAGTAAAAAACTCCATAATATATTAAAAAAAAACCCTCCATAATAGATATATCTCTACTCCTAAACGAGCTCATGGACTTACCTCCGGGTCCTGATCTGGGCCGAAACCAAACGTGTACACGGGCACATTGCCGATGGTGACCTTGTTAGCGTCACTGCCTTTGTTCTGCTTACCGTCGGACATGAGGATTACGCCGACGGAACGACCTGCCTTGAACTTGCGTTCGGCAATGACCCTCAACCCGGTCAGGAGGCCTTCGCCGGTGCTGGTTTCACCCCTGGCTTTGAGGCTGTTAATGAGCTTCTTCAGACGCTCCTGCGAGGCGTCATTGATCTGGTGTAGCGGGCAGAGCCTTTGGCCGGAGTTGGCGAAGGTGACGATGGAGAGGCGGTCGATGGGGCCGAGCTTGTTGATGACGAACTCCATGGCTGTCTGCATCTTGACGATTTTCTCCCCTTTCATGCTGCCACTGACGTCGAGGACGGCCACCAGGTCCAGGCCGGCACGACTGGCGGTGGGGTCGCGGGCAGTGAGCTGCAGCATCACCTTCTGAGTGTTCTCTTTGAGTGGCGCTTCGAAGTTGTTGTTGATGATCTCCATCTTCACTCTCCCTTGCACCAGCGAGGCTGCAATGCGCGCAGTTGAAGTTGCAAACACAAATGGTACAACATATATATACCACATAGGTCAGGCATGCGTGTCACCACGTAGATCGTTTAATGAAGAGAAAGATGGTGAAAATGTGAATGTACATATCTCAAAATCTCAAAAGACACGTATTGAATTATAATTAAGAATAGAGAGCAAATTACTTATGTTTCATACGGAAAAAATAGAACAAACTTAACAGAACTTGTGAATATATGAACCTGATTGGGGAGGAACAACAATCTGGTCATCATCATCGAAGGCAGTGGACATGGTGAATTACTATGTACGCTGCACTATTTGCACTGAATGTGGGTTCTAGCTAGGTCTTTGTTTGCTCTTCAACCCATCTATCGACCCAGCCCTATTTATATAGCAGATCGGGCCTGCCCATGCATGAGCGCACCACCAGCTAGTGAAGCAAACAAAGAGCTAGCCAGAAAACACATTCAGTGCTGTCTGTTTCTTTTTCAGACTGTAGCTTCACTAGCTTTGTTTCCCACGCTTTAATCATGTAGAATACTGTGCAAATCTGGCCCTGTCCCAGGTTCAATGGGCAAAAATGCCCCACCTGGAAACGACATGCCAAATCTGACACTTTAGAAGTGATCATAGCATGGGGTTTTCCCTTTTACTTTCTCTTTCCTTTTTATCCAATACTTTGCTTGGATACAAATTGTTGCATACACTTTGGTAGTTTTTAATCCAACATGCATAGCAAAGTTAAGGATGAGGAAAAGCTTGATACAGAGCCCCTCAGACCATATACAATGCAAGGTGCTTGGAAAAGTGCTTAGAAAAAAAAACTAGATTATTCTTTAAGCACTGGTGCTTAGATGTAAAGGATAGACGCTTAATTAGGCACCTCTTCTATAGAAATAAGCACTAGTGCTACAAAAAAGGTCGGTTTATTTTGCTAAGCACTCCCTAAGCACCTTGCATTGTACAAGGCCTCACCGAGCCGCAAATCTTATCTCTTGATTATAAGTGTCATTTCATAAGAAGATACATGAGACTTAGGCGGTGTTTTTATTCTTCCAGTGTATTGTTAAAGCATATATATATATACCAAACCGTACAAAGCTGGGGAACAGATACTGTAACTTAGGGAAATAGAAACAAGATATTTAAATTACACTATTATAAGTTGTCAGTACTCAGTACAACCTCCTCAATCATATTTATTAGTGCTATGTTTTTGCAAGAACACGTAGGAGAACATCGATCACATTATTTAGAAAACTTTAGATTAGAAACAGAGTATCACGCCACATTGCAGCACGACTATTAAAGAAGAAAATATAAATGAAAATATAAAGGAAGACTTAGGCATCATATAACCATGACCATACAAGACAGTTTGAAGAGATGTACATCCTATCATTTTACAATTGAGATGTTAGAGTTGTATTTTACTTAATCTTTCTTTTTCGTTGGATGCTTCAGTAGCTTTCCTACATTTGGTTATACACTTTGTTCTTGTCAAGCTTCGGTGATGTGATGCCAATCTGCCCTACGTGTTCTTCACAAAAACATAGCATATACAAATACATATACTCATTGGGTTGGTGGGAGGGGGTGGGGGTCTAGATGTGATCATAGCATGATTAATCCTTTTACTTTGCGTGTGTGTGTCTAACTCTCGTGTTGCTTCTTATTGGTCACGTAGGCGTGCCGAGTATCTTAGGATCAGATTAGTAAGAAGGCTACCTCATTATCATGTATAGATCGGCCGTGTACTCTGGTTCATTCCTTTTACTTTCTCCCCATCATTTGTTTCTTCTTTTATAGCTTTGCTACAGTTTGTTACATCACTTTCGTACATGACAGGTGCGGAATACCATTTTTGTAGAAAGTAAGGGAGAACACTCCCGGCCTCGATCTGTACCCACAGCTGCACAAAACCCTATGTTTATTACCATGTTATACAACTTCTGCTCCCTAATTCTAAAGCCCTCATTTTCAATCGTGGTCTTCAATTTAAGATTGAGTTGCACAAATTTGATTCCATCAAATCTTTTAATCATAAATTAAGATAACATATATTACACAAAAAATAGGATAATATATAACTTCCCTAAATTTGAAGCCCTTTCATTCACAGGAGGTCTTCAGTTTAAGATTGGGTTTCTTAATTTTGGCTTGGTCATATTTATTATTCATTAAATTACGATAAAATATATTGTATATATATGTATAATATTTTAACAATCATGCCAATAAGCTATGCGATGAAGCGAACACAACTTTCTTGTGAAGAATTTCTATAATATATTCTAGTTCAATCAGAAATTCCTAACTATTTGCCAAGACTTTTGATGATCGAGAAGAGGATAACTTTGACGTGTCATTGTAGCGATCCAATGGTGCAACAACGTGTGTACACGCTTTTAATATGGTAGACATTGGTCAGTCGTCGGATTGCCGATGCATGAATACACATAAGCTACATCTTGCAGGCAGATGGTTTTATTTTACAATTTCCCCCTGAACCATCGCATGGGATTAAATGCATTTCATCAACTTATAATTTACAATTTAAACTAAAAAAAAGGTTTATAAGAGCCCCAGGTTAGCTTTTCCCTCTTTTACTTTTAATTACTATTCTAGTCTTGCTTGTTTCTTTTTCTATAGCTTTACTACTGTAGCTTGGCAATCAACCTATCTAACTTTCTACTTGTCTGTCTATCGTTCTATCTATATGGAAATTACTTTTGGACCTCGGGCTCCATGGAGCTTGTTCTTTTGACCATTCAAAAATATTTTATCAAAATGCCAAAGTATTTTGAAAAAATTACACATGCACATAGGGATGTTGTATATATACATGTGTTCAGATTTTCATGATGAAATAAATTAAGACATCAGCTACACAAAACCAGAAAAATCTTGGGTGTTTAGCACATGCTCTATCCATTATAAAAATCCATGGTTTTTTGTTTCTTCATAAAATATGAAGGGGGGGCACACACATGTTCAAGCCCAAATACGGGAGGCAGAAATCCCACTTGATGAAAAAACTATCACGCTGGCTAGAAATCCTGGATAAAATGTTCGACTAAATACTACATTTATTTTCTCAGATAGCTCTTGAATTAATGTATTTCATCATGAACAATTTCAAACATTTTAGAATACATTCCTATGTACATGTCTATTTCTGTTCAAATTTTGTTTTTTTTTGGTTTGAAACAATGGTCTCCATGGAGATTGAGCTTCAAACGTTGCACTCTATTTATTTAAATATCCTATATATGGATGGTTGTGTAACTTTTGGATATGATCTACCTGATCTTAGGCTTGCCTTTTTTGTATTTTGCTGTAAAGTGATATTTTATTTTTGGTTGTGATGGATGTGTTGAGGCTATACATTCACTTGGTGTGGTTGTATCATATGAGT
The DNA here is from genome assembly GCA_950022295.1 of Bromus sterilis. Taxonomy (NCBI): domain Eukaryota; kingdom Viridiplantae; phylum Streptophyta; class Magnoliopsida; order Poales; family Poaceae; genus Bromus; species Bromus sterilis. The sequence continues at coordinate 377,534,618 of OX465598.1, forward strand.
TGATATACTGAAAAGAGATCTATCTATCTATCTATCTATCTATCTATCTATCTATCTATCTATCTATCTATCTATCTATCTATCTATCTATCTATCTATCTATCCATCCATCCATCCATCTATCTATCTATCTATCTATCTAACTAGAGAAGTTGGATATTTCCAACGTGAAATGTTGATATATATAACGGAGAAATAACAGGATCCATCCATTAGTTGAAAATGAGTTATAATAATATAGATGTTGGGGGAAGAAGTCCTGCACTACCCGAATCCAATGCTATCTTCTGTGTGGTGCAAATCTTCGCTCATCGAAGAAACATCAACATGCTTCTAAGGCACACAAACTACCTCAACGTCTATGTGAAGCATCCATTGATAGAGATACGTCAAGGCAAGGACTTCTTTTGCCGATCATTGGATAGAATTGTTATTATTTTTTCCCTTTCCCTTTCCCTTTCCCTATTCCTTTTCTTTTACTTTTATCCATTCATCTGTTATTTCCTTATTCATGGCTTCTACTATGGTGGTACATGACCATGATTGTGTATATCAATCATATATATCCCCTATGTATCATTCTTATTCAATAACTTATCCATATAGCTTACCCGAATATGTGGATGCCTCTACTCTCAGTCAGTTATTTCTGATAGTTTTAAATATAAAATAATATGGCTAGGTTCTCGGGACAGTTGAGGTGTACCGTAGGCAATGAGAGAACGAAAATTAGATAGAATAATTTTCAAAATGCTTTAAATTTCCTTGTCCCCATGGATGACACTATACAAATAGGACAAAAGAAACACATATGGTAAATGGGGGCTAGGCCTCTTGGTAGGCATGCAAACATCATGATGAAACAAAGGCCTTCAAGATGGTGGAATGATGATTTAGGATCGAAAAAATGTGATGTGTTGGAGATTTTGTGATGAAGACGGCGAAAGTGCATGATAGTTGCAGTAGACCCTTTTAGCTTTAATTAGCAAAATGAGATGTCATTTTCATGCTATGCAGGCGTGCTCTTCCATCATACTATTTTAAATTTCTTGCAATGTTGGCCATGTGTTTCTTTGAATACTATTTTAATTTTTTAGTAATCAACACTTCCAGTTAATCTAAAACAACCATGTTTTGATGTAACAATCTCAGAAGTGGGCACAGATGTAACCACTTCCACTTCAATTTTGATCTCACAGATTTTAACTGTACATTGTGCCTGAAACAAAGTTGCATGATACAGATTGTTCTCACAAACTGAAAGTATTTTGACAGCATAGGTTGCAGCAGAAGTGAACACCATACTTGCAGGTTAAAAAATCTTGGCCAGATGCCACATAATATTGTAAATTCCCTTGGCAAGATTGTAAAGACTATTGTTAGTGTTTCTGTCACAGCAACATGAGATTTTAACTGTATATTGTGGCTGAAACAGAGTTGCCCGACACGATTTTTTCCTACCATTTTGATGTTTTTGAAGAAGAATGGAAGATGCTAGCTTAATTTTTCAAGTTCTTGGCTGAGATGAATTTGACGTTTATATGTATTAGATTTTTGTAGGCTTGGCTGGGTCAAACACTTCACCAATAGTGCAACCACCTCATGTACCTCCAGTCAAATCAGATGACCCAGCATGGAGGTATTGCACTATTCCACATATGAACAAGAGGGGCACTTTGGAATGCAACTTCTGCCATGGTATTTACAGTGTTGGTATTACTCGAATGAAGTATCACCTTGCAAATATTAAAAAATAAAATTGTATTTTATGCAAACATGTTCCGGGTGATGTAAAGCAAGCTATGAGGGAGCTGATCTCAAAGAAAGATGACGCAAAAGAAAAGAAGGCCAATGAGGCAGCAATACGCAGAAGTGATGTAACTTTGGACAACAATGATGATGATGATGGAGATGTTGATGAAGATGACATCTTGGGTGGTGGTGGCGGCGGTGGTATCCTTCTATTATCAGGTAAAGGGCGGAGCCATGGCACTACATATGGTGCTATGGAAAAGTTTTGCATCAAGACTCCAGAAGAGATTGTAGCTGCAAGGAAGGGGACATGATTTTCTGCGAAGTTGCAATCCAAGTTGTACACTCAAAAAATGGAAGAGAGGAGGATTCATGCTTGCGAGTACATTTGTCAGTTCTTCTATGAAGCAGGAATTGCCCACAACACAGTTCTACTTCCAATCTTTGAGTTGATGCTTGAAGCGATTGGGGCATTTGGGACAAACTTGAAAGGCCCCACACCCTATGAAATGGGTGGCCCTTACTTGCAGAAGAGCAAGATGAAAGTTGAAGAAGGATTCGCTGGACATAAAGATGCATGGAAGATCATTGGATGTACTGTCATGACAGATGCATGGACGGACAAAAGAGGAAGGGGAGTAATGAATTTGGTGGTTCACAGTGCTTGTGGAGTTGTTTTTCTTGATTCTGTGGACTGTTCAGATGTGAGGAAAGTTGGCAAGCTGATATTTGAGCTTGTTGATAGATGCATAGAAGAAATCGGTGAGAATAATGTAGTCCAAATTGTTACTGATAATGCATCGGTCAATATATCAGCAGCAGCGATGATGAAAGTGAAGCGCCCCTCCTTGTTTTGGAATGGTTGTGCAGCCCACACAATTGATTTGATGTTAGAGGACATAGGTAAGCTGCCCGCAGTTGAGAAAACCATTGTCAAAGGAAGGGCAGTGACCGTGTTCCTTTATGCACATACAAGAGTATTAGCATTGATGAGAGAATTTCTTGGAAAAGATCTCGTTCGTTCTGGTATCATTAGGTTTGCTACAACATATTTGAACTTGAAGAGCTTGCAGGACAACAAAAAGGGGCTGCAAAAGTTTTTTAGGTCTGATGAGCTCAATGAGATGGACTACCTAAAAAAGGCAAAGGGGAAGATTGCAGCTAAAACTATCCGCTCTGAAACTTTTTGGAAAGGAGTAGATACTGCTGTCAATTACTTTGAGCCAATGGAAAATGTATTGAGAAGGATGGACGGTGATGTGCCGGCAATGGGCTTTTTTCATGGATGTATGTTGGATGCAAAGAAGGAAATATCGATGAGGTTTGACAACGAGAAGTCCAGATTTAAAGAAGTATGGGATATTATTGACAAGAGATGGGACAACAAGCTCAAGACCGCATTACATATGGTTGGATACTACTTGAACCCATATTATTATTATCCTAACAAGCTGGATATTGAGATCGATGGCAGGTTCAGAGATGGACTAATAACTTGTATTTCAAAGATGGTTGAAGATCCTACCACTCAAGAAGAAATCATCGATGAGATTGATCACTATCAAGAGGGGATAGGGTCATTTGGAAGGGACGTTGCTGTACGGCAAAGGAGAAACAAAATTTTTGATCCAGGTAAATGGTTGCCTTAAAGTATTTCCTTCTCATGATGTTATCCTGCCCAAAGGTTTTCTAACAGTGTCACACTTGTTTTATGTTGAAGCTAAATGGTGGATGAACTATGGGGCAAGTGCTCCGAAACTCAAGATCTTGGTTGCAAGGATACTTGGTTTAACATGCAGTTCTTCCGCTTGCGAGAGGAACTGAAGTGTATTTGACCAAGTAAGTTTATGTTTGCATTTGTTCATTTTGCAAGTTAATGCATGTACTTTCAGTTCATCAAGTAAATGCAAATTTTTGGTCAAATATGTAGCCTTCAAGTATGAGAGGAACTGTAAATAGCTTCCTGGTTATCGTGTAGTTTACTAATAGCTTCCTGGTTATCGTGTAATTTACTAAAAAAAATTGGTCAAATACAAGTAGAACACATCCTTCACTGATAGCTTACTTGTTATACATCTAGTATCTAATTTTTTTGTTCCCTTCTAATTACGTATATGGTATATTTTTTTGCATGAGGAATATTTGATCATTTTTTTCATTTTTTAGGTTCACACGAAGAGACGCAGCAGGTTGTTGCATGATAAGATGAGGGACCTTGTTTTCATCAAGTTTAACTCCAAACTGAGGGACAAGAAGCTAAACAAAATTAGGGACCCCATTATGAAGCAGGCGGTTGATGTATTAGAAGATGAAGAGAATGAATGGGTCACCGGTGTGGTGCCAAATGCTAACGAAGAATCACCATACTCAAGTGCACAAGTTGAACCATCGACTTCGGCAGTTAACCCAATACTTAAAAGAAAGAAGGTTATCCATGCTAAGAAGAAGAAGAAAATGATCCCTATTACTCCACATGAAGTTATGCTTTCTTCTTCCTTTGCTTCAGAAAGTGAGGATGACGATAACGATGGCACTGCCATGAGCTCTGGTTCTGAAACATGAGGTTGGAGTTCATCTATGAACTATGGCGTTCATTCTTGTATCTGTGGTTTTAAAAATTTAGTGATTCATGAATATTTCAGTATGCATGGACATTTTCTTGCTGTTTGTTGGCCTGATGCAGACCTATGCTATTTGTCAATTGTGAATTTGTGATGAACTTTTAGTTATGATTTGTGATCAGACTTTGAATTCAAATGAATGGTTTAAGCTTGTTTGACTTCTCCAGTTTGTGAACTGGTAAATAGACTATCCATTTCTGATAAAATACTTTGTTTTCCTTTTTAATATACTTTGTTTATTGCTGAAATGCAATGTATTCTGCTGAATATATATACATGTACAGTACTTGCCGATATCTGGCATATCTGCCGCGATATCCCGATATAGCTGATGTAGCTGTTGGAACGGGCTGCCGATATATCGGATATCCCGCTATCAAAAAGCTTGGTTACATGTGCTAGTCCCAACAATTCAGCCTTTTAATTTTTGGAATGTGGCCTTTTTGGCTCATCAGTAATAATTTTTTTTCCGCTCCACTAGTCAGGTGGGTCCCAATTATCAGGTTCTAGTAAGTGGGTCCAGTTGCCAGGGCCATATTCTTTAGATTTTGTTTCCATAAAATAAGATAATTATTTAAGTCATAACAGATAGAAAATAAAAGCAATACTTCAAATAGAGCAAACCGCCAAACTTGGTTTACAATCAAACATTGTTCACGTCATGTTTACAATCAAAGATAGTTCACATCCAGTATCCAACCACCAAAACCTAAACTAGATATCAAGTATAACTAGTTCCAGTGAACTAGAACTATCTTTCTGCCGACTTCATCCTGGAGCTCGGAACGAAGTATGAATGAAGGCTAGATTGCAGTTGTGTTGGTGTTGCTCCCAAATTCGCCTCTGCTGCTGCATGAGCCTGCCTCCGTTGGCGAGCCTCTGCTGACGCACAAAATGAATTCAGTTACAATTTGCTGGAGTAGTTGAACAAACATGCAAAAGAAATTGTGCAAACACATAGCAGGAATAGAACAAGGGCTAGATCCCATACATGATTAATAGTAGATGATCATTAGTAATGCTTTTATACAAACTAAATGAACTATGCAGCGTAGAACAATCAAGTATAATTATACAGAGTAGAGTATTAATAATAGCTTATTATCTAGTGGATCATAAGTATGATTTTAGGACTGCACTATGAAACAACAACAACACTAGTTACATCCTAACACATCCTTAAGCATATCATAGGAATAATAAAGTAGTAATTCTACAAAATAGAAGTTCTAGTGACTGAACCCGAGCACAAAGATGCCAGAACCTGAGCCAATGCACAAAGGTCTCACACAATGGAAGTAGCACAATTAGTGACAGGAACATGTAGATAGAGGTCAAATTGAGCACATTGTGCCCTACAGTGCACAACTTCTGAATTCAAACTAGACTTGTACAAAGATAATAAAACAGTGAGTAAATTAGAGAACATCCACCAAATCCATCATGGCAACAAGCTAGGAGCACCACACCAACTATCCATCAAACCCAAGCCGCATACAAATCACAGCCACCAGGATCAGTATAGAGAAACGAGAAGAGATGAGCTCACTGGGCACGATTGAAGTCGTGGTCAAGCCAAACCTGCCGCGGTTGCGGCAAGGCATATCAAGTAATTGATCCAGCAAGATGTCGTTCACCTGTGCCCAAAAGAAACACCGAGATCACCGCCACATTCCAGACCTGCAACCTCTCAAATCAATGGTCCAGACTTAGAGCACAACACCTAATTCACTAACATCCTACTTTGGTAATTGATGTTTGTGTGATTATTCAAGACTTGATTCTAATTCCATCTTCAATGGTTAAATTCTTCACGACAACAAGTTATTACATGTTGAATATTAAAAGCTTTTATCAAGCAAGATAAATAAGAAAGCAATATAAATGTTGCAGGGTTCCAAGATGAAATGACTGACAATGATATACCAAATCAATTAGGTTGTCTGGACTAACCAAGATTTTCCTATCTAGTAATTCTAAACCACACATGAAGTTCTATATAGACAAACACACATGTAGCAACGTTATACATAGGAAAACTTCAATGTTTGCTGGTTCAATGAAAGATAAGTTCAGTTGAAGAATTTAGCTTGGCATTCTCAATTCTACTACTGGTATATGTAACATTTCTTGTTCAACATAATGTTAATGCTAGCTAAGGATGTATTAGTTAATTAGTGTACTAGCAATGAAACAAAAGAAAGTTATGTAGACAATCTAGCTAGCTCGCAAATGTAGCGGAGGGGAAAAAATTTAGCAGGCTAAGGATGGTTGCATGATTTTTTTAGTGCTGAAAGAAAGATTTCTTTTCGTATAAAATTTTCATTTACATGATATTTTTTTATGTTTTCATCATATTTAATACATGGTCAGCCTTTTCTATACTTATTTTTTTTCAAATATTTGATTATCATTTTTAATACACGGTGAACAATTGTACTATACACATTGAATTTTTTTCAAATAAAAGTTTAACAATTTTTGACACCACCCCAATTTTCAAAAATATTAGACCATGTTCAAAATGTGATGAACCAAAATTTAACCGCATTTTGAAATCATCAAAATTCAAAAATGTTGGGCATGCACTTAAGATGACGTAAAATGACATGTTCGCCAACGCAGATGTTATGGATCTCTTTGAGATGAACCAAATGGATTTTTGGATTATCTCGGTCCAAGGTCATACGGTAAGTTGACAGTGAAATTTCATTTTAAACTTTTAAAAAATATTTTTTTTAGGAACTTTTTCTTAACTCCCTGCAGTTGTGTGGACTCAAACTTGAGTGAAATCCCTCTTTTCCACTGATATGAACACATTCATACATGCGAAATAGGGGCTTTGATCGGCCTATGTGGAATTGGGAGGGCTCGTCCTACCAAAGCCCAGGCCCAGCAATGAAATGCAGTGTTTAATAAGATTCAGTTTTTACTATTTTTAGCAGAAGTTGGGTGTTGTGGGAATGACCGAGTGGTCTCGGATTCGAAACCGGTAGACGCCTCTTTGTTGCATATTATTGGGCACGGACACAAACGGTTTGGTCTCTCTTGTAAGCACCAGTGTACCTACAAGCAAAGGCCGGGTTGGTTCCATATGGCGGGCCCTACTAGTCAGTAGGATCTATTCCCACATTGTGGACCCATTAGTCACTACGATTGGTTTGATATAGTGGGTCACACTATTGAAGCAGGATCGGTCGTGATGTGTACCAGTTGTCAGTAGAGCGGGTCCTATTGGTGAGCTGCATGATTCAAACCTACTGCTATCCAGACACGTAAGCCGGAATTGCAACATGAGCATGAAACATAGGAAAAAAATTGACATATCGAATAACGCATAGGAAAAATTAATGAGGCGGTGCTCAGTCATATCTATCCATTCACATTTACAACATCATAACCATCTAGATTGCTCGTAATTAGTTAGAAATCAGGCCATCGATCACTGTTGTCTGCTTTATGACCATTTCTTCAGGGTCACTCACAGAAGGTCATAAGTTAACATATTTCTTGTAGTGATAGTTAGAGAGTGTGTTTGTATCTCAACACATCAGGGATCAAACCCCAGGTTCAACACTACATGTGTGTCTCATAAAGTTAGAATATTCTTTCAATGTGCGGCGACATTCCCATCGATGGCAAGGTGCATGTGATGGCTTCGTAAATCTCAAGACCCGACCCATTGTCTCAATCTTTCAAAGAGACACCTAAGGATAGGTCATGAATGTGTGTGTTTACAAGGCCGAGTGTGTGTATACGTGTATGTTATTGCCTACGTTTCTATTGTGTTTCATAGAAGGAGAAAGAACAACTTTCAACAATGTGACGTTTATCATATTTTTATGGGGTCCAGTTGAGTTTTACTAGTGTGAAAGAGAGAACATATCCGTCTTTTGTGAAGACTAGGTGAGTGCCCGTGTGTTGCAACATGATACATATTTTAATAATAACCATGTTGTCTCTCTCTCCCTCATTGCCTACCTCCTTTCGAATATTAATCACAGTAAATAAATAGGAAACTCAATCAGATGTTATGTTCATTGCATCATGCGGAGACTCCATCTTTACTATTTACTACCGAAGTTGGTAAGAAATGCGTGACTGATGTTCTATAAAACATGATATGGCTATTGAACTTAATGAGATAATAGTTTCATTTGCAAGAGACCACTTTAGTGAGATCTTGTATTGAAATTATTTGATTCAAATATTCCAAAGCAAAGAATTTTGAGGATTGCTTAGGAATGATCATAATTTTGTTCAAATTCGACTCCTACAAAGTGAGACAATCTCCGTTGTACATGTGTTGTACACATTAAATAATTCCAGGCGTTGGTCAATGCTTTTGAGTTGCCTAAATAAAAAACATTAACATTTGCAATTAGACAACGACAGGATGGAAATAAATATTGGGGCAATATATTTACTTCTCCATTGACACCACCAAAAAATATTATGTCCCTCCAAAAAATGTACTTGTTCAAGTACAATATTATAAACCAATAGAACCCAATAGCAATACATTGAGCCTATTTGGAAACCAAAAAAAACGACATGCGCTAGTTTCATGCGAAGAGAAAGACAACAATCCGATCTTTTGGATGGATTGAGTAGGAGGATGCATCACACAAGTTTGCAATACATATGTAATAACAATCGAGGGCCGACTTCACGTGACTAAAAGGAACTATTTGTGGAAAAAATCAGTGTATTTTGCTTAGCACACACTCTATCCGTCCAAAGTTGTTGCGTACCTTGAAAGAAGATATCTTACATCAAGATCACTGGATGCTGTTTGGCGATGCCAATACTGGCATAGTTCCAGGCCATTGCGAATGGTCGGCATCGGTGCTGCTCGATTCCCCTGCTATGGGACGTTGGTCGTCCTCACGAGTTGGAGACGAAGCTGTAGGTCCACATTGATGGGTTTTTGTAAGGAGTCGTTCTCCATGTCGCCTAGGGGTGGGGCGTCGCTGCAACGGAAAATTTGGATGGGACACAATCAATTTTCAGAGGTGGGATGAGGTCCAAGGTGTAGGATCCTAGCAAACACACCATTGTAACAAAGTAATTACAACAAAGATGCCTTAATCATGATAAGCAACGCACAAGGACTAATAGTGATGCCCGAGATTGTTGGAGAGACATCATCTAGATACTACTATGGACCCATGGTCCAAGGTGGAACTACTCACTCATCATCCAGGAGGCGGCCATGGTGGGGAAGATTCCTCCGAGGATGATTTCCCCCTCCGACAGGGTGCCTGCACAAAACTTCAGCAGTTCCCGATCCGGGACTCGTGGTGGTTGCAGAATGACGATAGCTTCAGGATAAATTTCTCCGCCTTGAGGGTTTCTGGGTCTCGGGGGATAAATTGACGAAAGAGGGGCACCAGGGGGTGGACCCACCCCCATGCGGGCCTAGGGTGCCGCCTAGCCCTGGCCGCACCGTCTGGCCGTCTGTGCCAGGGGTGGCACATTGCAGGTGCTGATGGGGGTGCAGACAATTCCTCCTTGTCGGTTACCCCAAGTGGAAGGTTATGATGTAGATAGCGGTATTTCCCTTACGTGAGGACTATAAGGTTTATCGAATCAGGAGGATTTCTGAGACAACAAGTAGGTGGAAACGGCGTCAGAAATATGGCGCGTAAGTTGATGGATGCCTTGGACCTGCACACAAGACACAAGTAACTTTGCTCCCAACGATTACAGAGAGGTTGTTATTCTCTCTGGCCTTGCTGTTTACAAAGGGTAAAACACAAAGGCTAATATAGTAATGATGCAAAGGAAAGGAAAAGTAAAACGGTAAAGTAAAGTGGTGTAAACATATGATGAGAATATTGACCGGGGTACCATGGTGCTCACTAGTAGTGTATCTCTCCCAAAAGACAGTAAAACCGTTATGTTGGGGGAATAAATTGAAAAGATTGAGTGTTGGTTGTAGATTAACCTTCTTATCCTATTACTTGCAATGTCAAGAACATGAATAACACAAAATATTGCAATTAAGTGAGGCGTTGGTAGGTTGCAAAATTATAGAGCTAAGAAATCGGATCCGTTGATACTTGAATTTCGAGAAAACTTCTCTTAGGTACTCATACATGAAATTGGACCAGCTGATTTATAGAAAGATAATCTAACAGATGACGGTGACATGGTGATACATACGATACCATGAATTTAAGATGTTGATAACACTCATATATTCTGCAATATAATTTATAATTCCAGCATATAGAGTCATTTTTTTATTTTTACTGTGAAAATACCATTTGATTTTCTTTTAGTTCCTTAAATTGCAGACAAACTGAAGAACAGAAGAAAATGCGGTAAAATTTCAAACGGAAATACAAAAAGGACATGATTTTTTCCCTAGAGGTCAAATCAAATATTAATAATTTTTGCATTGCAAAGTAAGAATCATTTATCACATACTTACATTGGGATTAAGGTGTTGTTCATATGCTGGATTTAAGTCATTGTTTCTGTTGGTACCTTATGTTGAGTATTTAAGCAATTGTTCGATTAAATTAATCCAAGAATAAAAGATGAACATGACGTGAGTAGTGCTAATGACATACTGAAACTTGATGATAAAACCATGTACTAGATAGAGAGTAGAAACATCTACACAAATCACTAGTACGGCAGACAAGGAATCAAGATAGGGATAAGCATATTATACCCTCCAGTAGGCTAGTTGGCCGCATAAGCGGAGTCGCAAGCCTCGTCGGCGATCCTCTTGTCAGCAGCAGCCTTCTCGATGTAGGCGTCAGTGGCCATGGAGATGGGAAAGGCGCACAACCGTAGTTGATGCAGATGAACGGAGGCGAGCAGTTGCGTAAGAGAAGCTCCCCAAAAACATAATCGCCCCTCTCCCGTACATGATGTGGAGAGGAGGGTTTTCGGAGGCCTGGTCTCCCGGCAACAGTGTACGCCGCCACAATGAATTGCCTTAATGGGGTCACTGGTGGCAGCAACAGAGAGAGAAAAGATTGTGGCGGTGCGAGAAAATGTGATCTATTGTGTGTGTTTGTTAGAGAGGAGGGACCTTTCTTATATAGGCACACACAAGACGGAAAGCCAATGGAAATGCACGCAATTAAGACAATTGAGGGAGAATTAAGAGACTGGACCATACTTAAGAGCACTTAAGACAAAACGTTTCAAATCACATTCATTATCCATCAATCCCATTAAGGAAATTCATTCTCCATAAATGCCATACTAAACGCCCACCATTTGCCATGACAGCATGGGCCTTTAGGGATTTTTCTGAAATGTTAATAATCCCCCACCAGATCCCAAAGACCCATGATGTTGTTCTCTGTTCCAAACACTGTTTTTGATATACTACTATTTTCAGTGGAGACCCGTTAAGGTTGAACATCCACCTAGAACAAATAGCTACACTCCTTCACAACTAACAATGGACTATGCCTTGAATTGTCAGTTTTGCGAAATGTAGTTTCACCAAATGTCTTGCCAGTACTAGGCTGCCGAAGGCTGACCCCTCGCGTAGAGCATATTAGTCACACTCCTGACCTATTCATGAACTTACTAGAGATAAACTCAATCTTATAGACTGTGACCAGCAGTTAGGCTCATATAGGTGTGTTCCTCCAAATATCGCTCTGTAGGATAAAATCTTGCTTATACAAAGCATTGGAACACATTAAGACAAATGTCAACGTTCCATACAGTTATCGAGAGTAGTGCATCTCCAACAGAGTGGGTTAGTAAAAGTACTCTCCTTAGCTAACCAATAGCTTGTTTTCCCAGGTCCTACTTCACGGAATCTTCGATCACATAGGTTAGGTTACTACCATGGCAACTCATGTGGGTTTCATCCCTATCTCGCTCGATGCTTGATGCATTTTCTATCACAACACGTGATAGCCCTTTAGTAAAGGGATCTTCCAGATTCTTAGCCAACTGGATATAATCTAGCGCTGTCACTCCGGAGATTCTCAAATGTCTGACAACTTTTAGTATCATTCTTATATGTTTGTTAGACTACATGTTGTCCTTTGAACTCTTGACCTTGGTAATCACTGTCTGATTGTCACTATTCATAAGGATAGCCGGAACTGGCTTTTCAACCACTAGCAAGTCCATCAAAGATCTCGAAGCCATCCTGCTTTGACACCAGATGTGTCCAATGCTGTTAATTCTGCTTCCATTGTCGATCTCGTCAGGATCCTTTTCTTTCAAGACTTCCAGGAAACAACACCAACTCCAAGGGTAAACACATAACCCGTTGTGGCTTTCATCTCATCAGCATTAGAGATCCAATTCGCATCACAATAACCTTCAAGCACTGATGGGATTCCGGTATAGTGAAGTCCATAGTTCTTAGTACCTTTCAAATAACGCATAATTCTTTCAATAGCATGTCAATGAACATCACCCGGATTGGAAACAAACCGGCTCAGTTTGCATACAACAAACATGATGTCAGGCCTTGTATCGCTCGCTAGGTACATGAGTGAACCAATTACTTGAGAGTATCTCAGTTGATCCTTAGTTGTGAATATGAACTTTCGAATCTGCACACTAGGATCATATGGTGTTGGAAAAAATTTGCAGTCCGAATATCCAAAGAGACTAAAATTTTCTCAACATAATGGGATTGCAAAAGTGTAATGTCACCCTCATTATCTCTCAATAGCTTGATGTTCAAAATAACATCAGCCACACTAAGGTCCTTCATCTCAAAGTTTTAAGATAAAAATGACTTAACCTCCTCAATAACTTTAAGGTTGGTCCCAAATATCAGTATGTCATCAACATACAAGCACAATATAACTCCTTCGTCCCCACCAAGGAGATATTATACGCATTTGTCAGCTTCATTAACAACAAAACCAACACTAGTACAAAGAGGGGCTAACACGACACTCCTTTCCCAAACCATTGGCCAAAACTGTTTGGGATTCGTGTGTGCAACTACATAACAAACGGTTAAAAAAAAGAGGGTGTGTGATGTCATAACAAATGTGTGGGATGTCATAATATCACACTCAAATTTAAAAATATAACCATTTGTGATGTCATGCACACGTTTCTTATAAAATATGCGTGTGTGATGTAGTTTATCATCTCACACCGTTTATGAATACAATTGTGTGTGATGTCGAACACACGTTTTTTATAAAAGATGTGTGTGTGTGTGTGTGTGATACTGTTTGTCATCCCACACAGTTGTATAAATAGAATTGTGTGTGATGTTATGCATATATTTTTTATAAAAGATACACGTGCGATGTAGTTGGTTATCCCACACCATTTTATGTGTGTGTGATATCATACACACATTTTTTATAAAAGATATGTGTGCGATGTAGTTTTTCATCCCACACTATTTTATGAATGCGATTGTGTGTGATGTCATGCACACATTTTTATAAAAGATGTGTGTGCGATGTAGTTTACCACCCCACACAATTTTATGAATAAAATTGCATGTCGTACACACGTTTTTTATGAAATATGTGTGTGTGATGTAGTTTGCCATCCCACATAATTTTAGATAAACATATCGCATTTTGATTGGTCGAAAGGAGTCTCCCACGGATCGCGCATGATCACCGTTAATCTCCATGAGATCCAACTACCACCAAGACGCACATATAAAAAATCCCACATGGTTTTAAAACGCAACTGTGTGTGATCTCGTGCACACATTTTTTTCTAAAAAAACAATTGTTCAAGAGGGAACATACCAAGTTTGAAAACAAATGACATTCCCTTCATCGTTTGACCTTGAATTGTTTTCTGCATTCAACACACGGCATATAATCCTTCATGTTAAAAATTGACACTTTTCAAAGCTCGTTTGATATATTTAACCATTTAGTGAATTTATGGGTATTTAATGGTTAGAATTGAAATTTGAACTATGAGTATATGGAATAATGCACAAAAGTGATTAAAAAATCACATACAAGATACTAAGTATATATAAATAACTCATACTAGAATTGAGAAGAAATTTCAAACATTTATGTGGTAAAATTCAACCACAAACTTGGATTCTATTAGTTATTTAATTCTGGAAAATGTAAACGAAGTCTGAAAAAGATAAAATTTGGCATGCTATCATGATATGACCTTAGTATAATGTGATAAAAATTTGAGAATGTTTCACAAAAGTTTTTTAAGTACTGACCAAAAATACCTTTGTTCATATTAGACTAGTAATAATGCTGCAACGCCTTATTTTCCTTTGAACATATAAACTCTAGGGATCCTAATATATGAAAAATTCATCTCATTAAATAATGCTATTTGAAAACATGTTATTATATTACTATTTCTTATTATGTGCAAATCTAATATTAAAATGGGAGAAAGCATGTTATTCAATGGGACATGAGGCCAATCGTCATTGGACCATTTGACCGGCTCCATATCCTTGAACAAAGAAGAGGGGCCAGCGAGTACCAGGTCCGGGTCAGAGTGGGTCTGCTCATGCCCATCCTTAATTTTCAGAAACCCGTTGGAAAAACTAGAAATGAGAGGGGGGAAATCTACCTCATCTCCTCGTATGGCTCGACTGGCTCCTTGTTGTCCTCCAAACCATCGAAAATCTCGCTGATCCTTGCGTGTTGCTCGCGGAGGCGAGGGCTGTTTGATTGTACCTTGCGCTTTGACTAAATAGAGTTGCGGATCACCTTTACTCTCTACTCGGCTCAAAAGACAAAAACAAAGATCTCTACTACAGTTGCTGTTGCAATCAGACTTGTATCAGCGGTGGAGTCCTAATCCAATACGGTGCGTGTAGTTCAGAGGAAGTACTCCTCACTTGTCCTCACTGTACGTATAACGTCTATCGCAAATCTCTATCTTTATTTTAATTAAAAAAATTTAAGGTAAATGTATGTTGGCGTATGGGGGGTAATGTCCTTTGCTAAGATGCTTTTCGACCGCTGAGTGCTAAGTACTCCACCCAGTAACTATATTAACCTTTAATGCCGCCCCTCATACGCCCTTCTGCAGCTGCTGCGTGCACCTTTCCAGTTCCTCAAGGTAATCCGTTATACTTCAGCCGAGAACTTTTATCTTCAGCTTGATTGAGAGTTAACTGAGCTTTACACAAATTGACAAAATGCTTGAGATTTGTGACTTACAACTTAGCAATTTTATTTGCATCGAGGTTTGTGACGTGAGTATTGCTTTACCTCCAATCATTTAAAACCAGGGCCAATTTCAGTCTAGGTTTCACAAAAGTATCA
The DNA here is from genome assembly GCA_950022295.1 of Bromus sterilis. Taxonomy (NCBI): domain Eukaryota; kingdom Viridiplantae; phylum Streptophyta; class Magnoliopsida; order Poales; family Poaceae; genus Bromus; species Bromus sterilis. The sequence goes on from OX465598.1 coordinate 377,550,228, forward strand.
CACAAATAGTTTACCAGAAGAAGTAAACACGGTAATAAAGCAGGACAAATCCATTTTTGGGAGGTCATATGTCGCCTATAATATGATGATAAAAGTGATAATGCGGGGGCTGCCAGCCTATAATATGATGTGCATGTTTGGACGGTACAAATGTGGATTTGACATTGCAGTAACCACAACATTCATAGATTCTAGAGGGACTGTAAAAGAACTGCCAGTACCACGGAGTTGGGATATAAAATTCATACTCTACTAAAACAGGGCCGAAATTGTGTATGAGCATATTGTCCACTGAAACAAACAAATACATGAAACGGAGCACAGCCATCGCCTGCATCTGAGCTGGTGTACAAGAACAAGCATTAGAAAAGTAAATACATCTGATTCCAGTATCACTTTGTCTTCCTGTGGCCGGACACACCAGTAGAATCAACCTTCTTTTGAAATTCTGCAAACATAGGAATAGAAAGAAGTCAAGAACATGAATACAAAGCTACCCAGTACATAGGAACAGAAATCACATGAATACAAAGCTACCAAGTACATAGATTTATTTATAACAGCATTAGATAGATCTATGGCTGGATTCCACGCAAGAAGTTGACAAAATATGTATTGCAATGGCGGTATCAGCTAACTACATGAAAAAACCTTCAAATCAGAAAAATGTCCTTTGCACAGGAAAGAACACGTATGGTTCAATTTGAAGGTGGTATTACGATCTGCTTATATATATATCATGTGATCAATCCGGAGCACATCATGAATTCTCTAGATATTTCATGTGTTCTTGTTTTTTCAATGGATAGATATTCATGTGTTTCCTCATCTTTCCTTCTTAGGTATTGCACCGTTCAGGAGACGAAATATACTCAACAAGTGTATATTTCTACTGTACATATCTGAGTCAAATTACATAAGGTTTTGAATTTTGTAAATAAAAAAAGAAATGGAATGGAATATTTTCGGTTAAACCTTTAACTAGAACTACTTAAATATCATACTCTTTGATGTATGTGCACAATTACAATTTCTATGGTTGTATACGCAGAATTAATTACGTAAGACCGTGATTTTGCAACTATTAACAAAAAAAATTAATGAGACATTTGTGATATCAAGCTAGGAATGCGAGTAGTTCTTACTACAATCTTTACTGTTTCAATTATATTATAAACCTGCTCCGCCCAGAATAGATGATCTTTTTGAGGCATCGACATGGGCATAGTCCCCTAGATACCTGTGGCCATTACTTTCCATATACTTGTACATTAACGAAAACTGTGAGTGTTAACTTGGAATGACTTATTTATTAACAACTTGGGATTGAATGTTACTTCATCTTCGAGATATATATGGACTTCAAATATTTATATTTTTCGAAGCAATAAAATTTCTCACAAGAACCATGACATAACATTCCCTTGTAACACCACGTAACGGTCAACCAAAACAAACATGCCAAAAGATCTCTTAAAAAGGCAGGACATGCAATTTGATGAATCCAAGAACAGGATAAAAGGACATATCAAGTGCATAGAAGCTACCACATAACCTAAGAACAGGAAATCATAACAATAAAATCTCATCAACGCTACAATTTTTCTTGTTTCAAGGGATGTGACTTCAAAACTTAATTTTATTATAGGTGTTTCCCGCGCATTTCGGCAGGACGTCATGCTAACAGCACCAGATTGATCATTGACCGCGTGTCATCCAAGAAATTGACTAAATTTGTATTACAAGCCGCTATCATTCACCATAACACCGAACTATATGGAAGAACCCTCAAATAAGGAAAGAATGCATCACATAGGATATTTGTGCAGAGAGCTGCTTTGCATCATTCTTGTGTGCATATGGTATGAAGTAACATACTGAAGTTTGCAAATGTGTATCCAAATGTGCATATGGTTTCATAACCAATAGTTCAAAAGATAACGCATCAATAAGCAAAAAAAATCTCATTCAAGAAACAATTTATAATCCAAAATATCCATCAAATCAATTTAGTTTAATTCTGATGGTTAAAAGCAAGAAAATCGAACGATTAAGCAACTTACCACATATAAAAAAAGGCCGCATAGGGGAAGATGTGTTAAAACTAATGGATGAACAGGGAGATGTATCCAGAGGAGAGAAGAATGGCAGCTAAGGAATTAAAGAAAAGATGCTAGAAATAGTTAGAACTAATCCCTCTGTCCGGGTTTATTAGGCCTACTTGTATTTGTAGAATAGTCTTAAAATGGTGATATATATAGTAAGTAGACAACATAATAAATAAATAAATAAATAGTCATGATATAACTTGGTTTCGTCTGTATAAAGTACTGCTAGCAAGAAATCAGCAGAGTGGTTAATTATCATGAAATGAACACGTGAATCAGATTTGTTTGATGTATAACACTGACCAAGCTATATATATATATATATATATATATATATAAAAGTAAGCAAAGAGTAGATAAGCGCTTACCGCTTCATATGGTTGGTGCACACAATGACGGTGGGAAACCAGCATAGAGTCGACCAAATGGGACATATTGACCAAGCTTAGCGAACATCTTGATGTGCAACGTCTTGAGTTCCACCGAAAGGTATGCAGACTTATTCTTTTGTGAAGGTGTCGCGGCCACGAGCACGTATCCCCCAGCTGCACCAACCAGAGTCACTTTCTGTAGCGGCAACGGGATAACCTTCTCCAAAGACCATTTGTTATTTCTCATAACGGAATACCTAAGACAATATTCGTCATGTTCTATGCCCTCCTTGTAGCATCTAGTGAGCATCCCGATCATTCCTTTTTCTGCCTCGACAATGAAAAAACTGCTGCAGCATGATTCTAGACATGGAAGGTTGACAGTAGAGAACGCCATGGTGCGCGGGTCAAACATAAGCAACTTGTGCATGAAACGGAAACTCCAATAGAAGCATCCGTGAACGTATTGGCGATTTTCCAGCCCAGGAAGAGCGGTTGAGGTAAAGGAAGCATATGTAGTCTGAGCATTCCACTGGTCAAAAGTATGAGCATGCCATTGTCCATCCAAGGAGGAGAATACCAGAAGCAGAAGATGCAATTTGCATTGCATCAAGCACAACACTCTGAATGACAAGGGGTCCTCCTCACCCTCCCCAGGAGCAAGAAAAGTCTCCAGATCGAGGAAGTCCTCTTGAACGACCAGGCCTTTGAGGTCGACCGGGACGGCGGGCAGCAGGATGTAGCGGCTGTGCACGGGGTCGCACACCGCGAGGTCCCTGGCAAGGAACTGGCGGTACCAAAAATGGCACGACTCATCAGCGGCAAAGAGCAAGCGGTCGTCACCTTCTTGATCGGCGTTGGTGCCGGAGAGTAGGACGCGTCCGTCAAACAAGTCAATTGGAGTCCAGCCATGGCCGGGGGTAGAGGGGAGGAAGGTGGAGCATGAGAAATCAAAGTCAGCAAAGGCGCGGGCGGCCCCGGCGGAGGCGTGGGGTGACTTGGCTGGATGGAAGATGAAGGAATCCTCCAGAACGCCGAGGAGAGGAGGCGGGTGGAGGGTGCGGTAGCGGCGCAGGAATGCATGAACAGCGATGACGCGGCGGAAGGAGGCACGGGCAATGGAGACGCGTGCGAGGTCGGCTGCGGGGAGGCGGAGGAAGATGTCCTCGAGGAGCACATCCGGGATATCGGTGATGGAGGACTCCGGCGCCATCAGGCTGGTGGGGAGGATGATTTCCTCCTCCATGAGCCCGTCTTGGACTGGAACTGGAAGTAATGGAGATTGTAAATTGGGGATTCTGGTAGGTATCTAAGGTTTCAGTTTCACGCTCGATCAGGCAACACTCCACTCGTCAAAATTCTCAAATCTGCATCTGCTCCTCATTTCTCAACTCTTTACTCCGGTAGCACATTTCAGAATTTGCAGATGATTGATGTCCGTCCAAAACCTGCTGGGAAAGGTGCTACGAGTTGAGTTGGGCAGGCAAATTAGAGGTGATGTCCGTTACTTGTAGGGGAGGGGATCGATGATGGCTTACCGGAGGTGAAAGTGGAGATGGAGAAGGATCGATGGGCGGCGGCGAAGGTGCTCCGTGAAGAACTGGATCGATGGAGGGAGGCGCCAGTAAGACGGACTTGGAGTAGGATGAAGACGTCCGGTGATGGCTGGCGGCCTTGAATTGAAGCACGACCAGAGCGCGCGGCGTAGGCGGGGTTGGTAGTTCGAGACGGGCCAGCGCCGGCGAGTGGGGCAGCGGCCAGCGGGATTGGTAAGTCGAGACGGGAGGGACAGCTCCGGCCTCTGGCCTCCGGACTCCGGAGAGGGAGCGGCGGCTAGGGTTTGGGGCGTGGGGAGGGGATTCGGGGGGTGAGGTCGATCGGGGAGGAGACCTTCTTTTTAGTTTGAACTCACCAACCGGTAAGTGAGTGAAGACAATGATGGGTAAAAAAAGCCAACCAACGCCAGGCAGGGGTAATTTCATTCTCACTCTCACCCCAGTCAAGTAAAACTGGACATGAAGCAGACTAAGGCATAGCCTAGTGATGGAAAGGGGCTGATTCCTCCCCATCCACCCATGTTCCCCAATCAATATTTTCTTCAGAAAATTCATTAAGCACGTACTCCCTCCGTTCCAAAATAACTGACTCAACTTTGTACTAGCTCTAGTACAAATTTGTACTAAGGCTACGACAGTTATTTTGGAACGGAGGGAATACCATGCACCTTATGACAATGTTGGTGAGTTCAATTATGATCTGCAAATAGCATTATGGTAATCACTAGTGTAAGTATCTTGCTCATGGGCACCATTTCAGAAAGCACTGAAATTCTCCTCAATCTCAGGGACATTAAGACATTTGGAAACAAGCTCTCTAGTGACCTCATACAAATGAACTCGGCAGCACTCGTCGCTTGGCAACCTTGCGATCGACCACAACAACTTCTATGAACCCTCCTAGAGTTATTTTGCATCAACACAACAACTTCTATGACCCACTCCTTGAGTTACTTTGTATCAACACAACAACTTCTATGACCGACTCCTCGAGTTACTTTGCATCAACAAGAATCTCTAGGATATTATATAGTCTATGATAGTCCCTCCCAATTGTCGTACACTCCTGTAACCCGTCCCTCGAACACCACGTAGCACTTTGTTATCTGTATAGTCAAGGCATATTAGTATATCATGCAACAAAAATAATTAAAGGGTTCAAATGCTTATACATCTTTAAAGTAGAGGATTCATAAACCTAAAAGATACATACTCATTCTAGGCACACAGTTTAAAGCTCTCTTTCGTCGTCCACGTCCTGATGTCAGCCTGCATTTGGAGGCGTTCTTCGATCTCTCTCTTAGGAAACCCTCTAACGTAGTGTAAGTTCCCCCTGATTGCGTGGCATCATGCTGCATGATTTCCGATATTTGGGTATGGATGCGGAAGAAGTACTCTCTGAGATTATCATCGTCCATTTGCGTCAACTTCTCAGCCCATCCTCGGAGACTAGATGGCAGTTGAAGCATCTGGCAATCACGGACGAAGCCCCACAGGTGATGGAGGACGTAGAAGGCCTCCTTCTCGCCGCGAGCCGGCTGCTTGACGCAGGGGAACTCCGCTACGTGTTTGAACACGTGTTTGCCATTTCAGATACATTCCGCCGCTTTGTTGGCAAAAATGCATGCCTTTGAGGCGTAGCCCTCGAGAGCATCATCCAGAACACTCCATATTCGAGAGTAGTCACGCATGTAGTAGGGATCCACTATCGCGATGTGCTTCGTGTTGATAGATATGCTTTCCCGGACGATGCACCCGAGTTGCATGATGTACCCTTTTGCAATATCTCCAGGCTCCACGGTTAGCCACACTTAGTGAGGCTCCAGTGAACTCCTCGCAGATGTTTGTGAGAACTTATGGTGTCTGATCCTTCCCGTCCTTATTCTTCTTCTTAGCGGTCGGCTCGGGGCTACCACCATCGATGCAGGCGCCAGCATCGATGCGGTCGCTGATGACGAGAGAGTTGATAATGGTTTCTGCCCTTTATTGGTTACCCCAAGTGGAAGGTCAGATGTAGGACAGCATCAAATTTCCCTTGGCAAAGATACCAAGGTTGAGATCGATCCAGTAGGACTCCGACAATGGTAAGTAGGTGGTGAAGCGAGCAATGCGCCATTTGAGATATTGCTCTCTTAACCTGGACCTGCACACAGCACAAGTAACTTTGCTTCCAAAGAAGTGCGGAGAGGTTATCAATTTCTCCGGTCTTGTTGTTTACAAAGGATCAAAACACAAGGGATAATGATAATGATAGCAACTGAAAGGTAAAAGCAAGAAAGTAAATGAGCGTGTAAGCAGTGATGAGAATATGGACCGGGGTCCCGTGATGTACACTAGGGATGTCTCTCTCCCAAAAGACGATAAAAACTGCTATGCGAGGTAAACAAATTATAGACGGGCAATTGACAGGATTATAAACGCACTGCAATGCTAACTATGCTACAAAGAAAGGAAGAGGCTCAAAAGCATGGGCGGTACGCCAAAATAAGTAGACCGAAATCAAACTGCATCTACTACTAATTATCCGCCTTGAGATATCTATCCAAAACATCTCGCTGGTATTAAGTTGCGAGCCCCATCCAAAGTGTAAACCCAAAACAACAGACAACCGCATTAAAAAACACTTTGCGTAAAGTAAACAATCCTTGCAACCGCGGTTACAAGCATCGTTGTTTTCCCTCTTGTGGCAATAGCACATCCCCTAGACTCATGTTTCTGTCACTCAAGCGTGTCATCAGGGGGCATGAACCCACAATCGAGCATAACGTTCCCTCTTGAAGTTACTACCTACTACTTGGCCAAAGCAATAAACAGCAACGGAGAACATGCAAGAATTACTTAGGAACAAAAATATAAAAGATAAAAACCAAATATATTACTCTATCACAATCTAAACATAATCTCATAATCCATCAGATCCCATCAAACTCAGCATAGCAACAACAGAAAGATTACATATGTGCCTCGATCATGTAGGGAAGCTCACGAGGTCTAAACCATGAAGAACAAAGAGGGGAGGAGAACATCACATAGCTACTGATCACGGACCCATGGTCCAAAGGAAACTACTCACGGCACATCCGGAAAGTGTCCATGATGGAGGGGAAGATTCCGGAGGTCGATCCTCCCTCCGGCAGGGTGCCGGGAAGAAGTCTGTTGGCGCTCCTGATCTTGGAAGCGCAGCGGCGGCGGAACAGAGGCGAGATCACGAAAAAGGGTTCTCCCTTCGGAAGTTTCACGTCACAGGAAATAAATAGGCGAAGGGGGCAGCTAGGGGGGCCACCAGGAGTCCATGCGCCCCCCTGGCGCGGCCAAGCCCTACTTCAACAATGTGCCTATGTTTGCGCTCAGCAGAGCCGATTTGTTGATGAGCATGGGGGCATGACACGTGGTGATAAATTCCAAGTTTTTGAAAGAAGGAGTTTAATTTTTAATATTCTCCTCCCCAATTAGATTGAACAGCAATGATCTTGCTATCAAATTTTCTTTCAACTAGTGCCTGGAAATTTTGGAAAACTTGGAAAACATCGGATTTCTTCTTGAGAAGATAGATAAAGGAATATTTGATGTAGTCATCGATGAAGCTAACATAGTAAGCATGTCTACCAACAGAGATGGGTGTAGCACCCCAAACATCATAAAAAATAAGTTGCAATGGTTTGGTAGAAATACTGGTAGAAATTGGATAGGGTAACTGATGACTCTTATCTCTTTTACATGAATCACAAATTGTTTCATCACTATGCTCACCAACATACGGGAGCTTATTTCTCCTAAGCACTCACTCTACTAAAGAAAAAGAAGCATGTCCTAGACGAGCGTGCCACCGATTGAAAGATAGTTTGGTGACACCATATGCTTGTTTATTGAATCTTGAAATATCCGGAATCAACGGGTAAAGCCCTCGAACACATCTACCTTGATAGATAGTTTTCTTCATGGCCTGATCCTTCATAAAAAAAATTAGGGTGAAACTCAATGAAGACATGGTTATCAACAACAATACGATGAACAAAGAGGAGATTCTTTGACGCACTAGGAACATGCAAGATTTTTCTAAGATGAATATTTCGATGGGGGGTTTTTTATAACCGAATGACCAATGTGCTGAATCCTCATACCTTCCACTGGCAGTGTGGATTTGATCCTGGCCTTGGTACTTCTCCCTCATAGTCACCTTCTCCAGCTCGCCTGTGATGTGATTGGTGGCACCACTGTCGACATACCAGTTGGTGTCGACGCCATAGGAGCCATCTGCCGCTCCAGTCACCTTCTCATCTTGAGATGAATCACCATCTTCCTCGAACCTGTACTAGCAATCCTTGGCCGAGTGACCCGGTTTGCCACAGATTTGGCACCTGACAGCGTCGGGCCGGGAAGATCTGCTGGAGAAGATTGAAGATCGGTGGCCATTATTGTTAGAGTAGGAAGGACGACCGCCACTATTGCGGGAGGTGTTGCCGCCACTGTAGTTTCCGCCATTGCCCTTGCTCTTGGGACGTGGAGGCCCTCGGTAGTGGGAGGTGCCGCAGCCCTTGGTGGCGACGTTGGAAGATGACTTAAAGCCCTCGCCAGAGTTGGTGTTGTGGTAGAGGGCGACCCTCTGGCCGAAATTGCCGAGGACGGCGAAGAGGTCTTCAAGAGAGACTGGCATGGTGCGAATGTCGAGGGTGCTGACGACGGGCTGGTAGTCCAGATCGAGTCCGGAGATGATGTAGGAGACCAGCTCCCCTTCCGGGAGTGGCTTGCCGGCGGCTGCCAGCTCATCAGCCAGCGAGCGCATCTGCGCAAAGTAGCCCGCCACGGTTTTCTGCCCGTTCTGTGCATTCACTATTGCGATGCGCATGTTGTTGACTCGCGCAAGGGACTGCGAGGAGAACATGCTCGGCAGCACAGTCCAGAGCTCGTTGGCGTGGACGATGGAGGTTATTCAGCAGGTAGCCCAATACCTGCTGGTCCTCTCGGTACCAAACCGAGTGGAGGGGATTCACTGTCGAGTCTTCTTTCCCTTCCTTGTCCTTGCTGATGATGATCCGCTCAGGTTCCTCCATGGTGCACATAGACGAACACGCCAGCCCCTCGGAGCTGTGGCATGATCTGTGCCTGCCAGAGAACATAGTTGGTGCGGGTCAGCTTCTCCGTGATCTGGACGGTGAGGGACGTCGTCGCGGTGGCGATAGAGGAGGAGGACATGGTGGAGCTCGAGGGGAGACGCGCTATGCAGGAAGCCTCATACCCTGTTCTGGCCGACGTGTTCATGTTATATAGCAGGGGCGAGATCCCTGATAGCACATACATCGGTTGAGACTACAACTTGGGAGAGAAGAAAGATAGGCTATGGTTATACAAGATAGGACTCTCCAACAACCTGCCTAACAACTCAATCTATCTAACAGATTCTCCTTGTGCGCCACGTTTGGGTCCCTGCGTAACAATGTTTAACAAGGAGGGTACGTCCCCCTCGGTGGCAGCGAGGCGACGCTAGAGGGATGACGGAAAAAAAGAGCCTTTGTTTGGTTTCCAGTGAAGTTGAGCTTTTTGACAACTTCATTGTTCTCCTAGTCTAATCATCACCAGCAGGCTTGATAACATGCATAAATTCCTAATACGCAACGTACTAGCTTGACCAAGCAACAAATCTGACACAAGATTATCTCTAACAACGTGGTGGTCGCGATGCTTTCTACTGTGTGGATCAGTGGATGGCGGCCTGAGTAGCAGGAAAAGAGAGAATGCAGCGAGCTGGTTTGCAACCATTATCAAGTCATTTTCCCGGGGTAAGAAAATTCAGTTTGTTTGGAAGTTTCAAAATGTGGTTTTTGATAAATAAAAATTAGGCTGTGATTTTTTAATGTTGTTTTCTTAGTTTCAGGTTTCCAACAAATAAGCACCGAAAGTATACTCAGGGTTTCAGGTGTCGAGATAGGATAACCAGATAAGCATTTCCTCTGGCTAGCTAGCAACTAAGAAAAGAATATAATCTTTGCTTTTGGCATTCAACAGTCAGACATGGCATATGAATAAGACTATTTACAAGGTTAGGAAGAGATGCCTTCCCGAGTGGCCCAAAATGCTAAAGCAAACATATTGGAGCACATATGCTTCCACTTGCACTGATGACAGGGAAGCTAACTCTCGCCTATATATAGAGCTAATCCATGCAAAGCAATGCACACAAGCCAAAGAGAGATAACCCAGGAAAGAGTTAGCTAGAAAAGCCAGCAATGACGTTCGTAGGACTCCTTCGTCTGCCGGGCTACATCCTGTTTGGGAACCAGGACGAGCAGCGGAGGCTGCAGCAGCGAGAGCAGGAGCTGCAGCAAGCACAACTTCAGCTGCTGCAGCAGCAACAGCAGCTGCTGCTGCAGCAGCAGGCCGGCCGCCAGCAGGGTTGCCACACCTGCCGCAAGTGCGGCAAACAGAAGTGCACATGCGCCAAACCCAAGAACGCCGCCAAGTGACTCCTGTGCGTGCATAACAACTACCTCATATACATATGATGGTACGTATTTATGCAGATGCGACGCATGCTGGAGTGCGATTTAAATAAAGAAAATCCTCGTAGTACCTGTAAGTGTAACTGAGTCTATGTAAGTTGGAATCCCGATGTATTGACGATGCTCTGCATCGACCGTACTATGTATGGTCATCTATGGTACTGAAAGTAAATAAAGGTTACTTGTGTGTGTGTGTATCTCATTAGTACCAAGCTTAAATTTGCATTGGTCCATCAAGCTGATGTGATCTACTCAAGACGTGAGTACGTATGGACCGATGCAATGATTTTGTGACTGGTGCTGGTCTTGTTGGTTGGTATCAAACCACAATTCATGGGCTGGTGGGTTGGCGACTTGGCGAGAGATATAAGAGATACTCCCCCGTATGTAACTAAGTACTAAGTCGAAGGAAGGAGCAACATGAGTCTGAGCCTGAGAATAGAATCACCTTCGGCTATCCCTCTCCGGCTGTATGTCTATTGCTCCTGGTCGCTTGCTGCTCTTCCCATATATCACCATGCATACCTTTGAAACCCTGTGTCATGTACCAAGTCTTGCTGGTTTTGCACTGGGTTAATTATTCTTCGGATGAATTATAGGATATCCCTTCAGAAGGGCGCTAGCTTATTTTAAATCACTCAAAGTGTCAAATATCTTGCAGGGAATTATTCTGAGTTAATCACATGTCATCTTTTCCACCAGGATAGGAGCCACTCTGGTTTATAGTTTTCTAATCTACCTATAGAAGGCAACATGTGGGCCTCCACACAAAAAACCTCTCATACAATGCATACAAGAAGGAAATAAGGTATTTCCTCATCTTCAGAGTCTAAACCTGGGTAAAATCTCGCCTCGTGTGTATGCTATATAGATTCCCAGTACCTGCGCCACCCCATGAACAATATTATAAGAAAAATACCACGACAATTATTGTCATGAAGACCAAAAAGACATCAGAGACAAGAAATAATTGTCTGGTCACATAAGTGTACTGATGTATTTGGTGTCCATGTGGTTGTTTGTCGATGTTACCAAGATGCACTGGACACAACTAAAGAATCAAGAATGATTTGATTTAGAGACCAAAATTAGAGGTCAAATTCAAAGTGAGAGTAGATTATGTTTACTAAAACAAAAAAATTTGTTGGAGAGAAATATATTCCAGTGTTGTTGCCACCAAGCCCTAGCTACATCTCCTCGCCCTCTCAGCTCACTCTCGAACGGAGGTGGAAGAAGGAGCACCCTGAACACAATGTTTTGCCGGCGACGAACGCCGCCACGGGCGTTCAGACGCCCTAATCTTCTTCTTTACAATGGCTACATGGCTTACACGGATATGTACAACGAGCAGTACAGGGTGGGATTTATACCCGGGCTAGCACAGGTGCTCACACACACGACGTTGCCCACCTCGACCACTAATCCCACGCCTATCAACTACTTCCTGGAATATCTCCATGACCTAGCTAAGCAACTAACAACCATACATGCAGCTAACTAACATGTGCATGCAAACTAACTAAGCCTATTCTCTTGGCTGGCCGCAAGTACGGCTCCACTATTCTTGCAAGTCAGATTATGGCTAACAAATATATATTACATGTTTTTTCACGTTTACATTTTCCATCTTCATTCCAAATCTGGACAATCCTCGTTAATCATTGTTATTATTATTTTTTGGAAAGGAATATGACCCGCGCCGGCCTCTGCATCAGGATAATGCATTTAAATGGTTTAGTTTAGCATGAAATTATTACCCTATGCATATGGTTGTGCAAAAACTATTAAAAATGTGATTCTATGTCTATATATTTCTTAACTATTTTGATTTTATGCAATTTAATCAACATATTGGTTATGCCGTGAAGATTCATCTTATAGTACACAATATGAAATTTGTATAAGGTTAAAGACGGTATGTCTAAGAACATAAAAAATGTGGTTTAATGTTTATATTTATCTGAAATATTTTTCTCTTAATATATTCTGCACATTTTTTATTGCTTGAAGAATTATCTTATAGTGCACAATATGAGTATTTCCTTTGGTGTTGGCATAATTATATTATATCTTAAAAATATTATATATTTTGGAGTTCATTGAACATATTGTTAAGATTAATCAACTGATAGTGTTTTCGCTCATTTTTACATGTAGGATTGCTACAATCAACTAAAAAAGTTTGCCTCGGTAAATTGAATAACGTAAGTTCAATTGAAAATTTGAGTTTTTTTTCTGCAAAAACACAAGAATTTTAGTTATAAAGTAGTTCCACCAGTATGTGTACATATGATGCTTATCACAGACAGGTCAAATTCTTCCCCTCTGTGACGACTTAGATCACAGACAGGATTCAATTTGTGTGTGAGGTCGCAAGCATATAATAAAGTGGGACAACGTGTGTTCACATATGTGGGGCTGATGGTGCCTCCATGAGTCGGAAAGGCACATAGTTGTGGTGGTGTGACTTAGTGTGACATTAGTGGGTTGTGCGTCTAATCTGTTCGACGATCTCAGAATTAAATTTTTTATTCCATTTATATTCTACCTTATCTAAATCCATGCATATCTGTGTAAAAATGTTTTCCGAAGCTTGAAATTATTATTTCTCCATTTCCTTCCTATCTTCAGTCCAAACGGTCGGGTGGCAGAATGCAATGCACGAGCAGGCGTCTTTCAGAACAAATTCCTTACTACATTCATGCACGACTTATTACCGGATGCAGGTAGGCACTTGCCCACTACCAAAGCAGGGCCATAGTGTTTGTGGTCATAATTACATGCAGGATTATTAGGATTAACAAAACAAGAATATTTCAATAAATTTTATAAGCGTAATTTCACTAGATTTTTTACTTACAAAAGTTACAGACGCCAAACATGTTCTGTGCGCATTTTCATGAGCAGGTATGCTAGTTTTTTCAAAAAGCCTAAAGAGAGATAACCGAAAGTCTAAAATCATCACCAATGTACACTATCATAACAACAGCTCCCCTCGGCCGCTTGATCACTCTGGCATGGCTGGGTGTGGTGCCGCGCAGCGTGTGTCGCAGCGCAGGCCCAGAGGTGGCCAGATGTGCAGCGGGCGCATGGGCTAGTGCAACCCAGATCTGGCATCCGGCAGCATGGCTCGGTGGCAGGAGCCGTTCTTCGGTCGCAAGGTCCACAGGGTGCTCTGACGCGCAGGGATGATGGCCTTGGCTGGCTAGTTGGCATGGCGCGGCGGATTTTGCGTCTTCGGTCATCCAGTGCAGGCTACAATTGGGCACACCGAGGGTCCTCATCCTTGGGTGGTGCACCATTCTCCCTTGCCGACATGGTGCTCGACAGTGCACGGCATCGATTGCTACATCCGCTGGCTCTGCTCCTGATCTATCGTAGGCGAATTAATCTTGGTGGCTGTTGTTTTGGTTGTCGGTGGCCTTCGTGACATGCGACTGGCTGCTCCGTGTCTCTTCGTCGACGGGCTGACCTTTGTTAGGTGGTCTTGCCAACGTCGATGAGTATCGTTGAAAATGTGTTCACAAGCTCGGTGTAAACCATCTCTAGGTCTTTGGCCAATGACCAACTATGGTAATGGCAAATTCTGTGGGCATCGTAGAACTTCTTGGAGGGGCATTACTGTTTAGCGTCCTCACCACTCGCGCACAGGTCGATTGATGCATCTCCACGGGATCTCTAGATCCGTGTGATCAAACGAAGGAGGCGCATTGGTGTCGTATCCCCTCTTGAGGGGCTTAGTCTTCGACGAAGTCGGAGTCGCTTCCTTGGAGTTTAGGAAGGGCGGTGGCACCTATTGGGGAGAATGTGGTGATGATGACTTCTGAGTGTATCTTGTTGAGGTGTGTGTGTGAGGTATCATTTGTGTTCCGCTAGGTGATTTATGATGGTTTCAACCCAGCTTTTCAGTAATTAATCTGATATCTCTCTTCTGCTTAATTAATGGATGAGGTTTTTTTTGCCTCCCTTTAAAAAATAAAACCCACCATTCCGTGTACATGATGCTCATCACGGACAAGTCAAGGGTTTTGCGTTATATGATGACTCACATTACAGACGTTTGTCCGTTACGTCACAATATATTATGAAGTGGGACAACGCATATATAGGTGGAAATAAATTCCCCACTACACTCATGCACGCCTTATTACGAGATGCTGGTAGGCACTTGCACACTACCAGAGCAAAGGGCTAACTCATCAGGCATATATATTAGGCATCACTGCATCAGTTCGCAATGTTGGTCTCGCACTCACAGGAATATACCATCCCATCCCTATCATGTACTACAAACTACAGTAAGGTTTATTGCACATGAGATAGAAATTAACATATATAACACACAGAATTCTACATCGTTCCTGAGTTAAGGGTATGTACTAATAAAGTGATCACAGACGCGATTCTACATCGTCCATGATGAATTGTTATTACATATGTGTCGACCTGAAATCATACACTAGTAGAAAACAGAGCTTTGGTTCAGGCCTCTCCAGCCGATTTGTCCCGGTTCTGCCACGAACCGGAACCCATGGGGTTCATACGTCCCGGTTCGTGCGCCCGGGGGCCGGCCGGGCCTCGTGGAGCATTGGTCCCGGTTCGTCTGGGGCATACGTCCCGGTTCTAGACAAGAACCGGGACCAATGGGCCTCGCTCCTGGCCCACAACCACTAGTCTCGGTTTGTGGCTCAACCCGGGACGAAAGGCTGGCCATTAGTACTGGTTCCAGCCACAAACCGGGACTAATGATTTGGCTATATATACCCCTTGCCGGCGAGCAGAGCACTCCACTGGTGCTCTGTTTTTTCGAGGAGCGCAAGGGGAGGGTTTTGTGGTGCTCTAGCTCACCTCTTATGCACATGAGGTGTTCGATGAAATGCCCGAGCCACACTACTTAAGCTTTCTCCTCTCCAAACTCGACTTCCAAGCTCCATTTTTCTTAAGATTTGTCCAGATTTAGCGGTCCGTCACGTCCGATCCCCGTCTTCACCACCGTCGATCGCCCGCACCTATCTCGTCGCCGGCACCACCGTGGTGAGCCTCTTGTTCTTATCTTCTTTATAAAAGAAAAAAAATTCTTACTTGTATGATTAGATAGATAATTGTCTAATTTTCTTACTTGTATTATTGCTTGTTATTATATAGTGCGATGGTTTTGGTATCCTCCCCCGTCGGCCCTCGTCCTCTCTATGGTTCGGATGTGGTATATATTATCTTTTATAACTATTTGTTTCATTTAGTGTTTATGGTAATTATGCCGACACCAACTTGACATAGATGTATTTATCTAGGAGGTATGTGAACCGGATATTACATACGACCCTCTTGTCGAGAGGTTAAATTTAGTTGAAGAAGAAAACGAGTATTTAAAAGAAAAATTAAAAAGAGTTGAAGAAGAGAAGAAAAGAGTTGAAGAAGAGAAGATGATATTGAAGTTGCATGTTGCGGATGTCGTAGAAGGTCACAAGATCAAGATGGATGCAATGCGCTTGAAGATTAGAAAGTTTAGAAAATATGCCATTCATAGCGAGGCTTGGTATCATTATGCCGTTGGATCAATTGTTACCTTGGTTGCGATTATGATCGCATTTGTTGTTGCATTGAAATGTTTTACATAGTTTCAATGAATGGTTATTAGATGCTCTGGAGAGCTATATGTTGTTCAATGAGAACTATGTATGTACTTTGGTTTTAATGTGATGATAAACTTCTATTAATTTGGTCACTTATATATTCATGATGTTCTGTAATAATGGTTTTTGACACACTTAATGCACGCAGATGAACCGGCAATGGATGTATGGTGACAGACACACCTCCGAGTACATTGAGGGCGTGCATGATTTTCTCGAAGTGGCTGAGGCAAACAAGCAGAATGGTTTTATGTGTTGTCCATGCTCTATATGTGGGAATGCGAAGTCTTACTCTGACCGGAAAACCATTCACGCCCACCTGCTTTATAAGGGATTCATGCCACACTATAATGTTTGGACCAAGCACGGAGAAATAGGGGTTACGATGGAAGACGGCGAAGAAGAAGAGTACGATGAAAACTATGTGCCCCCTGAATACGGTGATGCTGCAACGGGGGAAGCTGAAGATCAAGAGGAACCGGACGATGTGCCTGATGATGATCTCCGCGGGGTCATTGTTGATGCAAGGAGACAGTGTGAAAGTAAAAAGGAGAAGCTGAAGTTCGATCGGATGTTAGAGGATCACAAAAAAGGGTTGTACCCCAATTGCGAAGATGGCAACACAAAGCTCGATACCGTACTGGAATTGCTGCAGTGGAAGGAAAAGTATGGTATACCTGACAAGGGATTTGAGGATGTACTGAACATATTTAAGAAGAGGCTTCCAAAGGATAGCGAATTGCCCGACAGTACGTACGCAGCAAAGAAGGTCGTATGCCCTCTAGGATTGGAGGTGCAGAAGATACATGCATGCCCTAATGACTGCATCCTCTACCGCGGTGCGTACGAGGATTTGAACGCATGCCCGGTATGCGGTGCATTGCGGTATAAGATCAGACGAGATGACCCTGGTGATGTTGACGGCGAGCCCCCCAGGAAGAGGGTTCCTGCCAAAGTGATGTGGTATGCTCCTATAATACCACGGTTGAAACGTCTGTTCATGAACAAAGAGCATGCCAAGTTGATGCGATGGCACAATGAAGACCGTAAGAAAGACGGGAATTTGAGACACCCCGCTGATGGGTCGCAGTGGAGAAAAATCGAGAGAAAGTACCGGGCTGAGTTTGGAGATGACCCAAGGAACGTATGGTTTGGTTTAAGCGCGGATGGCATTAATCCTTTCGGGGAGCAGAGGAGCAATCACAGCACCTGGCCCGTGACTCTATGTATGTATAACCTTCCTCCTTGGGTGTGCATGAAGCGGAAGTTCATTATGATGCCAGTTCTCATCCAAGGCCCTAAGCAACCGGAAAACGTTCGATTAGCCATTGTTAAGCTATGTGCATTCCTCAATGCAATCTCTCAGAAGGTGATCGATCCAGAAATCCTACCAAGGCTAAGGAGTGATGTGGCGCAATGTCTTGTCAGTTTCGAGCTGGTGTTCCCACCATCCTTCTTCAATATCATGACGCACGTCCTAGTTCATCTAGTCGATGAGATTTTCATTCTGGGCCCCGTATTTCTACACAATATGTTCCCCTTTGAGAGGTTCATGGGAGTTCTAAAGAAATATGTCCGTAACCGCGCTAGGCCAGAAGGAAGCATCTCCTTGGACCATCAAACAGAGGATGTCATTGGGTTTTGTGTCGACTTCATTCCTGGGCTTAAGAAGATTGGTCTACCTGAATCGCGGTATGAGGGGAGACTGACTGGAAAAGGCACGATTGGAAGGGACTCAATAATATGCAGGGACGGACATTCTTGGTCTCAAGCACACTACACAGTTCTACAGAACTCTATCTTGGTGGCCCCGTATGTCGATGAACACAAGAACAGTCTGCACTCCAAACACCCAGAGGAGTGTGACGACTGGATTACACATGAACACATCAGGACTTTCGGCGATTGGTTGGAAACACGTGTCAGAGGTGACAACACTGTTTCTGATGAGCTGTTCTCGTTATCCAGGGGACCATCTTCAACTGTATTGACTTACAAAGGATACGAGATAAATGGGAATACATTTTACACGATCTCCCAAGATCAAAAGAGCACCAACCAAAACAGTGGTGTCCGCTTTGATGCAGCAACCGAGAGTGGAAAGGACACATATTATGGTTACATAGTGGACATATGGGAACTTGACTACCGACATGATTTTAAGGTCCCTTTGTTTAAGTGCAAATGGGTCAATCTGTCAGGAGGCGGGGTACAGATAGACCCACAGTATGGAATGAAAACAGTGGATCTGAACAATCTTGGGTACACAGACGAACCATTCGTCCTAGCCAATGATGTGGCGCAGGTTTTCTATGTGAAGGACATGTGTACCAAACCGAGAAAAAGAAAAGATATGGAAGCGAATACATCATACGATGAGCCAAAGCGCCACATAGTTCTTTCAGGAAAAAGAGACATCATGGGATTGGAGGGCAAGACGGACATGTCGGAAGATTATTAAAAGTTTCATGAAATTCCTCCCTTCAAAGTCAAGGCTGATCCAAGCACCCTGTTAAGCAATGAAGAATATTCATGGTTACGGCGCAATAAGCAAAGGACACAAGCGAAGAAAAAGTGAAGACAGATGAAGTCAGAAAGGGTTGAAAATTGATGATGTGGCTTTGAATGGTTCATTTTGAACACACAAAAAGTCTCGATGAACTCAAGGATTTCTAGATATATCAACAAAACACACGGTTTCTCCTGCATACATCCCAACTGTGGCTCGTGAGTGCCCGCACATCAAATGCACCGTCGGGCGTATGCAGGCCAATCCGAATGATTTGTATTTGGTCGATGAACTGAAGGATTTCTAGATATATCAACAAAACACACGGTTTCGCCTGCATACAGCCCAACTGTGGCTCGTGAGTGCCCGCACATCAAATGCACCCTTGGGCGTATGCAGGCCAATCCGAATGATTTGTATTCGTACACACCGAGTGTCCGAGAGGTGTGATATATATAGGGGTCGTGTGCCTCTTTAGCCTCGGTTGCTAGCAGAAACCGGTACTACCGCGAGACCTTAACTGTGTACAGGCCGGTTCCCAGATCCAACGACTCACAAGCCGGATCCAACGACTCACAAGCACTTAAAAGAAACACGCGATCCGTGTACTTCTTCCTGATTGGTGGGATTCAGACTCGGGTGAGGTTAAAAGCACGCGCAAAGCCAACCTCCACTATTTCTCTTCTCGCGAAGTCTTCCCCTTCCGCGGCACTGCCACCATCCAGTTTTTTCCGTAACCCACTCAACTTTTTAGCACATGCTATGTGGGTCAAATGATGATACCATGCCAAGTTTCAACATTTTCGGAGTTCATTTGTAGTGCTAGAAACTGGAAAATTAAATAAAGCAAAAAAGAAAACAAAAATCTGGAAAAAAGAAAAAAATGCCACCAATTGGGCCACCACGGCCTGAATACGACTAGAAACCCAACCATGGACCAGGATTCAGGCCCGCGATAGGCCCAATAGGCCCACAGGCAAGTAGTGAAGGGTTCGTTGCATAGAAAACAAAATTTTTCCTACGATTGCAACTGCCAAGATCACATCTAGGAGATAACTTGTAACGGTTTGAGAAGGACTCACCCTCGAAGACCAAAAAGCTTTAACGAGAACGATTCTCGTGGGTGATGTAGTCGATCACTTGCCGACCTCAAGGTCGTGATGAAGATGGGCGCCACAAACGGGCAGCGCCTCCGTAATCGGTCACACGTACGGATCAGCGACGACCTCCGCCCCTTGCTCCAGTTGGGCAGCGGAAGTAGTGGATCCTCGGGAACTCCAGCAGCACTACAACATAGTGGTGGTGGTGGTAGAGAAGATCTTGAGCAGGGCTTCGCCTAAGCACCGTACTCGTGAAACTGGATCAGCTAGCAAGGGGAGGAAGATGCCAACCAAAGGGCATATGAGAGATGGAGGAATTGGTGTGTAGAGGGGTCTCCACCCATCTATATATAGGAGGGGGAGGCAGCCCCCAAGGGGTAGCACGCCCCAAGAGGTGCCCCCACCTCTCCCCTCATCATGTGGGTGGACTCCCCACTCACAAAAACAAAGGGTCACACATTATTCCCATAACTTCCATAATTCTTCACTCAAAATTCCAAGAGTTTATCACATTAAAACACTTTTAATTATCTTGTTTAATGTCACTCAAATTAATGAACACTTCATTCAATGAGTACTTCATTGATGAACACTTCATTCAATGAACACATTAACAATTATCCCCTTGCACTATTTTGATATACCGAAACTATTCCAGCAGTTTTATCAAAACAGTCCATGTGTTGTCCAGTATATTCTCTGGCGTTCCGTATCCACTCAAACGCGTCAACGAATCCTTAAGTGTGTCACCCTACGGTTCGTGAATAAAATGGACATGACAGAGACTCTTCTCTGATCAATAATCATCAGCGGGATCTGGAGATCCATGATGACTCCCACTTACTCAACGATGAACTAGTGATCGTGTGAACCAAAACTCCGTAACCAATTCCTTTTGTCTCGCGATATTTTACTTGTCCGAGATCCGATCATTTGGTATCATCCATACCTAGTTCGATCTCGTTACCGACAAGTACTCTTTACTCGTTCCGTGATATAACATCCTCGTGAGCCAGTCACGTGCTTGCAAGCGATGTCAATGTGATATCACCGAGAGGGCCCAGAGTATATCTCTCCGTCATCTGGATGGACAAATCCCACTCTTGATCCACGAGCCTCAACTAACACTTTCCAAGTACCCAACGACACCTTTATAATCACCCTGTTACGGTGTGACGTTTGATGGAATCAAAGTACTCTTCCGGTGTCAGTGATTGACGTGATCTCATGGTCTAAGGATTAGGGTTACTTCGTGAAAGTTTGATACAGCAATAGAAACTTGATGACATGATCGTATTGCTATAACTACTGTGGGTGTATGTTCATCACATCATTCTCCAATGACATGACCTTGTTATTAACAACATCCAATGTTCATGATCAGGAAACCTTGATCATCCGTTAATCAACAAGCTAGTATAAAGAGAGGCATTACTAGGAACCTTTTCTCTGTTTATTAAACACACATGTATTAACGTTTCCGGTTAACACAATTATAGCATGAAAATAAACATTTATCATAAACATGGAATAAGATAATAACCACTTTATTATTGCCTCTCGGGCATATTCCCTTCAGTCTCCCACTTGCACTAGAGTCAATAATCTAGTTTGGTACTTGCGCATCCAACACCTATGGCATTCAGTTGTTATCCATACGCATTGCTAGTGGTAAACCTAATCTCCAGATCTGACACTTCAGGTCCGTGTGTATTTGCATTTCTTTGCGTCTCTACGCATCACTCATTCACTAATGAGATGGCATTGCATAAATTTGGTCCTCCGGTGAGACCTTAGTCCCTTGAGCTCAAAACATGTTGAATCTATTGTCGTACAATAGATCTTCATAGTATTAGCTCGCTTGGAACTACACCTAGTTTGTCAAACAAACTTCTTGACACAAATGCCCTCCTTTGCTGCTGCTAGAGCAGTCATATACTTAGCCTTTCCTTGTAGTATTCGTTATAATGTCTTAACTTTGGAACTCATCCAAATCCATTTGGAACTATTCCAAATCTATCATGGAACTTTCTTCCATTACATTTTGCCACCTTAACATACCGCCAAAATTGAGATAAATTTAGATTGTATCTTGCGACAAAACTAGTATCAATGTAACACTTTACAATGAACTATTGTCCAACATACATAATATATATTCTTAGTCCTTCCAAAGCACGTAAGGATATCTTTACTATTGTCCAATGATCATCTTATGAATCATTCTGGTATATGCTCATAACATTTAGAGCATAGGACATTCTTGGAATTGTACATATCATGGTGTACATGATAGATCAAATCATTCATGTGATTTTACTCATCAAGTGTCAAAACACTTGAATCTCACTTCAACCTTTTCCATGCGGCAAGAACTTTTCTCGTCGTTTCCATATTGAACTTATTCAATATTTCATATATGTACTTCGGCCCAACCATATTAGCACCTCAATCTATCTATATAGACCATATTAGCCCAATATACTGGTTTTGCCCAAATCTTCCATTAAAATCAAATTTTCAATGAAACTTCACCCGTGTCAATAAAATATACATCATTTCCAATCAACAATATGTCTTCTACATAATGTATTAGAAATATGTCTCAGCGCTCCCACTTAATTTCTTGCAAAAGGAAGCATCTTCACCATCTCTGATGAAACTAAACGTTTTAACAATTTCATCATGATGAAGATTCCAACTCCGTGAATTCTTATTTCAACCATTGAAATTTGCATGCTATTTTAGCATCCTTTGAATTAACAGAACCCTTTGGACCGTGTCCTGTACACGTCTTAGGTAACCATTCTATTAGAACAACGTTGTTCTGTTTGTTCAACTACCATATACCAAAACTAGCATATGTAGTGGTTGCTACAATAATCCGTCCAGACTAAATATCGTTATGAAAGATCAAATCTTGTCATAGCCAACTCTTTGAACATAATCGTAAACCATTTTAACGATATGTCGAATATTTCATAGATGTGAGAACATCCACGTCTGTTTCTTTATAGATCCAAACACGGTATCTAGAGGGTCTTCCAAGTTCAGAAACTTGGTTTCTCGTGTATGGAACTATCACGGATTTTATAGCTTCTAGCCATTTTTCCGGAGTCAGGGCCCATCATCGCTTCTTTGCATGTAGTCGGTCCATTATTATCAAATAACAATGATTCAATCTCAAATCTTACTATTTGATCGATTATCCGAACTACGCAGTTCAATAGGAACTTAGATCGCCGTGACCACAACCTTTGGGACACGGGAGCCAAGAGCATTGCGGCCGCTTCCGGGACACTTTCCGGCGCTGCGCCACTTAGCACATAAAGCTTAGGTTCAACAACCTAATCGAAGTTCTACTGTCCTCCCACTTAACTTTTCGCAAAAATTCCTTCTCAAGAAACTTGATGCTCTTAGCCACAAAAAAACTTTTGTCTTTAGTGTTCTGGAGGAATACCCAACGGTTACTTTGGGATAACCTACAAAGACGTACTTTATCCGACTTTGGTTGTAAACATTTTACATATGCCTTGCATACCAAAATTTAAGAAAAGACAAATTGGGTTTTATCCCATTCCATAACTTATATGGTGTCATTTCAACGGATCTCGATGGCGCTCTTTTCAGTGGAAAGCGGTAGTCTCTAAAGCTTAATCCTTAAAATATAATGGCAATTTTATAAATAACACCTTTGATCCTTACCATGTCAAACAAGGTTTGATTACATCTCTCGAACACTCCATACTCCTATGGTGTTTCGGGAAATGCAAGTTTTGGAACGATTCCTAAACTCTCAGGCATTTGCTAAACTTTTAACTCAAAAATCTTCTTTTATGATCCAATCATAAACTCTTATTTTCTCGTTACAATGATTTTCACTTCATCTTGAAATTTATTTGAACATTTTCAAACATTTCATACTTCTTCCTTATCAAGTAAATATACACATATATTCACTCAAATCCTCGGTTAAAGTATATGAAGTTATAAGACCCACCACACACGGCTACACATAATGAACTATACACATCAACATGTATAATGTCCAATAAGTTAGTCGTCCGTCCTTCTTTGGCCTATGAACGGAGTTTCAATCATTTCTAGGAAATTCTTACAAGCGTCAGTTGATTCAAAATCAAAAGACTCCAAAATTCCACCAACATGGAGTTTCTTCATGTTATCTTTCCAATATGATTTAAACGGTGTTTCAATCATCTCTAGAAATTTCTCACAACCGTCAATTGATTCAAAATCAAAAGACTCCAAAATTCCATCACCATGGAGTTTCTTCATGTGTTTCTTTCCAATATGATTCAAACGGTGGTGTCACTCATAAGTGATCTTCTAATCATTTGTCTTGCGACATGTTTAGCATCAGTTATTATGGATGTGATTTCTCCAACAAGATTTATAGAGTTCATCCATCTTCTATGAATATGGTGATAATTTGAACAACTATTGTTCGTATAACACCAGAACAGAATAACAATTATTCAAATAAATCTTGAAGGCTAGGTTTAATTCCAACGATAAACACAATAACACTTTATTTTGTTCTCGATGAGAATCATCCCATATTCATTTGCTAGTTACTCAGGCCATTGCAACTCTTGTATTGCGTTGTTCCGTATGACACTTCATACCAACCAATCAGTATCCAATACTCAAGAATCACACTGTTTAACAAGCAATGAATATACCCATAACATGTATATCATCTATATACCCGAGCTGGACATTTCCAGTCTTTTCCTTTTTCTTTTCGCCAAAATATATTTCAGATCCTCTTTCAGCAATTCCTTTCCTTTTTAGAAGAATTTATCAACATCACTTGTGGCACCATTCATATGACACATAATCCAAAGTGTGTTAGTCAAATACTAACACCCTTTGATTCTCACTTTGATGTAGATCACCGTCATCAAATGTTTGGTGTTCTTCCAAATTCCATTCTTTAGTAATCTTATAGTGTAGTAAATATTTTACCTACATCTTCCATTCATCCTATCATGACAACTTTCATGACAGAACTACCATAGCTCATAGGGACAAACTGTGAGTACAATATTAGTTCCCAAAACCTTTTTGAGAGATTAGGACACATAGTGTCTCCAACCTTCACAAATTCTCATACAATATGAGAACATGTTTCTCACTAAATTTTACTCTATCACATTGCAACTAAACATTGTTTCAGATATCGCTATATCTTCCACACATGATAGTTTCTGAAACAATCCTTTCAGCTCCTAGATAACCTTGATAATAACAAACAACATTTGAATATCAAGGATCATGGAGGCAAGTGTGATACTTAGACACTAACACTGGAATTTTTACTTTCGATTTAATACACATTATTAAACTTCATGGAGTAAGCAAGGTTTGCTAAAGTTTGCAATAAGACTTTAAACTTTAGATTGACACTCAAACAATACGGTACCAGTCCGTAAAGTTAAATATCCAGAATTCTATAGTTCTATTATCTCAATTATAGCTAAGCGCAAAGGTAGTAAACAAATGCCAATGACTACAACGAACTATGCAAATTCACTTTGATTTAGTTCATGATAAAATGAGTTCATCTAACTCCCACTCAAAAACAACATCCCTCGAGTCGTCTTTGGTGATTACACGAACCAAATTCACTACACCACGACCGATCATCACGTGAGGCAGTGTAGCTGCAATGGCGAGCATCTCAATATGGTTCATCATATCATCCATATGACTCGTGCTTAACCTTTCGGTCCATGTTCCGAGGCCATGTCTGTACATGCTAGGCTCGCCAAGTAGAACCTTAGTATTTGCATGTGTTTCAAGGCCATGTCTGTACATGCTAGGCTTGAAAACACCCGTTGTATGCGAACGTAGAGTCTATCACACCCGATCATCACGTGGTGTCTCGAAACGACGAACTTTCTTAACGGTGCATACTAAGGAAGAACATATAATGATCCTTGATATTAAGTGAGAGGGATCATCTTATAATGCTACCGCAGCGATCATGATCGTAACTAAGCAAAATAAGATGCATAAAAGGATAAACATCACATGCATGGATAATGTGATATGATATGGTCCTTCTCGCATTAGATCTCCATCTTGTGCGTCTTGGTATGATTTCCATCATGCCACCGGCGCGGCACCAAGGTCCATGGCGCCACCACCATGGTCGTCCTTCTCCATTACAATATATCTCATGGATATATATACAACACGCAGGCCTTAAAAAGGAAAAACACAACCATCTGGCTCCTGCCGGTTGTTTACAATAAATCTCATTTCATACAAAAATTTTGTAACAATGACCATATCACATCACATGCCCTGCAAAAACAAGTTAGACGCTTCTAAATTATCTTTGCAAATTTTACGTGGTTTTGGGCTTCCTAGGAAAGAACCGATCTTACCTACGGACAAGAACCACAACGTTGATTCGCTAGTTGTTTCTTTTCATCCCTTTCCAGGGCCCTCCGTTGCAAATGCCATATCACTAATGTTAGAGAAACTGACACCCCCAAAGCCACTTTATACGGTACAAGCCGTATGTCAAGCGTGACACGCAATCTGCGCTTAGGGCCGCTTCAATCCAACATTGCCGCAATATGAACAAGTGCACAAAAGAGGGTAACAACTAGAGGATCAACGCCCACATCTCTATGTGTTCTAACCGTACAAAGCATCTACGCATAGACGAGGCTCTGATACCACTGAAGGGTTCGTTGCATAGAAAACAAAATTTTTCCTACGATTGCAACTGCCAAGATCACATCTAGGAGATAACTTGTAACGGTTTGAGAAGGACTCACCCTCGAAGACCAAAAAGCTTTAACGAGAACGATTCTCGTGGGTGATGTAGTCGATCACTTGCCGACCTCAAGGTCGTGATGAAGATGGGCGCCACAAACGGGCAGCGCCTCCGTAATCGGTCACACGTACGGATCAGCGACGACCTCCGCCCCTTGCTCCAGTTGGGCAGCGGAAGTAGTGGATCCTCGGGAACTCCAGCAGCACTACAACATAGTGGTGGTGGTGGTAGAGAAGATCTTGAGCAGGGCTTCGCCTAAGCACCGTACTCGTGAAACTGGATCAGCTAGCAAGGGGAGGAAGATGCCAACCAAAGGGCATATGAGAGATGGAGGAATTGGTGTGTAGAGGGGTCTCCACCCATCTATATATAGGAGGGGGAGGCAGCCCCCAAGGGGTAGCACGCCCCAAGAGGTGCCCCCACCTCTCCCCTCATCATGTGGGTGGACTCCCCACTCACAAAAACAAAGGGTCACACATTATTCCCATAACTTCCATAATTCTTCACTCAAAATTCCAAGAGTTTATCACATTAAAACACTTTTAATTATCTTGTTTAATGTCACTCAAATTAATGAACACTTCATTCAATGAGTACTTCATTGATGAACACTTCATTCAATGAACACATTAACAATTATCCCCTTACACTATTTTGATATACCGAAACTATTCCAGCAGTTTTATCAAAACAGTCCATGTGTTGTCCAGTATATTCTCTGGCGTTCCGTATCCACTCAAACGCGTCAACGAATCCTTAAGTGTGTCACCCTACGGTTCGTGAATAAAATGGACATGACAGAGACTCTTCTCTGATCAATAATCATCAGCGGGATCTGGAGATCCATGATGACTCCCACTTACTCAACGATGAACTAGTGATCGTGTGAACCAAAACTCCGTAACCAATTCCTTTTGTCTCGCGATATTTTACTTGTCCGAGATCCGATCATTTGGTATCATCCATACCTAGTTCGATCTCGTTACCGACAAGTACTCTTTACTCGTTCCGTGATATAACATCCTCGTGAGCCAGTCACGTGCTTGCAAGCGATGTCAATGTGATATCACCGAGAGGGCCCAGAGTATATCTCTCCGTCATCTGGATGGACAAATCCCACTCTTGATCCACGAGCCTCAACTAACACTTTCCAAGTACCCAACGACACCTTTATAATCACCCTGTTACGGTGTGACGTTTGATGGAATCAAAGTACTCTTCCGGTGTCAGTGATTGACGTGATCTCATGGTCTAAGGATTAGGGTTACTTCGTGAAAGTTTGATACAGCAATAGAAACTTGATGACATGATCGTATTGCTATAACTACTGTGGGTGTATGTTCATCACATCATTCTCCAATGACATGACCTTGTTATTAACAACATCCAATGTTCATGATCAGGAAACCTTGATCATCCGTTAATCAACAAGCTAGTATAAAGAGAGGCATTAATAGGAACCTTTTCTCTGTTTATTAAACACACATGTATTAACGTTTTCGGTTAACACAATTATAGCATGAAAATAAACATTTATCATAAACATGGAATAAGATAATAACCACTTTATTATTGCCTCTCGGGCATATTCCCTTCAAGTAGTAGCAGATTAGGCCCGGAAGCCTGCAGTTGAGAGGAGCTCGAGACGGTACGCGCGGCAACGTTTATAAACCGCTCGGGCGTTCCCTCGACTAGCGAGGTGGGACTAAACATCCCACCGCTCCGCGGCGCAAGGCGTTTGGTTCCGTTTGGTGGCACAAACCGGAACTAAAGGGGAGAATTGATACCGGTTCGTGCCACCAACCGGGGCCAATGCCCCCCTTTAGTCTCGGTTGGTGGTACCAACCGGAACCAAAGGTCTCTGTTTGCCGCCTTTTCGGCTGCTGAAAAAAACCTTTGGTCCCAGTTGTGTCATCAACCGGTACTAAAGGGGGGCATTGGTCCCAGTTGTTTGCAAGAACCGGTACCAATACTCTGGGTATATAAATGGCACTTGTAAATTTTCAGTTCTAAATCTCGCCATTTCCCCCGACGACGCCGGAGACGAAAGAGACGCCGTCAGGCTGCCCAACCTCCGCCCCGACGCCGCCCGCCGCCCCCGACGCCGCCCGCCGCCCCCGACGACGCCGAAGACGACACCGACGCCGCCCGCCGCCCCCTCCATCGCCGTCGCCATCGCCCGCGCCCGTCATCGCCGTCGCCGCGGTGAAGCACCACGCCTGGTCATGCCGCCGTCCGCATTGCCTTGCCCCGTCGGCCTCGCCACGGCCTCGCCGTCGTTCTTCACCGCCGGCGCCTCCCTGACCTCCCGAGCTCGTCCTCGGGGGAAGCACAGAGAGAACGACGAGCTCACAATGGCCCTCGGGAATCCTGAGCACCCGGGACGAACACGAGGCACGCCAGGCTCCCTTCCGTGGAAGCATGGGTTTCCCGACGCAGGTGGTTACAAAAGCAAGAGTACAAGAGGAAGAGGAAACAGGAGCAAAGCCAAATACAGAACCTGCATGCAAGAGTACAAGCGCTAGAGGAGAGGCATCAAGCTGACGAAGCTACCCTAGAAGCTACCCCGCCATCTTAGCGGAGAAGCAGCGTGGCTTCCACCGAGGTCATTGCGCAACCTGATTTGACGGCTTCCAAGTACCCCGTGGATGAAATCACGGAGTCTCAAGAATGCCACCTTAAGAAGCAATTGATGCAATTCAAACCCACGGTGGCTATCGGCCATGTTGTACCTCCTCGACCCAACGGAACTTTTCACTGTCTTCCGATTCGACAAGGCTATGCTGTTGTGATGGTCGATGAAATAATGGAGGGATATGAGGAGATCGAGCTTGACTACCCTACCGGCGAAGGGGAAAATCTCCTGCAGAATGCTCTGAGGACTTCATGTCTATGGCCGAAGGAATTCATCAAGCTTCCGAACTAGACGGCACCTACGCCTCCTCCTCCGACGAATAAGGGCCCGCCTCCTCCTCCGCCTCCTCCTCCGCCTCCTTCTCCGCCTGCGTCGGCGCATCCGAGCAGCCCGTCTCCTCCTCCGCCTCCTCCTCCGCCTGCGTCGGCGCGTCCGAGCAGCCCGTCTCCTCCTCCGCCTCGTCAGCAAAAGCAGAAGAGAGCCGCCACCGGCGCTCCGGCTGCTCCGACGCCTCTTAAGCAACAAAGGAAAATAGCAGCCGTCGCTCCGGCGTCTAGCAGTACAACCAGTGGTGGGAGGCGATTCCAATACGGTCCATCATCTCTCAAGCCTCTTGAGCCGTTACCATACGAGAGGAGCGATGAGGAAAGCGCGAAGATCTCTAAAGGCGAAGTGGATGCCTTTTTTAAAAACAAAAATCCACCTCCGAAGGAGAAGATAGATGAGGTGAAATTGAAGCGCACTTTGGATGCCCTGAAGCGACCAGCACCAACTCCGCTGGATGACAACCATGTCCGCGCTCTTAAAAAGAAAGTGCAAGATACGCGCCGGTCCGGAAGCACTACAACTGACCAAAGGAGAGAACAAAAAATTGCAAGAGGGAAAAAATTCCCCAGCTCGGCGAACAGGCGAAACAATTGTGCCCCCCGCTGCAGGTGTCTAGTGATATCGCTGTCGCAAATCTGCCGGCCGGGATGGTGCCCGGTACCAATCCTGGTGATTACCTGCCAGACGATATATAATTTGATCGACTCGAGGTGGACGAACTCAAATTCCGGCACGGGTATCCTCTCGTTAGACCTGATCAACAGCTACCAACGATGATGCGAAGATTACATGAGTGGTACATGGACACCTGCAAGAACTCTGGGTTGGATAATGTGTTGCTTATGGTTAAAGACAAGCACGACCTCCTTGGAATTGAAACATTGTGTGTTCCATTTGAGGAGTTATTCTAGCTTTACAATGCAATGGCCATCGATAAAGTAATCGTCACTTGCTACTGTCTATAAGTACTACTTCTTTAATTAACTCTCTATATATAGCTCAGCTCTTTCATTGCATGTACATATAATTCACTATATCATGCAGATTGAAGATCGTCGAATGCAAGCAAAGAGAAATCTATAATATTGGGTTCATTAACCTAAATCTCTTTGATGAATGGGCGATGGATAAGAATCCCAAACAAACTGAGGCCAACTTGCTACAATCGTTGCTTCAACATCAAAACAAACAAAAAATAATCTTTCCTTACAACTTCGAGTGAGTGTTATATTATGCATATTCGGTTTTCCTTTATTTACTCAAGGTTATAGTAATGTAATTGATGAATTATGCATGCGTGCGCAGCTTCCACTTTATTCTCCTAGAGATTAAGCTTGAGGAGGGACTAGTAACCGTGTTAGACTCAAGACGAAAAGATCCCAAGACGTATGCGATCATCACTGAAATGCTTAAGAAGTAAGTGCAATCGATCATTATCGCAGCATTTCGGCAACTTTGTTCATTTCCTGATATTAGGTAATAATTATTTTCTATGTCTGGCAGGGTTTGGACAACGTTCACCACAAAATCTCCGGGACTGCCGAAGAAGCTGGAATTTACACGCCCGAAAGTAAGTACTACTAGCTAGTTCCGCACATCTCCCATTATTTTGATTCTAGCTAGTTTCATCAATACCATTTATATAATGCTTGATTATCAGTTTGATTGACCTCTATTTCTCGTAAAGTGGTTGTGGCAGCAAGAAGGGACTAATCTTTGTGGATACTACGTATGCGAGTACATCTACAACGCTACGATCTCTAAGGAGGGCGGCTACTCTAAAAAAGATTTTGATGTGCGTAAGCAATAATATTCACAATTTTATTTTATTACCATCATTTGTGTTGAGTTTCATTCATATATATGTATTGACCCCCTTCTTCAAATTAGCTTTGGGAGCTGCAGGAAGAACTCCTACCACAAGATCGCATAATAGCAATTCAAGAGGAATTGGCGGGATTCTTTCTTGAACACGTCATCAGGAAAGAGGGAGAATACCATATGGAACTTGATTTCAGATGTTAGGGTATTGTAAGAGATCTTATATTGTATATATGTAGCCAGTAGCGTCGGATAGATATACGAAAACTTGTTGTTCGAACAATCTCACTTCTCTGTGTATATGTTCATGACGAACTTCTGTACTTAATGGTTTAATTCCTTCATTTGCTTACTAGCTAGCATGTCGAGTCCACTCTATACGTATAGTACGTAGCGTCGACCAAGCACGCAGATAAGAGGACACCTCTCTCTATTAGCTACAATATATGAAACCCCTAAATTAACCCTACAAAACCCCCATCCCCCCTTTCAAAAAAAAAACCCCAGACACGGAACTGCTGACGCGTGGAGGCATTTTGGTCCCGGTTAATGCTACCAACCGGGACAAAAGACCCTCCTGCCCGGGCAAGCCGCAGAGGCCACGTGGAGGCCCATCTGTACCGGTTCGTAAGCGAACCAGGACTAAAGGTTTTGGGCATTAGTAACGACCCTTTAGTCCCGGTTCCAGAACCGGAACAGAAGGCCCTCTGGAACCGAGACAAATGGGCCTTTTTCTACTAGTGTATGTGGCAAGCCCTTGAGCATTGCATGTATACCCAAAGCATCATCGTTGCACTGCTAAGCAACAAAGTTATTTTTCAACAGAACATATACCACTAATTCAATCGGTAACTCGATTCATGCAACCCTACACTATGCAATGTGTGCGTGTTGCATGGCTTATCGTGGAAGAATTGAACCACTCACCTTATGTATTTTTTGTTTCTGCCTGATTTCCATATGAAAAAAAAATCCCACCAGTTTGTACATGATGCTCAACAGTCAACACACGAAACTAGAGTTCCTTTCGTCTTCAAATTGATGATAACTCACATTAGAGACTTATGTCGGTGACATCACGACTACTCCCTCCATTCCCGCTTGTAGGGAATTCAATAAAAGCTACATACGAATATATATAGACATAGTTTAGAGTATAGGTACATTCATTTTGCTCCGTATGCAGTTTATATTAAGATCTCTACAAAGTCTTATATTTAGGAACAAAGGGAGTATGTTATAAAGTGAGTCAACACACGGTCATTTGAGTGGGTCTGATGGAACCCCCATTAATCATTATCCTTCAATGTGTGGAAAACGCACATAGTCGTGGTGGAGTCAGTTAATGCGACATTAGTGGATTGTGCATCTAACTTGTTCTGTCCTAAAACTCTTTTTCTTATTCCATTTATATTCTTTTTTATCTGGATCCATATCTGTGTACATGTGTTTGCCCAAGCTTGAAATTATTTGCCCAATCACATATTCGGGGGGCATAGTATCTTCAATCCAAACGGGTGGCAGAAATTTGCTTTATTATCAGATGCAGGTAGGCAGGTGCCCACTGCAAAAGCAGGGTCAATCCCAGCATATATATCATGCACACGGATATACCTTCCCACCCCTATCCTAATTGTTTATCAACTTCCCAAGACGGATTTATGAGTTTTCAGTGATCTAAGGTCTGATGATAAAGTAACCACAGGGGCATAGATAGAATATTATTAACCTTCCATGATGATTTGTTATCACAGATGGGTGGATCTTAAATGACATACGGGTAGCCCTTCTTACCAGTCTGTAATGAAGTTCCTGCCTTAAGAGATTTTTCTCTTTTCTAGCCCCATGATTTGATAGCCATGTCTCTGAAAAACAGACTGTTCACAACATATTTAGCTTTACAGAATATCACGTCCACACACTTCATATGATGTTCTATCTCACATTACGTTCACAGCACACATACAGAACTTCATATATATCTTAATGGAAACAAAAAATGTCTCAAATAAATCTAATCCTGAAGTACAGCCGTTTCCAGCACATGGAGCCAACCGTTGGGATTTAGGACTTGCGTATTAAAAAAGAATTCGAGTCCGAGGTAGATCTTCTTTTGCCATGGTATCACGAGGTGTCTTTCTCTGGTGTTATTAAGTGCATTCATTTATTTTATGAAAAAAATAACTAGTCTAATCAATAACTTATTTTTAGCGAACGTCAAGTCCGGTTAGCTATCTCAAAACAAATAATCAATAACTTATTGTTAGATGACAAACCTATTACTATTAGGTATTAAGCATTTTTCTAAGTTTAATCCAGATTAGCAACATGATCACTGTACTGGCATGCGATCAGACTAGGCACATGTACATATTTGCTTATGAATGAGATGCACAATAAAGAGATGAAGAAGGACTCGTCGAGGTTCCTACTAACATAATTGACAACATTAAGTTTCTTATCATCTCGTTGTCGTAAACATCCCTCACTGCATAATATTTAGCGTCACATGTTATGTCAAAGGGTACATCCCATTGTGGAGGTTGAATAATGGGTGTGGTGATCAAAGAGTCTCTTAGCTTCTTATAAGCAAAGATACATTATTCATCAATGTAGTACGAAACTTCCTTCTGCAAAAGGATAGTGAGAGGACTTGAAAATTTAGAGAATTATTTAATAAACCTCCTATAAATACTTGCATGCACCCCCCCCCCCCCCCAAAAAACTTGCTGTAGTTATGAAACAATTCTTCTCCCAATTTAGCACGGGTTTTGTTTTTTCACATCTCTGTAAAACTTTGTTAAGATTATGAAAACTATAATTGAAAGAAGATTCCTCGATGAAAGTTGTCCATGAATACTTCCACCGTTTCCTCCATAAAATTTATAAAATTGGCAAAGACAATAGAGATGCATTTTTTAAAAGTAGACGGATTGTTACACAATCTAAATGACATTCTCGGATAAGCATACGTACCATAGTGGCATGTGATTGTTGCATTCTCTTGACCTTCCAAATGAACGACTATTTGAGAAAATCCAAAATATCCATCCAAGTAATAGAAATACATGTTATTTGCCAGTCTTTTTTAATATTTCATTAATGAAGGTAAGTGTAATGATATTTTCGAGTGCCCTTGTTGAATTTTCTAAAATGGACACACATACCATAATCCATAACGGTTAAAATCAGTATTAAAGCCTTTGTTGTAGTTTCTCTCACTCAGATTAAGATCAGAACGCGGCGCCTCCTCGGCTACTCGTTTCAACTTGAGCATATAGTGCATCACAAATGACCGCTACTTTTTTCCATTGGTGGCTTACGCACGCATGTATCACGATGTAATGAACTTGCCGCACATCAGTTTCTCAAAGTATATAATCTAGTTTATTAAGTTCATGCCTTAATAACTATGAGCGGATAATAAATACACATCTAATTGTCTTTGTTCTTATGATAGCTAGACTTTTTATGTTAGTTTTTTTCTAAACTACATGCTTCAATCCCTAAGCTTGGCATTAAAAAATGGATTCAGGTTTGAGAAGACTATTAACTCCACCATTTGCCGGTAGCAAAATTGAAATGAAAAATTGTGAAACATGCATCTATTATTATGCTTAAATATAAACATATAGCAATATTACCAGCGCTGTTTCTTTATAAATCTCCCCACACCTCCACTATCATATTCCTGATAATGCTCATCCACCAGACAATTGGTTCTGCAATTAATCAGTGGACACGATAGGAGAGAATCTTGGAAGGTACCATCCGTGTACCAGCCGTGTAGTATATACTCCATTATGGATGTGGCCAATATTCCAGTGGAGTAGATACCCATTGTGAGAAAATTATATCTTCCCCACCGAATCACCCACGCTACACAAGATTCTTCGTACCATTCAGGAACGCATCTACAAAGGTTACATATGGTCCTATCAGGTGTTAAATGTGAACCGAACTTAGATCGATAAGAAGGAATATATACTAGTCGTCTGTCGTCTCCACAATAGACTAGCGGACCTGCAAAGGAAAATGAGAAAAAGACTTGAGATCTAATAATTCAACAACGGCCACAACTCAAAATGTTTACGAAAAATTGTACAAGCACATGTGTGCCTGTTATAGTTCTAATTATACTTTATACTGTTTTGAGAAATTGCTAAATAGCCATCGGATGCACTCTTCCATGTTTGGCTACTAAAAAAAGAGTTATACCTGACAGGTGCTGTCACCCGTCAATGAAATACCACTTTGCTAACGGGCCAGTCTCGGAGACTCAAAAATGAGGCTTAGGAAATTCTCCACTGACAACGGTACTTGGTGGCTTCCCGTCAGTGACGGTTGGACCGTCGGCAACGAGAGGCTTAGCCGATTGTCACCAATAAGATACACATACATAGACGTTGCCTTGCGGGTCATGGAGAAAAAATCACCAAATCGCTTGCCCGGATTCCTAAGTTTGGCAGTGCTACCCTAGCCGTCATCTTTGGGTACAGTGTCCCCTGTCGTGTCGCCAACACCAGCAAACGTCTGTGTGGATGATTTGCTACTGGGGCGTGCTCGGTCTTGACATGGCACCGGCATCACAGTCATCCCTGGGAATGTCTCCCATGTCGTGGCATTCGAAGGAGCCGTCCACCCCCTGCAAATCTGCTGCAGGAACTCCTGCAGCCGGCCTCCAAGAATTAGTTATAACATCTTCGTGGTACTTCCTCCGTTTCATAATGTAAGATGATTTTTACATGGCTGTGGAAAGCAAATACGTCTTATAAATTGGGACAGAGGGAGTAGCTCATATGTTTGATGTAGTAGATGTTACTAATTATAAACATTTTGTATTAATAAGATGCGGCGAGAAGAAAATATTAACTCGTAAAATGGTTGCTCCAGACAGCACACTTCAAACATATATTAGATTGAGGTCTGATGGAGTCAGTGCCATGAGATTGATCAGCATGTGAGAACGTATCTGTTGCACTGCTGCTTGTGGTGCACCAAACCCTCTTAGCGCAATCACACAATATAAATCTAGGATATAATTTCAAATCAAGAATTAAATATAACTAAATATAAAATTAATAAATTGGATATTAATAGAGATAACAGAAAGGTGTGACAGCTCTCGGGTGCCCCTACACCCTACATAAACAGTAAATTTGAAAAAAGTAGAAATAATAAAATAATCTATTACTTTGGGACATCAAACATGTCCAGACACTTGATATTCTTGCAAAGTTTCAACCAAAAACACCCAGGCCAAATAAAAGGAAAGAAAGGGAATATGTCCATATCCTCTCTTCTCCCCATTGTTGTATAATAAGAGAGCCATCCCATCCATCTCTATAAATACCCTCCTCGCTCACCCCTCATGGCAAAACAAGAGTTTGTTAGAAAACACAAACACAAATCCGGTAGGTTGTTTGTGGTGGTCTTGGGGGAGTTCTTATTAGGAGGTCAGCCTCGGAGGAGTACGTACAGAGGTAAGAAAACTCTTGATCGTTATTCCATTAATTAATGATGAGATTCCCTTCCCCAGCTAGCAGGAGTACAAGAGCATAAACCACTTTACTGTTTATCCAGGAAAAAAAACCTTCACATGTACATGCCCTTGAACTGTATTACGTAGAATTTAAAAAGTACTCGTATATAAGGTTATGTTGTAGTATATGCTTTCTTTCGTCTTCCTCCTTCACCCCACCACCTCCTTTATCCTTTTTGTCAATTTTCCTTGAGAACAGTCTGAGCTGGCCCACACCTTATTTGCTAGCCAAAAAGATATGGACCGCTCAACCAGCGAACGTCAGCTAGAAAGCATGGCAATTATGAACGATTCACATGGCAATTTATGTTGACTAAGGATGACAAGACTAGTTTACTAGCATGGTAAATATGCTGTAGTTCAGTTTTTTGGCAGGATTTTCCATGATTGCAAACCAAAATTTTCATCCTCGCGACAATATAAATAGCCATAAAAACGTTCGATTTTCCATCTTCTCCCAACGAACGTCAGCTGAATAGCACTAATGTAGAATATTATGCTCCTGGTAATTATCTAGTGTTATTAAAATTTCAATCATTAGTATACATGAAAATGTCAATTTTTATTATATAAAACTCTTTTAGTGCAATGAAATAGTAATGTTCAAATTTATGAGCTAGATCATGCCCAAAAAATATAAATAAGGGGGAATGGAGGGAACAAATTGATAATGGAAAAGTAAGTTTCAACTTTCAAGAAAATATATATTTTATAAGTAAATATTCTAATTGGATAGTTCTATTTTCCGTGTGTATATATCTGCATGATAGATATATTTCCCTTTTTACATGTGAATATTCTAAATGGACAGGTTCCCCTTTTTTGGTGTGTGTCTGCATATCAGATTGATTTCTTTTTTCCATTTACATGTGAATATTCTAAATGGATGGAGTTTTTTTCTGCAGATCATGTTTCTGTTTCTGTATTAATCCATCTTAAATTAATAATCTAACATGAGTTTTTTTAGCTGAACACGAGAGGTTCTAATGATTACATGGGTGTTTATATTTCATAGAAGTGTTATTATTCCATAGATAAGCCCAGTTCTTCTGGTGGCTTTCAGTAAACCGTCTTCTCTCTCCAGCTTCTGGTCTCTAGGAAAATGCTTTTTATTTCCAAAAAATCATTTTTAATTTAGAAGCCTAAATGATTTCTAGGAAAAACTGGGGAGAAAACGGCTTAAAAGCCATCAAAACAACCGCCTCCTCAAGCGTAATGTTAATTAGGGTAAACGTTCTAAAAACAATTAGGGTAAACATTACGTATGTCTAGCATTTTTCGTACAACTGCATGCCTGCCTCAAACTAAAGATGCAAGTTTATTTGAACAAGGGGGCAAGCGATGAATAGGCAAACGAGCCGAGGCACCATCGCCTTCTTCGCCACCTATAGGCCGCCGGTGCCACTCGACATCTTCTCATGTCCTGTGCCACCCTCTTCTGCCGGCGACGAGCTCCACCTTACCGACGGGGTCTCCTACAACTACAACGGCCACCCGATCCCACCGGCGGCGCTCAAGGATCTCCTCTCATTCTTGGGCGAGAGGAACCGCAAGCTGGCCTCGGAATGTGGCGCCACTGTGTCCGATGTGGACGCTGGTCGCGTCACAGGGCTGGTGTTCGTCTCCGAGAGAAGCGAAGGACTCGAGACGCTCCATGTGGCCCTACGGTTCAACATGAACAACAACACCAGGGTTAAGGTGTTTGGCCTGGACGAAATCTACGGCTCCGGCGCCTTCGGTGGCACACGCTTGGAAGACAGCGGTTGCATCGCCGGTGGGTTCAAGGTGGGATCCCGCACCGTCAATCACTCCCTCATCTACATCTCCACCAAGGAGCCAGTTGAGAAACGTCGCAGCCCATGGACCAAGGTTTACAGGACCAACCTTAGGACCGGCGAGACCGAGAGCCTCACTCCATCAAGTACGTTCAATATCACCAACCCAGCTGCTAGAATTTCTCGACCTATCATCTGATTCTGATTTTTTGATCTTCCATATGTATTTTCTTTGCGTGTTTTTGTATGATGATGATGATGATGATGATGATGATGAAGACCAATTCGATTTGAGCCCGGCCGTGTCACCATCTGGGAAGATGGTAGCAGTGGCGTCATTTGTCGGCAACGCGTGGAGAGGCGAAATCGAGAACCTCAAGACTAACATCTACGTGATGAACGCGGACAGGACTGCCCAGGGTGGACTAGGTCGCGGTCCATATCCCATCATCCAAAATGGCGGCTGGCCATCATGGGGTAGCGATAATGTCATCTTCTTCCATCGAGGTGCCGACACAATGCTCCCCAACGGCACGATCAAAACGGCATGGGGCGTGTTTCGGTACGACATCACCACCAAGCAAACCGTACGGGTGACGCCTGTGGGCATCGACTGCATCACCCCGGCGGCCATCAACGAGACCCAAGTGGCGTTGGCGACCATCCGCAGCAAGTCCAGCTTCTCCGACATCCGCACGGAGTCGCAGTACCGGCACATTGAGATCTTCGACATTTCAGGGAGGTCAATGCAGGTAACCCAGAGGATCCGGCCGAAAGCCGACCACTACAACCCATTCGTGATGGACGGTGGTCGGCGCGTCGGGTACCACCGCTGCCACAATGTTGCAAACGAAATGCCGGTCGCTCGGAGCTTCAACAAGGTGCAGTCGCCGGTCAAGGACGTCGGGCTGTTCAGGGTGTCCGGCGTGTTCCCGACCATTTCCAGGGACGGCTCCAAGCTCGCCTTCGTCGACAACGAGTTCAAATCCGTATGGCTCGCCGACGGCCAGGGCCTGCGGGTCGTCTACCAGACCAAGGGCCCAGACAGCATCTTCTCGCCGGTGTGGAACCAGAACCCTGACAAGGACATCCTCTACGTATGCATGGGCCCTTCCTTCAACGCCGGCCGGACGCTTGAGATCTGCGCCATCCCCAACGTCTCAAGCGGCCGTGTACGGCATCGCTTTCAGCTCACCAAGGGCAGGTTCAACAACGCATTCCCATCCTCAAGCCCAGACGGTACTTCATCTTATCTTATGTCTTTCCTACTCTCTCTGTCCCATAATATAAATGCACATTGATTGATTTTTACGAAAGCCAAGCGCTACATAAACCTTGATGATCAAGTTTAAAGAAAACGAGTTATGTTTACAATATCGAATATTTTTCATATATATGACAACATATTACAATTTTTAAGGATTACAACATATTTCATGACCAACAAATTTTAAGTTTACAAGAATATTTGATTTAATAAACCATCTAACACACACTACAATTTGGGATAGAGGGATTAATACTTATAATTTCGTAGCATTTAGAGCTCAGCCGCCAACTAGATAATTTGAATGCCTGCATGCATATTGCAGGGACCAAGGTTGTGTTCCGATCGACGAGGGACGGCGGGGAAATGAAGCACAAGAACCTATACATCATGGAGAAGGGGGACGTCGGCGAGTACCACGACGGCGAGGTGACACGGCTGACCAACGGGCCCTGGACCGACACCCACTGCCAATGGTCGCCCAACGGGGACTGGATAGTGTTCTCATCAACCCGCGACAAGCCGGCGAACAAGCTGAACGAAAAGGACCATGGCCTGGACCCCGGCTACTTCGCGGTGTACCTGGTGAAGGCAAGCGACCCGACGGTGGTGGTCCGGGTGATAAGGAGCGGAAGCGACATCGCGGGCCACGTGAACCACCCGGTGTTCAGCCCTGACGGCCGGAGCATTGCGGTGACGGCGGACCTGGCGGCGGTGTCGGCGGATCCCATCTCTTTGCCATTGTTCGTCCACTCGGTGCGGCCCTACGGAGACATCTTCGTCGTCGACATCGACCCAACCAACATCAAAAAGAACAAGGACGTGAAGGCGTTCCGTCGCGTCACGCACAGCCGCTATGAAAACGCGACACCCTGCTGGACGCTGCTCTCGCCGGACGACCCCAGAGCGCTGTGGGCCGCCATCGTGAGGAGGGGCCTCCCCGCCGCCGCCTCGGGGTGCCCGTTCGCCAGCGGAGGCGGGGAGAGCTTCCACATGACCGGCCACCTTATCATCCCCAGGAGGTGCTGCTGATGGCTGATGCATGCATCCACCCGGCTAGCTGGTGAATGGATCAATCAATTTAACTGCAACCATGTACTACTACTCAGTATATGTATTGCTGATAATTAAGTCGACGACATTAATAATAAATGATCACGTACGTAATTAATAAGGCTATATATGTGGTATAAAGGGTTGCTTTGCTTCTATGTATATAGTTATATACTCACTCACTCTTGTATATGAATAAGGAGTAGTTGAGCAAAATAAAGTGAGCTCGGATGCACTAGTCCAGTTGTTTGTCTGTGCGCAAAACGCAATAATCATATCTATCTACATATGTTTAAAAAAATCTATCTACGATACTAGTATGATCTAAAATTTTGCAATAAAAAATGGGAAACATCGACCCATTTGCTATACGTGAGTTCCTGCCGCTTCCAACACAATGTAATACCAAACCTTAGCTGATTTATATCAGCTACACATGTTAACTACTAAAAAAATCACATGCAAAGAAACACATGGCCAACATTGCAAGAAATGAAACAATACGCAGAAAGAACACGCCTGCATGGCAATCAACTTGTATCTCATTTTGCTAATTAAAGCTTAAAAAAGGTTTGTTGCAAGTTTCATCCATTTTCACCATCACAACCAAAAAATCTCCAACATAGCACATGTGATCGACCCTGAATCATCATTTCCACCATCCTTAATGTCTATGTTTCATCATGAAGTTTTTCGGCCTACCAAGAGAACTATCATCATGATTGTGTGCATCGCAATGATGCACATGTCGGAGATTTTAGCCTCCTTTAAGAAAATAGAGAGCTAGCACCGCTCCCCATTTTATTTCATTCGTCTTGTTAGTACAATGTAGTCCATATGAACAAGGGAATTCAAAGCCTTCTAAAAAATGTGATGTCTTGGTTTGCATGCCTCATTGCCTACTATTAACCATAATTGTCCCTATAGCCCAGCCGTATGGAAATTTCTTATTAAAAGTTATTGGAAATAAACGATGGAGACACCCAAGTATTTGGGTAAGCCATATGGCAAATTTATTGAACAACAATGATACCTAGTGGATATATGATCAATACACGTTTATCGTCATACCCTACCATATCAAAATCCATGAATGATGAAATAAAAATGAATGACAGAAACAAAAAAGGAAAAGGGAAAGGTAAAAGAAGAAAAATATCATCCTATGATCACCTATAAAGAGCCCGTGCCCTGATATGTATCTCAGACGCTTCTCATGTATGCGTAGGTTGCCTTATAGGCATGTTGATGGTTTCTCGATGAGCGGATGATTTCACTGAGATTGAGATGACATGGATCTGTAGTGCATGCTGCCTTCCCCGGCATATGTATTGTTATAATCGTGTCCACCTAATGGATGATTATATTATTTTTGTTTCTTTCTCCATTTCACTTGGGAATTCTCTTGTGTCTGTAATAAGAGAGATAGATAGATGGATCGATCGATAGCACGGAGCTAAGGCTCTCTTTTTTGAAAAAAAAATGAAAATCAACTTTTGGAGTTTAAGATACTCTGAAAACGTATGCACATGTATATAGGGATGTATTCTACTCCCTCCGTCCCATAATATAGTAACGTTTTTTGAGCTAGTCCAGGGACGGAGGGAGTACATCTTTGGAAAATTTCATGGTGAAATACATTAAAATCATAAAATGTGAGCAATACAAAAAACCAAGGATTTGTATAATGAAAAATGTATGTGCTGTGCTCACAACATAACGTATTTCATAGGTACAAGTATAATTTTTCAGGATTTCATGAATCTTTGAAAAATATTTTTGATTTTTTTTCTCTTGAAAGAACAGGCTCCATGGAACCCAAGGTACAAAAGCAAGTTCTGGATTAGATAGAACGTCTAGAGGACAGACAAACAAACAAATTAATTGACAAACTACAGTAGTAAAGCTATGGAAGAAGAAATAATCTATATTTCTATCTCTCTCTCTCCCTCTTAAACTGTGGGAAAAAAGGAAAGAGAAAGGAAAAGCAAAAAGGAAAAAAAAAACCTCAGGTATGATCACTTCTAAAGTGCAGATCGAGGACCTTCTGTCAGGGCAGATTTGGCATGACTTTGAAGTGGGGCATTTTTGCCCATTGAACCGGGGACATGGCCAGATTTGCACAAAATTCTACTAAGTACATGATTAAAGGGTAGGAAACAAAGCTAGTGAAGCTACAGTCGGAAAAAGAAAGACTGCGGATCCATGCATGTGTTTCTATGGTGTGTCCTCCATGATCTTCTATATAAATAGGGGATGGATGCATCGATCGAAGTATTCCGTGAGCAAGCAAAGAGCTAAAACACACATTCGACCATGTCTGCTGTCTTCAACGATGACGAACAGATTGTTGTTCCTCCCCAATCAGGTTCATATATTCACAAGGTTTTTTTGGTTAAACTAACTCGCTGTTTTTAAACCCTACGTACATGTCTTTTGGGCAGCCTCGCTGGTGCCCGGGAGAGTGAAGCTGGAGATCATCAACAACAACTTCGAGGCGCCGCTCGAAGAGAACACCCAAAAGGTGATGCTGCAGCTCACCGGCCGCGACACCACCGCCAGCCGCGCGGGCCTAGACCTGGTGGTCGTCCTCGACGTCAGCGGCAGCATGAAAGGTGAGAAGTTGTGCAGGATGCAGACAGCCATGGAGTTCCTCATACAGAAGCTTGGACCCATTGACCGCCTCTCCATCGTCATCTTCTCCAACGTCGGCCAGAGGCTCTGCCCGCTACGTCAGGTCACTGAGGGTTACCAGGCTGAACTGAAGAGGCTCATGAACAGGATCAGAGCCAGAGGCAACACCAACACCGGCGATGGCCTCCTGACTGGGCTGAGGGTCATCGCCGAACGCAAGTTCAAGGCCGGGCGCTCCGTCGGTCTTATGCTCATGTCCGACGGTCATCCCGACAGAGGCAAATCCGTTGCCAGCATTGACGTCAGCAACGTGCCT
This sequence comes from Bromus sterilis, assembly GCA_950022295.1. Taxonomy (NCBI): domain Eukaryota; kingdom Viridiplantae; phylum Streptophyta; class Magnoliopsida; order Poales; family Poaceae; genus Bromus; species Bromus sterilis. The sequence goes on from OX465598.1 coordinate 377,594,186, forward strand.
GTCTACACGTTCGGTTTCGGCGAGGATCACGACCCCAAGGTAAGTACAGTCTATTATTACTGCTGGAAAGAGTAGTGAGGTTTACACATATATGGTTTTAAATAGTACAAAATCTCGGCCACTATTTATCATAGCCTAGCCTGCTATTTAAAGCTTTTGGTTTACATAATGGAGTAGTCCTTATGTATGCATGTGTGCATTCATGCATGCACAGGTTCTCAACGCCATAGCAGAAAAGAGCATGGGAGGAACGTTCTCCGCCGTCACTAATGTCGACGATGGCCTGAGTGTGGCCTTCTCCCAATGCCTGGCCGGCCTGCTCACCGTCGTTGTCCAGGACCTCAAGCTGACACTGGAGAGCGTGGACTCGACGGTAATAGGGGATGTGACCACCGGAGGCTATGCACAGAAGCGGGCTGACGACGAGAAGCCGCCCTCAGTGACCGTCAGCTTTGGCGACCTATACGGCGATGAGGTGCGCAAGGTTATTGTCCCGCTCACCCTCGCCAAGGTCAACCAAGAAGAGCACGACCAGGAGATCCTCATGGCCTCATTTTCCTACAGGCATGTACTCTTGGTAGAATTGACCAATCAAATGAATAAAAACAAAATGAGTATATTTACACATATATATATTGATCATTGCAGCATTTCTGGGAAGAAATCAGATGGGAATCCTCAACCCGTGCTAGCTTTGCGCACAGGCGGCGCCACCGTGGAGCCACCGGAGTTGAAGATGGAGCAGGCCCGGCTGGCCACCGCAAAGATCATCGATAAAGCCAAGAACATGGCGGACAAGGATATGCTGGACCAGGCGAAAAGCACGGTGGTGGATGGCCAGAACGCCTTGGAGGCCCAGAAACCCAACGAGGTGGTGGACCAGCTCAAGACGGAGTTGGACATGCTCCTGGACCTCATGTCGTCGCCGGAGGTGTATGACAAGCAGGGCCGCGCCTACGCGCTGTCGGCGGTGACATCCCACGGCCTCCAGCGGTTCGCGGCCAGAGGCGACGTCCAGGCGGTGCGGCTGTTTGCGACACCGCGCATGGAAAAGTACCTGGTGCAGGCCAAGGCTTTCGACGAGGACCCGCAGAAGGAGCCACCGTCGGCGGACGAGGACACCAAGCAGGAGATCGCCGCCAACCCTGTTGGGCCCATCGCCGTGCCCATCACCTTCTACATTCAGGTCGCCATCACCGCTCTCAAGGCCATATCGAAGCTCGTCGGTGGAGGTGTCGTCGCATGATCTGATCTCCGGAGCACGGAGCATTCATGGATGGCCACATACCTAACTGGCTTAATTTACCTACATCTACATACCATGTGTTTGTGTGGCTTGCTTTGCTTTCATCTCCTTAATTTCCGTTATGTGCTTTTTGTACGTGTGCAATAAGCTGGCGCCATTAGGTGTCTGTGTGTGTGTGCGCTTTGATTTATTTGATCTGATATAGGTGTGTGTGTGTGCGCGCGCGCGCTTGATTGATCGATGCATGCACTCTTTCCTTCAACACAATATAGTCTTATGTGGAATTTCGTGTGTACTCAAGTAATCTTATCTCTCCATTCATATTTATTTTTAATCGTCACTGGGAAGGAGAGAATCCTCACCTGAATTAGATCTCATTCAAATAAAAAGGTTGATTCCATTTATGTGAAAAATGGATCGAAAAAATTTAACAACCTGATCCTGTTTATGAGGGAAACCGGATCGAAAATCGCGCAAGTCACAAGAATATAGGGGAGGAATAGTATGAATGCCTAGAAGAAGGCACGACCTAGCTAGCAGACCGAGAGAATCAAGTTTGTAGTTATTGTCAAATACCAATGAACTTAATAACAAATAGTCAATTCTCTCGGCAGCGAGAAGGCTTCCCTACCAACATTTTGCAAAACATGTATAGTAGAAAACTAGAGATAGAGATAGAATTAGTGTAAACCCTTAGGTTGATCTTTGCCTTTTGGACCAATGTACCTTGCAAAAGCTTGACCGTTTTGGTTCTTGGATAACTTGTATGCGCGTTAAAAAAAATCCTTGTATGTACAGCCTGTATATTTGATAGGTTCAAACATACATTTTCTCTTGGGGTATTGCTTAGTACATTGTTCAAGGAGGTGACATAAACACTGATATTCTTTATGAGAACAAGCCCTCTTTTCTAGGCTCCAGAACATTGTTTTTTCATAATATCATTTAGTGTTTGCTTCCCAAGGATTTTGTACAAACCAACTAATAGCTTCATTTTGGCGACACATTTCAGATCTCATTCTTTGCAAAAAGAAAACTCGTCATACCATATCTCATTGAGACACTTTCATGTCCATTATGTGCGATTTCTAGTTTGCGACCTTCACTCATTTGTCTGAGCTATGGCGCCATTATCACAATAAAGCTCGATAAATACAACTTGCTCGGAATTACAACATACTTATTGACGAACTTCTTAATCCAAAATCCCTCCTCTGCAAAAGAGTGTTCACATAATTGAAAAAAGTGTTCATGTATCTCTAAAAAATAGTGATGTTTACCCAAAATAATAGAGATAAAAATGAAAATAGAAAAGTGAAAAATAAACAAAACAAAAACAGAAGGAAAGAAAAAAAAATAGTCCAATAAGACAAAGTTTGCTTAGTGGACCGTGGTGTACACCTTCTTTAATTTCCCTTTTCTCGTCTACTTTGCTTTTAGTATTTCCTTTTGTGGTTAATCTACTGGTTTTTAAGCCCTGCCCTCCATTAATTTGTGATTTTTCACCAATCACTTGCATTTTAGCAGCATGACTTTACTTCACTAAATTTGACTAACATGGAGAATATTTTCAGTAAGAGGCACAACTCAGCTATATTTCTTGAGTATGACGCATTAGCCTTTAGTCGGACTTTTTTCCTCATGAAAAGAAGTTTATGCTCTCTCCTCCACACTTTTTTTGATAGTCTCTCTCCTCCACACTAGTAGGTTAGATTATCCAGGTAGTCGTAATCCCCTGATTGATAGGATCTACAAGTTTGTCATACAAAATGGGATACATCGCAGGACTAAACATTGTTCTTAGCTAAGTAGACCCATTTGCTATCTGTGAATTGTTGCCTCTTCCAACAAAATGGTATACCAAAACTTAGCTGATTTAGACCATCTACATATGTTATTACTAAACAAAACTATATGCAAAGAAAAATATGACCAACATTGCAAGAAATGAAACAATCTATAGAAAGAACATGCCTACATAGCATGAAACTGGTACCTCATTAGCTAATTATAGCTAAACAATTTCTACCATAAGTTTCATCCATTTTCACCGTATTCAACACAAAATCTCCAAGACAACACACGCGGTCGACCCTGAATTATCATTTTTTTTTTGAATTTTCACCGGGGGAGGGCGAAGCGCCCTCCACCTGAATATATTGCATCCACTATCGAAGGGGGTGGGGCTACAAAGGTTCAAGTGAACCAGAAGTACAGGGGGTACAGAGAGAAGAAATAAAGGAAAAACTCTCCACACACATTTAACACGGGGAACAAGGAGGGAAAACCACAACACACCACTACAAAAAGCACCGCAGGGGAAGACGAACGGCATCAGCCAGCCGAGACCAGAGCACGACACCGCAACCGGCGACGTTGTCGAAAGGCTCCGCGTATCCGAGACTGCACAACGCCACGACACCACCTGTGTCGGGGGTGCATTCGAAGGGGCACGCGAGGCCGAGACGACGCCCCGACACCAGAGTGCCAACAGCTTGATCGAAGGGCATCGCCAAGCAGACAAATCAACGGCACTGAATCGTGGACTCAATCGAAAGGCTCCTGATAGCCGAGACTGCACAATGCCGCGACACCACCTATGTCGGGGGCACAATCGAAATGTTACCCGGAGCCGAGACGTCGCCACAACACCTCTTGTACCATCAACGAAGCTGCCGGGCACCGCCTAGCAGTGACTCACCAAGCGAGCACACGAGCACAACACACATCGCCGTCGACCCCAGAATGGACGCACCACCAACCGTACCACCACAACCATCCAACCTGCACTGGGCCCGTCGACCGATCCCTACTCCAAGATGACGCCCACAAGAGGGGAACGACGCAAGGCGCCGCCATCATCCGATCCGCGAGCACGAATCTGAGGTTTCCCTCGGAGCAAAGGACAAAGAAGGGGAAAGTGCATTACCACGGCGACATCTTCAAGAAGATAGCGACGCCCGTGAACGCTGCCGTCGCCGGCACCATCCATAGCCGGTGACAAGCTTTCGCCTGGCATCAGCACATTCCCAACCTTCAAATCCGCCGACCCGCCGACCATTGGAATCATAAAATCCCGAGCACATCCATCGAAGAACGAGCGCACAGCAGCCGCCAATAGCACATGGACGGCACCAGATTTGAAAATCTGGGAGGTGGAGGACTCCAACCAGCTGGAGCCACGACGCCACCTTCGTTGGCGAGCGGAACGAGGACTAGCAATTGAGGTTGGCGAGCGTCGGAACCACAGCCCACCGGAACGGGGCAAGGCAGCCTCCTTGACCGACGCCGCCTGCCAGGACCGGCCACCCGCAGGCCGAGCGTGGCCTGGTCGCGGCCACGCAGGCCACCGGCAGCCACCCAGAGGCGCAGATCCGATCAGAGCCCCCGTCGGGACGCCCCGAAGACCGAGCGGACCAGCGAACCGCCGCCGCACTGGAGCCGCACCACACGCCGGATCCGGGATTGTCAGCCCCAGGTCCGGCCGAATCCCACAGGCCGCCACCACCGGACCGAGCAGCATACTCCGGCGCCCGCCCAGCAAGACGGCGACGCCCCTCCTCGGGCGCACGGCCGCAGGCCCCGCCGCCACCTTCCCCGGAGCGCGCCCGGCGTTCGCCGGCGCCCTCCTCTGGCGGCGGCGAGACGGGGGGTGGGGGAGAAGAGAACGCGGCGGCGAGGGAGGGAGCTCCCCCGTGTCGCCAGAGGAGGGGCGACGCGGGGGGGGGGGGGGGGCTTCCGTTTCTTCAGCTTCTCTCGTGGTGGCTTGGGTTGAATTGAGCACTGCCGCCCTGGATTATCATTTCAAGCATCCTTAATGTCTATGTTTCATCATGAGGTTTGCAGGCCTACCAAGAGAACTAGCATCATGGTTGTGTGCATCGCAATGATGTAGAGGCCGAAGGTTTTAGCCTCCTTTACAAAATATAGAGAGCTAGCACCACTCCCTGTTTTAGTTCCTTCGTCTTGTTACTACAATGTTTTTCGTATGAATAAGGGAATTCAAATCCTTCTAAAAATTGTCCTATCTCAGTTTGCATGCCTCATTGCCTACTATGCACCCTAATTGTCCCTATAGCTCAGTGGTGTGAAATTTTTTGTATTAAATTATCAGAAATAAATGATGGATGCACATACACCCAAGTATTTGGGTAAGCCAGCTGGCAAATTTATTGAACAACAATTATATCTAGCAGATATATGATCAATCTACACTTTTATCGTCATGCCCCACCATATCAAAATCCATGAATGATGAAATAAAAAAGAATGAGGGAAACAATAAAGGAAAAGAAAAAGGTAAAAGAAGAAAAACACCATCCTATGATCACCTATAAAGAGCCCTTGCCCTGACATGTATCTCAGACGCTTCTCATATATGCGTAGGTTTACTTATAGGCATGTTGATGTTTTCTCAATGAGCAGATGATACCACTAAGATTGAGATGACATTGTATCTGTAGTGCATGATGCCTTCCCCTTTATAATCATGTCCACCTAATGGATAGATTATGTTTTTTTTCTTCATTTCACTTGAGAACTCTCTCGTGTTTGTAATAAGATATATAGATGTTTATATCGATAGCACGGAGCTTAGGCTCTATTATGAAAACTCTGAAAATCAACTTTTGGAGTTTAAGATGTCTATAGGGATGTATTCTACATCTTTGGAAAATTCATGGTGAAATATATTAAAATGTGAGCAATACAAAGAAACCATGGATTTGTATAATGAAAAATGTATGTGCTTACATCATAACTTATTTCATATGTACAAGTATATATTTTTCAGGATTTCATGAATCTTTGAAACATTTTTTTGATTTTTTTTCTCAAAAGAACAGGCTCCATGTAACCCAAGCTACAAAAGTAAGTTCTAGATAGATAGAACGACTAGAGGACAGACAAACAAACAAATTGATTGACAAACTACAGTATTAAAGCTATGGAAGAAGAAACAATCAAGAGTAGAGCATTAAAAGTAAAGAGTAGGAAGTAAAAAAAATCATCCCCTTATCCCAATCTCTCTCTCTCTCATTCATTTAGCGCCTCCAACGTGTTCTCTTGTACCAAAGCGTATCGAACAAGACAAAAGAAAAACGAACAAAAAACGTCAGGTATGAAGTATGATCACTTCTAAAGTGCAGCTCGAGAACCTTCTGCCTGGGCAGATTTGGCTACAAAAGCAAGTTCTAGATAGAAATAATGACTAGAGGACAGACAAACAAACAAATTGATTGACAAACTACAGTATTAAAGCTATGGAAGGAGAAACAATCAAGAGTAGAGCATTAAAAGTAAAGAGTAGGAAGTAAAAAAAATGATCCCCTTATTCCAATCTCTCTCTCTCTCTCATTTAGCGCCTCCTACGTGTTCTCTTGTACCAAAGCGTTTCGAACAAGACAAAAGAAAAAGGAAAAAAACATCAGGTATGAAGTATGATCACTTCTAAAGTGCAGATCGAGAACCTTCCGCCTGGGAAGATTTGGCTACAAAAGCAAGTTCTCGATAGATAGAACGACTAGAGGACAGACAAACAAACAAACAAATTGATTGACAAACTACAGTATTAAAGCTATGGAAGAAGAAACAATCAAGAGTAGAGCATTAAAAGTAACGAGTAGAAAGTAAAACAAAATGATCCCCTTATCCCAATCTCTCTCTCTCTCTCTCTCTCTCTCTCTCTCTCTCTCACACACACACACACACATTTAGCGCCTCCTACGTGTTCTCTTGTACCAAAGCGTTTCAAACAAGACAAAAGAAAAAGGAGAAAAAAAACATCAGGTATGAAGTATGATCACTTGTAAAGTGCAGCTCGAGAACCTTCCGCCTGGGCAGATTTGGCATGTCGTTTCGAAGTGGGGCATTTTTGCCCATTGAACGGGGGACAGGGCCAGATTTGCACAAAATTCTACTTCATGATTAAAGCGTACGTGGGAAACAAAGCTAGTGAAGCTACAGAAGGAAAAAAGAAACACTGTGGATCCATGCATGTATGTACGTGTTCATGCATGTGCAGGTCTCATCTGCTATATAAATAGGGGATGCATCTAAGCATTCCATGAGCAAGTAAAGAGCTACTGCCTACTCTGCTAGCTAGAACACACATTCGACCATGTCTGCTGCCTTCAACGATGACGAACAGATTGTTGTTCCTCCCCAATCAGGTTCATACATTCACAGGCTTTTTTGAACAGAACATTCATTCAGAAGCTTTGTATAATTTTGCTAGTTGTCGACATTTTGTGTACGGTGTTAATGTTGGTTGTGTGCATCCTAGCTATGCAGAGGCCGGTTGTGTGCTGATAGTGTTTGTATTATCTTAATAGTCTACTTTAAGTTAATAAAATTCACCTTTTATTGAAAAAATGCATTCACAAGTCTTGCAAACTTTTGTTGTTTTGATCGTATGAAACATCGCAATTTACTCTTGAAAATATCAATGTGCAATGCATACCTTTCATGTATATTGTATGTACTGTTGGTGTCAATGGCAGCCTCGTTGGTGCCCGGGAGAGTGAAGCTGGAGATCATCAACAACAACTTCGAGGCGCCTCTCAAAGAGAACACCCAGAAGGTGATGCTGCAGGTCACTGGCCGCGACCCCACGGCCAGCCGCGCGGGCCTGGACTTGGTGGTTATCCTCGACGTTAGCGGTAGCATGAAAGGTGACAAGTTGTGCAAGTTGCAGACGGCGATGCAGTTTCTCATCAAGAAGCTCGGCCCCATGGACCGCCTCTCCATCGTCATCTTCTCCAACGTCGGCCAGAGGCTCTGCCCACTACGTCAGGTAACCGAGGGCTTCCAGGCGGAACTGAAGAGGCTCATGAACAGGATCAGAGCCAGAGGCAACACCAACACCGGTGATGGCCTCCTGACTGGGCTGAGGGTCATCGCTGATCGCAAGTTCAAGGCTGGGCGCTCCGTTGGGCTCATGCTCATGTCCGACGGTCAGCCCAACAAAGGCAAACCCATTGCCAACATCGACGTCAGCAATGTGCCTGTCTACACGTTCGGTTTCGGCGCGGATCACGACCCTAAGGTATGTACCTAAGTCCATTCCATTAATACTGATGTACAGTGGGGTTAGGTTTACAGACATAGTTTTAGATAGCGCACCATCTTGGCGGCTTGGCCCTATAGCATTTGAAGGGCATCACGCTAAAGTAGCGCGTAGGTCACTATTTTTCATAATCCGCTATTTACAATTATTGATTTACATAGTAATCCTTACGTACATATAATCATATATACATGTGCCTTCATGCATGCGTGCACAGGTAACTTGTCGTACGCGTTTTGTTGCTTATATTTTTTGATTTGCAGCTGTGTGTATCTTAATTATGCAGAGGTCGGGTGTATTTGCTTAAACATTTTCAATAATAAAGCCCTTATCCAAAAAAATGCATGCATAGGTGCTCAACGCCATCGCGGAGAGGAGCATGGGAGGGACATTCTCCGCTATCACTGACGTTGACGACGGCTTGAACGTGGCCTTCTCCCAGTGCCTGGCCGGCCTGCTCACCGTCGTTGTCCAGGACCTCAAGCTGACGCTGGAGAGCGTGGACTCGACGGTGATAGGGGATGTGACCGCTGGAGGCTATGCGCAGAAGCGTGTCGACGACGAGGAACCGCCATCAGTGACCATCAACTTTGGCGACCTGTACGGCGAGGAGGTGCGCAAGGTCATCGTTGAGCTCACCCTCGCCAAGGTGAACCAGGAAGAGAGCGACCAGGAGGTCCTCATTGCCTCGTATTCCTACAGGCACGTACTCTTGGCAGCATTAACCGGTCAAATGATTAAGCACGAAATGAATATATTTACATATATGTATTGATCATTGCAGCATTTCTGGGAAGAAATCGGATGGGAATCCTCAGCCGGTGCTAGCTGAGCGCACCGGCAGAGTTAGCCTGGAGCCACCGGAGTTGGAGATGGAGCAGACCCGGCTGGCGACCGCGGAGATCATCGGGAAAGCCAAGAGCATGGCGGACGCGGATATGCTGGACAAGGCCAAAAGCACGGTGGTGGACGCCCAGAACGCGCTAGATGCCCAGAAACCGAGCCCGATTGTGAAGCAACTCAAGACGGAGCTGGACCAGTTCCTGGACCTCATGTCGTCGCCGGAGGTGTATGACAAGCGAGGCCGCGCCTACGCGCTGTCGGCGGTGACATCCCACGGCCTCCAGCGGTTCGCGGCGAGAGGCGACGTCGGGGAGTTGCGGCTGTTTGCGACGCCGCGCATGGACACCTACCTGGTGCAGGCCAAGGCTTTCGATGAGGACCCGCAGAAGGAGCCACCGTCGGCGGACGAGGACACCAAGCAGGAAATCGCCGCCAACCCTGTTGGGCCCATCGCCGTAACCATCAACTTCTACATCCAGGTCGCCATCACCGCTCTCGAGGCCATCGCGAAGCTCGTCGGCGGACGTGTCATCGCATGATCTCCGGGGCATGCATGCATGCATGGTCATCTACCTACCTGGCTTAATTTACCTACGTACGTACTAGCATGTGTTTGTGTGGCTTGCTTTGATTTGCTTTCAACCGTTTAGTTTGCTTTGTGTACGTGTGCAATAAGCGGGCACCATTGGGTGTCTGTGCGGGTGTGCTTTGATTTGATTTGATCTATCTGTGTATGCGTGTGTGCGTGTGAGTGTGCTTGATTCATCCATGCATGTTTTCTTTCCTTCAACGCAATGTCCTTCTATGTTGAATTTGATGTGTACTCAACTATTCTTATCTCCTTACTGGTTCGCACTTAATTATTATTTTTCAAAGATCCAGATCATATGCCTTCTCATTGATTTAGCGGGAGAGAGGTACAAAAAATCGCTGATGAAGTGATCAAGGGATTTAGAGAGTTGTTACAAGGAGCATAGGTTCCGCCTACACTGAAATAAAAGTTTTATCTCGCGGCATCTTCCCCCAACAGGATTCTGAGGCATTTCGTGCCACCCATAAGCCATTGTTCGACGTCCGATTTGGTGCTGGAAATCACCTTCATGACTGAAGGAATTTTGTTTCTGAACACGCATGGTTCCTTTCCAGCCAAATTTCCAAGCAAGCAAGAGAGATAACAGTCTTGACGCATTTCCTGCTGGCCAGCGGAATCCATGTGATCATGGCGGTCACCTGATCCAAGGAGTTGAAGACTTCTGTTCCATCCTCTCCGGGAGCAGGGAGTTGCATTCGCGAACTGCCCAAAAAATTCATAAAAGGTTCATACAAAGTTAAGAATCCAAATCATAGACGGATGCTACTGCCACAGCACAAGAAAATCCCAAAGTATGGCAAATCACTATAATCATGTTCAGGGGGCGGCGGAAGCGGCGGGGAGAGGCCGCCAGGGAGCGAAAGCCGATGCAGATGTCGTGTCGGATCTGCCTCTTGCTAAGCGGTCGTCAGAGCTGAAGAAAGCAACACAATTAATAAACCACGACAGTAGATCATCGGGGGATAACATGCTTAATCACAAGCTTATTACGACTCATCCAAAGTGCCCAGTCAAGCGCTCCCACCATCACCCAAGTGGTGGGACACCTGGTCACTAGAACCTCCTGAAACTCTCTAAACATATCAATTGTCATGGCACCACCTGCCATTCATAATTCCCAAGAAGCAGCCCCACAAAAACTCGGCGACGGGGCAGGTAAACATAATGTGATTAGAATCCTCCTCCACCAAACACAGCAGGCATAAGGAAACCGAAATAGTGAGCTTTCCTATTTTTAACATTTTAAATATTTTTCAAGTCCTTACAATTTTTAGTAGTTTTTCTATTTTGCAAATCAAAGAAAAAGTGCATTGTAATTGCTTTCATATTTCATTGAAGGATAAAAATATTTGCGTGCACAAAACTGGGTATCAACACCGGGAATATGATCTTTACAAAAAAAGTGACCGATTAATTCCGATTAATTGGCTGATTTATGATTAATCCCTACTCTCCAGCTGACCGAGCAGTTACCGATTACCGATTTCCTACACATTGGTGTGGACAACTCTTTCGGACCCGGGAAAAACGCAATTCCAGAAGAGGTGTACTGAACTCTCCAGATTTCAAACACATAATGGACAAAAATATCCATTTGGCCAGCCCTTTGTTGCAGCCTGTCCTTGCACCATAATCGGTCTTCCAAAAAGAGCCAGCAGAAGATTTTTACCTTTCTCGGCACCCAGATTTCCCGATTTTATCGTTATACCTCGACTTGGAGGCCCAACTTGGACGATTCTATCAGACTTTGATTTCCTTACTGCTACAAGGAACGGATTGATACCCGTCTCTCTAAAACCGATTGGTGGTAATCGGCTTCAGAGTACATACTCATCATCCTAAGCATGCACATGGCCGATATACAATTATCGCCCTTAGAAAACACATGGCCGATGGAGTGTTGACATCGTCCTTAGAACAAGCCTGGGTAAGATATTTTTCGGCACACAAGTTTTGCCGAAAAACAGGGGGGCATGTGTTGACACCCGTTTTTGGCACGGAAATGAACCTATATAAGATGACCTCAAATGAAGAAGTGCTCTACATGAAAATTTTGGGTATTGTCGATATGAACAACTTTGTAGTTCGAGCCATGATCATCCGATTCCATCTCAAGGGCCGAAACTATGTTTGAAGCAATAACACCCTGGCATTCGGAGTACTATTCTGCCAATTAGGGCATCAATACATCCTCAAATGGGAAAATGTTCTACATAGGCCGGCTTCTTCTCGTCGAACCGGTCGATTTTGATATTTGAAACGTCCAAATCCGAGTTCGTATGAAGAAGTTATTGCCAAAACAGTGCAGCACTGGAAAACCAGGTCGGACCGTCCGAGGTGAAAACCGGACCGTCCGGGCTAAGGTCGGACCGTCCGACTTTGAAGTCGGACCGTCCGACTTGACGACCCCGATTACAGAAAGATTTTGACCTCAGCTCGGACCGTCCGACCTAGAAGCCGGACCGTCCGACCCTATGGTCCGGACCGTCCGGGTTAGAGTCCGGACGTCCGAACCCCCGATCCGGGTCCGAATTTGATCGGGTTTTTGGCAGTTTTGAAGTGAATCTGAGCCCTTTTCTTGCACGGAAATTCCAACCCCCTCATAAATAGATGAGGTGACGGCCGATTGAAACAACACACAATCGCAAAACACAACAAACCCTACCTTTACATCTAATCTACCGTGTTCTTTCTTCTCGTTCTTCGTCTACTCTTGTTCTTGCTGGAAGACGAATCACGAAGCTCCAGGGGCGTCTAGGACGACCTAGGGCAGCCAATCGTCGCCGAGTTCTCTGACGGGGTCCCTCCCGAGGGCTTGGGGTGTCTGTTTCAAAAAGAGCCAACCGGATTGTCTTGCGTACCGCGCTTCCGGTTGGCCTCCCACGGTGCGAGCTGCGGAGTATCTCCCTCGGCGCCGCGGGTACACGTGACGTGTTTGTGTAGGGCGCAATTCAGCGTCAACACACTTTTTGGCGACTCCGCTGGGGACAAGTTTTAAGAAATCATCATCAACCATGTCCAAGTCAGCAGAGATTAACGCCGATAACATCATCAGGCCCAGTCTTGATGAACTATCGGAGGAACATCGTCAAGCATATGAAGCCATCAAGAAGCAGCGCCAGGAGCAGCGCATGGAGGCTTACGAGGCGCTCATGAAGCAGCGCGAGGAGGAGGATTTGCAAGTCTTTCTTGCGAATTTCGACAAGACTCGCCAAGGAAACATCACTCCGGTTGGAGATACCAATCTCCCTCCTCTCGATGGCAACATGGATGAAATCACTGTGAGTAAAGTTTTTTCTAGAGATCAACTTGCTGTGATTGAGAGTTTGGTTAGCAAGGGCAATGATATGATGTATAATGCGTTCTTAGCAAATAGCAGCGCACTAAAAAATATACCCCCATCATCTAGTGGTGTTGTTGTTAGCCAAGAAAAAATTAATCCAACTTTGCCTATTTCATCGGCACCTCCTATGCAACAATATGATAATATGCCGATGAATTCTTATCCTAGCCAAACCAATCAACTTGTGACTGCACCTACCTACCCTAACCCTATTTCAAGTGCAACCGATTCGGTGCCAACGCCGAATTACTTTGCAACATCACCTATAGGGGCAGGCACGTTTTGTCTCCCGCCGAACTATAGTTCGGCGCCCATAGCACAAGTTGCACCAATAGCTAGTACTCAAGTTGCTCCTATACCACAAGCATCGACACCTACCAAAGATCCTATTTTAGTCAAGCTAAGGGAGGATTTGCATAAGATGTTTCAAGATACTTTCGGAAGCGAGCCGAAAGTAAAAAGTAGTGTGTATCAAAAGCCTTATCCCGCACACTTCGATGCAGTGTTATACCCTCAAGGTTATAAGGTTCCTGATTTTGTTAAATTTAGTGGAGAGGGCGCAAAAACAACTCGGGAGCATGTTAGTCAGTACTTAGCACAGTTGGGTGAGGCCGGTTCCATAGAAGAATTGAAAGTGCGTCTATTTCCCCTATCTTTAACCGGCACCGCTTTTTCTTGGTTTGCTGCTTTGCCACATGGCTCTATTCTTTTGTGGTCACAATTAGAACAGAAATTTCATGATCACTTTTATAGTGGCGAAAATGAGCTTAAGTTGTCACATCTTAGATCGGTTAGGCAAAAACATGATGAGTCGGTCACCGATTATGTCAAGAGGTTTAGAGATATAAAAAACCGATGCTATAGCTTAGTGATAACTGGGAGAGATTTGGCAGATCTTGTTCTTAATGGTTTAAAAACTCACATTAAAGAGAGGCTAGAAACTTATGAGTTTTTAAATATTAATCAAGTCTTACAGAAAGCTTTGGCCCAAGAGAGCTGAAGTAAAGAGGCTCATAAGTCATCAACCGATCGTCCTAGAATGCATATGGTTGACTACAATGATGGTGACTCGGACGATGAGGTTGATGTATATACCACTGAGTTTGTTTGGTCCTCAAAGGCCAAACCTTACTTGTGCAATGCTCTTAAGCCGATTCGCAAGAATCGTGATGAGGAGATGAAGTTTACTTTTGACATAGCTAAGTGTGATAGGATATTTGATGCTTTGTTACAAGATAAAATGATTAGAATATCTCACACTTTACCGCCGTTTGAAGAGATAAAACGGCGTGCTTATTGCAAATATCACAATTCGTTCTCACATGCTACTAATGATTGCAATGTTTACCGGGGACATATACAATCGGCCATTAATGAAGGACGATTGAGTTTTTCTGAGATGCAGGTTGACAAGCAACCCTTCCCGATGAACACCATAGACTTGGAAGGAAAAAAGGTGTTGATTCGGCCTGATATAGCCGAGTTAGCCAACAAGAATAACGTGGTCATTGGTGAGTCTAGAAAGGAAAATGAGGACAACAGGAACTCGGGGAGACAGGTTGTGCTTGGCAAGCAACCCGATGGCAAGGAAGTAATAGATCACCATAAAAAATCCTACGCTCGGGGGGCAACCACAAGTGCAAGAGGATGCTCATGATAAATTTGTCAAACCCAAGAATTCAGAAGTTGGCAAGGGGAAAAGGAATGAAGCTAGGCGCAAGCGAATCAACCCAACTTTTGATATGTTGCTATCCAAGTATGCCAATCAAGTGGCCGGTTCTAGCTCTAATCGGCCATCAACTTCAAAGCGTTCAAGATCACCTCCGCAAGAAAGTCGAATCTATGCAAGGCCATATGGGTCATCACCACCCCTCTATGCGCCATATTACATGGGAGGCTTCAACGGTGGTTGGGGGCAGCCGCCAATGGGCCCTTATGCTTTTTATATGGGGTGGGCAGCACCTAATAGGCTCACTCGTGGGAGGTTTTCTTATTCTTCAAAAGGCCATTTTAATCAAGGTGATAGTCGGCCATCGCAAGGTTTTCCGAACAAAGTCAATAAAAAAGTGTGGCGTGCTAAGTCACATGGTGCGGAAATTTCAGAATCTGACAAGCGGAAGGAGATCCAAGGGCTGATTGTTGATAATCTGGCTAATTCTAATGATGACATTGTTGTTGCTCAGCAGGATTCCATGGCTAATGATCATGAGGCTAGCACAAGCGCGGCCAAGTACAGGGATCCCAAATATGCTCAACCTAAGTGGTGTCCTCCCGGTTTAACTAAGACCATGAAGAGGAGATTGCAACGTATGAGGAACCATGAGAAGGTGGAGAACGAAAAGGAGAAGCAAAAGGACGAATTAATTAATGGAATTCGGCCCATGGTACCTGCAAAACAAATATGGAGGCCTAAACAAAAGGAAAACACAAGTGCTCCTACGTTAACTGCAACAACACCTACACCACCAAATAAGGATGATGTTGTCCCTATTACATCGTCCATGCCACTTGTTACGTCTTCTTCAACCGAAGAGACTTTAAGTCCAGTATACACCTTAGGAGATGAAGATGATATGGAGGATTTTGAATCTGCGCCGGCTCGGGAAGGTATGGATATTAATATGGTGTATTACTTAGCTGCCGAATTTCGTGCTGTAGATGAACAAGAAGATGTGGCTCAGCTAGATTTTGGTCCTAAAAATTCTATATTTGAGAAGCCAAAAGAGCCAGTGAAACACTTGAAGCCGTTATACCTTAAAGGTCACATTAATGGGTCACCGGTTGCAAAGATGCTAGTTGATGGTGGTGCTGTGATAAATCTTATGCCCTACGCAGTATTCAAAAGACTGGGATTACATGATGATGCATTGATGAAGACCAACATGGTTCTCAATGGTTTTGAGGGTAAAGAGAAGACAGAGGCCAAGGGCGTAATGTGTATGGAACTCACTGTGGGAAGCAAGACTTTGGCCACCACATTCTTCGTCGCCGAGGTGCAAGGTAACTATAATGTCATATTAGGCTGTGATTGGGTTCATGCTAATAAATGTGTGTCGTCTACCATGCACCAATTCTTGATACAATGGGTTGAAGACGAAGTGGAAGTTATTCATGCGGACAACTCGGCTTGTGTTGCTTTGGCCGATGCGTCTATAGATTGGAATCATCCCGATGTTATTTGCTTATCAGGACGTGATCCATCAGACTTTGATTTCCTTAGTGCTACAAGGAACGGATTGATACCCGTCTCTCTAAAACCGATTGGTGGTAATCGGCTTCAGAGTACATACTCATCATCCTAAGCATGCACATGGCCGATATAAAATTATCGCCCTTAGAAAACACATGGCCGATGGAGTGTTGACATCGTCCTTAGAACAAGCCTGGGCAAGATATTTTTCGGCACACAAGTTTTGCCGAAAAACAGGGGGGCATGTGTTGACACCCGTTTTTTGCACGGCAATGAATCTATATAAGATGACCTGAAATGAAGAAGTGCTCTACATGAAAAAGTTGGGTATTGTCGATATGAACAACTTTGTAGTTCGAGCCATGATCATCCGATTCCATCTCAAGGGCCGAAACTATGTTTGAAGCAATAACACCCTGGCATTCGGAGTACTATTCTGCCAATTAGAGCATCAATACATCCTCAAATGGGAAAATGTTCTACATAGGCCGGCTTCGTCTCGTCGAACCGGTCGATTTTGATATTTGAAACGTCCAAATCCGAGTTCGTATGAAGAAGTTATTGCCAAAACAGTGCAGCACTGGAAAACCAGGTCGGACCGTCCGGGCTAAGGTCGGACCGTCCGACTTTGAAGTCGGACCGTCCGACTTGACGACCCCGATTACAGAAAGATTTTGACCTCAGCTCGGACCGTCCGACCTAGAAGCCGGACCGTCCGACCCTATGGTCCGGACCGTCCGGGTTAAAGTCCGGACGTCCGAACCCCCGATCCGGGTCCGAATTTGATCGGGTTTTTGGCAGTTTTGACGCGAATCTGAGCCCTTTTCTTGCACGGAAATTCCAACCCCCTCATAAATAGATGAGGTGACGGCCGATTGAAACAACACACAATCGCAAAACACAACAAACCCTACCTTTACATCTAATCTACCGTGTTCTTTCTTCTCGTTCTTCGTCTACTCTTGTTCTTGCAGGAAGACGAATCACGAAGCTCCAGGGGCGTCTAGGACGACCTAGGGCAGCCAATCGTCGCCGAGTTCTCTGACGGGGTCCCTCCCGAGGGCTTGGGGCGTCTGGTTCAAAAAGAGCCAACCGGATTGTCTTGCGTACCGCGCTTCCGGTTGGCCTCCCATGGTGCGAGCTGCGGAGTATCTCCCTCGGCGCCGCGGGTACACGTGACGTGTTGTGTAGGGCGCAATTCAGCGTCAACAATGTGTTTGGGTGGCTTGCTTTGCTTTGCTTTGAACCGTTTAGTTTGCTTTGTGTACGTGTGCAATAAGCGGGCACCATTGGGTGTCTGTGCGGGTGTGCTTTGATTTGATTTGATCTATCTGTGTATGCGTGTGTGCGTGTGAGTGTGCTTGATTCATCCATGCATGTTTTCTTTCCTTCAACGCAATGTACTTCTATGTTGAATTTGATGTGTACTCAACTATTCTTATCTCCTTACTGGTTCGCACTTGATTATTATTTTTCAAAGATCCAGATCATATGCCTTCTCATTGATTTAGCGGGAGAGAGGTACAAGAAATCCCTGATGAAGTGATCAAGGGATTTAGAGAGTTGTTACAAGGAACATAGGTTCGGCCTACACTGAAATAAAAGTTTTATCTCGCGGCATCTTCCCCCAACAGGGTTCTGAGGCATTTCGCGCCACCCATAAGCCATTGTTCGACGTCCGATTAGGTGCTGGCAATAACCTCCATGACTGAAGGAATTTTGTTTTTGAACACGCATCGGTTCCTTTCCAGCCAAATTTCCAAGCAAGCAAGAGAGATAACAGTCTTGACGCATTTCCTGCTGGCCAGCGGAATCCATGTGATCATGGCGGTCACCTGATCCAAGGAGTTGAAGACTTCTGTTCCATCCTCTCCGGGAGCAGGGAGTTGCATTCGTGAACTGCCCAACAAATTCATAAAAGGTTCATACAAAGTTAAGAATCCAAATCACAGACGGATGCTACTGCCATAGCACAAGAAAAGCCTAAAGTATGGCAAATCACTCTAATCATGTTCAGGGGGGTGGCGGAAGCGGCTTGGAGAGGCCGCCAGGGAGCGAAAGCCGAAGCAGATGTCGTGTCGGATCTGCCTCTTGCTAAGCGGTCGTCAGAGCTGAAGAAAGCAACACAATTTATAAACCGCGACAGTAGATCGTCGGGGGATAACATCTCAATCACAAGCTTATTATGAGTCATCCAAAGTGCCCAGGCAAGCGCTCCCACCACCACCCAAGTGGTGGGACACCTGGTCACCGGAACCGCCTGAAACTCTCTAAACAAATCCGGAAAATTTTCATGGCACCACCTGCCATTCATAATTCCTGAGGAGCAGCCCCACAAAAACTTGGCGGAGGGGCAGGTAAACATAATGTGATTAGAATCCTCCACCACCAAACACAGCAGGCATAAGAAAACCGAAATAGTGAGCTTTCCTATTTTTAACCTTTTTAAAGATTTTTTAAGTCCTTACCATTTGATTCTTACAATTTGTAGTAGTTTTACTATTTTGCAGAAAAGAAAAAGTGCATTGTAATTGCTTTCGTATTTCATCGAAGGATAAACATATTTGCGTGCACAAAACTAGGTATCAACACCAGGAATATGATCTTTACAAAAAAGTGACCGATTAATTGGCTGATTTATGATTAATCCCTACTCTCCAGCTGACCGAGCAGTTACCGATTACCGATTCCTGAACATTGGTGTGGACAACTCTTTCGGACCCGGGAAAAACGCAATTCCAGAAGAGGTGTACTAAACTCTCCAGATTTCAAACACATAATGGACAAAAATATCCATTTGGCCAGCCCTTTGTTGCAGCCTGTCCTTGCACCATAATCGGTCTTCCAAAAAGAGCCTGTAGAAGATTTTTGACCTTTCTCGGCACCCAGATTTCCAGATTTTATAGTTGTACCTCGACTTGGAGGCCCAACTGCTGCCAGACCTGGGCTGGCTTGTTGGCGCAGCTCCCTCTTAGCTCCTCTCTCGCTCATTGCTCACGGACGGAGGAAGAAGATGAAGTGGGGCTGGACTCTGAATTTTTCGGGCGCGCAAAGTTGTCAAAACTGATAGCATACTTCTCCAAAGTTGTATGTTTACATTGATGAACCTTTTTGAGATTCTTCCTTTTCATCTTTCAGTATTTTTCTCTTCCTTTTCTCACTACCAGATAAACATTTTCTAGATGACATGTCACCAAACAATGAAACAAATTGCAAACAAAAATATACAGGAAACAAAAGCACCTGGATATGTGTAGCTCGATGTTGATTTGTTGATGTAGATTTCAAAATCTAGCCGCACTCTTCAACCAGAACAAGATCCGCAACACTCACTCTTCGCCCTCGCTTCTTATCTCTTGAGTCTTGAATCTTCCCATGCTCCTGGCCCTGCACTTTCAAAGATCCAACGAATCTTTGAACAATAGGCATGTAGAAGAAGAGAAGAATTGGAGATGTGAGATACAGGGGAGCCAATCTATTTAACAAATCAACAACGGTACTGACTGGATTAGGGGAAGGAGAGACGTTGAGGATGGAAAGAAAAAGATGATTGAGGAAGGGAGTAGCACCGTTGGTCTTCATTAATCACTGCACGGGGAGCGGCGACCTCGACGCCTCGAATTTGATAGCGGCGGCAATGCGTGGATTGGGGAGGAGACAAGGAGACGAGAGCGGCGCTGCAAAAATTGACGACGGGGTTTGGCTGGCTGTACGTGCGTGCGGTAGAAAAATGAATCACTACCTGGGCTGGGGGCCCTACCTCCTGGGGGCCCAGGGCGGCCGCCCCGTTGCCCCGGCCTGTGGGCCGGTCCTGCGCACAAACACCACCACTGCCGCACAGACGGCAATTTTTCCTTTCTTTCAAGTGAGGTCTAATTTACCTTCAAAAAAAAGTGAGGTCTAATTAACTCGACGCGCAGCTGCAGTTTACACAGGAGAGGGGTACATATACGATCGCGCGCTTGACGCCCCGGCGCTCCTGCACGCCCCGGCGCTTCCGCACGTCGCGTTCCAACGCGAATGGCGCGCCCGGCTGCGACGTGCAGGAGGTCTCCTCCTGGCAGCTAGCTAACAGACTCATACACGCACGCACACCATACACCTCCCAGATGATGCCCAAACAATCATCTAAACTATGGCCAGACTATGCACATACATAACCTGGACACACGCGCTCCGGCTCGGACCTCGACTTGACGTGCACACACCGGTCGCCACCGCTCGGGCATGGCTTGTTCCTAACATGCCTCAGGGCAGTGAAGGACGAGGTGCGCGGTGTCTTCGATGTGGTTGTCTCATCTTGGGCAGGAGGAGATTGTGGTGTTTGTTTTGTGGTCCAGATTCTCCATGGTGTTCAACCTATCACGAAATAAAAGCCAATCGGATATCTTAACCTTAATGGGGACTGATGAGCTCCAAATGTGACTCGCATTGTTGTCTGTCTCCCTGTCCAAAGAGAGTAACAAGTAGGCTTCCCGAGAGGAGAATGGTGTTTGTTGTCTGTCTCCGAAGGTATTTACACAACTAAACAACTTAGTAATGCCTGAACACACAAAACTTCACTACAAAAAATGAGTTTGATAGCAGAAATAAATTGCTACCGTGGACTTCGAAAATTTTGCAGCACATGGCGCAAAATTGCAAGTTTACGCGATAAAATGAGGTTGCAAGCAACAATACTATTTCATTTACTAATGTGAAAAAATCAGATTGTTTTTTAAGTTTCAAATTTGGATTTTTCGATTTTGTTTTAAGTTCCATGGCTCAAGTGTGCCCAAGATACATCTGGAGTTTCAGGTGTCGAGATAGACTAGACAAGCATTACTTCTAGGTAATTAAGAAAAGAATATACTGTATGCTTTTATCATTCGTAGATAAAATATGCAGACGAATAAGGTGATTTGCAATGTTAGGAAGAGATGCCTCCCTGAGTGGAGTAAAATGCTAAAGCAAACATATGTGGGAGGACAAATGCTTCCACTTGCATCCAAGCTAGGGCAGCGAACTCTCGCCTATATATAAAGCCAGTCGTTGCAAATCAATGCACACAACTCATAGATAGATAGCCCAACGGACAGTTAGCAATGTCGTGCCGACGATCATGCATTCAATCTCCTGAGGAGTTCTTTCGGCAGCAGGACCAGCTGCGGCAGCAGCAGGCGAAACAGGAGCAGCTGCGGCAGCTGCAGTGCCAGCAGCAGGCAAAACAGGAGCAGCAGCGGCAGCAGCTCCAGCAGCAGCAGCTGGTGCAGTCTTTTGCTTATCTATGCAAGGACTTAATTTACTCCTTATTTGACTCCGATGACTCTGATAACGACGACGAGAACGAAGATGAGGATGAGGATGAGGATGACAATGGCAAGGGCGATAACAACGTCAATGACAACTTGTTGGATGAGGATGAGGTGGAGCATGGCGGCCAGCAGCAGAGGAACTGCGGCAAACAGAACTACAGGCGCGCCTAGTGAGTACGTGCATGACATCTACATACTATATGGATGATGGTACGTAATTATACGCGTGTGTCCTCGCTTGCTGGAGAGCAATTTAAATAAATATGATACTCATGGTATCTGTAGCTAAATCTAAGTGAGTTGTACTCCTGATATATGGTTATATGGATGATAGTGAAGATGCTCCTGCATCCACCGTACTATATATGGTTATGTATGATAATGAAACTAAATTAACCCTAATTATATATGTACTAATGTGTTTTTATCGTGTGTGTGTGTGTGTCTAAATTAACCCTACTTATATATATACAAATGTGTTTTTATTACTATTGTGTTTTTATAGTGTGTGTGTGTGTGTGTGTGTGTGTGTGTGTGTGTGTCTTATTTTTTGCAAACTTGCTTTGTGTTTATCGTGTTGGTACCAAGCTTAAATTGCTTTGCCCGACCGAGCTGATGATCCAGCTTATGGGATAGAATCAGCTTCGTCTATCCCCTTGTGCGTTGGACGTTGGTACTATCTCTCTCGCTCGTGGTCCCTTATCGTTCTTCCCCTTTAAGCCCAGAGATCTCAC
Organism: Bromus sterilis; assembly: GCA_950022295.1. Taxonomy (NCBI): domain Eukaryota; kingdom Viridiplantae; phylum Streptophyta; class Magnoliopsida; order Poales; family Poaceae; genus Bromus; species Bromus sterilis. The sequence continues at coordinate 377,616,494 of OX465598.1, forward strand.
TATGCAACATATTGTATCTTGTATCAAGTCGGTGCTGATTTGTGGTATGTTCCCTCCGGAAAATTACAGGATGGAGTTGAGATGCTATGCTCGATGTTACATCCAGTTTTACTTTGTGGATAGTTAAAAATCATATGAACTGAATTTGTGCCTATTAAGCAACGTTGCGGCGGGCATGACATCTATCAACCAGAAGTACATACAAATTTTATAAATTAAAGATCAGCTAGACCGCCTCTGCGTTCGCCATCGCAAGGCCAGATACTACCCTAATGGTGGTCTTATCCAGGGGCGGAGGCAGTGGGGGGGGGGGGGGGGGGCGAGCGGGGGCCAGACCCCCCCCCCCCCCCTGGCTCGGGCCCCCTGACCAGTTGCATAAGGACTACATTACTTTAGGCTTAATTACCATCGGCCATTGGTCTAAACTTCTCTTAGTGTTGACTAAAGCCCAGATTCAAAGCCTGCATGTAGGCCGCACGTACATATCTGATGGATAACTGGATATCACTCGTATATCATATACATCATGCAGTCTCTCGCAGTCGCAGATCAAGCCGCATGCGCCTCTTTTTCCGCTCCTACGCCGATAGGGCTTCGTCTTTTCTTTGTTGTCGCCATCTCGCCAGCCGCCGGGCATCGCGTCTTGTTGATTAGCGACGCTGCTGGTATGTTGCTTGCCGCGCATCGATCAATCAATCCGATGACAAGGATCGATTATACGACTACGAGTTACGGACAACAGACTACAACCAACCAGCAGCACATCCAATTCCATCCACTCAATCAGGTTCAGTGATGAAGGTACTATTCTACACATACTTAAGTAGTATAGTCGTTGCCGCTTGTCAAACAATTTAATTATACAAATCACTTAATTAACTCTTAGTGTTCAATATATTTTTATTATTGTTTAGATCAATTACAAATTATATACTTACTTAGTAAGTACTCCCTCCGTCCCAAAAAGAATGTCATGGTTTTAGTTCAAATTAATTATAAACCACATAGCAATGAAATTTATGAAGACGCGTCTTCCAAGTAAAATGGACAATGATTTTCTTTCATATAACATGATTGTATACATTGGGAAGAAAATAGCTCCAAATTTTAATGTTTATGAGATTTGTTGATTTTTTCGATCGACGTGCTGAGGGGTGTAGATCTTATATGTTTCGAAGTGTTCTTCGCCCCCCCTATGGTCAAATCCTGGCTCCGCCCCTGGTTTTATCGATATTGTTTTTTCGGGTAATGTGTCTGCAGTATGGTGAGGTGTTATGCATGAACTCGATTTACTAAAATCAGGGGTCATCTGGCGTATTGGTAATGGATTTTCTGTTCGCATATAGCAGGTCCCATGGATTCCGAGTGACCCTTCATACCGCCCTATTACACCAAACCGCTGGTGCAGACTAAACCGCGTATCTTATTTCTTGTATGATAATGGTATTTGGAATAGCGAACTTCTTCAACAACACTTCTAGCCGATTGACGTGGCAAATATACGCAAGATCTGTACTTCCTCTCGCCTGGAAGAGGACTTCCTAGCCTAGCAGCCGAACCGGACCTAAATATGGCTGTGTGCATCGATTGATGGAGAGGCCGGGGGTACGCTTCCTTTTCCAAAAAAACTGTGTTGCTATGGAGGAGCATGAAGTCCTGGTGCCCTGCCGACCGAAGCAAAGAAGAGGAGCAGACAGATCCGTACTTTCTGAACCTGAGTGTGTGGGAGGGCCGAAGAGGACTCATATCACGCCTTACTGACATGCGCCGCGTCCTTTGGGACACGATGGGTGAGGTTTGGGATATTCCTCGGAAGGACCAGATTACTAATACATGGGAGGAATGGCTGCTGCATCTCCTGAACGAGCAACCAGCCCAGACCGGAGTTATGATTGCCATGCTTGTTTGGCGTATATGGAGTCTCAGGAGCCATATTGTACATGGAAAAGATGATCCCCCCAGTGAAGGTTTCTCAGCTATTTCTTGAATCCTACTTCTCATATCTACAAGATATCAAGGTTATGTCGACTGAACAGATGCTTAAGGGCAAACGACCAACTCAGCAGGTCCCTATATTGCATGTAAAACTTCCTTAACCCAAGCCCAGCTGGGAGGTTTCTTATTGCTTGCGGTGGATGGATCCTATGAAGCTAATGATGGATCGGCAGGAGCCGAGATGATATTCAGGAACAGCTCGGGTGAAGTGATTTTTGTGGATTGTCACCTTTTTTATTGCAATAATGCTTTAGAAGCTGAACTACATGCAATATCAAAAGGCATGGCCTTAGCGCTGGAATGGTCTACTGCGCCTGTTAAGATTTAATCAGATTCGGTGACCACCCTCTTGGATCTTTTTGATGAAGCTCTTGCCAAGTCTCGGTATTTTGGATTGATGCGGAAGGCATCTAGGGAGTTTATATTCCAATGAAGATTGCAAGATCGCAAAATATGGTTTCGCATGGTCTGGCTAATTATGCTAGGAAGGAACGTTGGTTGCATCGTTCTCCTCCTTTTTCTCTATATGGTCATGTATTAAGTATTAACAGACTATAAATCTATTATCATTGAATAAAACTCCCTATTTTCCACCAACAAAAAATTAAAAGTACATGCATGACGGACTAACAAATAAATGTCAAAAAATCTGACGAACATCAAACAACATCAATCCTCTCATGTATTAGCAGACTTTATACAGTTTAAATTAGAAAGAAAAAACTAATGTGAAAAGTGGAGCATCTCTTGCCCGGGAAAAAGCGAGTTGCAAATGCTTTTGGGGAGCATAAGAATATTAAAGGTGAAATGAAAGGAGGAAATGAAAAAAATAAAACAAACAAACTTGGAGCTCCCTTAGGGGGGCATGGGCTGACTAGCCCAGTCATACATACATCACTACATTTTCTGATGTACCTCATATTTTCCGACCTACTCGCTCCAAAGATAGAGATTTTACAACCGCTACCACAAGCTCGATGCCATCCTCGCCATGGTAGGGCGGCAATGGTGGTTGTGGGGTTGTGGTCGTGGGGGTGCGCATGCACAGGTGGGCAGCGGTCTTCTCTGCTTCTACCGTGGTCGCTGGAGGCGGTTCTTTTGGGACTGAGGGAGAGCGGCTCTACTCGCTGCATTTGAGGTTTGTATTTTTCGATGCCTTATCCTTGTATTTGTGTTGGATGCTAGATGAGTGAGATGATTGGTCATGATTTTGGGTGAGTTTTGAGAGGGGTTTGATTCTATGTCTTTAGATTAATGTTGTTCTTTCCCACTATGCGCATACATTATATTACGAAATTATTGGCATGGAGTACGATCGTTCCTTAAAAAAGTTCTTGTAGCATCTTATTGTTGTTGACGTGTGTACCTTTCAAGCTATCTGTGTCTCCCATGTGATCTTCTGATCTCAGTTTTTTGTGTACACGACTGCAGTTAGGCGATAGTGTTTTATTATTGTTAGGTTCCTTCTTGTATGCACAAATATATCTATTGAAATAGGGTGAAGAAAACAGTGAAGGATAAAATAAAACAGTTTAGCTGGGTGATGCTCTTTTTATTATCAACACCAACACAATATGTACAGCTTCAGGTCATCTCCAATCGATCCTTTATAATTCTATGCGGCATATGACGCAAAATTGCAAGTGTGCATGACAATATGGGTTTGCAAGAATTATTATTACCTCCGATCCATATTAATGTACTCAACTTTGTCTAGATTCGTATGTATCTAGTAAACTAGATACATACGAATCTAGATAAAGTTGAGTACATTAATATGGATCGGAGGGAGTAATTCATTTACTCATGTGATAAAAAATCAGATTATTTTTTAAGATTTTGATTTTTCAATTTGTTGTAAGTTACATGGCTCAATGTGCCCAAGTTACATCTTGGCCGGGGGTTCAGGTGTCAGAGATAGGATAACTAGATAAGCATTACTAGTAGCTAATTAAGAAAAAAAATAGGACCCTTGCTTTTACCATTTGTAGGTCAGATATGCACGAATAAGATGATTTACAAAGTTAGGAAAAGATGCCTTGCCAAGTGGGCTAAAATGCTAAAGCAAACATATGGGGGCACAAATGCTTCCACTTGCACCCAAATGATGATACGGCAGCTAACTCTCGCTTATATATAAAGCCTATCGGTGCAAAGCAATGCACACAAGTCATCATACATATACACATAACCCAACGGATAGGTAGCAATGACGCTTGGAGGACTCTTTCGCATCCTGCTCGGGAACCAGCAGGACGAGCGAAAGCTGCAGCAGCGAGAGCAGCAGCTGCAGCAGGTGCAACAACAGTTGTTACTACTGCAACTACAACAGCAGCAGCAACAGGGGTCTGACGCATACGTATGCGAGGACTTCAGTTGCTCTGATGAAGATGATGAGGAGGAGGACGACGACAACGACGATGAAGAAGAGGAGGACGACGATGATGCCGTCAATGACAACCTAGTTGATGAGGAGGTGGAGCAGGGTGGCCAGCAGCGTGAGTTCGGCAAACAGAACTCTAAGGGCGCCCAGTGACTCCGTACAAGCATGACACCTACGTATATACGTAGATGATGGTACGTATTTCTGCGTGTGTGCAGGCATGCATGCAGCCTTGCTCGAGGATGCCACGCGTGCTGGAGAGTAATTTAATAAATTTAATACCTTATATGTAGCTAAATCTAAGCAAATTGTACTCCTGATATAGTAGTGATGCTCTGCATCCACCGTACTCTATATTGTTATGTATGGTGCTGAAAATAAGTTGATATCATATTATTCTAATGTGTGTTATCGTGTCTGTGTGTATGTTTTTCTTGTTCTTTTTGCGAAACTCATGTTTATCGTGTTGGTACCAAGCTTAAATTTGCTTTGCTCAGTCAAGTTGATGATTTAGCGAATAGAATAGAATCGGCTTCGTCTATCCCTCCCCTCTACTATCTCTCTTGCTCGTGGTCCCTTTCTGCTCTTCCTCTTTACCCCTAGATCTCTCTTTAAAACATTGTATCATGTATCAAGTCAGTGTTGATTTGTGGTGTGTTCATCCCCGGACAAAATACAAGATGGGTTTGAGATGTCTTGCTCGATGTTTCACCCAGTTTTACTTTGTGAATAGTTGATTATCTTATGAAGTGAGATTTTACCTATTGCTATTGCGAGGGACAGCAACGTCACCGCGTGCATAGCATCTATCAATTATATGTCACAAAAAAGTACATGATGGACCAACAAAGAAAGAAAATTTCACAAAAAATCCCATGAACATCACGAAACAGCATACCTTCAATAATTAGGTGAATGCCCGTGTACTGCAACATAGGTGCATATTTTAGTAGTTTAACATTAATCGTGCATATGTCCTCATATCATATATACTCACTTGTTATTATTACAAAATAAAATACATACTCTAATAGTAAACTTGGTTAAACATTATACTGTTTAACTTAAGACCAACCCAATATGCAGGGTAAGTAAAAAAATCCTTTTGGGGAAGAGATACCCCGTGCGGCGGCGCCGCGCCGCATCGGGTACTCCCAGCCGGCAGCCGAAGCCCTCTCCCCTGCACCCGTCCCTCCCTCCACCGCCGTCGCAGGAGCCGCCGGGCAAAGCCCAATCGACGCGGCGGCGGCGGGACCCTGCTGGTGGCGGCCAGATGTGGCGGCGGCGCCCGCTCCCTCAACTCCAGCCTCGGTGGTGTGTGCCGCTGGCGACTGAGGCGTGGCGATGTGGCCTGAGGAGTGGCGGCGGCGTGACCTGAGGTGTGACGCAGGCGGCCTTAGGCGTGGTGGCGGCTGGTGGTTTGCATGGACGGTGGAGCGGGCTCGATCTGGTTCGGTTGGTCTTAACGAGTCTCGATCCGACATCCTTCTTCTTCATGTGTGCGGCAACGACGGTCTCCGCGCTGCCCACATCACTTGGACGCCGGGGCGGCGGCCCCAGGCATGGCGGCGACCTCTTGTGAGCCTACTTCCATGAATAAATGTGGTGATCCTAGGGTTCTAAATCGCGTCAGAAAGAAGATCTGCCTGATGTAGGTCCTATTTGATCTGACCAAAGTGCCGGGTTCCGGAAGGCTCCGCCGGCGAACTCCTATGAGTGTATGCCTGGAGATTGCTGGATCGGGTGGGATTTGGTCGCAACGCAAAAAGTGGCGCGAAGCTCTGCTTTGTTGCCACCATGGGCAAATCCATGGTGAAGTCAGAGGTGAGAATGTCATGTGGTGATTGGAATCTTTGCGTCGAGGAGGAACTGGCTCAGAGTTTCAGGAATCGTGGCAGTAGTATGTTAGCGGGGGCGACAACACAGGTTCAGTTCAAAGTCCTACCTTTCTGTATAAAAATCCAAGGTCTGACCTTAATTGGTTGTGCCTGGCAATGATCTTGCTGAAGACATTGTTTTGAGAGCGGGGACTATCTTCAGGGTAAAAACCCAAGGTCTGGCCTTAATTGGTTGTGTCTGGCACTGAATCCTTCTTGAAGGCGGTGCTTTTGAAGAATTGGACATCAGGTGTTGGCTTGGTGGTGGTTGTGCTGCGGCTGCAAGGATTGTAACTCTATAGCGGGACTTCTCTTTTTATTTCTTCTCTTTTTATTTTGGTTGGCTGAGTGCATCTGTACTGCCTTTTGGGTAGTGCGTAGTTGCAGAGGACGGGTGTAATTGATATTTTTTCGATATTAATATATTCTCTTTTTTCAAAAAAGGAACTGGACCGGCTAAAAATAAAAAATAAAAAAATGAAGATTCCTTAGGGAGCTTGTCCTGGACCGGCCCGGTCCGGCTGGAAGCCACCCGATACTCATTCACAGCACTCCTAAACAAAACACAGTTATCGGCTCCTTCCGTGGATCTTATTTGCTACTGAAAACACAGTACCTGCTAGCGATAAATAGTAGTGGCTTCGATGAGAGCCAAGAGCAACTACTTGAGTATTCCTTTGAAGCCTCCGTAAAAGTTATTTTTGGTGTGTTAAAATTGCGCCACATGCCTATATTGAGTGCTTTCTCGTGATTTCATCTTTTTTATGAACGTGTTTTTGGGTTCTAGTTGGTCTTTCGGCTTTTCGGTTTTCACGTGGCTTTTTTTACATATTGAAGCAAAAAAAACAATTTTGTAAAAATACAAGATTTTCAAAAAAAATCACGAGAGGCACGATCATACATCTCATGGAGGTATATATTTGCTTCCGTGATAGGCACGCTCGTGCCTCTAGAAAAGAAAAAATAATTATTTTTTCTCGAGAGGCATGATCATGCTTCTCGTGGAGGCACAGATTTGCTTCCGCAGAAGCACGCCTATGCCTTTAAAAATAGAAAAATACATGTTTTCCATGCCTCTCGTAATGGCACAAATTTGCTTATACGAGAGGCACGCTCGTGCCTCTAAAAAGGACAAAAATATGTTTTCTTTTTTTTGGAGAGATACTATTGTGCCTCTCATGGAGGCACATATTTGCTTCCGCGAGAGACACACCCATGCCTCTAAAATAGGAAAATACATGTTTTTTTAGAGACACAGTCTAGCCTCAGTTGAAGGCACATGCTTGTTTCCGCGAGAGGCACGTACATGTCTCCTCATAAAAAAAAGTTAGTGAAACCCTAATAGCATGGGATCTAGTTCAAAGATCTCGATGTGAGTATTCCAACGGTGAAATGATTCGTGGATTGAACGCATCGTTTATAAGAAATAAAATGTTTTAAATAAAAAATTAGGAAAAAAAGAGAAATTAACAAATTGCTACAAATGGTGTGCATACAGCGTATCACTTATTAATCGCGGGAGGTAGGAGTGTTCGCTGAAAATAGTTCTCCTTAACTTGAAGTGATCTCGATGGGAGCCTCGCTCCCGACATCCGCAGTTGGGCCTCCATTATTTTTCTTTTTTAAAAAATATCATTTATTATTTTATTTTTTGTATTATTTAATTTTATTTTCTATTTTTTATTATATACATTTTTTGTTTATGAATTCTAACAAAATAAATGTTGGTCATATATTGATAAAATGTAAATGTATATTGCAATAAATTTCTTTTTCACCTTATAATAATTAAATTCATCATATATTAGAAAAAATATGAAAAAAGGTACAATGTGTAGTAAAAAAAGTTCAATGTAATACTTAATGGAATCAGTTTGTATTTTTTGAAATGTCCATCGCATATTAAAAAATTGTTCTGTTTGTATTTTCATAAATTTCACTGTATACTACAGAAAAAATATTATAAAAACTATAAAAAGAGTGCAAAAAACGTAAAAAGGTAGGAAATAAAAAATTCAATAAATGAATACAACAAATAAAAACCGGCTTGCTGTGTTAAGTTTGCCTCGCAAACAGTACCTTGTTTTGCTACAGAGAATGCTTAGTCTGTTTCGGTCACCTTATGCATTTCTTAGTCTGTTTGACGCCTATGCGCGTCGAACAGAAGCTCTCATCGGAATCTATCTCCCCCCACCTGCAAGACGATACTCCATCTCGCACTAGGCAAGTGCGCTATAGGCCAGTCCAATTCCGGGGTTCTTGGATTTAGGCACCATGTTTTTTACTTTCTAAGTTGTATTTTTTGTTTCTCTTGTGAATTTTTGTTTTCTATGTTTCTTTAGCGGATATTTTAGGTTTTCTTGATTTTTAATTTTTCCCTATTTTGGTTTTCTTTCTTGGGTTTCATGATTTTCGTATGGCTTTTGCTTTTTTATGCTTCTTTATGGATTTCCTAGGAATTTTATATTATTTATTTTACTTTTTTATTCAATGCATGTATTTTCTTGTAATACACAATGTAAATTTTAGTGGACACATAGACCCTTTTTATCTATGTTGAATATTTTCTGAATATATAATATACAGTTTTACAAATATATGTTTTGCATTTTTTAATACATTTTGAAAAAAATTCTAATGGCAATAAATGTTTTACAAAACTCTGTGAATATATTTTTATATTTCATAAACCATAACATTGAATGTCGTGAAGATTTTTTAACGCGTGAATATTTCTTTAAAATATCACATATAATTTTAAATAGTACGAAACATATTTCTTATAGACCTTGAAAATTTACTTACATTTTTAAGGGTACAAACATTTATTTCAAGTTGCATATATATGTTTTACACTGCATTGTTTTTGTAAAATGTGCGATGAATGGTTGCCAAATTAAGTATTTTTATAAAAAATGTATTCTGAATAAAAATAAATAAAATAAACAGGATAAAAATGGGGCGGAAAAAAACTAACCAGGTGATAAAATTGACAAACTTGCTACTGGGTTGGACCACTAGAGGCATTTCTTGATGCAACACTCGTTTCATTCCACCGAACCCTACAATGTAATGCAGAATGATGGAAAAAATGCAAAATGATGTAGAATAGCCAACTCTTTTTCTATTTCCCTCTAGCTGGGGTTTACTCTTCCTCTCGTTGGGTCGTCGGTGTTGACATCTGATTTATCTCTCGTTTTCACGAGAGAAGAGTTTAGGATCATGGGTAATGATGAGTGTGGCGCCTCATTAGGAACATCAAGAAGGATAAGCTTGAATCCCTCCTGCATGATCTAGATCTAAGTTGAGCTAAGAGGAGCTTGATGATGTCGTCTTAGAGGAAGAACAGATGTTGATCGAGTAGGAGATTCGATGGATCATTAGTACCGGACGCAGCTATGTAGACTTTTTTTACCCCCATCGCATACAATTTTTGAAATTGTGGACCCAAGTGGTTGTGCGATAGGGGGTGCCATCACACACGATATGGAAATTGTTTGCAATGCAATATTGTTTCCCTGACAGCCTGTTGGAAAGAAACATGTGTGCATCGTGTTCGCATCCCTCACGACGTAGAAATATAGAACGTGTCAGATGACCTATTAATCCCATACATTTTTGGCACAGAACTGTGTGTATTGCAGGTACATATCTCACAAGATGTGTCTTGGTGATCGTACAAAATGATGGTCGATCGCACACCAATGCTTTCTACGAAACGTACCCTTTCTATCACCCCCCCCCCCCCCCCCCCCGCTAATTCCCTTAACCAAGAAAAAAAATTATGGCTCATTGATTCCCATCGCTGTCTTCAACTCTTCCGCTTCTATGTCGTGTCTTCTACATCTCCTCAAGCAAACAAATCAAAAGTAATGGAGCTTACAACTCCCTTAGTCTTCACCAGTCACGTACCAAAACGATGGGTATTCCTGCTTGAGAGTATAACTCAAGCAATCAAAAAAAAAATAAGTAAAAAAATTGAGGTCCAATGGGGATCAACGCCCATGGCCTAGAATTAAGATAGAAGTCCACTTGATAAAAAACTACAAATTCGTTTTCAAGGCGATCCAAATCGTGGTCGGCTGAGTAGCTCCACTGCCACCAAACCACTATGCAACTGCCTAATAAAGCTTAAAACTATGAAGTAATAAAGTGCAATTTATCGGAAAAAAAATGAGTCAGGCAATCAGATTTTCCCTTAGAAATCTGCTACTAGAGGCAAGCAGTTAATCATATTTTCCCCGCGGAAGTTTGCATGTAGGAGGCGACGAATTCGGAATCGCTCGATGTCGACGGACCATCTATGGCACCTCCACGATCCATGTCCCGCTTGCCTGCTGCATCATGGAGAAGACCTTTACTCTTATATTTCCTTAGACGGAAGCTGAGGACCTCGCCCATGTTGATAATATATGTCAGATTAACCTAGTCGTGCCATTAATTGAGCCTCCTATATGTTCCTCCCATACAAGTGAAAGTGTTGGGAAAATTCTGGAGTTCCCTTTGCCCATTGTTACCTCCCTCGTCGAGTCTTCTTCATATCAGGTTGTTCCCTATTTTTTCTTATTATTTTTAGGGTACCCTATTTCTTTGTTATTCCGTTAATTACTAATCACCCTGTACTATGTGAGATTATCCAATATGATTCGCTGGATACTTTTTGCCATCATTTTGTAGTTATGTTAAATAATGAATGAGTTTTGTATTATTTACCGTCCCAACTATGCATATTTACAGGTTGTTCTTCGCTATTTGTTGTCAAAATGTGTTATCTAATTTCCTACATCACAAAAGCGTAGATGGTAAATTGGTAATGATATATGCACAACTAGGAAAATAGCTATACATGGAAAGCTTATTAGTGGCGCATATAGAAAGCCATGCGCCACCATCTGTTAGGGGTGGCGCACTGGAAAATAGTGCGCCACCCATAAGGTCTTATGGGTGGCGTATTATTTTACAGTGCGTCACCCGTAAGAGTGGGTCAGCCTGGATGATCTTATACGTGGCGCATCTAGCAATATGCGTCACCCCTAAGAACCTTATAGGTGGCGCATTCTGTATATGCGTCACCTATAAGGTTCTTAGGGGTGGCGCATATCCCTAATGCGCCACCCATAAGAGCTTAGGGGTGGCGCATTTCAGAAATGCGCCACCACTGACTTTCTATATGCGCCACTAAATACCCAGAGCTGCTCTTATCTACTCCACCCCACCTACCACCTCTCATTCACTCCACACAATTCTCAAACTAGATCCACTCTTCTCACCCTAGATCTATTCGGTTTTCTCCTCCTCCCCACCTCATTTCTTCCATTTATCCATCGATACTTGGCATTACATCTATTTTGTTTCATATTAAAGTAAGTGGACCTCCTCCCAAAATCTTTTGTTCCATTTATGACCCATATACTTGCCTTTATTAGCTTAGGGTTTGTTGTATATGTGAAGCTTGGGTTTGATATATATGTGAAGCTTGTGGTGGTTTGATGTATATGTGAAGCTTATGGTGGTTTGATGTATATGTGTATCTTGAGTGGCAAATGTTTTGCCGAAATGTCGATTCATTTTCGTTTCGGCAAATTTCTGGCGCACTCTCCGCATGCTCCCATGCATTATTAGGGAAGGTCATGCCGAATTTTTCCGGCGACGACTGTGATATATAATTGTGTTGCTCTCTCCGTGCACGCAGGTGATCAACCATGGTCCGCGAGATGCTGAGCGATATCACCGTGGCTAGGTGGATGCAATGTGCGACCAACGACATGCTAAGGAATAATAGGTCGGATATAAGATGTCCGTGTCGAAGATGCAAACTGCAGTGCGTGACCGAGCCTGATTCCGAAATATTGCAAAGACACCTGAAGCGTAATGGTTTGATGGATGGCTACACACGATGGATAAGTGATGAAACTGGCGAGGAGGAGGACGTCAATGGTGGGGTGCTAGTAAATGAGGAAGGGCAACCAGAAAACAGCGGCGGGCGAGATGACGAAGAGCATCCCGTACATGATCATGAAGAAGATGCCGAAGCGGATCATGTAGATCAAGATGCCGGACATGAAGATCAAGATGTCGGACATGAAGATCAAGATGTCGGACATGATGAGGATTCAATCTGGGTGCGGGACCCTCATGTTCAAGAGCTGCTTGTCAAAGAGGCGTTGAACGCAAGAGGTGCAGCTAGAGAAAAAGCCAAGATGGCGCAACTCGAGAAAGACGCGATTACGAAGTTGTACGAAGGATGCAACGACGGGGATACCCGCTTGAATGTAACACTTGGGGCTATGGAGATGAAGGAAAAACACAAATGGATCGACGAAAGCTTCGATGATAACATGGCATTCTGGCACGATCGTCTTCCGAAGGGCAACACGTGCCCAACTAGTATCGCTGAGGCCAAGAAAGTCCTTTGCCCTCTCGATCTTCCGTACGTTAAATACCACGTCTGCATAAATGATTGCATGGTCTATCGGGGTGAGGACGAAGATAGAACCACATGTTCGGTGTGCGGTGTTAGTCGATACAAGAGAGGGAAGAAAGTTCCTAGAAAAGTGGTATGGTACTTTCCGATCACTCCTCGTCTGCAGAGGTATTTCGTAGATCCCGAGGAAGCAAAGCTCATGACCTGGCACGCGGATAGAAAGAAGCTAAAAGAGGATGACCCGAACCCGGATCCGGAAAAGGAGGACATGCTGAGGCACCCTTCAGATGGTAGCCAATGGACTGCGTTGGACCTCGAATACCCAGATTTTCGCAAGAGGACACTCCATGCATTCTCTTTCGCAGGAGGACACTCCATGCATTCTATTACAAGTCGTGGACGGCGAGTTGAAGGATGTTGCCAAAGGTAAAATCATTCAACCACAAAATCGAATCATGCACAATATGCCGATGGCACCGGAGATGCATAGGGTTCAAATCTCTCTCGTGATTTCGGGATACGAGAGAGTTGAACCTCCCATTCAACCCCCCGGATACGATGAGGACGAGCCGACAGTCCTCAGTGACTGTTTCAACCAAATATGCCTATGGCCGAAGAGCCAAATGCGTTTAATGACGGGGGAAAGGGGCACCACACCTAGGACAACACCGCTAGTCATCGTGTCGGCGCCACATGATCCCATCGGCGCACAACAAGAAGACGATGATCTTGATGATGATATCAGCGCCGACCAGTTCATCAATACTTTGTATGATGTTGATGACTTATTCATGCCTCCTGCTGAAGAAGCCTATCAGCATGACGAGGAAGCTCGCGGTCCAGCTGATCCTGCGGCGAAGCCTGCTTGCTCCACGCGTCTCTTCGCTGCTTCTCAGGACATGTCTCCATCAGCTTGCGCCTTCACCGAGCCTCAAGCAAATGCCACAAGATCTATTCTCAGCCCGTCCACACTCCATAAGGCGGCCACTGAGCAGATAAAGGCCGGTGACTGCTCAAAATCAGAAAAGAAGAAGGGACGGAAAAGAAAGAAGAGCATCACTTCTAGTAGCCAACCTTCGATGCCGATCCGGGCTCAGGACGGGCCACCAAGACCCAAGGATCTCTCGTTTGAAATCCATGTGGCTGGTAGGTCGATGCTACCTAAGGACATGCTGGACCTTGCAACTTCGGATATGCAGAGTGTGCATCATAGTATTATGGCATTAGAGAAGATTCTTCTTCGAGAAGAGAATCCCTCGTACCCGGTTTTCATGGCCAAGGTGCCACTCAACATGGGCTTCATCAACACTATCCCCGCGGATATGATAATCCTGCGATTTTCGGAGATCTTCAATTTGTACCATCTCAAGCGGCTGGACCATAGCCTTATCCGTCTGTTCTCGCTCAGCCTTTCTATGAGTATCAGGAGAGATAAGACCCCGAGCGTCGCGATATTGGACCCCTTCTACATGCGTGAAAGCATCTTGATGGACGACGGGGACGCGGCTCTCGCGGCGGGGTACATCACAGACTTCATGCTACAGAACGCCGACAAGGATTCATTTCTTATGACATACTCTCCCAAGTAAGTCATTCGCTCGCCTCCGTAGCATATATGCTTTCTTAGCTTTCCATTGTCCTCTTCCAACATTCCTTTTGGATTATTTTAATTATGCAGTGAGGATCAAGACTGCGTGCTCATCCTCTTTTCACCGCAACACTCGCATGCCGTGTATTTAGACTCGGGGAGTGTGAAGAAGAAAGATTACAAGTATATCATGAGAGTTTTGGATGATGCTCTCGTCGGCTACATAAAAGCCGGAGGCAAGATCATGAAGCACAAGTTCAGGAAAAATCAGTCTGGCGTGAACGTGTTCAACCACGTAATGCAGTTCCCGTGCGTCAAGCAGCCGGCTGGCAGTGTGAGGGATGCGTACTACGCCCTTCATCACATGAGGGCGATTGTATAGGAACAACGCAACCTTACGCTGCAAGTCATCTCAGAGCGTGGGCCGAAAGGAAGACGGAAATCTCCAATGCAAATCTGAAGGAGGAGTTCTTTCACATCCAAGCGCAGATGGCGACTATCATCCGTCATGAAGTACAAATGAAGGGGCGATCTTCCACTCCAACATTGCACCATCCAATGGGGAGATAGAAGTCCGCCTAAAGGCCATGTGTGACACAAGGCCTTTCATGACGAAAGAAGGATGCCGCCCATTTCCCGAGCCGAGTCAGAACAATTGAATGTACTCTTTGTGTATTTTGGATGTAATTTGGATGTACTCTTTGTGTAGTAGATGGTAGTGTCAAATACTCTTGGTGCTCTTTGTGTATAAAGGTCACTGCATATGCATTTTTATGCATATGTACATGCTTCTCACCATTGATCGACTTGCTTTAAGTTGTTGATAAAAACAGATGCTAGATTGCTTTGTTCTCCTTTGGTATGATTCATATGGATGTGACCTCTAAAGCTTTGTTTTGTGCAGGTTGACGAGCAAACAAGATATGATGACGAAAGTAGCTTTCGATTTTCAATAATTGTTGGACTCATTGTAATTTTGTGATGGATGTAATCTTGTGAATCTTGTTGGCCTCTAAACCTTTGTAATAAAAATTATAATGCAATTCTTTTGTATCATTAATTGTTGGCCTCATTGTTATATTGTATTTTGCATTTCTGTAATATAATAAAAATATCTGTAATGCTTTTATTATTTTATGTAATTCTTTTTTTTTGTTTTCTGTTATTATTTAGTGGCACATATTTTCAGGATTTAGTGGCGCACTGTGAATGCGCCACCCCTAAGGCCCTTAGGCGTGGCGCATACCAGAATGCGCCACCCCTAAGAGCTTAGAGGTGGCGCATTCTGAGATGCGCCACGCCTAAGGGCCTTAGGGGTGGCGCATCCAGAATGCGCCACCTCTAAGCCTTATTAGTGGCTTGTAGTTAGTGGCGCATCCCTAATGCGCCACTAAACTAAAAAACAGTGTGCCACCATAAGGCTATTCCCTAGTAGTGATGGAAGGATGGAGTTCCATAATTCATTTTGACACACACAATATGAAAATACATTAGATTGTCATGCAATTGTTGAGCACTGTAGATTGATTATCTTGCTGTATTGGACACAATCTAAAAGTTCCTTTCCAATTGTTAAAGCATGTTGTTTCACTTTCGTCCTCCACTTTACCAAGAGATCTTGCAACTTCTACCCATCATCGACCTTGATGTAGTAAACATGAAGAGTATATTCTCAAAGTGTTTCCAATTGTTTGTTTGAACGTTTATTCTTCCTTTCAATTTCTATCAAGAATCAAGAATGCCAATACAACCTAGGTAAGTAATAATTAGTTGTGTTTTAGGTTCTATAGGCCCAAGATTCCAACCACATAGTCATGGAAAACATAGATTTACTAGCTCCATGGATCATCTGTTTAATCTAAATACATACGCCATTACATTGTTTGTTGACAAATTTATAACTATTACTTTCTTCATACTAGAAAAAAAAAGAATCTGAGTGAAAATATTTGTAGATAACTTAGAATCATGTTTCTCTTTTAGATTTGCTTTTGTACAATGTTGATTACTTACAAATTGTAAGATCTACATGTGGTTATATGTTTTTCATGATGCGTTTGGATGTTTACAATATACTTTGTATGATGATTTCAGTGCTCTTTACACATACTATCATATGGCCATATAGTTAATTCTTATATCCATATTTTATTTTCCTAGGGATAATTGGCTACACGTATTCAAAGATTTGCGTACATGTGAACAAATGCCTCTTTGAAGTCACTATAAGCTACCAATTGTAACATGATTTTTATCATTGCTCTTGCAAGTCCACCAGTTGATAATAGGATTGTTTGCATGTAATGGTAAATCTCTTTATGTTTGTAGAAAATATATTTGTATATCTCAAATGCGACCATTTGTATTTTTATTGGAATATACTATATTTTTCATTGTATTCATCTGATGTTTGTTTCTCTTTTGGTTTGCTCAAAGATGATAGAAAGTTTTGCTGCAACCCGCGGTGTATCATCTAGTTATAAAATGGAGAGAAAATACGGCTGAGAAAATGGGACGCATTCGGTTTTGTCTCTGAAACCATAACATTCGTCGGTTAGTGCCTTCCTTTTGAAAAATAAAGCCAAAGAAATGTATTTTCCTTAGCGGGCCAGTCCTCCTGGCACCGGCCCAGTCCAGCGGGATACCTCCTTAGCGGGTCTCTCTCGTCTCACCCGCACACCCGACCGTGGCAGCCGCAGGAAACCGCTGAGGGAACGAAAAAAATAAAAAATAAACTCTATTTTAACCATTTAAAAAACGTACACAAAAAAATAAAAAAATAAAATCGCAAGTGAATGTTGAGGACGCGACATGTGGCGCGTTGTGAACCCAGGAAAGTGCTCGTTGCACGGGCCGGGATCGAGTACTCGCTAATTAGTTGCTCTCGAATCCCTCCTTTGAAAGAAAAACAAAGAAATGTAATTTCCTTAGGCTTCGTTTGGTAAGAGTGTCTTGTGGTGTTCTGTTGTGTAATATCCCAAGGGGTTTGGGTGAAAACACGCCCCTCAACAAATCCTCTTCCCCCACGCCAATTACCCAACCACAAACTCACGTGTTTGGCACAGGAGGTTAGCCACAAGGTGTATATTCAATAAAAACTGAACTTTTCATAACACTTTGGCACACAGTTTCAGTAGTACATTAAATTCAAAGTATATCATCAATAAAAACCTATTATTTTCACATCAATTGACCACACAGTTTCAACAGTAATTTAAATGCAAGATTTATCTTGCCACAACTGACGAGAACAAGATCATCACAGGAACAAGGCCATCTCATCGGTTATTACAAAAATTACTTGATCAGGAACAATAACAATAAAAGAGTTTGCTTGCTGCTTGTAGAAGTCAGCATCCTTCAGATCTCGACCATCATCTAACCCCTCCTCGAATGGAATGCCGGCAGTAACAAATACGGGATAACATTTTCAGCTTCACCATTTTGAAAAGATAACTAGACACAAACTAGCATAACTAATGAAAAACAACCAATAGCAGCTAGTCACCTACACAGAAAAACAAAGAAAAGCTAGTGAATATTTATGTTATGTTACACCATCAACCAATAGCAGTTAGTCCATCAATCCTTCTATGTAATTCAATCTTCAGGGCATACATTATTGGGCATGTTCAAACTAGACTGTAACAAACACCTTAGGCTCATGCATGATCTTGATAGCTTTGCAAGTGTAGAATAGAATCAAACCGGTGTTATTTAATTTAAAGTAAACACATCAGCTTCCAACTAGCAAGGAATATATAATTTGTTAGAAAGAAAATAGACGACCAAGATATACTTTTGCCTGCATATGTTTATATATTAGAACTGGCAAATTGATTACATCATGTACGTTAGCTAGCTTGATATATAGGTACACATTAAGCTGGACAAGCTACCTCATGATAAACTTGTACAGGTACAGGGAGCAAGGTAGCAGTAGCGGCAGAGTGGGAAAATTAACAGTGACAGAGCAAGGTAGCAAGTCAGGAAGTTTGCATAATATCTACACTTGAATATCCACCCACTATGTTGAAACTTCAATTGTAAATCCTCATACAAAGCATTATGTGAGATCGTGTAAAGAAAGAAGGCTAGCTTCTCTTCGACCTTGAGCCTAGTATCTTTTATCAATCCTTCATCTCCAAGATAGGTTGCCATCCACCTAAATATGTGAGGTCCCATTCTAAAAGCAACCAAGCAATTCTACCAAGGATTTCCCTAATTCTCCGCTTGCTATGTAGGAAGGAGGGATGTCGGATAGTTTTTTCCACTTTAGTAAGATGCAAGTGAAGTGCTGGAAAAACGAAGAACATCAACTCATACTCGTCATCTTTTTTCCTCTTTATAATACGTTCTATGCGTTGTGGATCCATTCTACCAATGAAGCAAAAAGTACATGATCAACAAAAATATATGTAGAATCTAGGTATGCTATGTACACAACAATGAAAGCGTAAAACTATTTAACATGTAGAAGGTATATACAAGATTTAGTATATACCGTTTTTGTGAACCAAATGTAGCACAAGAAAACTCTAGTAAACTAGTTATGATCACTTCTATTGACAAAAAGTATAAATCACTTCTATTGACAACAAGTATTAATCTAGAGCAACAAATATTCAGAAGTATCAAATTTATTTCTCATCTCAATAACAAGGAAATTAAAAGAGGAGAAAAGTCCATAGTGATTATAAGGTCATTTCTCATCACATCAAGCATCAGGTCATTGTAAGCACTAAGCACCAGCTGCACATACAGTTACTAGAAGTAATAGCAGCAGGTTAACCAGATAGCATGAATATTTAGCACGTACGAAGCAGGTTAAAATTTTCCAGGGAATTGAGCTTTTTTATCAGTTCTTACAACATCACAGGTTCTTACAACATGACACATTTGATCTACACTGGATTAATATTTGCAAGAAAATTTCATTTGGTACACAACACCAAATTGCTCATGGGTCACGGCCTTCTCCAGGGCAGCAAGATCCTCACGGGCCTCTCCCTCCTCCATACACCAGGTCGAACTTGTAGACGATGCGGGAGAAGACCTCAACGACACTAGTGGAGTTGGAGATCGAAAGGTTCGTACTGGAGAGAACGACAGGAGAACACAGCGTGAGAGATCCTCCTCCTCCTCGATCCCGGGCCACCGACACCGCGCGAGAGCTCCTCCTCCTCGTCGCGTCCGCCCCGCCGCCGAGCGAGAACTCTCCTCCTCGCGTCCGCCCGCCGCCGCGCCTTGCCTCTGCGCCGCGAGAGGAAAAACACGAGTACCCCACTCGCGGTTGGAATACTCGTCAACCCGACGGGTTTCTAGGGTTTTACACGGGCTTCCACTGCTGCAAACCGGGCTGCCAAACGGGCTTTGAAGTGTATTTTCGAGTAACGGACTGGGCTGGTAAAAAATCCTCCCTGGCACGGTGGTGGCACCGGCCCGGTCCAGCGGGAAACCTCCTTGGTGGTCTCTCTCACCCGCGCGCGCACCCGACCGTGGTAGCCGCAGGCCCCCGTCGTCTCCCCTCGCCGAAACCCTACACCACCATGGCCGCCGCCCGCGCCGCCCTCCTCCGCGGCCACGCCGCCGCCGCCAACCCCGTCCTCTTCTCCGGACACGGCCTCCGCTACCGCAAGCTCGAGGTCATCCTCACCACGGTAAGCCACCCCTCTGCCCCCTCCCCCTCCTCTCCCCAAATCTCAACCCGCGACGCTCCTCTCCGTCCACCACCTCTGTACCAACGCGCACAAAGATGCGTCCCATGATCCCTCCCTCCATTCACGTTCCCTGGCAATTCGAGCGGGAACCCTTTTCCGATCCAGTGAGGCCGGCGCCGCCTCAGCGACAGTTTGACCGAAGAAATCCTCAGCATTTCTGCTAGAGTACTTTTTTAGCTGCTAGCATTCTTGATTCGGCTGGAGGGTGGAATTAAACCTTTGCCGTCTGTCTCTGCAGACGGTCGACAAGTTGGGGAAGGCGGGGGAGACGGTGAAGGTGGCGCCGGGGCACTTCCGCAACCACCTTATGCCCAGGAAGCTCGCCATGCCCAACATCGACAAGTTCAACATACTCATCCGCGAGCAGCGCAAGGTTCGCTTCTTCTCGCTCCACAATCATCGCTTTACTAGCTCTTGCTGGCTTCTGAGGCTTACTTTCAAGAGTTTCATCAGTCAGTTTGTGTTGTGCCTCTCCGTGTATTATATTAATTGTGCAAGTTCTCCGATAGTTGTTGCATCTTAGCTCTTTGGTAGAAGAATATCCTTGTGTACAACTCTATGCTACTTCTGTTTGGTGAGTAAATAGTGTTGGAGTTATTCAAGTTCATCGCCACTGAAATATGCTTCATGTAGAGTTATTTTCACTGTCATGATATTTGCACTGTAAACGATTACCACTCTGCGGGCTTACAATTACTGTCAGGTTCATTCTGATGCATCCCGACTGAAGTATGCTTCTCGTAGAGTTCAGTTACTGTAAGAACATTTGCAATGTAAACTGTTACTTTGCAGGCTTACAAGTCTCTTGTTTGTTTGATCAGCTTTACATACGTGAAGAGGAGGAGGTTGTCAAAGAAGTCTCAAAGGAAGATGATGATGCTCGGGTATGTTGTGCACCGAATAGTTCTAACTTTTTTGTCAACTTCAGTGTAGATGAGAGGTCTTAGTACACAACTAACCGGTGCTGTGCTATTCATTTTCTGAAACCCTGTTTGCTATTTAACACAATTTCAGTCCAGATCTGTCTTTGGTGGATTTTTTTTTGTTAACACACTTCAACCACAATTTGAAACATCTGATGTTGACCCTTCTAAGATATTATGTTTAGATAGTCTTTCTGAAGTTTATTTGTCACTGTAGCCAACTACTCAATAGTCAATACAGTTCCTATATTGTTTTACAGATATGCAAGTACAGTAGCTGTCCTCTGAACTGTAATGTCCATCTCATCCAGTTCATACTGTACATAGGAAAGATTCCTTTGATGCTTACTTAAAACCACATTTTTGTAACTGAATCCTGGGATCGAAGTTCTTGTTAAATCTAGCTCCTAAAATTCTCAGTTCGGTTAACTATAGATGAGAGATCTTAATACACAACTAACCGACGCTCTGCTATTCATTTTCTAAAACCCTGTTTGCTATTGAACACAATTTCAGTCCAGAGCTGTCTTTAGTGAATTTGTTTTTGTTAACTCACTTCAAGCCCATTTGAAAGGTCTGATGTTGATTCTTTTTGCTCTCACCTTCTAGCCATTATGTTTAGATAGTGCTTCTTAACTTCATTTGTCAATGTAGCAACTACTCAACACTACTCCGATACTGTTTTACATATATGCAAGTACAGTAGCTGTCTTCTGAACTGTAATGTCCATCTCATCCAGTTCATACTGTACATAGAAAAGATCCCTTTGATGCTTACTTAAAACCACATTTTTCTAACTGAATCCTGGGATCGAAGTTCTTGTTAAATTTAGCTCCTAAAATTCTCAGTTCGGTGAGAGATCTTAATGCACAACTAACCGACGCTCTGCTATTTATTTTCTAAAACCCTGTTTGCTATTGAACACAATTTCAGTCCAGAGCTGTCCTCGGTGAATTTGTTTTTGTTAACTCACTTCAAGCCCATTTGAAACGTCTGATGTTGATTCTTTTTGCTCTCACCTTCTAGCCATTATGTTTAGATAGTGCTTCTTAACTTCATTTGTCAATGTAGCAACTACTCAACACTACTCCGATACTGTTTTACAGATATGCAAGTACAGTAGCTGTCCTCTGAACTGTAATGTCCATCTCATCCATTTTTATACTGTTCATAGAAAAGATCACTTTGATGCTTACTTGAAATTGAAATTCTTGTTAAAATTTATCTCCTAAGATTCTCAGTTCGGTTAACTACAGATCTTGTATGGGTTTTCCCAGTCATTCTCATTTTGTTTCCAAATATTGTTACTCATTTACTTGTCAACTCACTCATTTAAACAGCAAGCGGAAGAGAAACTGAAGCAGTATCAAGCAGCAGCAAAACGTCTTGATAATGCTCTCTTGGTTAGTATGGTTCCATCAAACTTGGCAGTCCCGGGGCAGCAAATTTCCAGATGGACGATTTTGTCTAGTATTAGCTAGTGCTGATCAAAATATTTATGTTTCATAGGTGATGAGGCGATTCATCTCCGAAGGGATCGAGTTGCGCACTCCTGTAACGAAGGATGAAATTGTTTCTGAGGTTCCGTTCCAGCTCTGTCATCCCCTATTTGTTTGAATTTTTTTTATCAAACTGTAGGTAGTAACATCAAGCTTTGCCTACAGGTGGCAAGGCAACTCAATGTCAACATCCACCCAGACAATTTGCACCTGCCATCACCATTATCATCCCTCGGCGAATTTGAGCTACCCCTTCGCTTACCGAGAGATATACCACGCCCGGAAGGCAAGCTACAATGGACTCTCAATGTCAAGATCAGGAGACCCTAAATACTTTCAGTGGTCTATCTTGTTCTCCTTCCAAGGTGGTGAATGGTACCGAAAGACCATTGCAGCCTTCAGATCAAGAGACACACCGAAATAGATCTTCAAACTGAACCTTTTCCTTTCAGAATTTGCTTGGGCCATCATTCTCGAGCGGACTGATATGATCGGCCTTTTGTTCCTACAAACATTAAGAAATAGTGAATAATTTGCTTGGAGTAGGGAGCCTAGTATTGTTGTTGCTGTTGACTTTATCATATTCTTGACTTGTTAGTGTGCCCAATCCTGGTGTGAAAGGAGAGATGGATATAAAGAAAGAAAGGTTGTGTTTGCAAGGCATCCTTGAAAAGGAGAGGCAGGGATTGAAAGCTTCCTCAGAAATGCTTGTTTGGCGTCGTCATCATCATAGGAAAAATGGCTGTCTCCATCGACGTTTTAGTTGGCTTATATTGCTCTACGTGTCGTGTAATGGCCTTTTTCTTTGATGGTGAAATGCTCTTTAATTTGCGCTCATATATTTGGTGCCTCCTTATCTCCCCCATTTGGCTGAATGGTTATCATTTGATCCATGGACCCCTGGCAATCATTGTCATGGTCCTATTTTAAGATCTGAGATCAATTACATTGACACTGACTGGAGTTAGGGCCACTGATCTCTGCTTAATCTTGTTTCCCATCTGCCATTTCACCAAGCATATTACTTTGGAAAATTATGGCGGTAAGTAATTACGTGTCGTCAAGGATTATCTTTGCATCCAAAGTAGTAATACATAATGTTAAAAGGAAAGGCACTGGGGCAAAAATAAGAGTGAAAATCAACACTTTGACAGTCTGATGAACTTTCATGTGGAGCTGCATGCCCAGATCCCTACTTTGCTTGAGCACTGCAAAATACCTTTCCTATGCAGCAAGAGAAAGCTGTAAAGCAGTAATGTCACCTGCAAGGCATCAGGGGTTGAGAAGCAACAGAGATGCCTTCTTTTGGGAGGAAATACCAGCCAATTTAGTAGCACTTCATTTTTAAGGTGCAGTTCAAGCTTCAACTGTGCAGCCATTATGGATGAGATGGTGCCATTTGTGGTCCTAGGAGATTTAGTTTGGAGGTCATAATCTCCAACCTCTTGAGAAAACTAATATCAAGTCATGTCAGGTTATATCTATCTATCAATCAGCAAAAAAAAGTCAAACAAAAAGGCGGTCCATGACTTGATGTTGTATTTCTTTCCTCCAACTCCTGTCTGATTGATCTACTCCATGGATCAGTTGAGTTTGGCAAAATGATTGATCGATTTCTTTTTGCAGACATGTCACATTTCAGAAAAGTTAAAATAAATGATAATATGTGCAGCTTGAGGTCACCATTGCCAATAACAAACATGTGGTGAAGCTAACCAACCGAATGCTATATTTTGTGGAGCCAAATAAGGAGAAAAAAGTAAGTTCACCTAATGGCTAGCCAGAGATATACAAATCAAGCTGATATGGTGTGGAGGGGCCAAGTGAAATAAGAAACTGAGGTCTACATGTGAGGAGGGGCAAACCCCATGTGACACCATATGATTCATGCCCTAAGCACAATATACTACTGCATCATCAGAGGAAATAATTGCCACTGGTGCATTAGAGTAGACAAGAGAGGACAGGCTGCTGAGGAACTGGTTGGCTATGATACAGCCAAATTCAAGCTAGATTAAAAATATCTCATGCCTTCCAAGGCAGAACAAGAATGACATCTCAAGCCACAGCTGTGTAGGCATTTGTAGTAGTAGTAGACCTATTGGTGCCACTATACTGAAAGTGAAAGTGAGAGATGAGGACAGCCAACAAGACAAACCAAAGTGTCACAAGAAAAGCTTTTAACTTGCAACAATCTTCAGGAAGGGTCCAAAAGAAAATCTCAACTTCGTATAGAGATTGCTCAAAGGTGAACTTGCACTTCATTTGCGCAGCCGAATACAGAAGGACATGGCGTATTATCATGACGCCGAAAGGTAATAGCGACAACTCCTGAAAGAATTCCATATAAGCGCTGCTGGGACGGGCGAAAAATGAGCTTCAAATTCTGCTAAAACGCGTCGATCTAGGCTTTGCTTGAAAATTTGAAGTTCATAATCCATGGTAGCAACTACAAATCGACATAGCAACTACAACTCAGAAAGTTAAAGGTTAGATGAAAGAGTGACAGCAACATCTCATATGCCATTTGAAAAAACAAATATGTTAGTAGTACTAACTATAAGACTGTACCTCTTTCCAGAATGTTCCTTAAACGACTTAACGAAACAGAGTTGCAAGATTAGGGCAGTGCGCATCATCAGAGGCCGATAACGATGCCCCAACAGAAACTTTTACTACTTGTTTAACAGTAGGTATTTGTCTATTTGATGCACTAGAGTTGCATTTACCATGCCATCTCAATGACTCCATACTATTCAAATTGTGGCAAATGTGCAGTAAATTGCATTTTCGATGAAGAGGGCAAAATAACACAGGATGATTCATGGAGGAAAAACAAGTGTGCAGTATGCAAATCCTGATGTGTGAAAGGTACTGGTACAATGGACCTGACTTATAAATAAAGGCACATCACATTCATGTCTACAGTTCATAGTTAATGTCCTTTTCCTAAGAAAATAAAAAAAGAGGACAAAAAAAATCTAACACAATTAGAGTTGTCACATCAATCAGCATAAAACCTTAGTTGCAGACTTTTTTTTATTTTTTTGAAGGGGTTGCAGACTGATTGGTGCATACATAGTTATGCATTACTCTCTGGTTTAATTAGGGATCAGTTAAGCACTTTAATCAATCATCATAAATCAGTTACATACATACATACTCTGCTACTAGACATTACTTCAACTGAATTAGCATTGATCTACTACAAATTTGCTTGGAAAATCCTTTCCAGTGGCAAAAACATAATTACAAAGGGGGGGGGGGGGGGGATACAAAAGAGGACTTGAAACTTCAATCAGTCTGAAATATGACTGCAACAATAATACACAATGATCACACTGGAGTACAATATCAACAATTACAAGGCAAGTTGGGGGGTTAACAAATTTTTCGGCATTTCCAAATATTCCATTGTTCATGCCTCAAATTGCTAGTAAGTAGGAGTATATCACAAACCAAGATTAATTGGTTACTAGGACTACTTGATAAAGATTCAAATTTTGGCAAGATGAACAATCTACTACCACTGTACCAGGCTTGCTGAGGATTTGCAGGCAAGGGGATCAGCTCATCAGCATCGCCATGCCGACACTGACACGAGCTCCGAGCGCTGCCACCAGAGCGCCAGCGCCGATTGGTGCTTCTCGACGTGGAAGCCATGGTTGGCCGTGCGCCGGAGCAAGCACTCGGCCTGCGCCTCGGCGGCATTGCTGAGCTGCAGCGGCGTGAACCCGGTGGACGCGAACATGGACCGCCATGGGGGCAGCTTGTCGCCGCCGGTGACCAGGCGCTCGGCCCTCGGCCGCAGGACGAACTGCTCGACCTTGGCCACCACGTCCAGCGACGCGCCGGCCGTGTCCAGCGACTCGATGAGAGCCGCGCTGGAGCGGAGGACGTTGAGCGCGTGGCTCGGGAGCGGCAGGTCGGCGCGGTCGCAGCCGTGGTCGACGCACACGACGATGGCTGGCCGGAGCTGCTTCACCACGCGGAGGGACGCCGGCGTCGGCCTGGGGGTTTCTGTCCCCACCGTGATGTGCACGGCGACGATCTCGTCGGGCGCCGCGGAGAGGCCGAGGGGCGGCGAGGGGTTGAAGAGGTCGAAGGCGACGACGGCGAACTCGAAGGGGATGCCGAGCTCGGCGGCGAAGCGCGTCAGGCTCTCCTGCGTCAGGTGGAGCTCCAGCGGGTGCCTCGACCCCGGCGCGACCAATGCCGTGACCTTGAGGGCGGGCGGCGGCGTGGACGGCGCGGCGGTGCGGCGCCAGTGGTGCGCGAGCTCCTGCATGAGCGGCGGCCAGTGCCCGCCGAAGCCGACGTCGAAGTCGACGACGTGGACGCGGCGCGCGGCGCCGGCGCCGAGCGCGTCGAGGATGGCCTGCGTGGACGTGAAGCCGGCGAACTGCACGGTGGGCGACGCGTCCGCCAGCGCCTTGTGCGCGGCGAGCTTGAGCGCGACGTCCAGCGGCGAGCGGACGGAGCCGTCGCCGCCGGAGCCCGGGGTGAGGCGCTGCAGGAGCGCGTCCCGGAGCAGCGCGGCGGCGCGGAGCAGGGGAGGGTGGCCCGGCGGGGCGGGCGGCGAGGGGAGCCGGTGATTGAGCCGCGCCAATATCTCGCGCGCGCCAGCGGAGTCCCCGGCGTCGGCGCGGCGCGCAGCCTCGAGGAGCTCGTCCACCACCGCCTGGGGCTCGAGATCTTCTTCTCCACCGCCAGCGCCGGGGACGGGGAAACGGACCTGCTGCGGCGGCGGCGGGACGAGGAGCTGCTGCGGGAGCTGCGGGAGCGAGAAGGCCTCCTCCTCCGCCGCCGCCACCCGGTACTGCGCTGCCGGCGGCGGCGGCGGCGGCAGGAAGGGAAGGTCGACAAAGGGGGCGGGGCCCTTGAACCCGAACGCGTCGCCGTCGCCGTCGGCGTAGCCGGCGTCCATGATCCAGCGGAGGAAGGAGCTGTCCTGGGTGTGCGCGGAGGCCATGGCGTCGCAGGCGCCGGAGGATAGCAGGACGGCGTCCCAGTCCTCGGCGCTGATGGGCGGCGGGTCGGAGTGGGAGGAGGAGGTGGGCGGGCTGGGGCTGCGGTTGTAGAGCACAGACGTCGGCTCCGGCGACTTTATGCCGTGGCCGGTGGTGGTGCTCTTGGCCGCCGCGCCGTCGATGGTGCAGGGGGAGGCCATGGTGGTGGTGGTGATCATAAGTGGAGAAGAGGGACAGGGGAGGGGAGGGGAGGCGTGTATGTGCGCGCGCGGCGGTGTGGCGTTGCGTGTGCCCGAGCGTGTATTTCTTTACCACCATTGATTGATTTTTGTGACTGTTTAATTTATATGGTGGCCGTCCTTGCCCTTGCTGCCCACCATCACCATGGATGGAGCTCGGGTCAGGTCAGGTCAGCTGGGGATGGGGACCCCAGGCTAGTGACTGAGTGTGAGAGTGAGTGAAATGAATGGGCCAATGAATGCCCTGTTGGAAGGGGAAGGAGAAAAGATTTTGAATCCTTTTCTTTCTTTCTTTTTCCTTGTACTAGCAACACAACTTGCAACTCAAAAGGCCTTTGCAAATTGCACCGGTGAGTTGCATGTTCATTTGGGGATCTGTGGCGCCGTCGCGCGTCAAGTTCTTCGTCTGGCTCCTTGTGCAACGTCGCATCCACACTCGGCACAACCTTCTTAAGAAGAAAATCGTGGAAGTCGCCGGGGCTGGCTGTCCCGCCTGTCAAGCGGCTCTGGAGACGACGGACCACCTTGTGTTCGGGTGCCCCTTCGCGGTGCGGTGGCTAATCCTGTGTCCTGAGCAGGGTGCGGTGCGCCACCTCTACCGTTTCGACCTGTCGGCAACGCGGCGCCTACTCCCTTTGTTATGTTGCGCTGCTACCTCTGAAAACGGCGCAACGCGATCGTATTTGGAAGCGAGACACCCGCCCTCTTCCTTGGGAGGGAAGGATCTCACCTCGGTGTTCGGTTGTCGGCATTCGATGATTGACTGTTGTTTTTCTGCATGAAGAGCGCCCGTATGGGGCTTCAGCGTGCATCGACGTCATCTCCTTTCTTTCATCCCGGTCGCCGAGCCAAAAGGGGGGCAGTTTAACAGCCTCGGACTGGTGTCTACAACATTGTTTCTCCGGTGAGCTTTCAACGATGCTGCGGTGGCCAGCTCTACGCCACAAGTGAATGCTTAACGCTTTTAGGCCTATGCTGAAGCATGTGGGAAGGCTTGGATTGCAACCTAGTTTAATGATCTAGGGTGCTATTTGCATAATATTTGGATCGGGCTGTAGTTTTACTTTTTAGATGGGTCCTTTTGTAGGATGTTTTTGCAACGCATATTTTACGTGAGTCTAGGTCCTTGGAGGCCCTTCCCCCGGTTACAAAGAAAACAGAAATATTGCTCCGGCGATGTCACGTACAAATTGCATCGGCGATGCAGTTAGCTTCGTACTACTCCTTGCATGGCCACGATGATCACTTTCATTGTATGCTTTGCCACCGGAGCATAAACCTGCTTGTTTGGAGGCACCACACCGACGCCGTGCATTTTATTCTTGGCTCACATCAATTAGCCTTTACTATTCTATGGCACACACGTTTCGTTTTTTGCGCACGTTTGTTTTGCGGTGTGGATATTATGCATTCTATTCTATGGCGTTGGGTTTTTTGAATTTAAGGAGAAAGCACTTTCGTCTGTTTCCTTTTTCTTTTGCAGCCAGAGACAAGGGAAAATCGCGTACTGCATGGGATCACAAGCTGGGCCCACACGAAATGTGAGTTTGATAAGCAAACAAAAGCAAGGAGAACAAGGTAGCTTTTCTTTTTCTTTTAGTAGATAAAATGAAGGTCTTTTTCACTTGGTCCATCTATTGTGTGCCCGACTAGTGAGGGTTCTATGAGTGTCAACATGAGGAAATACCGTCCCCAACGATAGGTATGCCGCGCTAGTTGGCCTTTGGGACCGGTAAAACCCTAATCCTTTTACAAGAAACCAAGGCCAATCCCGCCCGTGCCGAAAACACCTGGTAAGCTTGTCAACAATGTATAAGGTTGTTGAGTTATATTTACTTGTGTTGAGAACACATGAAAACTCCTAATTCATTAATCGCCTTTTGCTTCCCCGACCACCAGCACCATAGCATCACACCATCACCCCCATCCAAGGGGATTTTTTCTAAGAGATTAGGGTACTTTCGCATGGAGTATCCTCTAAAATTATGAGCCAATGAATCTCTCAAGAACTCAATTCGTCTCATTCCAATTGTTGGTTTAGTTTTTTTTTGCACTCGGTCTATTACTAGCTCAAAAAAGAAGCTATCATATTTTTATTTAAAAAAATTCATTACTAAAAGAGTTCATAGATTTAGGAAAAACCAAATATGGTGAATTAAATAAGTTTCCACAATAATCATGAATTATTTGAAATCTTATATGTACAAACTAAATAAACATTTTTTAAATCATGGGTTTATAAAATATTTTCGAATTCAAAAACAACTTGAAAATTTTATAAAAACCACAGACAGTAAAATATTCATGAAACTTTAAAAAAAATCACGAATTTTCCAAAACATTGTCAATTTAAAATATTCACACTTTTGAATGTTTATAAATTTTAATAAATAATTATAAATTAAAATGTGAAATAATAAAATAAAATAAATAAATACAAACAAAAATAAAAATCATTAAAATATTAGTAAAACACAGGAAAAAGAAAAATCAAATAATAACTTCAAACAAAAAAATTCAATGGATCCACTATGATCAGGTGTGTGTGCATGCGTGCGTGTGTGGGTGCGTTGTTTTGAACGAACGAGACACATCCTTAGAGAAGCGGGGGCACATAGCGACCCCAATATCACGACCCACTATGAGCCTCCAAATCTAGAAATTTTAGGGCATTTTCAATGATGCCCAGCAAATCGTACACATTATCCGTTCGTGAATCGTGCAAATGTGTCCGTCAATATGTATACAAGAACCGGTTGTTCAATCATGTCCATTGAATTCAGGCTACAACAAGAGTGAGCCAAGCATGGGTTAGATAAATTTAAAGGATTTTTTTTTATTGTGAGGACATCTGATCCAATTGGCAATGGATAAACATAAGACTCTTTCAAGTTTGCTTCAAATTTAATAAATTTTGAATGTGGAAATGATCCGCAGACATTATCCATATCCTTCCCCAATAGTTCGACCCACTATGAGCCTCCAAATCTAGAAAGCTTAGGGCATCTCTAGTGATGTCCAATAAATCACACACATTATCCACCCGTGGATCGTTCAAACGCGTATCTCTCAACACTGATATTGGAGTCGGTCATTCAACCATATCCAATAAATTAAGGCTGCAGCAAAAATAAGCTAAGCATGGGTTAGATAAACCTAAAGGAAAAAGATCATCGATTGTGAGGATATGTGATCCAATCGACGATGGATAAGCGGACATGCCAATGGGGTTAGACACCCATAAAAATCCCTCAAAAAAATTGAATTTAATGAAATTTGAATAATGTGAAATGATTCATAGACGCTTGAGTTATGAATGTTGACTGAAAAAAAATGCACGAACAATGTAATTAGGATCTTTATGAGTGTCTTGAGGTACGACATTGGGTTTCCGTATTCCCTTCGTTCATAAATGTAGATGATAAAAACTAAAAAATTAATCCCCTATGAACACGATGAGACTGTAACACGCGGATATAGTATTTCCTTATTAGTTTTTTTAATCTATGCATTAGATTTATCTGAAGTTAAATTCTTTCAATTTAGATTAAATTTATATTAAAAATTAACAAAATCTACAATAATAATAAAACGATACTACATTATGGGACAGAGTTAGTAACAAATTATAATAATAATCGCAAAAATTAAGTACGTATAATAACAACATATTACTTAATAAACTAAATAATATGAAATTTATATTATGGATGTAAATATATTTGCTCAAACTTTATTACATTTATCTTCAGAAGACAAATTTAATAGGGAAAGTAAAAAATAAATACGTTTCTCTCTTCATTTTTTTTAGGAACACGGTACGACTTTGACGCTCACAAACACGAGTATACAATCACCCATATGACGCGCAAATCTGAAATTTGAACTCTGATGGGCTGGGGATACAACCATCCACCTAACCAACTCAACCATTAATCCCCTGATTTTCCCTCTACGACGGATAAGTAAATAATATGAAGCGCAGTGAGAAGCTTGGCGCCTTGCTTGTGGGCCGTCCTGTCCGTGACAAGACGGGCTGCTTTCCTTCCCTTGCAGGCCGCCGCGCTGTCGACCGCTGCTGCTGGTTGGTGGTTTGCCGCCGCCGCCGGGACAAAAGCGGGTTTCTAGAGATTAATTTCTTAATCTGTTTGGGGTTTGGGCGTGGCCACTGTCAAATCAACTTCCCTCATGTCTTACCTCAGACAGCCACCTCAAAATTTCCACTGGCAATCACATCTGTACCTCACCACATTGCTTACACAGAGTAGCCATCCATCCACATCATCTAAGCAATGACAATGACAGCTCTGTTACCTCCGTGCGCAATTTCAATTTTGTACGACGACGATGGTGCCAAAGTCTTGAGTTAGCGCCTCTGTTTAATTTACAGTTTAAGTAGCCTCTCCCTATTATATTCTATTCTATGTAAGCATTTCTTTTTTTTTGAGAGAGAACCTATGTAAGCATTTCGTTATGGAGATTACTTGGGATCATATATATCTCTTTACTTTGAATGAAGATTACATCTCTTGGATTTGGCGTAAGAAGATCCTTACTACTTGCTTTGGTTGAATGGCAACCAGCACTTTCAAATGTTTTACAAAATTCTACAGCTCGGACACACTTGTCATTTTTATGCAAACTTGAGAAACTTAGCATAGAGCCCCTTTCCTTGTGCTAATAAGCCAATGCATGTATACTCTATTATATTTTTTTTGTGGGTTTCTTGTGAGCTTAATGGAATAAATCTTTGGACGTTCGTGAGGATATAGACAGTAGTAAGGGTGCGATTCTGCAGGAACATGAAAATCCTCCTTTGTTTCGAAGCCAATATATGGTCACATTTCTATATTTTAAGTGCCAAACACATGCATATATCGATATAATGCACCGTTATAGAACAATCTCACATATGCAACTTGATGTGTGTTTGGAATTTGACCATGCCTCCCAAACAATTGAAGTAATTGGTTTTAATAAAAGATAACGAGGCGGGTTTCTTGGTCGTACAAAATCACATGTCATGCATATATGAACTATTCAAACAAGTAGTGCCATCTTCATAATTTAATTCCATGGATATGGTCTTATTAGGGTAGCAACACAAGTACAACATACTAGTTACAAATGAAAATCATCGCACTCGACCAATTCAAAAGACTATTATCCCTTGCAACCACCTGGTCCACCATAAAAGAACTTGGCATGAACAATTTGAGTAATAGAATAACATTTCTCATTGGCCATCAGATCAATAATAAAGTTTGTCATGATAGGACTACTCCTCCCATTCCGATCAATGAATCGAAGGCCGCTAAAAGATGCCGGACATCCCTGGCCAGCACCCTCTGGGTTGACACCACTTCCCATAGGAGGTGTTTGCATTCCCGTTTTTTTGCTCAAGAAGGCACCCAAATCAACATAATTTGCATGATCCGCCATGGATGTGAATAGTGATCTAGGATAGTAGCCCACCGCTGTTGGGACACTATTGAACCCATAATACACCCACCAGTTTCCAGAATTTTTTTCCTATCATAAAGTGAAATTCAGGGCAAGTGAAATTATTTTAGAACTTTGTTGTAAAAGGGAGCAACGATATCATTTTTCACTCATTAGATCCAACTCTTCTTTCGTATTACATTTTTAGTATATAGGAAGACTAATATATCACTTGTTGGTGTGATTACAAAAGGGTTATAAGATTGTGGACATGCTTTCATGTTTTAACCATGAAAAAATATTGCATGAGAAAATCATGACTAATGTATATTTAATAGCAACATAAGAACAATGCAACCCTTACCTTGAACACTCTTACTGTGATAGTTTGTAGTGCACCACCGACAGCAGAAACAGGATGTATTTTTGCACCCGGAGCAATAGTAGCACCAACAGCTCATACGAAACCATGACACTTCATGTTCAAGCACCCGGTTTTATCATATCCATCCCTCTGTTGCATATATAGTCTTGTGTGACTAACTATACATTTCGCATATGTGCATGATTAATTGTAAGATACAAATAAAAACATCATAATCGCTTACCGTCCAATAGGTATAAAAGTGAGGATCAGAGTCACCATAAAGTTCCGGATAGATCTATACAAAAAGAGCACAAATTAGAAAAAAAATTCTCATACACGAAGGAATTTACGAACATATTGTAATATTGGACTGGGGCTGACAGTAACAAATTCGGGTTAAAATGGTCTAACATATGAAAAATATCTTATGGGGAAGTTTGTGAATCGTGGAAAAGATTGTTCTCCAAATAGCTCACTAAATCCCTAATTATTAATAATCACTAGTTTCACATATTATATTACAGTGAAATTAAAAAAACAATCGTTGCTTACATGCCATCCTACTTCGATCGAGTTCTGTGTTGAACCAGCTAAATCATGGCTAACCGTAAGTCCAGTTGAACTCAATTGTCCAGGTTTTAATTTATGACCATAAACATCCATGGTGGCATGGAAGCCATAGTATTTTCCAAGAGGACTCAGGAGGGATACGATCTGCACAATGCAAACATTAAAATAAACAATAAAATTGATTAATGAAGTAAAAAAATATGCATTATAACATTGTAAAAGTGTATCAATACGAGGACCACAACTATTCAACAATTGTGCACATCTATTTGCTACCAATAGAGGAATGTGTTGCACATCTATTGGGATTAACTATTGCCGCTTTGGCCTTTGATTAAAATATTATTATTTTAATGGAATAGAATATGTATCTCATATATGCTTGAACCATTGTGTTTCTGTGCCATCCCTTGGAAATAGTGAAGACTCACATCTCATTTAAGAGTGATGATCAGCTTATTACAAGTCCACAAATAAACATTAGGTGCCTCGATCCGGTTGACATGAATGAAAATACCCATGTAATATCCTAATTTAATGTGCAGTGAGTTTTTAAAGGAAACTCCAACAACCGGAAGAAGTTGTCTAAAATTTGTAGGGGAGGTTGATATAACATACGAGAAACACAAAACCAAAGAATATCCAATTTTTATGCATGACTATTTATCATTCAAAGTATCATACATAAATTGGAAGTACAACTATTTTGTAAAATTCTTTATAGTTGTTAAAAATATGTATGTTTTTTTTGTAAAAATGACAATTAGTCATACTTCATTAATTTTCATAAGATACAGAGAATGTATTTTACATTCATCTAAACAAGCAGAGATCAAGAATAATTACTCACTTGTGCTTCATCCAACCTATTAGAACTATCTCTGAGAATTCTTGTCGCATTGGTGCTTGAGTTCGAGCTTACCAACTTTCTTTTGGCTACACCATATAGCTCGTATTGTCCTAGTGAACCACAATTTTCCTTGGAGAACAATCAAGAATATAATGTTAGTAGAGAAGAATGAAGTGTTCCAATACAAAGTCATGAAATTTCAGATAATGTTAGTTTTGAAGATAAAAATAACCCTCTAACATTATCTAATATGCTAATTACTACAACACAAGTGTACGATATATTTATTGATTTACTTTGTATCAAGATTGGTGATAAAAGGTGTTATTTGCATAGGGTGGTGAGAAACAATGAATATAAGAGTGCATAATTTTATATGATATGTCTATTTCCCTTTCAAGGAAGTTGTTCTTTCAATATGTTCTAATGATCAATTTTTCACTATCATGACTTATGAACCCATTAATTCACATGGACTATGAAGCTCGTCCTAGCATATGTATATTACACAACCTACTACAATCAACCCAAAGTCGTGTGTGTGATAAAGAAAACAGTAAGTCGTCACACTATTGTGTCCACTTTCACAAAAATAGCATACCACAACCACTTGAACTCAACCTTGCATCTTGCCATCGTTCAAAGATATATTTGGTGATGGCTATAAAAGTAGAGATAATAACAATGGTAGTACTTTATAATATTGAGCTTGTTGCTCACAGGAACTCGGAGGCCAATCTAGCCATGACATCTAAGAGTTATCCCCAATATATTCAGACCAACAACCTCAACATGGTTCATAAATCTCTACTATCACCTCCATTAGGATGTGAAAACCTTATAGATTCACGAATCTAGCATACTCGGTCTTACCCATAATGCCAACCTTCTTTTTCTTAACAAATCTCCAATAACTCTCTAGATAATAGATTGTATCAAAAAAATTGAGCCTTCCCTTGGACATAGTTCTCATAGAAAAAATCTAGAAATTTGTATAGCATTGCAACATATACCTGTTGAATAGAAGAAGAAAACCGAGCACCTTCAATTTGATGTGTGAGAAAAATGAAACATATAGAACTTGCTTGCAACACTAGACTAATTCTGGACATTTTGGAGTGCGGATGAGACCACAATTGTCGGGACCCGGGGTTAGCGTATGCAAGTCCAGCTAAGACATAGTCATATGGAGAGCCGAGAACCGTACCCACTTGTCTAAGCAGACAAGGCCAAGCACAGAACGTTCTCGGAGAGCATCGTACGTGAGGGGCATCCCATCCAGGCCGGATGATCTACTGAGATGGGTCCTCATCATCCGCACACAAGTCTAATGATATGGGTGGTGAACTCCCATATTCAAAGACAAGTCGCCTCAACCATACTATCGACTATCTCATAACTCTTACATAGAC
Source organism: Bromus sterilis (assembly GCA_950022295.1). Classification (NCBI taxonomy): domain Eukaryota; kingdom Viridiplantae; phylum Streptophyta; class Magnoliopsida; order Poales; family Poaceae; genus Bromus; species Bromus sterilis. Next base: position 377,652,754 of record OX465598.1, read on the forward strand.
TTACTCCAGCCCGATCACTTAGTCGGGGTCTAGGGCGGGCTCGATCATACCACAAAGTGTGCACGAGACGGAGTCTCGAACAATCGCATCGCGATGCCCCAAGCTGCGCACATCTAAGGGCCACTTGGTGTATGAAAGACCGCCAGCCAGATCACAACTAAGGTCTCGAAAACCCATACAAAGACATGCATGTTATAAACATACACGCAGCACACATGCCTTGTATGAACAGTAGATATCATTGCAATTCTCTACAAAGTATACATTTTTATTGATAACTCTTATAGAGTGCACACAGAGATCACAAACATGTGATCCAACATTACAACAACAAGCGGAAGAAAAGTATGTCTGAGTACAGACAAGTTTAACAAATGGCTTAAGAAGCCTTATTTAAACACATGCCCTCCACGATGGAACCAGTCGTATGACTGGGACTAGACTAGCTTGATCTTCAGTCGTCGAGCTCGATGAAGAAGCCACCTTCGGGGTCAGTGGGTTCATCTAAAACATAGATTAAGCAAACGTGAGTACAAAGTCGTACTCAGCAAGACTTACATAGGAGCTATACTACTCATGCACATGTATCAAGGTAAAGGGGGTGGGGTTTCACTTGCAGAAGTGCCAGCTTTGACTTGGCTAGTCCTGAACTACGAGTACCGGACTTTGAGGTAAGAAGCGTACACGAGTCCACTACTTTCTCCAAACAATTACACCACTATGGTGCCTTCCTCGACTTCCCCACGAGAAAGCACGCCATAGCACTCACACTTATCTTGGTGTGTTTTACAAGTATCCGGTTCAAGTTATCTAATAATCAAGCTAAGCTTTCCAAGAAGTCCATAACCGCGGACGCGGCTATTCGAATAGTTTTGTTAACCCTGCAGGGGTGTACCGCTACACACATGACCATCATTTACCGCCTTTGATCTCGGCACCATTCAAGGGGTGCCAGCGAGGATGCTCTCCACAACTGTTACCTCATAGCCGATCTAGTCCGAGAAAGCCGCCTACTTGGGTTGGCTACCACTATCGTGAACCCGGCCGGTTTACCGAAGTGGACCCAAGTGATGTGTGCGTGGTGCATAAGCCAGTCTCGGGTGAGCCGTTCTCTCACTTAGCATCCAGGCCACAAGCCTACCAGAACTCTGAACTATTGCGACATCTGGACATCGAAAGGGATGAGTTAGTAAGCTGAGAGGGGTCAGTGAGCCCAATGTGTGGTTGTACTCTTCATCTTGGATCACCACACAAGAACTCGGACTTAGGGCGGTGTTCAACGAGACAACCCACCGTGTACTCCTACACAGCCTCTCATCGTTCACCTTGTATTAGGGTAGATTCACCAACACTTTTCTACCATCATCATCATGATCACTACCATCCCGACTCATATCACAGTATCAACATGGTATCATTCTAAGCATGCAATAAGCAGTAACAATTGTAGGGGCCACATGATATCAATCAACTCCTACATTTGCTAGGATTGTGGTTTTGCCTACTACTGTGACAAATGATAGGTCATGCAAAGGAATGGGTTCATCTATGCGGTAGAAACGTAGCATGGTAATCATCCTATACAATGCATAAGCGAGACATGAGAGGGAAGTGGGATTTTATCGACATGATCAATGGGGGTTTGCTTGCCTTGTTGACGAGGTTCGGGTTCGGGGTCTTCAACGAAGGGGGCAGCCTCCTGTTCCGGTTCCACCTCTACTCGACAAACAACAAACAAGGTAGCAAAGTAAATACAATGCACAATCACATGAAGGAAGGTTGAAACTTGATGTATATGCTTTGATGTGTGAAGCAATTCCATTTAAATGGAGTATATTGCAAATTGGATTGAAAATTCAAACTCCAATTTGAATTCAAACTTAGCCAAGTTACATGTGACATTGTTTGATCAATTTGAATCATTTTTAAATGTGTATGGTATGCCTCTGATGTGTAAGTGAAATGTAGCATGTTGCCATGGTTCAAGTTGCAAAAACTTTTGAATTGAATTTGATTTAATTCCATTTAAATAAAATAGCAAATGCTACAGATCCCAATTTAAATTCAACTCAAACAAAGTTGAAAGTTGGATTTTTGGATAGCTTATTTTCTCCTGATCATTTTTCATATAGTGTTTGTCCAATTTGGAGTTAATATGAATTTTCTATGAATTTCCAAAGTTTGGGCTATTTTTTGGATTTTTTGGAATTCTTTAATTCATTTCTAATTTTTGGAAATTCATTTACTGCGTCATGCTGATGCAAGCATGACATCAGCAGGGGTCTGACTGGTGGGGTCTAGTGGTCAATGACACAGAGCTTAATCCCTCTGTTTAAAATTAAACAGAGGGGGTTTAGGGCCTGGGGGTCCCACCTGTCATTGACCTGAGGTCAACTAACAGGGGGGTTAGCCCCTAATTAAAAGTGCCTCGCCGGCGGTTAGACGCCGGTGGCATCCAGCGCGGCGGCGCTCTGCTAGCTCCTCCTCCTGGCCTCCATTCTCTGCGCCATGGCCACCAAACGATAGCCCGAGACGAGCCGCATTGATTGCACTACTCGCGCGTCACCGGAGAGGTCGGAGGCGACGCCAGCTTCAACCGCGGCGGTGACCGGAGCTTCGGCTTCGAGCAACTCTTGCAAAACGGCCACGGGATGATGCGAACTTGCGCGCGTTGGGTGGCTAGCGTCTCCAGGAGCTTCACAGACACGTTGGCGAGGACGAAGGCGCACGGGAGCGAGCGTATGGTCAACCGCGGCGGCAACCTTGCTCGGCTCCCATGGCGGATCGAGCTAGAGGGCGAGGGGGGGCCAGCTAGTTGAGGGGAAAAGGGTTGCTGCTCACCCTGAGTGCGACGACGAGGTCGGGGAGGGCAGAGGGGCGCCGGTGGCGATGGAATCGACGATGGCGCGCGACGGCTCCGACGAGATGGCGACGACGAATGCGGCGGCTACAGCGGCTCCGAGCCCGATTACTTCTGCACGACGACGAAGACGAGCACGGCGCTTCCTGGACCTCTTGGGTGGGCTCCTCGGCGTCAATGGCCACGCGGGTGCGGCGGTGCGTCCTGGCGCAAGCTTCTGGCGTCTCCGATTCCGGCGAGAGAGAGGGAGGACCTTGCTCTGGAGAGGGGGAAGTGGACGAGACGGACACGGGAGCCTCCGTGGCGCGTGTAGAAGGCCAGGGACGGGCCAGGCAGGCAGGCAGCTGCCGCCGGCGTCGGCATGCGCTCCAGCGAGCTGCTTGCCGCGCCGGGGGAAGAAGACAAACGGGGGGCTGCGGGCTGGCCTGGCTTGCTGGGCCGCGGGCGACGAGTTGGGTCGAATGGCCAGGTAAGCCTCTTTTCCTTTTCTGTTTTCTTTTTCTTTTCCGTAAATTTGTTTTGCTTAGCAAATAAATAGCTAGGCCTTTTTATAAATGCTCAAATCTTTTATATGGCATTACATGACCAGTAGCTAGTCATATCCAGAGTTTGAACATTTTTTAAATTCAAAATATTTGAATTCAAATTCAAATAGGGGTTTTTGATTAAATCCAAGGCACTGTTTGAATATTTGAAAAATCTATGAGCATGGGGTGGGTCCCACATCACTTGATATGTGATCACACTCATTTATAAGACTTTTCAAAAATCTAACATGAATTTTTGGAGAAGATTTTTATCTGCCCTTTTGAATTAATTCATCTGGGGGGTTCCTTCTCCCATTTTGCTTTTGATTTTGATTTCAAAGATTTCTTTTGAAATTTTTTAACATGATGCAAGTGACTTGCTAACCCTAGCACATTATCTAAAAGAGGGTTCTGACAACAATATAGTTTGGGGAAACTACTTTAAATAGACCTGATGCATGAGACTAAAGGAGATGCCCAGTCTTGTCGATCATTCATAACTTAGATATGATAAAAAAAATATTAATACTGCTATACACATTGGAGATTAAATGACAAGATATTGCTACATAAATGCATATGATGAAATCAAGTACTCCCTCCGATCCATAATAAGTGTCGCTCCTCTAGTACAAAGTTTGTACTAGCTTAGTATAAAATGAGCGACACTTATTATGGATCAGAGGGAGTAACAAAATATGCTAAATCTTTGTTTAATAATATTAAGTGCACTAGAGATTATTTGACAAGATACTACTAAATATATGCACATGACGGACTAATATAAAATAAACAACTATTGCAAATAAATCTCAAGATGGGTGGTTACCATCTGTCAATGAGGAATGCATCAAAGGAGAGGCATTCTTTATTTAATACTAAACTAATACTAGTCTTGTCCTTAATTAATAACTTAGATATGCTAAATCTAAGTTAGAGCATGGTTAATAGTATAGCGGACTGTTGGCTATAAGGAGATGACATGTCATCTATAGTCAGCCTTATAGCCAGCTAGTACAATGGTTAGGTATAAATATGTACTACTTTATTGATACATGACCCACATGTCTATCTCATAAAATGCCTAGGAGCATGTGCTGCAGTTGTCTACTAATCTGTAGCCCGCTTCTCTTCTCTCTCCTCTCCTCTCTCCTCCACCTCACCTCAAATATAATATTTTAATGCTTATAGCCTGCTGACTGTACCTTATTGTACTTGCTCTTAATAACAAGTCTTATCCTTCATTAATAACTTAGATATGCTAAATCTTTATTTAATTAATAACATGACTTGTTCTTCATCCTTTCATTAATATAACAAGTATTGTCCTTCATTAATAACTTAGATATGCCAAATCTTTATTTAATAGTAGTATATGCATTCGAGATTAAATGATAAGATATTGGTACATAAATAATGCACATGATGAAATCAAATAAAAAATAGGATTAATATTTCTTTAATACCAATGAATGTACTAGAGATTAATTAACAAGTGATACGTCTCGAACGTATTTATTTGTTTCTCCTTGTTTCATGCTTGTTTCATGGCATTACTACATGCTTTTGCTACACTTTCACATAATTTTATAGAATTTTCTGGAACTAACCTATTAACCCAGTGCCCAGTGCCAGTTCCTATTTTCTGTTGTCTTTTCGATTCAGAAAAGTTAAACAGAAAATATATTCAGAAAGGGCTAAAAATTGACAGAAAATATTACACCGGAACCAACATGGAGTCCAAAGGAGAGCTGGAGGGGACACACCAAGGGTCCAGGCGGCTAGAGGGCATGACCAGGCCCCTGTCCACGCCCTCGGGTCTCCTGGAGGCCCTGGGTCACCCCCCGAGTCCCTCCTTTGCCTATATAACTCTCCAGACTTATAAGTTATGGAGGGGGAAGAATTATCGTAGAAGTAGTCGCAATTCCGCCGCCACACGAAGAACTTGGTCGGGGGTTGTTGGAGCCTTGACCCGACACCCTGCCAGAGAGGTAGATCATCAAGGAAGGCCTCTTCCTCGCCATGCTTTCCTCTCGGATGATAGGTGAGTAGTCTACCCTTGGATCATGGGTCAATGGTAGTAGCGAGAGGGTTGTCTCTCCTCCTTATGCTTCACTAATTACTCCATGTGAGCCGCCTATCATGATCAAGGCACCGATATGTAGTTGTTAATTAAGTTGTATTTGTTGGGATATGATGGATTATGAGATTATGATCAGATTGTTCATGTCCTATATATTTGATATCATTTTGATATGTTGTAAGTGTGTGTTCTTGCATGCTTTCCGTTATATGTTGTTAATTTGGCCAAGTAATGGCTTATAACCTCAAGAGGGAGCGCAATGCTTGATACTGGGTTCATGCCTCCTTGTGTCTAGGCATGGGTGATAGAAACGTCTAAGGCGATGGATGCGTTGTTGCCACTAAGGATAAAACAACGGTGTTTGTGGCTACTTATTGCTCATAGATGCTGCTTACACTATGTACCAAGCTCATAACATTTGTTTGTTGCGTTTGCAACTTAATACCAACGAGATACACTGGATAGTGGTCTCAACATGGACTTTTAGTTATAGATGCTGCTGGATAGCGGTCTATATATGTTCGACGTAATGCCTGCATGATTAGGACACCACTAGCATTGTGGTGCGTTTATAATTCTATAAATTACCCAGTACATCGTTTGTTTTGCACCACTAGCATTAGGGTTATTTATAGAATTACTCACGCATCATCGCTCATATCTCATTTTTCCATCGCGGAGCCGCCAGCACCTCTGTTCTTCCTCGGGAGAGCTAAACTGGAGGATGTTTTGACCTCCGACGAGGGGAATTCGTCGCCATTGCTCATCACCATTCCATCATCCCTCCATGTTTCTGTTGGCCCAGTGGGATCTTGTTACCCCCTCCTCATCTGTGAGCGAGTTCGACGGTGGTCGTCTCTCGCCGCGTCGATCGTCGACGTCCTCTTCCCTGTAGCGCCTGTCGGCGTACGTGTATCACCATGTAGTTGGCCGGCGAAACCTAGGCAGGCAGGGAAAACGGGGAGGGAGACGAAGAGGATGGGGTTTTTGTTAGGCCCCGCCTCGGCCGTGCACGGTTTCGACGGTGGCTCGCCTCCCACCTCGTTGGGCATCCACCTCTGTCGCGCGTGTGGGTGTCGCCGACTGGTGAATCCTAGGTTGATGCAAGCGTGGGGAGAGAGACGAAGAGGAATGAGGATTCTAGAGAGGATAGTGTTTGTCTGGTTGGAACGCCAGGTGAGAAAACACGTGCACGTGCCCAGGTGAAATGGAGGGGTCGCTTCGACTGCGCGATGACAATCGTACGGTAGTGAGATGTGATCGAGCACTAGATGGACGGGGAAATGCTCGGTTGAGAATTAGATTTTGCGTTTTCTTATATGTGGTTTTGTGATATTTTGCAAAGAGCTGTTATAATTTACAGTACTAGTTTGCAGTATATGTTCCACGAAACACCTTGCGGCACTACAAATATTTTTACAGAGCAAAGAAGAGAAATATCACTTGCAAATATATTATCTTGAACATCTTTTATGATTGTGAACTTCCGGTGAAATGTTTCAAACTTAAAAAAGTGTTTTGGCTAGTCTTAAAAGGTAGCTACATATTCCCTCCAGTTCTTTTTACTTTGCGTATTAGATTTGTCTCAAGTCAAATCTTACAAAGTTTGACCAAATTTATATTAAAAAATATCAACATCTATAATACTTAATATATATACCATGAAACTATATTTCATGATGAATCTAACCATATAGATTAGGCATTATGAATGTTGATACTTTTTTTTACAAGTTTGATCAAACTAGATATACTTTGACTTCAAACAAAACTTATATGCAAACTAAAAAGGACCGGAGGGAGTATATTTTACTCTCATCACTATAAAGGGTTGCATTCCACAAAAATTCAGATTTTTTCAAAAAAAATTACTATTTTTTTTGCTTTTACTAGTTGCATACGCTCCTATGAGCCGTTTGAGATTTCCGGTAACATAGACTAGTAACGTATGCAATGTTACTAGTCTATATTACTTCCCACTATGGCTACATATAAGCTTAAGGCCTCCTTTGGTTCATAGGATAGGATTATCATAGGAATAGGAAATTTGTAGGATTGAGATGACATGTATCTTCAATCCTATAAGTAGGGATAGAAAAAGAGATGTTATTTGGTTCACACCAAAGGAAATTTTCCATTGAGTCTAGGCTCATTTTTATTTTCCTTTGAAATGTGAAGGATAGAAACCAATCCTATGTAGGAATAGGAATCCATTCCTATGAACCAAAGGGCTCTAAAGGAAAAATTCCTATAACAATCCTATCCTACAAAATTCCTATGATATTCCTTCAAACCAAAGGAAGCCTAAGTTTTTATTGGAAGAGAATTAAAGCTTTATACAAATTTGTGATGTGGCGTAAACAATAATGTGGGTGCTGCTACATTGTTGGCCTAATTTATCCAGTGTTCGATTCGGACTGCAACCTCGTGTTCTCGTCGGACTGCGATCGTCTGCCTCCGTGCGTATATATAAACGGAACCCAACACCCCTTGCAACACAACAACAACAACAACAACGAAGCTATCCATCGAATCGATCTACTGAATCTATGAATCGTGGGCGTGGAAGCATCGGCATGATGTACCCCGCCGCCGGCGTGTTCGTCCCCATGATTCCACCGTCGCCGCCGTATAATTTCAATCACAACATCATGTTCCCGGTGCTGCAGCCCCGGCCCTTCTTCTACCACGCAGCGGCAGCTCCCTTGCCGCCGGTGCGGCCGGAGTTGCCGGTCTTGGTCCGCCCCGTGTGGGCGTGGAACTTGAAGGACGAGTGGAACTACCTCTGCTCCTTCGCCGCCGGCGCCCGCTACATTGCTGTCGACGTGCATTACCCTGGCCTCGTCCATGTCGCCGGCGAGCAGCAAGACCACAACAGCATGACGCCACAGCAGCGCTACGACCTGCTCAAGGCCAACGTCGACGCCCTCAAGCCTCTCCAGCTCGGCGTCGCCGTCTGCGACCATCAAGGCCAGCACCTCGCCTGGGAGTTCAATCTTCGCGACTTCAGCCTCGCCGACGACGACGCGCACGACGGCAACTCCCTCGCCTACCTCGCCGCCCGGGGCCTCCACGTCGACACGCTCCGCAACCACGGCGTCGACGCATGCATGATCGGCACGCTGCTGCAGGGTTCCGGACTGATCGGCGGAGCCTCCTGGCACGGCCGGCCGTCGTGGATCACCCACACCGGTGCCTACCACGTCGCCTACCTCCTGAAGATCATCACCGGCGCACCGCTGCCGCACAACGTGGCCCGATTCTTTGACACGGTGCGGCATTACCTCGGCCACCAGGTCTACGATGTCGCGAAGATGGCGGCCGACTGCCCGGGCATGTCGGTCGGGCTGGAGCGCGTCGCCGATGACCTCCGCATCCATCCGCCGTGGGGGAGCCCTCGACTGGCAGGTGCCGCCGCTGCGCGTGCTCTCGTGGCCTTCAGGATCTTGAAGCACGGCGGCAATGTAGAAAAATACCGTGGTCTGCTCCAAGGACTTCATTATTAGTTCCATACTTCCACGGTTGATCGATCGACATAAATAATGTAGTAGTTCAACTTGTTACTATATAGTTCACTTTGCCTTGAGTTTGTTTCCAAGAGCAGTTTTGCTAGTACTTCTTATATAAATGAGAAGGAGGTTGCTAAATCTCAGTTGACTAAGATTTAACGAAGTCTCGGTCAATATTATATTTTTAAGATTGTGTGTAGAGATTTGTGCAAAGAAAACTGTTTTTTTTTCTTTTTCTAAGTGTTCTATCACTTGACTGAGACTTCGTTAGGTCTTAGTCGACTAAGACCTAGACATAACCAAATGAGAATTAGCTATGCTATGTAAGTTTTTCTTTAAAATTTATCAAAGTATATCATTACTTGGTCTAACTGTTATAATACTCGTGCAATCTATTTTGGTTTCGCCAAGCGCTTTGTTGTTTCTCATCGCACCGAAATCACTAGTTAAAATTACTTCTTGCAATGATCACTCCCACCTCCCGAGCGGGAGACAAGTGGCACATTGATGTGCACCACTTATCGTAATCGGAGAGTTTTCATCTCATTTTTCGTAATTTGTTTTACAAAATATTTTATCTTTGAAATCGTGCATCCAAATTTAAAACAGTTCACATACCACTGGACTCCTCACATCCTGGTTTTGAAGCACGGCCACAGTGTGAAGAAATAAGATGGTCTACTTCAAGGACTTCACTATTAATTAGTTCCACACTTCCCCGGTTGATCGATCGACATGAACAATGTGGTTCAACTTGTTACTGTATAGTTTTAGGGAGTGTCTAATTATCAATCAATTGATTTTGTCTTTAGTCAAACTAGCAAACATACTCGTGGGGTTGCAAGGAGAGAATAAAATTATACACCTTTAATTTAATACGCATGACCTACTACCTCACCTTCATAGTTCTTTTTCCTTGGATGAGACACACGCCTCACTCCCGTGAGCTCGTCGGTGGTGCTTACATGCACTGGCGGGGTTATGCGGAAACAAATTTGTGCCATGGCACGTCCGACATGAGCTCAAACTACTAAAATATATTGATAAAACAAGGTTGAAAGGGTAAAAGTTTTGAAATGCCTTTGGTATGGCCCGTCCAAGGAGGTTTTTTGTAGCTCCCTCAGTGCTTACATGGCCACCATCCTCCATGACTCGGTGAGCTGGTCCTTTTTGTGTGATATTCTGTTGTCTAAAGGGTTTGATGAGGCATATGTGCTTCGCATTATGCAACTGGTTCAAGGTGGCCATACAGCGGTATCGGTTAATGGCGATGTCAGTAAATTCTTTAAGAACGAACGAGCAGTACGGCAAGGTGACCCAATCTTCCGCTCCTGTTCAACTTTGTAGCTGATGCTCTCTCGTGTATCCTCAACCGCGCTGCTGCTTCTGGTCATATTTCTTCGGTCTTTTCCAATCGCCTACCCTCGGGTATCTCCCACCTCCAATATGCAGATGACACCATTATCTTGGTGGAGAACAATACGATGTGCTTTGCCAATCTCAAATTTCTGCTTCTTTGTTTTGAGAACCTCTTGAGCCTTAAGATCAATTTTCTCAAAAGTAAGGCCCTTTGTCTTGGTTGCTCGACAGTGAACATCATCACCGTGATTCGAAGAAACCTGGAACAATGGAGATTGGCAGGCACAAGCTGCGCACAGAGCACCTTCGGGGATATCAACGCAAGTTTCTGTATATGCATGCATGTAATAAAAGGTAGAGAGAAAGGGATGATTACATGTGATCGTTGGTGTTCAGATCTATCACTAAACTTATAACTTGTAAACGCAAGGGTTCTGTCCTTGGGGGTTTTGGGACGAAGGAAATATATAGGCGAAGGGGGGCAGCCAGGGGGGCACCAGGGGTCCCGGCGCGGCCAGGAGTGGGGTCGCGCCAGGGGCCCGCCTGGACCCCTGGCTGCCCCCCTTCGCCTATTTATTCTCCGTCCTTCGAAACCATCAAGGACAGAACCCCTTTTCACGATCTCGCCTCTGTTCCGCTGCCGTCGCGCTTCCAAGATCGGGAGCACCAGAAGACCTCTTCCCGGCATCCTGCCGGAGGGAGGATTGACCTCCGGGAGCTTCTCCACCACCATGAACGCTTCTCGGATGATCCGTGAGTAGTCCACCTTGGACCATGGGTCCATGATCAGTAGCTATGTGATGTTCTCCTCCCCTATTTGTTCTCCATGGATTAGACCTTGTGAGCTTCCTTACATGATCAACGCACATATGTAATTCTTTCTGTTGTTGCTATGCTGAGTTTGCTGGGATCTGATGGATTATGAGACTATGTTCAGATTACGATTGAGTAATATATTTGGTTCTTATCTTTTATATTTTTGTTCTTGAGTAATTCTTGCATGTTCTCCGTTGTTGTTTATTGCTTTGGTCAAGCAGTAGGTAGTGACTCCAAGAGGGAGCGTTATGCTTGATTGTGGGTTCATGCCCCCTGATGACTAGCTTGAGTGAAAGAAACATGAGTCTAGGAGATGTGTTGTTCCCACAAAGGGGGAAAACAACCGTTTTTGTAACCGCGGTTGCAAGGATTGTTTATTTTACGCAAAGTTCTTTTAATGCAGTTGTATGTTGCTTTGGGTTTACACTTTGGGTGGGGCTCGCAACTTAATACCAACGAGATGCTCTGGATAGATATCTCAAGATGGATGATTAGTAGTAGATGCAGATGGATTTCGTCTACTTATTTTGGCGTACCGCTCATGCTTTTGAGCCTCTTCCTTTCTTTGTAGCATAGTTAGCATTGGTTTGCGCTCGTAATCCTGTCAATTGCGCAGCTGTGATTTGTTTACCTTGCATAGCAGTTTTATCGTCTTTTGAGAGAGAGACGTCACTAGTGAACATCATGGGACCCCGGTCCATATTTTCACCACTGTTACACCCACAATTTACTTCCTTCTTTTACTTTTTAGTTGCAGTCATTATCACTACCTATTGTCTGTTGCATTGATCCTTTGTAAACAGCAAGGCCGGAGAGATTGACAACCTCTTTGTACTCGTTGGGAGCAAAGTTATTTGTTGTGTGTGCAGGTCCAGGTGAAGTAAGCAATCTTAGATTGTGAACGGCGCCATTGTTCACTTTACCACCTACTTGTCGACCTTGGAGTCCTACTGGTCGATCTCAACCTTGGTATCTTTGCCAAGGGAAATTTGCTGCTAGGCTACATCCAACCTTCCACTTGGGGTAACCAACGAGGAGCACTACTTCAGTGCCATCAAGCCAATTTCTGGCGCCGTTGCCAGGGATTCCAAGGCGCTTCAAAAGATTGGTTTGCAAGCTAGGTTTGCCATTGTTCGTGGTCCTGCTCGGTTTTAGGACAAGAATACTCTCCAAAACAGAATGACATGTTGTGTCATTCTTCACAACATGATCATTGAAGATGACAGCGACTTGGATTTGAGAGTCGTCTATGACAATGTGGCTATTCGTGTGAAGCCGGATAGAAACCCTGACCGTATTCAAGCATTTCTTCAGACATACCGAGAGATAGAAGATAGCAACACCCACACACAACTTCAGCGGGATCTTGTTGAGCATATTTGGTCTAGGCACGGGCAATAAATTATTTCATTTTATTGTATTACTTTAATCAGAACAATTTTGTTATATTGTTTTATTCGAAACAATTGTTTGTATTGTTTGATTCAAAACATTGTTCTAATAATTTGGATTATGTTTGTAACATTTATTTTATCAACATTTGTATTCAAAATGTGCTGAAATTCGTTGTTTAAGGTTTAGGATAAAGGTCTGGTTCCGTTCTGTCGCAACCGATTCCGGCTCTTATCATGCGTTTTTCTCAACCCGTATCGCGCTTTTAAGGATGCACAGGATACGGGTCCGTTAGAGTTGATCTTAGATGTGCATGGCACACCCTTTTTAAAAGCACTCGGGTTAAACATGACTAAACCGAGTACCTGGATAAATAGCACTCGGCTACGCCTATTTTTCCTGTAGTGGATGGCATGCCGGACATATTCCTTCCGTTCCTTTATATAAGGTGTATTTGTTTTTAGAAGTCAAACGAGTGCAACTTTGACCAAGTTTTTAGAAAAATATATCAATATCCACAAAACCAAATTTTATATCATTTAATTCATCATGGCAAGTACTTTCATAATTTATCTAGTAGGTATTACAAATGTTGATGTTTTATTCTACAATCTTGGTCAAACATTCAAATCGTTGACTTGCACGGAAAACAATACACCTTACCGAAGGGAGTAATTTGCTGTGCATGAGTAGGTTCTTAATATATATATATTTTTTGAACGTAAGGCTGTTAATATCAGTAACCCTGATTCATTTTGTACGGTTTGTGTAGGATCTGATCTCCTGCGTAGCTTTCTTGAACTCAGATCCTTCTGTAACCTTGTGACATTTCATCTTGCAAACTACAAAAAATAATCCAAGAACAAAACACTGATAACTTGCAAACAGAAAAAGGAGCAAAAGTAGGCAACAAATTTCCACCAGTCAAGTAACGCAGGGAACAAAAGGAGGTTTTATTTGCCATTTGCCAATAAATATGTTAAACAGCCTGTGCCGACTATGATCTGTTTGTTTGCTCTTCGTTTCCCGCCCCCATTGCCAAGGTTATACACGGCAGAAAAAATGAGGCGTGGTTATTGTGCTCCTTATTCATGAGAGCCTACGGGAAAAACCGCTCTCATTGTCATCATTTACAGCAGAGAAAAAGAACTCCTACAGCAGCATGGTCGTCGGGTTCTCGAGGTAGCCCTTGAATGCCTTGAGCCATTCCGCACCCATGGCGCCTGCAAAACGGGAGAGTGGTTGGTATTAATCAGTGAAAAACCCTTTGTTGTGCATGCAGGAATGAGAAGATGGCAGGGGCAGAAAAGTACCGTCGATGACCCGGTGGTCACAGCTTAGCGTGGATGACATGAAGGACCCGACTTCAAACTGTCCCTCGACTCCCGGGATCACCCTCTTCTCAGCTGCTCCGGGGGAAAATTGCAACCATATGGTAAGTAACAGAGTAAGTAGAGTAACCAAGGGGTTTCGGTAAGATCACCAACTATTAAGGCAGCATATTACCAGATCCGATTGCCAAGATTGCCGATTGGGGAGGGTTTACGATGGCACAGAATTGCTTGATTCCGAAAGGACCTCCCAGATTCGAGACGGTGAAAGTGCCACCCTGCAAAGCGTAGCATCAAAATTATCAAGGACGAATACTGTTGAATACTCTCACATTTAGATATATATTTCGGTCTATACCTCATAATCTTCTGGTTTTAGACTGTTATCCTTTGCTCTTAGAGCCAACTGCTTCACCTCATCGGCAATAGTAGCCAAGCCTTTCTTGTCTGCGTCCTGTATAAATAATCCAAGTCAAATGAGCCGATGATATGAGAAATAGCATGGTGAATTTAGTACCCAAGTCAAATAACCCACCCTAACGACTGGAACAAACAAACCATGCTCGGTCTGTACAGCAACGTTAATGTTCACATTGTGATATCTGCACGAAAAAGCCCAAATACATCACGCTCTGACAAATGAAATTGATGCTCCCAGTTTAATTGACCTACTGTCCATATCTTACTGGCGAATAAAATCATTCATCCAGGAACTGTTACACGCAGGAACCTTGCGAAGAGCCAACGCTGCCGCCTGCATATTGAAGAACAATCAATTCAATACTGTAGTGTAGAGGCCCACAAGCAACTGAGAATTGCATGAAGAACCCAAGATAAACTTATTCGTATAACATTTCTTATCGCTCAAGTGAACTATGAACACATTGCCTTAGATAAAATGCTCCCCAAGTCAACTTACCTTAATAACAAGATCATTTATAGATATCTTCTTCCCACCAGAGGCATCCTGCATTGGGTTCAACTCACTCCGCAATCTAGAACAAAACAACATAGTGAATACATCTTCCATGTCAGAAGCGAAATAATGGTGCAAATAGAAGATAGAGCTTATTACCCCAAACAACGGTTGAGCAAATTATCTATCTAATTCACATAAAAATGGGCATGTGATATAAAATATTAAATGTTTGAACGAAGTCCATACTTAATAAGCTTGTCAACACGGCTATCAACTGTCAGATAGTAGTGAGGGATGGTCTGCTTAGATTGCAGCAAGCGGTTTGCAGTAACCTGGGGAAAACAAAATTAGATACTGTTAATGGCAGTAGAGCACACCATAAGCGACAAGTACATTCGAAGTACTCCATGACATTGATTTTACCTTCCGTATTTGTGTATTTGGAAGATCCACATAGCCTAGTCCTGGAGCTGCTGCAGTGTCCTTCTTTGAACCCTTGGCTGCAGAAGCTTCATTAAGCATGAGCATAACATTATCAGTTGACTGAAACCTTCTACTTGCATTACTAAATTGATATTTTTTATGCAGATTAAAAACTTTAAGTACACCTTTTCTACTATCCACTAATTGTCCTACAAATGAGTGGCGGTGAGTAAAACAATGGTGGCGGAGAAAAGGTTATAAATTTAATGCAACTAAAAGTTGTATGTACCATAACCACACACCACCCCCTTAACATCATTCATGACTAATCATACTCAGTTTTTGTACTCCTAGAACAGTATCATATGCACACAATTAGGAGTGCTTTTTGTTTGCACTGGAAAGAATAAAAATAAACAGAAGAGAGCATACACAAGTAATCCTCAATGTCTGCCTTCAAAATACGCCCATCTGGACCAGTACCTTTTAAGCTTGAAAGCGGTACCTGTTTGGAGCACAATTTTGAAGGTCAAAAACTGCATTTCTTATGGACCGTCAGGATAGATGAAATGTAAGCTGCTTACATTGTTGTCTTCCGCCAACTTTCTGGCAACAGGACTGGAGAATAAGCGATCCCCTGAATGAGAAGATTCTTCAGTCTTTGTAGCTGTTGGCTCGGGGGCCTTGGAAACCTCTTTCTTCTCTTCTTTTGGTTCCACGGGCTCAGATTGGGGTTTTGATTCAGCTGGAGCTGCATCTGAAGGAGAAGACGAAGCCTTGTAATCCTTAAATTTCTCAATGTCACCCTCCTCTTCCACAGTTATGGCAATAATCTAGTTCAGAACAAAAATGTGTGGTCATTAGTCCAACAACAATGTTAGAGACGGTAGCAAAAAGAAGTGTCTCATATGCATCAGGATATAGCATATATGTACCTCGCCAACTTTAATCTCTTTTGCGCCATCTCCACAAACAATCTTAGCAAGATAGCCTTCCTCCATGCATTCCATCTCCACGGTAGCTTTATCCTAGTAACCACACATGTGCTTGACAATTAGCTAGCAACACAAGTTGTGCCTGTGTGTACATGGCAAGAAACAAAACTTACGGTTTCCACTTCGCAAAGAACTTCACCAGGTGAAACTTTGTCCCCTTCCTTCTTCACCCACCTTGCAATATTTCCCTACAGGCAATCAATTGTTTTTTACACCACATAGACAATCAAAGAAACACATGCACGTTGGTCATGCTTTGAGTTTTCTGTCATCACTTCACATTTATTTCCAAATTTTGGGTAAATCACCTCGGTCATCGTAGGGGAAAGAGAAGGCATCCCGATTTCCTCATGCGGTGGCAAATCTGAAATAGCATATAACTTTGTTAAAAATGTCATATGAGGACACCAACTTGTCTGTATCATCTTATAACTCAAAAGTTGGAAACAATTTTAATATATAGATAGCTTGACAAGAGATAAAGGTACCTGCCCCACTTGAAAAATGTCTTGTCAAAACTACCTGTCCACTGAAAAATAGCAACAGACAGTCAAAACATGGTTACAGCTATGATGAACTAGCATAGAATATATGGACATGGAAATTCAGAAGGAAGACAGAAACGAGAGTGCATACCATGAGAACAAGCTATTGACCCCAGTAGAAGCAATTGGCATTCGTTTGGAGCTGTAGCTTCCCCTTGCTTCTCGTGATGATACCTGCGAAAATAATAGATGGGACAGCCCATCGGAGTCAGAATAAACAACTAGGAATCCAATTAAATAAGCAGGATTTTAATCACAGCTGCATAACCTTGAATGTATGGAGATCTTTTCCAGACTGCCTGTCTTGGAAAATGCTCGAGCTTCCAACCTTTTTCCCGTACTCCCCATGAACACTAGACCTTGAGACAGCTTCAGCAGTGCAAGACCGATTATTTTTTATGACAATGATAAGCAAGACATGACCATTAAAATAACAGCACAATTAATTGTATGTTCATTGCTGACATCTCTGTTGTTCAAACATAAGAGGAAAAAATGAACATTCACTTCATACTGAATTTAAAGGGTGGAACACTCGTTAAGCAGCTGCTCTGTTTTAACGGTGTAAGAAAATTGCTGCCTAAATCAAATCTTAGCCAAAAACAAAAAATCATCAGATTGCCCCTTTCTTCCACGTTCCCCTTGAAAGCTCCGCCGTTACCGTCAGAGGCAGAACTTTCCATGGCTGTTATACCATATGATGATAATAAAACTCTGAACCCTGCCCCAGCACCAAATACGGCAGTAGGCTGGTAGGGTAACTAACCATAAGCATAAATCAGCTGCATCCTTGCACAGCACCACCGAGGTGAAACAGGGAAGTGCAATGAACAGTTCCACCCACGAGTAGTTAACCAATTAAACACTGAAACATTGGGGATCGGGCAGCGTTTCCCAGCTTGGTTTAACGAAAGAGTTTCAGTTTTCTCAGAAGAAGAAAAAAACAGCTTATTGAGACGCCATGGGAACACAGACAGAGAAGCACATGCTCCCTGTTCATCTAAAAAAAAGACAGAGAAGCACATACCGTCTTCTTTTGCAGCAGAAGCAGAGAAGTGCCGAGCGATGCTCCCGCGCTCGCAGTCCAGGACGCCGTGCACTCTTCGCAGCTGCATAGGTGAAACGTGTGCAAACTATGAGCGCATGAAAACAAGCTTGATATTTACGGTTCCAGGGGAAATCACATGATTACATCAAAACCTATGATGATCTACATCTTCCACTTCTCTCCCAGTGCTAAAAAATTCAGAATACGTCTAGGATTACTTTATTTTGTCCCATTCAACCCTGTTGATCCACAGATACGCGTCTCTCTGTGGGCCGAAACTCAGGGTACCTATCCACATTAATTTTGCACAATCCAAGTCGCTAACGGTGTGGGTGGGGTGGGGGGCGAATGCACAAGCGGTGTGCGATCAGCCTGCCGTAAGCCGCCGCGGGGGCAGCCAACGAGCGAAACCGCGGCCGCGTCCATCTTCCCCGAGGCATAATCGGATCTGATCTGAAATCTGATCGGAGGGGGGCCGCGGCGAATTGGGCGACGGGGACAGATCAGCGGGGCCGATTCTTCCGACAAACCGGGAGGGAGCGCTGCGGCGGCGACGACGACACGGAGATGGAGGCGGGGAGGAGGAGGTAGGAGGCGGGTACCTTGCGGGAGTGGCGGAGGAGGAGCGCCATGGCGGCGCCGGCGACGGGGACGGGGATCGGTGGGGAAGAGGGAGATTCGCGGGAGGAGGAATGAATGAAGCGCTGACGAGGAAGGAAGGAGGTTGGTGCGCGGTCAGGATGGCCTCCCTCTTTCCGTTTACCTTTTTTTTTATTTAAGGGTGCATTTTGTTATTTGCCACTTGGAATAAAATGATAGTAGAGTGCTTTTTTTTCAATTTAAAAATCCGAATAAAAATGATACTGACTGCTATTCATAGTATTGCCACAGCATCAAAGAGAAACGTAGCAATCGGGGAATATTCTTTATCATTCAATAAAACGTTGCTTTTAAAGCGACAACATTTATTTTTCTTATTCAAACAAGAACGGTGAACATATATCGTGTCGAAATGGGAAGGTTATCCTTTCGACCGCATTTGCCCTTCTTCGTAGAATCGTTTAATTTTACAAGTTAACCAGCCAACTGCAAATTCGCTTCAAGTAATGGCTCCAAATGCCAACATGTGTTTTTCTTCGATGATTGATGTTGACATAACCTAAGAGAACTCGAAGTAGACTTCTCTCGATGTATTAGTTATACAAATGCGTGTCTGATGACCAAATAAAAAACCTTAAAACAAGGTAAAAGAAGACAACGCATGGGAACTAGAAGAAAATGAAGCTTCTAATGTGACCTATGATGCATTGGTGTCCATCAGAAGACGACGATATTTGATTATATATTAATCATCTTTTGAACAGTTAGCTTCTTTGTTAGGATGGCCTCCCTCCCTCCTCTTTCCGTTTACTTTTATTAGGGGTGCATTTCGTTTTTTGCCACTTGGAATAAAATGATAGTAGTACCTTTTTTCTTTTTTGAACTCCGAATAAAATGATACTGACTGCTATTCATAGTATTGCCACAACATCAAAGAGAAACGTAGCAATCGGGGAATATTATTTGTCATTCAATAAAATGTTTCTTTTGAAGCGGTGATATTTTTTTTTCTTGTTCAAACAAAAACAGTGAACATATATTGTGTCGAAATGGGAAGGTTATCCTTTCGATAATATTTGCCCTTCTTCGTAGAATCATTTAATTTTACAAGTTAACCAGCCAACCATGGATTCCCTTCAAGTAATGGCTCCAAATGCCAACACATGTCTTTCTTCGATGATTGATGTGTCGAAATAGACTTCTTTCGTTTAATAATTTATACAATGTGTGTCTTATGACCAAGTAAAAAACCTTAGAACAATGTAAAAGAAGACAACACATGTTGTATGTTAGACATTAAATTTGTATCTAAAACATCCAGTACCATAATATTATTCGACTTTATAGTTTTACACTTACTTTTTAAACTTAACATGCTACAAAATTAAGAACCTGCGGAGCATCATATAGAATGAACAACATAAAATCCATGTGATGCTTTCTTTATAAATTGACAAATAAAGCGCGATGTTTTCTCATGTTCTAATAAATGGTCAAATGGAAAAAGGAAACGATTCGTGCGAATTCGTCCCCCCAAAAAAACCTTGTATTGCAAACAGGCCCTCAAGGCAGAAATACGCGGCTCCCCAGGTACCATCTCGCGAAAGCGCCACTCCATCCCACTCCCACCGGCGGCCGAGCTCGTCCTCGCCCGCCAATAAAACCTAGACCCCGGCGGCGGAGCCCCCCGTTCATGCCGGGCTGCCTCGCCGGACTGTCCCCGCCGCCCGCCGCGCTCCACGTCCTGCTCAGAGGCCGCCGCCGCATGGCCTTCTCCGCGGCCGCGCCGTCCCGCGCCTTCCAGCTCCGCCTCAACCCGCTCACCGGCGACTCCGAGTGGCTCGTCGTCGACGAGGAGGCGGAGGGGGAGGGTGTGGCGGAGGCGCCTCCCAAGACGCAGAGGCAGCTCCTGGCCGCCACCTCCTACCTCGACATGCTCAACGACGCCGCCCGCAACCGCGCCTACCGCCGCGCCATCGCCGCCGCCGTCTCCGACCCTTCTTCCTCCCGCGTCCTCGACATCGGGTGAGCTCCCGCCGATACATCCATGCTTATTGGGCCATGTACTTGAGCTACATTGGACTTCTGGTTTAGTAAGAGGAAGACGCATTTAGCCAAGTGTAGCTGGCCATGTTGTTGATCTGCTTTCGCCATTGCTCCTCTGTTGTGGAGATGGTTGACCAAACTATATGTATCTTGATGTCGATGCCATGCTAGTTTAGAAAGAAAATCAGCTATGTTGGCTACATAATCTACAATAGCAGAAGGAAAACAGAGTGGATGCTAATGTTTGTGATGGTTCAGAGCTGGGACTGGGTTGCTCTCCATGATGTCCGCACGAGCTTTGGGGGCTGTTGGGGGTGAAGGAAGGGGTAGTGTGTCGGCATGTGAATCCTACCTTCCCATGGGCAAGTTGATGCGCAAGGTACTGAGAGCTAACGGGATGGAAAATAAGGTGAAGCTCTTCCATAAGCGGTCAGATGAGCTCGAGGTTGGAGTTGAGCTCGATTCGCGAGCTGATGTACTGGTAGGCTCTTGCTCTACTACAGGATCCTGCTCCGATATTATCCATATTTTAACTATATCCTCAGTCAAATAACTTAGTATAGGATTCATACTCATTGTTATGCTTCAACTGTACATACTAAATCTGAATTACCAGCATCATTCAGATCTGATTATTTGAGTTCTCAGTTCACACTTAGCGACAACATAGTAGGCACTTTCCTTAAAAGGAAGCTGTTATATTGATTGTCTTGTTTATTTGACTGATGAATTGCCATTTCTTGTGATATTCCTTAGTTATTCACGCAGTTAGGGATTTACGCAGAGTTGGCACTTCTATTGCATTAGACTTGTGCTGCTATTGCATATGAAGGTCATTATAGTTGCTTTAACAAAGCATACATACTATGTTTCTCAGGTGAGTGAAATTCTTGACTCTGAGCTGTTGGGTGAGGGTCTGATACCTACTCTACAGCAAGCTCATGATATGTTATTGGTGAAAAATCCAAAGACAGTTCCGTTTCGAGCCATTACATATGGGCAGGTCAGTTTCCCACTGCCGTGTTCAATATGACTTCATCTGGATAGACTGTTCTACAAAAGCAATGTTTAATTAGCTTACACTGAATTTTTTTTGTTTTCTTGTGCATCCTAGTTAGTTGAAAGCACATTCTTGTGGAAGATGCATGATTTGCACAACAATGAAGCAAATGCTGCAGATGGTGTCTGGCTTACTCCTGATGGGATGGAAAATATCGTTTCTGTGAAGCTGCAGCAACATGCAATGCAATGTGACCCATTACAAGACGAGATACGATTGGTATGCTATGCACCATTATTGTGCATGTTCAGGAAGTTCTTTGCTCATGTCCTAACTTATTTTGCTTCAGCTGTCAGAACCCTTCAAAGTTTTTGAATTTGACTTTTCGGAACGACCAGAGAGTCAGCGAGTAACCGATATCAGGATTAAAACAACTGGTGATGGTTGTGTTCATGCTATTATTTCATGGCAAGTACAGCATCTTATAGTCTCTTTCGTTACCTTATAGTTAGAAGTGTGCTGAATGAATATTTTGTCTTCAAATGTAGGTGGGTGCTTCAGTTAGATTCTGCTGGGTCCATCTTCTACTCCACTGCTCCCAAATGGGTGAGGCAATCAAGTATCAAGGATCTACCACAATGCGCCGACGGTTGGTTAAATAATCAAGACTTTTGTCATCTTAAGTAATTCTTGTGCATTATTCAATGTCATTTTCCATTTCCCTAGATTGAAATGCTTATATAGTTGGCATGTCTCGGCCAACATTTATCTGCATTTCCCTGATGTATTGTAGTAATGTTGGACATGGGCCATGTGGGTATCTAGGATGTTATTGTTATGGAACTGACTGTCTTATATTTTGAAGAAATAGCTTTCATCAACACTGCACCTTTATAGCATCGACACGGTAATTAGAACAGCACCTAGAAATTTTGATATCACCATAAATGTCTACAAACACTTTAAATCTTAAACAGAATTGCGCATTTGGTTCATGAAGCTAAGTATCATATATAGGCTCATCAATTGGACTGCAAAGGTTTAGATGGAATCGGTGCATTCTTCCTGGTATAGTGTGCTGTGAAACTTCAGTATATTGCCCCAGTGTACATTCATGGTTGTTTATCTATGCCTGAACGTGTCTTCATGGTGTTATGCTAGCGATGTTAATAGAATTTGCGCAAGTATTGTTATTTATTGACCTTCTTGTTGAAGAAGTAAGCGATTTGGGCATATGATTATTGTTATAACATACGTGCTTCTTAAGTTCATTAGTATTTGAAACCACTTGCTTCAACTAGCTTGTTCGATATGTAGACCTTATAGGAGTCACCCTGTTTCGAATTCTGAAGCTACTTAAAATGATTTTTTCCTCCTATATTTACAGATATGAAGGACTGGTGTGATCACTGGAAGCATTGTGTTTGGTTTACACAAGGGAGAGGCGCTCCTGTGATGAAAGATCAATTTCTTTCTCTAAGGGCTAGTCATAACCTAACTAGTATCTCGTATCAGCTGCTAAACACCAGTGACGAAGCATGCAATGGAAGCTTGAAAGTTGACCACCTAACATTGTTGCCAGAAAGGATGGCACTTTATGGTGATAGATGTTGGAGATCAGCTTTGCTAACAGCTATTAAAAATGTTGTAAGTACTCTATTCATTTGATACCAATATTATGTTGTTGCATTCTGTGCTTGATTTCCACAAACTTCCGTTCTTCCGCAGTTAGAAATGGATCAGGATGTTAATTTAAGACTTCAATGTTCTAAAAGAATCCCACTGATCTGCTGATACAAATATATTCTGATGATATGCCGACGTTTGAAAATGAATTCAGGGTGTTAATAGTTTCTGCAGTGGACATTTGAAAAATAGAAGAAAAACCTGTGCTTGCATAATCATATTCAAGTTCTCAGTTCATAATATTTGCTGGTCCCTCCGGGCATGGACTGAAGGGATTTCTACCCTTTCAACAATCTGGAAGATATATTGTTACCTACATTATTCTAACATCATCTAATGTTTTTCTGCCCAGCTGAGTGACAGATCTTTGCAAACCTGTATTGTGGCTGATGACAGTATATTCTTAGCTCTCTTAGTCTCTTCTCTCTCACCATCTTCAAAAGTCATTGCCATGTTTCCTGGTCTGCGGAACAAGGGTGCAACATATCTTCAAGCTGTTGCAAAGGCAAATAATTTCTCCATGGATCAAATTCAAGTGATTGGCAAAAGAGCGGCATCTCTTTCAATGGATGATTTGGAACATAAAAAGGTTTGCTGCTAGTTTATAGTCTGGCTTCAAGAGTAGTTCAAGGATTCATATTGTTGTTTTTATGGATTTCTCATGATCTTCTATCATTTTATCTCCACAGGTTAACTTATTAGTGGGCGAACCATTTTACTGTGGCAGTGAAGGGATGCTTCCATGGCAAAACCTACGTTTCTGGTTTGCCACTTTGAAATCCTAGTACTTGTTGTCTATCAAATTAAGCTTCACACCATTACTAACAAATCAATATGTCAATAGATGTGTACATACATGTTCAAATACCATCCATGTTGTGCTCTTTGTTGCATTTCTGTTAGTATATTTTCTTTTGATTCCTAGTCTGCATGTTTGTCATCGATTTCTTTTGGCCTGGCAGAAGTTGATGTAGTTTTAAATGATAGTTAAAATTCAAATTTATACTATAATTTCATTATTCTCAAGCCAGAATAATAAGGAAACAATGGTGCTCTATTAAACATTTACTTTTATCTAGTATAATACAGTTGTAGCAACATAGATTTGTAAAAGAAAAGGATGCACCGACAGTTTGAACAGAAAAGCAAACTTTTGCACGTAAACCTTCATGCATCTTGCTAGAGGATGCATCTGTTCACAGAGGCCCTAACTGAAGGCCAAGAAAAGAACTTGTATATCCGCTTCACTAAGAAAAAAGGCTTTATGTTGTAACTGTTGCCACCATTTTAGGTTAGCTGATCCAAGTTATAGGCTGGAAGGCTCGCATGGTTATTTTGACTACCTCCGTAGAATGTGAACGAACCTTGGAGAACCATATGTACCAACTACCAACCAAGTAAAACCTTGTAGGATAATCACCTAATTTTCATTGAATTCGCCAAGTATTACTCATTCATATTTTTTAGAACAATATGGAATGCACATTTTACATGGGAATACCAAGTGAACAATGACCTGTTTATCAAATTACTTTTGATATCTATTGTTCTGTGCTGTATTACTGAATGAAGATGCCAATATCTGCTCCTGTTATTTTGGCTTTAGGAATGCAAGAACTCTGTTTGATTCAGTGTTATCCGACGATGCACTCATAATGCCTTGTAGAGGAGTATTAAAATTATGCGCCATGTCTCTTCCGGTTAGTATTCCCTCATTACTATTTTCTTTCATGCAAAAGAGCGGAGATTTGTTTTCCTAATAACTGAGGTAGTGCAGGACCTGTGGAGGAGTCGTCGCAGCCTTAAAGATGTCGAGGGCTTTGACCACTCGGTTGTTAACGAGACCTTAGGAGCCTGCGGCGATCTTCCTGGAGAGCAGGAAGGTCCTTGTCTGCCCTATTATGTATGGCAATGTGGTTATACAAAGGTAGACCAAATACTGTCTCGAGGTTGAAAGCATATATATCATTTTACTTGAAAGTGATTAACGATACATTCAAAATGGAACAGAAATTGAGTAAAGTGTACTCACTGATGGACTTCAACTTTTCCGAGCCTATTCACTCCTGCTTTGGGAAAACAAAGGTATATCTTGCTATCGTTTTGGCGACATGAACTGTCATAAGAGTTTTTCTCTGTTGTAGTCACTTTTAACTTCACAAAGATCCTGAGTTTTAGTGTAGGTCGGTAGATCCTTGTTATCACTGGCTTGAACTGTATTTCGAGAGGATGGGAGTGTATGGGAGATCTCACCAACTTGGATCATAATTCTACCACAAAGTTGTTTGGTAGGTGTCTTTTAGGAGCGATTCTGGTCCACCTTCGGCCCTTTTTCAGTTTATAAAAAAATGAGCCTTTTTTAGTTTTATAAAAATAATAATGCTTAGGAAACCCAGGTCTGGTCCATCACATTCTTCAACGTATCGCGTGCACTAAAATACACGACATAAAGTGACCATGTCTGCTTGGCTAAAACATGTGTAGTTTTCCGACTGAATTTCATACCCCGATATGCACATGGTTTTCTGACCGATTTGCCATTCCACGCTATCTTGTAGATCGAATTTGCCGATGCTGGGACGTGCCATGGCTTTGCACTTTGGATCGACTGGGTGCTCGACGAGAAGAACTCTATTGTGATAAGCACAGGACCAGGTAAAAGAACGCTGTCTTCCTCTGACTCTTGGGTGTGTGAGTGTGTCGATGCCTGTAACCATCGTGAGTACACTGTTTTTTTTTCATTACATTCGCCTGACGGTGCTGTGCTGTTGGTGTTGACCTCACTCAGACAGCAGATACTGGAAGCAAGGGGTGCAGCTCCTTAGCAAGCCTGTGGAAGTGAACCCAGCCGACGACTCGAAGGTGCTTGTGGAGGCCTCCTTCGATCCTGCCTCGGGCGATATCACCTTTAATTCATCCTTCTCTTGATGCACTCTTGATGAATGCTGTAATATTAAACCTTGCGCCCCAAGAAATCGCCGTCCATGACCATTAGCGTGACTCTTGCTTGTAGTTCTTTCTATTTGTTTGTTTAGCTTGTAATTCTTTCTATTTGTTTGTTTATTTTTGCGGCGATACCTTCAGGGGTGATGTTTTGTCTCTTGTGAGGTCGACAGTAGAATCGAGACAAGATCAGAAAAACCTGAATGATGTTCTTTTTGTATGTGTTCATGTTAGTGTCCCCTGTCGTGTGAAAATTAACATATATGCTTCAGTAAAAAGACAAAGTTTGGTGTTCTAAAAAAGCAACAAAATTGGCAGTAACTTAGTATTTTATTTTCACATTCATAAAAAGTACACCCTCTATTCACTGATGTTGGATGTATTGGCAGTTCAATTCAAATTGACAAAACATTTTTTTTCCTTTGGCATACTTTTTTGGATAGGATGGCGTTAGAGACTAAGGTTCATTTGTTCACGCGCAAACTTCTACTTCATTTTCGCTTCTTTGTGTAGACCACACGGCTGCAACACATTCCAACAGCAAACATGATACAGAAACATAAGCATCGACAGGAACATCATTGAGCTTACCCAACAGCTGCGACGAATTATCGAATCCAAGTTTCAAGTTACATAACAATGGTAATGATGAATCAATGCTCTAAAAGTTGGGGGCAAATGTAACTAGTTTGTGAACAACTTTCTTGCTATCTTAACCAGTTATACTGCTACAACTCTCCTCTCCTCCCTGGATACTTATTTATTTCTTTTCTCTCCATCTAGCTTTGAGATGATGATGATGATCCCACAACTATCTGTACATGGCGTCCACACGCTTTCCCATGGAAAAAAAAGTAGAAAAAAGGGACGCCGCTTTCTCTTTCTTTTGTACCTTTCTAGCGACATATATATCATGGATATTAAATACAGAACGAACTATCGGGAAAAAGAAAGAAAAATCAGACGGCCTCGCTCGCGCGTTTCTGCATACCCCTCTTTTGAGTATCAGAGCTCTACCTCCTGGAGATCCTCCCCGAAACCACCGCCATTGAACTGGTTAAGGGACGAGTTGCTGTGGGAGCGGCTGTGGGAAGGTCTAATCCCAGGCATCATTGGTGGGGACTGCATGGGTTGTCCGTCCGGCGATCTCGAGGTGGTGGTGTTGCTCAGCTGCTCCGAGTACGTCCCGCTCCATGAGGCTGCCCGTGATTTCGAGAAGGAGCCGTTGCCACTGCCTGAGGGTGTCATGATGTTGTCCATGCTAGGGTGCCGCTGCATGCCCGATTGAATTTGCATTGGGGGCGGCGGGGAGGCGTAGAATGACTCCACCGCTGGAGAGGAAGATGGCCCATCCTGGTGTGCGGTTTCACTGTGTGTGTCGGCTGTTGGCTCAGCCGGCTGCATTGACGCATCGACGGCTGGAGTTGGGACGAAGAAACTGGCACCGGGCAGCTTGTTCACGGATGGCATGGCCGGTCTGTTGTATGATGGCGCTCCAAAGGCATTTGCACCACCACCGCCCTTGTTGAATGTGTCGACGTATCTACACAAACAAACGAGGGTATGTTATAGCCACTTGGTACACAGGTAAAACAGGGCAGTGGCAGTGGAACTAAGCAAATTACCTTGATCTAACACCCGCCCTCCCACGTGCTGAGAACTGATTCTGGCCAGGTGGTATCGGCGGCATCCCCGAAACCGGCTCGGAAGGATTTGGAGGCTTCGCTTCTAAAAACCCATTAGGAGTATAACCTCCGCCGCTGGGGGGGCCAGTCGAGTTGTTGTGGTCTGGAATACCGTTCTGGAACACGGCTTTTGTTGGAGGTGGGGCAAGGGGAGGCTCCTCAGCAGCAGGGATTGCAGCACCACGCTCCACCCACCGCTTCAGGTTCTCATCATAGTAGAAGCTGTTCTCTTCCCCCAGCTTTGCCTTCAGGCCATGAGAAAACTATTTTAGTTGATGCACATAGCGAAAGGTAGGTAGAACTAGAAAATTTATCAGCAGGCACCTGGTTGGGAGATTTCGTAACAAGCCCCACTGTTTTCTGCAGTAACCATCCAAATCGCGAACTGCCTGAACCTGATGATGTGCTTTGCGCATTATCAGATCCACCACCCTGTTAGAAGGTCAATGTCAGATGGAGAAATGAAAACAACCTCGAGAAAACATTCCAATGTGACAAGTTCTCCTTTACGAGTGACGTAGAAGATATATATCGAGTAGGTATATGTATTAGGGAAGTGATAAATTCAGGAGACAAAAGATATATAGTGTCCACGCCATCTTGACCAGGGTAAAACAAAAATAAATTTGAATGAACAAATTTATTATGCAACAAGATATAGAAAAGTAGGAGTACCTGTTTTCTTTTAAAGTCTGGTTCAGAGACACTTCTGTTATGCGCACCTTTCTTGTCAGAGCCACTATTTTCTGCCATTTCACTCATAAACTGCTCCGAAGTAGAAGATGACATAGGCACCGCTGACTGACTATTTACAAAATTTGTAACAGGAGGAGCAGAATTTGTAGCTTGAGGAACAGAATAGAACTCTCTGTCACCAGAAGAGCCCTGTGACAATGGCGGCATCGGTGCAGGTTGTGTACCCATCATGCGGGACAAAGACTTATCAAATGTTGAGAAAAACTTTCCAACAAGCTTTGCAGGAGCAAGATTTGTGCCATATCCACCCTACATGTGGCCAAGTCAATTTTCAATTAGCAGGAGAAAATGTGCAGCTGAAGTGCACGCAAAGATCAATAAACAACATTATCTACACAGAAGTCACACCTGCTGGTGGGTGCGTATCCGCTCCTCCAGAGATGAAAACAATTGTTTCCATGCTTCCAGTTCAGGCGCACGGCCAGAGGATTTCAGCAGCTTCAAAGATGCTTGGCAGTACCTTCAGGAAGCCATTCAATTTTGAAGTTAGTTTGCGTAACTAAGATACAAGCGGATACGAAATAGCACAGCAACTTACTTTAGTGAATCAGAGACCTTCCCAACCTCCGCAAGCATGTATGCATATATCAGCTTATATGGTTGGAATGGTAGAAGGATATACTGAGAGTTACCAAGAACTTTCGCATATTCATACAACTCCGTTCTCTGTAAGTTGTATCACAATGGTATTCGTTCAGGAACAGCAAATGACAATTAAAAAATGTAGTATTTGTTCAATAACAGCACATCACAATGACAAAAAAATAGTATTGTTCAGGAACACCACATGACAATAAAAAATGTACTTACTATGCGAGAACAAGAGTGAGTGGTGACCAAAAAAAATAGGGATGTGACCAACTATTATCCACGAAAGAAATGCAGATTTTTTTTCACTAGTTTAAAAATTATAGTTTCCACCAGAAAGGAGTGCCAAAGAGCAAGTAGAAAAATAATAAAATCCCAATATGATAGACCCAGCAACATATCTAATCTGCAGCTTGGAACATGGGTTGGGTGGGAGAAGGAGGGGGGATGAAGTAAGATATACAACTATTCATATCTGAGCAACTAATATCATAGAAGGTCAAACGCACCATCAGCGTGTGTTTGAACACATGTGCACAACCACAAACATACACAAAGTAAAGTGTGCAGATTTAGAAGACCTGGATAGCTTCAGGACTGGCAAATGTGCGAGGACATCTCAGATGGTCCGCTCCGAGTAAGCATATTCTTGCACTTTCAGAGTATGGATCGATATTTACTTCAGCAACTAAATAGCATGAATGAGCAGCTGCAAACTGCACATAGATATGTAATAATATAAGTAAGGTGTTCAGCTCAAACATGTAAAGAAACAATACACTCAAACAGATGCAAACCTCATTTCTTTCTTTCCAAAGGCAATCCCCAAGGTGAGTGATTACAAGCTCATCTCCTTTCGTCCTGTTTGCAGTTATAATTGCCAAATTTTGTTGCCAGTCATTCAGCATGCCCATAGGAGTTCCCTGTCAGGCAAAAATGCCACAATACATTAACTTCAAAATAACTAAGATGGAAAAAAGGAGCGCTCCCATATACAATGTCTGGAATCATGGAATGCAAAATTGAGAGAATTCAAGCAAAACCAATGTCAAGGTTAGAATAACATGTACAGTTTATAAGAAGGCAAACAAAATCAATGTGCGGGCTACTGAAGATCCAGAGTTCTGTGTGGCAACACGCTGACACAAAAATTATGGACAGTGTGGCTCTTCCAATTCCTTCCAGCTAAAATAATCATTCAACTCAAGAGCAATAAATGTGGAGGTTCCATTTAAATATACATCATGTTGCTCCTTCCAATCATGGGTAAGAGTGCAATAAATAAGTTCATGTCTATACCTCTGCAGGCTGTTGCTGTCTATGCAAAGTGCCATAATTGGCATCAACAGGGTGCTCAGCATTAAAAACATCTGCTGGTTGTCCAGCGATAAGAAGGCAGAGTGTCCTCAAAGGTGATCCAGATACAAAATGACAGTAAGCCATTTTCTTCACAGTATCCGCATAAAACTGCATGATCAGTCAATGAAACGATCAGCAATTGTACAGGGAAAAAAGAAAGGGAAAGCCACCAACAGCAGATTTACAGAGTGAAGCAGACCTTATCACCAAGTTGTAAAGCAAGGATCAGTGCAGGTCCCCAAAGCTGACCTTCCTGCGCATACTGAAGAGCGTCTTTTCTTTTACCAGAAACTAGAAGATTTTGAACTTCTTGAGCAGTAGCCTGCAGTAGAATAGTTAGTTTAACCAAGGCCCTATTTGCCAGATGACACAGGATAGATAGCCAAGAAAATAGAATTACCTGTATCTGGTTTTCTGAGGGAATATTTTTCATGCAATGGTCTCTCATACGGGCACTATTACTATTACATGATGAAAAGAGCGCTGTTACTGCAGTGTCTGGGCCATCCATACCCTGTTAATAGCAATTCAAAAATAAATTCGTTATTCCACCTTGGCAAATGAGGTCATCCATACCCTGTTACCAATAATACAAAGACATTCATTACTCCACCTGGGGGTGGGGGTGGGGGTTGGGGGCAAACATGGAATAATTTCAACATCATATCATATTAAAGAGAGACGTTCAAGCACGCGATGAGAAATGATAAAGCTGAATTGAGCTACTTCTAAATGTTCACAATGTAAATCCTTACACTGCTGCTTTATAGGCATGGACCGAATCACTTGGCATGAGCAATGATCATGTGAAAAATGCCGCATGGGCCAAAAGGCTACGAACCTCTTATAGGTGGCTAAGATTGGGGGTGAAGCCATTTCAAGCAGAACACTATCTAACCAAGGATGGCATTAATGTGGAATCCTCTATTGTTTAATGACAAGCATAATATCTCCTTTTTCATTAAGAGTACTTACTAGATCTGCAGTTCGTGGTACACCGCTTATAAATAAGGCTCACGAGGAGAATACCTCTTTGATTTAAACCGGACACCAAATCAAACCATGGAGTTACAACTACAGAAGATCCCCACATGATAATAAAAATAGAAAAAAAATGTAAAGGACAAAGTGAGACAGATGCCAACAACAAACCCAGCGCCCCTTGAATGGGAAGGAAACCCCAAAGTCCCTGTCGGTCGCCTCTCCCTTTGCACCACCACTTCTCCTCTCAGTCACTCACATACCCACACTACCCTAACTCTCTATTGATCATCCTCCCCTCAGTCCCTATCATGCAACCCACCCTCTCCAAACCCTCACCCCCACAAACCTCGTCCAGGATGTCAAGGGTGTGGCTCTCTTCAAGGATACAGATTAACCTCGTCATGGTTGCAGTGCCGTCTGGCTGTGAGGGCAGCAGAAACAAGAAAAAAGGATGTTTCCTGGCCCTTGCCATTAGGTAGACATCGATGAATTTGCCACCAACCAGCAATCAGGATCAGGGTTAAACTGTGATTGCTGCGGATCTGGTACCTAATCTAGGGTACATCTATCACATCAGTAGACAGCTACCACATAACTCTGACATGTCAGTGTTTTCCAGCATCAAGATCGTTTCTCTTTCAAAATAATATATGCAGAAGAACAAATCGGCAGACAACAATGTAAGACTGCATCAACCAGTAGGGCCTGGAAGTGATTGAATACAAGCCCATAACGTGCAAGACCTGATTTTTTTTAAGATTGAGAAGTTATTCATGCTGTCCAAATTTTTAGCACAGCTCCCCACAAAGTACTAGAGAGAGTATATTTGCTATGTGCTTGTAGACTGTAGTGCAGGACTGTATAATCAGTGTGACAGTGTAGTTCAATGATTGTTCCCATGAAGATTTTACAGTACCCTAAAATCAACGATGCTGCTTAAGGAAAAGCATGGATACTTCCAAACAGAATATAGCAAGACGAAACAGGAAGTACCTCACGCGATGGGTCGGGCCCAAATGGTGAACGGAGTTTTCCATAGTGTTGATATGATATTTTCAGCAGTGATATAAGCAGCTTCTGAACATCCCCTCCATGGAAATCACTAACAGAAGACTCGTAACTTCCAATGACATCATCAAGCCATTTATTCAGATCCTTTGTTGTAGCACTTCCTCCGGCAAGGGGACCAGGAATAGGTCGACGACACAAAGCATAGAAGTAGCTAAGTGCACTGCCATTAGTGATGCCTTGTTGATCAATTTTATCAGCAACAATCTCCGATATATTAAGAATTGACAGTGTGCCTTGAGAATTGCCCTTCAATGAAACGGTAAAAGCTTTTAGCTACAACTTAATTGCAAATACGAATATTATAAAGACTATGATCAAGA
Source organism: Bromus sterilis (assembly GCA_950022295.1). Classification (NCBI taxonomy): domain Eukaryota; kingdom Viridiplantae; phylum Streptophyta; class Magnoliopsida; order Poales; family Poaceae; genus Bromus; species Bromus sterilis. Next base: position 377,685,599 of record OX465598.1, read on the forward strand.
TACCTGATTTCCACTGTCAAAGTTTGTAGTCATTGAGCTGGTCTCTTTCATAACTACAAGCTTTCCACCAAATCCAAATGCAACCAGAGCATGTGGTGGGCGTCCAGCTGACGACCTCTCCTCATGGGGGGAGTAACCAAGTTGTTGAGATTGAGCTAGCTGTGGAGGAAAGTTCATGGAGTTCTCATTGCTCACATAGTTATTTGGTGAATGCATGTGTGTTGCAGGATCAGAGTATGTTTGCATCTGGTACATGCTTGCTACAGGAACACTTTTTTGTGGCTCGACAAAGCCATTCGGATAGTCATAACCATGGCCTGATGAAGATTGTTGCGCTACATGGTGAGCTTGATTATCTTTCGGAGGTTCAAATTCCTTGTGGGCAATCTGGTTACTTGTAGAAGGTACAAATCCTGTGCTTCTCTGGTTGTTTGTGAAAGGTTTGAACCCCTGGTGACTTGTTGAAGGTTCAAATCCCTTGGACCCACTGTCATGGCTAGCAGAAGTACTTTGATTGATTTTATACGGTTCAAAACCCTTCTGAGCAGCACTCTGATAGATAGAAGGTTGGAAACCCTTGTTACTAACCTGGGGGGCCTCACCACCAGCACTGTATTGGCTTGTAATAGAAGGCAAAAATGTGTTGATAGCACTTTGATTGTTGTTATACGGTTCAAAACCCTTGTGAGCAGCAGTCTGATAAGTGGTAGGTTGGAATCCCTTGTTACTAACCTGATGGCCCTCAACGCTACTATTGTATAGACTTGTAGAAGGCACAAACGTGTTGGTAGTAGCTTGATTGCTTTTATACGGTTCAAAACCCTGTATAGACTTGTGAGCAGCAGTCTGATAAGTGGTAGGTTGCAAACTCTTGTTACTAACCTGGTGGCCGTCACCACTACCACTGTATTGACTTGTTGAAGGCACGAATGTGTTGATATTAGTCTGATAATTCACAGAGGGTTCCAACGAAGGCACGAATGTGTTAATATTAGTCTGATAATTTGTAGAGGGATTCAAAGGCTCAGTATAAGCCGGATGGCTAATCTGATTTTCAATATAAGGCTGCATGCTGTTAGCTACCGAACCATGCTGCCATTGGTTCTTCTGATTAAAATTACCCGCCTGAGCATTCCCGGTATGAACTACACTGTGGCCTGCCCCAGCAAATGCATCTACTGCTGATGCCAGAGTTGGAGCTTGCACGACACTTTGCTGATATGACTCGAGCGTGAGCCACTCCTGAGTGTTGGTGTCATAGTAATATCCAGGGTACTCAGCATAGAAGAGCATGTTTGGTGGGTACTCCGCTGCCGCTGCACTGCTCTGATCCTGGCCCCAGCTCATGGCAGCGGTGCTGCCCTCCTCCGTGATGGTCTCCAACCCTGCCTGTGAAGAGTTCTGCAGGTACGAAACACCAAGGTGTTGCTGCTGAATATTTTCACTGCCAACGGCCGCTACAGCACCGCCATTATCAGCAATGCCTTGAGTGTCCACTTGATACCACTGCCCTGTCGCTACGTCCCACTTCCAGCCAGGGTAGGGATCCAAAGAGTCCACAGCCCCACCGGTCCAGTCCGACTGTGCATTGGTGTTCTGATCCGCAGACTCCACAACACCAGCGCTCATATTCGACTGTGAATTGGCATTGCCGTCCACTCCATTGAAGATGCTATGATCAGACACCCCGACATCAGCAGTAATCCCCACAGCTGAACCCTGCACTCCAAAAAAGGCGTCTTCGCCAACACCAGCATCGGCCAAGAATTCCCCGGAACCAGTCCCCCAGCCCAGCTGCGAACTCGCACTGCTGCCGCTGCCAACTCCATTGTACAAGCTGTGATCGGCGACACTGCTGGCACCGACGAGTGAACCCTGCGCTCCCACGCCAGCACCGAGAAAAGCGTCGGCTGCCAGGAGGTCGCTGAATGGGTCGGCCTCGGCGCTGCTGCTGCTGATGTCGGCGCCAAAGAGGCTCCACTGCACCTGCTTGACCGTGGTGCGGACGCCCTTTGAGGACCCTGACCCTGACCCAGACCCCGGCGACCCGCCCTCCGGCGCGGCCGCAGCCACCGCCTTGACCTCGGGTAACCCAGCAGGAACATCAGCGTCAGGGGCCGCGGCTTTCACCTCGGGCATCATGGATAGAACCTCGGAATCAGTGGCCGTCGCATTCACCTCAGGCATGGTGGCCAGAACCTCAGCATCAGGGGCCACCGCTGCCAGCGTGGCCAGAAGCTCAGCCTCACGGTGCACGGCCGGGGCTTCAGCCTCGACATGAGTAGGTGGGGGATCCGCGGCGTCGGCCGGGGCTTCGACGGTGGCCTGAGGGGTCGCCGCGGGCTCGGGCGCCGGCGCCCCTCCCGTGCCGTCCTCGTCGAAGTCCTCGTCCAGGGTGAGGGCCGAGAGGTCCGCGGCGGCCTCGTCGGCGGCAGCGGGGGGCACTTGGTCGTCCTTACCGGCGGCGGAGACGGCAGTGGCAGCGGGGGGCGGCCGGGCGTCGTCGTCATCGTCGTCGACGAGCTTGTCGAAGAAGTCGGCGTCGTCGGAGTCGGACGCCATCCGCCGCCGATCCCCCCGATGGATGGGCCGGGAGGGGAGGGGAGGGAGGGAGGGAGCTAGGGTTTGGGGCGGCGGGGATCCCAGATCTCGGCGGCTGATCGAGTAGGAGGCGGAGGCGGAGGCGGAGGCGGACCGGGATCTGATCGGTGGGGGGCGGGGGAACGGGATTTGGATCTCGGCTCAGGCTCAGACCTTCTTCTCTGGTGGAGTTGGATTTTTGGATCGTGGAGGTGGAGACGGAGACGCAGACGCAGACGTGGCGTGCGACGCAGCAGACGTCGCGTCACCGGTCTGCCCCCTCCCCTTCCCCGTCACCATTTCCATTGCAATTTTTGTCATATCATCATTATTATTATTATTATTATTATTATCATTAGTTCATCTTTTCCTCTTTTTTTCCCATGTCATTTTCATCTCTCTTTTCACATGATTTTTGTTTGCTTCTTTTTCGTTTTCTATACCCATGCGTATGCGTCTCTTCAATCAGAAAAAGATGCATCTAACCGGTTAGAGTGATAATTTGTTGATGTGAAAATAGTTTTTTTTATATCACGTGATTCTTGATGTGACAAAGCTATGTGGCATGCTTTCCGAAATTGGTATTGATACGACCCGTACACGTGATGGCTATCGACCAGACGCGGGAAAGATCTATGCGCTGGCGAGTGATGACATGGCAGAGGTCACGGTAGCCATGAGACGACCCAAGGACATTATCCAACCGATGGGCGTGAATTGGATCGCATAGTCATCGTTTCGTGAGATTAAGATTAGGTTGTCAGGAGTAGGTTGAAGGCGTGTCTGAAAAACACATGATTTTTTTCCTGATGAATCAATAATATCGAGAAACATATACATATTGATGTTTTATTTCTTTATGTGCTTGTTAAATATCATGGGGGTTTCGATTTTATATGTTTCTAGTAAAGGTAATCCCATATGGACGCCCTAGTTATTATATACCATTGTCGTCTCACTTTTTATGTTTCTTTCCGCATATATTCACCTAGTTACTCTATGGTGTTATTCCAGAATTTATATTTGCATATATTAACTGAGTAATTCACGTCTAAACCCGGGTTCATCTACGCTCAATAAACTTTAAATTAAAAATAGTGACTAAATTCAAAAAAAAACTTTTTTTGCATCAAAGATGCTCGAGTGCGCAAAGAGCGTGCACATTTTCGTTGTATTTGAGCATTCGAGGAGCTTGTGTCAAAAATAGACAAAATCAGATGCAAATAGTATACTTTTTAAAAGTTTTTTCACACCAATTTTTTTTATTTCTGCATGAACTCCTCGTCGAAATGTCTCAAATTTTTGGATGCACGTCACACATTCAAGCATCTTGGATGAAAATTTCTATAAGATATTTTGGATTATTTTACTATTTTAAATTATTTTACTATTCATTCTTAGGTGTGGATGCACCTGGGCACCGAATCGATGCTCTCTATATTAACCCTTATTAAATAGTGTTTAAAAAGTGGAAACAAGTTTGCATGATTTTACAATAATGTTCATGTCTGCAAAATAAGATTTTGTATTTAATCAAAAAGTATATTAAAAACAATAAAGAGGGTAGAAAAATAATAAAACTTTCAAAGAAAAAATACATAAATAACAAAACAACATAATTATGAAAAAAGGTATAGAGAAAGGTGAAACGCTAATCCATCACAAAAGGAAAAAATGAAGCACTAAATGAGAACTGGTGTTGAGCCGACCTCTTCGTTGGCAAGCACTTGTTATAGGGTTTTGAAACTAGTGAAAAATAGCAATTGCGCCCCTCATGTGCATGTTCAGTGCATAATATTATTGGAGTTGCCTTTATTCCCTTAGGTGCCATAAACTACATTTTTTACAATGAAGTGTCGTTTGTCATCACCCGTTGGAGATGCTCTAAGTAAGGCAAACAATAGTGCTACAAATACTTCTGCATATGATGACCCACAAGTGTAGGGAATCTATTGTAGACTTTTTGATAAGTAAGAGTGTCGAACCCAACGAGGAGAAGAAGGTAATGACAAGTGATCTTGAGCAAGAAATAACTGCAAGTACTGCAAGACAACTTTTTATGGATTTTCGTGATAGTTGACAGGTAAATAAAAGGAAAATAAAGTAAAATACAATGAGGTGCAGCAAGTGGCCCAATCCTTTTGAACACAAAGGATAAGCCTGAAATATTCTACTTATGAAGGCTAAAGCGCTCCCGAGGACACACGGGAGAGACAATCAAGTTACTTTCACCATATTCCGTCTAGTACTATCTATTGTTTGGATAAGTGTTGTGTGGGTAAACCTATGATAGCATACCGCCTAGAGTAAGACAATTACACTCTTATGATTAAACCTTTTGCAAGCATTCACAAATACAAGTGAAAAATTAAGGTAAACCTAACAGTAGCAATAAACTCTAGGATCCTACACTCCCTTGTGCAAAAGTACGCAAACTGGGGTTCAAGTTTCTGTCACTCCGGCAACCCATCATAAGCATTTTTATACACAATTTCTTCCCCTAGGTCCTTAAAAGGCGAAGTGTTATGTAATCAACGTTCACATACCACCACTACAAGAATAACACCACAACTTAAATATCAAAATAACACATATTACTTCAACATCATATGACTACTAACAACAAACCATCTCACATGTCCTTATTAGCTAAAGTGACCACTCACAAGACATAAAAAAATCATGATCAGATGTGATGTGATGAATATATGGTGAACAATCTGACTGTAACAATAATTCTTGAACAAAAAGTCAATAGCATCAACCACAAAGTAGTAATATACCATAGAACACGAGTAAGTGGGCAACTTTAATCGAATGACCCATTCATTAGAATTTGATAGTTGCAAGGTAGGCCAACGTCGACTGGCACCTAGATCGATCCCAAAATGATATCTCACTCTTTTATGAGATGCAAGGATCGCTTACTTGCAAAGTCAATCTAGCTAGACTGTCCCCATTAAATGGTCTTGGGAAGTTTATAAGCTATTCCCTCCGTTTTTTTACTTCGCATATAAGATTTGGTCAAAGTCAAACTTGATAAAGTTTAACCAAATTTATATTAAAAAGTATCAACATCTAAAACGTCAAAGTTATATCATATAAAAACTAATGTCATGATGCTTCTAATGATATTGATTTCATAATGTGGATGTTAATAGATTTTTCTATAAAAGTGATCAAACTTTATCAAGTTTGACTTTGACCAAATCTTATATGCGGAGTAAAAAGAAACGGAGGGAGTACACTTAAGAGTGTTTTTTGTGGTTTTGGGAACCTCTATGTTTTTTGTTTGTTTTTTCATCCTCTTTTTAAATTTCTTATTTTTCTTTCTATTTTGTTTCGACCAATTATATCCTTTGTTTTTATTTTTTTCCATGTTTTTTTTGTAAAAAGGTGAACACTTTTTAAATGGTGTACATTTTGCAAAAAGTAAGTGAACGAATTTGTGCACTTTCCTAGCGCTTATTAATATGTGTGCACATTTTATAGTGTCATTAATATTTTTATATATGATGAACATTTTTACAACATTGCATAAACACATTTTTACATTTCATGAACTTCATGTTCTTTGAAAATGTCATGAACATTTTTTTAAACGCGTAAAAAGATATTAAAGGACACGAACATGTTTTTTTGAATAGTATAGATATTATTTTGATAATTAGTCCAACAATTTTTTAAGACACAACAAACATTTTGTATATACATGTTAATTTTTCCCAAAAATGACACAAAGCTTTTTAAACTAGATGATGCCCCGCACGTTGTTGCGGGAACCTTGCTAAAAAGTGTATACATAATTGCTACAAAAACATCTAAAAGTACTGGAAAGAAACTGCAATGTTTAAAAAATATGAAGCACATAAAAAGAAACGAAATAAATAAGTTGCAGCCAAAAGAATGCCATTTTCTAACAAAATGTGAAGGATGAACTCTAATGCAAAAATAACTTATGATTAACATGCATGAATCGATGAAATGGAAGCACTGCATGCATAGAGTAATGAAAATAAAATGTAATTTACTGCTTGCATACATAGACTGCTTATGTGGCATAGTTGCATGGCTAGAAAAATAGATAATGGGATGTACCTATTTAGGAATAGAAGATGTATGAATATTTATAAAAATGTTATGAACAATTTTAAAATATATGAACATTACAAAAAGAAATTTAACTTTTGAAATACAGATGAAATAAGAAAATGAAGAAAGCAAATGAACAACCTAGCGAATGTAAAAATTATAGATCCGACCCAATACAGTCTTCTTGAGGTGAGGCCAATTAACATCCTTCTAGCAGCAAGGCATATATGCCCTCAAGCACTATCCATGTTTCAGGTGTTGCCTCGACAATAATAGCAAATTATCAAAGTCCTGAACTTTGAGCAAGTTGTTTGAAAAAAAGTACTCTATTTAGTTATAGGTGCCCATCTTCTACCGAAAAGAAAAGGTGTTTTGAAAATGAATGAAGCAACTATGCAGCAGCGCGGCATTGGTGGTTTTCAGTGCGGCTGCTGGTTTATAGTGCATGCACATGTTTTAATGCTAATTACACCGGCTAGTTAATGTGGTAATCAACGCACATTTGATTTGCAGCCAATCCCTTTCACATGCATGCGTGGCAAAAATAAGATTCTTCTTGATTTGATTTTTTAAAAAGTTTTATCTTCCAAACCGTTAACTCAATTGACGATCCATTCGTATTATTAGCTTTCTCGCGACGAGATCTTCGAAACTAGATCTCATATCAATATGTTTTACAAAAAAATGATCAGTACTTGCCATATTAGTGTTACTTACTTACATGATAATTATTCATATAGTTGTCAGATTATATCGATTGATTGTCAAATCACTGCACACTAATATACGTAAATGGAAATCTTGTATTATGATATTTGTATGTATTTTTTTAGAATCATATAAAAAAACTCATATTTGTCATATTATTTATAACCAAAAATGTCATAATGATTGGTTGCGCTTGAACGTTTGATTACCGGTTTAGTTATGTTTTGTTGTCGTATTGTTTACATCTAATTGACATGATGGTTTATTGTTTTTGTCAGTTTTATCATTTTGAGTTGCCATGTCATTTTATCGAGCTGTATCGTATGATTAAGAGTACATAACTATTTCCCGAAAACTATATACAAATATTGTGGCAACAGTTCACGGTAAAAAATGTCAACTACGGTGACATAATCTGGTAACTGACGGTGACAACAAAATTCATCAAAACATATCAATATGGGATCTTATTTCGAAACTCTCGTAAAAAGAACCAATGGCGAAGACAAAACATAAATCAAATTAATGATTTGTGAGATAAATCATTTTTCAATTCGTAAAAGCATTTAATGCGGTGATGTCAACATTATGTAATTGATCTTTGCATGGCAATTTGCCGCACCTTAGCGCATCATGCGGCGGTGCTCTGTATCTTTTTACCAAAATGAATACTTCGAGTGACTTAGTTAACTAAAGCTTATCAACATGCGCACCCTTATGAAATCTTGCAAAATTTCATACACAATCTACCTCAGGCAAACTAATATATTTTTGTAGAATTGGAAGGTACGCTAAACATGTTTTGTGATAAAATTACACATTTGTTCCATCTCAAGTGCATAGCTCCATATAGTTTTGAAGTATTGTTTTTAAAAGGATGTTGGGGTATCTCCGGTAACAAAAGTAAGAATCAGTTTAAATTAATAAGATTGTTATTTTTAAATTCCAAACGGTTACTATGTGGGCTAGCTACATTTCGTGTTCCTAAGCCATTATATAGTCTACGTAAAGATTGTTCTTATTATGAAATTAATTAATCTTAGTTTTATCATTATTTTAATCAATATATAGGAAGACGATGATTTCAAGTGGACCCACTCTTGTTTAGCTAGCTAGGTATGTGCCATTTATCAAAATCACCCCATCAATATTTACAGCCATTGGGCGACAAACAATGAGAGTGACTAATTTACGAGCACTCCTTCAGAGCACCACACAAGGATCACTTTGGATAATGCGCTGAGAGCATGCCACATTTATTGCGTTGAGCGATTTCTTTGGGATTTCATTTTTTATATTTTTTGTACGCCTTTTCGGTGTTTAGATGGGTTTTTTCTTTCGGCTTTCGATTTTTCTTGCATTTTGGTGATTTTTTTTCAAAATAATTTTTTTAAAAAGAAGAGAGGCACGATCATACCTCTCATCGACGCACAGATTGCTTCTGCGAGAGGCATGCACCGTACCTCTAGAAAACGAGGTATGCCCCATACGTCAGAAAAAAGGCACGATCGTGCTTCTCATGGAGGCACAAGTTTGTTTCCGCGAGAGGCACGCCTGTGCCTTTTGAGGTACACCCCGCGCCTTAAAAAAGGCATGACCGTGCCTCTCGTGGAGGCATAGATTTGCTTCCATGAGAGGCACGCCAGTGCCTTTAAAAAGGGAAAAGGGAACCTCCCGATCACGATAAGTAGCGCGCATGCAATGCGTCTTTTATCAACAGTGGAGGATTTTAGTTGCAACGAGTACTGCTCAATTAGTGATTTCGCGAGGACACACCTGCAGGCACAACGACGTGGGTTAACCAAGTACCGGGGGCTGCATGCGTTTGCTGATTTCTTCTTTGTTCACAACTTTTTTAATGGTTTTTATTTCCTATTTTTACTTCTTTCATTCTTTTTTATATTTATAGTTATATTTTTATCTTGGTTTTTCCCTTTCAATTTTCCCTTTTTCTCTTTCAGATTTGTTTTTTAATTTCTATATTTGCACCTCTTCTTTTTCATATATATTTTTGTAATACACGGTGAACTATTTTCTAATATATGGTAAGATTTTTTAGTACACAATGAATTGTTTTAGTGCATGGTGAACATTCTTTCAAATATACATTGAACATGTTTTTTTAATACACGACAAACATTGGACAGTTTTGAATATAAGACAAACTCTTTGATTATATGATGATATTTTTAGTGGACCTGTAATATACGTTAACTTTTCTAATACGATGAAAATTTTTCAAATACATACTGAACTTTTTTAGTAGTATATGGTGATCACGCTGAACTATTTTTAATATACAATAATTATTTTTTAAATAGACTGAACATTATTTAATATATGATGAACCTTTTTTTAGTATGCATTGACCATTTTAAAATATGGGGAAACTTTTTAATGTACATTGAAATTTTTAGAAATTTTTTTTCTGAAAATATTTCTACAATATATCGACTAAAAAGTTGAAGAGATTTTTTTTACTCGCAGCACAGTGGGCAGCACATTTTCCCTAGCTACAGGCACAACGTCGTCAATTTGATGCCGACGGCGTCCTATAGGTGCTTTCTTTATTTACTACTCCCTTTGTAAAGTACTAGTTATCTAAAACATCTTATATTAGTTTACGGAGGGAGTATTTCATATTTGCTTTTTGATTCCCTTAGACTTAGTCATGAAATTGAATGGTCCATGGTACTTTTTTGTCTACAGTCCACCGGTCCACAACAACACGCTTTAAATTAGCGAAATTACAGTTCACATTGTGAATCGGTTCATTGATTGATTTTTATAGCAAACTGATCGGTTTACAATTCATACATGATATTTATATTGTATCCTTGAATAAAGTTCATACTGTTGGAGTAACCGTTGATATAGTAATTATTGACACGCTATAGTACAGATTGAGTCTTTTGGTTCTTGTTTGCATTTAGCGGATCGGTTGTTTCTACACCAATTAGATCACTTTGAGGCATATGTTCATGATATTGAAACATTATCCAAGATTTATTTTTATGTGATTATTTTTCAATGTGAGGATTAAATATCCACTGTCTATTTGTTTCTAATTTTGTACCGATACTAAACTAACACACATTGAGTTGCATGGCGTCTGATCATCTGTCTAGAATGTCATATTTGTATGTAGATTGAACTATACTTCTGCATAGAAAAACTAGTTGATTTTTTGCATAACAGTTATATGATCTACTCTCATGAATAGAAAAAGAATGTTTTTATCCTAGATATTGGGTCTGTATGAGCCTTAGATGGTTTGGAGGATTCTTGGCCAGTTTAAGGTGGTAGGTAGATAGATAGATAGATTCCTTCTAGCGATAATTGCTTTGGATCTTACATGGTAGTATTGTATTATAGACGGGGGAATGGGAAATTTAGAGGTGTTTGTATATCGTAAAGGATAGTTGTGGATAAAAAAGGAAGTTGTGACCATCAATTTATCCATTGCGAGCAAAATATGGAAGAGATAAACATGCTCAAGTTATTTTTCGAGGGAAAAAATGTCAAGTTGTTTAGGTGATGTTAGGATGCATGTCAATATCCAATTTGTATATAGGTCATGAGATATCGTCTGGGCCTACCATGTTATGTTACCTAGATTGAACGGTCAAAGATTCATAATTTTAGAATATCCATCAGATCGAGGGCTAGTATTTTCTTATTAACACGTGAAGTCTAACATGTTTCTCTATTTTTATTTGTATAATTAATACTCGCTCCATCCAGAAATAATATTCTAAACTTTATACTATCTTTAGTATAAAATTGTACTAAGCTTGAGACATTTATTTTAGGATGAAGGGAGTAGATAATAAACGAACAATGTCTATTTGACCAATAATACGTGGGATAATCTCTCTTCATAATTGGTGCGCGCGGGAAAGCGAGGCTTCCCAGGGTCATCCGATTTGGGATCGTTCGATTCGATGCCTATATATGCTGATACTGACCACCCGTTGTTGCCTTTCGTTTTGCTCCTTCGACGGTACCTTTTCTACGCACAGTGGCTGCATGTGGCCCAGTGCTGTCAGTGAAAGAGGCGTGTCGATGATTACGTGCGCGTCGTCGTGGCTGGGTGGGCTGCGGTGGTATTGTTTGAGGTTTCCGTTCTTATTTATAAGGTTACTCTCACATTTCACGTTGGTGCAGACGCAAGGATTGTTGATTGCCCTACAAAGAAGTTTGCCCTCTCATCTCATGTATTCTATGCCATATGCCATCAAAGATAAATTCTACGAACAACTATCTTACAATTATTGGAGATGCCCTAAGTAGCACTAGTGGGTTTTATGATTACGATGCACCTCTTGCATGGTGTGCAAAATTCACCTTGCATGCATCCATTTGCATGTTATGGTTTATAATCCGTCCTACATAGGTGTCCTGGGTAGAGAAGAGAAAAGACAATGTTTGGGAAAACAGATTCAACTTGGATGCATGTATTGCTCGACTAGGGAGGGCTTATAAAGCCTTTTACAATATGAAGTAATAAGAGAAACCAACTCTTAAATTAGTTGGGATATAGCAGGAAAACCTTCTTCGGGACAAACCTTTCCATACCCAATTTCTTATTCTAGGGATGTGACCGATTACACATTATTTACACACTAACAAATTGCATGCAAATAAATAAATATGTAGGAAATATTACTAGTTTACCAACTCCTAGCAGCACGACAGTTGACGTCTCTTATAACTTACCATTACTTTTCCTTTAGGTTCTTGGCCCATCTTGCTCCCATCTGCCGTAGGGAATGATGATATTAGCTCGAGCTCAAAGTTTCTTAACAGATGACTCCATATCACCTTAATTTGTAGGTAAGCCAAGGCCATGCCAGAACAAACATGCCTTCCACCACCAAATGTGGTGAAAGAGTACTTGCCAGCAACTTTGTCCTCCTCTCTTCCAGGACCAAACCGATCCGGATCATACACATGAGGGTCATTGTAAACATGTGCCAGCTTATTGTTGAGTGCAGTAGGGATTACAATGTTATGTCCTCCAGGTATGTCATATTCCTTGCCTTCCTTTGTCTGCACCTTGAAATTCTTATGTGCCTTGCGAGCTAACATCTGCGCTGGAGTATGCATCCTAATTGCCTCCTTGATGCATCTATGCAGGGTATCCATCTCTAACAAGGCATCATAGCCTATTTGGTTCTTGTACTTGCTAATGATATGCTTTTGCTCCTCCAAGGCAGCTATTAAGAACTTGGTGTTGCTCAACATGAAAGCTCCAGTCCATATACTAGTGCTAGAGCTTGGGTGTTTTCCAGCAAAGATGAGGGCCATGATTATTCCGGAAATTTCTGCTTCCGTTGTGGAGCGACCATCTTTATACTTGGAATCCATCAACCTCTGCAGTGCATCATCCTCAACTCGACCGGAGCTCCTGCGTGACCTAATAGTTGAAGAGAATATTTCTTTCAGCCTGATATGTGCCTTGTCACGTCGGCGGTTTGTTGGGGTTGGAATATATGGGAACAAGTAACTGACAAAGTTTAAACCATTCTCTAGTTCATGGAACAATGAGTATACTTCGTCCAGCATCATCTCTCGGACCTCATACCCGAGTAGGCACCGACTCGAGATATACATGAGCACCTGCTCGAGTTCATGTTTAAGATCAACTATGCCATCTTGACCCCACTTTGCAAAGTAGGCCTGCACAGTTGTGTAAGAAAGACATCAAGTCATCTGCAGTGCACATGCATGGTATCACTACTCTTGTCATCTACATTTTCTATTCACAATTAATGACAAATGCTGAGCTCAGTTCTAGGAGATACACCATCTTGCAGTTGTGATACAGAGTTTAAAATTTTCTTGTGGGTTAAGTTGACCACATACACCCTGTTCTATTTCTACCCATATCTGCACCTAGAAGACATGTACACAATTTATATATCATCATTTCTATCATATGCACATATATTTCGTTTTGTGAAAACACTTGTAGTACATCTATAGTCAACTTTAAGTACAGACTTAGTTTAAGTAAGGGAATGTACACAAGCAATCTGCCTTTAAGAGGTGTATTGGAGAATATATGGAACCACAAAAATGAAATACCGAGATCGAAGAAAAGACATAGGAAGTAAAACAAAGTGATGGATGTACCTCTACTTCTTGAAATATGGGACCAACGAAGCTCCTCAACTTGGATTGCTTTAGTATATCAATGATGAAGTTTATTTGCTCGCTGCGAGTGGCGGTATCTACACCATACAAAACTTCTTTTCCAAAGATGGGAACCGTCACCTCAGCGAAATTACCAAAGCTAATCTCCGAGTCCAACCCTTGGAAGAAATGAGCCGAGACCTCCGGTCCAACCAACAAGGTTACCTTTGGCCCCAAACAATTTATCGTAAATACACTGCCGAACCTTGTGTACAGATCATTTATTGTAACCCCAAAACCCTTGTAAAAAAGTGAAGGTAAGAGAGCAAGGACATTCACGACGGGTGGAAGCAGTGGTCTTGTGGACAACGGATGTACATAGCTTTTCCATCTAAAAATCTTGGTGGTTACAACAGTTATAAGAAAGAGAGCTATGGCCAACCATGTGGCTCTAGTTGCCACCATATCCATAATTTCGTGACAAGCTGGTAGTTATGTAGCCAGCCAACTACGTGTGCCCGATGCTGTAAAAACATGAATGGTAGTAAGTCAGTACAGAGCGATTTAGTGAGATGACAAAACTGATGTAGGTTTAGTTTGTAAGGTGATTTCATATTTGATATTCCGTTGATTTCTCAATTCGCACAATACAATAATGGAAAAATAAAAGGCCAAGATTGTTCTTATCCGTACAACACTGTGGGTTTCCTCCCTTTGTTTTCTTTTTTGGACACCAAACATAAAAAAACTACTATATACTAACATAACAGAGAGTCCATATGTAATTGTTGGTCCATTTTCACATTTGGTGTGTGTGTGTGTGTGAGAGAGAGAGAGAGAGAGAGAGAGAGAGAGAATATTAGAAAATTTGATAGAATTAAGGTAAAATTGGCAACATTTAAAATATATATAGACATGTTGTTTTGTTCTCATTATTTATTATACAGTGGTCAGGCAGTGTGTTTCGGAATTTCTGATTCAGAAATTTTGATAGTATGAATCCTATATAGCAGGACTAGTGGGTGCAAATGACAGAGAATAGAGACACTAGTTAGGTTCAAGACCATGGTCTAGCCCTACCCACTCTCGATGCCGTTTAATGTAGCATTCTTTCCTTGTAGCATTGAAAATTAAAAGGTTATGCTACTATTTTTATCTTAGGTCTACCTATTCTCGATGTCGTTTGGCACATATCCCAATGAATATTATCAAATGATGTATGCCATTGAGCGTAAGTGCGACTGCACGATGGTTCTAAGAAACATATTCGTGGAGAATAGGGCCCACTTGTTAGTATTACTTGTTCATAATCACAGGTTAGTAAGAACTTACGATTCCACCTAAGGTTGCAAATGTGTATCCTTTAGGGTATTCATCGACCCTTTTTAGTTAAAAAAATGAACTAAAATTTCCAAAAGTTGCATCATTTGAAAATCCCATTCAAAGCAAATGTGTCAAAAGGTACCCCGTGGGTCACAATTTTTCATCCCTAATTGCATCAGGAGAAGTTACGAACTAGAGCTTTGAAATGGTCGTACTAAGGGCTAAGGAACTTTTCTTAGTGAAAAATTGTGGGAAGAAGCTAATTAAGGGAAACAATAGTTTGTACCCTAGCAGAAACAATCAATACCGTTGAATTTGATTTCACATACGTAGAGATGGGACAATAAGATGTTGATGGTATGAATAACACAGTAGTTCGGGAACTGCTTCTACACACACCAGTTAAGTTGGTGGCTATTTTTGTAGCAATCAGAAACTTGGGCTAAAGGAGGGACTCTCAGTATTCAGTCAGATTAAATGAGAGAATACGATATATATATATATATATATATATATATATATATATATATATAGGTAAAACGTAGCACGTACATGGCAGTACTAGCAATGTCAGTTTTATTTGAGCTATCCAAACGGTTGCAGAAGAGAAGAGAGTTCACTCAATTGAAAGAAGAATGCATGGGTAGTTATGTGCATACCTCAATCAGAAGGTCGATTCTTTTCGGACACCAATGTGCCTCAAACTTATCTGTGAGGCGTCACAATGGAACATTGGTAGCATGAGTACCAAGCGATGAGCGTTATTTATAAACTCGCGGCCCCGTATGGCCAGTAAAATATAATGGGATAATTTGTTTAGACAATCAGACAGATCTCTTCAAAGTCAAATATAGGGTTGCTCTTACATGTCGGTTAGAGACATCATTAAGCGAGGATAGAACATTAGCAAATGGAATTTATAATAGCACGGCTTGCACATGTTCCTTAAAAATGATGAGAACATGGTATGCACTAGCTAGGTATGACATATAGAAGTAAAGTAAATGACTTTGTGGTTGCTAAACACAGAGTGCATCGTGGTTTCTTGGCAGGCATGTGGAGTACTACCAAAAGGTTGTACTAGAAGTCTACAATATGATTTAAGATAACTAGAAACATATTTTAAACGGTGTACTTATTAATAAGTATAATTATTTTAAAGTGTATTGTGATTATTCTGTTAGTTGGATGCCCGAGCCATCCTGCGGCGCTCAAACCGCACCTGATTAACCAAATGCTTTTAAACAACCCAATGATGAAATTTCAAGTAAGAGGTTGGGCCGTAAAAAATGATGGTAACATGTGTCGACCCGTTAAGAAACTGTAGTCAAATATGGGCTACCTTGTACACATGGGTAACGTGATGAGAATATAAACTAAGAGCTCATCCTAAATGATGTGATTCGATAAACCGGGAAGTTGCATCACGTAGATATAGAAGATCGTATAGGGCAAGCTAGACTCCTATTTTTTATATCACAAGAAAATAATTTATATTTCTCAAGAATGAACCAATTAAAATTTCCCAACCTTGATATCACATCGTCAAGTTGGAATTATGTTGTTTAGATAGCTGATTTCTTTCCTCTTTCCCGGGGCTGGTCCTGAGATTTGGAGGTCCTGTGGTGAAATTATAGAAGGCCCCCCTTGGTATAAGCATCCCAATAATGTATGCACATATCTAAAGGTCCGATAAATATTTATAGTGCAACCAGAGAAGTGTTCATATTAAATAATTAATATATATTGTCTTAAAATCCATGTGGATGTGAACATTATCTTATGTAGGATCCTCATTATCCATAATATTGATAAGATATTGTAGCGTCCTAAATGTATCTAATTTTTTAAATTGTATTGTGTTTGGTTATTATGTTAGCTGGATGCCCATGTTGGACTGACACCACTCAGAACGCCAATGAATTAACCAAATGGCGTAGAATTAGCCCAATTATATGAAAGTTCAAGTAAGAGATTTGACCGTAGAAAAATATATAACATGTGTTGAGATGCTTAGGTAGATGTACAAAGTCAAATATGGGCTAGCTTCAACAAATGGGTAACAAGGGAAGCATAAACTAACAACATGCCATAAATGATGCGATTAGGAAAATCTAGAGGTTGCATCATACAGATAAAGAAGATCGTATAGTGCAAGCATCTTATTTTTGAATCTCGTTTAAAAATCTCTCAGTTTATATTTAACAAGAATAGACTAATTCAAACTTCTCAACCTCAAGCTCACATAATCAAGTGGAAATTATGTCCATTAGCTAGCTGATGAATTTGCACTTTCCCGACACACAAAAACACACACGCGCACACACGCGCGCAGAAAAATAGACAAACACACACACAGAGAGAGAGGGGGGGAAGAAACATAACTATCACTAGATGATACCCCGCGCGTTGCTGCGGGAATTTTTCAGAGAAAAAATATAAGATTCTTTTTTTGAAACATGAGAAAAATTATTAAGTGTAATATAATTTGATTATAAATTCTTTTTTAAATCAATACTGTTTAGAGCAAAAATGTAAGAAATTTGATGAAAACCCAAGAAAATGAGTATGATTTTTTGTTTTGTTAATTTATTAGCTTAATATATGGTCTGAAAATATGGGATGAAAATAACGTTGAGTAGAGATAGTGGAGACATCTCCCCTATTGTCTAAGCCTAAAGCAATAATATCAATTATAGATGTGCATAGAAAAATAAAATATAAGATAAATCCTAATTTGTTTTTTTATAAAAAAGTCTGTTATAAATTGTGACACTAAGTGCACAAAAAGTTATTATTTATTTTGGTTGAATTTGCATGTAATTAATGGAAGCATGTGCATGCATAGTTAGTGGATTATTTTGCATGATGGACCTACTTGATGAGGTGGCATGCTTGCATGTTGAGATAGAAAAGATAGTGGGGATGATCTATTATAGTATTATAGATTCCCAAAAGGATATACTACCACTAGTAGAAAACAGGGCTTTGGTTCAGGCCTGGCCAGCCCATTAGTCCCGGTTCAGTCACGAACCGGGACTCATGAGGGCATACGTCCCGGTTCGTGCGCCCAGGGGGGCGGCCGGGCCTCGTGGGGCATTGGTCCCGGTTCGTCTGGACCCATTAGTCCCGGTTCCAGACACGAACCGGGACGAATGGGCCTCGCTCCTGGCCCACATCCATTGGTCCCGGTTCGTAGCTGGAACCGGCACTAAAGGGTGGTATTTAGTCCCGGTTCCAAAAACGAACCGGGACCAATGATTTCGCTATATATACCCCTCGCCCGAGAACAGAGCACTCCACTGCTCTGTTTTTTCCTGGCCGGCGAGGAGAGGGCTTTGTGGTGCTCTAGCTCACCTCTTATGCACATGAGGTTTTCGATGAAATGCCCGAGCCACACTACTTAAGCTTTCTCCTCTCCAAACTCGACTTCCAAGCTCCATTTTTCTTAAGATTTGTCCAGATTTAGCGGTCCGTCACGTCCCATCCCCGTATTCACCACCGTCGATCGCCCGCGCCGATCTCGTCGTCGGCACCACCGTGGTGAGCCTCTTGTTCTTATCTTCTTTATAAAAGAAAAAAAATTCTTACTTGTATGATTAGATAGATAATTGTCTAATTTTCTTACTTGTATTATTGCTTGTTATTATATAGTGCGATGGTTTGTGGGTATCCGCCCCCGTCGGCCCTCGTCCTCTCTATGATTCAGATGTGGTATATATTATCTTTTATAACTATTTGTTTCATTTAGTGTTTATGGTAATTATGCCGACACCAACTTGACATAGATGTATTTATCTAGGAGGTATGTGAACCGGATATTACATAAGACCCTCTTGTCGAGAGGTTAAATTTAGTTGAAGAAGAAAATGAGTATTTAAAAGAAAAATTAAAAAGAGTTGAAGAAGAGAAGAAAAGAGTTGAAGAAGAGAAGATGATATTGGAGTTGCATGTTGTGGATGTCGTAGAAGGTCACAAGATCAAGATGGATGCAATGCGCTTGAAGATTAGAAAGTTTAGAAAATATGCCATTCATAGCAAGGCTTGGTATCATTATGCCGTTGGATCAATTGTTACCTTGGTTGCGATTATGATCGCATTTGTTGTTGCATTGAAATGTTTTACATAGTTTCAATGTATGGTTTAATTAGATGCTCTGGAGAGCTATATGTTGTTCAATGAGAACTATGTATGTACTTTGGTTTTAATGTGATGATGAACTTCTATTAATTTGGTCACTTATATATTCATGATGTTCTGTAATGGTTTTTGACACACTTAATGCACGCAGATGAACCGGCAATGGATGTACGGTGACAGACACACCTCCGAGTACATTGAGGGTGTGCATGATTTTCTCGAAGTGGCTGAGGCAAACAAGCAGAATGGTTTTATGTGTTGTCCATGCTCTATATGTGGGAATACGAAGTCTTACTCTGACCGGAAAACCATTCACGCCCACCTGCTTTATAAGGGATTCATGCCACACTATAATGTTTGGACCAAGCACGGAGAAATAGGGGTTACGATGGAAGCGAAGAAGAAGAGTACGATGACAACTATGTGCCCCATGAATACGGTGATGCTGCAACGGGGGAAGCTGAAGATCAAGAGGAACCGGACGATGTGCCCGATGATGATCTCCGCCGGGTCATTGTTGATGCAAGGAGACAGTGTGAAAGTGAAAAGGAGAAGCTGAAGTTCGATCGGATGTTAGAGGATCACAAAAAAGGGTTGTACCCCAATTGCGAAGATGGCAACACAAAGCTCGATACCGTACTGGAATTGCTGCAGTGGAAGGCAAAGTATGGTATACCTGACAAGGGATTTGAGGATGTACTGAAAATATTTAAGAAGAGGCTTCCAAAGGATAACGAATTGCCCGACAGTACGTACGCAACAAAGAAGGTCGTATGCCCTCTAGGATTGGAGGTGCAGAAGATACATGCATGCCCTAATGACTGCATCCTCTACCGCGGTGCGTACGAGGATTTGAACGCATGCCCGGTATGCGGTGCATTGCGGTATAAGATCAGACGAGATGACCCTGGTGATGTTGACGGCGAGCCCCCCAGGAAGAGGGTTCCTGCCAAAGTGATGTGGTATGATCCTATAATACCACGGTTGAAACGTCTGTTCATGAACAAGCATGCCAAGTTGATGCGATGGCACAATGAAGACCGTAAGAAAGACGGGAATTTGAGACACCCCGCTGATGGGTCGCAGTGGAGAAAAATCGAGAGAAAGTACCGGGCTGAGTTTGGAGATGACCCAAGGAACGTATGGTTTGGTTTAAGCGCGGATGGCATTAATCCTTTCAGGGAGCAGAGGAGCAATCACAACACCTGGCCGTGACTCTATGTATGTATAACCTTCCTCCTTGGGTGTGCATGAAGCGGAAGTTCATTATGATGCCAGTTCTCATCCAAGGCCCTAAGCAACCCGGCAACGACATTGATGTGTACCTAAGGCCATTAGTTGAAGAACTTTTACAGTTGTGGAATGGAAACGGTGTACGTGTGTGGGATGAGCACAAACAGGAGGAATTTGACCTGCATGCGTTACTGTTTGTAACCATCAATGATTGGCCTTCTCTCAGTAACCTTTCAGGACAGACAAACAAGGGATACCACGCATGCACGCACTGTTTAGCTGACACCGAAAGTATATACCTGGACAAATGCAGGAAGAATGTGTACCTGGGGCATCGTCGAATTCTTCTGACCAACCATCAATGTTGTAAGAAAGGCAAGCATTTCAAAGGCGAGGCAGATCACCGGAAGAAGCCCGCCATGCGTACCGGTGATCACGTACTTGCTATGGTCAATGATTTACACGTAATATTTGGAAAGGGTCCCGGCGGACTATCTGTTCCGAATGATGACGAGGGACGCGCACCCATGTGGAAGAAGAAATCTATATTTTGGGACCTACCCTACTGGAAACACCTAGATGTCCGCTCTTCAATCGACGTGATGCACGTGACGAAGAACCTTTGCGTGAACCTGCTAGGCTTCTTGGGCGTGTATGGGAAGACAAAAGATACACCGGAGGCACGGGAGGATCTGCAACGTTTGTACGAAAAAGACGGCATGCCTCCAAAGTAGTATGAAGGTCCTGCCAGCTACGCTCTTACCAAAGAAGAGAAGGAAATCTTCTTTGAATGCCTACACAGTATGAAGGTCCCGTCTGGCTTCTCGTCGAATATAAAGGGAATAATAAATATGGCCGAGAAAAAGTTTCAGAACCTAAAGTCTCATGACTGCCACGTGATTATGACACAACTGCTTCCGGTTGCATTGAGGGGGCTTCTACCGGAAAACGTTCGATTAGCCATTGTTAAGCTATGTGCATTCCTCAATGCAATCTCTTAGAAGGTGATCGATCCAGAAATCCTACCAAGGCTAAGGAGTGATGTGGCGCAATGTCTTGTCAGTTTCGAGCTGGTGTTCCCACCATCCTTCTTCAATATCATGACGCACGTCCTAGTTCATCTAGTCGACGAGATTTTCATTCTGGGCCCCGTATTTCTACACAATATGTTCCCCTTTGAGAGGTTCATGGGAGTTCTAAAGAAATATGTCCGTAACCGCGCTAGGCCAGAAGGAAGCATCTCCATGGGCCATCAAACAGAGGATGCCATTGGGTTTTGTGTCGACTTCATTCCTGGCCTTAAGACGATTGGTCTACCTGAATCGCGGTATGAGGGGAGACTGAATGGAAAAGGCACGATTGGAAGGGACTCAATAATATGCAGGGACAGACATTCTTGGTCTCAAGCACACTACACAGTTCTACAGAACTCTATCTTGGTGGCCCCGTATGTCGATGAACACAAGAACAGTCTGCGCTCCAAACACCCGGAGGAGTGTGACGACTGGATTACACATGAACACATCAGGACTTTTGGCGATTGGTTGGAAACACGTGTCAGAGGTGACAACACTGTTTCTGATGAGCTGTTCTCGTTGTCCAGGGGACCATCTTCAACTGTATTGACTTACAAAGGATACGAGATAAATGGGAATACATTTTACACGATCGCCCAAGATCAAAAGAGCACCAACCAAAACAGCGGTGTCCGCTTTGATGCAGCAACCAAGAGGGGAAAGGACACATATTATGGTTACATAGTGGACATATGGGAACTTGACTACGGACATGATTTTAAGGTCCCTTTGTTTAAGTGCAAATGGGTCAATCTGTCAGGAGGCGGGGTAGAGGTGGACCCACAGTACGGAATGACAACAGTGGATCTGAACAATCTTGGGTACATAGACAAACCATTCGTCCTAGCCAATGATGTGGCGCAGGTTTTCTATGTGAAGGACATGTCTACCAAACCGAGAAAAAGAAAAGATAAGGAAGCGAATACATCATACGATGAGCCAAAGCGCCACATAGTTCTTTCAGGAAAAAGAGACATCGTGGGATTGGAGGGCAAGACAGACATGTCTGAAGATTATGAAAAGTTTCATGAAATTCCTCCCTTCAAAGTCAAGGCTCATCCAACCACCCTGTTAAGCGATGAAGAATATCCATGGTTACGGCGCAATAAGCAAAGGACACAAGCGAAGAAAAAGTGAAGACAGATGAAGTCAGAAAGGGTTGAAAATTGATGATGTGGCTTTGAATGGTTCATTTTGAACACACAAAAAGTCTGGAGTTCAAATAAGTTCAAAAAAATGAAATCCCTTTGTAACAGATGAGTTTTCGTCCGAAACCCTGATACTTCGAAAGAGATTGTCCATTTTGTACACGATGTGCATCCAGTTTTTGCCGTAACCCTATCAACTTTTTAGCACATGCTATGTGGGTCAAATGATGATACCATGCGAAGTTTCAACATTTTCGGATTTCATTTGTAGTGCTATAAACTGGAAAATTAAATAAATCAAAAAAGAAAACAAAAAAACTGAAAAAAATTGCCACCCATTGGGCCACCACGGCGTGAATACGACTAGAAACCCAACCATGGGCCAGGATTCAGGTCCGCAATAGGCCCAATAGGCCCACATGCAAGTTGTACCAGATTAGGCCCGGAAGCCTGCAGTTGAGAGGAGCTCGAGACGGTACGCGCAGCAGCGCTTATAAACCGCTCGAGCGCTCCCTCGACTAGCGAGGTGGGACTAAACATCCCACCGCTCCGCGGCGCAAGGCGTTTGGTTCCGGTTGGTGGCACCAACCGGAACTAAAGGGGAGCATTGGTACCGGTTCGTGCCACCAACCGGGACCAATGCCCCCCTTTAGTCCCGGTTGGTGGCACCAACCGGAACCAAAGGGCTCTGCTTGCCGCCTTTTCGGCTGCTGAAAAAAACCTTTGGTCCCGGTTGGTGTCATCAACCGGGACTAAAGGGGGGCATTGGTCCCGGTTGTTGGCACGAACCGGTACCAATACTCTGGGTATATAAATGACACTTATAAATTTTCAGTTCTAATCTCGCCATTTCCCCCGACGACGCCGGAGACGAAACCGACTCCGTCAGGCTGCCCAACCGCCGCCCGCCGCCCCCGTCGCACCTGCCGTCGCTGTGAGCCCCTCCCCCCTTTTCCCTCTCTGTTTTGTACGTAGAGCTAGCCGTGCTCGCCATGGCCACGGCCATGGACGGGAGCTAGCCGTGCTCACCGGCCCGTGCGCGCCTCCGCTGGTCGTCGCCTGCCCACCGCGCCCGCGCCCGCCCCCGCCCCCATGCTGCTTGCCGCTGGTCGCCGCCGGCCACGACCATGGCCACGGCCGTGCCTTGCTATGTGGCCTGCGGGGAGAAGAAAATAGGAAGAAGGAAGAAGGAAGAAGAAAAAAAGGAGAGGGAAAAAGGAAAATAAGAAGAAAAAAAACAGAGAAAAGAAAATTTTGCTCTATGTACTGTTAAATGTAATTTTGTTGTTAGATGATGCTAGAATCGATGATGCCAAAGTTAAATTTTGTTGCTAGATGATGCCACTGTTAAATGCAAATTTGCAAAATACTTATGTATTTTACACATGTTGAAAAATTAAAAAAAAGATTTATGTATTCATTGTTGCAATAATGGTGTATGCAAATTTGCAATTGAACAGTACAAAAATTTGAGCGGTTTGACATGTGCATGATAATGGCGTCGCGTTTTAGTTTTGAGAGGACACATATGTTCCTAGGATGGAAAAACACAAAACATCAAAGTTGTAGTCCTTGGGGAGATAAAGAACTTTCATGTTGAACTTTTTTTGATTCGGGGTCTTTTTAAAAGCTGAATTCGTCACACTTTCCATCAGACATTGGTTGCATGAGTCGTCGACGGTCGAGGGTCGTCGAGGGTCGATGGTTGTCGACGGTCGTCGAGGGGTGGATCGCCGATGTGTTGAGAGGTTGCCTTGTGTCAAAGTATTGAAGAAATCCATGGCTTCATCATTAGCCGGAAGTAACCGGGGCATGATGGTAGGAAGTTCTCTCCAAAGTTGTTTTGGAACGGAGTCCCGGATATGATAATTCCCTTTTTGGTACGAATATCAGAAAAGGCCTTCCAAATAGCGATATTCGGAAGGCTCTTGTTGAACTTTGTATCAAAAAGCAAATTATCCTATCTGAGACTCCGTTGCAAAATAACTTTGGAGAGCTTAACCATCATGCGCCTGTTACTTTCGCCTAATGATGAAGACATGGTTTTATTTGTTTGAATCCTTTGACACTAGACAAACGTGACGTGAGGGGGTCGAGGGGTCGAGGGTCATCTTATATAGGTTTATTGTCGAGGCTATATCATGTTTGTATATTAAGTGTCATGTTGTAATTAATATTTTGCAGAAACTATGGACGATCGTCAAAGAAACTTAGAACAAGAAGAGATGTTGGGGGAAATCATCCGCGAAGGACCATTGTTGGTGGGCGACATCGTCCGGGAAGGAGGTGATGTCTTCCAGTTTCTGAACGACACCGATGGTCTGGAAGAAGAGGGTGAAGCAGGCTCCGATGATCGTACAATGGAGGTGGAAGGAGATGCTTATGATGGCTCTTGTGAGCGAACGGAGGAAGGAGTTGTTGGAAAGTCCGGCGAGGTATATATAATAATTAAGCCTGTGCTGACTAGCTAATTGATGCATTAATTGTTTTGGACTGTGTACACATATTAACTCTCTTCTTTCTTCTTTTCTAGCCCTTCGTATCCGGATCGAGCCAAACTTCGGTAACGAGACGAGGCCCGAAGAAAAAGTTGCGCCCGGATGAAAGGTTCACGATCACCAGCATCAATAGAGATGGCCAACCGATTGAACCCAGCTGGACCAAGGATGCATTTTCTGCTCAGTGCGGGGTTCTTGTTAGGGACATGATCCCGATCACCATCCACCAATGGAATAAGCCGAAGGCCGGAGACCCTGAAGTGTCTTTTGTCACCGATAGACAGAAAGATGATCTTTGGACCGCGCTGAAGGCAAATTTCACCCTACTGGAAGAGGAGCATCCGGAAAAGCCAGTTATAGAGCAAAAGTTCAAGACTCATGCTCTTAAGAAGATGGCAGAGCTATTTAGGAGGTGGAAGAATGAGTTAAAAACAACGTTTGTCGACAAAAAGAAGACTCCAGCATTCACCGGCCGATTTGAGAAGATAAGAGAATAGTGGCCCGCATTTGTGGCCCATAAGACATCGGAGAAGAGTAAGAAGATGTCAGCGATAAACAAACTAAATGCTGCAAAGAAGAAGCATCACCATCGCACGGGGTCAGGTGGCTACCACAAATCCCGACTGTTGTGGGACAAGGCTGAAAAGGACCTTCTTGACAAAGGGATCGTACCCGCGACATTGAACTGGCCTGAGCGTGGAAGGAATTGGTTCTTCGGGGTTGGGGGAACCTTGGACCCTGAAACAGGGAAGTGCTATTGGACGAACGAACAACTGACAGTACCGATCAACAAGCTTCAGAAGTTAATCGCCGAAACGGAGGCAGAGACGTTCGTTCCCGACAGAGAGAACGACGAGCTCACAATGGCCCTCGGGAATCCTAAGCACCCAGGACGAACACGAGGCACGACAGGCTCCCTTCCGTGGAAGCATGGGTTTCCCGACGCAGGCGGTTACAAAAGCAGGGAGAGGAAGAGGAAACAGGAGCAAAGCGAAATACAGAACCTGCATGCAGGAGTACAAGCGCTAGAGGAGAGGCATCGAGCTGACGAAGCTACCCTAGAAGCTACCTCGCCATCTCAGCGGAGAAGCAGCGTGGCTTCCACCGAGGTCATTGCGCAAACTGATTTGACGGCTTCCAGGTACCCCGTGGATGAAATCACGGAGTCTCAAGATTGCCACCTTAAGAAGCAATTGATGCAATTCAAACCCATGGTGGCTATCGGCCATGTTGCACCTCCTCGACCCAACGGAACTTTCCACTGTCATCCGATTCCACAAGGCTATGCTGTTGTGATGGTCGATGAAATAATGGAGGGATATGAGGAGATCGAGCTTGACTACCCTACCGACGAAGGGGAAAATCTCCTGGAGAATGCTCTGAGGACTTCATGTCTATGGCCGAAGGAATTCATCAAGCTTCCGAACTGGACGGCGCCTCCGCCTCCTCCTCCTCCTCCGGCGAGTAAGGGCCCGCCTCCTCCTCCGCCGGCGAGAGATCAGGGCACGCCTCCTTCTCCGCCTCCTCCTCCGGCGACTGATCAGTGCACGCCTCCTCCTCCGCCTCCTTCTTCGCCTGCGTCGGCGCGTTCGAGCAGCCCGTATCCTCCTCCGCCTCGTCAGCAAGAGCAGAAGAGAGCCGCCATCGCCGCTCCGGCTGCTCTGGCGCCTCTTAAGCAACAAAGGAAAATAGCAGCCATCGCTCCGGCGTCTTGCAGTACAACCAGTGGTGGGTGGCGATACCAATACGGTCCATCATCTCTCAAGCCTCTTGAGCCGTTACCATACGAGAGGAGCGATGAGGAAAGCGCGAAGATCTCTAAAGGCGAAGTGGATGCCTTTTTTAAAAAGAAAAATCCACCTCCGGAGGAGAAGATAGATGAGGTGAAATTGAAGCGCACTTTGGATGCCCTGAAGCGACCAGCACCGGCTCCGCTGGATGACAACCATGTCCGCGCTCTTAAAAAGAAAGTGCAAGAAGCGCGCCGGTCCGGAAGCACTGCAACTGACCAAAGGAGAGAACAACAAATTGCAAGAGGGAAAAAAAATTCCCCAGCTCGGCGAACAGGCGAAACAATCGTGCCCCCCGATGCAGGTGTCTAGTGATATCGTCGTCGCAAATCTTCCGGACGGGATGGTGCCCGGTACCAATCCTGGTGATTACCTGCCAGACGATATACATTTTGATCCACTGCAGATGGACGAACTCAAATTCCGGCACGGTTATCCTCTCGTTAGACCTGATCAACAGCTACCAACGATGATGCGAAGATTCCATGAGTGGTACATGGACACCTGCAAGAACTCTGGGTTGGATAATGTGTTGCTTAAGGTTAAAGACAAGCACGACCTCGTTGGAATTGACGTGTTGTATGTTCCATTTGAGGAGTTATTCCAGCTTTTCAATCAAAAGGCCATCGATAAAGTAATCGTCACTTGCTACTGTCTGTAAGTACTACTTCTTTTATTAAGTCTCTATATATAGCTCAACTCTTTCATTGCATGTACATATAATTCACTATATCATGCAGATTGAAGATCGTCGAATGCAAGCAAAGAGAAATCTATAATATTGGGTTCATTAACCTAAATCTCTTTGATGAATGGGAGATGAAAAAGAATCCCAAACAAGCCGAGGCCAACTTGCTACAATAGTTGCTTCAACACCAAAACAAACAAAAAATAATCTTTCCTTACAACTTCGAGTGAGTGTTATACTATGCATATTCGGTTTTCCTTTATTTACTCGAGGTTATAGTAATGTAATTGATGAGTTATGCATGCGTGCGCAGCTTCCACTTTATTCTCCTAGAGATTATGCTTGAGGAGGGACTAGTAACCGTCTTAGACTCAAGACGAAAAGATCCCAAGACGTATGCGATCATCACTGAAATGCTTAAGAAGTAAGTGCAATAGATCATTATCGCAGCATTTCGGCAACTTTGTTCATTTCCTGATATTAGGTAATAATTATTTTCTATGTCTGGCAGGGTTTGGATACCGTTCACCACAAAATCTCCGGGACTGCTGAAGGAGCTGAAATTTACACGACCGAAAGTAAGTACTACTAGCTAGTTCCGCGCATCTCCCATTAATTTGATTCTAGCTAGTTTCATCAATACCATTTATATAATGCTTGATTATCAGTTTGATTGACCTCTATTTCTCGTAAAGTGGTTGTGCCAGCAAGAAGGGACTAATCTTTGTGGATACTACGTATGCGAGTACATGTACAACGCTACGATCTCTAAGCAGGGCGGCTACTCTAAAAAAGATTTTGATGTGCGTAAGCAATAATATTCACAATTTTATTTTATTACCATCATTTGTGTTGAGTTTCATTCATATATATGTATTGACCCCCTTCTTCGAATTAGCTTTGGGAGCTGCAGGAAGAACTCCTACCACAAGATCGCATAATAGCAATTCAAGAGGAATTGGCGGGATTCTTTCTTGAACGCGTCATCAGGAAAGAGGGAGAATACCATATGGAACTTGATTTCAGATGTTAGGGTATTGTAAGAGATCTTATATTGTATATATGTAGCCAGTAGCGTTGGATAGATATACGAAAACTTGTTGTTCGAACAATCTCACTTCCCTCTGTATATGTTCATGACGATCTTCTGTACTTAATGGTTTAATTCCTTCATTTTCTTACTAGCTAGCATGTCGAGTCCTCTCTATACGTATAGTACGTAGCGTCGACCAAGCACGAAGATAAGAGAGGACACCTCTCTCTATTAGCTACAATATATGAAACCCCTAAATTAACCCTACAAAACCCCCATCCCCCCCTCTAAAAAAAACAAAACCCCAGACACGGAACTGGTGACGCGTGGAGGCATTTTGGTCCCGGTTGGTGCTACCAACCGGGACAAAAGGCCCTCCTGCCCGAGCAAGCCGCAGAGGCCACGTGGAGCCCCATCTGTCCCGGTTCGTTGGCAAACCGGGACTAAAGGTTTTGGGCATTAGTAACGACCCTTTAGTCCCGGTTCCGGAACCGGGACAAATGGCCCTCTAGAACCGGGACAAATGGACCTTTTTCTACTAGTGTACAAGTCTACACGATACTTCAAGACATCACACAACTTCATTAAAGTGGAGTAACGATGAATGGATCTAATTTGTTAAAACCATATTGTGTTTGGCTATTATGTTAGCTGGATGCCCATGCTGGACTGACACCACTCAGAACACCAATGAATTAACCAAATGGCCTAGAATTAGCCCAATCTATATCTCTTATAAAGCAAAACCTCACTAAGATGCATTTATAGTGTATATCTCAAGATGCAAGCTATCCACATCACTCACTATTATATCCAATCATTTGTCCATGTCATCTACTACAAACCCCATTAAGATGCATGCATGTCATCTATCTCAACATGCAAGCTATCCACACCATCCACTATTGTAACCAATTATTTATCCATGCCATCCACTTTTATGTACATGCATCTTATTATCTTTCAATTTATATCTTACAATTCTTATAGAGATTTCCGCAGCAATGCGCGGGGTATTCTTCTAGTTATATGAAAGTTCAAGTAAGAGATTTGACCGTAGAAAAATATATAACATGTGTTGAGATGCTTAGGTAGATGTACAAAGTCAAATATGGGCTAGCTTCAACACATGGGTAACAAGGGAAGCATAAACTAACAACATGCCATAAATGATGCGTTTAGGAAAATCCAGAGGTTGCATCATACAGATAAAGAAGATCGTATAGTGCAAGCATCTTATTTTTGAATCTTGTTTAAAAATCACACAGTTTATATTTAACAAGAATAGACTACTTCAAACTTCTCAACCTCAAGCTCACATAATCAAGTGGAAATTATGTCCATTAGCTAGCTGATGAATTTGCACTTTCCCGACACACAGAAACACACACACGCACACACGCGCGCGCACAGGCACACACACCGAGAAAAAAATAGACAAACACAGAGAGAGAAAGAGAGAGAGGCACTACGCCAAAATCGCTAGTTGCCTACGGCCGAAGCTATGCCGACGGCCACCGTCAGCATAGATGGAGGTATGCCGACGGCTTTTATTTTGCCGACATATCTCCATCTATGCCGACAGTGGCCGTCGGCATAGCTTCGGCCGTCGGCAACCAGGGCCACAGCCGTCGGCATAGCTCTAGCCGTCGGCATATGTGCCACGTGGCACATGAGATACCGGCCGGCTAACGGCGTTGGAGCTATGCCGACGGCTTTACCGTCGGCAACAATTTTTTATTATTTTAATTAAATGTTTTTTTCAATATTCAATTTTATTTATCTAAATTTTGACATATGCAAATTATATATCAATTTGGGGTATAATTTTCCATAGATTATGAATATACACTTTGTTTTTGTATTTGGATATGTTAAAAATGCAAAATAATGTACTTTTTCAAATAGGTCCTTATAGTTTATGAAAATCACAAGTAATTCATACATGCATGGATTTTGACAAATTTTATATGTTTATGGATCAGAATCTTGCAAGGGTTCTGTTGGCATACTATATTTTCAAATGTAAATAGATTAAAATAATAGAATAAGAAGTTAGTGTTTACGTCGAAACGAGCACAACGCGAGGCAATCTTAGGCATGACCGGTGATAGCTAGGGGTGGAATTTTGCAAACCTCTTGGTAGATCTCTTAATAAATGAGTACTTGTGCACCTAGAAATGATTTTTTGAAAAAATAAATAGCAAACTATCAAGCGCTTGTAGTTCAAATTTCACCCCGTTCCAACTGAATCAGTGGCAATTTGTCTTTTTCAGCAGAGGTGTACAAGAAACATTTTACATGGAAAGTTTGGTCAATTGTTAATAAAATATGGTCAAGTATATTACAAAAATGTATTGGTTCCAATTTACATCAAATATTTGGTAGATCCTTCACAAAAAGACCCTACTTTCGGCACTTGGAAAATGAAAAATGAATTTTTCGTGCAACGAAAATGAAAACTTCCTTTGGCAAACTTGTTGGCCATTCAAATATACACACATATGCAAAATATGAGATCATTTTGGTAAAACTATCCTTTCAAATTAGCACTAACATCGGGCATTTGGCTTGAAAGCCATGAACCTTCATACTCGATAGCCCATTTTGAGAATACTTTTTTAATAGATTTGCATTATTCCAAGTTTGTTGGCTTGTATGGTTACTAGGACATAAATTAGGATGCAACGCGAATGTTTTACATTTTTTTGATTTTTTTTTGAATTGTTTAAGCACCGATTTCAAAATGCGGTCAAAACGGGAGAGGGGGGCATGTCCGGTGATAGCTAGGGGTGGAATCTTGCAAACCTCTTAGTAGATCTCTGATTAAATGAGTACTTGTGCACCTAGAAATGATTTTTTGAAAAAATAAATAGCAAACTATCAAGCACTTGTAGTTCAAATTTCACCCCGTTCCAACTAAATCGGCGGCAATTTCTCTTTTTCAGCACAGGTGTACAAGAAACAGTTGACATGGAAATTTTGGTCAATTGTTAATAAAATATGGTCTAGTATATTACAAAAATGTATTGGTTCAAGTTTACATCAAATATTTGGTAGATCCTTCACAAAAAGACCCTACTTTCGGCACTCAAAAAATGAAAAATGAATTTTTCGTGCAACGAAAATGAAAACTTCCTTTGGCAAGCTTGTTGGCCATTCAAATATACACACATATGCAAAATATGAGATCATTTTGGTAAAACTATCGTTTCAAATTAGCACTAACATCGGGCATTTGGCTTGAAAGCCATGAACCTTCATACTCATTAGCAATTTTGAGAAGACTTTTTTAATAGATTTGCATTATTCCAAGTTTGTTGGCTTGTATGGTTACTAGGACATAAATTAGGATGCAACGCGAAGGTTTTACATTTTTTGATTTTTTTTGAATTGTTTAAGCACCGATTTCAAAATGCGGTCAAAACGGGAGAGGGGGGCATGTCCGGTGATAGCTAGGGGTGGAATATTGCAAACCTCTTAGTAGATCTCTGATTAAATGAGTACTTGTGCACCTAGAAATGATTTTTTGAAAAAATAAATAGCAAACTATCAAGCACTTGTAGTTCAAATTTCACCCCGTTCCAACTAAATCGGCGGCAATTTGTCTTTTTCAGCACAGGTGTACAAGAAACAGTTTACATGGAAATTTTGGTCAATTGTTAATAAATTATGGTCTAGTATATTACAAAAATGTATTGGTTCAAGTTTACATCAAATATTTGGTAGATCCTTCACAAAAAGACCCTACTTTCGGCACTCAGAAAATGAAAAATGAATTTTTCGTGCAACGAAAATGAAAACTTTCTTTGGCAAGGTTGTTGGCCATTCAAATATACACACATATGCAAAATATGAGACCGTTTTGGTAAAACTATCCTTTCAAATTAGCATTAACATCGGGCATTTGGCTTGAAAGCCATGAACCTTCATACTCGATAGCCCATTTTGAGAAGACTTTTTTAATAGATTTGCATTATTCCAAATTTGTTGGCTTGTATGGTTACTAGGACATAAATTAGGATGCAACGCGAAGGTTTTACATTTTTTTGATTTTTTTTGAATTGTTTAAGCACCGATTTCAAAATGCGGTCAAAACGGGAGAGGGGGGCATGTCCGGTGATAGCTAGGGGTGGAATCTTGCAAACCTCTTAGTAGATCTCTGATTAAATGAGTACTTGTGCACCTAGAAATGATTTTTTTGAAAAAATAAATAGCAAACTATCAAGCACTTGTAGTTCAAATTTCACCCCGTTCCAACTGAATCGGCGGCAATTTGTCTTTTTCAGCACAGGTGTACAAGAAACAGTTTACATGGAAATTTTGGTCAATTGTTAATAAAATATGGTCTAGTATATTACAAAAATGTATTGGTTCAAGCTTACATCAAATATTTGGTAGATCCTTCACAAAAAGACCCTACTTTCGGCACTCAGAAAATGAAAAATGAATTTTTCGTGCAACGAAAATGAAAACTTCCTTTGGCAAGCTTGTTGGCCATTCAAATATACACACATATGCAAAATATGAGATCGTTGACAAAAATGAAGTGGTTCAATTTCACACCAAATATTTGGTTGGTTCTTCAAGAAAATACCCTACTTTTGGCACTCGAAAAATAAAAAATGGATTTTCCCTGTAAAAAAAAGAAAAATTTCTTCGGAAAACTTTGAAAAAGGTGGAAATATTGAATTCTAATACACATATAAGAATAAAGATATAGACATATATATATAAAACAGAAGAAAAAAGGCATAAAAAGAAACACAAAAATCCCTAGAATCTAATTGGTTGAAAGAGAGGGGCATGGATCAGTGACGTGGCAGCCATCCATCCATCCATATCTCTTCTTTATCCTTATCTTCTTATCTCTCTCCCCACGTCTCTCTCAACCGCACACTCCTCTCTCTCTCCATCTCTCTCCTGTACGCGCGCCTCTCTCTCTCTCCCGTACGCACCGGAGCTGCCACCACCGCTGGCGACCCCGCTGCCTCCCCTGCACCCCGGCGGCCACCCCGGCGTGTCCCCTCCACACGGCGGCGAAACGCCGACCTCGCGGCGTCCCCTCCACACGACGGCGACACGACGACCCCGCGGCGTCCCCTCCACCTCGGCGGCGGCCCCGCGGCGTCCACTCCACCTTGGCGACCCTGCGGCGTACCCTCCACCCCAGCGGCCATCCCGCCGCGTCCCCTCCACACGGCGGTGACCCGACGGCCCCGCGACCCGCGGATGCTCCTCCACGCCGACGACCCGGCGACCCCACGGCGGCCCCTCCACCCCGGCGACCCCGCCGTGTCACCTCCACCCCGGCGGCCACCCCGGCCTTGGCTGCGTCCGTCTGGCTGCGTCGATCCTGCGCCGGGTCGCGCCCTGGTCACGCCCTGGCCTCGTCTCCGTCCACGGCGGGCCACCTCGGCCGGGGGGCGACCAAGCTGGGCCACCAAAGCCGGGCGCGCGGGGCGACCACCGGTTGCAGGCGCAGACGCTGCGCCGGGCCAGCAGCTACGTCGGTGCCGGGCACAGCGGCGACGTCCACGACAGCCATGGCCCCGGCCTCTCTAGCCACGTCCACGGCGGCCACGTACCCGGCGTTCACTGCCTCGACGTCCACGACGGTGGACACGCTGGATTTATTTTTATTTTTTCTAAACATCTATGCCGAGGGCAAAGCCGTCGGCATAGCTTTGCCCAGGACTGCTTAGGTGATGACACGTGTCCAAACGGAGTCGGATGGACGGCCGTCTAATTTTTTTGCCGAGGGGATAACGATGCCGACGGTCAGATAAAAGCTGTCGGCTTAGCTAAGTTGCCGACGGCAGTATCTATGCCGACGGTGGTTTGAGCTTTGCCGATGAAAGAGACCCCGACGGCTATATGCCGACGGCCACCGTCGGCATAGCCTATGCCGAGGGTTTTTTGGGCTATGCCGACGGCTTTTGCCGTCGGCAACTAACCGTTTTGGCGTAGTGAGGGGGGTGGGGGGAAGAAAGAGAACTATCATTCCCAAAAGGATATACTACAAGTCTACACGATAATTCAAGACATCATACAACTTCATTAAAGTGGAGTAACGATGAATGGATCTAATTTGTTAAAACCGTATTGTGTTTGGCTATTATGTTAGGTGGATGCCCATGTTAGACTGACACCACTCAGAACGCCAATGAATTAACCAAATGGCCTAGAATTAGCCCAATTATATGAAAGTTCAAGTAAGAGATTTGACTGTAGAAAAATATAGAACATGTGTTGAGATGCTTAGGTAGATGTACAAAGTCAAATATGGGCTAGCTTTTACAAATGGGTAACACGAGGGAAGCATAAACTAACAACACGTCATAAATGATGCGATTAGAAAAATCCAGAGGTTGCATCATACAAATAAAGAAGATCGTATAGTGCAACCATCTTATTTTTGAATCTCGATTGAAAATTGCATAGTTCATATGTAACAAGAATAGACTAATTCAAACTTCTCAATCTCGAGCTCACATCATCAACTGGAAATTATGTCCATTAGCTAGATGATGAATTTGCTTTTTCCCGGGGCATGTACTTAGATTTCGAGGGCATATGGTGAAACTATATACGGGGCCTTTGATATAAACATCAAGATAATATTGTATTCATATATCTAACTTCCGATAAACATTTGAAGTACACCCTAAGAAGCGTTCATATTAAATCCATGTAGATATCAACGTTGCCTTTTGTATGACCCTCATTTTCAGTATTGAAATTAGTTTGAAGTACGCCAGGTTTAATGATTTTGTGGGATCCCTGGATGTAGCGGCTGGCGAACCGCTTCTTCTTCCACAAAGATTCAGACAAAACCGAGCTTGGATAGAACTGAAGAAGATTTGGCGAACGAAGAAAAAGGTCAAAGGGTTTATTATAAAAAAATAATCAAAGGAGGTTATTCAGTAGCCATCGCAGGTTTCATTACTTTTCTTCCATTCAAAAAAGCTCTTATAAAAAAAGGATAGCGAATGATCGATTTTGTCAACCAGTGCACCGCACCATCCATAACATTGGTTAAGGAAGGCAAGAAAGTAGTTTGAAAGGGAATTCAGGATCTGACAAGGAGGTCAGTAGAAAGAGGAATAGGAAACCTGAAGAAAATTGTTTTAGCGGTATC
This sequence comes from Bromus sterilis, assembly GCA_950022295.1. NCBI lineage: Eukaryota > Viridiplantae > Streptophyta > Magnoliopsida > Poales > Poaceae > Bromus > Bromus sterilis. The sequence continues at coordinate 377,721,187 of OX465598.1, forward strand.
GAAGCTCATGGAAGCGTTGCCTTGACCCAAATTATGTGTTAATACCTTCGATCGGGACAGGTTCTATCACTGTCTCGATATTGGTTGACTAACTCAGTTCAGAGTGCTTCTGCCTAGACCGAGTAGCTTATTCCTCTTTGTGCGTCTCCCCTAGTGACAAAGTGGGACTTTTTGTCCATCGACGAGGGCCATTATACAACTGACGTATAGCCAGGGCTCGCTCAATTAACCAATGAATTAGCATATTTTCTCACAATCGAACATGTATTGTACCCTCACCTATGTTTTGATTCGTAGTTCACTCGATCGATTTCTTTAAATAAAGCTAAAGATACTTATTATGTTATGACGGTTCACCATCTAGGCCAGGTCAGTTCAACTTAGTACTTAATTGGTCTATCTTGATTTTATGGATCCGCCCAGTAGAGAAAGAAGTGAAACCAAAACAGGTATAGCCCCGGTCTACATAGGTATTGCTAAAAATCTGTTGTTGGCTCAGCTCCAAAAAAGCCCTTCTTCAAGTTTTCCTAGGGTGGAGGTAAGGAAGATATGCCCTCTGCGGGTGCCTTGAGGCTAAGTCGAGTCGTAAGGAAAGATTACTTTCAAGAGGGAAACACACTCAATATTTGTGTTTTATTGGAATTGACATTGGAATCCACCCACTTGGCCCAGGTGTTAAGAGGTCTCCAATAAGCATCATGGACATTCAGTTCACATATAGTGCTGGCGTTCGGTGCCACGCCAAATATAGTATGTATACCTATCACGTGCTATTTGTAACCATGCCAACAATTTAATTTCCACGAATAAAAAAATCTAAAAAAGTCATTTCCCAGTCAAATCACAACACATATTATAAACCACATCAAGAGCCACAATACTAAATAAAGGTAATTGATATTATTTTTAATTAAACATACTAATAATTTATAATAACTAAATAGTTTATCTCCACTAATTTATTTTTCTTGATATGCAAGCTATCCACATCATCAAGTAGGTCCGCCATACACAAACTTTGTTCAACTAATCTTCATGCACATGCTCCCATTAAATTCGCATGCGCGTGCAGCCTTTCATGAATAAAAATTAAATTTTCTTTGCACCCAACCTCAAGATTTAGAAGCGATTTTTTTTATAGAAAATTAAGTTATGAGTTACCTCACATTTTATTTTTCTATGAGAGAACTTTTTTTATTAATGCATATATGTAGGTATTATCATTGTTTTAGGTTTAGCCAAGGGTGATGTCTCCACTATCTTTACTCATTTTTATTTTCATTTCATATTGTCTTGCTGATATATTGTCAAGGTAATAAATTAACCACAGAAAAATCACACCCATTTTTGGATTTTTCATCAATTTTTTTAAAATTTTAATCTAAACAATATTTCCTTCAAAAAGTAATTTATATTCAAATTATACTATGTTTCATATTTTTTTCTTGTGTTCTAAAAATGTAAATGATTTATTAATGGTTCCCGCAGCAACGCGCGTGGTATCATCTAGTTAATAAAAATCACGACTCCATGATCTCTCATATCTTGATCACAGTAATACTAACTAAATAAGTAATAATCGATTCTACGATGGTTGGACTGAGGGTCATAGTCCAGAGTAACTGTATCGGAGCTGCCAGCAGGATTGCAATACACCATGACGTCCTAACTGGTCAACGTAGAATGACACCCTCTCCCCAGCTTCCACCCTGTATGCATCTGCAACGGCTCTCCAAGCATCGCACCCGAGATAAGTGTGGTAACGGGATCGGGCAGGGTGGGGCGATGGTTTTTATTTTTTTATGTATAGTTTATTTTTATGTATTTATATTTTATTTTAATTAATGTTATATATATTAATATAAATAGTTGAATATCCAATAATTAAGAGAAAAACGTAACTAATTAATCGATTAATCTGGATACAAAGTTCAAAAGGGACGGGTGCTAGGTAGCTCAATCATAACAAGTTGAACTAGTGCCTAAGCAAAAAAGTGACTAAACTAAGAACATCATCACTGTAACAACTCCCATGAGAAGAAAACCCGCCACTAATTAAATTTTACTAAATTTATAGAAAATAGCACAAACATAAATGACATCAAATTAGTATATTTTGAAAGTTTATGTCAAGACGAATCTCGTGATACTAATTTAGTGTCATAAATGCTACTATTATTTTTACCTACAAAGTTGAGCAAAGTTTAATAAGTTTAAATTTTTTTTGAGAAAAGTTTAATAAGTTTAACTGAAGATAAAATCTAGAAGTACACTTATTCGTGGATGGATGAAGTATGTTGTAGGAACCTTTTCTTAATGGTAATGTAACATACTTTTCTCTAAGTTAGTGCTCCTCATGGTTCTAGACCAAATCCTATTGAAAGCACTGGTTAATGTACAAATGCCCACAGCTCCGCGTCAAGAAACATACAGTAGCTATCACGTGGTCGACCAAGTAATGAAATCTCTTCTTCTTAATGAAACGTCAATGCTCCTTCCTATCGATTGCTCGAAAAAAATTAAACCGATGGCGAAAAAAATTAAAGTTAACGAGGATCGATAAACCAGCTGGTGCAAACGAGCAGTTTCGGATAGGATTCTAGTCTAGTACTAGTATAAAGAAGAAGTTGCAGCTTCTACAGGCAGCCAACCGCTCCCTTTTACCCTAGAAGAAGAAAAGGATCTTACTCTGAGCTGCAGGTCGTCGTGCATGGTGATGGAGTCCACGAGGATGCTCCGCGCGCGCGGCATCCTGGACCTGGAGGCGCAGTTCGCCTTCTTCCGGTCGCAGCACCGCCACCCGGTGAACGCCGCCGTGCACGTGCTGGTCGCCGGCCCCATCCTCTTGAGCAACCTCCTCATCCTTTACTTCCTGCCCCTGCCGTACCAGCTCGACCCGGCCCTCGCGCTCTCCCTCACCTATGCGGCCGCCTACCTCGCCATCGATCGCCGGGCTGGAGCACTCGCCGCGATCCTCCTCCTCGGCGCCTGGGCCGCCAGCCGCGCCCTCGCCGCCCGCCTCGGCTTCGCGCTCGCGTGGAAGGTCGTGCTGGCCACGCAGCTCTTCTGCTTGACCTGGCAGTTACTCGGCCACGAGCTCTTCGAGGTAAGCAAGATTTGGTTTAAGTTTTCTGAATCTCCACCACCTTAGCTAGCTGCGGCGACATGAATATGAATTGCTAAATCAGAAGAAAAGTCCAACGGTGAGTGACCTTCCGGGGGTGCTGCTGATGGAGCCATTCCTCATCCTGCTGCAGGTAAATGTCAATCAACCCTATGAAAGAACAAAGGGAAATGATACGTACCTCCGACTCATGCGGCGGCTCAATCCATCAACTATATGTGTTAGCTCTTTCAAAATTTACTTTTCTAAAAGATTTATCTCGTAAACCGTTAACCCGATTGATGATCCGTTTTCACCATTAGATTTATCGCGTCGAGATCTTCGAAATAAGATCCCATATTGATATGTTTTGATGAATTTTTTTGTCACTGTCAGTTGCCACATTAGGCCACCCTAGTTGCCAGTTTTACCGTGAACTGTTGCCACAAATTTTTGTGCATAGTTGCCGGAGGAATAGTTTCGTATACTTAAGCGTAGGATATAACCCGATGAAATAAAATGGTAAATCAGACTGATAAAACTGACAAGAACAATAAATCAACATGTCAATTAGATGTAAAAAATACGACAACCGAACATAAGTAACCGTTAGCCAATCGTTCAAGCACAACAAGTCATTATGACATTTGGTATAAATATCATGACAAATATGAGTATTTTTTTAAGTGATTCTAAAGAGAAACACATACAAATACTATAAAACAAGTTTCTCATTTATGTATATTAGTGTATAGTGTTTTAACAATCAAATTGGTATAATATAGCAACTATATGAATAATTATCAAGTAAGTAGAACAATAATGTGGCAAGTAACTGATGAAAAAAAAAGTTTTAACAACCAAGTTGGTATCTCAATTAAAAACTGAGTGGCAAATCCGGTTCGCTATCTCAAAAATAACAATCAACCAAAATATATATAATTAATACCTACATGAACAAAACATATATAAACATTTTGCAAAAATATTTACCAAAGACATATCTGATGTATGCTTGACTTATATTCATGAGCTATCCACCGATATTTTTTTAAATAAATTCCAAAATATATTGAGAATTTTAATTATTAGAAAATTATCTAGAGACATAGTTTGTTTTGTAGGAACAGAAACAATAGAAAATAATTCAATCGATCTCACCAAAGTTTGAAAGCTAAGCTTTCTTTTAGTCTGGAACATAAAATTACTTATTTGGTAGTTTACTCGATTACTAAAAAATATCATCAATTAGAGTATAAAAGGAAAAAAAAGGATACAAACTGGAACATAACTATTTAGCAAAGCCTTCTTTGATGTTTGCATGCCTTATTATCATGAGTGATCCATATAATTTTTTTATTTGAATAAATTCCAAACTATTTTTATAGTATTTTAATTACAAGAAATTTACTTAGATTTTTTTTGTAGGAATAGAAACCTTAGAAGATAATTTTATTGATCACACGAAATTTTATAGCTAAATTCCATTTTTAGGTATAACCTTTAGGGAAAATACGTACATGGTAATGAGCCCAAACATCTTTCATATGATGTAATAATTAGAACTACTACTCGTCTAAATTTATTCAAAATTTTCCATTTTCCTATATTTTTCTAATCACGTGAATCAAATAATTGCTTTAAAGTATTGTAGTCTTCCGATACTAAGAATCACTTATAATTAGCAAGGGCAGAATTAGTGGGTGACATGGGATTGAAACATATTATTTGAGTAAAGATACAATAACATTGATGACCAATGATGGTGTTAGAACAATGACATCCAAGTGAAGTAGTCATGTTATATTAGACAATTAATAGATGTGAACAAGAGCACGTGGTAGCTGAACAAGAACTAGATAAGGCCGATATCACCTTATTTTCGAACTAAGTGTTGATCCCAAAAAATAACAGTCAAATTTATCTGAATACTGAATATAAATATATTATCAAACTAAGCCAAAGAAAAAAAAATACTACCTTTGTTCCAAAATATATAGTGTAGTTTGACCGTCGAGGTTCATTCTTGCTTGGCTGATAATATGTAGCTTACATTAAATAAAACTGACATTGCATAGGCACTTCCATAGCATTATGATTATGTAACCATTCACTAAATAATGTATGAGAATTATTTGGTGAAAGCCTAATTTGAACAGCCAGTCTACGGCTTATATCTTAGAAAGGAGGTGTATATTAGTTTGTGCTGACATTGTATTGTAATTTATTTTTGTTTTTATAAGCATTAGTCATATAAAAATTATCGATGCTTGCCATTATATCATAATTACGGATTGAATCATGGTCTAAAATGTTGAAAAGAGACATGGTAAAAAAACATATTTTATTAATTTTAGTAGGAATTAAAACAATTATTCACATCGTATATTCTTTTACCAATTATATTCTCCATCTAAAATTATGTCATCTGACATATGTTCATATATTGTATTTATTATATGTTAAGAGAATGTATGATCAAGCATGAAAAGAAGAACTAGGCTATAAAAACCAATTGTATCATATTGTATTGATATTTTGGACATTTTAAATAACATCATTTGTCCAGTAATCAGAAGAGCATTACTTTATGAGAGGGCTATACTGCTCTATATATCCCCATAATTTTATGTAAAGATTATCGGTCCATTGGTCTATCTGGTCATAACTAATATTGCACCATAGCAATTAAATAATCCAAGTGTACATATAGTATAACAAGCTAACAACCTGAATTGTAACCTCACGTACTAATCTAACATTCCACAATAATTACCAAAACTCTTGGGAGCTAATATATCACAATATAGTGAATACAAATGGAAAACGCAACACAACATAGAGTCACACAAATTATAGAGCACGTATCATAATTAAGGTTGTCACTGATGGAGACTTACCTAGTTCTTAGACAACTTAAGAGTTAGCTGATCTGCATAATTTATCTACTAGAGATTGAATTCCCATGGATTTCATGACACTACTAATAAGTAGCAATGATTGGCTCTTTCGTGAACAGTTACTCAATAAATTGTTTGGCTATGAACCATACCCTGGATTCATCAACAAGGTGGATAAGAAGATGGAGGCTTATCTCAAAGAGAGCATTGAACACGAGCAAATGAAGACCAACTGATTTGATATGTTCTGATTGATTTGTTTAATTAGCAAAGGTTTCCTACCGTTTGTGTGTTCTTTATGCATGTTATATTTGGTATTGTATAATAAAGTGAATGTTAGATCTTTATGAACACAACATACTAGTGTGCAATTTAAGGTCTTTGAAACCGAGTCCAGCCTCCTTCTTGGAAAGTTTCATCTTAACCCCAACATACCTAGTGCATTTTGTTCTCCTCACCTTGCTTATTCCACCATAGTAACAAATCAACTAACCAATTTCATCACATAGAGATTTCTTCAAGTCAAAACATGCCATAGCGTAAGTTGGGGTCGCTTGAGCTACAACCTTCACATAGATTTCAGTACCCACGGTTGAGAGACAATAATCTAACTGTCCTTGCATACATCCAATGATTTTGTCCTTTATATAAGTGAAACATTCCTTCCTTGATTTTCCAATATAGGTGGGAAGCCCTAAGTGCTTCCATCCATTGGCCTCTATGTCAAGCTATGGCGCCTACATAATACTCCCTCCGTTCCTAGATATAGTGTGTATAGTTTTTGAGAAAAAGTCCAAAACATAGGGTATATTATATTACAACACTCGTTTGGACAATTTTTTCAAAATTTTGATCATGTTTCCTTAGTTCTTCCAAACCCCTCTATTTTCTCACATCAATTACCTATGGATAATCCCTTCCAAACCCGGTATAATTTTTCCTCCACGTGTGTTCTTTAATATCCGTGCCAAAAACTATACATCCTATATCTAGGAACGAAGGGAGTAAGATTTTTAAACCCTTGGCCGACATTAGCTTTGAACATAACTCAAGATTACTCCTGGTTTATCATTTGTCCTGAAAATTCCTCATATGCCTGGAGAATGGACTTGATGACTTGAGCTCCTTGCATGGTGGCCCCCATAACAAGTAGTGAGTCAACGACGAACGGTACGTAGATGATTCACCTCTGGTGCAGTCGGGGCAAGCTTAGTGCAACAAATTTGACTTTTCTCATTGGCCTTGCTTAGCATCACCGAGAAACCCTTCGCTCAGAGAAGAAAAAGGTAGGGTAAGATGTGGGAGCCCTGCCCAAGTCCTCTGCCTGGTCTCATCACATCAGTGATGTCTGCGTTAACACAGAGCTGATAACAGACCATCGTGATACAGTTCATGACCAGCTGCACAAAATCATCAAGAAATCACATACGCTTCATCATTCCCTCAAGGAAGGCCCATTCCACTCGGTCGTATGCCTTGTTGATATCCAATTTTAGAAGTTTAACGAAATGACCATGCAACTCTTTACGTAGCAGAGCAGCGATGATGAAATTCCATTCAATACGATCAAAGGCTTTAGGAAGATCAATTTTAATCTTGAAAGCTTGATGGTTCCAAGAACTTAAAGAGAAAGAATAGGCAATTTCTTGGGCAATAATAATTTTGTCACTAATTCTATGACCTTTAATAACGACTTGCTGAGCAGGAGAAATATATATAATCAGGGAGGTGAGAGTTAAGCCTATTAGCCAAAACCTTAGCTATAATTTTATAGATGCCATTACAAAGGTTAATAGGTCTATAATAGTGGGAACAAAGGGAACCAACTTTTTAGGGACGAGAGCAATGTTGGTGTCGGCAATGTGGGGAGGAAGAATACCAGAAGTAAAGAAATCTTGAACTAGGGTGGTCACTTCATCACCAATCCAACTCCAAGACGCAAGGTAGAATTCAACATTAAAACCGTTGGTACCAGGGGACGCATTCACTTCATATCTTTTAAAATCAATAAAAAATCATCTTTGGAGGGAAGCAAGTAAGTGGGGTCATCGGTTTGCACAGGGAGAGAAGAATTTAAGAAAGGTCTACCAGAATTGAGATGAGGGGAAGCAAATATAAAATGTACATGATTGACAAAAGTTTTTGCAATCATGTTATGTTTTTGGTGGGTCACATTCTACTCGTCTTTGACAAAGAGGATGGTGTTTCTCTTCCTTCTTTTTATGACAGCTTGGTAGAAAAACTTGGTGTTTCTATCACCTCCTTTCACCCAACCTTTCTTGCTTGTTTGTTTGTAGAAATTGTCCAGCTTTGTGAGCCCCAAGTCATATTTCACCGCAAGGGATGATTGGAGCGTGAGATACTGCTGGTTAGGGTGATGAAATTGAATATGACTAATTTATTTTTCAAGATCAGTGAGCTCCTATTGTATTTTTTTCCTACCATTTCTTGAGAGAGCCAGCTAGAACTCTAGTTTTAGCAGAAAAAGAATTGTCAGAATCGCAATTAGCCCAAGCATTCTTCTTAGCAACATCGATCATGAAAATCATTTTCAAGTAACCACCAGTTCTCAAACTTAAACATTTCCTTGGGTTTAATGAATATGCCTTCAGTGGTAAATAAAATGGGAGCATGATTGATGACGGGAAAATGGGGCGATAGAATAAATAATACTAAAGCGTCCACGTCATAGAGACAGATAGTATAATTTAAATGCATAAATGAATAACATAAAAGAGAGATCAAACATTGCAGGTACTTTATTTCCAGAACTCTTACATATATATAAAAGAACTGTTAATTACATCTCCGGAGAGAAAATCCCTGATTAAGAATTCCCACATAGCTATTACATGGCATTACAACTTATGAGCATTACAAAATGAGAAATAAAAGAAGACTACAAAATATAAAAAGAAAAGTCTTCTTCCTCACTGGTGTCATCTTCGGCGTGGTTGGGGGCCTTGAATTTGTCTATGCTAACATATGGGTAGCATAATATACATGATTTGATTCATTCATATCATATGACATTTGATGTTCATATATATAGCACGTGGATGCTTTGTCTATTTATGTCTAGCTCATTAGCCATTTGATATTTTAGTAATAAGAAGTGGTTTTCATACAAATATTTATTTAATGGTTTACTAGCCAGTTCAGTGAGCATACGTGCAATATACGGGATAACTCTTTGTATGAGTTAATTTGATCATGCATGTGATTTCTATATGGATGCATGAAAAGGGGAAATATTTAGTTCACTTTATATCAATGTATATAGCATTGCATCAAGCCAATATATGAAGAGGCTATATGGAATTTTATGATGAGATATTCAATTGCACCATGGTATGTTTAGTGCAAGTGACATAGGCTATGATCCTATTTATCTTTGTTGTTATCAACACATGCATCTATTTGTTTTATAGTTTTGTGTAGGTTATCACCTATAGTTTGAAGTATTTTCTTTATATTTGGCACCATAGTTTATTCTCATATGATGATGGAATATTTTATATATTTGACCATAGTTTATACTCTTCAGGTATTGGAGTATTTTATATATTTGACCATAGTTTATACTCTTAAGGCATTGGTGTATTTTAGATATTTGACCATAGTTTATACTCTTAAGGCATTGGAGTAATAGTTTGAATATTTTACCGTAGTTTATACTCTTAAGGCACGGAGTAATATATTGAATATTTTACCATAGTTTATACTCTTAAGGCATTGGAGTAATTTTGATATTTGATTGACCATAGTTTATACTCTTAAGGTATTGGAGTAATATTTTGAATATTTTACCATAGTTTATACTCTTAAGGCATCGGAGTAATATTTTGAATATTTTACCATAGTTTATACTCTTAAGGCATCAGAGTAATTTTATATTTGGTCATAGTTTATAATCTTAAGGTATTGGAGTATTTTGATATTTGACCATAGTTTATACTCTTAAGGTATTGAAGTAGTTTTGATATTCTTTACCATAGTTTATACTCTTAAGGCATTGGATTAATTTTGATATTTTTACCGTAGTTTATACTCTTAAGGCATTGGAGTAACATTTTGAATAATTTACCGTAGTTTATACTCTTAAGGCACAGAGTAATACTTTGAATATTTTGCCGTAGTTTATACTCTTAAGGCATCAGAGTAATATTTTGACTATTTTACCGTAGTTTATACTCTTAAGGCATCGGAGTAATATTTTGAGTATTTTATCATAGTTTATACTCTTAAGGCATCAGAGTAATTTTAATCCATATGAGGGTAATCTTATGACATGTGGGTTAATTTCCTACATGCAATTATATTCACGCTAGTCTTTTTGTACTCTCAAACATATCATATACGGACATGTACTTATATGATTGTGATTTCAAGTGCATGTGAATATTTTATGAAGTTTCACTTCACTTGTATTAGTACAAACATCATGGAACAACATTTTGCCCATGTGTAGCATAACCGAATGAAGTATGGTGATTTCTTCTTTCTTGTATTATTATGAGTTGACGTCGTTTGCTTGATATGTATGACATATTTAATAGTCATATTTGTTTTATTTTATTCGTACTAATATTCATGGTACGAAGTGCCCATGTATTGAGTGCACACATAGGATACATGACATGCCCGATCAATTAACCAAAAGTATATTTATATCATATTGGATATAGTTTATAACTCTGATCATATAGATGAATTTGTTTAGTGGTTAATTAACCGGCTAGGAAGGATCCCGCAATGATGCGTGCATATGAGCTACATGTCATGTACGTGAGTTTCACATGCCTTTATCGAGGCGAATACATGATTTGCTTTGCATGCATAATATTCATTTACTCTACTTTTTTTAGTACTGCGTATATGTTCAATACTAATTTTTTTATCATAAGTAGACAATATCTATTCTTTGATGTTTAGCATGCCGTATGGAATATACATGCTTAATATGGACTTTATGACATGTAAGAATTTCTATTTAGCCTACATGCATTTTAGTATGAACCGAGACAGCTAGTATTTTAATTATCTCATGTTTATATGTTAGATTTCACTTAGCACATTATATATATGCAGATTATAATATGCTAATTTTATCATTTATATGATGATTTTATATGCCTTTTTGTTTGTATTACTACTAACGAGACGCAACATGTGTGCCCGTAGTGTAACCAACAAAAGTGGTTCATTATGCATCGTACTTAGCTAGCATGATTTGTAAGCACTCATCTGCATGGGATTATAATTTCCGCTCTCACTTATGATAAAAAGGAAAATATATCCTCCTTGGTTCGTATCACCATAATCAACCAAGGAGTAAAAATTCACACTCTTTAAACATTATTGCGCTTTGTTTCGTATCACGATGATCAACCAAGGAAAAATGTCAAGATGGAGATTAATATCATATGTTCCTTGATATCATGATACGAATCAAGAACAAAATTCACACTCTTAAATATCATTGCACTTTGGCCCGTATCACGATGATCAGCCAAATCAGAATATCAAGATGGACATGTATATATATATATATGCTCCTTGATTTGTATCAAGATGATCAAACAAGGACACCATATTCGCTCTCAAACATTATTACACTTTGGCTCGTATCACGATGATCAGCCAAGGTAATATGCTAAGATGAGAATGTATGGAAGCTCCCTTGGTTTGTATCACAATGATCAACCAAGAAGCAAAATACCAATATGAAGATGTATATTATATACTCCTTGATTTTTATCAAGATGATCAACCAAGGGCACCATCTTCACTCTTAAACATTATTACACTTTGGCTCGTATCACAATGATCAACCAAGGTAATATGCTAAGATGAGAATGTATGGAAGCTCTCGTGGTTTGTATCACAATGATCAACCAAGAAGCACAGTATCGATATGAAGATGTATATTATATACTCCTTGATTTGTATCAAGATGATCAACCAAGGTGACGGGGATCAACCCCGGCAAATCCCATGGTCAGGGACCCTGGGTTAGTCCTGAGAGGCACAGGTTGGACGATAGCTCGTCGGCAAACAGGAAGGCTCGCTCCTGCTCGATATTATTGATTGGGAAGATGCGATTACAGTGGAGGCCAAGGCTGGAGCGCTCAAGGCTAGGGTTACAGGTGACATTGGATTCTTTGGTGTCGCCCCTCCTAGCCCTTATATACCGGGCTAGGTCTCGGGGAGTTCGTCTACGTGTACAGGTAAACTTTCCTAACCCTAGCTTGCTCCGTACGGCAGGTCTTCGCACCTTCCTTGTGAGTCGAGGACTCCTACGTCGGTCACAACTAGTAGGCCAAGGCCGTATCTTCATGGGCCTTCTGCCTTCATGGACACCAGGTAGGCTCATCCGTAGGAGTCGTGGGGTCACCCCCTCGTCAGTAGCCCCCGAGTGCCTGGGGGACTCGAAGAGTCGCGCAGGGACTCGAGTACATTCATTTGTCGTTCATTGATATGCACGGTTCATCCGTGGGTCGCTGGCAGTCTGGTGGCCACGACAAAACCTGTTTCGAGGGATGCTAAGCTGAAACAGCCCAAGGAGTCGACGGATCGAGCCTTGGTGAATTGCACTAGGGCAAATACCACAGTAGCCCAATCAAACCCACGTCCCTCCACGTGAGCTTGCACTAGTAGAAAACAGGGCTTTGGTTCAGACCTGGCCAGCCCATTAGTCCCGGTTCAGTCACGAACCGGGACCCATGGGGGCATACGTCCCGGTTCGTGCGCCCAGGGCGCCGGCCCGGCCTCGTGGGGAACTGGTCCCGGTTCGTCTGGACCCATTAGTCCCGGTTCCAGACACGAACCGGGACGTATGGGCCTCCATCCACTGGTCCCAGTTCGTAGCTGGAACCGGGACTAAAGGACAACCTTTAGTCCCGGTTTCAGCTACGAACCGGGACCAGTGGATGGCGCTTCGTCTTCCCGCGCTTCGTCCCGAGGCGGTTTCTTCGTATACACGTGCGGCGCGCGCCCGACGAGCTTCCCATGCGTGTGCGGCCTCCATCCATTGGTCCCGGTTCGTAGCTGGAACCAGGACTAAAGGTTACCTTTAGTCCCGGTTCCAGCTACGAACCGGGACCAATGACGGCGCTTCGTCTTCCCGCGCGCGCCCGACGAGCTTCCCATGCGCTTGCGGCGCGCGTTGGGAAGCTCGTCGGGCGCGCGCCCGACGAGCTTCTCAGGCTATAAGTAGACGAAGGCCGGGAGCACTTCATCCGACTCATCTCATCTCATCTTCCCTTCTCATCCCCTCTCGCGCCCGAAGAGCTTCTCGCCGCCATGTCGGGGTCGCCGCTACGATGGCCGTCCGACTCCGACACCCCGTCGAACGAGGACAATTCCGAAAGGCGCAAGTTTTGGGACCCACCTCCGAAGCCGCGGCCTCGAGCTCAGCGCGGGCGACGATCGTGCGCCGCCGACGACAGCCCGCCCCCCGACGACGACGACAGTCCGCCGCCCGCCGACGACAGCCCGCCGCCCGCCGACGACCCGCTAGAAGGGCTGGCGGCGCTGGAACGGCTGGAGGCGCGGGAACTTCGCCGTGCCGATCGTGCGGAGAAGTCCCGCGCGAACCTAGCCAAGGCGAGGGCCAAGAAGAAGGAGAAGAAGAGGGCCGAGATGACGGCGCGTGTGGAGGCGAAAGTCGCGTCGGAGGAGGCCACCAAGCGGGCGGCGCCCAGCGACGACGATGAGGGCGCCGGGACCTCCGCCAAGAAGCAGAAGATCGAGTAGTTTAGCTCTAGTCGTTAGATTAGACGCTTCTAGCTTCGATCTTCTGTAATAAATATTATGAATTATATATATATTTTTGGTTTGTTAATCGTGATTGTTTTTTGTTAATCGTGACATCATTGTTGTTTGTTAATCGTGATTGTTTTTTGAATAATTGTTTGGAATTCAAAAAATTAAATCATGTGACATCAAGACCTAAGGGTTATAACATGATTGATATCTTACTATTGTTAGGAAAACAACAAGTGCAGACTTGGAAACTAGGGGAGATAGAACCTGAAAGTTAAGCGTGCTCGGGCTGGAGTAGTGAGAGGATGGGTGACCGGCCGGGAAGTTAGATGATTTGGAATGAGTGTTGATTAGAGATTAGAGATTAAATTTTGAAGCAGTGAGGAGGGGTGATTAGAGATTAAATTTTCAAATAATTCAAAGATTTGAAAATGAAAAAAATCCAAAAAAATTCAAATTTTTTTTTCGAAAAAAGTCCTTTAGTCCCGGTTTTTAACACCAACCGGGACTAAAGGTCCTCCAGCCCCCGCTCCAGCCGGCTGCCACGTGGAGGCCCATCTGTCCCGGTTCGTAAGCGAACCGGGACTAAAGGTCATGGGCTTTAGTAACGACCCTTTAGTCCCGGTTCCAGAACCGGAACAGAAGGCCCTCTAGAACCGGGACAAATGGGCCTTTTTCTACTAGTGTTGGAACACTGGTGTCGAGCAAAAGTCCGGCCGCTTCAGGTCTTACGGTGTTCATTTGCCGCCAGTAATGTGTGTAGCCTAAGGCGCGTCCTCCCGGCTTATCTATCATGCTCTGCGCATGGGAAAGGTTGGGAGTGAAATCGCTCTTCGGCAAGTCCCAGCCCGGCCGTACTTCGCAGCGGGGTCTTACCTACACGCTAATCTTGCGTGGCATCTGGGCATAGTGTATCGTGTTCCAGGAATTTGTGTTTTTGAGGCGCGGAACCTTATAACATTGCACCCGCTTGGAACAAAACATCAAGCGAGCTGTTCACTCATTCACCCGAGTAGCTTTGTTTCGAGTGCTCAGTCGGGGGGTTATTCGCGAGTAATCACTCGAATGCCATTTCGGCTCTTCAGGTGAGGGAGCACCCGAGACTCTTAGCGTCGTATGGTCTTGGCGAATGTTTGTTTGCCTTTTCGTCGGGTTGAGGGAGCACCCGAGACTCTCATAAGTGCGAGTGGTCACTCGAGCACGTGGCTGACCTTTAGGTGAGGGAGCACCCGAGACTCTCATGATGTACGCTCCCGATGGGAGTAAGATGTTTTTCTTCCTTGGGGAAAAGATCTGAAAGATGGGATCTCTGGGCCTTGATGGCGTACTGAGTACGCCTTGCTGTGATATGACATTGGCGTGGTCTTCTGCAATTTGTTGACCGCTGCGGTCTGTCGTGTGAAATGACTTGGCACTGTCCCGCCGAAATTTTCGCGTCGCGCGATCATGGTCCTCTTTTTGCACGTGTAGTGGGCGGTGTTGTTACTGCGCCGGTTGGATTTTCCATGCTTTTCGCCTCTGTACAGGATCGTGGCACGTTTTACTGGGCGAAAAGGTTGGCCGGTGGCCCTTCTTGCCAGGCTCTTGAGTTAAATACCATGCGGCCGGGTGAATTGTAGGTTTTACCTAGCCATTGCCTTCCTCCTCTTTCTCCGTTTTCCTTCGTGTTCCTGAGCTTTCCTCTTTTCTCATCTGCGTGCTGCTGTGAGATCTATGTCCAAGCGCTCCCGTGCTGCTATCGAGTCGGCCAAGATGTCCAGCAAGTGGGAGCGGTCCACGTTCGGGGCTGAAGATCTGGATGCGTTGGTTGTTGATGGCATGGTGGTGGCGGGCGATGCCCGTCTCCCTGGCGATGAGTCGATTCCGGCGCCGACGGCAGACGAGCGGGTATGCTTCCAGGCTTTCTTCCACCGTGGGTTTGCTCTTCTGCTGCATCCTTTCGTTCGGGGCTTGCTGTACTCCTATCGGCTCCAGTTGCATGACCTTACCCCCAATGGGATTTTGCACATTGCGTGTTTTATCACTCTTTGTGAGGCCTTCCTAGGGATTTATCCTCATTGGGGTCTTTGGAGACGTCTTTTTAATGTAAAAAGGACGAACTGTGAGTATGCCGTGGGTCGGGTGCGTATCTCCATTGGTGATAAACATTCATATTTTGACTTGGAGAAGATTGATTCCGTTAGTGGCTGGTGGAGAGGCTGGTTTTATCTGAAGGATCGCTTCATTGTTGGTCAGCAATTTGGTCTAGCTTCTTTCAATCCGGGCACACGAGTGGTCAGACAGCCTTCGTGGTCTCATTCTTTGACCGAGGTGGAGTCGTCCGAACTGACTCCGTTGTTGGAGAGAATTTCTGTGTTGAAGGATAACTTGACTGGTGGTCAACTTATCTCTGCTTTTGTGGGGAGGCGAGTTCAACCGTTGCAGCATCGAGCTTGCCTTATGTGGCAGTACAAGGGACTCGGTGACTCGACGAGATGCTCGCCTGAGGAGCTAGAACCTGATGCATTGCTGGCTCGTATTCAGCATGTGAACAAGTGCTCGAGTATTTCCGAGATGCGCCTTGTCCTACCATATGCTTCTGATCATCCTCTGCCGCCGGTTGGTGCCCATGTTCCTTCATTTGGCTGGACGAGTACTTTGTTTTGTTTTGTTGTTTGACATTGCTTGCCTTGCAGGGCCATGCTCCAGTGCCGTGTAATCCTCCGCAGCCGGAAGACGCCGATATTCGTGAAGAGCCTGATGCTTCCGCAGCTGAGAATGATGCGCCGACTGTCAATGCTAAGATCGTGCTAGTGGAGACTGGAGATAGTGAGGACTCGAGTCCCTTCCGTGTGAAGCGGTCGCGCCCCTTGGATGTTGCGGATCATGCTGCGTTAGGTGACGATGTCCCTCCTGCCGCTCCTCTTACTGGGCCTTCCCCTTCGGCTGCTTCTCCGCCCCCTCCTCCCAAGAGGGCCAGGCTTGGGAGGTTGGGGCGTCCTCGTGCATCACGTGTCGGGTAAGATTTTTCTGGATTTGTGCTCGTTCCTTTTCCTTGTACTTGCGACTGATAACGATTTAATTTTTAGTGTTGCGCCTGTTCCGGCTGCTTCGTGTACCAGCGCAGCTGCTACCGATCTGAAGTCGACGAGTTCTGGGGCGGCAGCCAAGCGTCTTGAGGACCACTCGACTGCGGCTGGCCAAACTGGGCCAGCGGCGACTCCCGTCGTTTCGGCTGCGGGTGTAGATCCCGGAGCACCTTCTTCTGGGGCGTCTGATGCTGTTGCTTCTGAGCCTAGGCCGACTGAACTTGGTCCTCCATATTTTGGTCGTCTTGATCTGGCGACTGAAGACAAAGCCCGTGCTTTCGACCATGTCTCCAAGCTGGTAAGATGATTCGTGTCTGTGTTGCTTTAACATCGGGGGCACGGCAGTGCTCCCGATGGGAGTAGCCCCCGAGGCTAGAAGTAACTGTTTTGCAGTTGCTTGTAGTATTGTCTTTACTAAGCACCTGATTTCCTGGTTCTTGCAGCCTGTTTTCCAGCACTGCGAGCGTTTGGTTCTTGATGCTGAGCGTTGGCGACGGGCCCATGACTCTGCCCAGGAGTTCTTATCTGCTATGGATGGTGAGTTTTGCGCTGCTGAGCTGTTGGGCGTTTCGTCCTTTGTTCTGAGTACTGTCTTGCCTTGCAGGTCATCGCCAGGCTGCCGAGAAGCAAGCCAAGAAGGCGGAAAAGACGGTTTCCGTTCTGAAGGCTTCCTTGGCTTCCAAGGAGGTAGAATTGCATGGCCAGCATGAGGAGCTGGTTCGCCTCCGTCAGGCTGAGGATGTGCGTGCACGGGTGGAGGTAGTCGAGGGCAAACGTCTTCGCGCCTTGGCGGGCTCGCTCGTGTGTAAGTTTGGCCTTCAACCAATGTTGTTTCCTCTGTCTTCATGTGATGACGTTTCCTTGCTTTGTGCAGCTGCTGTAGGTGCGAAGCCGATGGAGGCTGCTGCGTCAGGGTCTGGGATTCTCCAAGGTGCTGTCGATGCTGTTGTGGTGGTCGAGGACGTCTGCGCCCGGGCTTCTAACGTTGTAGGTCTTGCGCACGAGCACCTTATGCCGGAGGGCACGAAGGTGCCTGATGGCCTAGGTGCTCGGGTTGCTGCGTTCGGTCCGGATAGGCAACGTATGGTGGAACTGGTGGCGGAGAGCGTGGTGAGTGGTTCTTCCACGGCCCTTGTCGTCCATATAGGGCATGGGGTTTCTTTTGATGATTCCTTGGTTGAGACCATCCTGGAGTATTCTGGTGAGCAGGACGACCGAGCCGATAGGCTGGCTCGTCGCCTGCAACAAGTTGTGGATGCTCAGGGTCCCCCTGTTGTAGGTGAGGGGGAGGCGCAGTAATGTTGCACCACTTTGAAACTTTTGGCTGTAATCCGTGACTCTGTTGTGATGGTTGATCTTTTGCTGCTTCTATCTGAGTGCCTGCTTGGCTGTTTTTCTTGACGCTTTTGAATTGTTTTGTTCATCCTGCGTTAGGCCACTCCTGGCGTTCTTCGTCCGTGGAGTTCGCTGAAGGATGACGCTCGCGAGGGTGCGTACGAGTCCGTTTGCTTGCGGCTGAAGGATGCTGAGCGGGATATTGTCCGGCTGAAGGGATCTGTGGCCGTTCAGCGTACCCGGCGCGAGCGTGCTGAGTCCGTGGTCGAGGGCCTTGCTTCGTGGGTGGTGAAGTTGTCTGACCTCCTGCGGGGTGAGTCTTGCCTCTGCTTGGTTGCTTAACTCCGTTTGGTGGGTTTTTGCCATCTGTCTTGATCGTAGTTCTTGACTTTCTAAGTGCTGGCAGGGCAAACTCGGGATGAAGAGAGGGCCGTTCAGTCGGAGATGTCGCGGCTTGATGATCCTAGTGTGCAGGCGAGCAATCCCTTTTGGGAAGATGGGGCTCGCGCTCGAGCTTTTGCGTTGCTTCGTCGCCGAGTTGAGCGGGTGCCGGAAGCTCTCAGCTACTGCCAGCGGGTATTGGGCGGTATCCATGCTGAGTTCTATTTGTTGGAGGTGGTTCCTTCGCCCCTTGAGAGGCTTTGTCACATATTTTCTCAGCCTGCCGAGTTGCGTCGAGTGATGGATCACCAGATTCGTGCTGCAGCCCGAGCTGCTTTGGGCTTGGTTCATAGTCATTGGCCAGGGGTGGATTTTTCTCAGGTGGTGGCGGGTCCTTCAGGTGGTAGGGATCATCCGATGAATGAGCACTACGTGGCCGTAGATAGGTATGCGCACCAGGTTGTGAGGCGAGTTTGCGAAGAGAACGACCGCCATCTGGGTGCACTTATTATGGCGAAGTTGGAGCCTAAGGATTAGGTGCTTCCCTTCGTTGTATATGTTTCTTCTTGATTGTATATATCGTCTGCTTCTATAGTTGTGTGGGGCGCCTCAGGGGGTGGCTGCTTCGGCGAGCCCCCGAGGGCTAAGCTAATGTGTCGCGATTGCGGAGGACGCCTCGGAGGGTGGCTGCTTCGGCGAGCCCCCGAGTGCCAAGTTAATTTGCCGCGATTGCGGAGGACGCCTCGGGGGGTGGATGCTTCGGCGAGCCCCCGAGTGCCAAGTTAATTCGTCGCGATTGCGGAGGACGCCTCGGGGGGTGGCTGCTTCGGCGAGCCCCCGAGTGCCAAGTTAATTTGCCGCGATTGCGGAGGACGCCTCGGGGGGTGGCTGCTTCGGCGAGCCCCCGAGTGCCAAGTTAATTTGCCGCGATTGCGGAGGACGCCTCGGGGGGTGGCTGCTTCGGCGAGCCCCCGAGTGCCAAGTTAATTTGCCGCGATTGCGGAGGACGCCTCGGAGGATGGCTGCTTCGGCGAGCCCCCGAGTGCCTAAGTTAATTTGTCGCGATTGTGGAGGACGCCTCGGGGGTGGCTGCTTCGGCGAGCCCCCGTGTGCCAAGTTGATTTGCCGCGATTGCGGAGGACACCTCGGGGGGGGTGGCTGCTTCGGCGATTCCCCAAGTGCCAAGTTAATTTTCCGCAATTGCGGAGGACGCCTCGGGGGGTGGCTGCTTTGGCGAGCCCCCGAGTGGCAGGTTAATTTGCCGCGTTTGCGGAGGACGCCTCGGGGGGTGGCTACTTTGGCGAGCCCCCGAGTGCCGAGTAATTTTGTGGAAAAATACTTATGTAATATTTTTCCTACCGTTCCTTACAAAGAGTAGTCGGGCTCTGTTGAGGGTAGATTCCTTTTAGAGCGATGATGTAATGGCTTTTAAGGGCCTGATAGCTTTGTCTCCCAGTGATGTGTTTCTTCGGGCGATGTTCCTTTTCTTCTACGGGAGCGCTTCTTCTGCGAGTCCCGTGGTCCTGTTGTCTTGGTGGGCCATGAATGCTTCTGCTATCTTGTGGAATTCTTTGTCGCAGCGGTCGGATCTGATGAAACTGGCACTGATTGTGATGACCCCGTTTGGGCCTGGCATCTTCAGCTTGAGGTAGGCGTAGTGGGGTACGGCCATGAAGGGAGCGAAAGCTGGCCGCCCGAGAATTGCGTGGTATTGCGACTTCCAATCGACCACTTCAAAGTCAAGTGTTTCCTTGCGGAAGTTCGTCGCATCCCCGAAGACTACCTCCAGGCTTATCCTTCCGAGGGGGTAGACTGCTTTTCCTGGTACGATCCCGTGGAAGGTTGTACCTGAGGACTTGAGTGCGTTGTTTTGGATGAGCATGTCGTCGAGTGTTCGGGTGAAGATGATGTTGATCCCGCTGCCGCCATCCATGAATACTCGCGACATGTCGTAATTTCCGATTCTGGCCTCGAGTACCAGCGCGGCGTGCCCTGGTTGGGGGACGACTGGTGGGTGGTCGTCCCGGGAGAAGGAGATTTCTGTCTCCGACCCGCGCAGGTACTCTGGGACGGCCGGGTGGGCGGAGGTTTCCAGGAAGAGTTGTCTGGTGACTTGTTTCTGCTGCCTGTTGCAAGGTCTGCCTTCTTGTATCATGTAGATCCTTGATGTGCGAGATGATGATAGTGATTTCTCGCCCTTCGTTGGTAAACCCCAAGTGGAAGGCGTGATGTAGCACAACAGTAAATTTCCCTCGGTGAAGATATCGAGGTTTGTCTCCAGTAGGACTCCGGAGATGATAAGTAGGTGTCAGCGGCGCAACTGACGCGGACCTGCACACAGACACGATAGCTTTGTTCCCAACGAAGTTCAGAGAGGTTGTCAATCTCTCCGGTCTTGTTGTTCACAAAGGATAAAACACAAGGGATAATGATAGCAATTAAAAGTAAAGTAGAAAAGTAAATGAGCGTGTAAACAGTGATGAGGATATGGACCGGGATATGTGATGTTCGCTAGTGATGTATCTCTCCCAAAAGACGATAAAATTTCTATGCGAGGTAAACAAATTACAGAAAGGCAATTGACAGGATTATGAACGCACCGCAATGCTAACTATGCTACAAAAGAAAGGACGAGGTTCAAAAGCATGGGCAGTACGCCAAAATAAGTAGACCGAAATCCAACTGCATCTACTACTAATCATCCACCTTGAGATATCTATCCAGAACATCTCGCTGGTATTAAGTTGCGAGCCCCACCCAAAGTGTAAACCCAAAGCAACAGACAACTGCATTAAAAGAACTCTGCGTAAAGTAAACAATCCTTGTAACCGCGGTTACAAGCACCGTTGTTTTCCCCCTTGTGGCAACAACACATCCCCTAGACTCATGTTTCTGTCACTCAAGCGTGTCATCGGGGGGCATGAACCCACAATCGAGGAAAACGTTCCCTCTTGGAGTCACTACCTACTACTTGGCCAAAGCAATAAACAGCAACGGAGATTATGCAAGAATTACTTAGGAACAAAAATATAAGAGATAAGAACCAAATATATTACTCAATCACAATCTGAACATAATCTCATAATCCATCAGATCCTATCAAACTCAACATAGCAATAGCAGAAATATTACAAAAGTCCCTCGATCATGTAGGGCAGCTCACGAGGTCTAAACAATGAAGATCAAAGAGGGGAGGAGAACATCACATAGCTACTGATCACGGACCCATGGTCCAAGGAAAACTACTCACGAGACATCCGGGGAGCATCCATGGTGGAGAGGAGACTCCCGGAGGTCAATCCTCCCTCCGGCAGGGTGCCGGGAAGAGGTCTTCTGGTGCTACCGATCTCGGAAGCGCAGCGGCGGCGGAACAGAGGCGAGTTTGCGAAATAGGGTTATGTCTCCGGAGTTTCCCCGTGACGGAGAATAAATAGGAGAAGGGGGCAGCCAGAGGTGGACCAGGGGCCCCAGGCGCCCCCCTAGCGCGGCCAAGGGTGGGGCCGCGCCGGGTGGCCGCCTGGGCCCCCCTGCATCCCCTCTGGCCCCTCCCGGGCTCTTCTCGAAGCTTCCTGTACGCTGATTTTTCCTGTATTTTTCCCGGAATTTTTCTGGCACTTTTTATATGGGGGAAAACTGAAATAGAAAAACAGCAGAAAACAGGAACTGGCACTGGGGTGCACTGAGTTAATAGGTTAGTCCAAATATGATCAAAAGTGTATGAAAGTGTATCTAGATCATAGCAATATCACACAAAACATGCATGGAGCAAGCAGAATATATAGATACGTTTTGGACGTATCAACATCCCCAAGCTTAATTCCTGCTCGTCCTCGAGTAGGTAAATGTTAACAGCATAATTTCTGTGGTGACATGCTAGCAACCATAAAAGAACTTTGAAAAGTAAAGCAATCAAGGTTAGAGATTCAACTCAAGTCATAACATGCAAGAGTCTATATTAGTATTGAAACAAGTAACAAAAGAACATTAGGTGCAAGAGCTCTCGCTGTCCGTGACTCGGATGTCTCCAAATGGTGTTTGCGTGCAAGAAGGAGGGTAGGGAATACAAGAAAAAGTATTTTTGTGTTGAGAACTCAATCTACTAAAGTTTCACACTTGGTCTTCTTTGGAATCTTATCTTGACTCGTCCCCAGACCACTAGCCAGGTACAAGTCAATTTGATCCACTCCTTTTCGATATTTTGAGCACTCATGCAATGGATGAGCGTAAGCACGAGAGTTGACACTTAGGATGGCAAAGAGAGAAATATGGTGGAGGAGGAAGACAAAAAAGGATGAGAAATGCTCACATCAATGAGGACAATCATAGGCAAGAGATGCCAAATGATAGATATGATGTGAGGAGTAGGGATTGCCATGCAACGGATGCACATACGAGCTAAGAAGCTCTTCAATGGAACTAGTGGGGGTGCAACTAACTTGCTCTCTCATGAAGACCTAGAGCTCGTTTGAGGAGGCTCATCCTTGGAATATGCAAGCCAAGTTCTAAAGTGTGAAGGTCCCCACATAGCTATATACATGATGATCATCTCTGTGGAGTACAAGGATATAAAGGGAGTACTAGTGTGGATCTCTCAAAAGGATAGTAGTGTTGCCCCTTTCTCTCTTTTTATTTCTTTTTCTCTTTTCTATTTTTTTTGTATTTTTTTTGTGGCCTCAATGGCTCTTTTTATTTAACTCTCACTTGTCCTCTTTGGGATCTTTTAATGTGTCCACTTTGGGATCTTTTCCTCACTTAAGAGCAACACTCTATTTTACAAGAAGATAAAGGAGATCTTTCACACTTTACAAGGTACTCAAAATCATAAAGAAGATGTAACTATCATGATGTATGCAATGTATGTCGCTGCCAGTGTAGCAAGAACATGTATGAGATGAAGATCAAGTCATGAAGAGGTGGAAGTTGCATGGCAATGTAACTCGGAAAGGCTATGGAAATGCCTTGATAGGTAGGTATGGTGGCTGTTTTGAGGAAAGATATAAGGAGTCTTATGATGACAGAGCGTATCATGCCAAGGGTTTGGATGTACCGGCGAAGGTGGACACCAACTCTCGGAGTGAGAAGAAGGCAATGCACGGCACAGGAGAGGCTAGCAAATATGGGAAGGTGGAAGTGTCAACTTTCAATACTTACATTAGTCCGAAGAACTCATGCACTTATTATCGGTAACTCTCAATCTAATAAGGAGGTTCACAAAGAGACAAGTACCCCGAGGAGGAGTGTATGGGGGTTTGGTTATCCTTGCGCATCCTCGACTCATGGTATGTGAGTGTTCTGTGATATTCGATCCTTAGAAGAGTAGTGATCCATCTAGTAGCTAGAGTTCTCAACTAGTTTTGTAGGTTTTGAAAATACACACGGATTGCCCAAAATACGACACCTATCACTAATAGGCTAGAGCTATTGACACCAAAATTTCAAACATTACTCATAACAATACCTCAAAACTATTGCAAGCTACTACTAGAATTAAATAGCAACCTCAATTACCTACTTCTCAAAAAAAGACACAACTCAGTGCAACAACCAACTCTCTTAACAAGATAAACATGAAAACTAAAAAAGAGTTCCAGCAACAAACTAAACAAAAGCCAAGGTTCTTGCTAAAGACAAACTAAGACTAAAACTAAACATGGCAGTAGCTATGAAAAGATAAAGAACACACAACAGCAAAAAGATAGGCATGAAGAATCCTATGATGTGTTCTAAATTTTGAAAGTGGAGCGTGTTTCTCTCTCACACAAAGTAAGACATGATCTAACTTGTTATGAACAGCAAGCAAAGCTAAAGAAAACTAAAAACAAAACCTAAGAGCGAGACGCTCCAAGCATAGCACATAACGCATGAAGTGATAAAAATATAGTGACACGAAGGACGAACTGATGATTGTTGATGGAGAAGGGGATGCACGGGGGCATCCCCAAGCTTAGACGCTTGAGACTCCTTGAATATTTATTGGGGATGCATGGGGGCATCCCCAAGTTTGAGCGCTTGACACTCCTGGATCTTCTTTCATCATCTTTCATCGCACACTTGAAAACTCCCTTCATACATAAATCATCATAAGCTGATTAGAGAGATTAGTACCCTTAATAAATAATTTTTACCCACTGGATATAAAGATATTCTTGAAGAGCTACTATTTTTCAAGATTGTCAAAAAGTTTTTGCAAAGAAAAAGCAAGCTTAAGATTTGCAAAAGTTAGGAGAGACAAAACGTGGCAGAATCTGTGAAAAACAGAACAGCAGATAGTAAAGAATTTTTTAGGGGCACTTCTGCAACTCAAATAAAACAACTCAGAACATATGGAAGTTTCATAATTGTATATAGCATACTGTGTAAAAATTTCAGCTCAAAAAGATGAACTGAGATTTTTCTGGAATTTTTCTGGTCACGAGGACAGAATCTGTTTTCTGGACAGCATGTCACAACTTTTACTTCCCTTGCCGTAAAAGGCTATAACTTGGCACAAAGCTGAAAAATAAAGATACAATGATGTTGCTACAGTAGTAACAAACATAAAGACACAACAAAAGCAAAAATAAAAACCTAAATTCGTTGCGAGCTGCCTCCCGAAAGCGCTTCTTTAAAGCCATTAGCTAGGCTTAATGCAAAAGGATCAAGTTGTAGCAATCGAATCATTATCAAGATCATCAAAAAGCTCTTCAATTGTGCAACTAGTCTTAAGAGGTCTTTCAAATAAAGGCCTAATTAAGATACTTCTAGGGAGAAAACCAAAAGGCGGAAAATCAATGGAAGATTCATTTATAAAATTAGCAAAGAGAGGTATTGCTTCCAAAGTTTTCACGGTTTCAACTTCTTTGGCAATAGGTAGTTTATTTTTAGGTCGGGGCACCATAGGGACATAATTGAACTTAGGTTCCCTTCTTGCCGAAGTCTCTACCTTTTTTGGTTTGATTGAGGAGAAAGTAGTTCCTAGAGTGTTAATGATTTCCTCAATCTTATCAATCCTAGAAGGATCCGTATCACAGGATTTGATGACCACCAAAGTTTTAATAATTTTAAGCATGGAGCTATCAAGCCTATTCAAATTCCCTTGAATCTTGCGATCCAACTCATTTATCCTAGTTATACTTGGTATTTCTAACTCTATCTTTTCAAGTTTCTTCATAATGTGAGCTAGAGTTATATCTTCTTGTGTGCTAGCAGTAGGGGGATTTACAACAAGATTTTCAATAACATTAAGAGACTCCCAAGTCGGGGCTTCTAGAAAATTCCCATTGATAGCAGTATCTAATATGAACCTATTCCAAGGAGCAATCCCGACATAAAAGTTTCTAAGCAGGATAGTAGTGGATTGCTTCTTGGTGGCTCTTTTTTGAGAATCATTAATTCTATACCAAGCATCTTTTAAACTTTCTCCACCTTTTTGTTTAAAGGTGAGAACCTCTGTCTCAACAAAGGCAAAAGGGCCAGACATAATGACAAATAGCAAGATAATTTTTTTGTAAATTTTGATAAAATACACAAAGATAAAAACTGAAAGGTAAACTAACAAGACTAAAAAACAAAGGTAAAGGGTAGTGTGCAACTCCCCTATCTTAGCACTCGGAGTCCCCAGCAACGACGCCAGAAATTTGGCTTGATGTGCGAGATGATGATAGTGATTTCTCGCCCTTCGTTGGTAAACCCCAAGTGGAAGGTGTGATGTACCACAGCAGCAAATTTCCCTCGGTGAAGATACCAAGGTTTGTCTCCAGTAGGACTCCGGAGATGATAAGTAGGTGTCAGCGGCGCAACTGACGCGGACCTGCACACAGACACGATAGCTTTGTTCCCAACGAAGTTCAGAGAGGTTGTCAATCTCTCCGGTCTTGTTGTTCACAAAGGATAAAACGCAAGGATAATGATAGCAATTAAAAGTAAAGCAGAAAAGTAAATGAGCGTGTAAACAGTGATGAGGATATGGACCGGGATACGTGATGTTCGCTAGTGATGTCTCTCTCCCAAAAGACGATAAAATTGCTATGCGAGATAAACAAATTACAGAAAGGCAATTGACAGGATTATGAATGCACCGCAATGCTAGCTTTTCCACGGCAAAACATTCAAAAATGAGGCGACCCAGAAGAACGCCGCCATCACCGATCTGGGTACCAAGTTGAAGACAGAGTTTTTACCCGAATCTGCTCAACCTCCATCCAGCTTAAAGTGCATGGGATTGCCACCGATCTCCATCTCCATGCAGCGAGCAGGCCGCCTCCAACCGCCCAAGCCGCCGTCGGAGAAGACCCCCGAGCCGGTCGCAACACTGGCGATCAGATCTGCTCGATCCAGATCAAGCCACCATGGCTACGATTAGCACACGCCTCACCTCAAGCTAGGTAGTTGTCACCTCCAACAGAGGATGACCACAACCAAGCCTACCACCACCTGCGCCCCGCCGCCCCATGACGTGTGCCGCCACCAAGATCAAGCCCTCCGTCATCTTCCTTGACGCCGCTACGACTTTGCCGGCAACCGCTCAGGTGGCAGCGGCGCAATGAGGAGGTATGGAGAGGGGGACGAGCGGCCGCGGCTGGAGTTCCCCTATGCCGCCAGTCTCGGGCGACGCTTGGGTTAGCTATTTTTTGGGGTTGGGGCTTGTTTTTTCCTTTTGCGAGAAAGATTAGGACCTGGGTTAGCTGAGATATATTTATATTTAAAATATTATCTAAATAAATCTTCATTTAAAATCAATAGTATAAAATTTAGATGTGCTCTATCTTAGGACACATCTAGATGTGCCCTAGCAAATCTGATTTATTTATGCCACACCATGAGTTACAGGAATACACGAACTTTCGCGTACATATATCTCGAGACCTAGAGATCGATCTCAAAAGAGTACCAAACTTGATCACACCACGTAGTACGTTTGTTAGTTTTACACTATTATTTGCTGCGGAGCATACGTGCATGCATGCCTACATCCATGGCCGACGTCGAGGATCCTAAGGCGGCGGCGGCGAAGCCCGTCTACTGGTGCGCGGACGCGATCTCATGTGCAACTGGGGTCTTCTTCACCACGCTCCTTTTCTACAGATTCTTCGACGACCTCATGGGCTACTGGACTTGTACTTTGGATATCAGATTTACTTTTGCATCGTGGGCTTCATCAAAGAGCACAGATATAGGAGGATGCTAAACAACTTCCCAAGGGGTGTTCCCCGCCTTTTCTTCTGTCATGGAATGTCACCACCAGGTTTGGCGTCCCAATGACATGCAACATAATTAAACTCTTGTTTGTGATAATTATTACTATTATCATTTTGAACATTTGTGTGCTAATTGTTTAGTTGTATGCGTGGCCGATGTTCCAAAAAAATTCTGGCGTTATATTGAAAATGCAATCGTATTTTCTTTTGTGGCAGTCATCTTTCCCGCAAGTTGTGTTGTTCTAGCCTAACTGTCAAAACAGCAGAGAACAGTAGTTATAAGAAACTTTGGTCGATTTATGTATAAATGTGGTTTTGTTATTAATCACATTATCACCTTGAGGTAATTTATACATAACTTCAAGAAATTCGCATTTTCCCCCTTCTTCGTGACATTATGACATTTTTTACTAGTTTTATTACTTCTCAAAAGTACAAGCCCAAACTCACATGTTGGTGACGAAAAACCACCCTAATGCTCCCCACCAAAAAATAAATCAAAGTTTTGAAAGTGTTATTTTTGCAAGTATTGCACAACCTTTTATGAACGTTATTTCATCATGAAACTTTGCACGAAGGTGAGACATTCAACAATGTTTCGCGTACATATATCTTGAACATTTGAATGTGTGCTTATTATTATTATTGTTATTATTTTGAACATTTATGTGCTGACTATATAGTTGTAAGCGTGTCCAATGTTCCTAACAATTTCCGGCGTAATATTGAATGCAAACGTATTTTCTTTTGTGTCAATCATCTTTCAAGCAATTTGTTCTTCGTGCATGTGTCCTAGAAACAATATTTTTTGTTCCGATGCGCTTAGACGGTCACAGGTGGAGCGTGATGCGCGGAAACGGTCGTGGAGTCCGAGTAGATTGGACTTATTTTTTATTTATTTAAGTATTGGTAGTTCATCTAATGAAATTATTTTTAGATTTTAATAAATTCCGTTCAATTTTATTCAACCTTGCTAAAATTGGATTGAACTATGGGTAAACGGTGACGTTTAAGGTTAAATAGCTGGTTCCTATATCAGTACCTATTTAACTATTTATAGACTGCAATATATTTGAGGCTTTCAGCTATGCCTTTTGAAAGTTAAAAAAAAAAGCTATGCCTTTTGACTGATGAGTCTGACAAATGTCCATGGTGATCGTGCAAGCTTTTTTTTCTGTTTCGTGCATGTGGTAGGCTGCATGTGGGTGGGTGGATCAACTCGCCATATGCATGCAAATTTAAACTAATAACTAAAAAGATGCTAGTACTATTTTTTAACAAGATCAATAATATTTAATTATATAATTAAATAATGGTGGCAACAGCAGCCGCAAAAGAAAAAGCAATAGCAGCCCACGTTATTTAGCTATTGTTAATTAGCCCCGGCCGTACTCCGCTCAAGTGTAGATTATGATGTCAGTTTTCTGACAAGAGATGTGCGCATTTTCAGTTTTCTGCAAACAATGGGTCATGTATAGATAATTCCCTTGTTTTTATATACTTTGCAATAATAAATGAAAACAAATTCAATATTATACAAAAAACAATTGTGAGAAAAGTATTATACTAAACAAATAAAGCATAAAGTAATTAGTGAAGCACTCTTTTTATAATTAACTAGGACAATGCTCTTACGTTGCAACGAGATAAAAATGCCCTTGTGATATAGAGCGAACATCTAAAATATGGTCATCTGGCGTAACACGACCCTAGCACCCAGATTTGATGCGTGAATATTATAGCGGAGAAACAAGACTGATCAGCTTTTATAACAGCTTTGCAAATCCCATTTTGTTGCTCCTTTTTTATGAGGTGGAAAATATGCAAAAAAAAACCCTTAAAATACATGGCAATTCTTTACAATAAAATTTTCTACATAGAATTTTTTTAATTACATACAAACGATTATGTATTTTTTATTTCTTTTGAAATATATTTGTACACTAAATATCACGGTTTTTTTGTGCATTATTTTTCGTAAAATGCCATGTGTCTGGGGCAAATATTTTCTAACACAATGGGCCAATTTTTTCAACTCAACCATGCCATTTTTTGCCATTTACATCATGGTTGTTCATTCTATTATAGACACCATTTAATATTATACCATGACAATTTTCTTAAATATTATTATGCAGTTCGCATGGCAATATAAATTTATACACCATAGCAATTATCTCCTTTCTAGGATGATAATTATATTGGATACACTATGACAAATTAATTTCTATCGCATGCTAATTTAAATTTATGTAGCATGGAAAATCTAGTTTTGTAGCATAGCAACTGTATTTTTTAGACCATGGCAAAGTTTATTATTGGATGTTGGCGAATTTATTTTTTGACACTAGAAATTTGAAATTTTACGCATGACATTTTCATTTTTTGACGGGGCCATTTAAGAGTCTTTAGCATGACAATTTTATTTTTTGACCATGGAAAATTGAATTTTTATCATAGGAACATTACTTTTTATTGTGGCAATTTTCACAAAAACTGATTTTTTAACCCAAAATGTCATGGCAAATTTTCCATTGTACTTTTCAGAGTCACATAGCAATTTGTAATGACATGGCAAATTTACCATTGTAAGTTTTGTTTCTCCTTCCAATGACAATTTTTTATAATTCTTTTGTAATTGTATCTTTTTTATTTACATGGAATTTTAATTTTTTTAATAGCGTTTAATATATTTAAATTTTAATAATTTTCATATTTCAAAATATGTTTACAATTTATTTTTCATGAATATTTTTGGTAATCAAAATCTTTTGGTTACATGGATTTTTTAATGTTTATATAGTTTGATTGCAAATTTAACAAATAAATAAAATTAGAAACATGAAATTTATGTATTAAAATTTAGATTTTAATTAATTGGAAAATTTTGTAATGATATTTTTCTGCAAAATTAGACAAAAAATTGTTAGGGTTGGGATAGTTTCTGCAGCATCGGACCTCCCCGAGAAAATGACATGTTCACGTTGCTATCCCTCCCTACGACCTGTTCAGGTTAGATTGAGGTGCTAAAAATATTAAAGTGCCTTAATTTTTGTTTTACCTAATCATATTATAAGAGTTAATAAATAAATGTATATCAAATTTCGTATGTGACTTACCTTATATTTCGATGACCGGTTTGATAAGTAAATTAGATCGTAATTGATTTAGAAGGTAAGTAAATTAAAATAATTTATTATCATACGGGAAAGGTTGAATGAAGGGGTGGTGGAAAGAAAAGTGAACAGTGGAATCTTATATTCGTTTTAAATAGTAGAGAAGATATAGATACAAACGTGTTAGAAAAAAATTGATCGCCCGCCCTCTTCTTCCGCTCGCCATATCGCGCCTCTTTTTTCGCTCGCTCAAATTACTCTCATGCAAGAATCGTTCCTATATTTTTCGTGTGATTTATAGAATCTTTTTCTCATTTAAGAAGAAAGATACTCAACTTATTATGTGCCTTATTCTCTTAAGTACAATTTCAATTCTCATTTATATTTACCTGTCTGGTTTTGTTCACTTGAGTTATGAACGAGGATACATATCTATTTTTTTCGATGATTTATTATCACGTTGATTTGTCATTGTTGCTACTAGTCTTATAGAGGGGAAAGTTTATTGAAGGTAGAATTTGAATCGGCGACCCCTCCATTGAGAATTGAGTAAGACAAACAATTAGATTGACTAATCATTTGTGCGAGTTCACTAACTGCGATATATCTTACATTCTTAAGAAGTTGCTCCCCACTACTATCAATTCTCTCAACATGCACATGCTCCACCTCATCATGCATGCCACATCACCCTCCACTAGTATATTTCTCTCAACATGCAAGTATGCCACCTCATCATCCAACATGTATGAGAAAGACCCACCTCAATATGCCACTATGAATAATAAAAACCCACATGCAACATGCATGCATGGGAATTTATATTTTGTTATGATATTTATATTAAGTCCATATATTAGTTCAAAAGTTATTGTTCAAATATACATGCTTCATTTAACAAAACATTTTCAATGAAATATTTTGAAAAAAAGTTCCGCAACAACGTGCGGGGTATCGTCTAGTTTTATGAATGTGTGAACCACATTGGAATCACCAGCGCGCTAGTTGTGCCAATCTGAGCACTGAATAGAAGAGAGGCTCAGTGAAATAAATTTGTTGATGGGATTTGTGAAATGAGAGTTTGACCGATACGGACTAACATTTTTGCCAATATAATGGGTGAGGGGGAGATTTTGTAGCGGGATAATTTGCACATCTCCCTCGAGAACGAGGTGCATGTCAGTGATCCACGATAGATTGAGGGATCATGGTCTAGTAGGTCATGGTAATTATATGATTTTACCATTGTGACCAACAAGACTATATTTTATCATATGTCTATGTTGTAGTTATCAATGTGACACAACTATAATTTACTCACCTATATCAAATAACTTACATATAAACACAATGGTAACTTTTGACTCGATAAAAAAACATTGTTGAAATATACTCCGATAAGTTTTGTGTAAATAAAATGATAAATTAGGCGCCATAGAGCTGATAACTACGGACTAACATATAAACATTACCGTAACTTTGGCTCGTTTTTTTTTAAACATACCCTCGCAAGTTTTGTGTAAATAAAATGGCAATTTGTGCACTGCGAAGCTATTAACTTACGTTCAAATACCTTGATAACTTTGGTCAGGTGGGTAAGTTGTTGGAACTCACCCCAGTAACTTATGTGTAAATAGCATGATAATTTACACACGCGAACCTACTAACTTAAGTGCAAATACTGTGATAAATTTGAGCCAGGAAAAAAGTTTTTAAATATAATCTAATAATTATGTGTAAATAGCATGGTAATTTACATACCACAGACCTGATAACTTATGTGCAACGACCATGGTTACTTTGACCATGTGAGGAACAAATATTGAAACATACTCCTGGTAACTTTCGTGTAAGATATTTACGCATCATAGACTTGATGACTTATGTGCAAACACCTTGGTAACTTTGATATGAGGTTTTGATTTGGGAAGAAAAGGGAAGTTTTGATTTGGTTAAGGTTTTGGTAAGATTTTATTTGATTTAGGTATCGGCACGGGTAAGAAAAGAAAGATATTATATGGCTAAGGATTTGATAAGATTTATTTTGATTAAATTGAGTTAATGCATGATATGATTTTAGATATCAAACATTGTATGGATCGCGTTTTAATAGTAGAGACTCTTGGGATATTCAATTTGGCTCTAGGGATATTGTGTTGTAGTCAAAATCATAAAAGACCATCTGTTCCTAGCTTCTTGCGTTGTAGTCAAAATCATAGAAGCCCATCGGTTCCTAGCTTCTTGCGTTGTAGACGAAATCATAGAATCCCATCGGTTCCTAGCTTCTTGCGTTGTAGACAAAATCATAGAAGACCATCGGTTTTCGTCCTTATAGAAAAACCATCGATCCAGGGTAACCATTAAACCAATAACACTCCATGCACGTTTAGCCATGTTTCTGTTTAACACTAAATTTGACATGATTTGGCCCACTTGTTAGGCAAAAAGAACCACGTGTAAACATTGACTAGTCTTGTCTTTTTCTCCAACACCCTTTTCACTCTTTTCGGGAAAAAACCGCTAGCTACCGCGGGAGGTGCAACACACCTCAAACTTTCAAAAAATGATCTAAGCGCTTTTCTCAAAAGAGTTTCTAAAAAGCCGACGAAGTTATCGAAATTAATACTTTCATAAATTAAGCCTTCGATTATGTTTAATATCCAAAATTCAAAACTTTCATAACCCTTTTTTCTTTTGCATGAAGACTTTCATAAGCTTGGATGACTTTGAGAGGGGGGTAGTAGCTAGAAGAGATCTTGTTTGAAGGGATAAGGCCAAGAAGTGGTCACATGCATGGCCACATGGTAGGTGGGCCCTCCGGCCTTTTTGTCCCGTTTACCCAACCCAACCCACTTGCTCTTCTGTGTGTCGGACGCTCGGATGCATGTGCGCGCGCCGACGACCGCGCCCATAGATCTCCTCTCTGTATATTTACGTGCCACCATCAACGTCCTCCCCATCCCACCTACCGATCACGAGATGGGGCACGAGATGGTGCCATCCAACGGCGCCGCCGGCGGCCGGAGGTCGCCGCCGACTAAGCCCCACGCCGTGGTGATCGCGTACCCGTACCAGGGCCACGTGATCCCGGCGGCGCACCTGGCGCTCCGCCTCGCCGCGCGCGGCTTCGCCGTCACCTTCGTCAACACCGAGTCCGTGCACGAGCAGACCGCGCGCGCCCTCGGCGTCGACCGCCACCGCTACGACATCTTCGCCGGCGCGCGCGCCTCGGAGAACGGCAACAAGGAGCCCCTCGACGTGCGGTACGAGCTGGTCAGCGACGGCTTCCCGCTCTCCTTCGACCGCTCGCTCAACCACGACCAGTTCAAGGAGGGCGAGCTGCACGTCCTCTCCGCGCACGTCGAGGACCTGCTCCGCCGCGTCGTCGTCGACCCCGCCTCCACCGTCCTCGTCGCCGACACCTTCTTCGTCTGGCCGGCCACGCTCGCCGCCAAGCTCGGCGTGCCGTACGTCTCCTTCTGGACCGAGCCGGCCCTCATCTTCAACCTCTACTACCACATGGACCTGCTGGCCGAGCACGGCCACTTCAACCCCGCCCAGGGCGGCCCGCCGCCGCGCAAGGACACCATCACGTACGTCCCCGGCGTGCCGGCGATCGAGCCGCGCGAGCTCATGTCGTACCTGCAGGACGCGGACGCCACCAGCGTCGTCCACCGCATCATCTTCAAGGCCTTCGACGAGGCCCGCCGCGCCGACTACGTGCTCTGCAACACCGTCGAGGAGCTCGAGCCGTCCACCGTCGCCGCCATGCGCGCCGTCAAGCCGTTCTACGCCGTCGGGCCCATCCGCGCCGCCGCCGCCAACACCGTCGCCACCTCCATGTGGGCCGAGTCGGACTGCTCGCAGTGGCTGGACGCGCAGCCGGCGGGCTCGGTGCTCTACATCTCCTTCGGCAGCTACGCGCACGTCACCCGGCAGGAGCTCCACGACATCGCGGCCGGCGTGCTCGCCAGCGGCGCCAGGTTCCTGTGGGCGATGCGGCCGGACATCGTCGGCGGATCCGACGACCCCGGCGACCCGCTGCCGGAGGGCTTTGCCGCCGCCTCCGCCGGCCGTGGCCTCGTGGTGCCGTGGTGCTGCCAGGTGGAGGTGCTCTCGCACGCCGCGCTGGGCGGCTTCCTGACGCACTGCGGCTGGAACTCGGTGCTGGAGAGCGTGTGGGCGGGGGTGCCCATGCTCTGCTTCCCGCTGCTCACCGACCAGTTCACCAACCGGCGGCTGGTCGTGCGCGAGTGGCGCGTCGGCGTGCCCATCGGCGACCGCGGCAAGGTGTTCGCCGACGAGGTGAGGGCGAGGATCCAGGGGGTGATATCCGGGGAGGAGGGGGAGGAGCTCCGGGTGGCGCTCAAGAAGGTGAGGGCCAAGCTCAAGGCCGCCGCCGCGCCCGGCGGGTCGTCGCAGAGGAGCTTCGACGAGTTCGCCGACGAGCTCACCCGCCGTTGCGGCGGCGGATTCGCCTTGAGCTGATGATCATTCTTGGATCGGATCATTGGCCTGCATTTCCATGCATTCAATGTAATGTATCCTAGGGAGTAAGTAGTGACGATCTTGCACGTTCTGAATACCTGCTACGTATTAACGACGACATTTCCAAGTAAATTGCCATCGTCGTCGTCGATCTGATCGCTGGTGCAAGTAAATATTTGAAGAGCTAGCCATGTTTCAATGTTCATGGTTGGTGGATGCATTTTCCATGAAAGTTTTAATAATGACACTTGCGAATTAACAAGCAAATGGAAACAAGGGGACAGGATGTGGGCACAACTCCACCAAACATAAAATGAAATAAAAGCAAGTGGGGGCGATTTTTTTTAAAAGAAAAACTGTTTAGGCGCAGCCTACATATACTCATCCCATTGAAGGTACATGAAGGTACATACGTACACTCTAGCCTTATGAGCATTTTCAAAAGAATGATCTTGATTCGGTTAATCTTGAGATTTAACATAGCCGACGTAGTCGCCTCATTGTTGACGAAAAATCTTCTCGCGTTGAAAGAATATTGATCTTTTAATGAGATCAAAGCATCAAATCTAAGATTCGATCCTGGTGGACGAGGGATACCATAGTCCGTGTCCGTCTAAGTTCTAACCATCCCACCACGAATGGATTCTTGAAGGCGAAAATTGTTGTTATGAAAGAAAAAAACAAATTTTAAGTGGGCAAAACCACACCATAAAAAAAAGAAAATTGAAAAGATTTTACTAGCATTACTAGGAGCGTTGATTGGATTCTTGGAAGCTGCATGTACGCAAGAGTTTGCCGGCAAAAAAATGTGATCTCCTTGCTCTGCTGCTAAACTGAAGAAGTCCAGCTTGCAAAGGGAGAAGAGGCAGCATCAAAATTGGAATGTTGTGCTGCTCTTCCTGCGTCTTCAAACTGCAAAACTATACTGCAATTCCTGCTGTGTTAGTAGTTGGCATTGGCACATGCTGGCATTACAAGGACCGATGATTGGATTCTTGGAAGCTGTCGACTGTGCAAAGATGCATGCAAGAGCTTGTCGGCAAGGAACCAATGTGATCTCCTTGCTCTGTAGTACTTGCTCTGTTGCAAACAAAACTGAACAGGTGCAGTTTGCAAAGGGAGCATCAAAATGTGAATCTTTTGCTGCTCTTCCCGCGTCTTCTATAAACTGAATGTGTACTGCAATTCCTACTCTGTGGTTCATGCTGAAGACTTGTTTCTGCATGCGGTAATCTGCCAACACTGGATATGTAATTGAATGCAGTAGTTACTTGTTTAGGCTTTGTTCGGTGTCAGGGGATTAGTTTCCCCAGTGGAAATAAGCCCGACAGGGATTGGGTGTCATCAATCGACCCGCGTGGGTTGAATCCACGGATCGATATCAACAGATTTTTTTCACCTGATTCTACGAGGTTTGCGCAGGGAAAAAACACACAAGAGGTTCAAGCAAATGCATCAGAATAAATAGACCGGGATAATTTTCTGGTAGGGCCAAACCCTATGAAACCGCGTGGTTTAGGCTCAGAATCACGCGAGGAAAAAGGTAACCGAACAAAGCCTTAGGAGGAGGAGGAGGAGCAGATCCTCCTGTGGTGTGGTGAAGGTCCGAATCTGTTTGCATAGGATGCCAAGTCCTTGATGGATTTGCATTATTATTAAAACTTGTGGCCTATTAGGGTGGCATATGCATGTTCATGATCGGTGCCCAGTCAAGTGCATTTGTTGTCTGTGAGTCATGATGATGGGGACAATCAAGCAAATGCATGCACGGAAGGCCCACTGTCATAATCACAATCTGTCGGGTGTACTCCTGCGTATGAACAGTTGAGCACACGTGTGTGTCTACTACATACTTCTTTCGTTCGAAAATAAGTGTTGTAAATTTATCTAAATATGGGTATATGTAGATGTGAATTAAGCTTAGAAACATCTATATTTAGATAAATCTATGTCGTTTATTTTAAGATTAAGGTAGTATAGCTTATTAGATGAAAAAATACAAAGGGACCCGACGGTTCATGAATTTTAATCTACATGTGTTTTTCCAAAAAAAAAAAGTGATGCACAAACGGTTATCGGCGGGATCGGAAAAGCAACTCGGTGAGACCAATTATTTGGGTTTAGGTAACGGCTTATCAATGGTATTTCGGTGTGACTAGATGGAATCGTATCGGTGGGACCAAGATGGCTTGAGGGTTTATGATATACTGAACCGTTGAATATTGTGTGAGACTTTGAAGTTAGCACTTGAGCAACCAATCCATTATCACAACCTTACCCTTTTTTTATAGTATTGCCATTTCTAGGATTCAATGTGATCTTCATTCACTCAAATATAAAATTAAGTCCTCGGGGTTGATCAACATGTTTCATTAACATCTTGAGAGGTACATTTCTACATTCATTGTGTACCTAATTGAATTATCCTGAAATGTAATTTGAGTCAATTAATTTAATGATTTATATGTTGTTGTTAATTACCAAAACCACCTTCGGGATTAGATGCACTCTTACTTTTTTATGTCTTTCTGTTACCTCGCCCTATGCAGGGCGCTTGTAAACATGTGGATTAGCCCCCTGTGTAAGGTCCCCTACATTTGAAGTTTAAAAATCTTCGTGTGGCAGTTGCTTCGGGATCAGTTACCATAGAGGATGAAGGTCTTGAAGTATCAAGGGTCGGGCGATGGCCATCGACCCCGTGTGATGTCTCTGACAATGAGACCCACATCCTGTTCGCATGCTCCACGGCTAGGTATTTTTGACGTTATATACGTGAGGCTCTAGGTCTCGACTGGGAGGCCTTAGACCTGGCCGAGTTCCTCCAGATTCGGGGCAACCAGACAAATAAGAGGATGCACCTATTTTGGTCAGTGCCCGTGCCTCTAGTTTGGACATTATGGAAAACGCGCAATAATATGATCATTCAGCATGTTTATCTACGGTGGGCCATTGATTTGATCTTCAAATTCTTGGTATTTTTGCAGCATTCCCTCCCGCTATCTAGGCGCAGGGATCAGGAGCTACTTCAAGGCTTTTCGGAGTCTCTCACGGCGACTGCATGGCGCCTAACAGTTGGACGTTGTTTCTTGTACCTTAAAGTACTGTACTTTTGTATGGTCGTTGCTTTATCTAAAAAATGAGATGAAACCTTATTTCAAAAAAAATCAAATCGACCATAACAAAAACATCAGAAATTCAATTACAATCACTTGAAGGTCAACTCTATTAATTAAGAAGAAGAAAGTTGTAGCCGAATCTTTTCCATCAACGGAGAAATAGTCTATCATGCAATGGAAACAAAAGTTTAGTCGATCGACCAACGCAAACCATAACATCCTGTCACACTTCGACATCGAAGAAATAAGCGTTAAATGTCAATGTTAATGCTTCACATTATCCCTCTTACCTTCACATGGTGCACTAATTAATAAAACCTCTGTTCCAAACCAAGGCATCATCGAGCAACAACATATGTGATAGTACGACAGTTAGCAGCTTCGTAGCGAACCTTCCCTAAAAAAACTTCAGAACAAACCTTATTTTACGGGATAACTGGTACATGCCTATGCGGGTCATGACAACGTTAACACTAGAAAGGTTCTAGTTTTTCGAAAAAGGAAAAGATTATAAGAGTCCAGAAATGAGATGAACAACGGTTAAAATCGTAAACAAGGTAGGACAGCAGATGGAGCAAGATGTCTCGGAAATTATGAATCATACATTCGACAAATAACAAAAAATCAACAACCCAGTCCATGGAGCCATCATGTTAAAACAGTATAATATGAGAATATCCATGTAAAACAAATATATTAGCAGCAAGAAATGACAATGCTTACAAGTATGCTTAAGTTAAGATATAAATATGATCCATGTCACCTGAATTTGATGTCACCTTACAAGAGTCAATGCACGTAATAATGAAAAAGATATAATAGTATCTATGCTCACCGGTGTGATAACCATGATGTAAGGTGACCAGACGACTCCAGTGCAGGCAACCACTGCAACCCATAGAAAAGAGTAAGCATGTGAGCAGAACACAAGAATAAGTAAATGGTGCACTAATTGCGTGCTGCCCTAAAATGCTCATTCAACATACCAATTTGCCAAGGATAGGATATCTTTTCAGGAGGCTTAGCAAAGTTGGCAATGTTCTTATTGTTGATCTCCCATTTAAATGTCGGATCCCAAAAATGAAGGTCAGACTCTTGTCTCAACCTCTTTTTCAAGTGATGCTTATAACCCAAAATGCAGCCATGTGAAGATAAGGATAAGAGCAAAGTTGGCGAAGGATGAAAATGTGCAACCTTCCGAGGAACAAAGACGTGATCTCTTTCGGTCTTGGGAATCACTTTATTACAAAATGTAATATCTTTATTAGTCTAATTCTACATAAGTAAACATTTCCTTTGCCAAGCTTACAAGAGAAAAAATGTAGACATGGGTGGTAAATAGGGCTGAACATTTCAGCTCTATGGTGAACTACAGGCTGCTAGATTATTTGGACCTATATAAGAGATATCTTGATATGGAAGGAAATCTCCCCTCCCACTACACTAAGGATGGTAAGGTGATTCCACTATATGGTTGACATAATATTTATGTGTGGTTATTCTGAGGGGAAAAATTGTATTATGTCGTATTTTTTGTTTTGAAATGTATCTATTCTAGTTTTTTTGAGATTGCATGATGTATTAGAAGACCTTGGCGCAATGAGCCAAATGAATACATGAGCATGTACAATCAGCGACTCACCTTTAGCCTAAACAACCTCTGGTAAGTCCTAACCCCTTCTTCTTAAGCATAAACTATATATGCAAAGTAAATGAAAATGAGAGGGACAATTTTACATAATTTTTTCCTAGGGCTCCCGTTGACATCCTATCATCTTGGAGGAAGCACCTAGAGCATGGGAGCATGTTGGTCTACATCTCCCTGCAATGGAGTGATGCCAAGCTTGGACATGCATCTTCATGCGGGCCTCCATGAATGGGAAAAGCTTGTTCTCAAGAAGCAACATTTCATTCTGGTCCAGTGTCCATTCCTGAATGAAAGAAATGAGTTTTTTCTGCGTTGCGCTCCTTCACTCACTTTTGAATGACTCCTTTAGCACTCTCTTTTTTATATCAAAAATAGAAGCATTTTCCTTTACCATACCTTCCAAGAAAAAGTGTTTTATTGCAAGGTTCAATTATTACCGAACAAAGAGAAATTCTCATTATAAAGGATGAGATCAATTCGGAAGCTCTTTTTACTTATTCTAGTAGACGGAATTGAATTGGTCTAATTTAGGACTTTTCAATCATTTTTTTATCAAGCGCACGCACAAAACACAAAAGGAACTAGGGCTGGTGATGCAAGGACTTTTTGACCTGCTCGACCAGACAGATGGGAACAAAGAAAGAAGGGACTTTTGATTTGCGACATTCAGAAGTTGCTCGAGCAGGAAGAAATAGATTGGCAACAAAGAGCACGAGTGAAATGGTAAAAGCACGGCGATCGAAACCCAGCAATATGTCCCTCATAACCAACCAAACGAAGAATTTCTCTTTAGACGGGGCTTTGGATTTCCACAACATCTTGGTGTAGTCAGTAAACTCTGTCCCCTCGAAAAAGGCTCTATAGGACGATCTAGCCATGTAGCTTCCATCGGTAGTAAGCTTCCACCTGAATACATCCCCGGAGGCAGTAAGGGGAGGGAATTGTTGGATCCTATTCGAAAGGTGTAAGTATTCCACCAGGGCATCCATGTTAAGAGGTCCGGTTATTATACACTAGAAATCACTAGATATTTGTTAGATCGATCATTCTAGAGATATGGACCAATATATTCAGTGATACTATTAAAGAAAAGCATATGAGAACAAACATTTACCCACAAATATAGGTACAATATTATTTCAAGGAGTTCCCAAAATTTATTGTGGAGGCATACGATTTTGTCTTTTATTTCCCCCAAACATTCAGATAAATATATAACTTTTTAATGGGAATACCTTACAAATATTGTAACAAAGTATACTTTTTCTAAGATAAATCTTAGAAATGATTAATATGTAGTCACTTTTTAATGTGGTTAATTTGATAAAATGTATTGTCAAAAGTATGAAAGTTTAGTATAAATAAATTTTCTTTAACTCTCATAGTGCCCAACATTAATAATTTTTGTTAACAAGGGTAGGGTCCCGAAGGACCTAGACATTTCTTTAGATAAACATGCCATTAGATATTAGATTAAGACCCAATAGAAAATAAAAATTATATTTCAGTCCTAAGCTTTTGCAAAGAGGACCCTGAACAGAGATAAAGAAACCCAATCGGGTCCTAAACAATTTCCACGCGGGATTCAATCTCACCGCCGACTTGGGGTGACAAGACCTCCATAGAAGCAACTTCTTCACGCCATGCACTTTGGGTAGAGGCTGAAACTACCTCCCTTGTGGAATCAAGGCCAGGAGAAAAAGGAGGGCCGCCCGTCGGCCAGAAGAAGTTGTTGTCTAGCAAAGAATATCTACAATCTATGGCTAATGCAGGTAGTATAGCTCCACATAAAAAGCCACTGCTGTTGGGCTCGAACCCAAAAATGCAAGCTTCAACTCTATAGAATCCACCCATCTTCATCTATTACCACGGTGGTTTGAAGAGAGATGGAGCAACTAAGAGGACTCCTGCAAATAACACATAAATGCGACTTGTACATCTCCTCTTTCCCCATCTTTCTTTCCCCTTCCATTGAGGCAAGAACAGATCGAGGAAAAAAAGGATGGATCAACATTCATAGCACCACCGGACCGGGATTTATACAGCTTGAAGAACAAGACAAGGAAGTGGGGACAAAATTAACGAACCAAAGCTTTGCCATGAGCCGGCACAAGGAAGTCCTCACCGAAACCGGACCACCTCTTCGCCACCAGCATGGCCCCAAGGGAGAGGAGAAGATGTCATCCCCAAAGGAGAACTTGGTCCATGATGTGCTTTATTTACTGGAGAGAAACACACACACACACACACACACACACACACTACAACACCTAAGATCCATACCTCCATCCCACCCAGTGCCGGCCACCATGGCCATTGGCAGTGATAGGGAGGGAGGCCGGAAGGGAGGGAGGGTAAGAGGCTCTCAAATGGCAACACGCCAGTGCAACACGTCATCTAATAACATTAATAATATAGAAATGATTCCAACACATAAGACAAGGCGGTGAACAGTTAAAGCGGAGGCTCGGAGTTTATGAATTAAATAATAATCATACTCGTTTCAGATGTTTCACGCATGTCGTGAACTTGTCGGTGTAAAGTCGACTAAGCCCACTAGTTTCCCACACTTTTTATGGCAACGTCCATCACGTTGTTGGCAACACATTTTAACAATCCAACTATTATAAATAGTAATAATCTTGCATGTTCCGGATGTTCATCTCTTGCCATAGGTGTTCATTATAGTACTGGTTATTAATCAACAATTTATCTTTGAGCCTGGGCCCATCTACTCTTGATGAACAGTAACAAAAAAATAGAAAAAAAATCTGATTTTTTTTGAATTTTTTGGCATGTAG
This sequence comes from Bromus sterilis, assembly GCA_950022295.1. Classification (NCBI taxonomy): domain Eukaryota; kingdom Viridiplantae; phylum Streptophyta; class Magnoliopsida; order Poales; family Poaceae; genus Bromus; species Bromus sterilis. Next base: position 377,764,086 of record OX465598.1, read on the forward strand.
GATGCTTGAATGCGCGAGGTGCGTGAATATTTTTGTGTATAAAAGACATTTGAGGAGCTGGTATAAAATAAGACAAAATGGGCTTCAAACAGTGCATTTCTCCAAGCTTCCTCACGTGCCTGTTTTTTTTTGCTGAGAGCTACTGAAATGTTCAAACATCACCAAATTTGACACGAGCAACGCACATTCAAGCATCTTGCATAGCATAAAAAATTGGATTTTTTTTTGCTACTTTTATAGTTCATCGGCAGGAGCATCTGCACCTAGGAGCCAAATCGCTGCTTCGCTATAGTACATGCTATAAACGACATTTCAAGGACTAAAAGTTTCTAGAACCATGTTTCATTGTTCATGGTTGCAATTTCCACGAAAGCTTCAATAATGGTACTAACCAGCAAATGAAAACAAGGGAAAAGATGTGGGCACGCACTGCCCCGTAAAAAAATGAAATAAAAGCAAGTGGGGTGAACCTTGTTACGGGGAAGGACAAAAATAAGGGGGCAAAACGCCACCATAAAATGAAAAAACTATGCTATCATCACTACCACTGATGATTGGATTCTTGGATGCTGCTGACTGGGCAAGCATGCATGCATGCATTCATGAGCTCGTCGGCAAGGGGAGTGGTCTCCTTGCTTTGGACCTTTGTTGCAAACCGAAGAAGATTTTGCGAAGGGAGAAGAGACAGCATCACTACCCTTTCTATGATCATGGTACTTATTTCTTGAGGTATCTTCGAAAAAAAGAATGTTTTACTGCAATTCCTGCTGTGTGGTTATTGGCACGTGCTGAAGAGCTGCCATTCTTGTTTCTCCATGCATCATCATAGAAGTAGAGCCGTGCGAGATGAAAGTGAGAAAGAAGCGGACACCCTCAATGTCCTCCCCGGCCTGCATGTCTACGTCCCAAGCACGGAAAGGTGGGACTAAAAAGGGTGCACTGTTGCGTGGGGGCGCGCTTTGGGATGCAAATGAACGGGCCAGGCAGCCAGGAAACGACCTGGCCAACTACATCGCGCCCGCACCGTTGCATGCAGCGATCTGAGGAGGGCAGACATGGGTCGAACAATGGTCTGTTTTGCAATCTAAATGGACAAAAGGCGCACCCAATCGCGAACCGTTTGGGTCACACCTTTGGAGCAATGCTACACATACTCATTTTGGCGATGGTGACTGATTCATTCGAATCAATATGAGGACCCAACTCCGTGATCTCCATGTTCCATATTTGAAGCGGGTTGATCTCCGTGCTTCTCATTGTACAATTGCAATGCTACATTATATTTATTCTGACGATGGTTAATATGAAACGGAGAGAGTACTGACTAAATGCTTTGCTTGTGGGTGGCCATGCATGTGCATCAGCAACAGTTCCGAGCCCCACATCCTTGCTTACTACGACGACAATCATGCAAATGCATGGATGGAATGGACGGAAGGCCCACTGTCATAATCACAATCTGTCGGGTGCACTTCTGTACATGAACAGTTGAGCACACGTGTGTATAGCACAGCTTATTGGATGACAAAATACAAGGGGTCCCAGCTGTTTATGAATTTAACCTGTGCGTCTTTTTTTCAAAAAATATATGTGCTGCATAAACGATTATGACTTGCGCGGATTCTTCACGCCAAGCAAAACAAATTTTCACATGGAAATAAAGACGGGGGAGCCGCCTCAGACATCTTCCATCGTCTGAAACAGTCTCCCAGGCAACAGGCAGCAGCCGATTATTAGTCCTGTCGGTCATCGGCTCGTCGCTATCCTTCCAGCGACGCAGCAGCAGCCACCTCGTTTTCGCCGTCAGAGAAGTAGTCCTGTCTGCAATGCAAACAAAACTTTAGTCGATCAACCAACCCAAACCATGCCCATCCTGATACTCTTCTGAGACATCATCAAGCAACAAACTGACAGGGAGTAGCCAGCGTCGTAACGAACAATCAGACGGACCTTATTTTACGGGAGAGCTGGTACAGGCCTGTGCCAGCCATCGCGACGTTGACGCTGAAAAGGTTCCAGTTTTTCTGAAAGAAAGGTAATGCGTCTATGAGATGAGAAGCAGTTAAAACTGGAAGCAACGCATGATAGCGATGAACATCAACAGCCCAGTCCAGGGAGCGGTCAAGTTAAAACAGTACAATATGAAACGATTGATGCAAAACCAATAACTCAACAGTAAGACATTATAATGCTTAAATGTATACTTCAGTTCAGATATATAGATAATCCAAATTTGACATCACCCTTATAAGCTTCAGTGCACACAATGATGAAAAAGGATAGTAGTAGTATCGGTGGCTTACAGGTGTGATAACCATGCTGTAGCGTGACCAGACGACTCCAGTGCAGGCAACCGCTGCACACCATATAACAGAATAAGCATGTGAGAAGGACAAAAGAATAAGTAAACGATGAACCAATGGCATGCTGCTCTGAAATGCTCGTTCAACATACCGATTTGCTGAGGATAGGATATCTTTTCAGGAGGCTTAGCAAAGTCGGCAATGTTCGCAATGCTGATCCCCCATTTAAATGTTGGAGCCCAAAAATGAACTGCAAAGAAGGTCAGATTATTGTCTCAGCCTCTCAAGTGATACTTATGACTTGGCGCATGGACTCAACAATGCATCGCAATTTAGCGCAAAAGAACTGCCCAGTATGGGATAATAGAGTTGGTCATGACTCAAAATAGTAAACATAATATATTTTCGATAGGATAAACTAGCCTAATGCTAAGTTGAATGTCAAATAACCCAAAATGCAGCTCAGGCACGACAAGTAACAAAGTTGACAAAGGCTGAAAATGTGCAACTTCCAGAGAGAGAAGACGTAGTCTCTTTGGGGCTTGATTTTTTTTTGCAGTATTTACCACCGTATCACTTTCTTAGAAAAAATGCAATATCTTTAGCAATATAATCTTCAATGAGAAAATCCACCTTTCACTATGGCAAGTTTACCAGGAAATAATACAGACATGAGTGGCAAAAGGGATGAACATTTCAGCTATATGGAAAACTAGAGACCGCTGATATACTCTTTGGTGCCATATAACTAGGTTTGTTTGGACCTATATAAGAGATTTCTTGGTATGGAAGGAAGTTCCCCTCTCACTATTGAACTTTGTTCTGGAGAAAAATTACATATGGGATTTTGTAAGCTCAACTATAAACTTGCTAAAGATAGCTGCCCAGCAGGTTGTCTCCTGTCCACTGTAGATAATAAAGAACATATTAGAAAATGTTCTTGGCTGGCCCAACTAACTGCAAAGTTTAAGAGTCACGGCGGGAATGACAGTGCGAAGGTGCCGACTCCTCGAATGGGAGGAGAGAGTGAAACTTGCAACTACCAGAATTAAATGGATCATGAGACAACTTGAGAGTTAAGCACAGTAGCTGTTTGTAGGGAGGGGACTGAATAGTTGTTCGCTCTAGGTTCCGTTAGTTTTCAGGCTCTACTTGTGAAGTCTTTAGTCTGACTACCGGTATTTTGATTATTGATGGCGGTATGTTATTTTTCTCACAAACAACATCCACCTGGTCTCATATACTGAGACCAAAAAGCAGTGTAAGCACACAGTCTCTCCACAGAGTAAGCAGGTTGTCTCCTGGCCACTGTAGATAATAACGAACATATTAGAAAATGTTCTTTCCTGACCCAACTAACACACTGCAAAGTTTAAGAATCATGGCGGGAGTGACAGTGCGAAGGTGGCTACTACTCGAAAGGGAGGAGAGAGTGGAACCTGCAACTACCAGAATCAAATGGATCATAAGACAACTTAAGAGTTAAGCACAGTAGCTGTTTGTAGGAGGGGTCTGAATAGTTGTTCGCCCTAGGTTCTGCTAGTTTTCAGGTTCTCTTTGTGATGTCTTTATTGATTGACTACTATTATTCGATTCTCTATGCCAGTATGATTTCTCTGTGATTCTTTTTCAAACAACATACACCTGGTCTCATATACTGAAAACAAAAAACAGAGTAAGCACACAGTATTTTTCACATTTAAAACATGCCAACAACCTGAAAATTCACAACACAGTCTGAAGCTAAAAGGACACACAAGGAAAACATTTATAATCCACCGACATGGGAACAAAGACATTTTCTTGTCAGCAAACTGTTTTACACTTTTCTCCTAGTCAATGTTGCTATCGTGCACAGTAATAGATAATCAAAGTCGAGAGCTAGAAAAGAGACGAGATGTACGAAAGTAATGCGAATACGACAGTCACTAACTGGTTTTGGGGCCAGCAGGATGGTTCAAAAAGGCTTGAATCCTTGAAGTAGCCATTCAATTACTTCTTATCCCTTTTCACGATGCTGCTTATTTACTCTGTCCTGTACACCTACAAGCAGAAAACAGGAAAGCACGCCTGTAAGTCAACTCCACCATAACAAAGATATCAGAAATTCATTCACAAAGCACCTGCAGGGCGTGCGCAAAAAGAATAAAACCCGGACAAGAACATGATATGCCAGGAAGCAAATTTGGATATCACTGGTGGCATATATCATTGGCGCTGAGGGGGACGAGTTGAGCTCATCCAACATATACTGCAGAAAATCCCTAGGTACAGCGTACAGCGACCCGAGAAAGATGCAATCCCCATGGGTGGATACTGGACAGAGCTGAGCACATCAAACTCTACATAACTAAGCTGCTTTTAGTCATGGTGACACAAATTTGGCTGGCCCAAAGAGTAGCTAGCTGCTCCTGCTCCTCTGTTGACCAACCTCTGTAAGAAATTTTTGGCCGAAACCATTCCAACTCCTGCCCCTCTGTTGACCCAAACCCACGGGGACACGAGCCCTGGTTTTGCCGGGCTCCGGGACGACGGAGCGGCGAGGAATCCATCGATCCGACGACTACCTACCAACCGCACAACGTGAAAAACGCTAGCGAGGGCTGCTCCTACTCCCGCTCCTTTTCTGGGCTCCGGGATGAAGGAGCGTGGCTGGGATCGAGAATCGCAGGGCGGCGGCGGGGAATCCATCTCGATCCGATGACTACCAACCACCAACCCGGGGAACGCGAGCAGATCTAACGCAGCAGGGGATAAGGAAGGAACGAAGGTGGAAGGGAGGGAGATGGATCGTAATAATCACCTGGGACTGGGAGAGGCGCCCGCCGCCGCTGGCCGTTCGCGGTCGCCGGAGCCGAGGAAGCCGAGAGGGGAGAGGGGATGGGTCTCAGAGGTGGGCGTGGACCGAACTGATGGGGGAGGTTAACAGAATCGATCATCGGCCGTTCGTGTGGGTATGGACGGCAACGATGGGTCCATTCTGCAGTAAACCAAAGTACCAAACATGTCCCCTTTCTTTCCAAACAAATACTCCCTCTCTTATTTGTAATGAAACTAGGGCAGATAAATTCCATTAGAGCATCTACAACCGTACCCCTCAAACCCGTTTCAATCAATCATTCAGACGACCTACCCAACCACAACACGGGTGTTTTTTTTCTGTATCATCCAACCGGAGAGGATAAATCCGACCTAAATGTTTGGGTTGACCGATACCTCCCATACTTGGCTTATACGTGGGTCGATATGGGGACGTGTTCGAACGCACTCGTCACGTGGACCGACGGAAGGGCTACGTCTAAAATCTGTCAGTCAGACGAGCCACAACACTTTGGTAGGTGCGGGCGCATTCATGGCGACGCTCTGGCATGCCGCCCGATGGAAGCCATCTGTTGCCATCCGCAGAGACGGAGCTGCCATAGAGGCACTGGTATCAACTGACACCATTAACTTTTATAATTTCTTCACTAATTTTATACTAATCATAGCTTAATTGCATATATGACACCATTAATACATAGCTGACACCATAGGTATTTTTTTTCTAGCTTCTTCTCTGGCCATCCGGCTTTAAAACGTGGGCGGGCGGGCGATGAGTCAATCATATCCCGCTCGTTCTATTATCGTCCTTCTCTGCCTCCTCTTCCCTTCGTAGTCGGAGAAGTCGCCACCAGCGTTGAATAGTTTTAGATCATCGTTCCAAGGCCACCCAAATATTTTGGTTGGGTCATTACCTCACATTATATCGACGTCGGTTTCCTCTTCCCTTGTTTGCTTCCCTACCAGAACTGCCTGATAAGAGAATTTGCGTTCTCGCATAGACCCCTCGGTAGCCTGAAGCATCCCATCGAATACACCAGAATGGCTTGAACCATGGATTTTATAAGCACTTCCTTGTCGATCGATGATAGGAGCTTTTCCATCCATCCCTTCACCTCCCCTCATACTTTGTCTCACAAATATCCGAACTTCCAGTTTTTGTCCTGACCAATATCAGTGGGCATCCCAAGGAATTTGTTAGAGAGAGATTCATCCTGGACCTGTAAAATATGCTTTTCATTATCTCGTATTTACTTGCTTTCATCCCTTGCTGAAAAAGATAAATGGTTTATCATGGTTGATCCTCCAACCAGATGCACCGCAATATCTATCCAACAGGGTTGACACAATAATTGCCCCTTCAAAGCTTGACTTAAAGAGAAGCAAGTTGTCGTATGCTAGCTTCTGCTCCCTTGCGGCGAGACTCGCTCCGCCATATAAGGCTTTCTACAACTATGGCAGCTGCTAGCAAGCGGCAGGCGCGGGATGACATCGACGACATCTTCTCCAGCTTTTGCTCCCTTGCGGCGAGACTCGCTCCGCCGCCTCCTGAGCCGAATTAGTGCGTTCTGCTGTACTTTGAGCCTTTTTGTGTTGTGGTCCCAACATTGTATTGTGATTTGGATTATTGGCAACTTTAAAACCTTAGATGACTTTGTTTGGTGTTACGTTCACGGCTTGTTATCTAAGGTTTATAACATCGGCTTGTGATTTATACTCATCGACAGATTACAAGAAAGCTCAGCAAAATATTGAGCCTTATGAGCGCAACATAAGGCTTGTTGCAAAGGCCCAACAAAAAAAATCTATCGCACAAAAAAGAAAAAAGAAATATAGAAATTGCTTCAAAACTGATGTTGCGAAACACTAATCGCAACATAAACTTGTTGCAAAGGCTAGAAGGGATAAACGGCTGTAATGAAACAAAAAAGAATGAACTAATTGTGCTTATACGCATAGAGGACCGCACACGTGAAAAAGCAACCACATATGTGGAACCAATCGAACGGCATAGCGCACGGTGGACATCAGCCTCAGTAATCGATTGGGTGAATAGAAGCCTTTTCCAATATTCTAAGGTTAATTGCATATGAAAAATGATCAATAATAAAATAAAATTGGGTGAATAGAAGCCTTTTCCAATATTTTAAGGTTAATTGCATACGAAAGATGATCAATGATAAAATAAATATTCCAAGTAGCTATGATAAATATGTTGTGGGTAATTTCATAAAAAGGAAGGTAAATAAAAAAGCCAAGCGCACATGTCATGCGCAGAGGTTATCTGATGACAATGATTTTATCCTTGATCATTTGTTTAAGTTGCTAATTGTGCAGTGCCGCACAATTGGTCACCATGTCACCCGCTGGTGTGCTCCAATGACAATTGGGCACATATGCAACGTCATATGTCCTCCCTTATAAACAAGGAGAAGTATGCTTAAGTTGCCGATGTGGGACTATATTAAGTATCCTCCCTCTCTGGTCAAAGAGTTATTACGATATAAACACGTATGTGGCTTTGGGCCAGCCCTATGATACTTTCTTGAAATCTTCTGACCCAACACCGATTTGGCCCAGAGCTAAGTATTTTATTATTTCTATTGCAAGAAGGAAGCAGAGGACTAACTAAGCAGAGAAAATATGACCCTAATGTTTCTATTGTAAGAGTATATTATATGTTGTTTTTTATTTTTCATCCCACGTTTTCTTAACAAATTTTAGTTGTGATATATTTTTATATTCATCTAAGCATCAACTACAAATTTTTTTGAGGGACCAACTACAAGATTTTTCACCTGGAGTAATTTTGTTTAGGTTGCTCATCACATATGCGATGTGCTTAGTTTTTAGCAGGAGATAATTTAATGTGTAACATTTATTTTCTACATGATTTCCATCAATTTGTTTTGTTCTTTGTAGATGTTGCCAAATGTGTAGGAGATTACCTGTCTATGAGTTTATACATAGACCTTTTTTACATGGATATGCATATAACTGTCTTTAGCATGGAAACTGTATATATAGTTGTTTGGCAGTAATTTTAAGGAAGGAGGACTTTTTTACATGGACTTTGTTTGGCGGTAGAGTACAAATATGATAAACTGGACGTAGGATATACTTTTATGTATGTGTGGTTACTCTTGAATCTCGGCTATGTACATACGGCCAGTGGCAGAGGCCCTAGGCAGGCCGGGCTGCCGTATGGGTCGTGGCCAAACTGCTCTTCGTGAATTCTCTCTAAGGGTTGTAGCTATAGTTTAGGTATTGTAGCGACTGTAGCAACCAACTTGCCTGGGTCGTATGTTTATTTTAGCGCCACTACTGCATACGAGTACAAACATGTGGTTACAAATGGCGATGGTCAGGGTGAAGGCCGCGCTGGCGCTTGACGGTGAGCCACCATTTGATTTTGAGCCTGGAACACTCAGTAATGTTGTGGTTGCTCCGCCTAGGGCACTAAATCCCCCCCCCCCCCAGGCTTGCCTAGGGCCGCACTATCATTTGTTGGAGATCGGTCAAGAGGGGGATTGGATGAGCAGAGATTCGGACGCTATTTATTTGTATCTAAGAGTGTTCCTTTTTTTGGCGAGAATGTAATTAAGAGTTTACCAATGATGAATTTATTTATTAATCATATTATTGGTATGAGCATTTTTTTGAAATGAATCTTAAACAAGCAATTTTTCAATTTAGAAGAACAATGCCAACATTTGAATATGAAAAAAAAATTAGACATTTGCATCATAAATGGGAAGATTAATATGTCGTAGGTTAAAGAGTGTGACATCAAATAATTTCTTCAACAATAAAACGAGTGGAGTGCCCACCTCACGTGGTGGTCACCATTAATTTTAGCCTCGAGCGCCCCTAAAAAAAATTGAGCCTCGAGCGACAATGGTGTGGTTGATTCGCCTAGGACACTGAATGAGTGGCATATTGGGGCCGCGGTGTGGGCTGACATGTCCCCCAAGGCACCACCATCATCTGTTACGACCTTGGGAGGGGATTGAGCTGGAAGTGGCATCTCTTTTGTTCTTTCCCGATTTTTACACGTTTTTATATACGATTTGGCGAAAAAAAAGGCATGATCGTGCCTCCCGCGGAGGCACGAATTAGCTTCCGTGGGAGTCACGTGCCTCTAAAAAAAGACACGGTCGTGCTTATAAAGAAAAGGCATGAGTCATGCTTTTAAAAAAGAGGGACGGCCGTGCCTTTGCGGGAGACACGGATTAGAATATGATACATTAAATATTTTTATAAAGATCAAATAACTATACACCTACCTCATAAATGAGAAGATTAAAATGAATGATAGATTATGATATATTAAATATTTTTATAAAAAATATAATAAAAAAGCCAAGCGCACATGTCATGCGCGGAGGTTATCTGATGACAATGATTTTATCCTTGATCATTTGTTTAGTTGCTAATTGTGCAGTGCCGCACAATTGGTCATCATGTCACCCGCTGGTGTGCTCCAATGACAATTGAGCACATATGCAATGTCATGTTTCCCCCTTATAAACAAGGGCAAGTATGCTTAAGTTGCCGATGTGGGACTATATTAAGTATCCTCTCTGGTACGGGAGTTATTATATAAACACATCCAATCTTCTTGATGTTACGGCTTTGGGCCTGTATGTAACTGTGATGAAGCAACACCCATGTGGCCCAGAGAGCTACGTATTTGTTTCTATTGCAAGAACGACTCTTAAAAAAAATGAAAATAAATTTTCATTTTAAACCTTGAACTCCTAGCTAGAGGTGAGAGCAACTAATCAAGGAGTACTCGTTCGCGGCCCACGCAGCGAACGTTGCTAACCTTACAACGTGTTATGTGTCGCGTCTACAGTGTTCCTTCGGGATTTCATATTTTTATTTTTGTATATGTATTTTCGGTGTTTAAAATGGGAGCGGCGTTTCTGCACCCAGGTGCATCCGCACCTGGGAAAACTATTTTTTTTAAAATAAATATGAACAAAGCTCAAAAAATTCCAATTTTTTTTGTGGTGGAAGATGCTTTTGAAAGAGCTGTTCGTGCAAAATTTAGAAAAGTTCGAACCTCTAGAGAGTGCGCGGCAAAAAAGAGAAATTCGTTGCTTCTCACGAATACACTATTCACACACTATTCCGGACAGAATTTGTCTTTTTCGCCACGCGCTCTCCAGAAATCCAAACTTCTCCAAATTTTACAAAAACATCCCGCATATAAGCATCTTTCACCATAAATTTTTTTAGAATTTTTTAAACTTTTTTCGAATGTCTTTTTAAAGATCTTTTTCCCAGGACTAGATGAGCCTGGGCTCATCTTTAAATTACCGGTTTAAAATAGGTTTTGTTGGCTTTCCTGATTTTTCACATTATTTTTCTTTACGTTTTGGTGATTTTTTTAAAAGACACGAATTTGCTTCCGCGAGAGGCATACCGTATGCCTCTAGAAAAGAGGCACGATCGTGCCTCAAAAACAAAAGGCACGAGTAATGCTTCTAAAAAGAGACAAATGAATTGCGCGAAACGCATGCCGCATGCTCCAAATAAAAGGGAAAAATGGAACCGCCAAATCGCGCTACTTTGCACGTGCGCGGAGTGACATTTATCGAGCGTGCCGGGAGTGAATGCGTTTGTTGCTACGGACACTCGCTAATTAGTGATTTCGCATAGAGGTTTGGCAATTTTAATTCCGAAATTGGAATCCCTGCCGTTCGCACCCTGAACTATTAGATCCCGGTCTAAATTGACCCTTATACCAATTTGTTTTAACCTTATAAACATTTTTAGTGTAATTTTGAAAATTCTTTACTATTTTGAAGGACTAACAATTTTAGAAATGCTTGAATTTTTTAAAAAATTACAAAATTTATTTTTTTGATGAAAAAATATCAGAGCAAAGAGAGCGACTGGCTAAAACTCAACATATTTTTACGTGAAAATAAAATTTTTAAAATTCAAAAACATTTTTTTAAATTTATTTATTTTGAGATCAAACATTTTCTAAATATTGGAGTATAATGTAGAACGTTGATAAAATATAAAAAACGAAAATTTTCCGACTAGAGCGAACATTTGTTAATTTCTTAAAATGTTAATTATGATATTTTTTAAATTATAAAATTTTGGAGTGCGAATATTTTCAAAAATTTAGCGCATAAGATGTTCATGTTTTGTTGCTAAAAAAATAAAATAAAACATTAAAACTAAAAATAGAAAACGAAAATAAATAATGTAGCAGAGCGAGTGCGCGCGAGCGACCGAACTTATGGGCCGGCCCAAGCCAGCCAGCCCGATCGGGATCCTCTATTTTTTCTGTTTGGTTCGATTAAGACCGGGATTCAATAGTTAAAGGTGAGAACAATAGGGATTTCAATTTTGCGGTTCAAGTCGTTGAACCTCTACGAGTTCAAGGTTTAAAATGAACATTTTTCAAAAAAAAAAAACCCAAAGTCAATGCAATTTAAAAATAAAAACCTAAGTCAGTGAAATAATGTGTTGTCACGCGTGGGGATATTGCTCCCTCTCTCCTGCAGCTGCACGCGTGGAGATTGAGGCGGAGATGTGCCCGCCTGCGTCGTGTGGTATACTTTTCTCTGGTGTGGGAGCTTTGCCTAGGTCGTTGGATGGGTGGCACGTCGGACCACAGTGTGGGTGATCTATCCCCCATGGTGTCCACGGGAATGATAGGAGATTGGAGAATATTTATTGTTATGTGTTATACGGAGTTTACCAATGGTTGGTTTATTTATTGGTATTTTCTTTATATAAGCGTTTTATAAGTAAAATATTAAATGAAATAAATTGTATTTAAAAACAAAAATTGAATATGGAAAAAATAGATATGTGCATTATAAATGAGTAGATTAAGATGTTAATGTGTGGGTAAAGGAGTATGATATCAAATATCATGTTTAAAAATAGATTTTGTTGTCGGTGTCAGGCCCATCTCGTTCCAGAAGGTTTTTGCTGTTTCGCTTAGGGCGTTTTGAATGGGGTGACAACACGTTGCTTGGGATGAAATGTAAGGTGAGTTTTTTTGGCGGCTTAAAATACAAGCCATCCTTTTTCCAACTTCTATCATAAGCCACATATATCATTCGTTGTGGCTTTTAAACTAGCTATTCCATAACTAGTTTAAGAGCCTTTATAAATTTAGAGAACAACTTATTTTTAAGCTGGGGAGGAACAATTTCTTTTTTAAGCCGCCCAAAAGGAGTGACATGTAGTTCCACATGGCACCAACACTGTCTGTTATGGCCCTTGTTGGGGATCGAGCATGAGGGAGAAGGGAGACGGGATGAAAGGAGACTCAGAGAGCACCAATGGTGTATTTATTTATTTGTAACTTCATGATTGAGCCTTCTCAAGGAAGAAATCTTAAACCAAGAAAAAAGACTTTAGAAGAACAATGCATATATCTGAGTATGAAAAAATTACACACGGGCCTCATAAATGAGCATATTAAGATGCTAAATATGTGTTAAATTAGAACTAAAAAAATGAAAAGCACATGTGTCACACACGGAGGTAAATTATGAGATGTTAAATATTTTGTGGGTAATTGCATAAAAAGAGATAAAAACAAGCATCACACATGGAGATATATTATGAGATGTGGGAAATTGCATAAAAGGGGAATTATGCTATGTTAAATACTTTTTAGGTAACTACATAAAAAGGGGATGCGTAAAAAAACAAGCATCACACGTGGAGGTAGATAATGAGTTAAATATTGAGTGGGCCATTGCATAAAAATGGTGTTCAAAACTAAAATAAAAAAATCCAAGCGCATGTGTCAAATGCAGAGGTAAATTATGAGATGTTAAATATTTTATTTATAGTTGCCACAAAAGGGGTGATGAAAAATAAATTGAAAAAACAAGCATTGTACGCGGAGGTAGATTATGAGATGTTAAGTATTGTGTTTGCAGTGGCATAAAAGGTGAAATGTGAGATGTTAAGTATTTTATTTGTAATTTCATAAATAGCAAGAAATAAATTAAATAATCACACGCAAAACTTGATTATGATACATTACATATGTTGTGCATAATTGCATAATAAGGACGATAAGTAAAAATACCAAGCACACATGTCCTTCTTCCTGATTAACTACTCATAATCCGCAAAGCGACCACATATGATTGTTATTTGACCACCAATAACTCAAAATGAAACCACGGACAGTAACAAAGACATCAACACTAGATGAGCAGCTTGTCACTTGATAGAACTGTTAGTCCCATATAAGGAAACAACTCCACGCCATATATGTTCTCCGACTTCAAACACATTATCTAATCAGAACATGCAGCTCCAGCTTTATTGCTCCGGTCTACAGTATAGGACATGCTGCTCCAGCTGCATTTGAAAATAAGATATCACGTTAGTTACATTTATTTTTTGTATAACTCTTTGGATACCTTATTTTCAAAATACAAAAAGTAAATGTAAAGATGATATCCATCATTCAGAAGAAAAATATGAAGCCTATTAAATACTCCGTATCAATGTTGTGAGTTGTGACATATGATAAGTTTTTAGGAAAAATTCAAGTAACCCTTTCGATGTACATGAGGCAAGATTTAGATACCACATATACCCAAAACAGTTATCTACGGACGAAGATTTTCGGCTCAGAATTCCGATATTCCTAAACACCAAGAGTACCTCTAAGTACATACTTACCTTAGAAAGAAACACGTCCTTGCTTGTTTATCTTACACAATTAGTACTAGTAATTTAAACTACAACATGCAAACTACCTGCATTCGTTTCACAGACGTGTTTTGCCTTTATTGTTATGTAGTAAACTAACTGAATCCATAACATAATACCTACTGTTTAGTTCCATCTTTTGCATATCAACCAAAGTTCAGAATAAAATATTTTTTTGAAGACTACTATTCCAGTTTACTGTAATGATGTACATATTTTAGAATGAGCTAAAGAAAACAATACCTTAAGCATATGGTGTGAACATGCTGCATAGATCATAGAAATCATTTATCACAGAATCCATTGCCTTCATGCACCTGACAAGGAAAACAATTTAGTAAGTGTCATCAAGGAGCTCACGAAAGGAACATGTTATCTATTATTAACTACTAAAAATGCTTATGGCCTTTACAATTTTCCCCCATAAGAAAAAAGTGCTACACTCATAGGATTATCTTAACATTTTATAACAATAATACAATTAACTGAAGATTGTACTGTACATTTATATTCCAAAAAAAACTAGCTCAGTGGAGTGAATGCAATTGCATCAAAATATACCCTGATAACACTAATACTAAATTACTAGTAATAATAATAATAAGGGTATGGAAAATTTAAGGATGAGCCCGGGCTCATATGCTTCTAATGAATAGTAAATTCAAAATAAATAATAAAATAATTTAAAAACATCTGAAATTTTTAGGCATTTAAGAAGCTCATATATGCAAGATGCTTGAAAATTTTCGTGATGTTTGGACACCCGAGAAGCTCATGGCAAAAAAACAAAATCGACTCCAAATAGTGTTCATTTTCAATGTTTCACAAACACCTAAAATATGTCTTTTCCCCATGAGCTTCTCCGATGTCCAAACATTATGAACTTTTGAAAGCCTCTTGTGCATAAGAGCTTCTTAGTTGCCTAAAAATTTCAACTTTTTTGATTGTTTACTATTTATTTTGAATTTACTATTTCCACCCAGGTGTAGGCGCACCTGGGCACCGAATCACCGCACAATTCAAAGATGAATCCGGGCTCATATGCTAAGGGTATATGTTATAGGAGACGAGTAGAGCACACCCGACCATCATGTTTAGTATGAAGATTTAAATAATAAAATGACCAAAAATACAATAGTGTGACATAATTGTATAAGGTACTAACCCAACTTTGCTCTTCTCCTGGCAACACTCATGGAACTGAATGCAAGTGTTCGTCACTCTCTGAGCACCAACACTATGATATGCAATACCACACAATCAGAAAGACTGACAAAATGCTTTACTTAATGAATGAAAAAATATACTCCCTCTGTCCCATAAAGCTTGTCCTGGTTTTAGTTCAAATTAGCTCTATGGAACGGAGGGAGTATCATTTAAGCCATTTATCTTCACTTTGGATTCCCAAGCAAAAAAGATGTATCACTATATATGAAATGTCTACATCAGAGTTAAATCTACTAAATACAACCGGAATAGATGCCAAGATGCAAAAAATTAGTTAGATAACTCACTTAGGAAGTTGAGTCTGGAGTTTTATTCAATGACCTATCTGATTTTTGCGAAGCTAATCTTATTTGTTGACTCTAAATCATAGAATGGTACAACACAAATAGGATCGTATCTAAAACATAAATCTGTACAACACACAATCAATTTGTTGGATATGAATCATATAACAGAAAACGGCCAAATGATTTGTCGGATGTACACATCAGAACAATATGACGACCAAAGGGTTTGTCAGATCCAAATCATAAAACAATATCAACACGCAATCAATTTGTTGGATATGAATCATATAACAGAAAACGGCCAAATGATTTGTCGGATGTACACATCAGAACAATATGACAACCAAAGGGTTTGTCAGATCCAAATCATAAAACAATATACCAACCAAACGGTTTGTCGGATAGAGATCATATAACCGTACGACGACCAAAGGGTTTGTTGTATATAAATAATAAAAAAGTACAACAATAAAAAATGTTAGATCTAAATTTGCATACGAGGGCCAAATGAATGCCAACCTCTCCCCAAATAAATGGGTGTTGTCAAGTGCTACTTGTCGAGCTGCCTGATGTGTACGAAATGGATAGTTTTTGTTAGATCTACTTGATAAATCACTACAACTAGCCAAACTGATATTAGGATCTTGGCCCTCCCCATATTGATCGGAAATGCCACTAATAAGGAACATTATCAACCCATACTAATTGAGTCGTCTGTTCAATTCAGGTAATGATAAACTTTTGCCATTAAACAATGTAATGATGAAACAAATGATAATTCTCCCCCAACATGATTGGATGCCTTATGTTATATCTAGTTGGGATCTAAATACCTACTTGGCACACCAAGACACAGAAAGAAACCATAGTTCCGATACATAGTACTGCATAAACACATACAAAGAGGACATGAAAGAAGAAGAAGAAGAAGAAGAGAAACGAGGCCTCACTATAAACTATTTCCCCAGAGTTGATCCACAAACGTGTCGACCTTGTCATAGTCCACACATGGTTGGTCCCTGCACAAACATAAATCGAATTCCTAAGTAATAAGTCAAATCAACCACCCTACAGAAATGATGAAATCACTTGACATGGCAAAGGAAGCACATGTGTAATAGCTTGGTAAGCTCGCTGATGATACACTCGCCATCCTTGAAGTAAAGTGTGATGACCTCGGCAACAAAGTCTGGGGTTCTCTCATCCTGAAGCATCTGCAACTGGCGGAATTGATCATCCAACAAACCCTAGCCCATCAAATAAAAACAAAAGAAAAAAAAATCGAAATCGCAACAATTAATATTGTGTTATACATCCACCTTCGGAGAAGCTATAATCCCACACAAAGGGCAGCATAATTATAAAATAACTCACCGCAGCAAACATGTTGGGCACGAGGGTGTTGAGTCGGATTGACTTCACGGACTCCATGGCCACCGACAACAAGGACTTAAGCTAGAAGATAGGATAAAAGCTAAGAGAGGGGAGGAAAAATGAGGGCGATGTTGGAAGGGATGGAGATTGGGGTTGGGTTGGTGCGGTATATATAGGAGAATTTTATTACCAAGTCACTGGTGGTAGCTAGAAATGGAGGTCTACCATTACTTCTCTTTATTGCTCTCATCGCTAGAAATGGAGTATTTCCTTTTTCTCCCTTCACGGGGTACAACTGTAAATGGCCAACGACCCTTCATTATCTTTATTAGTGTTATTTATTTCCATTTTTTCCTTTATCTTGTGGAAACACAATTTTTTGAATATTTTGATTAATCAATGTCCGTGGCTGGTAAAAATACTAGGGTGGAGTGTCTTATAGATTGTTGTTGTGGTGGATATGTACCAAACACATAGTGTTTGATCAAGAGACAAGTTTTACAGTAGTTTGCATTTTTAAGAACCGTCCATGCCAGTAGTTGGCATTTTTAAGAGCCGTCCATGCCAGTCGATCTAAGGGTTGGAAAATAGCTAGTACTGGGTAGTACTCGGTCGTTAGTACTCGGTAGTGCCGAAAGTTGATGGGGCCGCGTCAATTAATGAGGGGCAAATTAGTCCATGGAAAAGTGTGACGCCGTCAGTTTGACTTTCACGAGCGGTTAGCGATTCATATTCAATACACCAGATTAGTCGAGAGAGATCCCCATCCACATTGCCATCCCCGTCCTCACCATCGCACAGAAGAAGAAGAAGAAGAAGAAGGCCAACAAGGAGGATCTCGACGCCGGCAGCACATCAAATCGCTTCTCACATTCCACACTTAGGTATGAACCCTACCTTCTCCTCATGTCGCCTCTTCTTCTTGAACTGTAGCCTCTCCTCATCGCATCTCTTGTGCCTACTAGTACGTGATGATTTCATTCTCGTGCAAGTTTTTCCAATGCACGCGCATGATAGAGTGCACTAGGAACGATCTCATCTGCGTAATATTGGAGAATGGATCTAGGGTTTCACGGGATGTAAATAAATGTTCATGCAAAATACACAGGCCCCATTGTTACAGCTAGGGCTTGAAAACTGTTGTTAACTTGTTCCTTTTTTGATGAGATGATATGTAATAACTCGGTATGCTGATGGCAAACTTGCCATGGTAAGATGCAGGACTGTGGTTAAGTTGGTATACTGTTGTTAGGATGACAACACAGTAGACAGGACAAACTGGTGCTGCCTTCTTTGGATATATGATCATGGCTATGTTTTTCTTTTAGAGCACAACCAACTTCTATAATTTCCACACCAAACAAGAATATTGAGATGATTTCTTTTCAATGCTAAATAACAACGATGTAATACTGACCATCCTGTATATTGTCATACTGGCCTTTTTTTGCACTTCTCTTTCCCTTTCAGCTATATTTTTCATCTGCAAGATGATTAACACCAAACGGTAAATTGGTATGTTATAGGCCGCAAGAATTAATTACATCCATGGGAGATTACAACAGATACGTGATGATTGCTGTCGGCGACGAGCAGAAGTTATCCAAGATGGTGGAGATATGATCCTGGTTTAACAACCAGTGGCAGTTGGGGGCAGGTGGTGATGAACGTGATCAGACATCTCACAACCACGGAAAAGGCGATGATCCTCCCGACAGGAGTTGCGCGGGAATATATACAGGTGCTCCTCTGGGCCATGGAGTAGACAGATTCGCCCAGTCCATACTTCAAGCGAAAGTGGTGGTTGTATCTCTCCAAGATCGACCATCCAACGACGGTCGACCGACCAGATGCGGCAACATGATCGAGCTTCCAGGTGTCGTTTGAGATACCGGAGTTCCAGTACGCTGAGCCAGTGGCGTCTTCCTCCACAAGCAACAGGAGGATAGCAGTTGGGGCGACGATGCTTGCCCGCCGCTCTCCAAGGTTCCCTCGCCGTTCTCCTCATCTCACGGGGAGGGACTTCTCCGATGAATACTTGGTATGAAGTTGTTCTCTTTTGTTTTTAGGAGCACTGGTTCTTTTTGGGAACCCTAATAAGGTGGCATGGACAGAGCATTTTCCTTCCTTGTTTTACTTCTAGTATTTACCGTACCCCAACTTGTTTCAGACTGAAAGGCGGGTGGTTGTGGCCACTTGTCTGATCTCATTTAGATCAGAAGGGTCGGGGACCTTTTTACCTAGATCAAAAGGCAGCTTAATCCGGTTAGATGTGTTCTTCACCGTGTCCTTAATGTCCACCGAGTGGGACTCCCTTTCACTTTGAGGCTCCTGGCTTCTGGAGGACAATTTCCATCCTATGCTCTCTCTCTAAATTTCATAAATTTCTTGTGTTTATCCTACTATCGAAGTGCTTTGGCATTATTTATCTTCAGATGATAAAAAAGCACAAATGGTTTTGGAATTTGGAAACTGTCAAAGGGGCTTGGCATTATTTATCTTGAGATGATAACAAGGCACAAATGGATTTGGAATTTTGCAATTTGGGACAGTTCAAATGATTTTAGTGTCTAATAAAGACTTGTGTGATTCCTATGGTTGCCATTAAACTAATGACTACCTGGATTTTTGATTGGGCCATTATGTAGATAAACAAGACAAATGCAAAGTACTCAGGATTGGTGGCTGATCTGGGGGGCTCCATTTGGTGGCTGCTACTCTGCTTCAATGTGCCAACTTCTGCGGCTACATTGCACTATTACAACTTATGCCCGTGCTTAGTTTCTTTCCTATGTCATGCAACTTATTATGCTAGTCCTTTATAGTTGTGGTGTCCGGCAAAACCTTGGTATGACTGTCTCAAGATCTGTAATGTTGCTTGTTAGCTTGGAATTCAAACTTACAACTCTACTAGTTTTTATTTCCAGTTGGTTCTTGGATTAAGTGTGGGGTGAAGTATCCTAGTAAAATTCTTCCTATTGGTGAGCTATCTGAACAACATACCTCGGTTCAGGGCCTGTGGTTGCTCAATTTTCCCTAACTTAACAACTTGGACATGCTATGTCTCAAATTCACAAATCCCTTTGTGAACCTGTGGCTGGAATTACATCTTACGCCCCTATTTTTGGTCGACTACTTGGAGTAAAGTTTTCAAGATTTTGCTCCCTATTTATACTAGATTTGGCAGTGATTGCATGAACACTCGATGAATTGCAACTAAAACGTATCTACACGGATCGTGGCTTTCCTTTTCGGAGTTTCTATGTAATCCTGGTGTTATTGTCTAGATCGCCTAGACTTTTAACTCTCGCTCTCCTTTAATAAAATTCGGCTGCGACCCTTTGATAAAACGTATCTACTGCTAGATTTGGCACTACTTTCATTAGTAACAACTGGATAGCAGCCAAAACATATAGCAAAAAAAAACTAACTCCTGCTTGATGGATGATGTCTACGCACGCTTCTATTCTTGTAGACTATGTTGGGCCTCCAAGCGCAGAGGTTTGTAGGATAACAACAATTTCCCTCAAGTGGATGACCTAAGGTTTATCGAACTCAGGGAAAAAGAGGTTGAAGATGGTCTCTCTCAAGCAACCCTGCAATTCAGATACAAGAAGTCTCTTGTGTCCCCAACACACCTAATACAACTAGGAGTTGTATAGGTGCACTAGTTCGGCGAAGAGATGGTAAAATATGGGTGATATGTGTGGCAAAGCAAGGTAATATAAATCTGTAATAAAAAGTGCAGAAAGAAACAAGTAACAAAAGTGAGTGCAAACGGTGTAACAATGATGGAAACAAGGCCTAGGCTTCATACTTACACTAGTGGCAACTCCCAACAACATTAACATAGTCTAATCACATGATATTTCCCATAAAACATGCAATGGAGACGCACTCGGAGGTCATTCCTTTGTGGTCAAGAGATGATAAGAATTATGTAGAGCTACAAAAGCACACCTCAAAGTTCGTAGTTCTCAATATATGGATTTCCCAATGTCACCGCGGCCATCCAAAGAGAGTACGACAATCACCACAACATATCTCAAGATAGTCAAAGACAAGCACCAAAAGACTCTCAATCTTCAATCAACACACAAAAGAGGAAATCACTCATGATAATATTCTTCTAACCCATGTCCAATAGACCGCTGTCACCTTGGTCTCGGGGATTATACTAGATAAGATCAATTGAGTACATCAATCCAATACATAGAGGAAGGGGAAATATCATGGGATCACCCTAGAATAACATAGCCTATGATCACAACGAAGATCACATCATGGGAGAGAGAGAAGAACACATAGCTACTGGTAGAAACCTCAGCCCCGAGGAGGAACTACTCCCGCTTCATGGAGGGAGGAAGCAACGTCGATGAAGATGAATCCGGGGGCACTTCCCCGTCCCGGCAAGGTGCCGGCACAGGAATTCTGTCCCCCCGAAACTTGTTTTCTATGGCGGCGGAGATCGGAATTGCTTCTGGAGAAAACGGGTCCGGAATCAGGGTTTTCTCCGCGGGGGTAAAAATAGGGCCAAAGGGGCACCGAGAGGGTCCACGAGGCAGTCAGAAGGGCAGGTGGCGCGGCCTAGGGCTGGGCCGCGCCAGGCACCCTCCTGGCTGCTTGGTGGTGGCCCTCCCTTCCTTCCTTGGTGATTCCGGAAGATTCCGGGACGCTGATTTTTTATATAATTTTTCCGGAATTTTTGGAGCACTTTTAATGGCCGGAAAACCTGAAATACAAAAATAGCAGAAAACAGGAACTGGAAACTGGGTGCACTGAGTTAATAAGTTAGTCCAAATATGATCAAAAGTGTATGGAAGTGTATGTAAAACATGGCAAAGTCACACAAAACATGCATGGAGAAAACAGAAATTATAGATACGTTTGGGACGTATCAATGGATAGCAACATGAAGAATAGATCCAAATACCAAATATAACATTGTCATGCCATCTATAGCGTAACCAACAGTTACATAACACACAATTGTAACACAACTGTTTAAAGTAAGTGATGCATATATAAACTAGCAAAATAGTACTAATTTCTTCAGGCGCACGCTTCTTCACATTAAAGCGCAGCCTTTTGAAGACGCACTGAATGGCGCGACTGCTTGAGACGATATGAACGGCGTATTTCATCTAGGCTATCAGTGCCTCGCTTCTTCTTCATCTTCTTCACGACACCTGTAGGCTGCGGAAACTCACTTATCTGCATGGGTGCAGCAGCGACGGCGGCGGGACTACCCGCAAAGACGAGGTCCACCGCCGCAGGCACATCGATGGCCACGTCTGCAATGCGCGACGCCCTCGAGATGACACGGTTGGGATCCGACTGAGCCTCATTCTCGCGGCCTGAGCCATACATCCCCCGTCGTGCCACCTGAGCAGGATCAGAAGATGCGGCCTCGTGCATTTCCCACCACGCAACCGCCACCGGATTGACGACGAGGAAGTCGGTGTGGAGGCGGGTTTTCTCCGCCGGTGTGAGAAAACCAATGAGGTCATGAAAGTGATTCAAAAATAGCTGGTAGTTGGGGAACCTATTGTCGATCAAACGCAACTCTTCCTTCACGCGGGGGTTGACGTCGGCCACCTCCTCCATGATCCTCTGCCACGCTAGGATGGTGTCCATCACCGCCGGTGAGTGGGTGGTTGGCTCGACAGAGTGAGAGAGGTTTTTGAAGAGAGAAGCAAAGGAAGCAAAATCGCAAGAGACATGGAGAATGAGGAATGGGTGGTCGCCTTGACAGAGCGAGAGAGGTTTTGATTTATTTGGAGAGAAACAGAGGAAGAGGAAGGGCAAGAGACAAGGGGAATGCGTACGTACAGGACGGGTTTGAATGAGACGGGTTGGACTCCTCATAACGGGATGCTCCCCTGCCGTACTGCACCATGCCATTTAGTCACTGAACTGTGGACCAGTGTTATGATTGGGGCCCACCTGTCAGTGAATCAACGTCAGGGTAAAGTGCGGTACAAGAACCAAACTCCATGAGGGAGCGCGCAAGACAGATGGGACGCCTCATTACTCCCTCGTCTGCTGCTCTCACCGCACAGTACCCCCAATCACACCGCCACTTTCCCTCACTATCCCAGCTCTCGTTCCTCTCCACCGCAACAATGGGTCGACCGCCGCCGCGCCGCCCCCTGACCCCCATCGCCAGCATCGCGAACAGGGACGACAATCTCAGGGCGGCCCTCCTCGCCCCCTCCCCATTCTTCTCCAGGCTGCCCAACTCTACAATGCGCCGGCGCGGGGGCCATTGGTTGCGTCGCCGGCACACGGATCGACATCGCAGGCGCCGACCATGGAGGGGCCCGCGGGTGGGGGTATTTTTATCCCCATTTGAGGGTTTTATCCTCGACCGCCAGCTCCCCCTTCGCCCCTCCCCCTTCTGCTCCAGGCCGCCCCATCTTGACAATGTGCCGATGCAGGGGCCATCGGTTGCGCCGCCGGCGCACGGATCGACATCGCAAGCCGACCATGCAGGGACCCATGGGCGGGGGTATTTTTATCCCCATTCGAGGGTTTTCTCCTCGACCGCCGGCGGGACCTTACGAGACATGGAGGGCCTCGAGCCATGCGAGCGCGTTCAAGCCTTGGACACCGGCTTCGTCGTCCTCCATTGTGCATTTCCACTAAGGGAGAAATGAATATGCTGCTCACTACAATCAATCTTAAAGTAGGCGAGATGAAATGACCCCAATCATCTCCGTATATCTTGGTCTTTGTGGATCCTTTACGAATATAGAAAGTGTACGGCCCCCACCGCCTTCGAAGACCACACTATCTTCCGTAATAAGCTCATTGAATTCCAACCTTACATGGCATGGGACTATCTGTGTACATACAAGTTGAATTAATGTTAAAACACTGAGCTAGAACTAATGAAAGGAGAACAATGTAATCATATAAGAGAGGTTTATTACCATGTAATCAGCAAAACGTGGATAAAATTGGACACTGAACAATGTGGCACTTGAGGGGACGTTCTGCATCTTGATTTGCACACTCACATATACTCATTTTCCTATAAAATGCATAAAAGGTGTGATGAAAGATTGTGTACAATATTAAACTTTGATCGTTCTACATTTGAGGGCAACGGATCATCAATGTCCAAGACCTGAGAACGGTCTTCATTGAAGGGCCTAAATTTGGATGGCACAACAATGCAAGCCTAGGGCCTATGCCGTTGCCTATGGGCGAGTGTCCACTACCACCCGCCCAAACAAAACCGAAGGTACCACAGGGATCAGATCAGCAACCAAGGACGGAGGGGAGATCCAACTGAAATACCGGAGAACGGTCTTCATTTAAGGGTATAGAGATTTTTATTCGTATCCTAAATTTGGATGGCACCACAATGCACGCCTAGGGACTTTGGCCTTGCCTATGGGTGAGTGACCACTACCACCCGCCCAAACAAAACCGAAGGTCCCCAGAGATCAGATCACTCCTACTATTTTTCTACTCCGATGAATGAAAAGAGGTACAAGGATTTGTTTATGGGGTTACGACCAATGGAAAACACCTGAAAGGATTGGCTAATTGACAGACAGAGGGAAGGTCACCTTGGGTGGGTGGAGACGGCGTCAGGGCGATAGAGACGGTCGGTGAAGACGGCGGCGGGGGCCGGTGGAGACGGGGTCGGGGGATGGATACGCCCGGTGAAGACGGCGGCGGGTGCCGGTGGAGACGGTGTAGGGGCGATGGAGACGCCCGGTGAAGACGGCGGCGGGGGCCGATGGAGACGGTGTTGGGCCGACGGAGACGGCCGATGAAGATGGTGACGAGGGCCTAGTGAAAACCCTAAACGTCGGGGAGGAGATAGGAAGGGGACGAGGGCACAAGATCTGAATCGAGTAAACAGCGAGTCTCGCCGTTGTGAGGGGGGGGGGGGTCGGTTGAGAGTACTCTATTTTTTCTGGACCATTCTATCCTTGTTGGATTAAACTAATTAAAATTAAATATTTCTAGTTCTTCACCAGATTCGACGGTCCATAAAAATTAAAGGGGTTAATACTCGAAAGTACTCCCAGTACTAGAACAATCACCGTAAAAGAGCTCGGATCAAGAATACAAAATCACTGATGGAAATCAATAAACGGCCACATACCAAGAAGCTGCATGCAATGGGGTTTGTATAGAGCTACTATTTGTTGAAGGCCGCTGAGCATTATACGCTAATTATCATTTCGTTCGGCTAAAACCGTAAGAGCCAGGCCAGGTCGTGCAAGCATGCTATAAATGATGAGCCCGTTTAAGTTTTAAATAAACAAAGAAGGAACGGGATTTATGTTGCATGCATGTACTCAAGACGATATTTCTAGTTGGAAATCTAGAGAAAAAAATGGGATTCAAGGCATAAAGCATAGAATTTTTTGTTTTTTTTGTTTCTGCCATCAAAGCCAAAGCTCTCTGGTCTGTACTCCAATATCGATCCAACAGCTGGACCTGAGTATTAACTAGGTATGTGCAAGTGTTTCACAAGCTGTAAAGCTTTGTCGACTAGTATTAACTAGCTATTTGCAAGTATTAGATGGAACACAAGAGGGATCCAGCCAAAATATCAATGGATCCAGCCAATCCAATTAACTACGTACTCCAAATGAGAAAGAAAATAAAAGGTATCTAACTATTGCTACACCCCATCAATCATACGTAAAACTTTACACGATCCCACAATAGTGGAAACACTTTAACATTTAACATCCTGGAAGGTGAGAGGCAAACAAAAGGTATCCAATGAAACTATGCCTGGATATAACCGGTCAAATCAAGGCATTTGAGTGATATAAGAAATCAATTGAAAAAAAAAATCAAAACTTGGCATTTCCACCTGAGAAATGGCAAAATGGAAATAAATGAGACTAATAAGGAGATGAGATGAAGGGTAGCCTTCCCTTTCCAGCTGCAGCCGGTGAAGAGACAAAAAAGGAAATAAATGAGAGCAATAAAGAGAAAGAACTGTAGTACTCCAACTACCTATGCCCAGTGACTTGATAATCAAACTTCTCCTACATATATATCGCACAAACCCAACCCCAATCTCCATCCCACCCCACATCGCTCTCATTTTCCCTCCTGCTAGCTTAAGTTCTCGCTTTGGGTGGACATGGCGTCCGTGAACTCGAACCAGCTCAACACCCTCCTGCCCAACATGTTCGCTGCGGTGAGCTATCTACTATTCCGGTGCCATTTGTGTGGGATTCTGGTTTCTCCGAAGGTGGATGTGTAACACGATATTAATTGTTGGGATTCTGATCTTATTTTCTTTTCTGTTTCTTTGGTGGGTTAGGGTTTGCTGAACGATCACTTTCGGGAGCTGCAATTGCTCCAGGACGAGAGCGCACCAGACCTTGTTGCTGAGGTTCTCACGCTTTTCTGCAAGGACGGCGAGCGTATCATCCGCGAGCTCACCAAGCAGTTGTATGTGTGCTTTCTTTGCATGTCATGTGATTTTATCAGTTTTTTTAGGGTGGTTGATTTCACTTATTACTTGGGGATTTGATTTATGTTTGGGCAGGGACCAACCATGTGTGGAATATGACAAGGTGCACACGTTTGTGGATCAGCTGTGGGGATGCAGTGCAAAGTGAGGCCTCTTTTCTTCTTCCCCCTTCATGTCCTATTCGTATGTGTTTATGTAGTATGTATCACAACTATGGTTGTTTTCTATGTCTTGATGGTATTTAGATCCCAGCTAGATATGTACATCATAAGGCATCCAATCAGGCTGGGGGAGAATTATCGTTCGTTTCGACATTATAGTGCTTTATGTCAAAGGTGGACCATTAATTTCCTGAATTGATCGGACGACTCAAGTCGTATGGGTTGATGTGGTTCCTTATTAGTGGGTGGCACTTCCTGATCAATATGGGTAGGGCTGAGAGCTTGAGATCCATGTGACCAGTTTAGTGATTTATCATGTAGATCTGACAAAAACTATCCATTTCGTAGCAATCAGGCAGCTCAACAAGTAGCACTTGACAGCATCCAAATAATTTGGGGAGAGGTTGACATTCGTTGACCCTTGTACTGTTCTCAGATATAGATCTAACAAATCATTTTGTCGTTGTACTGTTTTATGATTTGGATACGACAAATTTTGGCCGTTGTACAGTTAAATGATCTCCATCTGACAAACTGTTTGGCTAGTATATTCTTTTAGGATATGGATCTAATTTAACAAACCCTTTGGCCATTGTATTGTTGTGATGTGTACATCCGACAAACCTTTTGGCCGTTTTCTGGTATATGATTCATATCCAACAAACTGATTAGTAATTACCAATTATAGCGTTTTATGTTAGATACGACAAACCTTTTGGATGTTGTACCATTGTATGATATAGATTCGACAGATATGATCCACTTCACAATAATCAGATAGCTTAGTGAGTAGACTCCAAATCCAACTTGTTATGTGATTTTTCTTCTAACTAAAATTTTGGCCCCTTGACATAGATCCCTTGCCTAATCAATCAAGGTCCAAATATGTTTTTGGTATACACACATGATTTTTGTGGAATCACGGTTTGTAGGCTAATGAGTCACTACCACTCTACATACATGTGAGGTTTTTTACTCATATTGATGTTGTTTATTGTGAGCTAGCACTTCCATTACAGAAAAATGTTAACTCCCGGTGACTTAATGTTACATGTTGCATATGCTCTATTGATATACATCACTTAGCTTACATTGCGCTTCGGTAATTGGATTTAGTAGAATTTTAGCTTTGATATAGACATATCATGTATAGTGATACATCTTTTTTGCTTGGGATTCCAAAGTGAAGATAAATAATTAAAATGGTTTTTTTCATTCATTAAGTAAAGCATTTTGTTAGTCTTTCCTGATGGTATGCTATTGCATATCACAGTGTTGGTGCTCAGAGAGTGAAGAACAGTTGCATTCAGTTCCATGAGTGTTGTCAAGAGAAGAACAAAATTGGGTTAGTACCTTATACTATTATGTCACATTATTGTATTTTTGATCATTTTGTTATTGAAATCTGCATACTAAACATGATGGCCTGGGTGTGCTCTACTCATCTCCTATAACACATACACTTATAATAATAATAATAATTATTATTATTGTTATGTTGATGCAATTGCATGTTCATCGCTTTTATAATATATTGCTTTTATTCAGCCATTATAGATAGACATATTTGGTTAACTCCAGTGAGCTAGTAGGGTATGGAATATAACTGTCTAGTATAATTTTGAGTTAATTGTATCATTTAAGAATGTTAAGATAATCCTATGACTGCAACATTGTTTTCTTATGGAGGTGAACTGTAAAGGATATACACATTTTTAGTAGTTATTAGCAAATAACTTGTTCTTTTCATGAACTCCCATATTCTTATATTAGTTTCCTTCTCAGGTGCCTGAAGGCACTGGATTCTCTGATCAATGATTTCTATGACCTGTGCAGCATGTTCACACCATATGCTTAAGGTATTATTTTCCTTAGCTCATGATAAAATATGTATATCATTACAGTAAATTGGAATAGTAATCTTGAAAGAAAATATTAACCATTCTAAAGTCTGGTTAATATATATAATTAGATGGAACGACTAAATAGTTGATATGATTATATGGATTCTTATAGATTACTACATAACAATAAATGCAAAATACATCAGTGAAATGAATGTGGGTAATTTGCATGCTATAGATTAAATTACTAGTACTAATTGTGAAAGATAAAAATGAAAGGACATGTTTCTTTCTAGGGTAAGTCTGTACTTAGAGGTACTCTTACTGTTTAGGACTATTGGAAATCTTAGCTGAAAATATTCATTCATAGATAACTGTTTTGGGTATATATGCTTTCTCAATTTTTCCTAATGTACATCGATAAGGTCACCCGAATTTTGCCTCAAAACTTATCGCAGGTCACAACATCGATATTTAATAGACTTCATGTTTCGCTTTCATGTTTGGATGATGGATATAATCTTTACAATTATACTGCATTCAACTCTTTGGGTCCTCGTTCTTGGTAAGATCGTTCCTTATGTAACTAACGTGTTATCTTATTTTCAAATACAGTTGGAACAGCATGTCATAAACTGTAGACCGGAGCAATAAAGCTGGAGCTACATGTTCTTAATTATTACACAATGCATTTGAAGTCGTAGAACATTCTCAACTTAGCATATATGGCCTCGAGATGTTTGCTTCTGTGGATCTACCATTCTGTCAAGCGACAAGCTACTCATCTAGTTCCGATGACTTTGTTACTGTCGTGGTTTCATTTGAATTATTGGTGGTAAAATAACAGCCATATGTGCCCTCTTTGCGGATTATCATTCTGGTGTCTCGGTTCTAGTCGGTTTCTTGCTCATAGAATGTAGTCATCGGTTTCTGTATTGACTATGGTGGTATATTGTGGAGAACATTGTAATGTCATTTCAGTATCAAGTTATGTCTGTTGTTGGGCAACAATGTGCGTACCAAAATATACGGTTTCTTGAGAAACCTGATTTCCAGCTAATCGTATCTTATTCTCCAATCTCCATCCTCTCATGTGAATTACACATGTGGAATCCAGGAACGACCTGGGAAGTGAGAATCAGATAGACTCACTCATCATATGAGATTACAAATACGTAATCTTTACAGTTACAGAGCAGGATGACATGTCTACATCCTTCTAGGGATGGGTAGCTTTCAGAATAGCAAGCGCCATGGTAGCAGCGATAATCGACCAGAAAGACCATCTCGGATATTTGCTTCATGTATTATGATCCGAGTACTCCACCTTCTTACAAAATAATTGTGAAACTGCATTGGCATTAAGATCACATCTATAACTTTTATAAAGCAAACCCCTACTATAGGATCATTTAAATTGTCTATGTTCACATGCAAGCTATCCATATCATCTATTCTTTTAGTCAACCTATCGGATTCCCTTGACACAGCGACTCCTAGCGCCTCGCGACTCCCTCGACCTAGCGCCGCCTCTGCCAACTCACCCCTCCTTGTCCTCCTCTCCCCTTCGTCGCCACCTCACGCGGGCGGCCGAGGGGCACCGACCTTGGCTGGCAGCGCCTCCACATCCGCCATCTCCATCCCCTCCATCGCCGCCAAGGTTTGGCGCCGGGCTAAGCCCGTGCGTTGGCCTGCGGTAGCGGAGGGATGTTCCTCCTCTCCAGGATCGAACGGCGGCGAGGGCACCAAATCTGTGGGGTGTGGCTGCCTCGACCCGCAGCGGCACGGCGGCGGCGGGGTCTGCGACGCCGGTGGAGTTCGGCTGGCCGCGGCGTGATGATCAGTTGGGCATGGCCTGAGGATGGTGATGAGGTTGGACGTGGTCGATGGCAGTGGCGGCGGCGGCGGTCATCCTGGATCTAGGTCTGGCGATGGCGACGGTCACGTCTCGCCCAGATTCAACTATCATGGTGATGTCGTCCCCTCCACCGGAAGGATGGCCAGGTGGAGGGTCCTGGTGGCGGCACTGATGGCGGCGGATCTTGGGATCCCATTCCCGAGGTCGTCGCAGGACGCACGTGATGGTCGGAGAGTATGGTACATGTGTCTTCAACGATGAGTTTATGCAATCCGGAGGAAACACAAGGTCTTTGATCGGGATATATCGACGCGCACATGTGTCGTGTCATGTCTGAAGATGGTGGATTGAAGCTTAGCTTTGGGAATGAGAATCCAGAGTTGAATCTTGTGATGGACTCGCCATTATTGGCGCACGCGCGACGATTCCTTCTTGAAGGTGTAGCTTAGGAATTGTATATTTTTCGTTTTTGATGTGTTTAGTGGCTATCTGGAGAAGTTCCTGTCGTGAGGTATGCAGCCTCTGGGTTTATTTTTCGCTTTATTTCCGGGTCGAGGTTGTTCGGCTGCTGGATTCGACAATTTTAATAATATATGGCCGCATGCATCATTCTGATGCAGAGGCCGAGGGTTATCCTCCTTTAAAAAAAATTTAGCCAACCAATTGTCCATGTCATCTCCACTAATCCTACATGGTCATTTAGTTAAGTTTAATCGGATTTGTAGATAAATATATCAATATAAATTACACCAAAACAATATCATCAGATTCATCCTGAAACATATGTTCATATTGTAATTATTAAATATCATTGATGTTGATACTTTTTGCTATAAATGTGGTTAAAGTTAATTTTTTTTAAATTTTTGAAAGAAAACTATACACCTTATATCAAGGAATGGAGAGAGAGTATATATTAGGTAGATCATTCTAGCTACCTATAATTCGATAAGGAAGGAGTAAAAATTAGCGGGCAACAACAGTTGGATCACGCCATATTTATATGAAGTTAACTAGATGATGCCCCGCACGTTGTTGCGGGAAGTTTTGTAAAATATTTTAGTGAATCCGACCAAACATTTCACTAAAATATATTTGGAACAACAATTTTTTAATTAACATATGGATTTAATATAAAATATAAATATCATAATAGGATGAATATTTCCATGCATGCATGTTGATGTGGGTTTTTATTATGCATAGTAGCATATTGAAGTGGACTCTTTTACATGCATGTTAAATGATAATGTGACATGCTTGTATATTTAAGAAAATATGTTAGTGAAGGCTAGCTATTTACTTATTTAGATATACTCCCTCCGATCCATAATAAGTGTCGACTTATTATGGATCGGAGGGAGTAGAAGATTAGCGGCACCTAGACCGGGCCATACTGTACTCATGTAGCAACCAAAGCAAGCCCCATAAAAACAAACCTCTCGACTTGGAGAGCGCACAGGGCCGGCCCACATGGTGTTGCTTCATAATAAACTCCTATAACCTGCCACGGACCAGAGAGGGAGAGGATACTTAAGATAGTCCCACATCGGCAAGTTAAGCACTTTTGGCCTTGTTTATAAGGGAGGAACATGACGATTCTTATGTGCTCAATTGTCATTGGAGCACACCAGCGGGTGACATGGTGACCAACTGTGCGGCACTGCACAATTAGCAACTAAACGAAATGATCAAGGATAAAATCATTGTCATCAGATAACCTCCGCGCATGACATGTGCGCTTGGCTATATTTTTTTATAAACATATTTAATATATCATAATCTACCATTCATTTTAATTTTCTGTTTATGAGGTAGGTGTCTAGTTTTTCCGTAATCAAATTTTGATATGTACTTATAAATTGAATTTCTTTTAGAAAAAAATGCTTGGAAGACTCGCTTGACTTTAATATTTTATTTTTTATCAAAATATATCATAATCTACCATTCATTTTAATATGCTGTTTATGAGGTAGGTGTCTAGTTTTTCCGTAATCAAATTTTGATATTGTGGTTATAAATTGAATTTCTTAAAAAAAACTTGAAATACTCGCTTGACTTTTATATTTTATTTGTTATCAAAATATTTAATATATCTAAGCTACTATACATTTTAATTTGCTCATTTATAAGGCACACTACATAAATTATCCACAAAATATTACATACCAGTGAGACACATATACTTGGATGTTTTTTTTTCTTTATCTTACTTTTTTATTCTATTACCGACAAAATGTTTAACATATCATACATTTGTATGCAATTGCCCTCACAATATTTCACGTCTCATAATCTACCTCCGTATGTGACACTTGTTTTTTTTAATTTTATTGTTGATCGCCTTTTTCATGCAATTACCCACAAAATAGAATTCACCTTCGAGGGTGACACTTGTGCTTATTTTTTTTATCGCCTCTTTTTAGGATTTGCCCACAAAATATTGAGCATCTCATATCTATATCTTTACCTATACTAATAAAAGGGCCCTAAAGTTTTGTACCTGTTGGTACGTCGCTTAGTACGTCCGTTTCGTCCATCATCGGGTTCGTTCGTCCGTCGCTCTGTGTATTGCCTCGTTAGTTTTTTTTTTTTTTTGAGGTGTTATTGTCTCATTAGCTAAACCAGTCCATATGGCCCAACTAAACAAATTCTCACGTGCAGGCCACCACCATGCTGTATGAGCCGACCCAACTAGGTCTCCTTGAACCTGCAAATCAAATACAGAGTAAATTACACGCTCGATGAGGCCCTCCTCGTATTCGTTGGCGCGTTGAACTTGAGAAATCCCCAACATGTAAATGTGTAACAAGTATGGTCCTAGATACAGTGTGGATACGTCTTCCGTGGGTCCCACTTTTCGGGATGGGATGGGGGTCGGGGAATGTAAAATAAAATTGGTTTTCTATATTATTTACAGTAATTTATGACACATGGATATATAAGGACATGGCTAATCTGCAGTTGGGGGTATCTGCACCTGTTATCCTGTACGCTAGTCCGTCCATGGAGATGCATGATTGCTGTTCTGACAGGAAGGCGAATGATTTAGGAAACGAGAGAAAAAAAAGTATATACGTGCCGGTACAGTACCATGGTTAGCGGCAGTTAACGGATGGAATATGGTCCGTTGCTCAGAAATGGATTACGAGGCTGTACGGACGTACATAATGGTGGGGACGGGCGTTAACGCGTGACGGTTCCGTCAAGTATTAAATAAATGTCGTCAGTTGACACGTATCGGACACATCCTCATCGCCGTCTCTCATCCCGCTTCCATCTACCCCGCACTCTGGTGCGAACGCTAGAGGCTGCTCTCACCAATCAACTACGCCGCAATCGGCTGGGAGGCGAAAAAAGCAAGGCGCAACCAGAATTCGACGGCGGTGGCTGATCTGCTAGACTCCGTCGTCTGCGGCGAATATGAATGGCTGCCGATGGATTGGAGTTCCTTCTCGATCCAGTAGACATGTTTGTTTTACTTACGGGCATCTCCACTCCATAGATCTGGATGGCTATCAATCAACAAGCTATTAACCACGCTGCGTTCCCATTTTGTAGATTCCCCTGGCGGCCGGAAGGTGTGGGGGACGACATCGGCTCAGTTCCGATGGCGATGGCGATGGCGGACGATGTGCGATTGATGAGAGGGAGGAGCTCTGTGTTCTGTGCGGCGGAGGAGGTCGATCCAGATGCGGACATGGCGCTAGATTTGTGGGGAGGTTTGTGTGGCGGCTGGATGGGGAGAAGGGGCGTGGTGGAGGGGATGAAATAGATTACGGAGCGCTCCTACGACACTAGGTGGCTGCTAGCTTCCCAGGAAACGGGACACTTGGTTTGGGTTGGGCTGGGATTTGGAATCGGACCATATAAGAGCAACTTCAATTGCGCGATTCAAATGGAAAAATCACTAATTTAAAAATACTTATAGCTACGAATAGTACGTTTTCTTCGTGCGCGGCAAGTGAGTGACGCGTTCTGAAAGTTTTTTCCGTTTTTCTTGTTTTAGAGGCACAGGTGCCTCTTGCGGAGGCACGATAGTGCCTTTTTACCGGAGGCACTATCTTTTTAGAGGCACGAGTGTGCCTCTTTTAGAGGCAAGAGGCACACTATTGCCTCTCGCGGAGGCATGAGACACGACTCATGTCTCCTTTTTCGAGGCACGACTCGTGCCTCCCGTGAAGCCACTATCGCGGAGGCAAGGTCATGCCTTTAAAAAAAATCACCAAAACGTATAGAAAAAACGTGCGAAAACCGGAAAAGTCGAAAAAATCACCGAAAAAATCAATTTTAAACATCAGAAACACGTACAAAATAAAAATCTCGAGCGATCGCTGTGAGCGCGACACGTGGCGTTGTTCGTTGGACTAGGCTGCGAACGAGTACTCTAGAATTAGTTGCCCTCTCCAAATGGATCATCGATTTGTCCACATTTTGTTCGTTTGGGTCGCGAAACGGATCGAGATGTCCGTCGTTCGCCGATCGCTTCGTCCAATGACATGGACGCGAGTCACGCGACGCATTTCGTCCAACTCGATCTGACCAACCTGGCCCGCCTGTCTGCGTTCCAGGCGCTCCTCACGACCATTGTGTCCTCAATTTTAGTCCTACCTTGAAAGTCGAGGGACGCCCACAGGTGTTTATTATAAGGACAGGCGGACGTAGATATTGTAACATAACCTGACCGACATCTAAATTTTTTAAAAACATAAAAATAGTAGCGATATTAGATTTGGTCGTTCACGTATGAGCTGCATTTTGATGACATACATGTTCTAACATGAAACTTTTTTTCATGTTGTTACATGTATAGCACCAGAATATAACTCGCCTGATCACGCCCTCTTCTAGCTTTGCTACTAGGTAGCACATCTAAACTTGACCCCCTTATAAACAACTAATGGAGTCCCTCGACTTGCGAGGCGAGACTAAAAAAGATGACCATGGCGGCCAGGTGGGACAACGACAGGCGGGCCAGGTTAGGTGATGTCGTGGAAAAGACATAAACATGTGGGTGGCCAGGTGAAGACACCGAGCGTGTCCGCCGTTGTCCGTTGCATGTCTGCCCAGACCCCAATCCGAACACCATGATCCATATCACACCCAAATTTGAATTTTAGTTTCCGCCGATAGAAGGCGGATCGCCCACACGTTCGCGTGCTCGCTTGTGTTCGCCTCGGGCTCGCTTGGCAGCCGCAACGGACCGTCGATGGCCGTGTTGAATGGTTATATTTGATGACTCCAATGAGGACGAGCGCCGCGACCGGAGGTGAGATCTGATCGATTCTCGGGACAAGAACCCCTAATATATAGTTTTTATGTTTTTATTTTAATTTTATTTTCTTAATGTATATATGTCTCGCGCTACCTGTTGGGCGCCCCGGGGTTCAAACGGAAATGGCGTGTACATTTGGTCTATTTGAGCGATCCAAATGAATAAAAGAAAACTATAATTATATCCGTTTGAATCGTTTCTTTGAAATTGTCCTTATTACGCGGATACTTTTAAAAGACAAAAGTTGGAGTCGTGGAAGGTCGTTTGGTTTGGGTTTGTACCTGGCGTGGGACTTGCACCGTGGCATAGCAAAAGGGCAGATGATTAAGAAATTAATTAGCGTCGTACAGGGATCAGACGGAATATGTCGTATGTGAAGCAATTTCGATAGATTACGCGTGGCGCTGAGTTAATATAGGTGGGCCGTGAGGTAGGTGAGCGTTAAGGTGCCGTTAGTGGAGAACTGTACAGCTCGGTACAGAATTGTTTATGTCCCGCTAACCCTCTTCTGTGCCTTGACGATTTACGTCCGATGCGGTTGCCAGCGCAACTCTCCGTCCATGCTATATTGGAGCAATACCTCCATATAATACAATATACCTGTGGATCTCGATGAAAGCTGAACGTCCGTGATACAGGGAACAGGTGAGCCCGAGATCAGAAACGAATATTCGGATATATAAACAGTAATTTATGAGCAGTACCAGGTGTACAGCTTCCTGACATTCCTTCTACATTTTATACACAAAGTTTACTGTAGCTTCGTGACATCCCTTGTGTAAGTCAGAGGATCCGGCTCCCTCGTCAGACAATAAAGCTTGTATGTCTTCATCAGTCACACGCATCTTTTTCTCTGCAACCTCTTTGTAGCGTTTAAAGAAACCCTCAAATTCTTTGTCGTTGATTTCATATCCAAGCTCCACTAGTTTACTTCTGACGGCATGCCTTCCACTGAGCTTCCCAAGAACAATACCAGATTCATTTGCACGAGTTAAACCAATATCATCGGGGGATATGATCTCATAAGTTCCTTTGAATTTAAGCATCCCATCCTGATGGATCCCACTTTCATGAGCAAAGGCATTGGCCCCTACAATAGCTTTGTGTGGTTGCACATGAAGTCCACTGTGCTCTTGTACCATTTTGCTTGTCATGACAATGTGTTGGGAATGAATTCCAGTGTATAACCCACCTAAGAGTTGTCGACGACATTTGATCGCCATGACAACCTCCTCCAAGGAAGCATTTCCGGCTCTTTCGCCGATACCATTGATAGTCACCTCCAATTGCCGTGCTCCTGCACAAGCACCCGCTAGTGTGTTGGCGCTCGCAAGACCAAGATCATCGTGGCAATGAGTAGATATAATTGCATTTTCAATTCCAGGAGTGTTTGATTTTATGTCAGCAATCAATTTCCCATATTCATGAGGAAGAGTGTACCCAACGGTGTCTGAGATGTTGAGAGTTGTGGCTCCGGCTTTGATCACTTGCTCTAGAACACGATACAGGAAGTCTCTGTCGGACCTGCCGGCGTCCTCGGCGCCGAACTCGACATCGGGGCATCCAAGACTGCGCGCGTAAGCAACCATCTCCCCGGCGATGGCCACCACCTGCTCAGGCGTCTTCCGAAGCTTGTGCTGCATGTGGATCTCGCTGGTGGCGATGAACGTATGGATGCGCGGCTTCTGGGCATGGCGCACGGCCTCCCAAGCGGCGTCAACGTCCCTCTTGTTGCATCGCGAGAGGCCACAGATGACCGGTATATGCACATGGCCATGGCCATCCTCGCCGACGACGGCGACGGATGTGTTCCCCACCTCGATGGCGATGGATCGCACGGCATCCAGGTCGTCTGGCGAGGAGGCCGGGAAGCCCGCCTCGATGATGTCGACGCCGAGGCGGGCGAGCTGGCGCGCCACAACGAGCTTCTCCGCGCCGGTCATGGTGAACCCCGGGGATTGCTCCCCGTCGCGGAGCGTGGTGTCGAAGATGCGAACGTAGTCGGGGTCGTCAATTCGGTGTGGGACATACTCCGGTGTCGAGGAGCAGCAGTATGGTTTAGCGGAGGAGGCCATGGCCGGCGGTGGGGGTTTAAGTGGAATTACTTATACCACGTAAACGGAAGGACTGTTAGCTGAGTTATAAAATAGCTAGCCCTCCCAGGATCAAACGAAGAAGATCAGAGGACTATTTTCTGGTCACTCGATGGATAAACACACACACACACACACACATATCTGCTTTAGTAGAAGAACTAGAGTAGCTCACACACACACTACTTGGAAGCTTTATCGCTTGAGTGCTTGACTTAGAAACTGAAGGACTCTAGTTCTTATATAGTGGGATACAAGCTTTGCTTTGAGCTGCACGTGTACATCCACCTCATACACCTAGAAACTACACTACTACGTACTAGAGTTTGTTTCTTTGATATACTACATGCATGCACCGTTTTGTTGGAGAGACACGTTTGATTTCTTACAAGCTATATATAAGGTTGCCGACAAGGGACCACAGCGGCCGCAGTCGTCGCGAAGGGAAGTTGGGAAGCGGCCTAAGGTTTCAGTGGAGGAGCCGCCTCACAAGATGTATGTATACTTACACGCATGTTACAGCTGGGAAATTTAATTAGTGCAGCTGGAACTGCAAATTCATCAAGACTTAGGCAGCTGGAACTTGGCGCTGCTATTGTTGATACACAAATACCTTCACAAGAGGTTGCTGCTAAGATGGGATTTCGCCAGGATCATCCACAGTTTGCTTCAAGCTGCCTGTGGTTGTGATGAAGGGCAGCTTCTCTCTCAGCCCAAATTATCTGATACAATAACTCTTGATGCTTGGTTGAGTTAGTTAGGTGGATGGTTGTATCCCCAGCCCACCAAAGTTCAAATCTCAGATTTGACAATGGTGCTCGCATATTTCTGAATTTATTTCAGGGCTTTCGGTAATGCGCTTTCAGTGGAAGCAAGAGTTGACCACACAGGTTTGTGACAAATCCTTTGTATACAAATAGAAATATGTAAGTTTTTTTATAAAATCAGTGAAAACATATGTAATTCACATCACATATTTGAAATGGCATCACAGACTTCTGATCCTGGCTCCGCCACTGAGTGAAAGGAGACGTTCCCGTCAAAGATAAGGTGGTGGCTTCGTTAATCTCAAGATAATGTACCGGCTCAGTATTGCGAAGATGCTCATAGGAGTAGGGTGTGCGTGTGTGCGTCATAAAGGTGATTGTATACTCGTGTATGTGAGCGTCAGAGTTGTACTGTGTTTAAAAAAAACTCTCGATGCTTCAACCATCGTCCACACGCTACTTAACCCGCCGCGTAGCTGCCCACCACACACACACACCAAAAGCAAGACCAAGTCCAATGCAATACACCCACGCTGCCTAGTGGGCTGGCCATAGAGATGGCCTACATCCCAAACGTGACATGCCTTAAATCCTCAAGGCGTTGATGACGAAAACCTGTGACGAAGGTCTTGCGGATCCTCCCAAGTTGCCCGGGATGGTGGTAGGGATCCCCACCGCACGGTTGCTGTTCGCCCTGAACAATGAGCTTCAGCACCAACGACTTTCTTGAGCTAAGAAACATGAACAACTGGATGTATCTTGCTGTCCTCGGGGAGTTGTAATTTGTACGCCACAACTCCATCATGGTGAAAGCTTCCGTCATGGTGTCGACATCGGGGTTGTAGGGCATGTAGATCTCGAGTAATACCCAGTGAGGGTACCCCGCGGAGGATCGTAAGATGGTTGTTGGTGATGCGTTCATGTATCCATGTCGATCGCGCACCGCGGATTTGCTAGTTGAGAGTGAGATCAAATCGATCGGCGGCGAGAACAAAGCGCACGCGGATCTGGGTGAGAAAACCAACTTTTATCTCTTAATCCTAATCACTAGCTGAGAGGTATCTTTGCATAGGTGTGCGGTCTGATGCGTTTCGACATTTTCTTTTTCGTCCTTTCGCGGTCGATATGTGGCGCCTTCTGGACGCACATCCGCAGCCATAGCGACAGCGTGCAGTCACAACCACGAACTCAGTTATAGGAACAACCATAGTTTTTCATGTAGACATAGTTTCCACGCAGCAACAGGTACGACCACAGTTTCTGTGTAATCATAGATCACGTGCAACCATAATTGTTGCTTCGTAAGGGACGCGATCAGATTTTTATCTCGTGCCATCGCCGTGCCGCATTCCCCTGCAACCGTGTGCGCGCCATGCCCCCCTTTTGCATATGACTTAGGTGCAGCTTGATACGTTTATCTCTCTCTCTCTCCCTTCTAGCTACATGCATGTTCTGCACTAGCACAAGCAACTTGACCATTAACACATGTACATGCATCCATCTCTCAATGACCAACTAAACTGCACGTCTCTGTATTAGAGCTAGTCTCTCTCAGCTCACCAATGTGCTGTTCCTCCCGCTTTATCAGCTGCATGCATTGGCTAGTTAATAACTGACTAATACACACACTAAGTTATATAGTACTCCTACCACACATGCATTCATCCTCTAGCTTCCGATCTGCTCGCTCGCTCGCTCGCACTCGATATATCTCTCTGTTGTCAATTCGGTCGGTACGCCGCGTCTCTAAGCATGCAAACACTACCACATACGAAGTAGTTCACTAGTAATGCAAGTCTACAACAACAACATCATGCAATAAAATAAACATGAACTAATAACCTAAACAACAAGGTTAACTCCAATAAAAACTTGCCGCGTGGGTTGGAAAGTCTACAAAGCTCGCGATCACTGGCCAGCTAAGAGGAAACAACAAATCAAAGCCAACGAACAATAACAAACAATAAAAACCTTCCGAGGCAATGACTACCGTGTGAATTCATCTTATTTATTTTTCCATAGAATTTTAGTTAACAAAGTAAAAAATTAAAATTTTAGTCTAGTTATCAAAATAAAAAGTGGAATTTTAGTGTAGCCGATCTGGTATATATAATCAGGCTAGCTGCGCTACACCTGGTCTAACTAACCATTTGCCTGTAGGTGGACATAGTTTGTATATATATGGAGTGAAGTGCATCACATGTCCTTAAACTATTTTAAAGGTGTCACCTAGGTCCTCGAACTATGAAACTCATCATCCAGGTCCTCAAAGTGCAATATGCGTGTCATCTAGGTCCTCAAACTATTTTAGAAGTGTCATATAGGTCCTTGAACTATCTAAGAGTGTCACATATGCACACACTTATTGCACTTCAAATGATCTGTGAGGACCTGGATGACACTTCTCATAGTTTGAGGACCTATGTGACACCCTTGAAATAGTTTGAGGACCTATGATGCACTTCCCTCTTGGACACGTTGATCTGAAATCAAACTTCCACAAAGTCCCAACGCTAAATACAAAATCCAAGAATGGCCGGCTTATGCACGCTTAGTACGTAGTATACGTTTTATAGTGCCGTTTGTCTTGGTTTATGCGGACATAGATTAAGGTCTTAAGGATCTGAAGAAGAGCCTCGAATTCACAGCCTTCTCTCAAAGTCCCAAGTTTAGTTCTTCCGAAGCAAAATGGGAGCGTTCTTCTCTTCGTTGTGCGGCCTCCGTCCGGTGGTGTGGGACCTGGTCGGGGCAAAATACCGCCTCACCGACAAGCCTTCTTTTTCTGTTTCCAAGGTATAGTCCAGAAAGATATTGCTTGCCCATTGATTTTTTGACGTTTGATTCATTGCAAGATCTCAATTCTCGGGCAGGAGTCCTCTAATTGTTCATATACTTCGGTTTGTCCAACCATATTCCTTCACCTTTTGATTTGTTTATTTGTGGTTTCTGTAGTTTACAGTGTCTGTTAGCTTTCCGGGGCATTTAATATCCCTTGAAGTAACTCATGATACTACAGTGGAAGCGGCAGTATATCTTGCGTTCTCAAAAGCCAAGCATAAGATACTCCAATTCAGTGCTATTTATTACGAAAATAGAGTTTTGTCCTTGGAAAAAACACTTAGGGATGAAGATGTTCGCTGGTATTCAACAATTATGGCATGCATTGAGCCCCATGGCAGTGGTGGAAAGTAAGTAGATACATCATACATGAGTGCACATAATATTATATATACATATATATGGGATTCACAATAATTCTCTAACATACTTACAAAAAATCACGCAGGTCATATTTGAGGTTGGACTTTATGTCATTTTTGGATCGGATGAATGAATTGCCGTCCAAAAATGAATGGCTTGAGATAAAGGGATCGATATGTGTGTTAAGTAAGCTGGGGAGACAGATGTTTAAAAAACTGTTTGAAATGATATCCTTGTACCATGCAAGGAACAAGTGTTTTGGTGGTACATATCGTCATCAGGATATCATATATGTACCATCAGCCGATAGCTATATGATTATTGGACAAAGGCATCTTGAAAATGAAGATCATGTGCAAGTTGTGGATTTCACCCCGGATGGATATAGGAAGGACATCGAAGCTTTGGGTAGAGTACTTGAAACCGTGTGCATGATGAAGTTGGAATGTATGCAAGGAGGAAATATAGCTTATGTAGCTCATTTGCTGAAAATTATGAGGGTAATGCCACAGGGTGCGGAGTCATCTGACGCTTTCAAGGCGTTCCTCAGAAACCACCCTTGCATGATGTCAGCCGCCGGTAGGCAAGGCCTTATACTGGATGTTCATAGGCACATCAAATTTCAGGAACATTCTTCAATGGAAGCCGTTCTACAATCTCCATATAAATGGGGTTGGGTAGCTCAACTTGATGTTGACTTTCATCCGGTATACTTCTATAGGTGGTGGCTATGGCCGTTGAGGGGGACCGCATATTATGACAATGATTGGTCATGGTTTACTTTTTGCCATAATTTTCTTTCACATCCAAATCGAAATATGGTATAATCACTATTTCCCGAGGCATTTTTTCTGTTCCAGCGTTATTATGGCATATATATAGTGCTATATGGAGTAAATTGTATATTTTCCGCAGACCATTCAAGATGCAGATATTGCCATATGGTGGTACTTTAGTGACCATTTAGCGGACTTCTTGTGCCGCCTTTCTTGCATACATGGATTTACAGTTAACATGTATGTTTTAATCATCAACTTTGTTTCATGTTTCTGAACCGTACATTAAAGCATCTGTAAGAAAAACAATTTTGCAGTTTTGATAAAGATTGGTTTTGCACGCACCCTACGGAGTGGGAAAGGTACCAAACTTGCACAATCCATGATGAACAAGTCCCGCAACTAGATCATTCTGAAGATGAGCCCGAGCATTCTGGAGTAGATCTGGAGCAATCCGGAGAAGATCCAGAGCATTCTGGAGAAGAGCCGGAGCATTCTCAGGATGAGCTGGAGCAATCTGAAGAAGAGCCAGAGCAATCTGAAGAAGAGTTGGAGTATTCTGAAGAAGAGCACGTGCATACCGAAGAAGAGTCGGAGTGTTCTGAATAACAGACATAGTATTCTTAAGAACAACCATCACCCGGTGAGTCTGAGCGGTTGCATGGGCTTTGATGGTGCATCTCCGTATAACTCTAGTAGGAAAGGTTGGTCCTATTAAGACTTCGTTTGGGCAAAAGTTGATCACCTTGGATGTTCTTAGATCTTGCATAGGCTACAAAAAGGAGTTGCTTGCATAGTCTACAAAAACGAGTTGGCTCCGCCACTGGATCAACACATGGAGCAAGAGGAAGAAATCGCAATGATGGTCACCTGCTCTGTCCAGCTGACTGACATCCAAAGGAATGGTTGTATAACTTGATAGTTGTTCATGCCAACCATGCTCGTCACATGCTGGTACTTTTCTTTATGTAAAGACTGTAGAACAATCGTTCTACATCATATATTAATAATAAAAATATTTACAAAATGTTACAAATAAAGAAAACTCAACCAATGCTTTTCTATGGTTTAACATAAGATTAGACTAGAGTAGCTTGAATCCAATCCTGAAACAAAGTGATGTATTTTCTCTTAATTCTATGAAGAAGTAGTAGGAGATCCTGTCGGAGAGCATCCTACCAGGCTTGGACAGTCGGGTGGATATTCTTGAAGATGAGATTATTTCTTTGCATCCAGATATGCCAACAACCCATAATTGTGATCTCCCATGCAATGCCTTTGGGGAGCCTAATGGCCAATGACATAATCTTATCAATGATAGATATGCCTCTGCTTCTATTTGTAATTGTGTCCTAGCATGCCAGAGCAAAATCACTGTCCCAAAAGAGATGAAGTGATGTTTCTTCAGTCATATGTTGACATAAAACACGTGAATAGGTAGGGAGATGGAATGATTTTCTCTAGAGCGAATTCCTTGTGTTGATTCTTCCATAAATGAGCATCCAAAATAAAATCTTGTATCTCAACATGGATGCATTTTCCCAGATCTTACTGAATATGGGGTGCATGTTCTCTTTTGAAAAGATTGCCTTTTATGTTTTTGCAGATGAGTAGTGAGATCCTTTCCATGGATATATCCGAGAGTCTTACTGATCATTGAATTGAATGTTCCTAGTCCAATCCACTAAAATTTGGTATTGAGCATATGTTTCCACTGAGAGTGGAGTGGTCAATTGATTTGCAGGGTCTGAATTTTGAGCAAAAAGAGCCACTGAAATGTAGTGATTGTCCGAAAATGAGAATAATTCTGGGAACTTTTCTTTCAAATGTCCATGCCCCCAATCATCTTGCTATAAGAGGGTGTTACACTCTTGGTCTTTTAGAAGTTGTTTTACTTTCCTACCATTCTTGACACAAATGGTGCACCTCATAAGTTCATTTGGGTGGTACTTAAAAGTAACAGCAGAGAGGGAACCGGAGAAACAAACAAGGAACAGAGAACAGAGTAACGCTGGAGGAAAAGAAACATGAAAAAAATAGAACACACACACACACACACACACACAAACTTTCGAGGTAGTTGTGCTGCTTGTTGTCAATAAACCGAAACTGCCGTAACCTGTTGTCACTGAACTAAGATGGGCTTGTTGAACTACGGTTGGGGAGCGAGAGCTTCAGTAGGATGTGTCCTCCAAGGGGTGCCAAACGCGGTATTCTTTCTGTACTCAACCTATTTTGTGTGTGCAGTGTGCACACGTTGGTCTTGAGTACTCAGTTTTCTATTCAGTGTTCATTTATCCAGACTCTTGTTAGATGCGTACAGAGTCATTTATCATCACTGAGTTTTCGCAGAGAAATGTGAGATATGTGCTGCACCCCATTTTTTTACCTCGCTCCCCCATGTATGAGTTTCGACTAAAAAAGTAGTAATTTATAAGTTATTTATCATATATTTTTTCTGTCTTGGGGATTTTGCAGATCAGCCGGCACATTGCAGAGCTAGAGATTCTATCTTTATTAATTACTATATGAAATCATTGTTC
Source organism: Bromus sterilis (assembly GCA_950022295.1). Classification (NCBI taxonomy): domain Eukaryota; kingdom Viridiplantae; phylum Streptophyta; class Magnoliopsida; order Poales; family Poaceae; genus Bromus; species Bromus sterilis. The sequence continues at coordinate 377,808,790 of OX465598.1, forward strand.
ATCAGTCATTCTATCTTTTTTTTTCAATACCAGCTCTCACTATATCTCTCAAATTGAAGGCTATTACTATCATTCCATCATTATCTCTTTTTTCGGCCTTCAGTTTCTCATTGTTTTTCTTCAGTGTTATTCTCAGTCCTGAGTATACACAAACAAGGGTTTGTGTTTTTTTGAATGTGTTCACTCTATCTTTCTTCAATGTTCAATCTCTCATTTTCTTTCTACAGTTTTATTCTAAGTATTGAGTATACACAACCAAGGCCTTGTGTTCACTCGGTCTTTCTTCAGGTTTTAGTTTCTTCTTCCTTCAGTGTTACTGTAATTTTTCTGTCACTCTTTTCTGTATAATGATTTTCTTGGCTCCAGTGTTGTTTTCTCAATTGTTTGTTGGTATTTATATCGCCATTCATTTTTTTCTATAGTTAATTTTCTATTTTTGACTAGCTTATCAGCTGCTCTAAGCGCAATTTTCCCCACATCGGAATATAGTCAAAATCAAGCCGCATTCATGTGTGTTTAGCTTCAAAATTAAAAATCGTGTGGTGTGGTAACTGATCCAGCAGGCGAAGCTGCACTTGATGCAGGTCAGACAGATCAGTTTCACATCTGCTTGGATTGGTTCTTCTTCCTTCTCCTTCCCTTCCTTTTTCTTAAAAGTGCCTATTTTCCTTTTACGAGGGTTGGGTCGCCTCAGTACAACGGTAGTCTTGTTCATGAATCTTTGACATTTTTCGAGCTATCAAAGTTGTCTCTACGGGCTCGGAAGGTTTTTGCCTAGTCCAGCAGGTTGGGGAAGAGAGCATTCGATTCCAGCAGGCCAGAGGCTGGACATATGTCAAGCTAAAATTGGACAACAAATATGACCTGAGCCCAAATGACAATTAGTTGACTAATAGTTAGATAGTCCCTCTTTTTCCTGCCCTTCTATACTCGGAGAAAAAAATAGGGCAAACCAAGAGCCTCCTGGTTTTAAAAAGGCTATTGGTTGTTATTAACAGAATAATAAAATCTTAAAGTAAATATTTTCATAAATTTTGAGAAAGTGTTCATGATATTTTAAAAATACGATGAATCATGAACCTATAAAATGTTCCAAAATTTACAAAATATTTAAGAATTTGATTCCTTTTCATGAATTTGAAAATATGTTTGTGAATTTAATAATTTTGTGGGTTTTAAAATGTTTACAAAATTGAATTGTTTTTTGTTAATTTGATAAATGACCATGAATTTCATAAATTTTTCATCAATTCAAATTAATGTCCCCAATTCGTTACAACACTCATGAATTTGTAAACGAAAATAACAAACCAAAAGAAAAATAAACCAAAGAGGGAAATAATGAAAATGAAGAACTAGAAGAAAGCACTTCTTCTTGGCATGTTTTATTCATATTTTTATTGCAAAAAGGTTACGTATCTTTATATAAAGGTTCACTAGAAGCAACCCAAAGTAAATAAAATACATCAAGGTCACAGGATCACCTAATGACCTCTACCTCCGCCATAACGAGACATTGATAAGCTGATATTGTCACTACCATATCGGAATCGGTGTGACCTTGTTGTTAACAGTCGGTTAGTCTTAGTGCACATGCCCCTCAACACCATCTCGACCGCTTGTTCTTCTAAGTCGAATTGAATTAAAGGCTCTATTTAAATCAAGGTGTTTGACATCGTTGACTGTGCCGTGGGTCAGTTTTGGGGCACGGGGTAGATAAGGAGATGGGCCATGATAGATATCATAGCGGATCAACACCAACGATATCAGAAGGATGTAACATATGTGAAACGTTTGAATGTGGTCTTTAGTTAACAAAATCATAAGTCGCATTTCAACATCTCATGAGAAACTATGGTCCGCAGAATTACTAGCCCAAGTCACATCATAGCATGCCCAAAGTGGAAGAGAGCCGAATCATGTAAATAAAAGACATGTCATGAGAGTTTGAGAAGGAAATTAAGCCACAAGATCAATGGTTGTACCAAGAATTTTGGAGCCAACTGCTAGCAAAGCTCTGGATGTTATTACTTCCATGATAGCACTAGCATCAACTAATATAAAAGGCAAGTGTGTGTGTGTGTGTGCGCGTGCGCGCGCGCGCGCACGCGCACGAGCTTGATTAGAGTCGCCCACTACATGGAAAATACCCTTTGATTAACAAAAGTTCCGTTGATTAGCTGCATGCCCAATCTCATCGGATGATGGCTTTTCTTCAGAATGATTTGCCTCTTCTTCAGAGTACTCTGACTCTTCTTCCTTGTAGTCCTTTTCTTCATCGTACTCTGACTCTCCTGTAGAATACTCTAGGTTTGGGACTTGTTCATAATGGAATGTGCAATTCAGATACCTTTCCCACTTTGAAGGGTGTGTGCAAAAACAATCTTTATCGAAACTGCAAAAGAAAGTCAAATTTCTTTTATCTACTTCAATATACAATCAAGAAGCATGTAACAAAGTTAATTATAACTTACATGTTAATTGTAAACTCATGTGTGCAGGCAAGGCGGCACATGAAGTCCGCTAAATGCTCATTAAAGTACCACCATATGGCAATATCTGCATCTTGTATAGTCTGGAAAATTTACAATTTACTCTAGATAGCACTATGACATGATAACACAAGAACATGAAGAAAATGTCTCACAAAGTAGTGACCGTACCAGATTTTGATTAGGATGTGAAAGGAAATTCCGACAAAAAGTAAACCATGACCATTCATTCTCATAATATGCAGTCCCCCTTAGTGGCGATAGCCACCACTTATAGAGGTACACTGGATTGAAGTCACGATCACATTCTGCGATCCAACCCCAGATATACGGAGATTGTAGAACGGGTTCCATTGAATCATCGCGCTGAAACTTGATGTATCTATGCACTTCTAGTATAAGTCCTTGTCGACTGGCAGCTGACATCATGGAAGGGTGATTTCTGATGAACGCCTTGAATGTTTGAGATGACTCAGCACCTGATGGCATTTCCCTCATAGTTTTCAACAAATGAGCTACGTATGCTATATTTTCTTGAGAAGAATCCAATTTCATCACGCACACCTTTTCAAGTACTTTACCCGAAGTTTTAATGTCCTCCTTATATCCACACGGGGTGAAATCCACAGCGAGTGCATGCACATAGGGATCAATCATGTAAGTATCTGCCGATGGTATGTATATGATATTCTTGTAAGCAAATGTACGACAAAAACACTTGTTCCCTGCGTGATACAAGGATACCATTTCAAAAAGTTTTTGAAATGTTTGTCTCCCTAGTTTACTTAACACACATGCCGACCCCTTTGTCTCAAGCCAATCATTTTTGGACGGCAGTTCATTCATCCGGTCCATAAAGGACATATAGTCCAATTTAAGATAGGGCCTGCATTGAATCTTATATAATATATTATAGACCATTGACTATATATGATTCTCCGACATATATAATAGTTATGTGCAATCATGTATCTACTTACTTTTCAGGGCCGCCACCACGAATCACAGGGAATGTTGTGATTGTAGAACCGGGGACAACGCTTTCAAGAGATTCTTCCAAGAGCAAACTTCTTTGTTTAACCTCATCCCAACATTGAGCCACAAAGTTGAATGGAAGATGGTTCCCTTGCGAAAAGGCTGAATATATAGCCGATTCCACAGTAGATTCACGAGTTACTTGAACCGATATAAGTTGCCCACCAATGCGAACAAACAATTGAAACTACATACAACACAGAGAAATAGACAAATAGATAAATAAATAAAAGGTCAACGGATATGTATGAACAAACCAGAGTATATGAACAAACGAAAGGCTCCTGCGAGAGAACTGAGAAGTCGCAACGAAATAAGTGTAAAGACAAATCAAATTAGGCAAGTAAACAATGAACGCGCCATGAAACTTGTGTAACTTTAATAGATCTATTGATCCCATGGCCACATGAAGACGATACAACTCAGAGCTCAGCTCACTCATCTATACTAATTAGCCACAGCCATGTTAATCACGGCAAAGATCGAATCGAATTCGCACACACAGAATGGATCGCGCAGTACCTGGGAAGAAGAAGGCGCGTGGGAGTCAACGCACTCCGTGTCGTCCACCCTGAGCAGCTCCCATGGTGCCCGGATCAGGGTAGACTTTCTTCTTTGTGCAGAGAAGAACCCTCCCATTTTATTTTTCTCAAGAGAGAATTAATTCAGGCTCTCTCCTTTTTAGTTGATTCCAGGCTCTTCTTCTGCTCCTCAAGCTGTCGATCAGTGATTCTAATGGAAAAACCAAACTGATGTCGAAGGGTGCACGATTTCTCAGTATCAATTAATACTACCAGTTTATTTTCTGTTGGTTCACACACACCTGCTGAGGGGGCCCATGAAAGCTGCAGTTTATTTTCCCGCCGGTTTTTCTCTTTCTACTAGTTTTAAATGCGCGCCTTGGCGCGCCCGCGTCAGACCATTGGATGGGATAAGATGGTTGAAATGCACTTCTAAACACATAAGTATGGCAGTATACATATCGATGGTGTTATATACAGGAGCACAATAGATTGCATCGGCATTGTAAACCTGCAAGGAATATATACTTTAAAGGAATTAAATTCGTACAGATACGTGTCAAATGTAACATGCTTGATTGCTCGAAAGAACTTTGAGAACTCCAACATGATGAAAATATCCTCATCGGCCTATATCCTCAGCAGTCTAGCTGATCATGTATCCTCAGCAGCCCACTTTCTTTATTATGTAAGATAAAAATGATACAATGAAGAAGGTCTTCCGTTTAGCATCTTAATACAACAAGGGAAAAATAGCTACAAACTGCACATAAATTCATACAGAAAATTCACACCTAAAGAGTTTGGGGGACAAAAGGAAACTAACGACCTATAGGGAATGCTCAGCTGGTCCTTCTCACTCTCCTCCCCCAGCAATCCTGAGGCTGGCCACGCCGCCACTTTGGGCTGAAGAAGAGAGAGGAAGGCCGGCCTACACTGATGTATGATTATACCTCTCAACAATCAGATATTTAGGTTAGGTCAACTCCTAAGTTTTTGATTGGTGTTCTTTCAACCTAACATGGTCCATGTAAGTTTGTATAGGGATTATTTTTAGTTTCCCCTGTCCCAAGCTCCTATCTGGGAATCTGGCCCAGAGTTTTGGTAGCTGCATGCAATCAACTAAAATTAGTCTATCCTATTATAAACTTAACTTGCACTGTTGCTTAGTAGCTTAAGACAAACTAAAATCTAGGCTAAGTTCAGAAATCACAAAGATGTCTAGAGCAACTATAGTTCATATTCTTCTCAACTTTTAATTGGTATGTATTGATCAAACCACCTGTATATGTAACATGAAGAGGAACAAAACCCAAGTCGGAGGGCCTTGAGTCGGCAATGTTGTTGAGCCGCAGCCTGCAGCAGCGTGGTCTGACTGACTCATCGAGTACATCCAGAGGCTGCTCAGTGTTGTGGTTGGGCTGGCCAACGCCATTGCTAGTGTAGTGTTAGCAAAAGGGGACGCGAACGGTGCCTTGGCAGGGACGCGCGCACTAGGAAAGGCTGTAACCGGGAGGCAGCTTGCATTGAAGAGGCCGGTGAGGGTGATGGTGCTGAAGCACGAGCATGCCATAGATGAAGGTGTTGGCCACACGCTAGAGCATATTTGATGTGCAGTAGGCCGGTGTCCATAGTGATGGCCACGGCGGGAACCCTTGCCGCTGGTCGGCCGCACGCGAGGATATAAAGGAAGAGGAACCGATGAAGAGACGCGAGGCGGATCTTTTGCAGTGCAGAGAGAAAAGCAGAAGATGTCTGGTGGCGGCCGAAAGAACGGCGGCGGCGGCTTCTCGCTCAAGGGAGAGGGGCGATGGGGGGAGAGAGAGAAGCGATGGAGAGGACGAGGCAAGGGATTCAGAGTGAGCGAAACGGGCCATGCGGGCCTCTAACCGAGTTTTTCAGGGTTATAAGTAGGCTTTTTAGGGCCGCGCGTTGGGGGCAAGATCCATCCTCCAGATGTGATAAAAGTCAAAGAATCGTTCGGCTGAAATTTTTACAATGACGTGGATAGATTGGCTGCTCGTTCACTTGCGTAGAATTTCTCTTGGAGGATTTGGCACTCAGCTTTCAGACGAGTTTTTTTTTTACCATAAAGTGGATCTGTTAAGTGTTTTGCATTGCAGACTTTGTCCACGAATGCTTACGAGTCAACCTGTAAAAAAATAAACAATTAGAACATGTTGAAATTTGATAACAGAGTACTTCGCTATAGCAGCTTTAGCAGATGCGTCATTTCTGGAACCTACAAAATCATGTGCAAACACAGAGTCGATATAACTCGAACTCCATATTTTGTGGACCACCTGACAGCATCTATGTTCATTCTTCACATACAAAAGTTTGTGCATTGTCTTGAACATCACATTGAAAAATTGAAACTAATCTCTAAGGAGAAATCGTAAATGACCCAGATAAAAAAAAAAACAAACACGATTTTGGCGGATAACGCAGGCATTGCACAAGGAGACATACATCACCCTCTGCTCATCCATGACGCTGGTATTCTCGGTGAGCGTGCCAGGGAAGACCTCCTCATTTACTTGCTCACGGACAATCTGAACCTCCACGAGTTCATGGTACTCGATGAGCTACAGGTTGTACCAATGCTCCTTCTGCAACATTAAGAATGCGAAAACAGAAAAAGAAACAACAAGAAACAAAAATATCCGGACCTGAACCGGACCACAACCTTCTAAAAGGTTGCGAAAACCAGATATATTTGGACAACCTGTAAAAACGAGCCAGACCATTATAAATCATGCGCTACCTTTCTTGTGCATTTCAGCGCCAACCTACCACAGCAAGCGACAGATAGAATTTGGCTTGTTTAGTGGAAGCTCCGCCCTCGGAGGAAATACATCATATATCCTCGATCATCATGCCTTTTTTAAGAGGCACGGATTGTGCCTCCTTTTTTAGAGGCACGCGGCGTGCTTCTCGCGAAAGCTGATTCGTGTCTCGCCAAATGCACGATCACGCCTTTTATTTGTTTTTTACCAAAATGTAAGGAAAAACTTCACGAAAACCGGAAAAGTCGAAAAACAAACTCATTTTAAATAAACTCCAAAGCAGCATTCTTTCAAGCCACATATGGAAGTGATCATCCATAGTACATGGCATAAATAAACAGAGCAGGGAATGAGCAACTAGAACAATAAACAGAGCACATGCCCTGCATATCTAAAGCAGCAGGCTGTCTACACCAACTAAAGTTCTACTATCATGTAAGGAAGATGATCATAGCACAAGGCACATTGTATGAAGTATGAAACCAAGTACCACGGACTTGCAGTTGCAGTAGTATATCATGTAACTCATTACGAGAGTGAATGATAAAGAGATCTTCGGTTACATTTATCCAGAGGTATGTAAGGGCAGACAACAGATAGTGATTACAGTCCGTACAAACCAAAAAATACAACATACTCCAGGAGAGGATAACTGGAAAGGACGATAATAACAAGATGCATATCAGAAACAACTTTAGGCCATTGTGCAGTCAATGAATAATAGCATGAAGAAAACGATAGCCAGCAGTACAAAATCCAGCGTTCCATGATAGTCGCACCAGAGGACAGGAAGTGGGGGAGATGTGGAGAGAGACTGAGAGGGGGTCTGCACCGGCCAGCGAAGTAGGAGAAACAGTTCAACTCTAAGATGAGCCAGCCTGAGGCACTCCACCTCGTAAAAGCTTAATGCGGGAGGGCACATATCTTGGGCCTGCTATTAATTCGAAGTGAACAAAATGAAGGATTTTGAAATAAGTGGAGTACTTGAAAAATAAAATAAAAATGTGAAATGCATATATATTACAAAAGGCTATTTATCTTCAAGAGTGGAAAGGTGGCCGGCGGGAGCTAATTACCTTTCAGTTATTTGTAGGTTGGAGTCTAAATCACACTTTACATAAAGACCTTCCAGCGGATATGTGCGATCTTTGGCCAACTTTCTCCATCAGGTGCTCGGCAGCTCTCCTTCAAGAGATCACAACGACCCCTTATGCTTATCCGATTGAGGGAGGATGGCAGATCTGGTAATGATGATATGTTGGGGCAGTTATAGATGCCGAGACTCTTCAGATTGGAGAAGCACTTCAGATTTGTTGGCAATGAAATCATCTGACATTCACTGAATGCCAGGGCCTTGACAGATTTGAAATTTGTGGATTCTTCAAATGAAATGAATGCTTCCTTGCATCCTGCAAGAAGGAGAGATACTGGAACTACGAAACCTTCAGCCAGGAGCATCTTGTTGAGTATTATAGGACTGCTAACACAGAGTAAGTTTTGGACTCGAAACTGTGAGATACACTCGGGGTTGAGTTTCGGAACATCAACTAAATTTAGGCTCTGAAGTTGCAGGGAAGACAATCCTTCGAGCATACATAAATCTGGCAAGTTAACCAGCGATAACGATTTGACAGAGGTGACACTACCAACAGACAAGCATGCAGTGCTTCTGCAATTAGTTATGCGTATATCATTCATGTGTGGCCAGCCAGTATAAAGGAAGTCAGCTGCAAGCAGACAATCGTGCATGCTAAGCTTCTCAAGGGATAATGGCAAACATTCTGCTCCATGTGCCAATTCTAAAGAAGGACAGGAAATCAGATTAACGTATGAAAGAGAGGTAGTGGCTCGTAAGCCCCCTAATGACCTGAGGCACCAGCAATATGAGATTTCCAAGTAGTCAAGTTTTATCAAATGTTGGAGGACCTCTTCTGAAGGAAGTGTGGTTAAAGTCATAATCTGTCTTAAGACCAAACTTTCCAGTGAAGCTAAACCACCAAGGCAAGCAGCTAGAGCTCCATCAGAAATACTGCATGATGAAAGAGAAAGTTTACGAAGTCCTGATGGTGGAACCAGCAGCAGCCCAATGCTACTTCCATACATGAGTGTCATCCTCTGCTCGTGACAGTATATCCATGCCTTGATGATATCCTCTTTTACCAATACTTCATCTTCCTCTCTTTCTAGAGCACTTTCAAGGTTTTGGACATGTGACACATCAGCCTGCTTCAATATCATCAGCTGCTTCAGACATGAATGTTCCCATGAGAGTGCACTCCTCATATATGATCTTGTATGCACCTCCCAGATTAAACCAAGTAGTGATACCAAGTGGTCTGTCCTCATGTTATTCTCTCTCTGATCATCATGTTGCAGCTCATCGTTGGAAATAAATGTTAGCAGCGGGCATATGGATACATGTAATACTTCAAGGCCTAGTGGAAGGCAAGGTAATGTCTTCAGGTTTGGCACATTGGAGATGCAAAGTAATGAGCAATTCCTAAATAGCCCAGTACTGGATGGTAAGCATTGTAATGCACTGCAATGAAGAAATCTTAAAGATTTCAAATTCTCAAAATACGAACCATCAATTAACCAGCCTGGATATTTCGAAGAGTTGTAACCATGAATTGTAAGGCTCCTAAGTTGAGGCGGTGGCTGCAAGCCGTCTAGAATATCCAAATGTAAACTATCCTCTGCATTTGTGTTGTTCTTCCAACTCCAGAAAAGTCCCAAGAAGCTAAGATGATTTTTCTTATGCAACTTTGATTCTAAGGCTTGACCCTTCCCAGTGACATGCTCAAGATTTGTGAGACGTAGACGGCCATGGATCTCGTTCATGCCCCTCAGCTGTCCCAACTCATATCCCTTTTCCTTTTGCACAGAAAATTCCACAAGTTGTTGAAGCGAAGTCAGCTTGCCAATGTTAGGAATTTGGGGCAGTGCTGATTTATGTATTTTTTTAGCCAAAGAAAGGGAGTTTCTCAGTGCTGATTTATGCGACCGTTCAAGATGGCGTAACTTCCTTAAATTGCAGATTTTCTCAGGCAAACTCTTAACTTTGTCATTAAATAGAAGAAACTGCAAGTGGTAAAGAGTGCACAGTGATCTTGGCAAATCTGAAATCAGTGTTTCGATGATGTTCAAATACCGAAGGTGCTTCAACTTACCAACAGATTCTGGCAACTTACTACTGCTGTAAGATGTCAAATGCAGTACACGCAACTTCTTCAAATTCTGTAGTATCTGATTAAATAGGTCACTTACATCATCCATTAGGGGGTCTATGCAGATAATAGTGCGTAAGTGATGTAGCTTGCAGATACTTTGCTTGTGTTTCTTCATACTATTAACACGAACAGATAGATGTCGAATAGTGGATGGTATTTCTCTCACCTTACCATATTCCAATCTGAAATAATCCTCTTTGGAGAGTGATTCTGCTAGATCATGAAGGTGATCATGCATAACATAATATGTACCACCGTATTCGTATGGTTGAAAGAATGAAACAGAGATCATCTCCTTGAAGCAATCCATCCCAGTATGTTCCACTCCCTTGTCTTGGTTGCACGAATCAATAAGGCCCTCTGCCATCCAAAGATGAACCAACAGATCAGTGGCATACTTGAAGCCTTTCGGAAACAAGCTGCAATATAGGAAGCACCTCTGCAGACATGGATCTAACTTCTCGTAACTCCACAGCACAGCTCTCATCGGCTCACTTAATTTGTCGATCTTTATAGTTAGAGCATCCTTCCATGCCTTGATACATGTTTTCCCTTTCAACTGGGAACCCACAACTCTTGCTGCCAAAGGTGATTGCCCAAGCCTTCCAGCAATCTTCCTTGCAAATTCCTCTAGTTGTTCACGCAACTGCGGATTTTTTATTTCCGGTCCAGAGAATGCATGATGCTTGAAGAGTGCCAAGAACTGAGCATCTCCCATTTTTTCCAGAGGATACACTTCTTCACAGCAAAGAGCAGCCGGAAATCTATCACGCCGAGACGTTACCATAACTCTGCTTCCCTTCATTTGGGACACTAGAGGAGCTAGCAATTGGTCCCATTCCATCTCAGTACCAGGTTCAAACCAAACATCATCCAGCACAAGCAGAAATTTCTTTGATTCTTGCAGTATGTCAGTTAACTTGCGCTGCAGAGTATCAAGGTTATCAATTCGTGGGCATTCCCCCTGAGAGGCAGACTCGATAATCTCCCGTGTATGACGGCGGACATCAAGTTTGCGTGAGATGCTTACCCACATTCTCACATCAAAATATTCTTTTACCCTCTTGTCATTGTAAACAAATTGTGCCAAGGTGGACTTTCCCATGCCTCCAACTCCAACAACGGCCAAACCCGAGTACATAGCTGTACTAGACTCAGTAGTGGCAGTTGTCTTGATAAGACGCTCTATTATATGATCACGATCCTTGTCACGACCGATCACTTTCAGAGGTTGCAGTGATGTGGTCTCAGGAACAACAGCTGATGTTACGGTGGGCCTCTCGGCATTAGAACCAGATGGTAAGCAGAGCAGTTCACGGAAGTCCTTGGCTTTCGCCAAGGTAGCCTTCAGTTCATTCAGCTGTTGAATTAGCTTTCTGTTCTCAGAGCTCAGATTGGACAGCCTGCTAGATGCAGCACGCAGAGGCTTCATAAAAGTCCTGCTGATGGAGGAAGCATTGTCAGGCAAGGAATCTTTCCCCTTTGCTTGGCGCTTGAGGAGGTTGTATTCATGCTCATCCAGCAAGTCTTCAGCCAGGTAGAAGGCTTCTTTCAGCTCCTGAAGCCATTTGTCCAACTTGGGCCTGTGATTTCCCTTGTCTGCTGCTTCAATCATTAGCTCGAACTGCGGCATAATAGTGGTCTCCAGTTCATGGAGCTCACGCGCCATATCCACTCCAAGGTATGTTGAAGCATTAGCAAGGAGCTTCTTCAAGACCGGCGATGCAGCCAATCTTAAGGCAGCACTAGCTAACGCCACTTCTGCCATGGGATTGCAGCAAGAGGGGAGCTGCTTTTTTTTGTGGATGCACAGATCTTGGGTGCGGAAAGGTGAACTTTGGAGAAAACAGAGTTTAAGGGGTTTTTCCCCTGTTTTTCTTCGATTTTGTTGGGGTGTGGAATGTCCTGAAAAATTGAAAGGCAGCACTGAAACTGTTCCAGTGATGGATGAAATCCTGTTGGAGTGGGAATGATGAGATAAATTAGCCAACTGCAACAGAAATATGTAAAAGAAAACTACTGGCAGATCTGCAGACAATGGAAAAACTAAGAACACTACTTTGAGGTAGACAATGGAAATGACCTGAATAAATGAATAAATGATAGACGAGGAATGATGTGCTCCTGGAGGTAGAAACAACCAATGAATACAGCAGCCGATGGAAAACCTGTTGGTGTGAGAAATCAAGAGATAAACTAGCCAGTTGCAAGAACGAAGATAATAAACAGATATTTGTGGACGAAAACAGACTAGGATAGTGTTGAGCTTACACAGACGAAGTGAGAAGCAGCGTTGTAGGAGCTGGTGCAGCAATGAGGCCAGGTTGCAGGAGAAGAGAGGTCAAAATCCTCAAACAGTGGCTCAACACGCCGATACTAGATCTGATCCAGCTACTTGCCCCATATTTTAATTTTGTCTGAGCTGGACTTGCTAATAAACTACTCCACATTGCTGATAATAATGTGGAGACAACACACTGATCGATAATTAAAGTACATAAAGTAGGCCAAACGCATCTTTCATATTATATTATCACAATGAAAAGCTAAACCAGCGAACACATAACTCTATGCAATCAGAAACAACCTCCTGATGTGCATGGGTGATGTTATATCTTTTTTTTTCTCCATCACCATCACTGCCTTTAATGTTTTCCATGAACCATCCTCATGGGTCTGCAATATATGATCAAGAATTGAATTTGACGCCATTAATGTTAAACCTGAAGGAAAATATGACCCCATTGATGTTCCCATTGCATATATATATTGCATATTCAAAAGGTGATAAATGTCCAGCTTAGAAAGACCTACTGAAAAAAATACACCCAGTGCCACTGCTTTTAATTGATTATCCTTTTTTGTGGGGAGAATGGATTATATTAAACCACCATAAGGATTATAATCATTCCTGGCTACCATAGCTATCACCTCCTGTAACTTCCCTAACCAGCAAACAGCGCGGTGTTCGGAACGACCAAAATGGGCAACCTGTGGCTAGCACTATTCTCATTACACACTTTCAGAATGGAAAATCCCTTGCATCATACTGCCTTGCCTAATTTGACTCTCTGGATAGTGTTAAACTGAAGATTTGTTTGTCCTGGACTAGCAAAACAAAGAAGAAGAGACTGCCTTGCCTCTGTACATCCCTTCATCATACTGTAGCAATTCACACAGTTTCCCAAAGATATGTCTGTTCTCATACGCATGTTGTAGGCCTGCCTAATCCTGCCTAATTCATCAAATTAATAGAATTCCCACAGTTCAACGATTCAATACTAGATCTGATCCAGCTACTCGCATGACTTTTTAAGGTTTAGCTGATCTGGACTCACTAATAAACTAACCTGTAAGGCAGTAACCAATGTGGACACAGCTCACTGATTGATGATTAAAGTACATAAAGTAGGCTGGATGGAGGAGGCATTGGCCGGCAAGGAATCCTTCCCCTTTGCTTGGCGCTTGAGGATATTGTACTTATGCTCGTCCTGAAAATCAACAACCATGTAGGATGCTTCTTCGAGTTCCTGAAGCTATTTGTCCAACTTGGGCCTGTGACTTCCCTTGTCTGCTTCTTCAGTCACCATCTCAAACCGTGGCAAAATAGTGGTCTCCAGTTCATGGGAAAGACAAACTATGGGAACCAAGAAAAGTAGCTTTGCTTCTTCTACGTCACGTTCACTAGGCGAAAAGAGAGTTTAAGGGGTGTTTCTAGAGCGAAAAAAAGAGAGCACATACTAAATGATGGGATACCTAGCTAGTATGAAGATGAACAACTTGCAGCAGAATTTTGAACTCTCTTTTTTCGTTGTTTTTTGTGTAGGATGGCTAGTACGACGCCTGAATAAGTTGAAAGTCAAGGATTGGAATTAATTTCTTCTGGAAGCACGGATGGATGAAAAACCTGTTGAAGTAGGAAATCATGAGATAAATTAGCTATCTGCAATGGTGATAAAGAAAAATATAAACTGGCAAATCAGATGTGTAGATAATGGCAAAAACTATACCCTGACTGAATGATAGACAATCAATGAAAGTGCTTCTGCCTTCTGGATCAGAGGTAGGCACAACAAGTGAAATGGATGAAAAAACTGCTGGAGTGGGAAATCATGAGATAGATTAGCCGATTGCAACAACAAGGACAGTAAAAAGCCAGATCTGTAGAGTAAAACAGAGGAGAATAGATGTGAGCTTACACAGATGAAGTGAGAAGCAGCGCTGTAGGAGCCGGCGCAGCGATGAGGCAAGGTTGCAGGCGAGACAGATAGTAATCCTCTCCGGCAAGGTGAGAGGTGGCAAAAATTGCTAAACAGCAGCTCAGCAACGCAATAGTACATAAAATCCAACTAAGATATATCCTGCGGAATTCTGTGGTTCCACAATGATTAGCCTATCCTGCCAGTTCAATGCGGACGTAGCCATCTCTTGTCCGCACACTGTCCTCTGCGAGATCAATGCCAGTTCAAGGAACAAGCTAAATGAGACAGAGAAACAAAGAAAATTTAAAATCAAATGCAGTTAAGAAGATAAGCAGGGGCGGCGACGCGCGTGAGTGGTGGACGGGTCAGGTACCGCGACAGCTCTGGGCACAGCATTGTTGGGTCTGCAGAGGGAAGAAAGGCACGGTGATGGATCAGATAGAGCAACCCCTGTTTTCTCTGCAGACTAATGACCTGGAAACCTTTTCTTGGTCCTCTGAAAAGTGTAGAACTAATGACTCAAAATGACCTTGTGCGACATATCTTACTGATTTGTGTATCTATCGATAGAATACATTGTTCAAAGCATTTACATACATTTTTTAAATCAAACAGCCAATGTATTTTGTAACTAAGAGGCTGCGGAATATTTACAAGGAACCATCTAAGTGAGACAGAGGAACAAATTGCAGTCACGGAGTAATCAATGGATGCAAAATGCCATCAAATTTTGTGGCACTTGGTAAAATCAAAGCAGCAGCAAGACTGACTAACTTAAAATCAAAGCAGCAGCAAGAATGAATCAGAGAAACAGCCAATCAAATATGAGCTCCCAAGTCTTCAGTATATACTATGAAAATTCAAAGAGATGAATTTTGGTTCTCTGAATGAATCAGAGAAGCAAACAGTCACAGATGCATTCCCGAATTTTTGTGCTCTGAATCGAAGTAGCAATTCTTTCGGGAAAAGGACGATACAACTACAGGGAGACATGTAAATCTGCTAGGAGTAGGATCAATGACACGCAGTCTCTGCAATGAAAATGGCTGTCGACCTTATTTTCTACAAGGACAGTAAGTAAACATAATGGATGCAAAATGGATACTGCATATTCTACAAACAAATACAGGGTTAAATTAATGGATGAAAAAAAGGAAACACCGACTTCGGAATCACCACAAACAGGCTTCTTGGATCACAATCCCACAAGCCACAGGGTGACAATTGGCAACAGCAGAGTCGTAAAGATGATCGTAACTCTTCATTGCTCGCCTGGATTAGGCTGTTACTCGGAATTCATGAACAGCCATATGAGCCGCGCTTGCTTTCTTTATGGTGTTCAATTCCTTGACTACATCATCTATCTTCATTCTGTTCCTTGGGGAATCCTCGCAGCAAGCTAGACCAAGCTTAAACATAGGATATAAGAATATATCAATGATAAGCTGCGTGTCTCCTCTGTAGGTTGCACTAGCATCCAATATTTCAAGCAGCTTATCAGGATAAGCCACCCTGACATAGTCGACAAGGCTTGTCACACCATCCATGAAACTGTCAGTTGGCCTTCTTCCAGTGAATATTTCCAATAGCAACACCCCATAGCTATATACGTCACCGTCTGTGGAGGGTTCGGATCCTGAGCCATACTCTGAAAAACATGCAAACAAAAATGTTACTATGTAATGATTAGAGACAAATTTGGTAGATTTCACTCAGATCCACCTAGCTTGTTAACTGAAATCTTCCAAACTTTTTTTTTCTTTTTCGAAAAGGAGGATAGCCCTCGGCCTCTGAATCAATCGATGCACACATCCATTTATTTAAAAAAAGGTACCAAAGTGCAAACTGATATTGGATTAAATAAAATAATGATAAATATTCCTAGATAAACTTAAAACATTGCTGACCTGGTGCGACGTATCCAATTGTGCCTTTAATCACAAATGAGCTGCTTTCAGATCCACCACCACCATGCTTGCATTCTTCAGTATGCATTATCTTTGCTAGACCAAAGTCGGTGATGCGTGCAACAATATCATCATCTAGAAGGATGTTGCATGGTTTGATATCACAGTGAACTATGGATGGCTCAATTTGATGGTGAAGATATTCTAATGCCTCTGCAACATCAAGAGCAATGCACAACCTTTCCATCAAACTTAGCCTTCTAATGTTCGTGTTGTTAGTCATTGCGTTTTGATACAGCCACTCATCTAAATTTCCATTGCAGATAAACTCTAAGACAAGTGCCTTGAACTCATCACCATTACGGTCCAAACTGCTACACACAGTGATTACTCTGACAAGTTTCCGGTGTCGAATTTTCCTTAGGGCTTCACACTCTCTCAAGAAGCTTCTATTGGCTCCTCTCTTGTCAAGATTGAGAACCTTGATTGCTACAGTATATAAACTCTCATCAAGATTTAGAGTTCCTATGTACACGTTGCCGAAACTTCCAGAACCAATCAAATTTGCTGGTGAGAATGACTCCGTTGCTGCATCTATCTCAGCATAGGATATCCTCTCATGCATCTCATGGTGAAATCCGGTTTCTTCTCCAGCATTGTTTGGTTTGATTCTTGTCTTAATCAAGTAGGATGCAGTTAGGGAGCACATGACGAAGATCAAAATTCCAACCATGCAAAAGAGTATGACTCGACGCCGATGCTGCGAAGCTTGGTTAGAACCTATATATGGGCATGAAGGGAGTTGCAAGGATGGGGCCCCCCCGCATAGCATGGCATTACCAGGGAGCGACAATACAGTAGCATTGTGAAAGATCCCTGTATTTGGCGCGGGGCCAGATAGGTTGTTGAAAGAGAGGTTTAGATACGTTAGGAGCTCAAAACTTTTGAGGAATTCAGGTATGGGTCCTGCTAAGTTATTATCGGAAAGATCCAACTTTTCAAGGCCTTTCAAATTGGAAAAACCTTTCGGTATTTTCCCATGGAAAAGATTTCCTTCCAAATTTAGGGAATTCAGTTGGACGCAACTGCTGAGGGCGTCTGGGATTTCACCAGAGAGCTTGTTCATTGATAGGTCGATTATGCCGAGGCTGTTCAACTTCCCTATCTGTGTTGGAATGGAACCACTTAGAGCATTGTTGGAGAGGTTGAGAAGTACAGTAAGAGAGGGAATACTAAGTATCTCCAGTGGGATTTCCCCCCTAAAGGAGTTAGCAGAAAGATCCAGAGATATAAGTTTTGTGAGAGTACCAAGGCTTGCTGGAATGCTGCCATCTAGAAAGTTATTAGATAGAGAGAGGTTGCTCAATTGTGTGATATTGCCGAATGACTGTGGAATGTGCCCATAGAATCTATTATGGGATAGGTCGAGGTACTGGAGGCCAGGAATCTGGCCAATATCCAGAGGCAAGGTGCCTGTGAAAAGGCTATTTGCGAGGATGAATTTTGTAAGTTTTTTAAACTTCCCTAACCCTGCAGGTATGGTCCCAGCTATTTTGTTTCCACCTAGTGTAATCCAGTTGAGCTCTGTAGATAGGTTGGCAATAGTAACTGGCATAACACCTTCAAGGTTATTTTGTTCAAGGTCTAGTACTTCCAGGTTACTGCAATTGGTTAAGGATGTGAGGAAATCCCAATCCCTAGGCTCTGTGGTTTGAAGAAAATTGTGTCCTAACATAAGTGCCCGGATATGACCATGGATGCCAATATCCCGTGGAATCAGACCATTATACTTATTTCTGTGAAGAACCAAAAATTCAAGTGCGGATGCATTTGACAAGGAGTCTGGTATTGGTCCTATGAATTGGTTTGCAAATGTGACCAAATATGTTAGCTTGGGAAGCTTAAAGCCAATATCAAGGGGAAGAGATCCTGACAACTGGTTAAAGCCGGTGTTGAAGTATGTGATGGAAGAAATATTGAAAATGGATGGAGGAAAAGGGCCTTCCAGTTTGTTATCCTTGATGTCAAATATAACAAGATTAGCCATCTTACCTAGATCTGGAGAGATATGGCCACTGAAATTATTCTGGGCTAATCCTAAGTGTGTCAGTGATGTCAGGTTACCGAGCCAACTTGGGATTTGGCCATGGAAGTGGTTGCTACGCATACTAAGCTTCGTGAGGTCTGTGAGGTTGGAGAATGACATGGGAATATCACCCATCAGATTGTTATGTGAAACGTTGAGAAATGTGAGCTTTGATAGGAGACCCAGAGAAGCAGACATGGAACCAGAGTGGTAGTTCCCCCTCAAGTCCAAGGAGCGAAGTGTTGTACAGCCACTGAGGCTGCCTGGGATCTCACCTTGCAGGTTGTTGGTTGAAAGACTAAGGACGCGGAGGCAGGTCAGGTTACCGAGTTGTGAGGAGATGGTGCCGGCAAGGCCCAAGCCTTGCAGACGTATGGCAGTGACATGGCCTGGGTACCGGCGGTTGCTGCATGACACGCCCGTCCACGCGCAGTAATCAGGCAATGGCGCTGTGCTTGTGCCATTGCCAACAGAGTCCCAAGACCAAGAGGACAGTGCCTGTGTCGGGTCACTGGTTATGAGGGATTTGAATGATAGGAGCACGGGGAGATCGGCGGGCGACGTAGTTGCTACTTTGGTTGCTGGTGGGTTGGGAGGAGCTGGATGTGAGAAAAAGGAGGGTAAGAGTGAGAAGATGGACCACCAAAAGCTGCCATGTCTTCATGGTTGTGCAAGGAGGTGGAGATGAGGGTGGTGGGTGGAGCTGTAGGTGCTTAATTATTGTACTCTGCAGTCCTCTCCTTGTGTGCAAGTCCTTAAATAGGCGATGATGCTCATCACTCTCTCCAGGGTCGGCCGATGAAAATATTGGATGCTGACAACCACTTATTTATGACAAATACATCTATCACGACTGAAAAAATAGTGTGAAAATGACTAGTGCAATGTCCTGGGTCATGTAGTCGAAGGTGTGACATAATTTCAACAGTCGAAATATCCAAATGATGTTACAGGGAATGGCAATAAAATTGGATGTAAAATAGAAACAGGCTAGTATGGAATTTTATGGTCATGTGGCGCAATCGCAATAGTCACCTAATAGTATTGCCAATCAGAGAAGTTGCAGCATGAAACCCGTTTTCCCATTGGATGTAGACTTTCCTGTACTACCATGAGATGAGATGGGCTCATTTCCTATTAAAGCCAATAAGACTATCTCATTCATTAAGCTTGCAAGCTCTGAAATTAAAGCAGGGATTCAGAAAAGATAATCTCTGAAATTAAAGCTTACAATCTCGAACCTCCAGGCTTCGAGCTCTCACAAAAGCATGAGCGCCGGGCGAGGACCGCATATGTGAGAGTTTATGTTGATGTGGCGCAATCACAAAAGTCGCCTAAGATTGAACACCACAACAATCTCAAAAGTCGCTCCAATAAATCAAACCATAAAAATCTGATTTGCCATTGGATGTAAACCTGTCCAGTGTAGATTTTCCTCTCCTTCCATTGCCATGAGATTGGCTGATTTCCCATTAAAGCCCTTAAGACTATCTCAAGCATCACTAGAAAAGAAAATCTCAAACACACATGTAGTCATTCATAGAAAAAAAACACTACTATCTGAAATTAAGGATTTGCAATCTCTGAACCTTCAGGTTTGGTGCGCTCCAGGTGCTGTGCTCGCACGGAGGCCCGACGTGAGGCGGAACGTCACCAGCAGATCCAGGCGACGGGGAGGGGGGGACCATCCACCATGAGCGCCGGAGAGGCCTGCATCCCGACCACCACCGTCGTCGGTTGGGGGCGCAGATGATTGACGCCGCAGACGGAGGCAGCGTGGGGTCGGTGGCGCTGGCTGAGGACACAACCGGAGGAGGATACGAGGGTTGCACAAGGGCTTGCCGCCGGTGCCGATTTGGCGGAGACGCCGGCGACCAGCTGGTGTGTGGGCTGGGCTTTTTCTTTTTGAGAAAAGTATGTGGTGGGCTGGTGGGGGCGAGGGTGTCCTCTAGGTTGTTAAGCCCATGTGGTGGGCTAGCCCAGTAGTAAACCACCGAAGATAGGCCCCCTCTCTCACTCGTTTCTTTCAATTCCTTGTTCGTTCGTTCTTTTTTTCCCTTTCCATGTTTTTACATTTTTGAAAACATCCTAAATACATATATTTCGAAACCAAAAACTGATTTTTTAAATAAAATCATGAATCAAAAAAATGTTAGCACAGTGTAAAATTTTAGTTAGCATATTTTTTAAATATGTTGATGGTACTCAAGAAAAGGATTGTGCCATTTCAAAAATGATTACATGTCTTTAAAAAAGTATGTGACATTTAAAAAATATACTCAATACACAAAATGTTCATACTTACAAAATATGTAGTTACATTTGATAAAAAAAATACGCATTTTAAAAAATGTTTACACATAAAAAAAACTTTCTTTAACTTTTTTTACAAATGTGAGGTTGGTAGGTAAATCACCTCTAGTACCACTACCATTTCTCAGTGTTTTGTTTTGCTGCGGCAGTTAATATACTTCCACATGGAACAACTATGCCGCACATGTTGGACTGCATATGGCCGCATGCATATGAAAGTCAAATGATGTGGATAGATGCTTATTTTCAATTAGATTACCGCATATATATGCTTATATTCTTTCTTTCTTTCTTTCAGGTAAAATAATAATATATATATGCTTATATTCAATTAGATGACACAAACATTTGCTTAAACCATGTAGGACTGACAGCTGTGAGGTGTGAACTGCTAGCAGGAAGGATGTGGATAAATGCTGACGCCTGAGGGCGACCCCTTTGATTTCCAGTACAATCCAATTGTTGCAACGGCACAATCTAGCTAAGCTTGTACTCCCTCCGTTCCAAAATAACTGTCGTAGCCCTAGTACAGGTTTAGTACAAAGTTGAGACATTTACTTTAAAACGGAGGGAGTATCAATTATAGTCTACTGTAACTCTGTAAGTCAGTCGTGGTTGATGGTTGCTTAATAATTTCTTGACCTGGCCGGCACACAATGGTGCTAGACAGTTGAAACTAGCATATAATTAGTCTATTTAGTGGCTACGTTATGTGGAATACATACAATTCAACATGAACATTTGCTCGTATATTTAATTAATTAAGTACTATATAGTGAAAATGACATCGGATGATGACATTTTGTTTTTTCCTAAAATTGAAATCAGGAGATTTATATTGTTTGCCCAGGATTCTTGTACGTAGAATGTATAATGTTAAAAAAAATTGAAGAACATATATACAGTGAAAATGACCGTGGGTCTGATACTTGCCTCAAGCTCTGTCTGATATGCCATGTTAGCATTTTTCTCTTCCTTGGGTTTGGTTGCCATCAACAATCAACTATCGTATCGACCTAACGTCTGACAGTTGTGGATAATAACAGTTTTCTGTCATTCCCTGCTTTGCCTACTGAATTACTGTTTGTCCTGCACACGTAGAAGCAAAAAACAGGAAGCATGCCCTTGTAAGTCAAGTCGACCATATATATAATCAAGATATCAGAAATTCCTTTACAGTGAGAATACTCCTATGCCAGAAAGCAAATTTAGGTATCATTAGTTGGTGATATAAACTAAGAAAAATTTGGTATCATTAGTTGGTGGTATAAATTAAGCAAATTTAGGTTTGCAGAATCCATCTTCCTAACCACGCAACTAACGCAGGCGAGAACGAATGAACCAACTGGGGCAAGGACAAGGCAGGTGGGAAGTGGATCTTATCTATGGCCTGTGAGAGATGCTACTTGCCCTTTTCAAAAGTTTAGCTGACTGGACTTGCTACAATAATTGGTAGTTAAAGTACAGAAAGTAGGCTAGATGCATCTTTCAGGTTATGACATAACTCTATGCAATCAGATGAGTAATAGACTCTGCAACTACAACACCAATGTGTGACTAAATACAAACTACCAGTTTGTAACCTCTGAAGCTTCACGAGTAATTAGAATCACATTTGTTCCCTTACCATGCATGCAGGAGTGGAGAACTATCCTCCTGGTGGTGGTCTGGTGGACATGGTGTTTGCCCATAAAAGAAATCTCTCCACTTGCTTCTGGCGATGCATCAATCCCTTCATCATACTGTAACAGTTCACACGGTTTCCCAAAGTCATCCCTGTTCTTGCAATAGTTCAGCAAATTAACGGTAGTACGATAAAGAGCTAAATGATTTCTAACCAAAGGTGGGTACTATCCTACCACTATTTCGTAAGAAGAAAGAAGGAGCAGAGTCTATCCTGATGTGGACTCCAGGAGTCATTATCAACGCTGCTATTGTGCACAGTTATAAATAATCAGAGAGGAGTACCAAGAAAGAGACATAAAAAAAAAAACTAATGTGAGTATGAATGCCACTAGCTTGTTTTGGGGCCAGCAGGGATGGTTCCAAAAGGCTTGAAGCTTTGAATAAGCCATTCAAATGGTCGCCCACTTTCGTGTACTCCCCCCCCCCCCCCCCCCCCCCGGCTCTGCTTTACCCACTTAATTCATTGCTATCTGTTCTGCACACATATATCAGAAAGTCAAGTAGTTCACCAAAATAACCAATATATCAGAAAGTCATTTACAAGGCACCTCTTCAGGGCATAGACAAAAAAGAATAAAACTCAGCAAGCGGGAATTTATCAGGAAGCAAATTTGGAAATTCGAGGTATAAATAAATCACTGGTGCAAGTTCATCCAATAATACTGTAGAAAAGTCCGGCGTAAACATACAAGAACCCACCCAAATATACAATCCCCATAAATAAATACTGGACACAGTGAATACAGTGACAATCTCAACATAGCGGAACCTTCTCATTATGACCCGAGTCATACACCTATAACTCAAACCTGACACAAGCTAGAGCTTGCATTTGGCCCAGGTCCCTCTGCAAGATTAGGATTTTTACAGTTGCTGCTCCTACTCTGTTAACCCATACAAAAAAGAGAAAGACAGCAGCAAGCTCATTAAGGGAAGTGTGTAGCCAGCAGCCGATTTGGCTTGTAACAGAGTCAACGGAAGTGCTCATTCATGGAACATGAGATGAATAAACAGAGCAGGGAATGAGCAACCATCTCAGACCTTGCATAGCAACAGAAGTTTCATCATGCATACAAGAAAAATGGCCATGGCACAAGGCACACTGTTTCAAGCATGAAAACACAAGGCACCACGGACTTGCAGTGTATCACATAGATCATTACGGGAGTGAATGATAAAGATACCTGCAGTTACATTTATCCATAGGTATGTCAAAAAGCGCAAAGTGGTAACAATTACAATCCATACTACTAACCAAAAATACAACGTACCCCAGGACAGTTGCACAGCATACTCCAGGGCAGGGTATCAGAACAGGACGATAATAACAAGAAGTGTATTAGACATTACTTGCGGTAATTGTTCCATCCGTCATGACCGGTAGCATGAAGGAAAAGATAACTGACAACACAATTATAAAATCCACCGTCAATGATAGTGGCGCCAGAGGACAGGAGGTGGTGGAGCTGTGGAGTGCGAGAGAGCAATGCATGAAACTGACAAAGGCAATGCTGGTGACGATAGTTGAACGCCAGCCTGAGCTACTCCACTTCTTAGCAGGTTGCTGGAGGGCACCTCTTGGGCTTGCTATTAATTTGAAATGAGAAAATGAAGGAAACTTTGAAATAAACGGAGTATTTGGAAGATTAAAAGTTAATGAAATGCGTATACATTTTGAAAGGCTATATATATGAGAGTGCAATTTACCTTTCTGTTTATTTGTAGGGAGAATCTAAATCAAAATCTGAATTCCTTCCAGCGGATATGCGCAATCTTGGGCCAACTTTCTCCATCAGGTGCTCGGCAGCTCTCCTTCAAGAGCTCAGAACAACGCCATATACATATGTGCTGGAGGGAGGATGGCAGATCTGGTAAAGATGATATGTTGGGGCAGTCATAGATGTCGAGATTCCTCAGATTGGAGAAGCACATCATATTTGTTGGCAAGGAAGTCATTTGACAATCACAGAATCTCAGGGCCTTGACAGATGTGAAGTTTGCCGATTCTTCAAATGAAACAAATGGTTCCTTGCATCTTTCAAGTGAGAGAAATGTTGGAATTGTGCTACCTCCAGCCGAGAGCATGTTGTTGAGTATTACAGGGCTGCTCACATAGAGTGACTTCTGCACTCGAAACTGTGAGATACACTCAGCATTGAGTTTCGGAACATCAATCAAATGTACGTGGTGAAGTTGCAGGGAAGACAATCCTTCGAGCATACATAAATCTGGCAAGTGATACAGTCCGAATGATTGAACAGAGGTGAGACTACCAACAGACAAGCATGCGGTGCTCCTGCAATTGGCTATGAGAATACTATTCATGTGGGGCCAGTCGGCACAGAAGAAGTCAGTTGCAAGCACGCAATTGTATATACTGAGTCTCTCAAGGGATAATGGCAAACATTCTTCCCCACGTGCCAACTCTAAAGAAGGGCAGGAAATCAATCTAACATCTGAAAGAGAGGTAACAGCTCGTAAGCCCCCTAATGACCTGAGACACCAACAATATTTGAAGAACAAGTTGTCCAGTTTTGTCAAATGTCGGAGAACCTCTTCTGAAGGAAGTGTAGTTAAAGTCATAATCTCTTGTAAGAACAAACTTTTCAGTGAAGCCAGGCCATCAAGGCAAACAGCTAAAGCTCCATCTGTAATACTGCATGAACAAAGAGAAAGTCGACGAAGTCCTGATGGTGCAACCAGCGGCAGCGTAATGCTCCTATACATGAGTCGTATCCTCTGCTCGTGACAGTATATCCATGCCTTGATGATATCCGCTTTTACCTGTAATTCACCTTCCTCTTTTTCTAGAACATTTTCAAGGTTTTGAACATGTGAAATATCATCATGCATCAATATCATCAGCTGGTTCAGAAATGAATGTTCCAATGAGAGTACACTCCTAATATGTGATCCTGAATCCACATCCCAGATTAAACCAAGTTGTGATGCCAAGTGATCTGTCCTCAGGATGTTCTCTATCTGATCATGATGCTCCAGCTCATCGTTGGAAATAAATATAAGTAGCGGGCATTTTTCTACTTCTAACTGTTTAAGGCCTAGTGGAAGAAAAGGCAATGTCTTCAAGTTTGGCAAATTGCAGAGGACAAGTGAAGTGCAATTCCCAAATAACTCAGTATTGGGTGGTAGGATTTGTAATGTACCGCAATTAACAAAGCTTAAAGATTCCAAATTCTCAAAATTCGAACCATTAAGTAACCAGCCTGGATACTTTGAAGAACTGTAACCGTCAATTGTAAGACCCTGAAGTTGAGGCGGTGGCATCAAGCCTTCTAG
Organism: Bromus sterilis; assembly: GCA_950022295.1. Taxonomy (NCBI): domain Eukaryota; kingdom Viridiplantae; phylum Streptophyta; class Magnoliopsida; order Poales; family Poaceae; genus Bromus; species Bromus sterilis. The sequence goes on from OX465598.1 coordinate 377,834,348, forward strand.
GATCTCCAAATGTAAACTATTCTCTGCATTTGTGTTAGCGTTGCAACTCCATACAAGGTGCAAACGGACAAGATGACTTTTCTGATGCAGCTTCGATTCTAAGGCTTGATCCTTCCCACTGACATTCTCAAGATTTGTGACAGTTAAACTGCCACGGATCTCGTTCATATCCCTCAGCTGTTGCAACTCATATCCCTTTTTCTTTTGCACACAAAATTTCTCAAATTGTTGAAGCGAAGTTAGCTTGCCAATATTATGAATCTGAGGCACTGCTTTTTTGTATGACTGATATATTCTATAATCATGTTGTTCAATGTGCCGTAACTTCCTTAAATTGCAGAGTTTCTCTGGCAAACTATCAACTTTATCATTTAGCAGAAGCAGTTGCAAGTGGTAAAGAGTACACAATGATCTTGGCAATTCAGAAATCAGTGTTTTGATGATGTTCAAATACCGAAGGTGCTTCAACTCACCAACAGATTCTGGCAAGTTACTACTGCTGTAAGATGACAAATATAGAACACGCAACTTCTTCAAATTCCGTATTATCTGATTAAAGACATCATTTACATCATCAATTAGGGGGTCTATGCAGATAATAGTGCGTAAATGATGTAGCTTGCAGATACTTTGCTTGAGTAGCATCATACTATCAACACGAACAGATAGATGTCGAACAGTGGATGGTATTTCTGTCACCTTATCATCTTCCAACCTGAAGTAGTCTTCTTTGGAGAGTGATTCTGCCAGATCATGAAGGAGATCATGCATAACACAGTACATGGGAGTGTATTTCTCATAAACCGGTTGAAAGAATGAAACAGATATCATCTCTTGTAAACAATCCCTCCCAATATCTTCCACTCTCTTGTTTGGGTTGCACGAATCAAGAAGTCCCTCTGCCATCCAAAGATGAACCAACTCATCAGTGACATACTTGTGGCCTTTTGGAAACAAGCTGCAATATAGGAAGCACCTCTGGAGACATTGATCTAACTTCTGATAACTCCATAACAGAGCTCTCATGGGCTCACTTAATTTTTCAATCTTTATAGTTAAAGCGTTCTTCCATGCAGTGATATCTATTTTCCCTTTCAACTGGGAACCCACTACTTTGGCCGCCAAAGGAGATTTTCCAAGCCTTTGAACAATCTTCTCTGCAAAATGTTCCAGCTTTTCACGCAATTGCGGATTTCTGGTTTCTGGTCCAGAGAATGCATGGTGTATGAAAAGTGCCAACAAATCAGCATCTTCCATGTTTTCAAGAGGACACACTTCTTCACAGCAAAGGGCAGCTGGAAATGTATCCCGTCGAGAAGTTACCAAAACTTTGCTTCCTGTCTCTTTGGAGACTACAGGAGCTAACAGTTGATCCCATTCCCTCTCATTGCCAGGTTCAAACCAAACATCATCCAACACAAGAAGAAATTTCTTTGATTCTTGCAGTATGTCAGTCAACTTGCGCTGCAGAGTATCAAGGTTATCAATGCGTGGGCATTCCTCCTGAGAGGCAGACTCGATGATCTCCCGTGTATGACGGCGGACATCAAGTTTGCGTGAGATGCTTACCCACATTGTCAGATCAAAATAGTCTTTTACCCTCTTGTCATTGTAAACCAACTGTGCCAAGGTGGACTTTCCCATGCCTCCAGCTCCAACAATAGCCAAACCCGAGTACATAGTTGTACTAGAGTCAATGGTAACATTTGTCATGGTAAGAAGATCTACTATATGATCGCGATCCTTGTCACGACCAATCACTTTCAAAGGTGGTATTGATGTGGTCTCAGGAACAGCAATTGATGGTATGGCTGGGCTCTCTGTATTATAACCAACTGGTAAGCAGAGCAGTTTACGGAAGTCCTTCGCTTTCGCCAGGCTGGTCTTCAGTTCATTCAGATGGCAAATTAGCTTTCTGTTGTCAGCATTCAGATTGGACAGCCTGCCCGATGTAGCATGCCAAAGCTTCAAAAAAGTTCCGCTGATGGAGGAGACATTGGCTTGCAAGGAGTTCTTGCCCTTTGCTTGGCGCTTGAGGAGGTTGTACTCATGCTCGTCAAGCAAGTCTTCAGCCAAGTAGAAGCCTTCTTTGAGTTCTTGAAGCCATTTATCCAACTTGGGCATGTGGTTTCCCTTGTTTGCTGCTTCAATCACCAGCTCGAACTGCGGCAAGATAGTGGTCTCCAGTTCATGGAGCTCACGCGCCATGTCCACTCCAAGGTGCATTGAAGCATTAGCAAGGAGCTTCTTCAAGATTGGCGGTGCGGCCAATTTTAAGCTTATGCTTAAGGCAGCGCTAGCTAATGCCACTTCCATCGGGTTGCAGGGTTTAATTGTTGGGTGTATATGCCAAGGGAGGGGTGATGTGTTTGTTTTGTGGATACACTGATCTCGTGTGCAGAAGAAAAATTATGGGAACCAGGTAGAAGAATCCTAAAGGCAGACTACCTTCTCTTCTTCTAAGGCTGGGTCACTAGGCTGAAAGAGAGTTTAAGAGGTGTTTCTATAGGAAAATAAGAGAACATATACTAAATGATGGAACACCTAGTTAGTATGAAGATGAAGTACACAATGGAATTTTCTCCTCTCTTTTTTTGGGCATGGAATGGCCTGAATAAGTTGAAAGACAAGCACTGGAATTGCTTCTGGACGCAGTGATGGATGAAAAACCTGTTGAAATTGGAAATGACAAGATAAATTACTCAACTGCAATGGTGATAATAAAAAAATGACTAGCGGATCCAATAAGTAAACAATCTAAAGAACTAAGAATATTATTCTTTAAGTGGTTAGGCACAATCAGTGAAATGGATGAAAATGGTTCTGGATCGAAATGGATGAATGTTATTCTTGAATATTACCTGAATAAATTACAGATGAACAATGAAAGTGGTTCTGGATCGGAGGTAGAAACAATCAGTGAAATGGATGATAAACAATCAGTGACCTGGAGTGGGAAATTATGAGATAGATTAGCCGGTTGCAACAACAAAGATAATAAGCAGCCAGATTTACAGAATAAAACCGAGGGGAATAGTGGCGAGCTTACACATATGACGAAGAGAGAAGCAGCGTTGTAGGAGCCAACGCAGGCAGCGATGAAGCAAGGTTGCTGGAGAGGCAGATAACATCCTCTCCTGCAAGAGAATGAGAGGACACAGAAATCCCAAAACAACAGTTCAACTAGGCAATAGTAGATAAACCCAACTACGAAATATCCCTTGGAATTCAGTGGTTCCACAATGTTTTGCCTATCCCTGTCTCACTTTTCAAGTCTATCCCGCTAGCTCATCGCCTTCGAAACCTACTCGGGTCCACACACGTTCTCTTGTGAGATCCTTGTTTCAGGTGGCCACCGTCTCCATCCGGTTGGCCTCCCCTTGGCTGGGTCTTCCCGGTGGCGGGTTGGGCACGCCCTTGTCTTCTGCAACCAAGAAAATGATTGATTTTCCATATGTGTTCACAGCAAAGTGGTTCCAGAAGCTCAAACAATATACTGAACTTTAACAAGCATTCATATTTTTTTTCTCTTACGAAACAAACATATGTAAATCCCTGTTGGTTCCGCCTTCGGGGTAAACAAAAAATGAGCCCCATGGCCCCCCTGCTTCATTGCCTTCGCATCACCGCAGGTTCAAACTGTAAATCTGCGATCCATAGGTAAATTGTAGAAGCATGGTAAGAACTAATCAGATTCATACTGCATAGTGCGTACCACATACTTGGAACCAACAATGAAAGAAGAGAAGGAAAGCTCATGCCGTCGCCACCCGCAGCTCCGCAGACACCGCAGCCGCCGGGGGCCACCCACCATGAGCGCCGGCGAGGACCGCATCCCGACCACCACCGAGGAGCGCCGGCGAGCCCCTAGATTTCCTGCCGGAGCTGGCTAAGGACGTAGTCGGAGGTTGGTGGGACATAGGGGACAGCACAAGCGAGAGGACTTGCCGCCGGTGCCGATTTGCGGCGGAGACGCCGGAGAAGAAGGAATGGGAGGAGCGAGAGTGGCCGTTTTTTTTAGGGGTAGCAGCGAGAGTGGCCGGTGCCTGCTGCGTGCGTAGTGTAGTGGGCTAGGCCCAAGTGGTATTTTCAGCCAAATCTTCTTTACTAGTAATTCTCAAAAAAAAATTACTAACTCTCAAAACAAAAAGAGCCAAATCTTCTTTACTAAAAAAACAAACAATCCAAAATGATTTTGTGCGACATATGTTGACCAGATCAACAATCAATTTTGGTTTATAATACTAGGTGGGTTACGTAACATAAACTTTATACCTCTGGGTTGGTGGTCAAAATGTGACTGATATTTCAACTAGCGATAGAATATATTGTACAAAGCATTCACAAACACTTTTTAAATCATACGGCCAATGTATTTTGTAACTAAGAGGCAGCGGAATATTTACAAGGAACCATCTAAGTGACACGGAGGAACAAATTTTGCAGTCACGGAGTAATCAATCGAAGCAAAATGCCATCATATTTTGTGGCACTTGTAAAATCAAAGCAGCAGCAAGAGTGACTAACTTAAAAAAAAAGGCCAACACATCATTGTTGCTGCCAAATCATCAGTACAAACTATGAAAATCCAAAGAGCTAAATTTTGGTTGGCAGAATGAATCACATATGAGCTAAGTATGCAGTACATACTATGAAAATACAAAGAGATGAATTTTGGTTCTCTGAATGAATCAGAGAAGCAAACAATCACAAATGCATTCCTGATTTTTTGCGCTCTGAATCAAAGTAGCAATTCTTTCGGGAAAAAGACAATACAACATCACAGAGAAAAGTAAAATCTGCAAGGAGTAGGATCCATGACATGCAGTCTCTGCAATGAAAATGGCTGTCGACCTTATTTTTCTACAAGGACAGTAGTAAACATAATGGACGCAAAATGGATACTGCATATTCTAGAAACCAATACAGGGAGAAACCAATAATGGATGAAAAAAAAGGAAACACAACCTTTGGAATCACCAAAAACAGGATTCTTGGACCACAATGCCACAAGCCACAGGGTGACAACTGGCAACAGAAGAGTCGTAAAGATGATCGTAACGCTTCATTGCTCGCCAGGATTAGTCTGTTGCTGGGTATTTATGAACATCCATATGACTCGCGCATGCTCTCTTTATGGTGTTCAACTCCTTGACTACATCGTTTATCTTGATTCTGTGCCTTGGGGAATCCTCGCAGCAAGCTAGGCCAAGCTTAAACATAGGATACAAGAATATATCTATGATACGCTGCGTGTCTCCACTATAGGTTGCACTAGCATCCAATATTTCCAGTAGCTTATCAGGATAGGCCATACTGACATAGTTGACAAGGCTTGTCACACCATCCATGAAATTGTCGGTTGGCCTTCTTCCAGTAAATATTTCCAAAATCAGCACCCCATAACTATATACGTCACCATCCGTGGAGGGTTCAGAGCCTGAGCCATACTCTGACAAATATGTAAACAAAGATGTTACTGGCCATGAAATGGGTAGAAATAAATTTGGCAGGTTTCACTCGTGCATTTAATTTAGCTTGTCATGTGAAATCTGCCAAACTAACTTTAAATTAAATATTCCTAGATAAACTTAAGACATTGCTGACCTGGTGCAACATATCCAATTGTGCCTTTAATCATAAATGAGCTGCTTTCAGTTCCACCACCACCATGCTCGCATTCTTCAGTATGCATTATCTTTGCTAGACCAAAGTCGGTGAGGTGCGCAACAATATCATCATCTAGAAGGATGTTGCATGGTTTGATATCACAGTGAACTATGGATGGCTCAATTTGATGGTGAAGATATTCTAATGCCTCTGCAACATCAAGAGCAATGCATAGCCTTTCCATCAAACTTAGCCTTCCAAAGGTCGTCTTGTTAGTCATTGTGGTTGGATGCAGCCACTCATCTAAGTTCCCATTGCAGATAAATTCTAGGACAAGTGCCTTGAATTCTTCACCATTACGGTCCAAACTGTTACATACAGTGATTACTTTGACAAGTTTCCGGTGTCGAATCTTCCTTAGGGCTTCACACTCTCTCAAGAAGCTTCTATTGGCTCCTTGTTTGACAAGATTGAGAACCTTGATTGCTACAGTATATAAACTCTCATCAAGATTTAGAGTTCCTCTGTACACGTTGCCGAAACTTCCAGAACCAATCAAATTTGCCGGTGAGAATGACTCCGTTGCTGCATCTATCTCAGCATAGGATATCCTCTCATGCATCTCATGGTGAAACTCGATTTCTTGATCAGCAACACTGTTTGGTTTGATCCTTGTCTTCATTAAGTAGAATGCAGTTAGGGAGCACATGACGAGGATCAAAATTCCAACCATGCAAAAGAGTATGACTTGACGCCGATGCTGTGAAGTTTGGTTAGAACCTATATATGGGCATGAAGGGAGTTGCAAGGATGGGGGACCCCCGCATAGCATGGCATTACCAGGGAGCAACAATACAGTGGCATTGCGAAAGATCCCTGTATTTGGAATGGTACCAGAGAGGTTGTTGGAAGAGAGGTTTAGATATGTTAGGAACTCCAATGTCTGGAGGAACTCAGGTACGGGTCCTGCTAAGTTATTATTGGAAAGATCCAACTTTTCGAGGCCTCTCAAAGAGGAAAACCCTCTCGGTATTTGACCTTGCAAAAGATTTCCTTGCAAATTCAGGAAATTCAGTTGGACGCAATTGCTGAGGGCTTCTGGGATTTCACCAGCGAGCTTGTTCATTGATAGGTCGATTACGCCGAGGCTGTTCAATTTACCTATCTGTGTTGGAATGGAGCCACTTAGAGCATTGTTGGAGAGGTTAAGAAGAACGGTAAGAGAGGGAATACTAAGTATTTCCCGTGGGATTTCCCCCCTGAAGGAGTTAGCAGAAAGATCCAAAGATATAAGTTTTGTGAGAGTACCAAGGCTCGCTGGAATGCTGCCATCTAGAAAGTTATTAGATAGAGAGAGGTTGTTCAACTGTGTGATATTGCCTAATGACTGTGGAATCTTCCCATAGAATCTATTATGGGATAGGTCGAGATACTGGAGGCCAGGAATCTGGCCAATATCCAGAGGCAAGGTGCCCGTGAAAAGGCTATCTGCGAGGATGACCTTTCTAAGTTTTTGAAACTTTCCTAAACCTGCAGGTATGGTCCCAGCTATTTTATTTCTACCTAGTGTAATCCAGTAGAGCTCTGTAGATAGGTTGGCAATGGTAACTGGCATAACACCTTCCAGGTTGTTTTGGTACAGGTCCAGTATTGTCATGTTGCTACAGTTCGTTAAGGATGTGAGAAAATCCCAATCCCTAGGCTCTGTGGTTTGAAGAAAATTGTGTCCTAAGGAAAATATCCGGATATGACCATGGATGCCAATGTCCCGTGGAATTAGACCATGATGTTGATTTCCACGAAGAAACAAATCCTTAAGTGCGGATGCATTTGACAAGGAGGCTGGTATTGGTCCACCGAATTGGTTCCAATGTGTGGCGAAAACTTGTAGCTTGGTAAGCTTAAAGCCAATATCAAGCGGTAGAGATCCTGAAAACTGGTTGAAGCCGATGCGAAAGTGTGTGATGGAAGAAAGATTGAACAAGGATGGGGGAAAAGGGCCTTCCAGTCTGTTAGCTGTGATGTCAAATATAACAAGATTAGCCATCTTACCTAGAGCTGGAGAGATATGGCCACTGAAATTATTCTGGGATAATCCTAAGTGTGTCAGTGAAGTCAGGTTACCGAGCCAGCTCGGGATTTGGCCATGGAAGTGGTTTCTATGCATGCTAAGGTTCCTGAGGGCTGTGAGATTGGAGAATGACCTGGGAATATCACCAGTCAGATTATTATGGGTAACGTTGAGAGATGTGAGGTTTGATAGGAGACCTAGAGAAGCAGGCATGGACCCATAGAGGTAGTTCCCGCTCAGGTCCAAGGTATGAAGTGATGTACAACCACTGAGGCTGCCCGGGATCTCACCTTGCAGGTTGTTGGTTGAAAGACTGAGGACGCGGAGGCAGGTCAGGTTACCTAGCTGCGAGGAGATGGTGCCGGCAAGGCCCAAGCCCTGTAGACGTATGGCAGTGACATGGCCTGGTTGCCGGCGGTTGCTGCATGACACGCCCGTCCACTCACAGTAATCAGGCAACGGCGCCATGCCCGTGTCGTTACTGACAGGGTCCCAAGACCAAGCGGACAGTGCCTGTGTCGGGTCACTGGTTACGAGGGATTTGAATGATAGGAGCACGGGGAGATCGACGCCGTTGTTGCTACTTTCGTTGCTGGTGGGTTGGAAGGAGCTGGATGTGTGAAAAAGGAGGGTAAGAGTGAGAAGATGGACCATCAAAAGTTGCCATGTCTTCATGGTTGAGCAAGGAGGTGGAGATCAGGGTGGTGGGTGGAGCTGTAGGTGCTTAATTATTGTACTCTGCAGTCCTCTCCTTGTGTGCAAGTCGTTAAATAGGTGATAATGCTCATCACTCTCCGGGGTCGTCCGACGAAAATATTGTATGCTGGCAACCACTTATTTATGACAAATATCTCTAGCACGAGTGTAAAAGGAGTGTGAAAATGACTAATGCAATGTCATGGGCCATGTACTCGAAGGTGTGACATAATTTCAACAGTTGAAATATTCAAATGATGTTACAGGGAATGGCAATAAATCGGATGTAGAAAAGAAACAGACTAGTATGGAATTTTATGTTCATGTGGCGCAATCGCAAAAGTCACCTAATAGTATTGCCAATCAGAGAAGTCGCGGCATGAAATCCGTTTTCCCATTGGATGTAGACCTATACAGTGTAGGCTTTCCTCTACTACCATGAGATGGGCTGATTTCCCATTAAAGCCAAGAAGACTATCTGATTCATCAAGCTTGCAAGCTCTGAAATAAAAGCAGGAATTCATAAAAGAATAATCTCGAAAACACACATAAAAATTCTGAAAAATAATAATCTCGAACCTCCAGGCTTCAGGCTCTCCAATGGTGGCCCGCCATCGCAGCCTCCACGATAACCCACAACTCCAGCCGACTGAGTGCCGGCCGCCGGGCGAGGACCGTATATGTGAGAGTTTATGTTGATGTGGTGCAATCACAAAAGTCACCTAAGATTGAAAATCCCACCAATCACAAAGTCATTCCTATAAATCAAATCATAAAAAATCTGATTTGCCATTGGATGTAGACTAGAACTGTCAAGTGTAGATTTTCCTCTCCTTCCATCCATGAGAATGGCTGATTTCCAATTAAAGCCCGTAAGACTATCTCAATCATCACTCATCAGGCTTGCAAGCTCCGAGATTAAATCAGGAAAATATCTCAATCACGCATGTAGCCATTGATAAAAAAATAGTACTATCTGAAATTAAAGCTTTGCAATCTCGAACCTTCAGGCTTGGGGCGCTCCAGGTCAGGTGCTGTGCTCGCACGAAGGCTCAGATGGTGGGCTTTGCCGTGGCGGCTCCATGACCACCCGACGCGAGGCGGAACGTCCCCCGCAGATCCAGGCGACGGGGGGAGCCATCCACCATGAGCGCCGGCGAGGCCTGCATCCCGGCCACCACCGCCGTCGACCTCGCTGGCAGACGGCCGCAGCGCGGGGTTGGTGGCGCTGGCTGAGGATACAACCGGGGGATACGAGGGTCGAACAAGGGAGTGACGGGGCTTGCCGCCGCTGCCGATTTGGCGGAGACGCCGGCGACCAGGTGTGTGGGCTGGGCTGGGCTGGTTTCGCACGTAAGCCCGGTAGTATAGTAAACTGAAGATAGCCTCTCATTTGTTCCTTTCAAGATTGTCTCAAAAAAATAAAATTTCTTCCTTTCAAGCCCCTAAAACAAATGTTCCTTTCAATTCTTTATTCGTTTGTTATTTTTTTCGGAGATTTTTCCTTCTTCTTGTTTTGAAATTTCTATATTTTTGAAAAAAATCTACATATGTACTAAAACATTATAAATACATATATTTCAAACCTCAATTTTATTTAATAAAATCATGACTTTAAAAACAAGACGTCGATATCTGCCGACCGTCAGGTGCAGTGGCTGCTTGTCCAAGCGAAATGTTCGTTCGATCCCTGAACACCCCCCCCCCCCTTTTTCTTTACTGGGCTTTACAAACCCATTAGTGAAAAAAAGCAAAAATGATTTTTTCGTACTGTGATAAAAATGATGTTTTTCTTTGCTACAATGCAATCAACTTTGTAAGTAGAAATTGTCATGATAAAAAAAACTATAAAATATCATAGGAATAAATATAAATTTCCATGGCAAATATATGTTAAAAAAACTATGAAATTATCATAGGAATAAATATATATTGCCATGGCGAATTTATATTAAAAAATTCGTAATAACCTACATAAAAATAATATAAAATATGAAAAACAAGGCAAAATCATCATGAGATGAAAACCCTATTGTACCATTGTACCCATGGAAAATTGCCATGATCTACTTCAAATAGCCATGTTCAATAATTTCAAATAACATGTCCCGCATATAAGAATTGTCATGTCTTATAAATAAGAATTGTCATCTTCCATATATAACGAATGTCGTGTTCCACATAATATCATGCGTTGCATATAAAAATTGTCATGTCGTATAAATAAGAATTGCCTTGTCCTATATATAACGATTTTCATGTTATAAAAAATACTTTTTTTGTCATAACAGACAAACAAGAATTGTCATCTCACACACAAAAATGAATTAGCCATGTCCAATAAGCTATATACGAATAAGAATTGCACTCTCGCACGAAAATGAATTTTCCATGAATGATCTAGAAAACACTATGAGTTTCCCATGTGCGAAAAAAACATTGCAAGCTAAATAAAACAATCTAAAAATAAAAACATGGCATAATTGCCATAGGATGAAAATCCTATTGCACCAATATAACCATGAGAATATAGGTAATTCAAAGATGAGCCCAGGCTCATCTAGTCCTGGGCAAAAGATCTATAAAAATACATTCGAAAAAGTGAAAGATGCTTATATGCGATATGTTTCTGCAAAATTTGGAGAAGTTTGGATTTCTGGAGAATGCGTGGCGAAAAAGACAAATTCTGTCTGGAATAGTGCGTGAATAGTGTCTTCGTGAGAAGCAATGAATTTCTCTTTTTTGCCGCGCACTCTCCAGAGGTTCGAACTTTTCCAAATTTTGCACGAACATCTCTTCCAAAAGAATCTTCCACCACAAAAAAATCTGGAATTTTTTGAGCTTTTTTAATATATATTTTTTTTAGTTTTTCCGGGTGCAGAAACGCCGCTCCCTGAGAATATGCCATGTTCTACTAAAAAGAGCCATTTGAACAATTTCAATAAAAATTGTCATGTTTCGCAAAGTATCATTACCCACATGCTACAATTGTCAAGTTCTGCCAATAAGACTTGTCACGCCCTGCGAGTAAGAATTGTTATGTCTTGCCAATAAAAAATGTCATGTCCTATGAATAAGAATTGTCATGTGCTACCAACAGGAATTACCATGTACAACCAGTAAGAATTGTCGTACCCTATAAATAAGAATTACCATGTCGTAAAAACAAATAATTGTCATGTCCGACAAATAAGAATGGTCATGTCCTATAAATAAAATTTACCATATCCTACAAATAAGAATTGTCATGTCCAATAAAAATAAAATTTTGCCATTATTGGTTTTAAAAATAATTTGTCCAACCAAAATCCATCAAAAACATATACAAAACCTATTGAACCATTGGAACCATGACAAATAGCAATTGTCATATCACAAAAATAAATAAAACCGTGTTTCAATAAACGTGTACCCACAACACAACACAGAAAAAATTGCTATGTCACACAAAATAAGAATTATCATATCTGATAAAATAATAATCACCATGTCCTAGAAATAATAATAATCGCCAAGATATAAGAATTATAATATCACACAAATAATAATTACGTGTTTTAATATATGTGTACCCCCAAGACAACACAATTTTTTTCTATCTAACACAAAATAAGAATTGCCATCTCTCATGCCAATAATAATTGTCATGTCCTAAAAATAATAATTAGCAATACTCGTAAGCCACATACAAATGATAATTGTCATGTTCACATAATAAAAAATTGTCATTAATTACGATTAATTAGATATCAAATAATTCATTTACACAGAGGAATGGTAGGACAAAAGATATTATACAAAAAATTTATTGCAAACACGCACAATTACCTTGGGATATATGTCTAATGTTTCATATTTGCCTAGATATTTATTGTTTTTATGTGTGACTTGCTCCAAGTTAATTACATGTTATCTCTCATCCATGCAGCACCCAACCATCCATTTCCCTAGCCTACAGTGTTTTAATATCGTTGCTTACAAGTTACTTTACTTCTGATGTCTTACTTTTGTTGCGTTACCACCATTATTTCCGTTGCCACCATCACTTTCATATCACTGTTACTGCTAATATTTCATTGTCAAGCAAATATTTTTCAGGTGCATTTAAATTGACAACTCAACTATTAAAGCTTATAAATATTTTTTGACTCTGAATCAATAAACGGAATTGCTTCACACACGACAGTTTGCATCCGATCTTTGTCCGATACTACTACTTCTTCCTCCATCGCTAATTAATCAATCCTCTGCCCCTTGCTGTGACACGGCCAGGTTTCAGACCCAGCACAAACCCAACACCTCTTGCCTAAAAAACACACTTCAATGCAAAACAACTTCAATCCTTAGCATCCATTTAGTACAAACAAGATATTTTGTGATTTAAATGTATAAATAAAATTTCATTTTTTATTAGAGTATCTAATGTCGGATACATCAAATTCGATTTCTCAAATGTTCACGGACCTCTAAAAAATGTCCATGGACGCGTCTGCAGATGATCGATCTGATCTTAAATTTTTGTTTCCACAACCAGATCCGTTAATTACGACAACTCAATTCCATACAATTATATGCGACATAGAATATAATTCAAATGGTGTCCACCCCTTCGATGGTGGCGCCACGCTTTTCGGATGCTATATTTTTTTAGGGGTCTAAGAAATCAGGAAACAAAAAAATTTATCATCGGCAAAAGCTGCGTCTAGCGAACCACGAGCTGCGAGCAGCATCTGGCGAGCCGCGAGCAGCGAGCGGCTTTCGGCGAGCGGCGAATAGTGTGGCACCGTAGTCATTATCGTCATCGAAGAGCGCGATGTCTGACGAGCAGCGTCCGGCTAGTAGCGAATAGCGTGGCGCTGCCATCGTCGAAGAGCGACGTCCAGCGAGCGGCGAGCGTCTTCCGGCAAGCAGTGAACAACGAGCGGTGAAGAGCGTGGCGCTGCCATCGTCGCCTCCGTCAAAGAGCGCGGCATCATCGTCGCCGCCGAAGAGTCTGGCGAGCCGCGAGCAGCGAGCGGCTTCCGACGAGCAGTGAACGGCGAGCGGCGAATAGCGTGGCACCGCGGTCATTACCGTCATCGAAGAGCGCGACGTCTGACGAGCAGCGTCCGTCTAGTAGCGAACAGCGTGGCGCTGCCATCGTCGAAGAGCGCGACGTCCAGCGAGCGGCGAGCGTCTTCCGACGAGCAGTGAACGGCGAGCGGCGAAGAGCGTGGCGCCGCCATCGTCGCCTCCGTCAAAGAGCTCGGCATCGTCGTCGTCGTCGCCGAAGAGTGGCGAGCCGCGAGCAGCGAGCGGCTTCCGACGAGCAGCGAACGGCGAGCGGCGAATAGCGTGGCACCGCGGTCATTACCGTTCGTGAAGAGCGCGACGTCTGACGAGCAGCGTCCGACTAGTAGCAAAGAGCGTGGCGCCGCCATCGTCGAAGAGCGCGATGTCCAGCGAGCGGCGAGCGTCTTCCGTCGAGCAGTGAACGGCGAGCGGGGAAGAGCGTGGCGCCGCCATCGTCGCCTCCGTCAAAGAGCGCGGCATCGTCGTCGTCGCCGCCGAAGAGTGTGGCGCCGATACCGTTGAAGAGGCCACAAGAGGTATGTGCAATCCTTGTCTTATAATTTACATTGATTGGATCCAATCTACGTATGTTGCAAACTTAATAAGTACGTCTCATGTAACGACATCTTTAATTTTTTGGATTGTAATTTTAGGTAGGCAATGAAGTCAGATTTTACTTTGGATGGAGTAGTGAACATCATACGGTAATTACGAAGATGATTATTCTTTCATCTTGGAGGAGATTGGGGACAAGGCACAACTGCTTTGTAAAAGAAACTCTCTTATCTGGTGCGATCTCAAATCTCAGCCCGATCCAAACCCAAATCCAAGCGTCCAGCTCGTTTGTCCTCTCACCCGTGAGGAACTCGCTGGCTAGTACGTATAGCAGCATTCATCAATAAATTTGGTACACCTAAAAAAACCAATAAATTAGGTTAACTTATCCACGAGGATTGTTGTAATACCCTATATTTATAGGTCATCAACACGCGGTGGCGGTTTGGTCCAGCATGGTAGGTGCATCGAGTGTGTGATCTAGGCTAGGGATGGATAAAGAATTGTGTGCGGTACACAGCGATGGAACTGGACCCAAGATGGACGGTACTTCACCGGAGAGTACCAAGTTTTTTAATTGTACAGTGTTATTTAGTGTGGCATCACATCAGTTCGGTAGGTTGATAGCATCTGTAGCATGCGTAGGGCAGTCAAAGAGGAGAATTTTCAAGTTTTGAATTTCAAATGGAGCCCGGGCTAACATTTCGCCCCTCACCGCTGGAGAGGCTACGTACAATAGGAAGCAGCCCGGTTGGAGCAAAGAGTCTTTGAAAATGTGTTTGTAGGAGAAGTGATGATCTAAAAACATGTTAATAAGGAAGCTATTTGGGCTGATATCAGGGGATTGCGACACAATCCAGACTGGGGTTTCATTTTTTAGCATTTGGTTTGATGGGGAATGCATGACTTGACAGTGGTGCTTGCGGAAAATAAGCTCAGAGAAACTAAACCCAGGTGATGTAAACCATGTAACCTTAGACGCGATAGGAGAGGGAAGCCAAAGCGTCGTAGTTGCAGGAGGAGAGCCGTCCGCCAAGCCGTTGGATGAGGCGGGGCCTCCGACGTGACATCATCCAGCTCCAACGCCGAGCCGAGGTCTTCACTAGTGGAAAGACCCCCTTTCGTCCAGCCTAAAAAAGACATCGCTCCCGGTTCATTTTAGAACCGGGACCGATGCCTCGCAACGGTCCCGGTTCGTCTGTATTGGGCAACGGTCCCGGTTCAACTGGGGTCGGTCCCGGTTTTTGCCAATAACCGGGACCAATGCTCTGGCGACCAACACGTGGCGCACTGCGAGGCATTGGTCCCCGTTGGAGCTATCAACCGGGACGAATAGTCTATAATTAGTACTTTGCAGTAATACCAAATGGAAAAAAGGACCTTTAGTCCCGGTTGGAGCCACCAACCGGGACCAATAGTCTATAATTAGTCCCACCTCGCTAACCGAAGGTGGGTTAGAGTTGTTTATAAGCACGGTCTGTCCAGCACTTACTGTAGCATATCAAGCTTATTAAAGGTGTATACCGACGAATTCAACCCGAGAGGGATGCTGTGTATCTCTTTAAGCAGGCAGGAGGCTGACCTTCCGCCTCTATCAGTTTGAACAGGCATAGGTTCTTCTGGTCCAGAAGGACCTGTGTCTGTTGAAGCCGATACAGGCAGATGTCACCCTCCCTCATGCTCAAGGAGATAGATATCACCCTCCTTGGGAGGATTCCTCTGTCTACCTCTTATAATAAATTTGCTATATTTTTTATTTTTGTATAATTTCCCGCATGCTCAAGGAGATATATATCACCCTCGGGAGGATTCCTCTGTCAACTCTTATAATAAATTTGCTATACTTTTTGTTTTTGTATAATTTTAGTTTTAATAATACAAAGATTTCAAAACAAAACACTGATTTTAAAATATATTAGCTAACCGATCGGGAAGTTTCAATTTTTTTTTAAATTTCATCACAACATAGACATCAAAAAATAAAGAGGAAACTATCAAGCACATGTAGTTCAAATTTGACCCCGTTCCAGCTGAATCTGCGGAAATTTGACTTTTTCAGAAGAGGTATATAAAACCATATTACATGGAAACTTTGGTCAATTGTAAATAACGCATGGTCTAATATTTTACAAAATTAAAGTGGTTCAAGTTGACATCAAATATTTGGTAGATCCTTCACAAAAAACCCCTACTTTTGTCAATCGGAAAATGGAAAATGGTTTTTCGTGCAAAGAAAATAAAAACTTCCTTTGGCAAACTTGTTGGCTAGTATAATATACACACATGTGCAAAATATGAGATCATTTGGGAAAACTATCCTTTCAAACTAGCTGTAACATCGGTCATTTGGCTTGAAAGTCATGAATCTTCATACTCGATAGCTCATTTAAAAAAGACTTTTATAAGATATTTGCCTTATTCCAAGTTTGCTGTTTTGTATGGTTACTAAGACATAAATTAGGATGCAACGCGAAGGTTTTACAATTTTTTTATTTTTTTTTGAATTATTTTTGTCGATTTCAAAAAGTAGTCAAAACGGAGGGCATGCCCGGTAATAGATAGGGGTGGAATCTTACAAAAGTCTTGGTGGATCCCTGATTAAATGACTACTTGTGTATCTAGAAATGATTTTTTTCAAAAAATAAAGAGCAAACTATCAAGCACATGTAGTTCAAATTTGACCCCGTTCCAGCTGAATCTGCGGAAATTTGTCTTTTTCAGAAGAGGTATATAAAAACCATATTACATGGAAACTTTGGTCAATTGTAAATAACACATGGTCTAATATTTTACAAAATTAAAGTGGTTCAAGTTGACATCAAATATTTGGTAGATCCTTCACAAAAAACCTCTACTTTTGTCACTCGGAAAATGAAAAATGGATTTTTCGTGCAAAGAAAATAAAAAATTCCTTTGGCAAACTTGTTGGCTAGTATAATATACACACATGTGCAAAATATGAGATCATTTGGGAAAACTATCCTTTCAAACTAGCTGTAACATCGGTCATTTGGCTTGAAAGTCATGAATCTTCATACTCGATAGCTCATTTTAAAAACACTTTTATAAGATATTTGCCTTATTCCAAGTTTGTTGTTTTGTATGGTTACTAAGACATAAATTAGGATGCAACGCGAAGGTTTGACAATTTTTTTATTTTTTTTGAATTATTTTTGTCGATTTCAAAAAGTAGTCAAAACGGAGGGCATGACCGGTAATAGATAGGGGTGGAATCTTACAAAAGTCTTGGTGGATCCCTGATTAAATGACTACTTGTGTATATAGAAATGATTTTTTTTAAAAAAGAGCAAACTATCAAGCACATGTAGTTCAAATTTGACCCCGTTCCAGCTGAATCTGCGGAAATTTGTCTTTTTCAGAAGAGGTATATAAAAACGATATTACATGGAAACTTTGGTCAATTGTAAATAAAATATGGTCTAGTATTTAAAAAAAATAAAGTGGTTCAAGTTTACATCAAATATTTGGTAGAATCTTCACAAAAAACCCCATTTTTGTCACTCGGAAAATGAAAAATGTGTTTTCAAAATTTAAAAGAAATATATTTTTTCAAAAAAATAATTTAAAAACATTTAAAATATAATAGGTAACCGATCGGGAAGTCTCAATTTTTTTTTAAATTTCATCACAACATAGACATCAACAAGGTCCTAGACATCAACAAGGTTTAATAGGATTGATATGATACATATATCAACAAGTGTCTGTTAAGCGAGTTGGGGTAGATGTTGAATGATCTTAGATAAATAATAAATAATAAATAATAAAAGAATATGGAGGCCCGATCCCGGTTCTTCCTGTCAACCGGGACCGATGACCCCTCACCCCTCTTCGGTCCCGGTTCGTGTGCCAACCGGGACCATCATTAGTCTCGAGTTATTGGTCCCGGTTGTTGAACCGGGACCGAAGGCCCTTTTGAACCGGGATAATATGGGGGTCTGTCAACTAGTGCTTGACACCCATAGCTCTAACTCATTCATTTATAGTAATCATCACACTATACATTACATTATTATAATTATTTCAGTAAATTATATGGCCACACTGAATGATAAAATGTTCTTACATAATCCAGACAACAAGAGAAATGACACGATGTTTTGCCTGTTTGGTGGCAACGGACGGTGACGACAGCCGGTATGTATGATACCCCAACTGATTTATAAATTAAACCAACTTCATCTACTGGAATACGGCATGAAGAGGGGACCCCCAGGCTAGTCGGGTAATAGCTCTTGTTCATATATCATATTATCCTGGTACCTGTAAGTCAGCTGGTACATCTTCTCTGTAGTAGGGTGCGTGCAAAACCAATCTTTATCAAAGCTGCAAAATCATCCTTCTTTCAGCTACTCGATTGTACAAGCAAGTTTGAAGTGGAGTTGATTAAAACTTACATGTTAATTGTAAACACTTGCGTGAGCGAAAGGCGACACAGGAAGTCCGCTAAATGATCCTTAAAGTACCAGCATATGGCAAAATCTACATCTTGGATAGTCTGTCGAAAATGTTCAGTTACTATAGCACTAGTATTGCATGAACAACACAGGAGCAAGAAAGTGCTTCAAAAGAATAGTGGTGATCATACCTGATTTGGAATGGGATGTGAAACAAAATTTCGGCAAAATTTAAACCATGACTCTTCTTCGTCTTTATATGCAGTCCACTTATTATTATTTGGTGGCGCCCCGAAGTGGTATACGTTATCAAATTCGCTAGCAAGCTCAGCGGTCGAACCCCAGATATACGGAGATTCTAGAATCGATTCCGTTGAAGGATGATTCTGATACTTGATGTGTCTATGCACTTCCATTATAAGTCCTTGCCGGCTGGCGGCTGACATCATGCAAGGGTGGTTCCTTAAGAAAGCCTTGAATGTGTCAGAATACTCCGCATCCTTGGGCATTTCCTTCATAGTATTCAGCAAATGGTTTAGGTAAGCTATCTTCTTTTTTCGACAACTTGGCATCTTCATGTCGCGCACCCTTGCAAGTACTATACCCAAAGCTTTAATGTCCTTCTTATATCCATCCGGGGTGAAATTCACAGCTTTGTCATGCTCAACGGGATCCATCATGTAACAATCTGCCGATGGTACATATATGATATGTTTGTATTCAAATATACCACCAAGACACTTGTTCCTCGCGTGATACAAGGATATCATTTCAAATAGTTTATGAAACGTCTGTCTCCCAACCTTACTTAACACACGTGTAGATTCCTTTCTCTCAAGCCATTCACCTTTGCACGGCAATTCGAACATCCGGTCCTCAAAAGACATAAAATCCAGTGTAAGAGCTTGCCTGCATGGTTTAATTTAAATATATCAGCAAATGACTATGAACCCCCACCCCCTTTAAGATGGACGCTCTCAATTCCATAGGAGCCGTCAATTTTGTATGATCCAAATACTGATATTACTATTAGCTCTTTGGGAACAAAATGTTGTTAATGATTGTAGGGCTATTATGTAACTTTTTCTTTGAAAAACTAGGAAACATATTATGTTATGTGTCCTTAAAACTTGATGTAAATAAGCATATATGCAAAAGAAATGAATGTGTGATATACTAATCAATATTGGAGATTCATGTAGCTTCCTATTCTCACAAGGGAGCAATGTGTACATTTTTTGTTAACATGTGCACTCTAGTAAAAACAATAACGCTTCGTTTGGATGTACGCGTATTGAAAGCCTTTGAATTGCATTGGGTTTGGTTGCATGTACAAAATCATCTCCGTTTTGGAAACATGCGCAGCACCAAATCATGTGTTTGGTTGCCAGTGAAATTGCTACTTGGAATTCAACAAGCACACAATACCAAAATCATGTTTGGTTGTTCTGTCGACGAATTGGGGAGGATGCTAGGATCCATTGGAGCAGAATCCGCCACCGGCGGCGCCTCCTGAACATCTGCCTGATTCCCGGCAGGGGAACCCCTCGCGCCCACGAAAGTCATCGCCACAAGCATCGGCAGCTGTCGCCTCTCTCCCCCCAACGCCCGCCCATGGCTCCGGCTACGGCGTCAAGCGGCCGCATCCGACCGCTGGTGGTGGTCGGCGACCTGGTCTTGGCGGTGATGTGGGTGTGCGCGGGCTCGCTGGTGAAGGTGGCCGTGTACAACCTGCTCGGGCTTGGGGGCTCGCTGGGCTTGAGTCCGCCACCGGCGGTGCCTCCTACAACCCACTCACCGCCATCTCCGGTGGCGGAGGTCAGGAATTGCGGGCGCAGGCGCGACTCGCTCGAAGGGAGGGGTTGCAGGGAACGGGATGGTGGCGGGGACGCTGCACACGCTGTCGGAGGAGTAGCAATCAGGGACGGGGAAGGGAGGAGCGACCGCCTTCAGGGGAGTAGCAATCGGGGACGGGGAAGGGAGGAGCGATCGCCACCGGGATGGAGAAGAGAAGCGCGCCTGTAGATTTTTCTGACTTTTCTGTTCGCTGAGGGGGGAGAATCTGACGAAGCGGTATGTTTTTGCGGGGAGGTTCATTTCGGCGTGATTCGAAGCGGAACGGCTCCGTATCGTGGGCTGGTACTTTGCGTTGAAAGTAATTCGGACAGTGTATTCGTTTCATTTCAGTCTGCCAATTCGGTGTCCAGCCAAACACGTGAATTGAAAGTTTGGAATACCAATTAATTCAGATTCCAGGCCTCCAATGCAGACATTCAAACACAGTGTAATGTCAATTATTAATTACTTAATAGAAAAGGTGTGACGATTTTTAGAAATGCACACCGTGGATATATATCAGGTATGTACGTACAAATATACTTAGACTTTTAATTACGTAGGTTACTTACACAAACTACATTGTTCCATTTGTAACACACATATATCAATATGT
This sequence comes from Bromus sterilis, assembly GCA_950022295.1. Classification (NCBI taxonomy): domain Eukaryota; kingdom Viridiplantae; phylum Streptophyta; class Magnoliopsida; order Poales; family Poaceae; genus Bromus; species Bromus sterilis. The sequence continues at coordinate 377,855,202 of OX465598.1, forward strand.
CAATATCCATGGATATTTAATAGATGATATTTTTTCCAACAAAGAAGTATTTAGCAAGAATAAAAAGTTCATACTTCAAGATATAAGATGAACAAGTATGATATACTCTATATCAGATTATATTTTACTTTGAATGAACACATCGTATATGACCCTAAAAAAAGAAGAAAGCACAGTATATATGAAGTCACTAGCTGGAATAAGATAAAATTAAATATGTTGAGGTACTTAGTATAATTTGGTTGTCAAATTTATCCTTGACCGATCCACGGCAAGCATTAATTAAATTAACATCTTACCTGCTGAAAGAAATGACGCCACCACGGACTCGATAGCATACAGTGAGTGTAGAACCCGGGACAACACCTTGATCTAAAAGAGATTTGTCCATCTTCAAAGGTTTACCATTCCGAATAATAGGCCTGAAGGGGTTTATACGCTGGTTGATTTTTGAGAATGCCATATATACAGCCGATTCTACGGTAGTATCATCAGTTACTTGAATGGATATAGTACCCGCACGAGGTGCAGTATCAATTATAATGAACATTTGAAACTGCAAACATCACAAATCCAAGGTTAATGAATCAGTTTGAAGAAGCAGAAGTATATGAACAATTGACGAACTGATGTCCTAGAATTGGGATCATGTAATGAAATAAAGGTAAACCAAATTATATAATGGGCAAGCAAACAAAATCAATAATTATAAGGCGAGCACCAGACCACCGCGGTCAACCACATTCTAGCACAGAGCCCGGCCGAGGCATGTCGCCCCACCCCCAAATCTAGTAGGATCTGGCAGGAGATCGGTCCACACATAGAAGTCTCCGCGCAGCCCGACCCAATCCACCACGACGCCCTACCCGAACCGCCACAATCATCATTAACCAGCCTCTAGGGGTGTTTGTTCTGAGGAAGTCACAAGTACAGTTCTGAAAATAGTGGAAGGAGAAGAGGATGCGACTACTATTAATAAATTAAACTTTCCTGGTTTTGATTCCAAAAGTTAAGGACCCTGTCCTGCTCATCCAGTTTCGACCGATTAGTCTTTGTAATGTCTTCTACAAAATTGCATCGAAAGTGATTGCAAATCGGTTGAAATTGGTCCTTCTGGATATTATTTCTAAGGAACAATCCGCCTTTGTGCCAGGTAGATTAATCACAGACAACATCATTGCTTCCTATGAATGTTTACATTTTATGAAAAGAAACAAGGCGGCACTGCGCAGGCATGGGGCTCTGAAGTTGGATATGATGAAGGCGTATGACCAAGTGCAGTGGTCCTATCTCCAGGCTATTTTGTTGAAGTTGGGATTCTCACATTAATGGGTTTCCACCATTATGGGTATAGTTAGCTTGGTGTCATATAGTGTTTTGTTCAATGGTAAAAAGTTGGAAGAATTCAAGCCTTTAAGAGGGCTTCGGCAGGGAGATCCAATATCCCTTTACTTGTTTATTTTAGCAGCAAAGGGCCTTTCGTGCCTAGTTTCAATCTCCCAATCTTGGTGGTCTTAAGGTGAATCCTTCAGCGCCAGCAATAAACCATCTCTTATTTGCGGATGACAGCCTGCTGTTTTTTAAAGCTACTAGTAAGGGGTGCATGAGGTATCAAATCTGTTGGAGACATATTGCAATGCTTCGGGTCAGCGAATAAATCAGTCAAAATCCTCTATTTTCTTTAGCAAAGGATGTTCTCAATGTTCCTAATGAGACTTTGAATGAGAAGTATTTGGGGATGCCCTCTGACATTGGTTCATCGAAGAATGGAGCCTTTAAATATTTCAAAGAAAGACTGTTGATCAAAGTGAAGGGCTGGTTGGAAAAGCTCTTTTCGGCGGCGGGAAAAGAGGTGCTAGTAAAGTCAATTGCCCAGGCAGTATCGGTGTATTCCATGTCGTGTTTCAAACTTTCGAGGGGGCTTATTGAACAATTGAACAAGTTGATCAGGCAGTTTTGGTGGGGTGCAAAGGAGGGGAAGAGGAAACTAGCATGGGTATCTTGGAGGAGATGACAAAACCAAAACAGATGGGTGGCCTGGGATTCAAGGACTTTGAGTTGTTTAATCTGTCTCTTTTGGCACGGCAGGCATGGAGGATCCTTCAAAATCCGGAGACACTAGCAGCCCAGATGATTAAGGCGGTGTACTTTCTCGATGGCGACATCCATACCGCCGAACTGGGAGGCCATCCCTCTCAGGTGTGGAGAGCGATCATTGAGGGAAGGGACATGCTACAGGTGGGTTTGATCAAAAGAATTGGCAATGGGCGTACCACCAAAATTTGGATGACAACTGGCTGTCGAGGGAGGAGAATATGAGACCGATAGCGTGCTTGGCGGCGAATCCTCGCGTCCTTGTACATGAAATCATGGACCAGGCAACTGCATCATGGAATTTGCGGAGCTGGATCGGTTGTTTCTACCAGTTGATAAAGGTTTGATCAAGGGTATACACTTAAGCACTCGTAACATGGATGATCGATGGGAGTGGGCTAATGAAAAGAAGGGTTCTTTCACGGTGAAATCAGCATATCGGATGCTAGTTGCAACTAAGCTTTGGAGAGAAGATTGGCTCAAGCACCGTCCAGCTCAGTCTGATGGGTTGGCCGAGGCGAGCGCCTGGAAAGATCTGTGGGGATGCAAAGTACCTGGGAAGGTCCGACATTTCATGTGGAGGTTGGCTAAGGTGTCAATCCCCACTGAAGATGTCCGGCGAAGCAGGAATATGGCTGCAACTGATTGTTGCCAGGTTTGTGGATGCCCGGACTCTTGGAGTGCAATATGGCGAGGGCGGTCTGGGCACTGGAGGAGGGAGAAGTGTATGAGCATCTGATGGAGATCCGAGCCCCGATTCCCAAGATGTGGATCACAGAGGTAATTGATGGTATGAGCCAAAGTGATGCCGCCTTGGTATTCATAACCATGTGGTCTATCTGGCACGCGAGAAGGAAGTTGATACATAAAGACATCAATCAAATCCCTTTGTCGACCCATATGTTTATCTGTAACTTCATCAAGGATCTTGAGAATATTGCTACACTGGCCACTTCCGGGAGGACTACGCAGAGGACAGTAGACAGGCGATGCTGGACGACACCAGCTCAAGGCGTGGTTCACATCAGGGTGGATGGCGGCATCTCCAGGAATGGGGAGGCGGGGGTCGTGGCAGCGGCGTGCAGAGATCACTTCGGCTTTTTTCAAGGCTCATCGACGGTGGTTTACCCGGGGATCACGGATCCTGTTTGCTTGGATATGATGACGTGTAGGGAGGCTCAAGCTCTGGCTCAGGACCTTATGTTCACAAAAATATTAATCTTAGGTGATTCGAAGAATGTTTTAAGTGATATAAGGGATGAAGCAGGCGGCCAATACAGTATGATCACCTCGGAGATAGTAGCGAATAAAAGTTTGTTTGATCACTGTAACTTTGTTTTTGAAGGGAGGAACTGTACTCCCGATGCGCATTACTTAGTGAAGTTTGCTTCTGTTCTAGGTCGGGGTAGACACTTATGAATTTTAGATCACACGATCCAACATGTATTTCAAGAGTATTAGTTTTGGATAAATAGAAAAGTGTCTTACCCCTAGAAAAATCATTAACCAGCCTCATACCACCGTCGAGATCAACCATCATGCCACCGTGGCGTGATAGTATTTTTCTCTGCAACATGCGATCGATGTCTTTTTTTGAGGAGTTACATACGACACAACAGTCTATACGTAGTAATTCTCCCTAATGTAGGCGATCAGCTGCCCAAACACATGTGTGGGACAAACCACATTTTTCTAAAGAACCGGTGATCTTGGAATTCACTGATTCAGAGGGTAGAGTGAAACAAGGGTTGCTGATCAAGTGATAAACAAAAAAAGAAAAGGCAAGATACATATTATCTACTCCTTCCCCGCCAAAATTATTGTCTCAACTTTGTACTAGTTTAGTTCAGACAATAATTATACACGACTTCCAGGTCAAATACTTCGCCCTCCTTGGAAAATAGTTGTATAAGCTACTCACTTTGGATGGTGTATTGCAAACGCTTCTTAAACGAAAATACATCGGTACAAAAGCGTTATCTCAGGTTGTATGAAAGCCTGAAGATTCACACTTTTGGGCCGGACTCATGGCGACAAAGAAAGACTTTTATCGCTTTGGGGTTTTCAAAATTAAGGATGGTTCGGAGATAAGATTTTGGGAAGATGTATGGCTAGGAAATGCCACCCTTCGAGATCAATATCCGGCCCTATATAACATTGTGCGACATAAATGCGATACGCTGGCTACGGTCATGCAAGAATCACCTCCCAATGTTACATTCAGGAGAGACTTAATTGGACCGAGACTTGTGTCTTGGAATGCCTTGTTAGAACGGTTGACGGTAGTGCAACTGTCACAAGGCCATGATGAGTTTTGTTGGAATCTAAATAGGAATGGAAAATTCTCTATGGATTCCATGTATAGGGCACTTGTCCAACCTGAAATTCCAGTCGATAATAATAATTATAAAATTTGGCAAATGAAGATACCGCTAAAGATTAAGGTCTTTGCATGGCATCTTCGTAAAGGTGTCATTTAACGAAAGACAATCTTGTCAAACGCAATTGGTAAGGAAGCAAAAAATGTATTTCATGTGCTCATGATGAGACAATAAAACATTTTTTCTTCACTTGTAAAGTTGCATGTTTTATTTGGTCAGCTATTCAAATGGCTTCAAACTTATATCAACCCACATTCGTTGCTAATATTTTTGACAACTGGCTTCATGGGATAGATAATAAGCTTAAAACCATTCTTAGGGTAGGAGCGCTTGCCGTAATATGGTCGCTCTGGCTATGTAGAAATGAGAAGATTTTTTCTAATAAATTTTTTTCTTGCTTGCAGGTTCTTTAACGATGCACATGTATTCTCTGTTCGTGGTCCATCTTACAACGGGTGAAATACCGAGGCTTTTTTATGGAGGCATGTGCACGGCTGGAAAATGTGGCGAGGGATATTTTTATCCAATATGGGTGGCCGCGTGATCTACCATGAGCAACGATAGTTCAATTGAGTTGTAACTTGTCGTGCGCTTTTTTATTTTTATTTTTGACGCTTTGCGGCTGTGTGCATCTCAGTTATGCAGAGGTCGGGTTTATTTGCTTGAGTAATAAAACTCTTTATCTAAAAAAGTTGAGACAATAATTTTCGGACGGAGAAAGTACAAGTGAACCGAACGGCTCGGTGAAAAGTGGATCGCCCCCGCGTCGTCTCCTGGCGACACAAGAGGCCATCCGTCATGCCGCCACAGCGGTCCTTCCCGCCCAATCCTCCTATCTCACCGGCTCCTGAGGCCCTGCCGGCGAAGCTCGGGCGGATCCGGGGACGACTGCGGTGGGCGTCCTCACGGCTCGCCTGCTGTCTTCCAGCTTGGATTTACAATGCTACACTGCCGGGAAATCGCGGTCATGCCTCCAGCGATCGTGGCGATTGCGCGCTCCCCACCACGATCATCCCATCCGCTTCGCATCCACACTTCCCCCCCACCCTACGTACGCAGCCGCCCTGCAACGCCTCCTAAATCCCATCCACCCCCACGGCGACCCCTCTTGCAGCCTCGGTGGCCACTCCAGCACACAGCAGGTAGTTCCAGTTTAACCTGAATTTTTTGGCTATGTCATATACTCAGTACTGAAAATTGTCATGAATTAATCTGTGAATTGATTGATGTTTTTCCTGTCCTATTTGACAGAATTCATGCTGCTTGCAAGTGTGAGTGCTTGCAGCCTTGCAATGACAGAAATTGACAAGGGGATGCCTCTAATTGGCATGAGATCTCTGCCTTCCCGCGAGTGGGACCATTGGATGCAGATGGTGTTGAAATAAGGCATGGGCTTTAGGCCCATCCAACAATTTCAGAAAATCTCTAAGGGCCCATGTGGGAAAAATGACATGGGTGTGGTGCTAAGTTTAGTCCCACCCCGGAAGTGGAGGGTGAGTTGGAGCTCTTTATAAGGGGAGCTCTCCTACATGCTATTGAGCAAGTAGAAGAGTGAGAGCTCACGCGCGCTCCTCCTCCTCCGCCCGCCTCGTCACGACGCGCGCGCGCGCGCGCGCGGTTTGCGGAATTGAGCCGAGCCGAGCTAAAATGTCATGTGTGCGCTTAATTTTTTCCAGTCAGGAACGGCTAATTAATTGGCATTAATTTTTAGTTAATGCAATTAATCACGAGTTAACCGTTGCACGATCTGAGACGTCAATCGTGGGCCGACTCGGTCGCGGGTATCCAGTCCCACGTCGCCCTACCTCGGCTGTGTATAAAAGGAGCCGCGGCAACCCTAGCCGCAGCACAACAGAATAGATCGCATCTGTTCTTCCTCGCGCATCGCCCACGTCGTTCCACGCACTGCTGCTGCCTCCGGCGATCCCATCCCATCCGTCGCGTGCACGGCTGTGCGGGAGAGCAGGCCTCCGAAACCGTGCTCCTTGTGATCCTGCACCGGGAGAGGAGCAATAAGGTTTTTGGGGAGCGTCTACGACGCAACTGCTCGCTTCCGCTCCGGTTCGACTACTTCCTCTACGTCGCCATGTCTACCGAAGCTGAGAAGGCCGCCGCCGAGAAGCTCGCTCAGGAGGAAGCCGCTGCCGCCAAGAAGACCGCCGACGAACTTGCTGCTGCTAGCAGCGCATCCGCTGCTGCGATCTGGCCGAACGGAGGGTATGATCTACTCATCACGTTCATCGTTGTTTTCATCTATGCCATGCTTATTGTCTGCGTACATATATGTGTTATCTGCGTAGATCTGAGTTGCATGGTTAAGTATCAGTATAAGATTAATCTTGCGTGCGTCATGTTCATGATTTATCTAGGGATTAAATTGCTTGGAAAATTGCTAATATATCCAACAATCCAAAAACCTTATTTTTATAGGCAATTTTCATCTCCTGGTTTTGCTGCGACACTGAAACCGAACCCGTTTACGGGCCAAAATTTTATGCGTTGGCAAACCAAGACTATTTTGTGGCTCACGTCTATGAATGTCTTCTGGGTCGTTGGAGAGACTCCCACTGGAACGATTACTCCTCAACAGGAGAAGGCGTTCAGGGACGCCTCCATCGTCTTTGTTGGAGCAGTTCTTAGCGTGATCGGAGACAAATTAGTCGACGCGTATTTACATATGCGTGATGCCAAGAACTTATGGAGTGCACTCGAGGCAAATTTCGGAGCAACTGATGCCGGGAGCGAGTTGTATGCTATGGAGCAGTTCCATGATTACAAGATGGTCGAGAACCGTCCTGTGTTGGAACAGGCCCATGAGATACAGTGCATCGTGAAAGAGCTTGAGCTCCTCAAGTGTGATCTACCGGACAAGTTTGTCGCGGGATGCATAATTGCTAAACTCCCTCCATCTTGGAGGAGCTTTGCCACCACTTTGAAGCACCAGAGGCGAGGATTCTCAGTTGAGGATGTTATTGGCCATCTGAGTGTGGAGCAGAACTCAAGGGCAAAAGACTCACACCAAAAGGGGGCTGAAGGAACTTTTACTGCCAACATGGTGCAGCAGAAGAACTTTCAGAATAAGTTCAAGGGAAAGAACAAGGTCCAACAGAATACTACCTTCAAGAAGAAGGGGAAGAAGAACAACAAGAAGGATGATGGTTGTTTTACTTGTGGCTCACTGGAGCACTGGGCTAATAAGTGCCCGAACAAGTATAAGAAGCCAGCGCAGAATTCCAATTCTGTCAATGTGGTCATGGGCAACACGGACAAAGGTGCACTTGGGTACAGTAATTTATTTACTGTTTTCTCAGTTTATCAATCTACTGAATGGTGGGTTGACACGGGTGCAAATGTTCGTGTGTGTGCTGACATATCCTTGTTTTCTTCTTACCATACCACAGGAACCAGGTCCGTACTGATGGGGAACGGCGCACATGCTTCTGTTCTTGGTGTTGGTACGGTCGATCTGAAGCTTACTTCGGGAAAGACCGTGCGGCTGAAGAACGTGCAGCATGTCCCCGATATCAGAAAGACTCTCGTTAGTGGCTCCCTTCTATGTAAAGAAGGGTTTAAATTAGTATTCGAGTCGAATAAAACAATCTTGTCTAGATATGGATTATTCATTGGTAAAGGTTATGAATGCGGAGGTCTGTTCCGCCTTTCCCTAGAGGATTTATGTAATAACATCGTGAATCATATACATTCTATCGTTGATGAATCTGAGATTTGGCATTCACGTCTTTGTCACGTAAATTTCGGTTGTATGACGCGGCTAGCTAAGATGAATTTAATCCCGAGTTTCACTTTAGCCAAAGGTTCTAAGTGTGATGCATGTGTGCAAGCTAAGCAACCTCGCAAGCCCCACAAGGCTGCGGAGAAGAGACACTTGGCGCCACTAGAACTCATACATTCTGATCTATGCGAGATGAATGGTGTGTTGACTAAAGGTGGAAAGAAATACTTCATGACATTGATAGATGACTCCACTAGGTTTTGCTATGTGTATCTGTTAAACACTAAAGATGAGGCTCTGCACTACTTTAAAATCTATAAAGCAGAAGTTGAGAACCAACTTGAGAAAAAGATTAAACGGGTTCGGTCTGATCGTGGTGGAGAGTACTTTTCTAATGACTTTAATTATTTCTGTGCGGAACATGGAATTATTTATGAGAGGACACCTCCCTATTCACCCCAATCAAACGGGGTTGCCGAACGGAAAAACCGTACTCTAACAGATTTGGTTAACGCCATGTTAGATACATCGGGTTTATCCAAGGCATGGTGGGGGGAGGCTATATTGACATCTTGTCATGTCCTGAATAAGGTTCCCGTGAAGGATAACGAGATCACTCCCTATGAATTATGGGAGAAGAAAAGAACGACACTCTCATACTTGCGTACTTGGGGCTGTTTGGCGAAAGTCAATGTGCCGATCCCCAAAAAGCGTAATCTTGGACCAAAGACCGTGGACTGCGTTTTTCTGGGCTACGCTAAGAACAGCGTTGGATATAGATTTCTAGTGGTGAAATCTGAGGTACCTGACGTGAAGGTCAGTACGATTATGGAGTCTAAAGATGCTACATTCTTTGAGGATATATTTCCCATGAGAGATATGCAAAGCACTTCTAGACAGGAATCTGATGTGATTCCTGAACCCGCCATTCCGATGGAATATTATGAACAAACTCATGATGATAAACCTGTGGAGGAAGACGATGAAGCTCCTATTAGGAGCAAGAGACAGAGGACTGCAAAGTCCTTTGGTGATGATTTCATTGTGTACCTCGTGGATGATACTCCCACTTCTATTTCAGAAGCTTATGCATCACCGGATGCTGACTACTGGAAAGATGCGGTTCGTAGCGAGATGGATTCCATCTTGGCTAATGGAACATGGGAAATCACTGATCGTCCCTATGGTTGCAAACCTGTGGGATGTAAATGGGTGTTCAAAAAGAAGCTTAGGCCTGATGGCAGTATTGAAAAATACAAGGCTAGGCTCGTGGCTAAGGGCTATACCCAGAAGGAAGGAGAAGATTTATTCGATACTTATGCACCGGTGGCCAGACTGACAACCATTCGAGTATTACTCTCGTTGGCTGCCTCGCATGGTCTTCTCGTCCATCAAATGGACGTTAAGACGGCTTTCCTAAATGGAGAGCTAGACGAGGAAATCTACATGCAACAGCCAGATGGCTTTGTAGTATATGGTCAGGAAGGAAAGGTGTGCAAGCTATTGAAATCTTTATATGGCCTGAAGCAAGCACCTAAGCAGTGGCATGAGAAGTTTGATAAAACTTTGACATCTGCTGGTTTCCTTGTAAGTGAAGCTGACAAATGTGTATACCATCGCCATGGTGGGGGCGAAGGAGTTATACTGTGCTTATATGTTGATGACATACTGATATTTGGAACCAACCTCAAAGTCATTGAGGAGGTTAAGACATTTCTATCTCAAAACTTTGAGATGAAAGATCTTGGTGTGGCTGATGTTATCTTGAACATCAAGCTATTGAGAGATAATGAGGGTGGAATTACGCTTTTTCAATCCCACTATGTTGAGAAGATTCTGAGTCGCTTTGGATATTCAGATTGCAAATCTTCTCCAACGCCATATGATCCTAGTGTGCGGATTCGAAAATTCGAAGGCACAACGCTGTAGATCAGTTGAGATATTCTCAAGTGATTGGATCACTCATGTATCTAGCTTGCGCTACGAGGCCTGACATCGCATTTGCTGTGAGCAAATTGAGCCGGTTTGTCTCAAATCCGGGAGATGTCCATTGGCATGCTATTGAAAGAGTTATGCGCTATCTAAAGGGTACAATGAGCCATGGACTTCACTATACCGGATACCCGTCGGTACTTGAAGGGTATAGTGATGCAAATTGGATTTCTGATGCTGATGAGATGAAGGCCACAAGTGGATATGTGTTCACACTTGGAGGTGACGTTGTTTCATGGAAGTCTTGCAAGCAGACTATCTTAACGAAGTCGACAATGGAAGCAGAGCTCACAGCACTTGATAAATCCTGCACTGAAGCAGAATGGCTTCGAGAGCTTTTGATGGACTTGCCAGTGGTTGAAAAGCCGATTCCGGCTATCCTTATGAACTGTGATAATCAAACGGTGATTGTTAAGGCAAAGAGTTCAAAGGACAACATGCAATCCACAAAGCATATAAGAAGGAGATTGAAGTCTGTCAGACATTTGAGAAACTCCGGAGTAATAGCATTGGATTACATCCAATCGGCTAAGAATCTGGCAGATCCCTTCACCAAAGGTCTATCACGTATTGTATAGACAATGCATCGAGGGGGATGGGTATGAGACCCACATGAGTTGCCGTGGTGGTAACCCAACCTACATGATCGGAGATCCCGTGAAATAGGACCTGGGAAAACAAGCTAGTGGTTAACTGAGGAGAGTAATTTTACTACCTACTCCGTTGGAGATGCAATACTCTCGGTAACTGTATGGTAGGTTGACTTTTGTCTTAATGTGTTCTGAGGCTTTCATAAGCGAGATGCTATCCTACAGAGCGATCTCTGGAAGAACACACCTATATGAGCCCGACTGCTGGTCACAGTCTATGAGATAGGGTAATCTCTAGGAAGCTCATGAATAGGCAAGGAGTGTGACTAATATGCTCCACCCGCGGGGTCAGCCTTCGGCAGCCTAGTATCGGTAAGACAAGGAGTGAAACTTCTTTACGCCAAACTGTCAATTCAAAGCATAGTCCATTGTTCAGTTGTGAAGGAATGTAATTCTTTGCTCTAGGTGGATGTTCAACCTTAATTGGTCTCCACTGAAAATACTGATATATCAAACAGTGTTTGGAACTGAGGACAACACCATGGGACCTTGAGATCTGGTGGGGGATTGTTGAAATAAGGCATGGGCTTTAGGCCCATCCAACAATTTCAGAAAATCCCTAAGGGCCCATGTGAGAAAAATGACATGGGTGTGGTGCTAAGTTTAGTCCCACCCCGAAAGTGGAGGGTGAGTTGGACCTCTTTATAAGGGAAGCTCTCCTACATGCTATTGAGCAAGTAGAAGAGTGAGAGCTCAAGCGCGCTCCTCCTCCGCCGCCCGCCTCGCCTCGTCACGACGCGCGACACGCGCGCGCGCCGCGGTTTGCGGAATTGAGCCGAGCTAAAACCTATGTCATGTGTGCGCTTAATTTTTGCCAGTCAGGAACGGCTAATTAATTGGCATTAATTTTTAGTTAATGCAATTAATCACGAGTTAACCGTTGCACGATCTGAGACGCCAATCGTGGGCCGACTCGGTCGCGGGTATCCAGTCCCACGTCGCCCTACCTCGGCTGTGTATAAAAGGAGCCGCGGCAACCCTAGCCGCAGCACAACAGAATAGATCGCATCTGTTCTTCCTCGCGCACCGCCCACGTCGTTCCACGCACTGCTGCTGCCTCCGGCGATCCCATCCCGTCCGTCGCGTGCACGGCTGTGCGGGAGAGCAGGCCTCCGGAACCGTGCTCCTTGCGATCCTGCACCGGGAGAGGAGCAATAAGGTTTTTGGGGAGCGTCTACGACGCGACTGCTCGCTTCCGCTCCGGTTCGACTACTTCCTCTACGTCGCCATGTCTACCGAAGCTGAGAAGGCCGCCGCCGAGAAGCTCGCTCAGGAGGAAGCCGCTGCCGCCAAGAAGACCGTCGACGAACTTGCTGCTGCTAGCAGCGCATCCGCTGCTGCGATCTGGCCGAACGGAGGGTATGATCTACTCATCACGTTCATCGTTGTTTTCATCTATGCCATGCTTATTGTCTGCGTACATATATTTGTTATCTGCGTAGATCTGAGTTGCATGGTTTAGTATCAGTATAAGATTAATCTTGCGTGCGTCATGTTCATGATTTATCTAGAGATTAAATTGCTTGGAAAATTGCTAATATATCCAACAGATGGTATGGTGGATATGAAGCCTCAAGGTAAGCTGTGCCTTGCCCAAAGCAAGACACTGGATCTCGAAGTCTGGGAACCGGTAACACAAGCCTCAAGCCTGCATGGTTTGAGAAAGAACACAAACAAGGAAGAAATGCACCGACCCCGACCCCGACGTACAAGGGATTAACCTTCGATGAGGCGGGAAGGGGCAAACGACGTATGCCCAGAACGAAGAATTCTCACACATGAGATGAAACCGATCTCAACAAATAATTAACCCCCTTCGAGATGGGTACGTATGTTTTCATACCTTGGGACGTGTGTCGGGGTCAGGGTCAACGAAGTTGTCATCATACACCCCAACCTTGCTCCATGCCGCCGGACTGCCAAGCGGAACGGAGGAGGACGACGCTCCAATTCCTCCATTTCCTTCCGAAACTACATTGGGACTTGTTGGCAGAATTACAGGCTCTTCAGCTGGGTCGTCAAGAGGAACAGAGAAGCACCCTCCCATTTCTCGCTTTCCTTGTGAAACTAGTTGGGTCTTGAGAGATTTACAGGCTCTTCAGCTCTTATGCCATCGATCAATGATGAAGGTGGCCAGAACATATACTTAATAACCATAAAATAATGCTGGTCATCGGTTGGTTACTGCCACACACATGGGCTCCCGGGCTCTGTTTATTCCTAGTGGACGTTCAAACTAAACGGTGTGATGCCTTTCAAACCGTGTTAGTTCAACACAGGTTGCATTGTCTGTGCCGTGGTTTTGACCCAGCCAGCTGCCGGGATGTTTCCTAGTGGTCATCGCTGCTCAGGGATTGGCTCCGGCTGCCAACCTCTCCCCCTTTTTCTGGCTCAATACGCTGCACCTTAGAACGTGTTTGGTTCGATCCAGCCATGCTTTTAGCGGGAATAAATAAGCCTGTTTGATTGATTACCTGCCAACATTATTGGGTTTATATCTGTTGTAGGACCTAGATGTAAATAGGAAAAACTCCAAAGGCTAAAAAGTATGGATCACTAGATATATATCTCAAGGAAAACAGAGTAGAAGCTTCAGTACTCCTCGCATCTGTACTGTACTAGAGGAAAACAAATGATCTTTGGATCTCTTCCTATTTCGATGTTTGATTTCTTCAATATCACATGAATTTTAAAGTTGTATCCAAGCAAATCCGCTAGAAACGGTTGAATCGTCCGTTTTCAGCGAGCGGCTCTAGAGAATCAACACTGCAAGTCCCGTTGCAAGAGAGGATGGATGAGGGATGCGAGCTTCCGTGCGTGTTTTTCTTCTACCTCCACTAAACTTCTCCCTAATAATCTTTTTTCTCTCCCTTTCGATCTACACAACGATGCTTCCATTCGCGATAAACTCTACACAAATAAGATGCACATTGATGTCATGATTCCATTCGGACAGTCGATTCGTAGTTTCATCAACCGTACATGCGAGAAGATCCTCCGGGACAGCCATGGCATCCCTTGTGAATGTGAACATAGAAAAGAAGGGGAAGATTGAGAAGAAGCAAGGAAGAGGGAGAGGACAACGGGTAAAACAAAAGCATTTATTGTACATGCAAACACTTTTTTTAATTTTCAAACATTTTTCTAAAACATAAACATAATTTTGACAAAAAAACATTTTAATAAAGACGAAGAATAATCTATAGAAAAGCAAAACTTTGTTTAAACTATGAGCAATATTTGAAAACACATATTTTTAAACCCCAACATTTTTTCGAAACACAAACATTTTTTATAAAAGTCGGAATATTTTTCAGAAAATCTAAATATTTATTGAAAATATGAAATAAAATCCAGAGCCTTTCTTAAAATTGTGAACTTAAAAAAAAACACAAACATTTTTTGAAAAAGTAAAAGTAAACTTTGAAAACAAAGAAAATCAGAAAAAGAAACAGCAAAGAGCAAAAATATCCAGGCTTGAAAGCATGCACCGGCTAGTGAAGTAGGAGAAACAGTTGAACAGTAAGATGAGCCAACCTGAGGCACTCCATCTCGTAACAGGTTGCTGAAGCTTGTTATAAAGTTGAAGTAAATAAATTAATGGAGTATTCGAAAGATAAAACATTAGCAGAACGCATAGGAAAATGCTTAATTTTGCCGAAATCAGCCGGCTCCCACGATTGCCACGCGTCCCTGTGTGGGCCCATGTACGCTTTCCCTCTTAGGGCAACTCCAACGCGTCGATGCAAACAGACGCGCGATTTGTCCGTTTGCGTCGGCGCGCGGTTCCGCGTCTGTCCGTGCTTTTCTGGACGCGTCGCCCAACGGGGGACGCATTTTGTCCGCGCCACACGTCATTTCGTCAATAACTAAAATTATTGGATTCCTCTTCGCTTTATAAAATAGAGATTTCCCTATAAAATATTGACGACCGGTGGCCACTACCTCCAGTTTCAAATTCAGTAAAAAAAGTCATCGGCGAAGAAACATTTCCCTCAAATTTTCATCAAATAACAAGTCTCAAATAACAAGTTCAACACACAGAAAATAAATAGTTTTACAAGACTAAATAAATATAGTCTCAAATAGTTATTACAACCAAATTGAAATTAATAAAAGTTGATACATCTACTGGTTGCCAACATGTGTCTACATATGCTCAACCAAATCATCCTGGAGCTGAATATGTTTCTGATGATCTCGCATCTCGGCATGAAACTGGATGAATTGTGCAAACGTAGCAGGTAAATGCTCAGGCTCAACATTTGTGCCCTGGAACTGGAAGCCCTGTTGGGCAATATCCTCTGGACGCTCATCCTCTACGATCATGTTGTGCATGATCACACAAGAAGTCATCACCTCCCACATCTTCTTTGAGCTCCATGTTCTAGCAGGATGCCGAACAATAGCCCAACGAGACTGAAGCACACCAAATGCACGCTCCACATCTTTTCTTGCGCTCTCTTGTGCTTGAGCAAACCTATCCATCTTTTCTCCTTGGTGGTTTGAGATTGTCTTCACAAGGGTTGCCCATTGAGGATAGATACCATCTGCAAGATAGTATCCTTTGTTGTACTGATGACCATTGACCTCAAAGTTAACCTCAGGGCTATGCCCTTCAGCTAGTCTAGCAAACACAGGAGATCTCTGAAGCACATTGATGTCATTATGAGAACCAACCATCTCAAAAAAAATGCCATATCCAGAGATCCTGAGATGCCACCGCCTCAAGTATGACCGTGCAAGCTTTCACATGACCTTTGTACTGTCCCTGCCAAGCAAATGGACAGTTTTTCCACTCCCAATGCATGCAATATATGCTGCCGAGCATTCCCGAAAACCCTCTCTCGGCATTGATTGCTAACAATCGAGCAGTATCGGCCTCATTTGGTTCTCTCAAGTACTCTGGACCGAACACTGCTACCACAGCCTTGCAAAATCTATAAAGTGATGCAAGGCACGTGGATTCACTCATCCGAACATACTCATCTATGAGATCACCAGGAACTCCATATGCAAGCATTCGGATGGCAGCAGTACACTTTTGATAAGAAGAAAATCCAATGTTTCCTAGTGCATCTTTTTGGCATCTGAAGTAGTCATCATATTCTACCACTCCTTCCTAATGCGATTGAACACATGCTTAGCCATTCTAAACCGACGGCGAAAATGTTTAGGACCATACAATGGTTTTGGCACCCTAAATTAATCATCCCAAAGCAGCACGTGCCCAGTCACTCGGTTGCGATTCAAAGCAGGTTCATGTCCTACAATCGACCCTCTAAACAACGACCGCTGATTTTCAATATGGTTGTTTACGATCTATGTCGTCATCGCCAATTCTTCATCATCACTAGACTCATCCGCCGAACAAAAAAATGATTGAAGAAAAACTCATCACCACTGTTCATTGTACCTTGTGGGCAAAGCGTCGAAGACCTTGCAGGCGCGGTGAAGCAGGGGACGACGCAGCCGGAGCGATGCGCGCCAGAGCGATTGCGCGCCTTCCACAGCGGTGCACGACGCAGAGACGGTCGACGCCGACGAAGGAGTCCGGCGCTGGGGACGGTGAGACTGCGGCGTCGGGGCGGGGAAGAAGCGCAGCACGGGGAAGGGGCGCAGCAGCCGCGCAAGTCCGGCGACTGCCCCGCAAGGGAGAACAAGCGTGCGCGGAGAGACAACCGGCGCCGGTGCTCGCGGCGGCGATTGCTACCAGTTCGCGGAGGAGATACAACCCGCGCGGGTGCTCGCGGCGGCGACCACAAGCGGATGGAGCTGGCGGCGCGGCTGGTGTGGAGGATACAATGATTCTTCGCCCAATGACGAGTGGGCCAGAGGAGAAGGAGTGAACGCGACGCGAACGTTCGGAGCGTATCCGCGCCGACGCAAACCAGTTCCAAATTTGGGCCGAAAATGGATTAAAACGGACAAGAAAACGGACTGGCGTCCGTTTGCGCCGACACATTGAGCCGCGATTTCTGTCCGCGCCGACGCAGCCGGACCAAAACGGTCAGAAAAATGTGTTTTGCGTCGGCGCGTTGGAGTTGCCCTTATCTCACGAAGCGAAGCACGCTGCATGCGGCATGCCCATGTTCTTCCTTGTCCACGAGAGTTGACCACATGCATCTCTGGTCCTTTACTCAGCCTACAAGATCTCGTCGGCGTGTATTCCCTCCGCTCCGGCAGATCCCTCCTCACCGTCCTGCCTATATCTTCTCAAACCCAGTTGCGGCTTATTGGTGAACTTGCAACTGAGAAAAAAATTAGACCCAGTTGCGACTCGTTGGTGAACATGCAACTGAAAAAAAGGACGGACCTAGTTCGAATCATCGGTGGACTTGCAACTGAGAAAAAAAGTTGAACCCCGTTGCGACTCGTTGGTGGACATGCAACTGAAAAAAACGGACCCAGTTACGACTCGCTGGTGGACTCACAACTGAGAAAAAATAGTCGAAGCCAGTTGCGACTCGTTGGTGGATATGTAACTGAAAAAAAGCCAAACCTAGTTACGACTCATTGATGGACTTCTGAGAAAAAAATTCAAACCCAGATGCGACTCATTCGTGAATTTGCAACTGAGAAAAAACAGTTAGACCCAGTTGCGACTCCTTGGTGGACATGCAACTGATAAAAAAATATGGGCCAAGTTACGACTCGTTGATGGACTTGCAACTGAGAAAAAAATAGTCGAATCCAATTGCGACTCGTTGGTGGACATGCAACTGAAAAAAAAGTCAAACCCAGTTGCGACTCGTTGATGGAATTGAAACTGAAAAAAAAATCAAACTCAGTTACGACTTATTGGTGAACTTGCAGCTGAAAAAAAAAGTTGGATCCAGTTGCGACTCATTGATGGACATGCAATTGAAAAAAAATGGATCTAGTTACGAGTCATTGATGGACTTGCAACTGAGAAAAAAAATTTGAACCCAGTTATGACTTGATGATGGACATGCAACTAAAAAAAGAAGAATCTAGTTACGAATCGTTGATAGATTTACTATACATTGATAATAGTTCACCATATAATGTGAATTTTATAGAAAAGATCCAAAAAGTACAAAATTGAAAAACCAAAACTGAAAAAAAAAACGAAGTTGAAAAATTAATAAATAATTAATTTTAAAAACTTGAATCTTAAAAAAATATTACTTTAAATAAATAAATAAAGTGAGAAGGAAAAGTTGTTTTTTAAATAGCACAACTCGATTCGTGATAGCAAACATGATTGACACGATGTATCACTGAAAAATTATTTCCAAGTTTCTTGAAAATATTCGCACAATTATATTCATGAATTTTGAAAAGAAAGGAAAATAAAATACAAAATAAAAAAAATAAAAAAAAGCTGGATCAACGTTTGATCTTCCGCGCGGCCCATACGACAAGAAAAAAAAGCCCATCAACGGTTCTCGTCACATATGAGAAAAATCTCCAGCCAGCCCAACAAAGAAAAAAAAAACAGTTCGCTCACCTCAAACACCTAGCGATTGCCTAGTGCGAAAAATAAACCGTGCTCAGATCGGACAGCTTGGTATGTACACGTGACATGCTTATTTCACATGTACATGTGTTTTAGCAGTTCCATTTTTTTATATTTTCTTTTTTTTCTTTTGGGCGTGCCTGTGCTGTTTCCGCCTCAACACCTATCTTCGATTGTATCGGTGGTGGTTGCTTTGTAATACAAAACGGGGGAAAACCCTATTTTCGTAACTTTCTCCATCAGGTGCTCGGCAGCTCTCCTTCAAGAACTTACAATTCCATACACATATGCTCTCCTTCAATCCTTCGAGCATACATAGATCTGGCAAGTGATTCAGTGAGAATGATTGAACAGAGGTAAGACACAAAAATAATGTGAGTATGAATGTCACTAACTTGTTTTGGGTCCAGCAGGATGGTTCCAAAAGGCTTGAAGCTTTGAATAAGCCAGCACTTTCGTGTACTTTCCCGCGGCCCTGCTTTAACCAATTAACTAAGCAGGACCCTACTTAATGGACGCGCACTTTCCTATCCATATGCAGTTAATTTACTATCTTACCTGCAACTACAAGCAAAAAACGGGAAAGCATGCCTCTAATCAAGTAGTCGAACAAAATAACCAAAAATATATCAGAGAGTCCTTAATAAATACTCCCTCCGATCCACAAATAAGTGTACGTTTGGACATGCCTTAAATCAAACTTTATTAATTTTGATCAACTTTCTAGAAAAAAATAGCATTATTTATGACACTAAACTAATATCACTAGATTTATCTTGACATGCAGTTCAATAATATAGTGATTTGATATCACATATGATGCTATTTTTGTGTAAAAATTTGGTCAAAATTAAAAATGTTTGACTTTCAAAAAAGGAAAACGTACACTTATTCATGGACGAAGGGAGTATCAGTGAGCGAGTGAGAATATGCCAGGAAGCAAATTTGGATAACCTCGGTATAAATAATCATTGGTGAAAAGAAGGAGATCGATTTCATCCGGTAGTAGTACTGTTAAAAAAGCTCTGCATAAACATACAAGTAACCACCCAAAAATTCAATCTCCGTAAATTGATACTGGACTCAGTGAATATACAATCTTCTCATTACGATCCTGACACTAGCTACAGTTTGCATTTGGCCCTCGACCGGCCGCAGGATTAGGATTTGTACAGTTTTGCTGCTCCTACTCCTCTGTTAACCACCCAGGACCGGCCCTGACAGGGCAGGGGCCTGGTGCAAAATCATGAAGGGGCCCTTTGTGTATGCAACACATACAGGAGCATTTTTTTTTCTTTTTTCACTGCGCATCATAGTTTCTCGCTAAATGTAAGGTGTATAAAGGCATCTGTTAGAATAAACTCGAAGCGCGTAGTCGATCATCCGCTAATCAATCAATCACACGAGGCACGACACCGAGATTTGTTCACCGAACATCGGCTACATCTTCGAGGCCTGACTATGGGCGCTCTTCCCCATGACGCCGCTACAATACCGCACACCGGCCACCCGGGCGCCGACACACGCCGCCGGCTCCCTCTTGCGTACCTGTGCTATTATGTTGGCATAGGTTACAACCGTGGGGTGCCCCTCATTGTATGAGAGCCCAAGGATACAACGTGTCTGACTCCAACGCTACACGTATCCTACCCACACTACAACTTCAAGTCCAATGTAACCCAACTCGTACACTATATTCGACACAAACTCAACAAACTCCACCTTGGTGAATATTCTCCACCACCTTGAATTTGTCCATGCGTCAAACTTCCATGTACTCCGGACTTGAGTTATCTTCTTCGTAGCTTACTGAGAGCTACTCGACGAGTCTGCCGCAGACCCGCCGCCTCCGTGAGATCCTTCCGCTATTCCTGCAACTATAGTCTCCGTGACTCCACCTGCAATAGTGCTCCCTTGCAACTTGTAAAGATGTGAAGCCGTCCTCTCTTCAATCATCACGATCACCTCATCTTCCATGATACTCAAGGTCTTCTTATCCCGATCACAACGGAATTCCATACCATCATCATGAAGAACTCCAAGCGAAATTAGATTCTTTCTTAGCCCCGTCCCCGTCACATGCCTGACTCCCCGAAGCATCCGCTCAACTCCGTTAAACATCTTGATTTTGATGTCACCTACTCCAGCAACACGATAACCTGTGTCATCACCCACATAGGCTGAACCAAACTCACCAGACATATACGAAGAGACCCACTCCCTATTGGGTGTCGCATGAAAAGAGCTAGCTGAATCCAACATCCACGCTTCACCTTTGGTTGACCGCCTGTCTGATACTACGAGAACATCACTACTGCTGTCTGAATCATCACCACGAGCTGGCACATTAGCACTAGACTCACCATCCAGATCTTCTTCAGCGAATTCTCATCCATCACATGATAAATAAACTGGTCCGACAGACACAACCGTATAGTTCCGGCTGCTTGCAACTGTAACTCCTCCCAGTCCTCAGCGTTCATCTTAGCTGGCTTAGGATTCCGCAACGCCTTCAAGCATCTCTGTTGTGCCAACAAATCTTTCACCCGTGTCTGCCATAACCCAAAGTTTCCGGTTCCGTTGAACTTCTCCACCTCAAATCTGGTATCCGTTGACGCCATAATTCTTCATATAGCTGACACTGCAAAAAATTATTCGAGCTTCTCTTCTCACGTGATGCTCAAGTACACGAGCAAAACCAACAGTACACCCTCGTGCACTACAAAAAATCTTCACGTGAACTAGTAGTCTTTCCTTGCACAATGCGATGCTAGCTTTGCTTTGCCTGCCCTCACTTTCCAATGTACGCGTATATTGTCGATGAATTTTCTCTGCCAAGTTGATCTGCTCTCGGCAACGTACACGAGACGCCGCTGCCTTCAGGGAGTCGGTCCCAATTTTGGTCCAAAACAAACTCGATCGCCTCTTATCGGCTCCGTACGCTTCAACCTGTCACAGGCCTGATTTGACCTCACCGCTGCTGATCGTACGCGACTTCAATTCAGCTTAGGCAGCCCTCTCGCGTGCGACTCCTCCGAGCACGCAACGCCAGCCTGCCAAACAGCCAGCCTCCGCCTCTTTACGCTCACCCGATCGATCCACGATCGCTGCACGTCTAGCTCTCAAAATCAACCTCTTCGATCTTCAATCTTGCTCATGATACCACTTGTTAGAATAAATCCGCAGCGCATAGTAGATCATCCGCTAATCAAGCAATCACACGAGGCACGACACCGAGATTTGTTAACGAAGTTCACCGAACATCGGCTGCATTTCCGGGGCCTGACTATGGGCGCTCCTCCCCATGACGCCGCTACAATACCGCACACCGGCCACCCGGGGGCCGGCACACGCCGTCGGCTCCCCCTTGCGTACCTGTGCTATTATGTTGGCATAGGTTACAACCGTGGGGTGCCCCTCATTATATGAGAGCCCAAAGATACAACGTGTCTGACTCCAACACTACACGTATCCTACCCACACTACAACTTCAAGTCCAATGTAACCCAACTCGTACACTATATTCGACACAACCTTTAAAGTTATACCACGTTTCGTTTTAATTTTGAAATCTCCCTGCAAAAGACACACTATTTATTCACGGACCGTTTTCGGATACGAACGTGATACGGGAGTAAGCCATTCAATCAAAAACATTAAATTTGATCAACAAAGATGGATCAGGCGAACTAAGAGGGCAAAACACATGAAAGAGAAGAAAAATGCCGGGATAAACAAAACCTAGTATTTTTTTTCTTTGCCAGGAAAAACATAAACTAATTACTTATCACGATGTCAGTGCATAGTGTTGTGTCGCTAGCCATAGCTACTGTTTGCAGGATGATTAGTAAAACATGCCCAGGGCCGGCACTGTAACCACCCAAACAAAAAAGAGATAGTCAGGGCAACTAATTAAGGGAAGTGCTTACCACCAACCAATTTGGCTTGTAAGAGTCAAGAGTGAAGTGCAAGTCATCCTTAATTAGTACAATTGGGCATTGATCACTGAACTTCATCTCATGTCTGTATACCCGCCAAAATGCCTCTGTCTACATATAATAAACCAATGTTCGGCTCACAGACGCCCTTGATGATTCCGAGGAAGGGGCTAATTCTCTGCTCTGTTTATTCATCTCATGTTCCATGAATGATCACTTCCACATATGGCTAGAAAGCCTGTGGCTTCACATCTTCAGGCATTGTCGTCATAGACAGTTTTTTCCGTTGAACATCTCGTCGAGGCATGTCTAAATTAATGCGACTGGTAGAAGACCTTGCAAGATTTCATCCCAGAGCCCACCAAACAAGATTTCCCCTTGTGCTGTAAAGTGTAAACCATCTCAGACCTTGCATAGCAACAGAAGTTTCATCACGCATGCAAGAAAAATTGCCATGGCACAACCGCACAAGGCACACTGTTTGAAGCATGAAAACACAAGGCACCGCGGACTTGCAATGTATCACATAGATCATTACGAGAGTGAATGATAAAGATACCTACAGTTACATTTATCCATAGGTATGTAAAAAACACACAAGTGGTAATGATTAGTCGATTACAATCCATACTACTAACCAAAAATACAATGTACCCCAGGACAGAGTTGCACAGCATACTCCAGGGCAGGGTATCAGAACAAGACGATAATAACAAGGTGTGTATTAGACATTACTTCGGTGATTGTTCCATCCTTCATGACCGGTACCACGAAGGAAAAGATAACTGACAACACAATTACAAAATCCACCATCAGTGATAGTGGCACCAGAGGACAGGTCCACAGGAGGTGGTGGAGCTGTGGAGTGCGAGAGGGCAATGCATGAGACTGACAAGGGCAATGCTGGTGAAGATAGTTGAACGCCAATATGAGCTACTCCACTTCTTAGCAGGTTGCTGGAGGGCACCTCTTGTGCCTGCTATTAATTTGAAATGAGAAAATGAAGGAAACTTTGAAATAAACGGAGTATTTGGAAGATTAAAAGTTAATGAAATGCGTATACATTTTGAAAGGCTATATATATGAGAGTGCAATTTACCTTTCTGTTTATTTGTAGGGAGAATCTAAATCAAAATCTGAATTCCTTCCAGCGGATATGCGCAATCTTGGGCCAACTTTCTCCATCAGGTGCTCGGCAGCTCTCCTTCAAGAGCTCAGAACAACGCCATATACATATGTGCTGGAGGGAGGATGGCAGATCTGGTAAAGATGATATGTTGGGGCAGTCATAGATGTCGAGATTCCTCAGATTGGAGAAGCACATCATATTTGTTGGCAAGGAAGTCATTTGACAATCACAGAATCTCAGGGCCTTGACAGATGTGAAGTTTGCCGATTCTTCAAATGAAACAAATGGTTCCTTGCATCTTTCAAGTGAGAGAAATGTTGGAATTGTGCTACCTCCAGCCGAGAGCATGTTGTTGAGTATTACAGGGCTGCTCACATAGAGTGACTTCTGCACTCGAAACTGTGAGATACACTCAGCATTGAGTTTCGGAACATCAATCAAATGTACGTGGTGAAGTTGCAGGGAAGACAATCCTTCGAGCATACATAAATCTGGCAAGTGATACAGTCCGAATGATTGAACAGAGGTGAGACTACCAACAGACAAGCATGCGGTGCTCCTGCAATTGGCTATGAGAATACTATTCATGTGGGGCCAGTCGGCACAGAAGAAGTCAGTTGCAAGCACGCAATTGTATATACTGAGTCTCTCAAGGGATAATGGCAAACATTCTTCCCCACGTGCCAACTCTAAAGAAGGGCAGGAAATCAATCTAACATCTGAAAGAGAGGTAACAGCCCGTAAGCCCCCTAATGACCCGATACACCAGCAATATTTGATGAACAAGAATTTAAGTTCTGTCATATGTTGGAGAATCTCTTCTGAAGGAAGTGTAGTTAAAGTCATAATCTCTTGTAAGAACAAACTTTTCAGTGAAGCCAGGCCATCAAGGCAAACAGCTAAAGCTCCATCTGTAATACTGCATGAAGAAAGAGAAAGTTTACGAAGTCCTGATGGTGCAACCAGCGGCAGTGCAATGCTCCTATACATGAGTTGTGTCCTCTGCTCGTGACAGTATATCCATGCCTTGATGATATCCTCTTTTATCTGTAATTCTCCTTCCTCTTTTTCTAGAACACTTTCAAGGTTTTGAACATGTGACATATCATCATGCATCAAAATCACCAGCTGCTTCAGAAATGAATGTTCCAATGAGAGTACACTCCTAATATGTGACCCTGAATCCACATCCCAGATTAAACCAAGTTGTGATGCCAAGTGGTCTGTCCGCACGATATTCTCTCTCTGATTGTGATGCTCCAGCTCATCAGTTGAAATAAATATAAGTAGCGGGCATTTTTCTACTTCTAACTGTTTAAGGCCTAGTGGAAGAAAAGGCAATGTCTTCAAGTTTGGCAAATTGCAGAGGACAAGTGAAGTGCAATTCCCAAATAACTCAGTATTGGGTGGTAGGATTTGTAATGTACCGCAATTAACAAAGCTTAAAGATTCCAAATTCTCAAAATTCGAACCATTAAGTAACCAGCCTGGATACTTTGAAGAACTGTAACCGTCAATTGTAAGACCCTGAAGTTGAGGCGGTGGCATCAAGCCTTCTAGGATCTCCAAATGTAAACTATTCTCTGCATTTGTGTTAGCGTTGCAACTCCATACAAGGTGCAAACGGACAAGATGACTTTTCTGATGCAGCTTCGATTCTAAGGCTTGATCCTTCCCACTGACATTCTCAAGATTTGTGACAGTTAAACTGCCACGGATCTCGTTCATATCCCTCAGCTGTTGCAACTCATATCCCTTTTTCTTTTGCACACAAAATTTCTCAAATTGTTGAAGCGAAGTTAGCTTGCCAATATTATGAATCTGAGGCACTGCTTTTTTGTATGACTGATATATTCTATAATCATGTTGTTCAATGTGCCGTAACTTCCTTAAATTGCAGAGTTTCTCTGGCAAACTATCAACTTTATCATTTAGCAGAAGCAGTTGCAAGTGGTAAAGAGTACACAATGATCTTGGCAATTCAGAAATCAGTGTTTTGATGATGTTCAAATACCGAAGGTGCTTCAACTCACCAACAGATTCTGGCAAGTTACTACTGCTGTAAGATGACAAATATAGAACACGCAACTTCTTCAAATTCCGTATTATCTGATTAAAGACATCATTTACATCATCAATTAGGGGGTCTATGCAGATAATAGTGCGTAAATGATGTAGCTTGCAGATACTTTGCTTGAGTAGCATCATACTATCAACACGAACAGATAGATGTCGAACAGTGGATGGTATTTCTGTCACCTTATCATCTTCCAACCTGAAGTAGTCTTCTTTGGAGAGTGATTCTGCCAGATCATGAAGGAGATCATGCATAACACAGTACATGGGAGTGTATTTCTCATAAACCGGTTGAAAGAATGAAACAGATATCATCTCTTGTAAACAATCCCTCCCAATATCTTCCACTCTCTTGTTTGGGTTGCACGAATCAAGAAGTCCCTCTGCCATCCAAAGATGAACCAACTCATCAGTAACATACTTGTGGCCTTTTGGAAACAAGCTGCAATATAGGAAGCACCTCTGTAGACATGGATCTAACTTATCATAACTCCACAACAGTGCTGTCATAGGCTCACTTAATTTGTCAATCATGAAAGTTAGAGCATCCTTCCATGCAGATATATCTGTTTTACCTTTCAACTGGGAACCCACAACTTTGGCCGCCAAAGGAGATTGTCCAAGCCTTTTAGCAATCTTCTCTGCAAAATCTTCCAGCTTTTCATGCAGCTGCGGAATTCTGGTTTCTGGTCCAGGGAATGCATGGTATTTGAAGAGTGCCAAAAACTGAGCATCTTCCATGTTTTCCAGAGGGCACACTTGTGCACAGCAAAGAGCAGCTGGAAATGTATCCCGTCGAGAAGTTACTAAAACTTTGCTTCCCGCATGTTGGGAGACTAGAGGAGCGAACAGTTGGTCCCATTCCCTTTCACTGCCAGGTTCGAACCAAACATCATCCAACACAAGCAAGAATTTCCCTGACACTTGCAGTATGTCTGTCAACTTGCGTTGCAGAGTATCCAGGTTTTCAATGCATGGACATTCCCCATGAGAGGCAGACTCGATGATCTCCCGTGTATGACGGCGGACATCAAGTTTGCGTGAGATGCTTACCCACATTGTCACATCAAAATAGTCTTTTACCCTCTTGTCATTGTAGACAAATTGTGCCAACGTGGACTTCCCCATGCCTCCAGCTCCAACAATGGCCAAACCCGAGTACATAGCTGCACTAGAATCAGTAGTAGCAGTTGTCCTGGTAAGAATATCTATTATATGATCGCGATCATTCTCACGACCAATCACTTTCGGAGGTGGTAGTGATGTGGTCTCAGGAACAACAACTGATGGTATTGTGAGGCTCTCTGCACAATAAACAGCTGGTAAGCAGAGCAGTTGACGGAAGTCTTTGGCTTTCGCCAGGGTAGCCTTCAGTTCATTCAGCTGTTGAATTAGCTTTCTATTCTCAGAGCTCAGATTGGACAGCCTGCTTGATGCAGCACGCAGAGGCTTCATAAAAGTATTGCTGATGGAGGAGGCATTGGCCTGCAAGGAATCCTTCCCCTTTGCTTGGCGCTTGAGGAGGTTGTAATCATTCTCGTCCAGCAAGTCTTCGGCTAGGTAGAGTGCTTCTTTGAGTTCCTGAAGCCATTTGTCCAACCTAGGCCGGTGGTTTCCCTTGTCTGCTGCGTCAATCAACAGCTCTAACTGCGGCAAGATAGTGGTCTCCAGTTCATGGAGGTCACGCGCCATGTTCACTCCAAGGTACGTTGAAGCATTAGCTGCTAGTTTCTTCAAGACTGGCGATGCAGCTAATTTTAAGCTAACGCTTAAGGCAGCGCTAGCCAACGCCACTTCCATATGATTGCAAGGTTTATTTCTTGGATGTATGTCCCTCGGGGGGAAGCTGTGTTTGTTCTGTGGACGCTTACGACAAGCACTGGAATTGGTTCTAGAGGCAGTTTGATGGATGCAAAACCTGTTGGGAGTGGGAAACGACGAGGTAAATTAGCCAGCTGCATCAGTGATAAGAAAAAAGGAATCAGATCCGTAGACAATGGTAAAAACTAATAATACTACTATTTCCAAATAGTATTTCGAGAGTAAAAAATAACCTGAATAATTGATAGACGAACAATGAAATTGCTTGTGGGTCGGAGGTAGAAGCAAGCTGTGAGCGTATCAATGTTTGAACAACCTGTTGGGGTGGAAAATCATCAAAAGACAAATTAGCCGGTTGCAACAACGAAGATAACAAACAGTCAGATCTGTAGTGAAAATAAGAGGATAATAGTAGTGAGCTTACATTACACATACGAAGAATTGAGGAGCAACATTGTAGGAGAAATGATGCAATGTTGCAGGAGAGGCGATAGTAATCCTCCCAGCAAGAGAATGGGAGGAGGCAGAAATCGCCAAAAAAGCGTTCTTCTTCTCCTATTCCTTCCTTGTATGGATTTTTATCCTCCGCAGGTTTCCTTGATGTCCACAAGCAGCTATTGTGTCCATTCTACACCCCAACAGTTGTTGAAGGCAGCGAGACTTACCACTTTTTACATCCTGACAGCAATTCTTACAGCCTGCTTAACTATTGTCTGTCCAAACTGAAATCAGAAAAGCATGCTTGTAAGTCAAGTAGTCCACCATAATAATCAAGAAGATATCAGAAAGTAATTTTAAAAGAAACCTCCCCTTCCGGGCGTAAACCAAAAGAATCTGGGTATCATTGGCGCAAAGGGGATCAAGTTCAACCATATGTACTGTCGAAGAGTCCTACATACTACATACAGGCGAGAGCAAACCCATCCAAAACATAGAATCCCCATCACCCCGTCCCCATGGATGGATGGATACTGGACAAAGCGAATACAATCTCAGACAACCTTCTTATTATGGCCTGATTCATACAGTACAGCACAAACTTGACACTTGGTACTGCCCCAGGAGGCCAGGGCCAGGATTAGGACTTTACTCCGACCTCTCTGCTCCGGCAGTGTTGCACCGTGGATACAGGCAGCTGAGGCGGATCCGCCTCCCAGGCCGGAAAATGGAACAGATCTACTAACAACAACGCAAACGAAAAGGAACCAAAAGGCTAAAGCTTGAGGGAGATGGATCTTATCACCTAGGACAGGGAGAGACGCTCGCCCCGCCGGTCGCCGGAGCCGAGGAAGCCAAGAGCCCAGAGTGGAGAGGGGGTGAGTCAGAGGAGAATGAAGCAAATTAGGCCTTGAGGAGGCAAGAAGAGGAGTGGGCACTGTACTCTTACACAACTGATTGAGCTGAAGCAAATGATTTGATAGCTCCAGCCTCGAGGCGACCAAAAAGGAGCCAGCAATGCTTTACTGTAGCACACTCACTCTTGCAATAAAATCAAACCAAGTAAAATGGGAATCTTTAAGCATGGGTGAATGATTCGTGAGCATCCAGGCATATGGCCCTACTAATCTTGTTGTATGTGGAAATTAAGGGGGAAATACTTTATATCTATAGTCTGATAGAAGTCCAATGCGGGACCAGTCCAACACCGTTGATGCAACTAAAATCTAACGCCTCACAAATCATATTTTTTATAGAAAAAATGGAAACCCATCGACCGCCGCAACTCACGCCCGAAATCCTCTCCCTAATCTCTCTGTTTCCAATATAGAGACTACCCGGCCCGATCTCTTCCTCCACCTCGTCGCACGCACCGACCTCCCCCCCGCCTGGCACCACCTCCTGCTCTCATGGTCGTCGAGCAGCAGGGTCACCCCCACCATCCAGACCTACCTCCCTGTTCGTACTCACTAAATCGGCCGGCTTCTCCACTGATGCCACCCTCGGGCGATATCGCAGGTCCGCGATGATGGCATTAGGAATCGATCTCCCCCTCCCCGTCCTCATCTGTGGTTCATGATTCAGCGGGTGAAATAACGTGTGCCATCGAATGGTGACAGAGACCCAGAGTAGCACCGGCCGGTCGGAGAACCAGTGCGCAACCCCCCCCCCACTCCATCTTCAAATCGAAGGTATTGTACTACATGTACCACCCCTGCTTCGTTGATTCTATTCGTAATTTTTTGCATAAGTGTGATTTTATTTGTATTTCATCCACCGGTTTAGTACTCACTTGTTTGTATGTTCATTGGCTGCCTAGTATTATTCCGATGATGGGATATGTCCTTTATCATCAATCCTTTTGTAAGTCGAGCTTGTTATATGATTCGGTCACCTGAAAGCAGGCATTCGTGGCTATTCTTTAGTTTCGAATATGTGGTGCTTGGAATGATGGTGAGATATGTCGAGACAAGATTGTTTCATTGCTTATGTATCAAGAGCTTCCAAAAATATGCATTCGTAGTTGGCAGCAAATTGTTTCGTTACGTTTTTCAAAATTTTAAGCTTCCACCAAACATAAATAATGCACCCTTTGCAATATTATCCAGCTGCATAACTTTGTGCTTCTACAATGTTCTTATTTTTCTACGACTGTTTAGAAAAATGCTTCCATGCCTATAATTCGGATTTTTGTGCTTCTACATTGTACTTATTTTTCTATTGTCCTTTATAAAAAAATTATGATGACATGCCCCATATTATATTTGTATGTTTCTATCAATTAAATCACTGCTCCATATAAGCTATGGTTTATAGCAATGCTCCTTTTCTTCTCAATTTTCTATGCTTCCTCTACCTATCATGTATGTTCTGATAGATCAAATTATTGCTTCGTGTAAGCCATGCGTATTTCATTTTTTGTGTGCTTTCGCTACATACTATTTATGTTTTAATAGTTCAAATGTTCTCTTGTATTCTTAGATAAGCTTCTGTTCTATGTTTTGCGCTACATGATGTCAACATTACACCATTGGTTTCTCAAAAGGCTTGCACCGACCTCCCCACGGAATGACATCTACATCAATCTGAAGGCAATGAAGGAGGTGCCGAAGACATGAGTGAAGATAGCGGCGGAAGCCCTCCCCAAGGATGCGCTTGCTGACGTAGTGTGTGAGTTCGAGCTTCCGCAACCATGACCAGGAAATTGCCATGTTCTGCTACTAGTTTGCAGCAGTGTCTCTTTTCTTGCTTCCATCAAAATGCCGACAATTTTTATTCAGTGAATTTTTGCCTACGGGTTCCCTATTGCGATGCTACAACCCAAGACAATACCCTTGCTTCCCAGCCATATTAGATCGATCTGGACGTTGTAAGAGTTTTTCTTATGTAATTTATTTTTGTAAATGTATCAAGATTGTGTTGCATGGAAGCAAATTCCTTCGTCTTTGGTAGCAAACTTTGTTTGTTATATAAACAATACAATTTATGTTTCAAAAAATTAATAAATTAACTGTCGCCTAGAAAAGAAAAATTAAGTTGCAATGGAAGCAAATTTTCTAGTGGACAGACACAAACTGTTTGTGTAGTTGGAACTAAATAATAACCATTATAATGGGCACAAGTTTTTGTTAGCCCAAAACCAGTTTTCTATTAGTTTTGATAAATTTGGTTATAGTTGAAGCAAATTGTTGAGTCATTGGAAGCAAATTGTTGAGTCGCTGGAAGCAATTATGTGATGGTATTATTGGAAGAAAAATCAATCATACCAGTGCATGTGTGGGCTATAGATTCAATAGAGTGGTTAGCCGGGATAGGGGGAGTAGTTATGACGAAAGCAATCATCAATTAGCACACAATTCAACAAATCTCGCGTGGGCCTGATGCATCCCATCGGACGACCTGGATGCATCTCATCGGACGGCTTCACATTGATCTCATAGATGAAAAGTGTCTATAGTCTGATGCCTAGTGGTGTCCAAATTAAGGTCATTGTGGAGTGAGGTCCACTGGTTCTTGGCCCTACACCTCACGCGCATGCGCCATGTCCACTCCAAAGGTGGTTTTTTCGGCTTCTACGGTTTCCGTACGTTTTTTCTATACGTTTTGATAAAAAAAAATATTTTTTTAAAAAAAAGGCATAACCTTGCCCTCTGCAGGACGAGTCGTGTCTCTAAAAAAGAAACACGAGTCGTGCCTCTAAAAAAAGACACGATCGTGCCTTCACGGAAGGCACGAATTAGCTTACACGAGAGGCACGACGTGTGCCTGTAAAAGGATGCACGATCGTGCTTTAAAAAAAAGGCACGAGTCGTGCTTATAAAAAGAAGGCACGATTGTGCCTCTGTGGGAGGCACGCCGCGTGCCCAAAACAAGGAGAAAAGGAAACCACCAGATCGCACCACTTGGCACGCGCACGGAGTGCCACTTGTCGAGTGCGGAAGGAATGGACTTTTCGTTGCTACGAGTACTTTATAATTAGTGATTTTGACATTTTTTACCGCCCCATGTCACCGTTTTCTCTTAAGTAATGGATTTTTCCTTTTATTATTTCAGCTATTAGTTGTGTCACGCTACTCACTTTTTCGTCTAGAAATTTTCTCTCCTAAGTTTCTATCACTGTGATATCAATAAATTAATAATAGGCATGTTATGTTACATAAACTTGATACCTTTCGATTCGTATTCATAATGTGACTGATTTTGTAAATACCGATAGAATATATTGTTGAAAGCATTTGCAACTTTGTAAAATCAAACGGGCAACGTATTTTCTAATTAAGAATCTGTGGAATATTTTCAAGTAACCAGCTAGGTGAGACAGAGAAACAAATTGCATTCACGGAGTAATCAATCGAAATCAAAGCAGCAACAAGAGTTGGCTAACTTAAAAATAAAGGCCAACACATCACAAGGACCAGATCATTGTTTCTTCAAAATCATAAGTACATACTATGAAAATCCAAAGAGCTGATATTTGGTTGGCAAAATGAATCAAAGAAACAACCAATTACATATGAGTTGCCAAGTCTTCAGTATATATTCAGAAAATCACTTCTTCTTTGGTACACCCCTAAAAGAATCAACGGTTGAGATGAAACGATGCCCCTTCATAAAAAAGGTCATGATGGGTATTGCGAAAAATCGCTCAACGGAGGCGGGGCGCCAGTGGCAGCACCAGGATTTGCTGGTTGGGTATTCATCCCAATTTTTTTTACTCTAAAGGTAATATATGAACAAAATAGTACAATAATTGTAATATATGAACAAAATAGTATGCCATACTGACAATAGAAGTTTTTAAATGTGTCAAACCATACCAATTATAAAGAAACATGGATACAAAGGTACCTTTTGATTGACAAAATGATGATATGATTAATATCCAATCTTACAATATAACTTTGCGGTTGCTTTTCTGAAAAAAGATTGATGACATCCTCGACCTTTACTTGATTGAAGAATTCTCTCTCAACAAATGTAACCAAACAATTGTCTAAGTAATCATCACCCATTTTACTCCTTAGCTTATTCTTCACATAGTTCATTGAAGAGAATACTCTTTCAACACTAACAGTAGCAACTGGCAGAATCAATACCAACTTAAGAAGCTTGTAAACAATATGATATTGTTCATGCTTGTTTGTCTCTACAAGCATAACTAAAAGCTGACATAGATTCTTCAAGTTTTGAAACCTTTTATCTCTAAGCACATGAGTAACATACATGTTTAGTTGCCATGAAAGTCTTCCAGTTCATCACGTGTGAAATCATTAGCATACAACTTTGTAGCAATCCTTTTTTATTCCTTTTTTTCCAGGGATTTTTCCTTCTTCTTTTTTACATTTCTACATTTTTTAAAAATTCTACATATGCACTAAAACATTATAAATACATATATTTCAACCCTCATTTTTTTAATAAAATCATGACTTAAGAAAAAGGATGTCGATATCTGCGGACCGTCAGGTGCAGTGGCTGCTCGTCCGAACGAAAAGTTCGTTCGATCGCTGCCTCCCATCCGAACAATTTCGTTCGGCGTGGGGATAGCCCAGTCTGAATGCCTCCCTTTTTCTTTAGGGGGATTTGATGATTTGTCCCCATCTTACTTTGCCATTTGATGATTTGCCACGGGTTGTCTTAATGACGGGTGGACCCGGGCCCCACTTATCATGCTCAGGGAGGGGGCAAATTATCAAATGGCAAAGTAAGGTGGGGCAAAAGATCAAAATTGCCTTTTCTTTACTGGGCTTTACAAGACCATTAGTGAAATATTCGATTTTTTTGTACTGTGATACAAATAAAAAAAATTCTGAGAAATCCAATTCTACACATGGGTGTAGATGCTCACGTCTTTCGAAAACGATATTTCAAAAGGTTAAGAAATTTGGAACAAATTTTTTTCATGTATATCTCAACATTCTATGTGCGCACGACAAATTTCATGAACACACGACATGTTTTGTAACCTCCGTAAAAAAGACAAATAATGTGTCTGATGGAAAGATTTTTTAGCAACAAGTTTTTGTCTTTTTTACACACGACACAATATAAGTCGATTTTCCGTGAAACGACTTCATGAAGATATTAAACGTCAACATGTGTACCCAAGATTTTTTTTTCAAATTTTTGACATTTTAAATGTATTTAAAAATACATTTTAAAAACCGGGAGCATATGCTCCTGGATGCAGAAACACCATGTCCTTTTTTTCTTTGCTACAATGCAATCAACTTTTTAAGTAGAAATTGTCATGATAAAAAACTATAAAATATCATAGGAATAAATATAAATTTCCATGGCAAATTTATGTTAAAAAATCATCGTAACCTATATAAAAATAATGTAAAATAAAAACCAAGGGAAAATTGTTATGAGATGAAAATCTTATTGTACCATTGTAACCATGGAAAATTTCCATGCTCTACTCCAAATAGCCATGTTCAACAATTTTAAATATCATGTCCCGCATATAAGAATTGTCATGTTCTAAAAATAAGAATTGACATGTCCCGTATATAAAGAATGTCATGTTCCACACAATATCATGCCTTGCATATAAGGTGACGTATAAATAAGAATTGCCTTGTCCTATATATAACGAATTTCAAGCAATGCAAAATAAAAAAATTGCCATAACTGACAAACAACAATTTCCATCTCACACACAAAAAAGAATTTGCCATCTCGAATGAGCTATATATACGAAATCAGAATTGCACTCTCGCGCGAAAATGAATTTTCCATGGATGATCTAAAGAAAATACTATGAGTTTCCCATGTGCAAAAATAAAAATTTGCCATGTGCTAAAGAACCATTGCAACTTAAATAAAACAATTTAAAAATAAAAACATGGCATAATTGCCATAGGATGAAAATCTTATTGCACCATTATAACCATGGCAAATATGCCATGTTTTATTAAAAATATTCATGTTGAACAATTTCATTCACCTTGAGATATCTATTCAGATCATCCCGCTGGTATTAAGTTGCGAGCCACAACTATATGTTACAAACTCAAAACAACAAACAACTGCATTAACATTCTATGTGTAATATAAATAATTCTTGCAACACGCAGTCACAAACACCGTTGTTGTATCCCTACTGGCAACAACATATTCCATAGTCCCATGTTTATTTTACTCAAGACGGACATCGGGACGAAGGAACGCATTATCTAGTATAACGATCCCTCTTGGAGTTACAACTTACTATTTTTCAAAAGCAACAAACTGTAACGGAGAACATGCATAACTACTCAAGAACACAATATAAAAGATCAAAATATATTACTTTCACAATCTAAACATAATCCCATAATCCATCGAATTCAGCAAACACAACATGACAACATATAAACTAGAACATAGAAACTCACAAGGTCTAAATATTGAAGCACAAGATTGGAGAGAAGACATCATCTAGCTTGCTTGCTTTCATGAACCTTAGGTCTAAAGAGGAACTACTCACGAAGCATCTCGGAGGCAAGTCTGGTGGTGAAGGAGCCTCCGGAGATCAACACTTCCTCCGGCAGGGTGTCGGGACAGGAACTTCTGCTGATCTTGATCTCGGGATCGTGACGGCGATGAAAACAGTGACGTAGATAGCGAAAAAGAGTTCTGCCGGCCCGAGTGTTTTCTGGAGGGCTGAGGCCATCCTACTAATTAATAAGCTTAATCATAAAGGAAAAGGCCGTGTTCCACATCAGAACGTTACCAGTGTAAACAGATGTTTTAATACGGAATGCACAACATTTACCCACGAGTGGGAATTGCGGGAGATATATAGTTTCCAGCTTCAACACAAGATCGATGGAGCTATAGCTCGATCCTTACTGTTATAACAAACTAAGAGGAGCCGCTGGAACAGGGCACCAGCTGGTGGAATTGACAAAGACAAAGCAAACATATACAATACGTAGTGAGTATTATTCTTGGGGAGGCTTCATATATAGGCACTGGCGGCAGGTTATCTTGGGCTGCAACTGCAAGATATGTTCTTCTCATGGATGTGCTGGAGCGGCACTGAGAGGCTTGGTAGAGCCGCCGCAAATGATCGGCGGGCAGGGAGTGGGACGCCGAGGAACAGGGATGATCACATCGGCAGCACCTGTTATCAAAGCTAGGTATGAGCACCAATAACAAACTCGTATACTTTTAAACATTTTTCAATAGGAATTGCTACAGTCGCTGTATGCATGTCTTTCTTACCTGAAACCGTACGTACGTAGTCCCACATAGATAGATGTATATTCATTCATACGAGAATAATATATGGACTCAAAAATCAAAAGATTACATGCCGAGAGTGATGTAAACTGAACCTCAATAATGTACTCCATCCGATCGATCCCGATCCTAAAAAAGTGTCGCAAGTTACACTATAAGTTATAACTATCCTAGTTGTTTTTTCAAGACACTTTTTTAGGATCGGAGAGAGTATATATTATGCATTTGGACAGAAAGTTTTTTGTGAAACCATGCAGGACGACAGCCATTTATATACTATATTTTATTTATCTATAGATGTAGCAACATCAAACAAAGAGGCCATAGTTGAAGTATAGCCTGATAAATCAGGCTGAGAAACTTACCGGCGGCATCATCCTTGGCAGGCACATGGACTGACGGAGTGAGTGTCGCTGGTTTGGAGACGGGGATATCTCGAGCTAACGCCACAGGTAAGAAACTGCGCTGGCCTGAAAGCAGCAGCAGTAGCAGGGTGCAAAGGCCGAACAGGAAGTAGTACTTGGAACCCATCCCCATGGCCAAGGAAGGTACTGATCGAGGGACAAGTGTCGCAGCTGGAGAATGGGATGCATAGACTCTGGCCGAGCGTGCAAATTTATAGCCGCTTGGGCCTGACCGCTATACCCCACCTACATATAAATCAGAAAATTATATTGGTGCGAAAAGTAATTTATCTGGCAGATATTTTATATTAAGTAAAATCGTACACGTCGCCTAAGGAAAACCATGTAGATATATCATAAGGATGTAACCACCGATTGTCGTCCACAAATAAATAAATTAAAATCAGCTACTCCATCACACTAATGCCGAGCTAAACCAGAAATATATAGGTCTTGTTACATAAACATTATAGAATTGCGACGAAAAATGTGGTCTAGCTTATACATGTGTATAATGTTTCATCACAAATGACTTATGTATTTTGAGTGAATTAAAAAAAACAATACATTATAGTAAAATCCATTTTACCCATAAATTTCAGGTTTGTGATAGTTATTGACCCATGGGATTGCCACATGCATGTAGACGGGTTTTAATTTTTGGAAAGTTTTGTATGTTGGTTCTAATGTTAATGTAGAAGGAGTAGGCAGATATCATATAGTCTGGATTTGTATGGCTGCTCCCTTCAAATGCTACGAAAATTAAAAAGTGGATTCATATTTTTTTTACAAATACACATGGAGTGGATTTAGGTGGTACTTGCATTCCCCGTTTATGCGGCCGTTAGATGGTGAGATGAGCAATTTTACACGTCACCTAAGGAACATAATGCGACTTGTCCACTTGGCCACCTTGTCGAGTAGAGGCAAGTAGATGGCTCGACTGGTTCGGACCTTTGCACTAGGGAACGGGTGAGAGGTTTTCCACCACATATAATCTACAAAACATATCCACTAAACGGATATCCAAAAAACTTACAAATAGAATTTCTTTACAGGAATAGTAATTTACATTGCTACAAAATCTAATTTATTTTGCAGATTTTTTATTTTAAAAAACATAGACAAAATCGTACACGTTATCTAAGGAAAACTATGCAGATATAACAAGGATGTAGCCATCCATAGTTGTCGACAAATAAATAAATAAATCAAAATTAGCTACTCCATCACTGAAGCCTAAAGCAGAAATTTATAGGTCTTGATACAGTCACATTATAAAATAGTGAATAACAAAATCTAGCTATAAAGTACAATAATGGGGCAACTGCATGTAGTATAAATAGGTATAAAAAAGTCCTAATTTCTACGGACCATTATTTTTTATAACAAAGAAAAGATCCCCAAGGAGGCAAAAAATTATGAAAGAACCACCACTAGTGCATTGGAGTTGGAAGAACTACCCTGCAGCATGGCATGAAAAGTTCAAAGGACACAAGAAAGATGCCAACATCGTTATTGAAGCAATAACTGGTGAAAATATATGAATCTGGGACGTATATTTTAGGATGTTTGGATCTTGCAATGACATCAATGTGCTCCAGTGGTTATCTTTGTTTGCAAATCTAACCAATGGAGAATTATCATCAGTGAATTTCCAAGAAAATGGATGCACATACAACATGGGCTCCTACATTGCAAATGGGATATATTTGAAGTGAGCTATTTTCGTGAAGCCAATTTCAATGCCCCAAGATAAAATAGAACGCTACTTTCATTATGCTCATGCAGCTACTAGGAAAGACGTGGAGATGACAGTTAAGATTTTGCAAGCCTAATTTGCTATTGTGCGAGAATCAGATAGTTTTTGGGATTAAGAGATTCTTTGGTACATCATCATGGCTTACATGATCATGCACAATATCATTGAGAATGAGTGTAATTTTTTAGGATTACACAGTTATGATCTCATCAAACAAACTATTGCAGTCATGTAAAAGGAAAGACCGAGTTCCGCGTTTTTTGAGGCATACCATGACACTAGAGAGATGCCGATATAGACGTAAATCTTCAAAAAAAATCTCATGGAAGAATGATGGACACGGCATGGGCAACATGACACGTAGTTTTATCTCTGTGTTTCATGTAAGGGTGAAGCTACTAAAATTTTCAATGAGGTCATCTTGAGCTATTACATGGGTTCCCTCTACTTACATTTTTATTAGTATCAATTTGCTAAATGATTTCGTAAATTCATAGGGCTCAGTTGAGCCCAATGTCATAGCGTAGATCCACCCTGGTTTCATGTATTGTGTGATGAACTTTATTTTTTGATGTCCGAAAAAGTATTTTTTTTATGCTCTAAAATTTACTGCGAAGCTTTTTTCATGCTCAAAAATAGGGTTGTTGTTGGAGATGCTCTAACTAGGGGCATTTGATTGTATTCTCTGGGTGTGGAATGTCTTTGGGATTGTATTGTCTCTCCTTTCTATCAAGGTAATAGAGTGCAAGCCTTTTGCGTTTTCATAAAAAATTATCCTTTAGATCTATCTAAAAGTTATGTGGAAAATTCTACGGATATACATGACCTAGTTGAACCATCAATAGCGAAACGCAGGGCGAGCAGAGGGTATGTCAAGTGGCATTTGCTGGTTGGTTACATTTTTATTAAATGGAAATGATATATTTTGTAGATTTTTATTAAAGATGAAAGTAAGACTGTATAAATTATTAATAGACTGTATAAATATGTTGAACAATAAAATTAATACGTATAATCACACCTAGGAGGTTCATCACCAGCCACCGGTAAGGAAGGATAGGTTAACATGAACCACATGCGTAGTCTTGTCCTATTTGGACTAGTCGTCCGCTTGGCTAGATATCCTGGTTTGTGAGCTGATGGAAGAGTCTGGAGCCAGTAAGCTGTCGGAGAATGGAATTGAGCTTGCAGCAGTACCACCCTCGCCCTCCTGCTCCAATGGTGAGTATGAGTCGAGCTTCCTCGATCTTATTGCAATTCATATGGATAATCTCCTTATATCTTTGGCATTGAGGTTATGAGATTATCACATGTATTATATATCCACGGCCGGCCGGCTCTGTAGCTTAATTATGAGTTCCCTAGCTAGCTAGCTAGCAAGGCTTGAATTCACGTACAGTGATCGATACCCTATGAAATACTAGCTAGGTGATTTCGGTTAAGACTGAAAAATGAAGTAAGTAGTAGTAAAACTTTTTCACATTCATCATATATATATAAGAGCAGGGCAAAGGGATGATGGCAGCAATGGATGCAGTGTCGACGGCCGC
Source organism: Bromus sterilis (assembly GCA_950022295.1). Classification (NCBI taxonomy): domain Eukaryota; kingdom Viridiplantae; phylum Streptophyta; class Magnoliopsida; order Poales; family Poaceae; genus Bromus; species Bromus sterilis. The sequence continues at coordinate 377,894,885 of OX465598.1, forward strand.
ATCCTCAAACTCTCCCAAAAAATCGTCCATGAAATGGAAGCTAGTCGGGTGCCTCGCCCACCCAAACCCGAGATCTACCGTGTTCCGGAGATGTTGCTCGCCGCGGACAAGGAGGCGTACCAGCCGACGTTCGTCTCCCTGGGGCCATACCATTACCACCGTGGTGACTTTGCCACTGAAGACATGCGGCGCAACGATGAGAAGAAGCTACAGAACCTGGACGAGTGTGCCATAGAAGAAGAAGGCGGCCGGGGAGGGGCCATGAAGGCGTCGGTGGAAGAATACATGAAGGTCATCGCGTCCATCCAGGCGGACGCCAGGAGCCGCTACGACGGGGACGTGATCATGGAGTGGCACTCGTTCTGCAGGATGCTACTGCTGGATGGGTTCCAGCTGATGACACTTCTGGAATGGTTCGGCCAAGAGCCACCGGAAGCTGAAGATCCAGGAATAGGATGCAACAAGACGCAAGAGAATTATTGCAGACCCAAAACCGCCGTCCTGAACAGTATCGGGCATGACTTGATGATGCTGGAGAACCAGATTCCACTGTTGGTTGTGGAGAAGCTGTACTGCTTGCGTTATGGCATTAATGGTGATGGTGAAACCGGAAGGAAGGAGGTTTCCGAGCTGGCCTGGAGAACGATCGGAAGCATCATGCACTAGATAGGGGGCGCGGCTTGCCGCGCGTTGCCCGTCAAGCGATGGTCAAGGAAACATAAGTTCCAATTGGAAAGAATCCGTAAATCTAAGTTGTTGAGAACTAAGTTGACAACTCATGAGGAGTACACAATATAGTGACAGGTAGTTGTAGGAGTAAGATAGAGATGAGGCACATTTGGTAAAGTAAATATAAGTGATAATAGAGTATATCATCAGGTTTAAATATACATACACAGAACATCAGGGTACAATAGATTAAACCTGTGGGTCTAGTAGTAATATGGTTCGACGTTTCTTGCAATAAAGAAACATAAAGATAAAAAAAACAGATCGAATGGTCAGTCGATTCGACACATAAAAACACAGTTGCATAGACAAAAGGAAACACTGGCATAACTGGTCCATGTTGTACAACTGAGAAGATACATTATATAAGTAGCCCATCTCTAACATATGGCACAAGTAATGAATAGGTCAAGAAAGTCGATTTAACTACAGATGCCACAAATGGTCTCCAAACGAGTTTCCAGGCGCTTGCCTATGTATTTCTGCCTGTAGGCAATTTCCAGGATATTTAGGAGAACACCATCGAAAGCCGTGGACATGGCATCACGTCCGTAGGTCAGAGTTGGAACGACTACGTTGCCGATCTGCATTGAAAAAGAAGCCATGTGCCTAAAAGCAATGAGCCAGCCTTTTGTAAGCTTGGAACCTATCTTGAGTGCTTCCTGTAGTTGAAGATTTAGTATTTCATTGTTCCATTCCATTTCATTCGTTCCACTCTACTATGATTCAGGTCCATGACAACCGTGTTTGTTGCAAGTTCAATGCACCTGATAGCTTTGACAACTGCAGTGTCCTCTGCTATGGAAACATCCATACATCATAGCCTTTGCACTGATATGTATGAACTCGAGTTTGCAGGCTGAGATTCAGAGTCATTGATCTGGACTGAGATGCAGACACTACCATCCTCATATGTTTGACAACTATAATTTGCCTGTGGCATCCAAGTTCTGTTATCATGATGTGGAGTAATGTCTTGGATGGTATCTTTATGAGCCTTGGAACATCCTGTGTGAATAAAGTCAGAATAAACGGATCAAGGTTTTCGTAGAGCGGCAAGAGTTCTCATGCAAATAAAGACCGAAGAAAAGTAAACACGCAGCTTTAGAAAATAAGCATTGGTATATGAACTTTGATGGCATAAGGTCTTTATGTACTGATCGTAAATAACTTACACAACAAACCAAACAAGTAGAGAGCCAAAGGGATGAACCCACAGGTAGTTAGACAGAGCACTTGCACGAAGGAGAGCAGAAAATACAGATTTGAGTGATCCTTTACGGGACAAAACATCAGAGGCAACAACAATCATTGCATGGAGGCTGCTGAAAGTGTAAATAATAGGTATACGGACGATAAAGATGTAAAAGAAACAATTGCTTTGACCAGGAGAGGGAGAATCTATAGCCTTACTGGTTTATGACAATTATACAGTTGACATCATCTTAAAATTCTAGGACATTGCATGATAGTTGGATAAAATAGACTGCTTAAATGTTCAGTTTTGAGACCACGGCAAATTCAAAGGAACATAAAAATTGGGAGGTAGTATTATTTTTGGCTGGTAGGTATAGTTTGGTACCAAACGACTATGCATTGCTTGTAACAAATAATTAAACATTCACTTATAAGAAACAAGGACAATGGTAATATACAATACACTGCCATAATAATTAGATTTAGTTTCCTCTCAAAAATCCTAAAGAATCAAGTGGGAATTGAATTAGGGTCGTTTTCTTGTGTTGTATCCATATACCATGCTTTTTTTTGTTGGAAGTATGCAAACTTCAGACATATATAGAACATGTATACATGAATGTAAGAGATGCCAAATCTGGAATCTACTCAAGGAAAAGCAAACGAACCTGGGTTCTTTCTTGGAGATGGTCGCCGGTAAATTCTTCAGTCAGGAGAGTCGTAGCCATAGTGTCGCTGAATACACAACATATGTAAACTTAATATTCAGATCGCAGGATGCTCGTTTAGCTATAAGCCAAGACGTGAGTGGACAGTGGGGTGGGAAAGGGGGAAAGATTGTATCCTGTTTGGCATGGAAGGGAATGAAATCATTTTTGCATGCTGGAGGTTGACCATGTAAAATCATCAGTCATATGTATTACATGAACATATGAAAACAAAATAAAAAGAAACATGGGTGGACGATGAATAGTAATAACAATATAATCAAATGTGAGAGAGGTTGGTTATTTAAATCACAAATGTGAATTTCCCAATACAATGCTCTAACTCATGATCTTAATTTTACCTTTAGAACCGAATAATATTTGTCAAGTAGCATACAATCGAACCTCAACTCACATTGTCTGCAAAATAGAAATCAAAATCTTAGGATCACATTCAGGATCTATATACCAATGTATAGGTTTTAATATTTTTAGTAATTTAGGCAGCAGAGTGTAAAATTGGTTCTATCTCTGGACCAGAGCAAGGAAAACCTACACACCCAAACCAAGGAGAGGGGGGGGGGGGGGGGGGTCTGAGACAATGCTTCCTTTTCTACTAATATTGATATTTTCATGTGCAACACCTCATAGTAAATCAATACGAATCTACCAACTACCAAATCCAAGATGGAGCTTTTGAAGCCAGGCATACAACCTCTTTCCATTAATAGATAACGGAAATACACATGTGCAAAACGAGGAGGGGTAAGGAAGCACAAAAATACAACCAGAGAATGATACTCTTAGATGCCAAACTTCTACCAATAAGAGCATAAGAATATAAGATACACGGCCACAAGAACGCAAGCGCATGTTTGGAGAGCTGAAAAGAGAAGGAGAAAATGGACCGACCTGCAGAGTGGTGACCGACGGCGCAACTGGACAAACCAACCAGTACCAAGAGAACCTGCAGACAGCGAAGCAACCTACATGGGAAAATAGAGCACAATCAGGGACGAGCTTCAAGTAACCAGAATTGAGACAGTTGGAACCAAACAAGAACGCACAGCTCGCCTAGTATGGGGAAAAGCATGAAAAGAAAACAGGCTATCAACAAAGCATTTAGCAATAACAAACACAAAACATACGGTGTGTCTAATTGGTTTTGTATGCTAAGGACAAAATCGCCCAAATATGGGAATGGATATAGTAAATTGTGTGGACGCAGAGCTAATTGTTTTGTATGGTAAGGAAAAAATCACCGAAATGTGGGAATGGATATAGTAAATTGTGTGGACGCAGAGAAATCTGGGGCTCAATCCATGGTGTGGCTTAATCAGATTCGTCCTTTGACCCAGAGACTTGTAGCTGTTGAAAATGACGGCTCATTCTTATTGAGGGCCTGCACGACCCCAACATTTTACAGATCAACAATATAGAACCTAGCATTACGGTGAATTTTTTCTTATGGGCTAAGCATCGGGCATTATAATTGATGTAATTGAAAATAATTGTAAACTCCTTTATCAAATTAATTAATAGAGCTCACCCTATTTATCCTAAAAAGTTAGTCCTAAAAAAATCACCCTAACTTGTATGATCCATTGTGTCTTCAAACATAACAAATGCTTCCCTTCTTTATTTTGTTATCACATATAAATAAGAACTGAGTTATTCTGTTCAAGCATACAAACAGGACAAGCTAAAAGAAGTAAAACATGACGCTAGAAATATCGCAGATTCAGAAGCACATCCCATAAACCTAATGGGTTTATATCTACAGGCCTGAGACACCATAGATTTCTATTCAATCATACAGTCAGGATAATCCAAAAGAGTAAGACTAACAGGCCTAAATTACTGCAGATTCAAAATAACATCTTATATTTAATCTCTTACAGAGTTTATTTTTAATATCTTACTAAGCTTATGACCTGAACTATTTTATTTAAGCATATTGTCAGATTAGCCCAAGATATTCGAGTTGTAGAGTTATTCAGATTTATTATTACGTCAACTATGAAAAGAAACTTTAGAGAGCGAGAGGGGGGACACAAGAGGGAGGGAGGTAGTGAGAGATACAAACCTATAGGTAGAGAATGTGTTATTGTGGTCCAGCACAGACAAAGGGAGGGAACTGCCCAATCTGATGATTCACATTTGGAGAAGTACATACTCTATAAAGACTGTTAGCCAATCTGATGATTCACATTTGGAGAGAACTTCAGCTACTCATGTTGCTTGTTGATAAAGAAAACGGGAGAGAACTGCCCAATCTGATGAGTTGAACCTGCAGATGTAGTTCACCAGATTTAAAAGCTTCATCTCTTCACTTTTCTCACCTACATATGTGAATGTGAATCATCAGTCCCTCGATAGCTAGTTGGAGCAGTGCAATTACAAAGTGCTATCATCTCAGTAGTATATCTTAATGACCAATATCATTGTTTTAGTGCAAAGCAACATATTTGAGGCTCCCAGTTCACACTTTCAGTAGCAAATTTCTGCCTTTTGGAAAGAACACCAAAAACCTAATCATGTACACGCTCGTTATAGTAAGATCAAAGGTCCCCACTTCAGCCTCTTAAAACCAAACTTGCTCTCTGATTCGACGTTTTGTGACACTCTTATAATGTCAAAAAACGTCTTATATTATGTTAGGAAGGGAGTATTAAACTAATTACTGGCTATAAATTAGTGGACATATGAAATTCCAAAGCTATGATCCAAAGGCCTAGAGATCAAAAAAGAAAGCACAACACCTACTACAAATGCAAATTCATATCAAATATATGTACAAATAGAAGCCGATGTGTACCTATAGATCGCTGATCACCACAACCAGCGCATCGAGAACACGAACAACCATGAGTGCATGACTGAACTGAAAATGGTTCCTACTGATCTAGAGCTTCCAGCAAAGAACCGTAAATTGTTGCTAACTCTCAAGACCCATTAGTGATATTTTAGAAGTATTTTTTTTCAAATAGCCAATGCATCGCAAGACTTTGCAGCACGTCACTCGCACTAAAAATTTGGTGATGAGCAAATTAGCAATTACTTACAGCGCAAGAGTTAAAGAAATTAAAGAGAGAGAGAGAGAGAGAGAGAGAGAGAGATGACCATGACCTAGCTTACGTTTTACACTGGAGATGAGAGCCGAATCATTGAGAACACGATGGAACCATCTAAGCACTGCGAGTCTGCAAGTTTGTTGCACAAACACCTCAAACGGTCTAAACTCACAGCACATAAACAGGTGATTGCACGCACAGCACATACACAAAATAACTACTGAAATGTCTTGTTAACCTTGACAGCAGGGTTGGACGGGGTTGAACGACGACGGGCTGGATGACAACAGCTAGAGTAGACAGTCGACGATAGCAAAATGAGATGCTGCAGCAGAGGGTTTCACGGCGAGGCGACAGGCTCGGGTAGAACATCTGGACAATAAAATTTTAATCACGAATCTGCAGTAAGAAAAACCAAAATGTTAGAACAATAAGTTGGGTAAATGGTTCTGCAGCACATGAGGATAATATGATTTAATGAATAAACAAAAATCTACATACACAATCCATCTTTACACATGAACAAAAATCAAGGCTGCAAGTATTTTCAAGGCTGAACTGAACATTTAGTTTTTGCTCAATCAAATGTACTTTTTATAATCATTTTGCATATGGTTGATTGAGAAGCATTGTACACTATTTTTCCTACATACTGCAGTTTAGAACATTTAGAATGATGTAAGCTGAGAGAGATGGGGAGGGACACACAAATTGTGCCGAATAAAAATAGATATATGGAATTCATTACAGAAAATTAACATTCTTTGTTACCTTAGGGATATGGCTCTCATGTTTCTTAGCTGGATGCATCTTTCCAAATAAACAAAAATTCATGCCATATCCATTTGCTCCTGCAAGCATACAAAACTCAAGATCAAGAAATAAGGAAAAACAACAAAAAAAACAGTCAAAAGAAACAGCAAGAAGCGGTGTTAGACATGGGCACGGTCACCGTGCAGCCGTAGCTGGTCATGCGGAAGCTGCTGGCTGTGGTGATGTACCGGGTGGGGGGAGGGTACCACAGCGGATCTCGGTGTCCCTGGTGCGGCCTCGCCGTCAGCGCAGCGTGCTGCTGGACGAGGGCGCCGACCTCACCGCCGCCGTGGGGGCCGCCCTCGCCGCGACAAGAAATCCAGCACGGGCGCGGGGTCTCTGCAGCAGCCGCCGCCGACATGGCAAGGGGCGAGGACGATGGAAGAGCACGGCGACGAGAAGCGCGAGAGGAAGGAGCGGGGGCGTCGGCGGCGATGCGAGAGAGGCGGCAGGGAACGAACGCGGGAGGAGGCGGCTGGGCGAGCGAGTGGGGGGTCAAGTCTAGGTTTGTCAAGTGCTTTTATACAACCAAACTGTAAAGATCCAAGGGTCCAGATTAAGACACGCGAGCTCACCCATCAAATCTAACGGCCACAAGTGCAAATGCGCTGAGAAAGCCCCTTGGCCCGCACGAATCATCTATAGGGATGGCGTCCCTCCGGCGTCAGCTCATCCACCGCCCGAGTGCCAGCATTTGGTCCAGCTGTGCCATGCTTACCTCAAGCCTAGCCACCTCGACAAGTCGCTGTACGTGAGTAATCGAATCGAATCGAATCCAACACCGAAGTGATCGAATCGAACACCTCGGATATCTCAAGTACTTATATGGAAGAAACTCTTTTTTATTTCATGCTGCATGCAGAGGCTCATGTAAAGATTACGGAAGATTCCGGCGAGCCGCCGAGTATTACGAGGCGGGCGTCAAGTTCAGGCCGCTGTTGAGTGAAGCAGCTGACGGCAGGACGCGGCGGCCATTGCTGGACATAACCTTCTGCAACGGGGTGCTCAGGATGGCGCACCACAAGGTGGACGAGAAGACCAACTACATCTTCCGCAACATGCTTGTGTACGAGCAGAGGTACTACGACACGGCGACGAGCGGCGGCACGGCGTACGTGGCGGCGTACGTGGTGTTCATGTCGCAGCTGCTGAGCAGCCCGGAGGACGTGGCGCTGCTGTCGCGGCGAGGGGTGATCCAGCACCACCTCGGCAACGACGGCGAGGTGTGCGCCCTGTTCCGAGGGCTCGCGCACGGCCTCGTCTTCGACCCCTCCGGCGACCACTACCTCAACCTGGTCGGGGTTAACCTGCAGTCGCACTACCGCTCGCGCCGTAACAGGTGGAAAGCCTGGATCTTGAGGTACCACTTCGGCAACCCATGGCTGAGCGTGGCCTGGGTCTTTGGCACCATGGCCGTGCTGGGCACCATTATTCAGACGGTTATTGCTATACTGGCCTACTGCTCCTCCAATCCATGACCCACCCACCATCGGAGAGCTAATTCCGAAGGAATTAAGCTGCCCACGCCCCACGCTCACAAACAAGCCCATCATCACCCTGCATCATTCCATGGGTGGACATCTCCATCGATATAAGATATATTGTGATATAATGGTCACAAACGCCAACATATAAGAAGAAACTGTGTTGGGTCAATCCCACACGCTTACTTGATAATGTCCATTGTCTGTGTTCTGCCTAGCTAGTCAGCGCCCACGCAAGAAATTATGTAACCGTCAGGTATGCATTATGAAATAATCCTTTTTTTTTTGTGAATATTATCGAACAATCTCATTATCTAATGCCTATAATAAGCACGTTCATATCAACCAAAATATGTCCAACACGATTCCAAACACACAATATACTTCATATACATCACGATACACGCCAAGGTTTTATAACTGACATTATAATGCACACCAAGAATTTATAACTGGCATCACAATACACAATTAAGCACAATATACTAGCAACAAATTTTCCATGCAACATCTAAAACCTTTAGAAACTAGCATCATGAAAGAACTTCATCTACGAATATATTGAAGTGGATGACAAATATTGATGTTGTCGTTGACAGGATCGCCGATAGTATGTGGTGTCACAACTCTTAAAAGCACAAGAAAACTTACTATCTTTTTTCCACGGTTTTGTTCATAGTGTAAACATATATGTGCAAGTATTATATTTTACATCGACACTACTTCGGAAAGCTCTCACCTTGTCACATGTATTCTATTCAATGCCAAGATAATTGATCTAAAGATTCAATTTTCAGACACATCATCATCTTGCACACCTTGTTGAGCTCAGATATCAAATTTGGACCCGCTATCTCCTTGGTATAATGGAATTCAAGGAATGGTTCGCCTATTTCACCAATTTTCAGACATGTCATCATTCCGCACACCTTGTTGAGCTCAAATATCAAATTTGGACCCGCTACCTCCTTGATATATGCGGTCGTAGCAGAGATATGAGCTAGAAGATGCAAACAACCACATGGGTGAGGAAAAGAGGCAGTAGGTCACCTGAGGAACTTTAGCGAACCCAAACCTCTTCATTCAGATGACTTAAGCTTCATGGGCCGCTAAGAGCGTGAAATGTTTTACCATCAGTAAATGTATGTGGCACATTTGCAATGTGTTGCAAATATATGATTTTATGCACTTTAATATTATATTCTTAAATACGTGGGCCGCTGCTTGTGATGTATAACCAGTTAACTTATTTGATTGTCAAGTACCCAGTTCTATGCTTGTGATGATACTACTTGATTCCACATTGGTTTTGGATTTGTTTTAGCTGCCGAAATTGTATGCATAAAATAGAATAGGTGGATTTTTTTTAAAATTTCTAAATAGTTAGTAGCAGCGCAGTATACAAGCTATTACTAGCTAGAGATAGCAGCAGCGCGGGTACCAGGTCACGCCGATACTAGTTAGCAGCAGCGCGGGATACTAGATCGTGCTGCTAGTAAGGTAGTTAGTAGCAGCGTGGGGTATCAGACCATGCTGCTGGGCATGTAGTTAGCTACAGCGTGCTACTAGCAGCATGTCACTCCGCGCCTGTTATTAGTCGTTTACCATGCACTGTTAATACCATATTTTCTTGTAAAGTTTGTGAAGTATTTTTCTTGTGTCCAAGTGATATGCAATAGACTACCTATTGCGAAACCAGGTTTGCAAAAAAAAAGTTGCAAACTAACTAAAATCTCACTTTTATCTAGAGCCATTCGATCCACATGCATGCATCAAATGGCTGCGATAGCAATCAATGCAGCGTGCACGATCCGCCGGTGGTAGAACAACTTATCCAACTCTTGACTGATGGGAGAAAAGACCTGCTAGCTAGTGGCCGTGTCATGCCAATTAACGGTCTCAATCTGCAAGTGCCACTGCCTGAGGACTTGTCTACTATATATATACTACTGGCTGCTGCCGTGTCATGCCAATTGACGGTCTCATTCTCCAAAACTGCATCCATCCCTGCCCATGTATTCCTAAGCCACTTGGCGGGATCAAGCAGTAATTTCACTCTATGTAAAATTATACTATATGTCTTCTGGCACAACAGTTAATTAAGGTGAGCTAGGTCAGGATCAAAGATAAAAGGATAAGATCTAGGAAAAGTAGGAGATATGAAGGGTGAAGGGTTTTCCAATGCAACGGACGGAAAAGCGACTGAAGCGAGTTCCAACATGTCTCGCTTAATTTCACAGTAGAAGACGGCGACATGAGACCGTGACTACAGCACGCTTAATTCCACAGTAGAAGACGACGACATGAGACCGAGACTTCAACCTGGGAATGGGGCGGGTTCGAACGGTTTTTTTGGATCATATATATATATATATATATTGGTTTCCTTTGGTTTGGGTTGAAATGGCTGCTAATTACGTATTGGATTGGAGCGGTGCGGGCTGAGGCGTATAGCGGACTGGGGCGGAGCGGTTTGGCTTGAGTACGAGAGAAAACAAAACGGTTCGAACCCATGGGCTCAACCCGCACGGGGGGTACGGTTTCACGCTCTAGCTCTCCTGCCTCTCCACCCTCTCTTCAGGCTCTCAAATCTCACAAAAAAGCGCCGCCGCCTGCCTAGGGTTCCATGGCCTCCGCCATGCTTCGCCATGCTCCGTCGCGTTCTTCCATCTGCTTCTAGCCAACCAAATCCCTCCCCTCTGAAGCTCGCCGCCGTCCTCCTCATCTTCCTCACCGGACATCCACCGTCGACCTCCGCATCGCCAGTCATCCGCCTCCCTCCACTCGGAAGCTCGCTGACGTACTCTCTCGCTTCCTCGTCGTTGCCTTCCCCCCATCTCGCCGTCAACACCAGCAGCAAGAAGCAAGTTCAGCCCCGTAAGATATCCCCTTCCGTCCTTCCCTGTACGCCACATTGTTATTTCTGCACTAGTATACTTGATTCTTGCGTTTTGGTGACAATGAGCATCGTATCACTTCATTAGTTTAGAAAACTTCCACCTAATTTCAAGACTTAGATGGATTTCAGAGTACATGAGCAGTAGTTAGCCTAGTAGGTGTGTTGTATATGCTACAGAGGAAACTCTGTAACTTTAGTTTAATAATTCCATAGCCTGGTTGTTGACATCAATGATAGGGACTGTGTTGTTGAAGAAAGAGATGAGCTCTATAGGACGCTTAACAATGTATCTGCTGAATCATTCTATCATGACATTCAGGCAATATAGGAACATCCACTTCTTTGTTTAACAACAAATCATGGATATGGAAACTGAATGTGTATGCAACAAATCAAAACGACTAGTTCTAGTTTGATGCACCAAAATATTAAATGGTGATCATATATGTGGTAGAGGTTTCCCTTTAAAAACAGATAAATTATCCACACATTATTTTACTTGGTGTTTGTACCAAGATAATTTAACGCCCTTTGTACATGTCAGACTCCCATCTTCAGATATAAAAAGTACATGCTAGACGCCCTTTGTACATGTCAGACTCCCATCATATCCACGAAGGCATGTGTGTGATATTTCCTAGAAGCTACGTTTAATACAATTCTAGGAGAACATTCTAAGGTAGCAACCATGTCCTACTTTTTGTATAATGATTTTCTCATGTAATGCAACCATCAGGTAGCTTGTAAAATTGAACCTAAAGGAAGCATTCTCAGGCCATTAGTACTATCCAGGCTATCTCTTGTTAGTACTATCCAGGCTATCTCTTGTTAGTACTGTACCCGAATTCTGCGCCGGTTCTTTTTCTGTCCTGCATTTGCGATGCTTGTGCTGCCGAATAATTGTGAGGTGAAAGAGAATTAGAAATCAGTGTATATGATCTATGCTGTTTCTGTTGATTGCCCCGATTAGATAACACACTTGCTAGTTTGCTAGTAGTATTGAAGTAGGTTGTTGCTGGATGCTGTTCTCAGCTGGAGCTTGGAACTTGGTAGTAGAGCAGGCAGTGTAGTGCTCTTAAGTAGTAATCATACTGAAACTAAAATTGCAAAGAAACCTATGAGATTTGACAGTTGAACCACTTAATATTCTTCTGGCAGTAGGTTGCTACTTCTTTTTTAAGATCCAGACCTCAATCTTTTCCATTTTAAATAAAACTATTTGACTGAAAATTTGTCTATGCTTTTGCTATCAGTAGGCTTGTTAACATGTCTGAGAATATGTCTGAGAGCTCTGGCATCGGTGATTCATCTGGTTCAGCTTTAGAGATGCCACATGCTAGGAGATCAAAAGTTTGGGAACACTTTTTGGAAAATAAGGACCATGACTTGCTTTTTGATGGAGCAGATTTCCACGTGAGATGCTGCGCACACATTCTAAATCTCTTGGTTTAGGATGGAATCAAACACATCAAAAATTCAATAGGGAAGATACGTGAGCTTGTGAGGCATATCGATTCTTCACCCTCAAGGATCCAAGCATTCAACGAGATAGCCACTAGTAAGGAACTACCAGAGAAGGCTGGTCTATTTCTTGACATTCCATCCCGCTGGAACTCTACTTATGAAATGCTCCAGCAAGCTATCAAGTACAAGGCGGTCTTGAATAGTTATGCGAGTGACAACGGTGAGCTGGCACCGAATGGGGATGAGTGGATAGATGCTGAAGTGATCTGCAAATTCCTTAAAGCTTTTGAAGAAGCTACAAAAGTAGTCTCGGCTGATAGAATCCCTACAGCACATCTGTTCTTGAAGATGATTTTGTGCATCCGCAACGCATTAAAGGATCCTCAATGGAGAGTCAATGCGAAAATGGAGGTACTAGGCTTTTCTATGTGGAATAAGTTTGACAAGTATTGGAAAGAGTCCAAATTGAATGTGATACTTGTCATTGCCACGGTACTTGATCCAAGAAACAAATTAGACTACTTGGATTTCTTTTATGAGAAGTACTGTGAACATATGGATGACATTCAGACATGTGTGGATGAGAGCACAAAGTCGATGAGACTATACTTTGAGAAGTATCGTGAATATTTCAAGAGAAGTGACAGTCAACCGATGCCTCATAGAGCAGTGTTTAATGTTGGTTCTCCCGTTCTTGGCAAAAGAAAGCTTGAGGAGGAGTTTGCTCAATACAAGTCACGAAGAAGGGCATACACGCAGCCAAGGGCGGAGTTGGATGCTTATTTGGAAGAGGAATACTTCACAAACCCCAACGAAAAATTTGATTTGTTGTTGTGGTGGAAAGCAAATGCTGAGAAATACCCCGTTCTCTCGGCGATGGCACGCGACTTTCTTGCTGTACCTCTCAGTACTGTGTCATCCGAGTCAGTATTCACCAGCGGAGGAAGAGCACTTGGAGATACCTCTACAGTTTGATTATTTATTTATTAAAAAATGGTATATGAGCATTATGCTACTGTTCTTCTTGCAAGGTTTTTTGGATAGGAGGAGGCAATGGAAGAGTTTTCATGCTCAAGTCAAGCATAATTTTTTTGAATTACTTGGTGATAGCCAGTATCAGGAAACATTCAGGATGTAGTCAGTTATGTTGTACTATTCATCAGTGAAACGTTTGGATGAACTACCAGTTATTTTCACAGTGAATTTGTAATAATATATTTTCTGACGTTCAACTCAACATGAATGAAGCAAAAAAAACTATCATGTTGCCATGTACCAGCAATGTGTACGGCTATGCCATGGACCTTGGGAGTGCAAAGTTCCTCTAGTGTGTAATTAATTAGTGAGCTTTAGATGACTAGACTTATTTTTATAAGTGTGTCATGGATGTACTTGCTAATTTTTAAATTTGTAATATATTTTATTTAGTGATCTTTGTGATTTATTTAATTTTGTGGTATATTTTTTCATGTCTAAATTTTGATTGTTTATTTTGTACTAGCACTAGTTATCTAGTGCACTACTTGTGGCATTGTGTAATTTTGTGCTGACTAGCCAGTGGGTTGTGTATGGTTGAACCCATGCTTTAGAAATGGTTTCAGGTTGGGTTGGGTGAAAAACAAAACTGGTTTGGGGCGGGGTGGGTTCTCACACGTATTTTTTGGTTTGGGGCGGGGTGGGTTCTGACACGTCTGTGAATGGTATGGGTTGGATGCGGGGTGGATTTCAGCCCATTCCCAGGTTGACCGAGACTACATCACGCTTAATTCCGCAGTAGAAAACGACGACATGGGATCGATACTACAGCATGCTTAATTCCATAGCAAAAGACGACGACATGAGACCAAGACTACACTCCACAGTAAAAGACGACGACATGAGACCAAGACTACAGCACGCTTAATTCCACAATTTTGGGATGATGCGTACGTACGACAATGTCTCGTGCTCACAAGATGATCCAAAAGAGAGTTTGCATATGACAATTGGACCACCACTTCATCGGGTACGATTTTTTTTTTACATTTATCCTTAGAGCATCTATAGTACATCCTTAATCTTACATTTTTAAGAAGTTGGTCTTAATTCTCTCAATAGGCCAACGTTTTCACTAAGCCATGCATTTAAGTCTTCTCTCCTATCAGGCCATGCAAAATAAGCCACATAAGCGAACATATAAATTCTAATTGTTTTTAATTTTGGCATTAGTCTATGCATGTAACGCTATCACATCATACATGCATGTTTGGCATTGTTCACATTTTTGTTCGAAATGATATTTTAAATAGTAATTCAAAAGTGGTCATTCTATTTTAAAACATATTCTCTTATTAATTTTTAAGCTTATATTTTTTTATTATATTTAGTTATTTTTAGCAATTACTCCATTTACGTATGTTTTAACAAATTTACCGCCGCAACGCGCTGGGAATCATCTAGTAATATAATGAAGTAAAACCTACAGAAAACTTAGTGGAGTACTCCCTTCATTTCAAATTAGATGATTTTTATACATGTTTAGATACACATGTAGACAAATGAAGGTCAACTAATTATTTGAAACGGAGGGAGCATAACTTTAAAGCACTATAGGTAGTAGGATCTGGCCGATCCTTTAATTATAGTGGAGTAAAACCTACAATTGGCTTAGAAATTTCATCGAACACTTGCTATGTGTTGAAAACCACGACGGAGATGACTATCGGCAACATGGCAAGGTCGCGGATTAATGGTGAGATCGTCGACGAGATCGCCGATGAGGTAATGGAGGTGACGGAGACAGCCGTGCTCCCCATTGCCGAGGACCTCACATCATATCCCGCTGCATCACCGCGTGCTAGCCTCCAAGGCCTGCACCTAGGAGCGTATCCAGGATTTCAAGAGTGTGTATTCAAAATTTGAAAAAAAAATGTTTTTTAAAACTCTAAAGCCTCGTGGCGTATCTTGTATATATCTAAATAGCTAGTTTTCACTAATATATTTTTCTCAACATTCAAACATACTACCTCATCATTTAACATACATGATAAAAATCTACATCAATATAACACTATGCCTAATAAAATCTCACATGCAACACGCACGCATGCATGATTTTTTTTATTCTATTTTGATATTTGTATTAAATTTATATATTAATTTTAAAAATATTGTTTTAAATATACATGTTTCATTTAACCAAATACTTTGCAAAAAAAATCCCGCAACAATATGGGGAGCATCATCTAGTACAACTGATTATTGTACCTATTTATACAAACTGAATAATACATAATTATATAGCCTAATATAATAGATTGACAGAATTGATCTTCAATTTTTTCACGAACAGAGTCGCATGTATGTGTATTCTTAGACGGTAATTCAAAGATGAGCCCAGGCTCATCTAGTTCTGGGCAAAAAATCTTCAAAAAGACATTCGAAAAAAGTTCAAAAAATTCAAAAAAAAATTGTGGTGAAAGATGCTTATGCGCGAGATATTTCTGTAATTTTTGGAGAAGTTTGAATTTCTGGAGAGCGCGTGATGAATAAGACAAATTCTGTCCGAAATAGTGCGTGAACAGTGTCTTCGTGAGAAGCAGCGAATTTGTCTTTTTTGCCGCGCACTCTCCAGGGGTTCGAACTTCTCGAAAATCTGCACGAACATCTCTTCCAACAACATCTTCCACCACAAAAAAATTTAGAATTTTTTGAACATTTTTTATATTTATTTAGTTTTCTCGGATGCGGATGCACCTAGGTGCAGAACGTCCCCTCCAGGAATACTAGATGAATTTAGCTGATTAAGAATCGGTACGAAAGGAGGCGCCGGTTCGTCTCCTGCCCTCGTGCTGGATCCATGTTTTTTTGGCAAAGTAACTCTCATGCCAGCAAGCCCGAATTGGGTCTATTAATTGGCTGATGGACCATGGGTTGCGAGAGGTGGTGGTGAGAAAGAGTAGTGTTAATGACTAGTTGAGGGGTATTCTTTCCGGAGGTCATTCGTACGTGTTTTGAGCGTGTCAAATGTTTTGTTGTGGTGCCTTTTGGGTTTTTTTCTTAGTCCTTTTGCATTCGATATGTGGCCCCTTGTAGACACTCTGCCGCAGCAACAACCACGCGCGCAGTCACAGGTCTAGCTACAACCACGGACGCAGCCATAGCCCGAGCCATAGCTCGTGCCACAGCCACATCCCGAGCCATAGCCACAACTCGAGACGCAGCCACATTCCAAGGCACAGCCACAGACGCCGCAGCTACAGATACAGCTATAGTCCACTTATTGCTTCGTGCGGGACACAATCAAAGCGCGACATGTGACGACTCTGAAATAAGCCAAAAGTGACCTCCGTGGGACGTGCGGGAGGGTGACCGCTAAATAGTAATTCCCAAGAGTAGCAACCTGAGCTAGTAACTATTTTTGGGCTAAATTACTCATAGAGTAGCTAGCATGTTTTATTGGAGATTTGGAGAGAAACTAATTAGAAAGCGCTTCTACAAAGCTCAAGCAAGAATCACCTTGAGAGCATGCCACATGTCATGTTCTAAGCGTTTTCTTCATATTTTCTTTTTTATTTAATTTTGTGTACTCATTTTCAGTGTTTACATATTTTTTTTGGTTTTTCGGATTTTCTGGTTTTCACATGATTTTTCTTATATTTTGGTGAAAAAAATCCAAAATCAATATTTTTTTCAAAAAAAGGTATGATCGTGCATCTTAAGGAGACACGAATCTATTTTCGTGAGAGGCACGCGACTCTAAGAAAGAGACACCCACGTGGCCCCAAAAAACGCGCTCCGCGTGCCTCTAAAAAAAGGCACGATCAAAGGCACGAAGTTACTTCCGCGAGAGGCGTACATCCTCTAAAAAAAGAGGCACACCCCATACTTCCAAAAAAATGCACGAACATGCTTAGCGTGGAGGCACGAATATGATTTCATGAAAGGCACGTCGCGTATCATTGAAAAAATAGCGACACCATGTACCTTTCAAAAGGGCACGAACGTGCGTGAAGGCACGAATATGCTTCCAGGAAAGGCGGGTCTCGTTCTTTTAAAAAAGAAAAAAAAAGAACCTCACATCGCGACAAGTGATGCGTACAGAACGCCATTTATCAAACGCGAAAGGGGTTATCGCATTCATTGGAAAGAAGTACTCGTTAATCAGTGATTTCGGTTTTATTGTCTTATTTTCGTATTTACGCTAACTAGGAGTATACAACCCATCTATACCCAAATTTTAAAGCCTAGATGGTCTATTTAACCCCTTTCTAGAACCTAGATATGTTGGGATTAGAACCGGGGACAAAAAGGTTAGCTCTCCTAGTCGAGGAATATTTTTTTATCAATGATTAGCTTCCATGATTTCCCTTCCCCTTCAAAATATGTTTTAACCCATGACCCCATCAAGCACATATTGATATCCTGTAAGTTTGGGATGCCTAGGCCCCAAAGTCCTTTTTCATATACACCAGCCTTCAATTAGCTAGATGCACACCTTCCTATGCCCATCAAAGCCATTCCGAAATCAGTGCGCCATTTGGAAGTTGATAATCTCTATAGCCCATTTAGAGAATTTGAAAAAGGATAGAAAGTAACTAGAGAAGCAGGGGAAAAGCAAGCGGAAGTAGCGGCAACGAAAACGATAGCAAATTCACAACCAATCCATGCGGCTAGAGAATGTAATCCTTATCTCATGCCTTGGAATTGATTTTTGTAGCGCGTGTTCCATACATGAGATGCATGTCCTGCTTTGTGATCGTGCAGCTGGAGAATGTAATCCTTATCTGCTACACTGCTTTCTTCCTCTATGTTTATATCAACAAATGCTTACGTGTGTGTATTAGTTCCTGTAAAATCCACCCCCTCCCCCTGCGCGGTTTGCTCTCGCCCCCCCCCCCCCCACGGGCGACGGCGAACCCTAACCTCCCTGTCGCCTCCTACCCTCCCCCCGTCCGCCGCCGCCGGGCCCGTCCCGCGCGGTGCTGGCGCCTGGCGGCGGCGGGCTCTTCCTTTCTCGCGTGCAGTGGGGGCGCGGGGGCCCCTTGACGACGGCAAAGCTCCTCGGCCGGGGCGGTCTGGTCCAGCGGCGTAGGCTGGGCGTTGCCCACGGGACGACGTGGTGGTGCAGCGGCCGGCAGCGCCCGCTCGCCAGATTTGGGCCCTTCGTGCCCCATCTGGGTTAGGGCTGGCCGGCACGGCTGCATGGCGACGGAGCTCCTGGAGGTGGAGGACGGGTCGGCGCAGACTTGGGAGATGTCAGCGGTGGTGAACAGTGCGCTGCAGCGTGGCAGCGAGACTTTGCGGATCCGGTTAGACCCGGTCGGGCCAGGGGTGGCACGGTGTGTCCCGGCTGCCGTGTCCGGACGGTGACCGCATCAAGAGCGGTGGAGGTCGGTCCCTCCCGCGTGGCTCCGTCGCTGCTTCTCTCGGGTCCGGGTTTGTCTTGTCTTCTTCCCGACCTCGTGGTGGTGTCCGCAGTGCGGCGGCGAGGATGACTTCAAGACCGTGGTGGCGCATGCTGGTGGGCGGTGCACTCTGAGCATCCGGGGAGGTGGTGGTGGGGGTCGGAAGAAATCCTTGTTGGCTTGTTCGGCCCCAAAGGAGTGACGTCTACGGGCGCCGCTGCACCTTCCTGATGGGCTTCGGAGGTCCTCCTTCCCACTGCCTCCCGCGTACCGGGAGAAACCCTAGGATTCGTCCGGGCAGCACCGGCGACACCGTCGTCTCCTTCTTGAAGGTGTTGCTTGGTGTTCGATGTCTCGGAGTGCATGGAGTGTGGTAGAAATCCTTCGGTGGGCGCAACGGTGGGAGGTCATACCCGTTTTGTCAAGCTGCCAGTGTCGGCATTTTTTTTCTCTCTTATTCTTCTTTCTTTTCCTTTGGCTTGGATTGCATCCGGCCTTGTGTGTGCGGGCATCGTGTTGGCGTGTGTTTGTATCGGGTGCTTCGTTGGGCAAGGCTTTATCTATAAAGCAGGGCGAAAGCTTTTTTCGGTCAGTTCTATCTCACGTCTGACAACTGTAGGCAATAAAATTTCCTGTCATTCCCGTCTTTACCCACTGAATTATTGTCTGTCCTGCACACCTAGAAGCAGAAAACAGGAAATCATGCCTCTGTAAGTCAAGTCCACCATATATAATCAAGATATCAGAAATTCCTTTACAACAAGAATATGATATGCCAGAAGAAAATTTGGGTATCATTAATTGGTGGTATAAGCTAAGCAGGGAGAGTGTCTGTTTGCGGGAATCCATCGTTCTGACTAAGCAGCAATTAACGCATGCCAGAACGAATGAAGCCACCGGGGCAGGGACAAGGCGGGTGAGAAGTGGGTCTTATCTATCACATAGGAGAGATGCTACTTGCCCTTTTTAAAGTTTATCTGAGCTGGACAATATAAGGGATCGGCTAGGTGCGATTTAGCGGAGTAAACACGAAATTATAAGGCACTATAGGATTATAAGGGATCGCTTACAGATGTCCTAATATACTAACCAGTAACCAATGTGGAGACGGCTCTCTGGTCGATAATTAAAATGCATAAAGTAGCACATACATCCTCTATACATTCAGATCACTGCTATAGGACTCTGCAAATACAACCACATTGTGGGACTAAAGACAAGCAACCTACCTGCAGGAGTGGAGAACTAACCTCATGGCAGTGGTTTGGTGGACATGGTGTGAGCCCATCGAAATCTTCTTCTGTTCTCTCCATCACCATCAGTCCATCACTGGCTTTCATGCTTTCCACGAATCATCCTCACAGATCTGAAATCCATGACCAAGAACAAAATATGACCCCGTTGATGCCCTGTAGGAAAAGGAAACACAATCTTCTTCAAATTGATCCATATATTACACATATTCAAAAGGAAGGGATATTGTACAGCCGAATAGCTTCTGAACTACTAAGAAGTGTACAGAATTTAACGAAGCGCTTGCAGTGTATGGATCACAAAGGAAGTAGCAAGTTTCTAGCTGATGCACTAGGGTACGTATCACTAAATGTATAATATTCATCACTGATATATCAACAAACCTTGGTAATAATGTACATACCTAACAAAAAATCAATGAATTTTCTAGTTTCAACTAGCTTAGGAGGAGAGTTGAGACATACGCATCCTGTGCCTCAGCCTGAACCACCGGCCTATCTGATTTTGACTTCTTCATACTGCCTTGCCTCTGGAGATACATCGATCCCTTCACCATACTGTACCAGTTCGCATGGTTTCCCAAAGACATCTTTGCTCTTGTAGGCTAACCTGATTCACCAAATTAGAATTAGTCATTGGTGCAAGGAAGGAGATGGATTTCATCAGGTAGTAGTACTGTAAAAAAAAGCCCCTGCATAAACATACAAGTACCCACCCAAAAATACAATCACCGTAAATTGATACTGGACACAGTAATGCTCCTACAATCTCAGCATAGCGAAACCGCATCATTACGATGGGATTCATACATCTATAACTCAACCTGACACTAGCTAGGGCCTGAATTTGGTCCTGATCCTGCTCCAAGATTAGGATTCTTACAGTTGCAGCTGATTAAGGAAGTGTTGAATCACCAACCAATTTGGCATGTAAGAACCGTGGTGGACAGTAAACAATGCAAGTCATCCATACTGCATTTGGGTAGTTATAAGGAGTAAAGTATATTTGGTACTGTACTTATCACTGAACTTCATCTCACAGAGACAGACAGCATCCATTCCCAGAAGGGAAGGGGGTCGGAATCGGAGGGGGACAGGAGCAGTAGGGGCTAACTTAATTTGGTGGGCTCCGGGATGAATGCGCCGGAGAAGCTGTGTCGCCGGCGAGGGCGCAGCGTGGAATCCATCAATCAAACTGCCCAAACCCGAGAATGCGGATGGGTCTAACCGGAGCAGAGGCAAGGGTAAGGTGGGTGGAAGATGGATCTTATCACCTGGGATTGGGATTGGGAGGTCGTGCGTCCGCCACCGGCCGCCGGTCGTCGTTGGGTCGCCGGAGCAGAGGAAGCCGAGAGAGAGGAGGGGAGGGGATGGAGTCATCAGACGCTCTGGGCGTGCGCGTGGAGTGGGCCGGTGGGAGGCAGTGAGCGAGCACAACCAAAATCCAAAGGGCTGAATTTTGGTTGGCAAAATGAACCAGAGAAACAATCAATCACGTATGAGCTGTGAAATCTTCAGTATATACTGTGAAAATTCAAAGAGCTGAATTTTGGTTCTCTGAATGAATCAGAGAAGCAAACAATCACGGATACATTCCTGTATTTTTGCACTCTAAATCAGATAAAAATTCAGAGAAGCAAACAATCACAACTTCAGGGAGAAATACTAGGAGTAGGATTCATGAGATGCAGTATCTATGCCATGAAAATGGCTGTCGACCTTATTTTTATACAAGGACAGAAAGTAAACATAATGGATGCAAAATGGATACTGCATTTTCTAGAAACCAATACAGGGAGAAACCAATACTGGATGAAAAAAAAGGAAACACAACCTTCGGAATCACCAAAAACAGGATTCTTGGACCACAATGCCACAAGCCACAGGGTGACAACTGGCAACAGAAGAGTCGTAAAGATGATCGTAACGCTTCATTGCTCGCCTGGATTAGTCTGTTGATGGCTATTTATGAACAACCATATGGGCCGTGCATGCTCTCTTTATGGTGTTCAACTCCTTGACTACATCGTTTATCTTGATTCTGTTCCTTGGGGAATCCTCGCAGCAAGCTAGGCCAAGCTTAAACATAGGATATAAGAATATATCAATGATATGCTGCGTGTCTCCGCTGTAGGTTGCACTAGCATCCAATATTTCAAGCAGCTTATCAGGATAAGCCATCCTGACATAGTCGACAAGGCTTGCCACACCATCCATGAAACTGTCAGTTGGCCTTCTTCCAGTAAATATTTCCAATAGCAACACCCCATAGCTATATACGTCACCGTCCATGGAGGGTTCAGATCCTGAGCCATACTCTGAAAAACATTTGTAAACAAAAGTGTTACTGACTATGTAACGAGTAGACACAAATTTGGTAGATTTCACTAAGGTCCACCTAGCTTGTTAAGTGAAATCTTCCAAACTGATTTTTTTCTTTTCGAAAAGAAGGATAGCCCCCGGTCTCTGCATCAAGCGATGCACACAACCATTTATTAAAAAACCAGTACCAAATTGCAAACTGGTATTGGATTAAATAAAATAATTATAAATATTCCTAGATAAACTTAAAACATTGCTGACCTGGTGCAACGTATCCAATTGTGCCTTTAATCACAAATAAGCTGCTTTCAGTTCCACCACCAGCATGCTTGCATTCTTCAGTATGTATTATCTTTGCAAGACCAAAGTCGGTGACGCGTGCAACAATATCATCATCTAGAAGGATGTTGCATGGTTTGATATCACAGTGAACTATGGATGGCTCAATCTGATGGTGAAGATATTCTAATGCCTCTGCAACATCAAGAGCAATGCATAACCTTTCCATCAAACTTAGCCTTCTAAAGTTCGTGTTGTTTGTCATTGCGTTTGGATGCAGCCACTCATCTAAATTTCCGTTGCAGATAAACTCTAAGACAAGTGCCTTGAACTCATCACCATTACGGTCCAAACTGCTACACACAGTGATCACTTTGACCAGTTTCCGGTGCCGAATCTTCCTTAGGGCTTCACACTCTCTCAAGAAGCTTCTATTGGCTCCTCGTTTGTCAAGATTGAGAACCTTGATTGCTACAGTATATAAACTCTCATCAAGATTTAGAGTTCCTATGTACACGTTACCGAAACTTCCAGAACCGATCAAATTTGCCTGTGAGAATGAGTCCGTTGCTGCATCTATCTCAGCATAGGAAATCATCTCATGCCTCTCATGGTGAAATCCGGTTTCTTCTCCACCACTGTTTGGTTTGATTCTTGTCTTCAACAAGTAGCATGCAGTTAGGGAGCACATGAAGAAGATCAAAGTTCCAACCATGCAAAAGAGTATGACCCGGCGTTGATGCGCTAAAACCTGGTTAGATCCTATATATGGGCATGAAGGGAGTTGCAAGGATGGGGGACCTCCGCATAGCATTCTATTACCAGGGAGCAATAATACAGTGGCATTGCGTAAGATCCCTGTATTTGGCATGGGGCCAGATAGGTTGTTCAAAGAGAGGTTTAGATACGTTAGGAGCTCAAAACTTTGGAGGAATTCAGGTAGGGGTCCTGCTAAGTTATTATCAGAAAGATCCAACTTTTCGAGGCCTTTCAAATTGGAAAAACCTTTCGGTATTTTCCCATGGAAAAGATTTCCTTTCAAATTTAGGGAATTCAGTTGGACGCAACTGCTGAGGGTGTCTGGGATTTCACCAGAGAGCTTGTTCATTGATAGGTCGATTATGCCGAGGTTGTTCAACACCCCTATCTGTGTTGGAATGGAGCCACTTAGAGCATTTTTGGAGAGGTTGAGAAGTATGGAAAGAGAGGGAATACTAAGTATCTCCTGTGGGATTTCCCCCCTCAAGGAGTTAGCAGAAAGATCCAGAGATATAAGTTTTGTGAGAGTACCAAGGCTTGCTGGAATGCTGCCATCTAGAAAGTTATTAGATAGAGAGAGGTTGCTCAATAGTGTGATATTGCCTAATGACTGTGGAATCTGCCCATAGAATCTATTATGCGATAGGTCAAGATACTCAAGGCTAGGAATCTGGCCAATATCCAGAGGCAAGGTGCCCGTGAAAAGGCTATCCGTGAGGATGACCCTTCTAAGTTTCTGAAACTTTCCTAAACCTACAGGTATGGTTCCAGCTATTTTGTTTCTACCTAGTGCAATCCAATATATATCTGTAGATAGGTTGGCAATATTAACTGGCATAACACCTTCCAGGTTGTTTTGGTAAAGGTCTAGTATTGTCAGGTTGCTACAGTTCGTTAAGGATGTGAGAAAATCCCAATCCCTAGGCTCTGTGGTTTGAAGAAAATTGTGTCCTAAGGAAAATATTTGGATATGACCATGGATGCCAATGTCCCGTGGAATTAGACCATGATGCTGATTTCCACGAAGAAACAAATCCTTAAGTGCGGATGAATTTGACAAGGAGGCTGGTATTGGTCCACCGAATTGGTTCCAATGTGTGGCTAAAATATATAGCTTCGGAAGCTTAAAGCCAATATCAAGCGGCAGAGATCCTGAAAACTGATTGAAGCCGATGTAGAAGTGTGTGATGGAAGAAAGATTGAACAAGGATAGAGGAAATGGGCCTTCCAATCTGTTAGCTGTTATGTCAAATGTAACAAGATTAGCCATCTTACCTAGAGCTGGAGAGATATGGCCACTGAAATTGTTCTGGGATAATCCTAAGCATGTCAGTGAAGTCAAGTTGCCGAGCCAGCTCGGGATTTGGCCATGGAAGTTATTTCTATGCATGCTAAGGTTCCTGAGGGCTGTGAGGTTGGAGAATGACATGGGAATATCACCAGTCAGATTGTTATGGGTAACATCGAGAGATGTGAGGTTTGATAGGATACCTAGAGAAGCAGGCAGGGAACCATAGAGGTAGTTCACGCTCAGGTCCAAGGCATGAAGTGATCTACAACCACTGAGGCTGCCCGGGATCTCACCTTGCAGGTTGTTGGCTGAAAGATTGAGGACGCGGAGGCGGGTCAGGTTACCGAGCTGCGGGCAGATGGTGCCGGCAAGCCTCAATCCATGTAGACGTATGGCGGTGACATGGCCTGGGTGCCGGCGGTTGCTGCAGGCCACGCCGGGCCACTCACAGTAATCAGGCAATGTTGCCATGCTCGTACCGTTGATGACAGGGTCCCAAGACCAAGAGGACAGTGCCTCTGTAGGGTCACTGGTTATGAGGGATTTGAATGATAGGAGCACAGGGAGATCGGCGCCGTAGTTGCTACTTTGTTTGCTGGTGGATTGAGAGTAGATGGATGTGAGAAAAAAGAGGGTATGAGTGAGAAGATAGACCATGAAAAGTTGCCATGTCTTCATGGTTGAGCAAGGAGGTGGAGTGGCAGGTCCTTAATTATTGTATTCTGTGCTCCTCTCCTTGTGTGCGAGTCCTTAAATAGGCGATAATGCCTTATCACTCTCCAGGGTCGGGCAATGAAAAATATTTTTGACGAAATGCAGCAGCGATGCTTTCATTCATTAAGAGAAGAAAAATATTGGATGCTGGCAACCACTTATTTATGTCTTTTTTTCTCCAGGATCACTAATTGCTTATCCACCTCTTGGTCTTGGGAGAGATAACTCACTCAGATATTATACCTATCTGACTAGATGCATTGCCTATCACATAGTGGTTTTAACTCGAACGTTTAATTCTTAATAGGTTGTTGAGCGAGGAGGTGGAGGTGATTATTATATTCTTTCCTCTTCCCTTCTGTATGTTCAAGTAGTTGATTAAGATAGAGGTGGTTCTTAATTTAAAATTTTATTAATGGCCAATATAAGTATATAACTATCAGAAAAACAAGTGATAGTGACTAGAGTTATGTCATGTGCGACGTGTATTTAAGTAAAGACATAATTTCAAACGTCAAAATAGTCCAGTGATGTTACAATGTGATAGCAATGTGTTAGATGTTGAGAAAAAGAGAAGGCCATGCACAACTTTTACCCTTTTATGTATACACAAAGCAATCAACTCAATCTGAAAGTAGCAAATATCTCTATGATGAGTAAAGAGAAAGAGGGTGTGAAACTGACTAGTGCGATGTCCTCTGCCATGTAGTTGAAGCCATGACATAATTTCAAACGTTGAAATATTCCAATGATGTTGCAGGAAATGGCAATAAATTGGATGTAGAGAAAGAAAACATGTTTGATGTCGAATTTTATGTTCATGTGGCACAATCACAAAAGTTATTTAAGATTGAAAACCCTGCCCCATAAATCAAACGACGATATGATGTCAGAGGAAACTTGATGGTTACCGAAGGACCGAAATCAGAATTCAATGTAGACCTGTCCAGTGTAAGCTTTCCTCTCCTACCATGAGTTTGACTGATTTCCCATTAAAGGATTTAATTTAAATCCAATAAGACCATTCGAGATCCATCAAGCTTGAAATCTGAATAAAGAAGGAATTCATAAAAATTACAATCTTGAACACATACGTAGGAATTCAGAAAAAATAATCTCTGAAGTTATGACATGTGCCACATGTATTTGAAGTAAAGACATAATTTCAAACGCGAAATAGTCCAATGATATTATTTATTTTTAAGTGAAATAGTCCAATGATGTTACAATGTGATAGCAATATGTTAGATGTTCAGAGAAAAAGAGAAGTCCATATTCCATACACAAAGCAATCAGCTCAACCTGGAAGTAGCAAATATCTCTATGATGAGTAAAGAGAAAGAGGGTGTGAAACTCACTAGTGTGATGTCCTCTGCCATGTAGTTGAAGGTGTGACATAATTTCAAAAGTTGAAATGTTCCAATATGATGTTGCAGGAAATGGCAATAAATTGGATGTAGAGAAAAAACCATGTTTGATGTGGAATTTTATGTTCATGTGGCACAATCAGAAAAGTTACTTAAGACTGAAAAAACCTGCCCCATAAATCAAACCATAATATGACGGACGGAGGAAACTTGATGGTTACTGAAGGATCGGCATCAGAAATAGATGTAGATGTATGCGTCCACTGCAAGCTTTTCCTCTCCTTCCATGAGTTTGACTGATTTCGCATTAAAGAGGCTTTAATTGAAAGCCAATAAGACCATCCAAGCTTGCAAGCCCTGAAATTGAAGTAGGAATTCATAATACAAATATAATCTGGAATACACACGTAGGAATTCAGAACAAAACAATCTCTGAAATTAAAGCTTCAGCTTGCAATCTCGAACCTCCATGACCACCCGCAGCTCCAGCCGACGGGGGCGCCGGCGAGGACCGGATCCCGACCACCATTTTGTTGGCGCGCGGTGCCGGAGCCGCACCAGTAGGCAGCCAATGGCGGCGCCGGTCGGAGGAGCAGACGAGCGGCCGCGTAGAGGGATCGACGGCGCCGGCCGAGCACGCAGACGGGGGCAGCGTGGGGTTGGCTGAGGACGGACGCAGGCCGAGGTCGGTGGGGCCACACAAAAGAGAGAGGACTTGCCGCCGGTGCCGATTTGCGGCGGAGACGCCGGCGACCAGGCTCAGTTTTTTGAGGGGCCGGCGACCAGGTGTGTGGACCCTGGGCTAGAAGCGGTTGTGGGCTGGGCTAGGCTAAGCCCAACTGGCGAACCTCTTTTTTGTCACCGTTTTTTTTTTTGTAAACATAGTATAAAAACACATATGCTCTAAAAAAGGGGAAAATAACATATGTTTACATATACTACATACATTAACCAATATAAATGCATGCATGGATATTGTGCTCATATGCGCACTTTGAAAATATTAAATTATCAAATTCTGAAATTAATGGAATCATCATAGGTTGATGGAAATGTCGTTTCGCACTAAATGAAACGAACATCATCAAAAAGTATAAAATAAATTCACAAAAATACGAGTGTCCACCTCTAGCGTAAAACTTAAAATCAGATGAGTTACTGTCATCACAAAAGTATATCCATTTAAGCCAAGGTTTTGGATTTTGAATTGGAGAAAAATCTCCTGGGTCGCCGAGATTTTTGGTTGCCATGCTAACCGGAAAATACCGAACGATTACTGGATAAAATATTTTGAATGAAATTTGAAAAAAACATCATTCAAAATTGAAATGATAGAAATTTTTGAATGAACGTATTATAAACGATAGAAATCATCAGGTTGAAAACAAACGATGCATCCGCCGCTTCCGTAGGACACGTGCCCCTAGGACCCACCAGCCTTATCTTCTCTTCTTTCTCAGCCTTGTCTCATCAGTGGACAAGATATAATTTCCATGGCGTTGACCACACTTCAAATTAGGAAGACATGAGCAGATCCATGGTTTTATTGCAAGAATTTGGCACAGGCGGGTGACCAGATTTCAGAAAATTTGTTGGGTGTGGTCTACATCGTCTTCCGCCTCAAGGTGCCGGCCTTCTCCGTTGCGTTTCTTTTCTAATGTGTGCTTCCAAACTATTTCTAACTAGAGGATACCCGTGCGTTGCTGCGTGAATCGGTTGTATTTTATGAAACATGAATAATTGGTTTAAAATTAAAAGTTCAGTATAGTATGAAACATGATTGTATTTGATTATTGTGTAGTTGAAAACGTATATTGAATATAAGTGACATAATATAGAATTTTTTTATTATGCTTGTTGAGTGAATGTTTGATGAGGTGGCATGTGTGATGAGATTAATGTGTGCATGAGAACAATAATAATAATAAAAGCCCATTCATATTGAGGTGGGCCTTTGATGATGTGGCATGTGTGCATGTTAAGATAATAGAGATAGTGTGGATCAACTTCTTAAAAATAGTATATACGGGGCACATTTTTAATAAACATTAACTTTAATGCACTTAGCATCACGATTTTTAAGCTATTTTAAATAAAATTATTCAAATTATGAGTTACTCACATTTTGTTTTTTGAAGCGATAATTTTTTTTATGAATGCCACATGTATATTGATTGTTTTAGGTTTAACCAAGGGTGATGTCTCCACCTTCTCTACTCAACATTGTTTTCGTGTCATGTCGTCTCGTCAATAAATTGTCAAGGTAATAAATTAACAAAACAAAATTCACATTCATTTTTGGATTTTTCATCAAATTTTCTGAGATCTTTACTCTAACCGTAGTTACTATCATTGTTTTAGGTCTAGCCAAAGGTGATGCTTCACTCTCTCCACTCAACCTTTTTTTCATCTCACCGATATACTATCATAGTAAGAAATTAAGGAAAAAAAATTCACACTCATTTTTGGATTATTATTTTCATTAAATTTCCTAATTTGTTTACTTTTTACAATATATTTTTTTCAAAAAAGATTTGGATTATTATTTTCATTAAATTTTCTAATTTGTTTATTTTTTACAATATATTTTTTCAAAAAATAATTTATAATAAAATTATATTATATTTCATAAATTTTCTCATGTTTTTATAAATTAAATTATTTGTTATCAATTCGTACAGCAACGCACGAGGTACCATCTGGTTTACTAAATGAGCCGATCCATGATCTGTAACCCTTATATATTAAATAAACTAAAAAAATCAACCTATCTGTATTTAAAAATAAAAATTAACAAACAAAAAGAATAGGTATTCCCTCGGTTCCTAAATATAAATCGTTTGGAGATTTCAATATGAACTACATACGAAGCAGAATAAGTTAATCTATAATTTAAAATATATCTATATTCATCTGTATGTAGTTTTGATTGAAATCTGTAAAAAAAAAAATTGAGAAACTTATACCCCTTTACCGCTCAACTTGAATGCTGAGAGGAAAGAAAACTTATATTTAAAAACGAAGGAAATAGTGTAGATCATATCGGTTTATATTTTGGTGATGTTTGAGCCCAGCACGTGTTGGCTGTGCCACTATACATGCGTCAGTCACTCGGGCAGGTCGGCGGACGGCGGCTGTCGTCAACTACTAGTCGCTCCGGCGACCAGGCTGCCTTCGAGTCACCGTTTCTTCTACCTCAGTCCACCAGGCTGCTCGCCGGCCACTCGTCCGGGCGGCGGATCGGATCGGATCCAGGGGGAGGCAATCCAATCCATCCCTATTGAATTCAATCCATCCAGGAATTCGGAAGCTATTGTTAAATTAATCTTATACTTGTATAGAATATATTGGCATATGTCATATTTGTTGTCAGTTTTTAAGGCGGACCACCCGGCCTATTTCAAAATCCTAGACCAGTCATTGGTAACAAGTGTGTGTAATCGTAATCATATATCAGGATATTTATTATTGAGATTCTGTTGTGATTAGCTAGATGTAGATCACAATCGTGCTGATCATGTACATTGATTCGTCGTATCACTGAGCTAGATCATGGTGGTGCTGATCATCCACATCGATTCGTTCTATCACTGTAACAGTTAACGGCTGATCGTGATACCAGGCTAATCATGAGTTCATGAAAAGTCATCTTTTTTGACTCACTCTACATCCATTACGTGCATACAGAGAATACAAACGGACCGTGATCCGACTACTGAGCGCAAGCAACACCACGACAATGGAGGAGGCTCTGGTGAGCGTAACGACAGGGGCGCTGCAACCCGTCATGGCAAAGCTTGCCGCCCTGCTAGACGGCGAGTCCAAACTCTCTGAGGGGGTGCGCGACGAGGTTGAGCTCCACACCCGTGACCTCACTGCCATAGAAGCGTTCGTCCTCATGAAGTCGGTAGAGGAGGATGCCAGCGCGCAGGACAGTGCCTGGATGAAGGAGGTGCAGGAGCTGTCCTACGACATCGAGGATGACCTCGATGAGTTCATGGCTCCCGTCGGCGACAAACCCCAGGCCAATCCGGACGGATTCATGGATAAGATCAAGACCATGCTGGACCGGACCAAGGCTCACCATCAGATCGCCAGTGCTATAGATGATCTGAAGAAGAAACAAGTAGGTCAGGTTGCCAAGAGATACAAGGCCCGCCAGTCCGGCGCCTCCAACGGTAGCAATGCACCCAAGGTTGATCCCAGAGCTCTCACCATCTTTGAGGGCATGTCCAAGCTTGTCGATGTCGATGGACACAAGAAGGAGCTCATTCAACTGTTGTTCGATTGTGACTCCACGCAACAACAACCAAACATAGTAGTTGTTGTTGGGCTTGGAGGTCTGGGCAAGACAACCCTTGCAAATCAGGTGTACCAGGAGCTCAAACGACAATTCGAGTGTCATGTTTTTGTATCTGTGTCGTCTCAGAATCCAGACGTCGTCAAAGTAATGCGTGCCATTTACAGACAACTAAATGAGAAATATTCCCCTGGTATGGAGGACTTGCAGCAACTTATCACCATGATTTTGGACTTCCTCAAAAACAAAAGGTACTAATTTGAATCTCGAGACTTCTTGCCTGAAAATCCATGGAATTTTATCATTTCAATTTTGTAATAGCTATTCAGTAGTATCATCAAAGTACTTAGGTCTAGGCACGTGGTTTTGCTACTTCACACGTGATCAAGAAATAACTATTTCGCTAAGTCGCCGGTGAGAATTGTCTGATCAGAATTTAGGATTCATGTGAGTGTACAAGAATGAGAGAATCTTGATATGATGGCTATCAGCAGTTGCCTAAGAGATACTCCCCCGTAACTTAATACTCCCTCCGATCCATAATAAGTGTCGCTCATTTTGTACTAAGCTAGTACAAACTTTGTACTAAGTGGGCGACACTTATTATGGATCGGAGGGAGTATAAGACATTTTTTGACACTATGGCTGTGCCAAAAAAAACATATTATATTAAGTTACAGAGGTAGTACATATTTTAAGATCACCCCTCTCGATATAAATACCAAATGAAGATTATACTTTTCAAGGTCTAGATTATTTATTATTCCTAGAGGTATAAAGCAACCAGTCAATCACTCAATTGTCCATTCTAGTGCAAATTCCACTGGAACTTGTTCTGACGTGTGACCAAACAAGTATATGCTATTATGCTTCAACATATTGAATCTCCTTTGAAAAAAAAATTCACTCAGTAGCACTTTTTTTCAGGTACTTCATTGTAGTTGATGATATATGGGATGTGGAAACAAGGAAGGCTATTATGTGTGCATTTCCCACAATCAGTTCTGGCAGTAAAATAATGATCACGACTCGTATAGATGATGTCGCCCAATCTTGTTGTTCCTCTTTCAGTGGCCATATATACAACATAAGGCCTCTTAGTATAGTGCATTCAAGGAAACTTTTCTATGAAAGACTATTCGACCCCCAAGAAAAATGCCCTTCACACCTTGAAGGAATTTCTGGTCAAATATTTAATAAATGTGCTAGCTTACCTTTGGCAATCATTGTTATATCTGGTGTATTGGCTCATAGGGCAAGTGAAAAGGAACTATGGGAGCAAGTGAAGGATTCAGTTAGTCATGCCCTAAGAAACTCTACCATCGAAGACATGGTAAATATAATATCCCTTAGTTACATGGATCTTCCTCCTCATCTCAAAACTTGCCTACTGTACTTGAGTATATTTCCGAAGGACCATGCTATTGAGAAGGAGAATCTGATAAGAAGGTGGATTGGTGAGGGATTCATTCACAAGAGGGATGAAACAGTGCCGGATGAAGTCGCGGAGATGCAGGTACTGCTGGTGTTGGAAGGTCTCAATGTCTATACTCAGTCGATGCAGTTTCTCGAGAGGCTTGGCCAATTGAAAAACCTGTGGAAGCTGGGCATAATATTCAACAACTATGATGCCGGAGACTACTGGGAGGAGCACGGGGAGGAGATTATATATTCCATCTGCGAGCTCAGCAAAGCCGGCCTCGAGTCTTTGCACATCTGCATGAATGAGGCAACCGATGAGTACTTTGAGGGTCCATGGTTTCCCCATCCTTCGTGTGGCCTTCGGGAGCTTGTCATTCATGGGGGCGGGGTCACAAAGGTTCCGGCATGGATGACCTCGCTCATCAAGCTCGAGAAACTACATATCCCCATGGACGCGATCGCGGAGCAAGACGTGGAGATACTGGGAGGTCTGCCCAGTTTGCGCCATCTTTGCATCGAGCATGATGAGGATGAGGAACTTGAGCTGAAGGACGCTATGGAGAAAGCAATGGAGGAACGCCCTAATCGTCCCACCTTGGTTTGGAAATTTTATGACTAGTTCCATTGGGTGGTTTTCAGGTATCAGTAATATTTCTCTGTGCAGAACTATTAAATTAATTATTGCCTTTCTTGGTTCAGAATGCTAATACCTTTTCTCTTATCCTCCGTGCATATTGTCGCGGTATCTATGTCGCGATTAGATGATATATATCTCTCTCTCTCTCTTATCATTCGTTGTTTTCATACACTTGTAGGTGCTAACCAAGGCGAGAGCAGCCAAAAAATTGAAGCAACCAAGGTGTTTGTTGAACCTCCTATTTGTACACGTATATTTACATCTGCCTTTACTTTTCGAAAACATGTAGTATAACTTTTTGCATCTGTCTTGTACCTTCAAATCAAACATTCCATTCACACATTGCATGTTTTGTGACAAAGCTGTGATGACAAATGCTTTGAGTTGAGCCGAAGCTGGCCCCAGTTCAGCCAGTTGAGTTTTGTGTCCTCTACATGTTCTGGCTTCAGATCTTCCCGCGCTATTAAATATCGTAGCTACAAAATCATATTCCTGTCCAGAAGCAAACCATTAGTAGTAGCAAACAAAGCCAGCAACCATCTTAGTAGGATGCAAATATGCAATGTTGATCAGGCCGCTGTCAGCCTGTCACCCAATGAGCGGTGCTCAATCTGGATGCACATGAGGATATAATTCAGACATGTATTCAGTTGTTCACATCACATGTGAGCTGTATTGCGTGCGCACCACTCGTTGGCTCTCTACTGGAGGCTTCATAATCTCCTCCCCATACTCCTCCCAATTTCACTCAGATCTGTGAGGATGGTTCATGTAAAGCATGCAAGCCACTAGCCAGTAATGGTGGGGGAGAGAAATAAAGAAGGTTTTGATGGGATGACAACCCTCTGTTTCCCAAGTTTGAGTGAAATTGGAATGACAAAGGAGTGAGTCGACAAACTGATGCTTACCCATACTGTCACATCAAAATATATTTTTACGTTTTTGTCATTGTAAACATGTTGTGCAAAGGTGGACTTTCCAATTCCTCAAACTCCAAAAATGGCCACAAGTACATAG
Organism: Bromus sterilis; assembly: GCA_950022295.1. Lineage (NCBI taxonomy): Eukaryota > Viridiplantae > Streptophyta > Magnoliopsida > Poales > Poaceae > Bromus > Bromus sterilis. Next base: position 377,928,999 of record OX465598.1, read on the forward strand.
TTGTACTAGACTCAGAAGTAGCAGCTGACTTCGTAAGATGCTCTATTATATGATCGTGATCTTTGTCACGACCAATCACTTTGGAAGGTGGTAGGCTCAATAAAATTATTCAAATGCAAAGCAGCAGCATCTCTAGTATCGGAGAATTGTTCTTTCATAACAAGGTTCAGTAAAGCAGGTTTGATTTCATAGGAAGGCGTTGAGGTGGCGGATGGAGCAATAGGAGTGCAAATAAAGTCACTGTTGTTGTGACTAGTGAAGTCAAATAATTTAGTGTTTTCAGTGGAACCCATAGTAATAGCAGCAAGAAAAAACAAAGTAACTAATTTATTTGGTGTTTTTGTTATAAGAATCACAAGCAAAAACAAAATCTGAAAAGTAAAATAACAAGACTAAGAAGCAAAGATAAAATTTAGTGTGCAACTTCCCTATCTTGAAGACTGGAATCTCCGACAACGGCGTCAGAAATTTAGCTTGATGGGTGCGGATAACACCTCCTTGTTGGTTACTCAAGTGGAATGTTATGATGTAGTAGCAGCAAATTTCCCTTACACGAGGACTGTAAGGTTTATCGAACCAGGGGATTCCTAGAGCAACAAAAAGGTGGTGAAACGAGCAATGCGCCGTCTGAAAGATATTACTCGCTTAACCTGGACCTGTAGACAAACACAAATAACTTTGCTCCTAATGAGTTGAGAGAGATTGTCAATCTTTCCGGCCTTATCGTTACAAACACTAGTGCAAAACAGGTCATTAGAACCGGTTCTGGGAGGCCATTAGAACCGGTTTTGGCAACCGGTGCTAAAGGTTCGGTGCTAGAGGGTGAACCCCTTTAGAACCGGTTGCTCACGAATCGGTTCTAAAAGCTCTGCAGCCAGCCACGTGGTGGCAGGTCGGGCGCGAGGGCTCGGGAACCTTTAGCACCGGTTTGTAACACAAACCGATTCTAAAGGTTTAGAGGTTTAAGTTTTTTTTAATTATTATTTTTTTGGTTTTAATAGTATAGGGTTTAGGTTTATTAATTTTTTTCTTTTGGGTTTAGGATTACTGTTTATTTTACGCTATTACATAATGTACAATGCATATATATATACATGTAGAATATCTCGTAGCTAGCTAGAACCATCGTATATAGTAGAATTATCGTACCACCAACATATATATACATCATATATAGTACTAGTGCCTCACCAGCGTCCCTCTTTGCTTGCCTCGAGCCCACAACAGTGGAGGGCATTTGAATATACATACAATATACATCATATGGACAACACACCAGTTTCCTGTTACATATGGTAAGGGAATTCTTCGGTCGACTTATTTATGACTTCACGAAGAAGAAATCCCGCTATTTCCTCTTGAAGTGCTCGCATGCGATCATTTATGTCGAGTTTATCCCGCTTCTCCCAAATCTTATTATTTAAAGAAGATGATCAATACATGAATATATTACATATGGTAAGAACAAAGTTTAGATAGTATTTACGTACCATCATTGTTCTTTGATTAATCTTTTCGGTCATATAGCGAATGTTCTCCATTACGATGTAAGCACAAGGTTCAGTCCCCGATGCCTGCCTCATACACTTCACAACAAAATAGAATTCAAACAGATTTAATAATCAAGCATATATATGATAATGGTATATTGAAACTAGAAATATAATTAAATCGAATGTTCTCTCACATATCTATCGTACTGCCACGTCAGCTTCTCCTTCCATTCACCGCGCTCGAGTTTTTTGAACTTTTCCCAAACTCTGCCGGCAAAGAAAAATGAATAAAGGAGTTAATTACTTGATATAACAGAAACTTAAAGTGAACACTAAAGAAGCCTACATGTGTGATAATGATTAAAATTACCTGGCGAATGAGTTCTTAATTTCTATATACTCACTAATATCTTTACGTAGTGAGTCCATTACTGTAACTATTCCTTTTTCCATTTCAATGTCTAGCAGGATGAAGTGATAGCTGCGCACACGTAAGCGGATATCACTTATATAACAATATCGAGTAACCAAAACTATAATTTGTGGTACAAAATAATGACACTCACTTGAAGTTGTAAGGAAATAGTATATGTTCTTCTGCATGTAGATCCCTCAAACTTTTAAGCAAAAGGGTTTCCGCGAATTTCTGTATTATGTTTTACTGTTACTTCATGTATGATATTTGGGTCAATGAACCCAATGCGAAAGACTCCATCTTTTCTCATTTCGTACATCTTCATTCTGCGTAATACCACACACAAAAGAATATATATAGTGAGGATAATACAGTCAATGACATACGAACTGAGCTAGAAAGAAATCACTTACAGACAATACAAACTGATGATACATTTGTCGAGTGCCAATTGATGGAATAACTGAAATAATTCTTTATTTGCAATCCACAAGTCACCAGTTCCATTGTCGAAATAATCTCGCCTGATCGGAATCCAGAAGCCGGCCATCTCGAACGGTATAGCTTCTGTGATGTACCACTTATGCAAGTTGCGCACTTGCGTTGATAATAGATTCTCTTCTTCTTCAGTGACCATAGGCTCCCCTTTTGCATATTTCCTTTTTGGAGATGGCTCACCGGACAAGTCATCAAGGTTTAAAAATTGTTCAATAGTAAGACCCGCCTCTCTAGCAAATGCTCTTTGTTCGTCGGTTATCTCTTTCTGCTACTTGGTATTCACCTTGAGAGGGGCTATCGATTGCACTGTCTGTTCTCCGAGCTGGGCAACAATTTTCCCGCATTTTTTACTGCCTGAGTGGCTGCTTCTTGAACCCTTTTGCAGAAATGACTTGTTAATAGAGCGTTCGTAGTCCGAGAACACGGTCTTAACAGGGGGTTCAAACATTTTCAACAAGTGTTGTACTGTTACCTCGGGTATTTTCTCCTTCGGTGGCGGGGGGTTTCGGTGCAAGGTGCTTCTCCACGGCTTCATCCACTATGGCCTTGGTTTCAGCTACACTCCTATCCCAGGGTAAGACCGGCGGACTCTTCTGGGGTTTAACTTTCTTTGGCTTCTTCTTCGGTGGACTCCTATGACGCGGCGGAGGTCGATTACTTTTTGATTGTCGTGTTTGCCTTCTATCCATCACGGGGGAAGCTGGTGGGATCGGTTGGCGCCACAGACTCGCGATGTGGGGTGGTTGTGGTGGAATCGACTGACGCGGCGGAGTCGCGCTGCGCTCCACGGGGATGGATGGTGCAGGACTCGGCTGACGTCGCAGCGGATCAGTCCCACTGTGCTCCATCTCGGGGATGGATGGTGCAGGACTCGGCTGATGTTGCGGAGTCGCATTGCGCTCCATCTCGGGGAGGGGTGCAGGACTCGGCTGGTGCTGCGGAGTCGGGATGCACTCCATCTCGGGGGGTGGTGGTGAACTTGATGTCGAACGCGTTGGACTTGACATAATGGCTGGAAATATGATCCATTGTTTTCTCCATAGATAGATACCACTTTGTTTGGCTTCTCTGAGGGTCTTCTGCCCTTCACCTCCAGGAATATCAAGGTTTAATTCTTGATATTCCATCACAACTTCATCCACCCCGACACGAGCATAGACAGGTGGAATCGGATTGCAGTGGTGCAGTGCTCCAGGTGGATTCGTTAAAGCAAAGCCGTCCGCCACCTTAATGGATATATTGTTCATTTTGAAGATTAGCTCGCAACATTTCTGCTCTGTGATATCATCCACGGGGTAGTGACCATCATCGACCCCCGCGGAGCCCACACTGCTTTTCGTCATAGATGGGACGGTAGTTGCTTCAGGTGGATCTTGAGTTGGCTGCGATTGCTGGCTAAGTGACGCCTGTAGTCGCTCCTGCATATCCTTCATAGCATTTTCCAACTTTGAAAGACGGTCTGCTTCCAGCTTCTTCTTTCTTGCACGGCTTTTGTAAGTATCTTTATACTCTGCAAACCCCTCATACCATGGAACAATGCCTACGCCTCGCGTTCGTCCCGGATGTTCAGGATTCTTGAGGGCGCGTGTAAGCTCGTCGTTCTCTCTCTCTCGGGGATGAAAATCCCATTCCTAGCATCATCAATTGCATTTAGTATCTCTTGATCGGCTCCTTTAAGACTTGCCTTTATAATCACCTTCCCTGTCTTTGGGTCCAACTTTCCCTCATGCCCAAAAAACCAACTCCTGCACCTGGGTGGAAAATATATTATGACTGGAGTGACCCCTACAGCAATCAGCTTCTTCTCAAATGCATCCTTCTTAGGCGACGCGGACTTGTAGCCACCTGTCCCCATGGTATGGAAAAGCTTATGCTTCTCAGCATTAATCTTGTTTATTTCCGACCGAAGTTTAGCTTCATCTGATTCGTTGTTCTCCACAAATTGGTCCCAATGTGCTTCTACCTTCGCTAGTGCTCAAGTGAAAATTGGAGTCTTCTTATTATTAGCGACGTATTTGGACCATAGCTTTACCTTCCAAGATCGGAATAGTTCTCCCATCTTCTTAAGAGCAGCATGCTTGACTTTCAACACATCGTCTGGTGTCGCCCAATCTGGTAGGGTGAAATATGATAAGAGTTTAGCCCAAAGATACTCTATTGCTCTATCGCTGACAAAACTCTTGTTTCCACCTTCCTTTGGCTGATGCCATTCTTGAGTGCTAATCGGTATGTTATCTCTAACAATTACTCCGCATATAGCTATCCATTTCTTCACGTGAGCTTCCGGAGCATTCGGCTGGCCACTCAAACCGATCCCATCGATGTTGTACTTTACATCATCCCGCGGCAATTTGGCAGGGCCACGTTTTGCTTTGCTTGAAGAAGATTTTCTCGATCTGGGTTTCTAGAAGAAGAAATATTTGTTAATTATTAGTGGTAAATCAATTATTTGTAAATTTTATGATCACCGGAGTATATATATATATATACCTCGGCAGACTTTGTTGTTAATTGAAGATCTTGTTCTTCTCCTTCGTCGAACATCCCTCACCAGAATCGTTCAAATATCGTGAGCCGTCATCATCGATATCGGAGTCATCATGAGGACCAATATCGGCGTCGGCGATAATTTCGTACATATCATCTTCTTGCTCTCTGCCGCTATTGAACACGTCGTCCATAGCTTGACTAATATCGACGAGATGCAGAAAAAGATAAAACAAATTAGTATAAGCAAATATAGAAAATGACATCTCAAATAATCAAGTTCACATGCAACAATAATATTTGAATAATAATCCAGCTTACATCTCGAATAATCCAGTTCACATATATGCAACACTAATATATATGTCGATCACTAGAGCTAGTACATATATATAACATATCACTAGCTAAAACAGTAAACGACGTCGGCTCCGGCTGGCGATGGACACCCAAAGAGAAGGAACCGTCACCCACTCGTATCTAGGGTGAGATTTCTGAAGCACCTGTCATAAACTGTAGTACCCGAGGTCCAACGCCGCCATGTAGCGACGGATGTGGTCGTCCTCCTCCCTGATACGTCGGCGTACAACCTCCTCGGGGGTCGGCTCCCTCCGCATCGACTGTGGCCCACGCGACCGCCACCAAAGAAGATCCGGGTCGACGACAAGACCCGGATTCCTCGCTAAGCGACGCACCCCGGAAACCACCTCCCAGTGCCATCCCGGCGGAGCCCAGCCCAAGACATTGCGCATCCCGTCAAGAACTCCCGGAGCGCGACGGTAACGAGGATGCGGGCCCGACATTCTCACTAATGAAACTAATAAAACTACAACTAAAAATATCTCAATATTTGAATGTTAATAGCTATTGATCTATAGCTCAAATTGTAGAACATCTCATATATATATATATATATATATATACTAATAATATTTAGAACAATATATATACTAATAATATTTATAACAATATATATACTAACAAATTTCATTCATGCATCGTTCAAAGCCACATACTAAAATAATATTTTTAAATACATTTTTGGCGCCTAGCATATATATACTTGACTACAAGGCTTACAACAAAAAAAATCATCTAGCAAAATGTTCATCTAGCAAAATGTTCATCTAACAACATGTTCATCTAGCAAAATTGTTCATCTAGCAAAAATGTTCATCTAGCAAAATGTTCATCATCTCTAGCAAAAATTTGGGGCCTCATCGTCGTCGGGATCCTCGCCGGGGTACTACGACGGCGGAGCTCGCCGTGGACACATGCATGTGGTCGGACAGGGGGGAAGAGGAGAGCTCACTAGCGGCGGCGCCGGCGGAGACGAAGGCGAGGAACGGCGGAGACGGCGAGGGCGACGGCGAGGGCGACGACGACAACAAGGGCGACGGCGAGGGGGACGACGACGATGACGGCGAGGGCAACGGCGACGGCTTGGCGGCGTGGAGACGACCTTTTGCTTATTGTTGATTGCATCATCAAAACGGACACCACTGTTTTGGTTGGTGCTCTTTTCATCTTGGGCGATCGTGTAAAATGTATTCCCATTTATCTCGTACCCTTTGAAAGTCATTATAGTCAAAGATGGTGTATCGGACAACAAGTACAACTCCTCTTCAACAGTGTCGTTACCCGTGAGATGGTCTTGCAACCAACCGCTGAAAGTCCTATCGTGTTCCTTCTTAATCCAGACTTCAGACTGCTCTGGGTTTTTTAAGCGTAGAATATTCTCTTGTTGATCGATATACGGGGCCACCAAGGCAGAATTATGTAGAACAATATTGTGTGCTTTCTTTCAAGATTCTGCGTCCCTACATATTATTGGGCATGATGCTAGCGTGCCTTTTCCACCCATTCTCCTCTCATGCCGCGATTCAGAAAGACCAATCGGCTAAAGGTCAGGAATAAAGTCAACACAAAACTCAATGACCTCCTCTGGTTGATGGTCCATGGAGATGCTTCCTTCTGGCCTAGCACGGTTACGAACATATTTCTTTAAGACTCTGATGCCCCACAAACGTAAGGGATCGAGATAGTCTTCGCGGGTAAGTTAACCCAATTTATTGATTCGACACATGGGGAGCCAAAGAGTATTTATAAGATTTGACAGTTGAGTTATCAATTCAACCGCTACTGAAATATACTTGCTTGCAACAACAGATAAGTGGTAATGATAATATGATAGTGATGGTGACGACAGCAAAAGTAAACAGCAAAAGTAACAACTAATGACCAGCAGGATTGAAAACACTGTAGGCTAGGGAGATGGATGGTTGAGCGCTGCATGGATGAGAGTGAACATGTAATAGATTCTAACACGGGGCAAGGCACACAGAAAAACAATGATCATCTAGGCAAATATCAAACATTGGGCATGTATCCCGTAGGTAGTTGTGCGTGCTTGCAATAAGAACTTGCACAACATCTTTTGTCCTACCATCCCGCTACGAACGGGGCCAAAGGGAACTTATGGAGATTAAGGTGCTCCTGTCAAAGAGCACCGGAAGAAAGCAATAAACTCAATGGATACATGGAATCCTCAAATTATGGACCATCCCCTTTGGTGTCCCAAGCTGTCACCTTTGGGATCGCCGGTTCCGGACCATAATAGGTGCATACAACTCATAGATAGGATCAAGAACACAAATATATTCATGAAAACACATAGGGTTCAGATCTGAAAACATGGCACTCGGGCCCAAAGTGACAAGCAATAAGAGCAACAAGTTGAAGCAAAGAAGATAAACACCAATCTAGATGATAGGCAACATGCCCCCAACAATCTGATGAACTATTACATGATCTAACTCATCCAATCCCTACCATCCCCTTTGCCTACAGCAGGGAATTACTCACACATGTGAAGGGAAGTCATGACGGAGGGATGGATTGGTGATGGTGATAGCGATGGCGACGATCTCCCCTCTCCGGAGGCCAAATCAGCCTCCAGATTAGCCCTCCCGAAAAAGAACAGAGGGTGGTGGCGGCTCCGCGACGGAAACTGGAAAAGCGACTTCTGTTCTGGGGTTTTCCCGTCACGGGAATAAATAGGAGTCGAGGTAGGGCACCAGAGGAGGGGGGAGGCCCCCAGGCGGCCAGAGGGCGCGGCCCCACCCCTGGCCGCGCCAGGGGGGGCGCCTGGGGCCCCCAGGACTCCCCTCTGGTCCCACTTCTGGCATCTGGCTCCTTCGGGTGCGTGGATTTTCTGGTATTTTTCTGGGAATTTTCTGAAACGTCTAAAAATCCATTTTCCTGCACACAATAAAACCATACAGGCAGCTCTGCTGAAAACAGCGTTAGTCCGGGTTAGTTTCGTCCAAATCATGCAAGAATGAGGGGAAAACAATAGCAAAAGTGTTTGGAAAAGTAGATACGTTTGAGACGTATCAGACTCCCATGAACCTCTCAAAGGGGAACATATTGTGTAGAAATACAGGACCCAGAATTGCAATCTCGTCGACTAGGTGAACCAGCACGTGCGTCATAATATTGAAGAAGGATGGTGGGAACACCAACTCAAAACTGACAAGACATTGGACCAAATCATTTTGTAACCTTGGTAGACTTTCTGGATTGATTACCTTCTGAGAAATTGCATTGAGGAATGCACATAGCTTCACAATAGTTAATCGAATATTTTCTGGTAGAAGCCCCCTCAATGCAACCGGGAGCAGTTGCGTCATAATCACGTGGCAGTCATGAGACTTTAGGTTCTGAAACTTTTTCTCTGACATATTTATTATTCCCTTTATGTTCGACGAGAAGCCATACGGGACCTTGATACTGAGCAGGCATTCAAGAAAGATTTCCTTCTCTGCTTTGGTAAGAGCGTAGCTGGCTTGACCCTCGTACTGCTTTAGGGGCATGCCTTCTTTTTCGTTCATATGTTTCTTGTCCTCTCTTGCCTCCGGTGTATCTTTTGTTTTCCCATACACACCCAAGAAGCCTAGCAGGTTCACGCAAAGATTCTTCGTCACGTGCATCACGTCGATTGTAGAGCGAACATGTAGGTGTTTCCAATAGGGTAGGTCCCAAAATATAGATTTCTTCTTCCACATGGGTGCGTGTCCGTCAGCGTCATGCAGAACAGATTTTCCACCAGGACCCTTTCCAAAGACTACTTGCTCTGGTAAATCCTTGACCATATCAAGTATATCATCACCAGTACGGCGGACAGACTTCTTCCGGTGATCTGCCTCGCCTTTGAAATATAGAGCATAGCACAAGCTAATCTAGCAAAAATGGGAGAGGACAGAGCTGCTAACCTTTGTGAACACTTGGATGTAGAAGGTTTTCTTCAAATCTTCACAAATCTTGTCCAAAATGGAGGATGAACTCGAGAAAATAGAGAAGTGAGCTTCAAAAACAGAGAATGAGCTTGGCCGGCTCATGTTGGAGAAGGAGTATATATAGTTGTATCTTTAGCACCGGTTGGTAGCACCAGCCGGTTCTATAGGTGGGACACTAGAACCGGCTGGTAGCACCAACCGGTGATAAAGGTTCTAGCGGGCCCCCCAGCCCAACGGCAATCTGTCGCCACACCTTTAGCACCGGTTTGTACTACAAACCGGTTCTACATGTGTGGTGGCAGGTTGTCGTTGGGCTCGGGCCCACCACACGAACCGGTTCTAAAGCCCAGCCTCACGAACCGGTGCAATTCGGCCAGTAGAACCGGTTCGTGTTCGGGCCGTGGCCTTTGCTCATATCCAAAGGCCTAATTTGTACTAGTGAAAGAATCAAACACAAAGAGGGAATAATAATTGGTGTAACCGAAAAGAAAACAAAGCAGTAAATGAGAGGGGTATAAACTATGATGGAAATATGGACCAGAATATCATGACTTTTAATAGTGATGTCTCTCTCCCAAAAGACAGTAAACAACTATACTAGGTGAACAAATTACAGCTGGGCAATTGATAAAATTATAAACGCACTGCAATGCTAATTATGCTACTAGAAATTAAAGAGGCTCAATCGTATGGTCAATACACCAAAACAAGTAGACTGTTTATTCATCAGCATCTATTCACTAATCATCCATCATGACATATCTATCCAGAACATCTCGCTGGTATTAAGTTGCGAACTCCAACTAAATTGTAGGTTCAAAGCAACGGATCGCCGCCTTTAACACTCTATGTGTAATGTAAGCAATCTTTGCAACACGCAGTCACAAGCACCACTGTTTTCTCCGTAGTGGAAACAATGCATCCCCTAGTCTCATGTTTCTATCACTTAAGCTAGATATCGAGTGGCATGAACCCACAATCAAGCATAACGCTCTGTCTTGGAGTTGCAATCTACTACTTAGCCAAAACAACAAACGCAACGGGGAACATGCAAGAATACTCAACTGAAGGGAATATGCCCGAGAGGCAATAATAAAGTGGTTATTATCTTATTCCATGTTTATGATAAATGTTTATTTTCATGCTATAATTGTGTTAACCGGAAACGTTAATACATGTGTGTTTAATAAACAAAGAAAAGGTTCCTAGTAATGTCTCTCTTTATACTAGCTTGTTGATTAACGGATGATCAAGGTTTCCTGATCATTGACATTGGATGTCGTTAATAACAAGGTCATATCATTGGAGAATGATGTGATGAACATACACCCACAGTAGTTATAGCAATACGATCATGTCATCAAAGTTTCTATTGCTGTATCAAACTTTCACGAAGTAACCCTAATCCTTAGACCATGAGATCACGTCAATCACTGACACCGGAAGAGTACTTTGATTCCATCAAACGTCACACCGTAACAGGGTGATTATAAAGGTGTCGTTGGGTACTTGGAAAGTGTTAGTTGAGGCTCGTGGATCAAGAGTGGGATTTGTCCATCCAGATGACGGAGAGATATACTCTGGGCCCTCTCGGTGATATCACATTGACATCGCTTGCAAGCACGTGACTGGCTCACGAGGATGTTATATCACGGAACGAGTAAAGAGTACTTGCCGGTAACGAGATCGAACTAGGTATGGAAGATACCAAATGATCGGATCTCGGACAAGTAAAATATCGCGAGAAAAAAAGGAATTGGTTACGGAGTAATGGTTCACACGATCACTAGTTCATCGTTGAGTAAGTGGGAGTCATCATGGATCTCCAGATCCCTCTGATGATTATTGATCGGAGAAGAGTCTCTGTCATGTCCATTTTATTCACGAACCGTAGGGTGACACACTTAAGGATTCGTTGACGCGTTTGAGTGGATACGGAACGCCGGAGAATATACTGGACAGCACATGGACTGTTTTGATAAAACTGCTGGAATAGTTTCGGTATATCAAAATAGTGCAAGGGGATAATTGTTAATGTGTTCATTGAATGAAGTGTTCATCAATGAAGTACTCATTAAATGAAGTGTTCATTAATTTGAGTGACATTAAACAAGATAATTAAAAGTGTTTTAATGTGATAAACTCTTGGAATTTTGAGTGGAGAATTATGGAAGTTATGGGAATAATGTGTGACCCTTTGTTTTTGTGAGTGGAGAGTCCACCCACATGATGAGGGGAGAGGTGGGGGCACCTCTTGGGGCGTGCTACCCCTTGGGGGCTGCCTCCCCCTCCTATATATAGATGGGTGGAGACCCCTCTACACACTCATTCCTCCATCTCTCATATGCCCTTTGGTTGGCATCTTCCTCCCCTTGCTAGCTGATCCAGTTTCACGAGTACGGTGCTTAGGCGAAGCCCTGCTCAAGATCTTCTCTACCACCACCACCACTATGTTGTAGTGCTGCTGGAGTTCCCGAGGATCCACTACTTCCGCTGCCCAACTGGAGCAAGGGGCGGAGGTCGTCCCTGATCTGTACGTGTGACCGACTACGGAGACGCTGCCCGTTCGTGGCGTCAAGTCTTCATCACGACCTTGAGGTCGGCGAGTGTTCGACTACATCACCCACGAGAATAGTTCTCGTTAAAGCTTTTGGTCTTCAAGGGTGAGTCCTTCTCAAACCGTTACAAGTGATCTTCTAGATGTGATCTTGGCTGTTACAACCGTAGGAAATTTTTTGTTTTCTATGCAACGAACCCTTCAGTGGTATCAGAGCCTCGTCTATGCGTAGATGCTTTGTACGGTTAGAACACATAGAGATATGGGCGTTGATCCTCTAGTTGTTACCCTCTTTTGTGCACTTGTTCATATTGCGGCAATGTTGGATTGAAGCGGCCCTAAGCGCAGATTGCGTGTCACGCTTGACATACGGCTTGTACCGTATAAAGTGGCTTTGGGGGTGTCTGTTTCTCTAACATTAGTGATATGGCATTTGCAACGGAGGGCCCTGGAAAGGGATGAAAAGAAACAACTAGCGAATCAACGTTGTGGTTCTTGTCCGTAGGTAAGATCGGTTCTTTCCTAGGAAGCCCAAAACCACGTAAAATTTGCAAAGATAATTTAGAAGCGTCTAACTTGTTTTTGCAGGGCATGTGATGTGATATGGTCATTGTTACAAAATTGTTGTATGAAATGAGATTTATTGTAAACAACCGGCAGGAGCCATATGGTTGTGTTTTTCCTTTTTTAAGGCCTGCGTGCTGTAGATATATCCATGAGATATATTGTAATGGAGAAGGACGACCATGGTGGTGGCGCCATGGACCTTGGTGCCGCGCCGGTGGTATGATGGAGATCATACCAAGACGCACAAAGATGGAGATCTATTGCGAGAAGGACCATATCATATCACATTATCCATGCATGTGATGTTTATCCTTTTATGCATCTTATTTTGCTTAGTTACGATCATGATCGCTGCGGTAGCATTATAAGATGATCCCTCTCACTTAATATCAAGATAATTATATGTTCTTCCTTAGTATGCACCGTTAAGAAAGTTCGTCGTTTCGAGACACCACGTGATGATCGGGTGTGATAGACTCTACGTTCGCATACAACGGGTGTTTTCAAGCCTAGCATGTACAGACATGGCCTTGAAACACATGCAAATACTAAGGTTCTACTTGGCGAGCCTAGCATGTACAGACATGGCCTCGGAACATGGACCGAAAGGTTAAGCACGAGTCATATGGATGATATGATGAACCATATTGAGATGCTCGCCATTGCAGCTACACCGCCTCACGTGATGATCGGTCGTGGTGTAATGAATTTGGTTCGTGCAATCACCAAAGACGACTCGAGGGATGTTGTTTTTGAGTGGGAGTTAGATGAACTCATTTTATCATGAACTAAATCAAAGTGAATTTGCATAGTTCGTTGTAGTCATTGGCATTTGTTTACTACCTTTGCGCTTAGCTATAATTGAGATAATAGAACTATAGAATTCTGGATATTTAACTTTACGGACTGGTACCGTATTGTTTGAGTGTCAATCTAAAGTTTAAAGTCTTATTGCAAACTTTAGCAAACCTTGCTTACTCCATGAAGTTTAATAATGTGTATTAAATCGAGAGTAACAATTCCAGTGTTAGTGTCTAAGTATCACACTTGCCTCCATGATCCTTGATATTCAAATGTTGTTTGTTATTATCAAGGTTATCTAGGAGCCGAAAGGATTGTTTCAGAAACTATCATGTGTGGAAGATATAGCGATATCTGAAACAATGTTTAGTTGCAATGTGATAGAGTAAAATTTAGTGAGAAACATGTTCTCATATTGTATGAGAATTTGTGAAGGTTGGAGACACTATGTGTCCTAATCTCTCAAAAAGGTTTTGGCAACTAATATTGTACTCACAGTTTGTCCCTATGAGCTATGGTAGTTTTGTCATGAAAGTTGTCATGATAGGATGAATGGAAGATGTAGGTAAAATGTTTACTACACTATAAGATTACTAAAAAATGGAATTTGGAAGAACACCAAACATTTGATGACGGTGATCTACATCAAAGTGAGAATCAAAGGGTGTTAGTATTTGACTAACACACTTTGGATTATGTGTCATATGAATGGTGCCACAAGTGATGTTGATAAATTCTTCTAAAAAGGAAAGGAATTGCTGAAAGAGGATCTGAAAAATATTTTGGCAAAAAGAAAAAGGAAAAGACTGGAAATGTCCAGCTCGGGTATATAGATGATATACCTGTTATGGGTATATTCATTGCTTGTTAAACAGTGTGATTCTTGAGTATTGGATACTGATTGGTTGGTATGAAGTGTCATACAGAACAACGCAATACAAGAGTTGCAATGGCCTGAGTAACTAGCATATGAATATGGGATGATTCTCATCAAAAACAAAATAAAGTGTTATTGTGTTTATCGTTGGAATTAAACCTAGCCTTCAAGATTTATTTGAATAATTGTTATTCTGTTCTGGTGTTATACGAACAATAGTTGTTCAAATTATCACCATATTCATAGAAGATGGATGAACTCTATAAATCTTGTTGGAGAAATCACATCCATAATAACTGATGCTAAACATGTCGCAAGACAAATGATTATAAGATCACTTATGAGTGACACCACCGTTTGAATCATATTGGAAAGAAACACATGAAGAAACTCCATGGTGATGGAATTTTGGAGTCTTTTGATTTTGAATCAATTGACGGTTGTGAGAAATTTCTAGAGATGATTGAAACACCGTTTAAATCATATTGGAAAGATAACATGAAGAAACTCCATGTTGGTGGAATTTTGGAGTCTTTTGATTTTGAATCAATTGACGCTTGTAAGAATTTCCTAGAAATGATTGAAACTCCGTTCATAGGCAAAGAAGAACGGACGACTAACTTATTGGACATTATACATGTTGATGTGTATAGTTCATTATGTGTAGCCATGTATGGTGGGTCTTATAACTTCATATACTTTACCAAGGATTTGAGTGGATATATGTGTATATTTACTTGATAAGGAAGAAGTATGAAATGTTTGAAAATGTTCAAATAAATTTCAAGATGAAGTGAAAATCATTGTAACGAGAAAATAAGAGTTTATGATTGGATCATAAAAGAAGATTTTTGAGTTAAAAGTTTAGCAAATGCCTGAGAGTTTAGGAATCGTTCCAAAACTTGCATTTCCCGAAACACCATAGGAGTATGGAGTGTTCGAGAGATGTAATCAAACCTTGTTTGACATGGTAAGGATCAAAGGTGTTATTTATAAAATTGCCATTATATTTTAAGGATTAAGCTTTAGAGACTACCGCTTTTCACTGAAAAGAGAGCCATCGAGATCCGTTGAAATGACACCATATAAGTTATGGAATGGGATAAAACCCAATTTGTCTTTTCTTAAATTTTGGTATGCAAGGCATATGTAAAATGTTTACAACCAAAGTCGGATAAAGTACGTCTTTGTAGGTTATCCCAATGTAACCGTTGGTTATTCCTCCATAAAGACAAAAGTGTTTTGTGGCTAAGTGCATCAAGTTTCTTGAGAAGGAATTTTTTGCGAAAAGTTAAGTGGGAGGACAGTAGAACTTCGATTAGGTTGTTGAACCTAAGCTTTATGTGCTAAGTGGCGCAGCGCCGGAAAGTGTCCCGGAAGCGGCCGCAATGCTCTTGGCTCCCGTGTCCCAAAGGCTGTGGTCCCGGCGATCTAAGTTCCTATTGAACTGCGTAGTTCGGGTAATCGATCAAATAGAAAGATTTGAGATTGAATCATTGTTATTTGATAATAATGGACCGACTACATGCAAAGAAGCAATGATGGGCCCTGACTCCGTCAAAATGGCTAGAAGCTATAAAATCTGTGATAGTTCCATACACGAGAAACCAAGTTTCTGAACTTGGAAGACCCTCTAGATACCGTGTTTGGATCTATAAAGAAACAGACGTGGATGTTCTCACATCTATGAAATATTCAACATATCGTTAAAATGGTTTACGATTATGTTCAAAGAGTTGGCTATGACAAGATTTGATCTTTCATAACGATATTTAGTCTGGACGGATTATTGTAGCAACCACTACATATGCTAGTTTTGGTATATGGTAGTTGAACAAACGGAACAACGTTCTTCTAATAGAATGGTTACCTAGGACGTGTACAGGACACGGTCCAAAGGGTTCTGTTAATTCAAAGGATGCTAAAATAGCATGCAAATTTCAATGGTTGAAATAAGCATTCGCGGAGTTGGAATCTTCATCATGATGAAATTGTTAAAACGTTTAGTTTTATCAGAGACGGTGAAGATGCTTGCTTTTGCAAGAAATTAAGTGGGAGCGCTGAGACATATTTCTAATACATTATGTAGAAGACATATTGTTGATTGGAAATGATGTATCTTTTATTGACACGGGTGAAGTTTCATTGAAAATTTGATTTTAATGGAAGATTTGGGAAAAACCAGAATATTGGACATCAATGTCTATGCAGATAGATCGAGGTTCTAATATGGTTGTGCCAAAGTACATAGATGAGGTATTGAATGAAGTTCAATATGGAAACGATGAGAAAGGTTCTTGCCGCATGGAAAAGGTTGAAGCGAGATTCAAGTGTTTTGACACTTGGTGAGTAAAACCACATGAATGATTTGATCAATCATGTACACCATGATATGTACAATTCCAGAATGTCCTATGCTCTAAATGTTATGAGCATATACCAGAATGATTCATAAGATGATCATTGGACAATAGTAAAGATATCCTTACGTGCTTTGGAAGGACTAAGAATATATATTATGTATGTTGGACAATAGTTCATTGTAAAGTGTTACATTGATACTAGTTTTGTCGCAAGATACAATTTAAATTTATCTCAATTATGGCGGTATGTTAAGGTGGCAAAATGTAATGGAAGAAAGTTCCATGATAGATTTGGAATAGTTCCAAATGGATTTGGATGAGTTCCAAAGTTAAGACATTATAACGAATACTACAACGAAAGGCTAAGTATATGACTGCTCTAGCAGTAGCAAAGGAGGGCATTTGTGTCAAGAAGTTTGTTTGACAAACTAGGTGTAGTTCCAAACGGGCTAATACTATGAAGATCTATTGTACGACAATAGATTCAACATGTTTTGAGCTCAAGGGACTAAGGTCTCACCGGAGGACCAAATTTATGCAATGCCATCTCATTGGTGAATGAGTGATGCGTAGAGACGCAAAGAAATGCAAATACACACGGACCTGAAGTGTCAGATCTGGAGGTTAGGTTTACCACTAGCAATGCGTATGGATAACAGCTGAATGCCATAGGTGTTGGATGCGCAAGTACCAAACTAGATTATTGACTCTAGTGCAAGTGGGAGACTGAAGGGAATATGCCCGAGAGGCAATAATAAAGTGGTTATTATCTTATTCCATGTTTATGATAAATGTTTATTTTCATGCTATAATTGTGTTAACCGGAAACGTTAATACATGTGTGTTTAATAAACAAAGAAAAGGTTCCTAGTAATGTCTCTCTTTATACTAGCTTGTTGATTAACGGATGATCAAGGTTTCCTGATCATTGACATTGGATGTCGTTAATAACAAGGTCATATCATTGGAGAATGATGTGATGAACATACACCCACAGTAGTTATAGCAATACGATCATGTCATCAAAGTTTCTATTGCTGTATCAAACTTTCACGAAGTAACCCTAATCCTTAGACCATGAGATCACGTCAATCACTGACACCGGAAGAGTACTTTGATTCCATCAAACGTCACACCGTAACAGGGTGATTATAAAGGTGTCGTTGGGTACTTGGAAAGTGTTAGTTGAGGCTCGTGGATCAAGAGTGGGATTTGTCCATCCAGATGACGGAGAGATATACTCTGGGCCCTCTCGGTGATATCACATTGACATCGCTTGCAAGCACGTGACTGGCTCACGAGCATGTTATATCACGGAACGAGTAAAGTGTACTTGTCGGTAACGAGATCGAACTAGGTATGGAAGATACCAAATGATCGGATCTCGGACAAGTAAAATATCGCGAGAAAAAAGGAATTGGTTACGGAGTAATGGTTCACACGATCACTAGTTCATCGTTGAGTAAGTGGGAGTCATCATGGATCTCCAGATCCCTCTGATGATTATTGATCGGAGAAGAGTCTCTGTCATGTCCATTTTATTCACGAACCGTAGGGTGACACACTTAAGGATTCGTTGACGCGTTTGAGTGGATACGGAACGCCGGAGAATATACTGGACAGCACATGGACTGTTTTGATAAAACTGCTGGAATAGTTTCGGTATATCAAAATAGTGCAAGGGGATAATTGTTAATGTGTTCATTGAATGAAGTGTTCATCAATGAAGTACTCATTAAATGAAGTGTTCATTAATTTGAGTGACATTAAACAAGATAATTAAAAGTGTTTTAATGTGATAAACTCTTGGAATTTTGAGTGGAGAATTATGGAAGTTATGGGAATAATGTGTGACCCTTTGTTTTTGTGAGTGGAGAGTCCACCCACATGATGAGGGGAGAGGTGGGGGCACCTCTTGGGGCGTGCTACCCCTTGGGGGCTGCCTCCCCCTCCTATATATAGATGGGTGGAGACCCCTCTACACACTCATTCCTCCATCTCTCATATGCCCTTTGGTTGGCATCTTCCTCCCCTTGCTAGCTGATCCAGTTTCACGAGTACGGTGCTTAGGCGAAGCCCTGCTCAAGATCTTCTCTACCACCACCACCACTATGTTGTAGTGCTGCTGGAGTTCCCGAGGATCCACTACTTCCGCTTCCCAACTGGAGCAAGGGGCGGAGGTCGTCACTGATCTGTACGTGTGACCGACTACGGAGACGCTGCCCGTTCGTGGCGTCAAGTCTTCATCACGACCTTGAGGTCGGCGAGTGTTCGACTACATCACCCACGAGAATAGTTCTCGTTAAAGCTTTTGGTCTTCAAGGGTGAGTCCTTCTCAAACCGTTACAAGTGATCTTCTAGATGTGATCTTGGCTGTTACAACCGTAGGAAAATTTTTGTTTTCTATGCAACGAACCCTTCATCAACAACACAAATATGAAAGTAAACCAAATATATTGCTCAACACAAACTGAACATAATCTCATAATTCATCGGATCCCAGCAAACACAGCATAGCAAAGCAGGAATTAATACATAGGTGCCTTGATCATGATAGGAAGCTCACAAGGGCTGAACATTGAAACACAAGATTGGAGAGAAGACATCATCTAGCTAGTGATCATGGACCCATGGTCCAAGGGGGACTACTCATGGCGCATCCCGGAGGCGATCATGGACCATGGCGATGGAGAAGCCTTTGGAGGTCAATCCTCCCTCTGACAGCGTGCCGGGACAGGTTCTTCTCGCGATCCTGAGATCGAAATCGCCTCGGCGGCGGAAGAGTAGATGAAATCGCGTGACGGGATGCCTCTCAAGGGTTTTCAGAGCGAGTGGTAAATATAGGCCAAAGGGGGCATGAGGGTTGGCCTCCTGGCTCAGGCGGCCAGGTGGTGCGGCCACCCCCTTCCCGCGCTAGGGAGGCGCCTGGCCAGGGGGTGGCCTTCCCTCGGGTCCTCCTTCAGACTTGTATATTTTTTTGGTATTTTTTCTGAAATTGTCCAAGCACTTTTATATTTGTCTTTTTCTTGCAATGGACGGACAATAACAGACAGAAACTGGCACTGGACACTGAATTAGTAGGTTAGTCCAAAATATGTTATAAATATATCAGCCAAAAAAGCATGGAGCAAGCAAAAATTATGGCTATGTTTGGGACGTATCAGTGCCGGACTGAACGTCTGTGGCAAAGAGGTAGCGGCCGTAGGCGCCGCGGAGGAGGACGAAGGGCCCGCCCTCGGCGCACTCCACCTCGTCGTCCAGGTGCCGCACCGCCTACACCGTGTTGTGGGCGGCGCGCTGACTAGACAGGCACACACCTTGCCCGTTGTCGTCGACGGTGAGGTACTTGATCTGTCACGCCCGGCACCGGAACCACATGAAGTGCACGTCGTCGAACACCTCCATCGACCGGACCGGTCGATCCGCAGAGCACGAAGGATGCGGGGAGACTGGGTCGGGGCTGGGTTTCTTGGTTCATCGACGAGGGAGACATGCGCGCCAGCCAGAGCGGGAGGGAGAAATGGGAATTAGTTGGTTGAGATGGTTACATGTGGCCGCATGCGCGCCAGCCAGAGCGGGAGTGTGGTGTTTGAAGCGGGCGTACGTACCTCACTGGAGTTATCGACCACCCATGCATGTCAGTTGTTTAAACATTTCACGACAAATTGAAGGTGATGAATAAGTAAGGTGGCTCTATAATCACCTACAAAAAAATCATCCCAAAACAAAGCATACATTAATAGTTGGTTTGTTTGTGTGTGTGTTTTTTCTGGGAAACGGCTATGATGATGTGCATGTTGTTTTTAAGGCATTAGTCTCTCCAATGTTGATCCCTAAAATGGACACCACATATGGCTACGAATCGGTTCGGATCAATTGGTGAAACTAATGTGGTAGTCGATCATCCAACCATGTTTTTTAAACGTTTGCTCAGCTTCAATTCCAACAAAACGATCCCAATTAAAAATGGATTTTAAATGAGTTAATTTAACGCTCGATCACAACCAAAAGGAAGCGGATGTTCATTATTTTTACATCTTCGATCACAAAAGTGATTACAAAAGCATTAGTCCAGCCATTCCGGGAAAAACTAACCTCTTTTGTCGGCTGTCCCTGGTCCTGCCGAGTTCAATCGTCCACACAGGTCATCGCCGTCGCCTGCTTAGCCTCCTCGGTCCGCCTCTTCTATCGTTAGGAAGAACGACATGCGCTTCAACATCTACTCGCAAGAGGCTTGAACAATCATGACCGCATCAAGATCCAAGCCAACCATCTTCAGTATGAAATATTTGGTCTCGACTATTTGCTTTTCAGTAAGGATCTTTTCTCCGATCGCCTCCATGAAGATGCTAAACCTCTCAACCCTTTTGGCCTTCTTGATGTCATTGTGTTTGATGCATGTCTCGTCATTCTTGATGAAGATGTTCTCAAGTTTGTTCATTATCTTGGCAATCGTCCCTTCCCGCTTCTCGTTCTTTTTCTCCCACTTCCTTCCACGGAACCCCCCTTCTAATCTTTTTGGATGGTTCTTTTGATGTGTTTGTTGCATCACTAACACGTTTCCAACGTATCTATAATTCCTCCAAGAACAAAGCAAACAAGTATTGTCTTGTTTGTGTTTTTTTATTTCTAGGTAGTGGTCATGATACCGTGTAGGGTTGTATTTTTTTCAAGGCATTATGCCCGACTTTATAAGTAAAGTAAGACTGGTAGAATAGAACAATAACATATGTTACACGGAAACCAGCCACATTATAGAGCGCGAAGGTCAAAGTGAGGTGTGTAGGCCAAAACTGCAAAACACTAGGGTTTTAGAGAAGAAGAAGGCATTAAGCAGAGGTTGTGTCGGGGGGGGGGGGGGGTGACCCCTGGACCCCTGGTAGGGCGATGAAACAATCTTTCAAGACAAACGGGACGACTCAACTCCGTCTGCCAACTGTCCCATCGAACGGTTGGCTGGCAGCAGTCGGCGCACTAGAGTCAAAGCGAAATCACTAGTTTATGAGTACTCCTTCCAGTGAACACCGCGAGCCCTTCCGCACGCGACATGTGACGCATCGTATGCGCACCACTTGTCGTGCTCTGGAGCTTTTCCGCTTTTCCTGTTTTGAGACGATAGTGTCTTTCACGGAGGCACGATAGTGCCTCTCATGGAGGCACGTGTGCCTCCCGCGGAAGTAAGGTCGTGCCTCTCGCGATAGTAAATTCGTGCATTTTCAAAAAACTTTTACCAAAATGTAAAAAAACCGCACGAAAAACCGAAAAACCAAAAAAAAACTAAAAACCATTTTTTAAGCACCTAAAATGCGCGCACAAAAATAAAAATAAAAAACAAATTTCTAAGGGAGGCATTCAGTGCGCGACACGTGGCGCGCTGTCAACGCATCAAAAGTGCTCGTGGACTGAACGTCTGTGGTATAGAGGTAGCGGCCGTAGTCGCCGCGGAGGAAGAAGAAGGGCCCGCCCTCGGCGCCCTCCACCTCGCCGTCCAGGTGTTGCACCGCCCACACCGTGTTATGGGCGGCGCGCTGGCTGGACAGGCACACACCCCGCCCGTCGTCGTCGGCGGCGAGGTACTTGGTCCGCCGCACTCGGCACCCAAACCGCACGAAGTGCACGTCGTCGAACACCTCCATCGGCCGGATCGATCGATCCGCAGAGCGCGAAGGATGCGGGGACACTGGGTCGGGGCTGAGTTTCTTGGTTCCTCGGGGAGGAAGACATGAGAATTAGTTGGTTGAGATGGTTACATGTGTCTGCATGTGCGCCAGCCAGAGCGGAAGGGATACATGAGAATTAGTTGGTTGAGATGGTTACGTGTGGCCGCATGCGCGCCAGCCAGAGTGGGAGTGTGGTGTTTGAAGCGGGCGTACATACCTCATTGGAGTTATCGACCATCCCTGCATGTCGCCATCCAGAGCGGAAGTGTGGTGTTTGAAGCGGGCGTACGTACCTCACTGGAGTTATCGACCACCCCTGCATGTAGCTGCGGGCGTACGTACCTCACTGGAGTTATCGACCACCCCTGCATGTAGCTGACATGCAGGGGTGGTCGATAACTCCAGTGAGGTACATACACCCGCTTCAAAAACCACACTCCCGGCTGGCGCGCATGCAGCCACACATAACCATCTCAACCAACTAATTCTCATGCCTCCCTCCCGCTTGCGCGCA
Organism: Bromus sterilis; assembly: GCA_950022295.1. Taxonomy (NCBI): domain Eukaryota; kingdom Viridiplantae; phylum Streptophyta; class Magnoliopsida; order Poales; family Poaceae; genus Bromus; species Bromus sterilis. The sequence goes on from OX465598.1 coordinate 377,951,529, forward strand.
TGCGACCACACGTAACCATCTCAACCAACTGATTCTCATGTCTCCCTCCCCGAGGAACCAAGAAACTCAGCCCCCACCCGGTGTCCTTGCATCCTTCACGCTCCGCGGATCGACCGATCCGACCAATGGAGGTGTTCGACGACGTGCACTTCGTGCGGTTCCGATGCCGGGTGCGGCGGACCAAGTACCTCGCCGCCGCCGACGATGGGCAGGGTGTGTGCTTGTCCAGCCAGCGCGCCGCCCACAACACGGTGTGGGCGGTGCAGCACCTGGACGGCGAGGTGGAGGGCGCCGAGGGCGGGCCCTTCGTCCTCCTCCGCGGCGCCTACGGCCGCTACCTCTTCGCCACAGACATTCAGTCCGGCACGGGCCCTACCGACGGCGTCCAGGCCGTGCAACACTGCCGGCTGCACCCGAACACGCCGAGGTGCATGCTTTGGCAGGCCATCCGGCGCCGGACATCCTTCGTCATCCGCAACGCCGGGGGCCGCTACCTCCGCGCCAACGGCAAGTACCTCCGGTGGCGCACGGCCGTCACTGTCGCCGGCGACGACGGCAGCGCCATGCTGGAGTGGGACGTCCAGGTAGTGCCCCTCCGCCTCGATCGCCCCACCCTCATCGATCCGCCGCCCCAGGTCAATTGCCCCCCGCGATCTCCGAATCATCCGCTCGCATTGCATTGCATTGCATGGCATTGACGACTGATCGTGATCGGTCGATTCAAATTCAATTGGACAGCTGATGCGGCGGCGGCGCGGCCCGCCGAAGGAGGAGGAGGTGTCGCGGCAGATCCGGTTCGTCCGCGCCGGCGTGGACGGGGACATAGACGAGACAGCGTGGAGGACGGTGCGGATCAGCACCAACAGCCTCATGCAGCTGCGGCTCACGCTGGCCAACCTGCTGGGCCAGAATCGGGCGGCGCTCCACACCACGCTCTCCGTCCGCGCCGGCGCCCACGCCGAGCTCTCCCCCATCCTCATCGACCTGCCCATCAGCAACGAACGCATCGACATCGTCGTCATCACACACGGCACACCAGGTCTGTAACTGCTCTAAGAATACTTCACTCAGTGTCCTAATCGATCGAACACTACGTACAATGTACTATATATGTCTCTCTCTGATCTTACAATGTATGTTGCTGCAAATTTCAGTGGACAACTCGTTGTTGTATCCAAACGTCGATGCTCCGGCGTGAACACCATGGCTGGAGAGGTGAAGTGACATGTCTAGGGGTTCTTGCTGGACATTTTCACCGCGACATCGATCGATCCGTTTCCTCTCGTTTCTTTCTGTTCAAAGTGTAGCTTAACCTGGAGCAACTGTTAGTGTACATCCGACTATGATAGCAGTTGGTGAGGATGCTCGTAGAATAGGGTACATATATGGTTTTGATACTGAATATATAGGTAGTAAGTTGATTTGTGATTTTGCTGGTGACCTCAAAGGAATCTTCAGTACAGTACGCATGCGTGAAAATATTTTTCGATATGAGAATGTTGTCTAGAAACATATAAAGCTTCCTTTTTTTTCCCTTGTAGTGATGTGGAGGTGCAAAGCATTGCAAGAGAATGTTGGCATGGTTTGTGGCTTTAAGAACCAAAGAAAGAAAAAAGAATGTTGCCGGACTAAATGTCGATAGATTGGTGGCATGGTTTCACCTATACTAGAGGATTCCCCGCGCGTTGCAGCGGGATATTTAGCAGTGATTTGGAGAGATAAGATAAAATGGAAATTGTAATGTATGATATTTGTTCCGAGTGACACATTTCAAAGCATGAGTCAACATTGACGCATCCTTTCATTTCCAATCTCATGAGAGTGAAACTACAACATACATCTATAACTCACACACATATCTCATTCAAGGGATTTAAGAATTAATATTACAATGTGATTATGTTTAAAATAGAGGGCTATGCCGAATATTGATAGCCATCTAAATCAACTATAGCGGGGTTGTAGTCCATTAGTTTGCAATTTTATCGGAAGTTTTTACATGAATAATATTTACAGCGCTATAGCTAGGTTTTAAAAACTTTGATTGTGACTTCGAGTAAGGAGGGAAGTGTCTTGAAATAGACTACAATGTGACTTAAAATACGTTAGAGAACACCATTGTATTTAACCAAGGATAATAAAAGAAATCTAACTCATAATTATCCCAGCCCTAACTCTCAGCTAACAAATAACCTAGAAATCCAAAAGGGTCCTAGAAGATTCCTGTAAATAATCAATTGATATGAAAAAATAATCTAAATCATGCAAAATGAAATGAATACCAGTTTTTTGAAAATCATGTCATATAAAAATATAACTCTCATGATAAACCTCAAACCTGCCTGCTGCAACGCCTCCAAAAAATACAGACCATCAGGCACAAAAAAAAGCATTGCTCACCAAACGCAAGACTTGAACAGATCGAAGCAGTCAAAATTGAATAAATGGATCTATTTATTCACCTCAACTTGGTGAGCAGAGAGAACCTGCCTAGAACCTCAGAAATCGAAGGCACCCGAGGTGAACCTCGGAGTCCAGGACCTTGAAAACTCCGTAGTGGTCTTGTTGGTGCCCCCTCTGACGCTTCTCCTTGGCAGTGATCCTAAAACTCCCCTGTAGGTTCCTGGATCGGGCTTGAGGTTGCCGGACATCTTCATCTCCGACGCCAGCGCCAAACGGAGTAGCCAGATGAAGATCACGAAAGGAACTTCATAATCCTATCCAACAACTTGTTCGGTTGTGCGTGGTATCAATTGATAGTGAGGTATGACGTATGAGCCATAATGTGGCCTCGTTTGAGACTTTGCCGGTGGTCTCGACACCCTCTGTGGATAGTGGAGGAGTGTTGCCTCCTAGCTCTGAGGCTCCTTTTTCTAAAGAGATTTGTGGCTTGCTCACCCGTTTAGAGGCAACTATTCCTGGTTATGGCAAGGACATTGCTTGCGTCTTGGCAGGGAAGGCTTCTGAGAGCCTAATCAGGAAGGTGGAGAAATCTCTCAAGAAGGTTTCTATCTGGGGAAAAAGAATAAAGGAGGGATTGGCAAGGGAAGCTTCGACGGATGCGTGGTCTTAGAGTTGTCGTCAGTTCGTGGTTGTAGTAGGTTGTTACTTTGGGTGTTGCTTGCTTTAGGTGTTAGATGTTGTTCTCTATGGTTGTGTGGCCCCTCTCTGTGATGTTGTTTGTTGTATGGTTTTCGCCCGGTTTCTTCCACTAATAAACCGGGCACCCTCTTCTTAATTAATGATAAGGCAAAGCTTTTGCCTTTGCTTCAAAAAAATGTGGGATATGAAACGAAGGACTCGTAGATGGTGGGTATTGTGAAGAGTATACGCTGGAGAAAACGAAGTGGGGAGGGGAAGTGAATCGCTGGAAACTATACCGAAAAAGGTTTTTGCCCGCTTTATATATAAAGCAACCATCACCAACATACATCAAGCGCAAGATACAAACGCACACCACGACCACACCCAACACACACCCTAGGCTAGATACAAAGGTGCCGAACACGACAAAGCATGAACTCCAAGGCGGTGCCTCCAAAAAGGGCACGGCACCATAGTGCCGCCACCACCAGATCGCAAGGATCGAGCTTTCACCTGAAGTGTGCGAAGATGAGGGAGCCACCGTGACGGAGCCTTCAAGAAGGTTACGGCGTCTGCAAACGTCGCCGCCATCGACGGAAAAACACCGGATAGGTTATGCACTCTGGTGCTCACATCCCTCCGCCACCACGCTATGCCGCTCATCAACAACCATACCACCCACGTGGCCAAAGTTTATAGCCCGCACCCGAGATGAGTGCTCCGCCCAAGAAAAACATACCTCCCACCACCAAGGCCGCTGCCTTGCCTCCAAACCACCCCAAGATCAGCCAAAAAGAGCGGCTTTAGTCCGAGGGAACACCCATAACCGCCGAAATCGCAGCCAACATCCCGCCTTGGACATCGCCGGAGCTGCCTCCGCACACAAATGGACGGGGAATGGGGAGGAGGCGGAGCTGACGCATCCACAACCGGCACACTCCATGCCCGCAACGGTCGAAGAAGCTCCAAGCAAGGCCACCGATGCCGGTGCGCCCAGCGGCCAGGGGACCCCGAAGACCGCCGTCCGCCCTCAAGACTGCTCGCTGGGAGGTCCATCGCGCCGCTGCCACAAGATACCGCCAGATCTCCGCAAGCACGCCCACCCTTGCCACCGTGCCGCCGCCTCCACCCACCACCTCAAAGAGGTCGACCACGGTCCCGTCCACCCGCAGCCCGCACCGCCGAAGGAACACACCCAGTACACCGTGACCCGCACTCCGGCACGCACCGCCAACGAACACCACCACCACTACTGTTGCGTTGCCGCCCCCACCAGCCGAAGGTCGAGGTAGAGTCCGCCGCCTGCAGCCCAGCGCCGACCACGACGCAGGCGCCAACCCCCCATCGCGCCCACCACAACTGGCCGTCTGTCGCCAAAGCTATTGACGGCGCCGCGCCGTCGAGGGCCGCCGCCACCGCATCGCCGTCGAGGGTCGCTGCTGCGAGCAGCTCCGCCGCTCCGGCCTCGATGAGATGGCGCGCGCCACCCACGACCGAGCGGGAGGACGGAGAGACCCGCCGCCGCCGCCGGCGATGACTGGGCTTTGCCCGGCCGCGCCCCCTGCCGGCGGGGGGGGGGGAGTTGGGGAAGGTAGTGGCGGTGCCCTCCCCGTCACCTCGCTGGAAACTATATATAGTTCCATTTTTTCGAGCGAGATATGGTTGCGTCTGCTGACCATTTGAATTTAGTGGTAATTTAAGTCTCCAAATAGAGCAACGATTTTGTCAGTCGTGCACATTTAAATGCCAATAGAAATTGATTAAATGTGAAAACAAATGATAATGTGGAAGATTGTTGAGGTGGATAGGTTGCATGTTGAAATAAATAAGGTAGCGGGGATGAACTGTTTAGGTAGGCACGGATGAGGAACTTGAGCTGTACCGCTATAGAGAAAGCAATGGAGGAACACCCCCAATCGTCCGAAATTCTACGATTAGTCTCATTGGCTGCTTTTCGTCGTGCATAACTATTAATTAATTCTTGCCTTTCTTGGTTTAGAATTCTAATTCTCCTTCTCTTTCCTCTGTACATATTGGTATTGGTGTGGTATCTTTGTTGCGATTAGATGATATCTCTCTCTTATCATTCCTTATTTTCATACACTTGTAGGTGTTAATCAAGGCGAGAGCAGCCAAAGTGTTTGTTAAACCTCATGTTTGTACCAGCATATTTACATACGCCTTTACTTTTCCAAAACATGAATAAACGAATTTATCTATCTTCTACCTTCAAATCAAATATTCCATTTACACATGGGAAAAAGATTAGATTCAACCGGCAGATCTTTTGAGCGGGTCGTTTGTCTGCGCGACCGTCCGATCCAGCCAGATGCAATGGCGCACGAAGCAACTGAGGCGAACCGAATCTTTGCAACAGAGCCTATGTTGCAAAGGTCGATGAAAAAGAAACTCGCAGCGGTGATGGAAAATATTTCATTTAAAAAAAAAGTCCTTTGCAACAGAACCTGTGTTGCAAAGGTGCGATTGCAACAAAACTTCTGTTGCAAGGCTCGCAGCGGTGGTCGAGGAAGAAAAAAAAGAAAAAAATAATACAAGAAGTCCTTTGCAACAGAGGTTATGTTGCAAAGGTTCAATTGCAACGAAGCCACTGTTGCAAAGACTCATTACCTCGTGCGCGTTTGATCAGATGGATCGGACGATTGCTGAACCGGCGAATCTTTTCTAAACAACGTCCGGCAGACACGTAGTGTTGCGCCCTTTACACATTGCAAGTTTGACAAAGCTGTGATGACAACGCTTTGATTTGTGCTGAAGCTTGCCTCAGTTTAGAGAGTTCAGTGATGTGTCATCTGCGCGTTCAACAACGCCTGACCTTGAAGAGAGATGACTCGTGATGACGAACTTTGAGCGGTTGCACGGAGCACTTCCTAAAAACCTTATTTGTCCTCTTATGGTGCAAAATCACAAGAGTAGCGACAGGAGGCAAACCCTAATGACTTCGGTGTGTCTTTGATTGTGGCCGAAAAACGGTATCTATAGGAGGACTAAGGTGGTATTGTGTCGCAATCATCTTGTTTGGCATAATATAGAAAATAAAACGACAAAAGAAGTTGGGCTCCTGCATGGTCTTGGGCGGGATTTTGGCGGACTACGCCCTTCGCCCTGATTAGGCGAGGCGAGCGAGCGAATGTGGTGCTTTGTAGTGAGTAGACCCTGCTATATAAAGTGGTCTAACACTTTCTTCACGTTTAGGACGGGACTGAAGTTTGCACCTCCATTTACCATTTTTTGATGGGGCTTTTCTGAGATTTTAGAAATTGTATATGGACCTAGCCCATTATTTTTAACACAAACCTCATCAATTGATTCAACAACTGTGTCCCGAAGATCTTTGAAAAGATCAATCGGCCAACGAGTAGCGTTGTCTTTTTTATCAACTAAAAAATAAGGGAAAATTGCATTTTTGCCCTTTACTTGAACCCATTACTTAAAATTGCCACTAATTTTAAAGTATGCTCAAATTTATTCCTATGTTGTTAGTTGCCTTTATAGAAATGTCCTTCCGTGTTGTTTTCGTCTGGTCAAAGATCTTTGACCGGCATCTGACCATTTCGTGTACATTTCTGCCCGTTCATTTGCCACTTACATGTGGGACCTACCCAAGAAGGAAAAAAACCTCACTCACCACTCTCTCACATACATGTGGGACCAAGCCAAAAATAAATAAAAGAAAAAACTCTTTCTCTCCCTTACATGTGGAACCCATCAAGAAAAAAAGGAAAACAGATAAAAATATATGGTTAGACTAAATATTAGGCCCACATATCATTGTCTTATCATTTTGCTAATAAATTCTCTAGGCCATTAACTTAACACTAAATCCAGGCCCACTGAACAGTGAGGATTTAGCCAACTTAATCCACTTAATAATTATTTTAAATCCACTGAACAGTGAGCATTTAGCCATTAATTTTAATTAGATTAATCATCATCAATGATAATTAAGTTAAAAAATTTAATGGATGTCGCCATGACCAGCCGGGGATTTCGCCGGAGCTTGCCGGAGTTCGTGATGCGGCGCTGGAGGTGGCTGCCGACGTTGGTCAAGGCCAGGACGGACGGATTCGTTCGTCAGGAGGGAGCTCACCGGCGTGGAGGTGCGACCTCGGGAGGAGAGATGACGGCCGCGACGACACAAGATTGGGAGGAGGGGAGGCGGGGCGGGGCGAGGCGGCGAGCGCGAGCTACAGAGGAGGGCAACGGAGGCGGCGAGAGGTCGACGTCGAGGGCCAGGGCGAGCTCGATTTCTTGCCAGATCCATGGCGGAGTCGGGCGGCGCGACAGCGGGAGGAGACAGCCAGGGCATGCTAGCCAGGGCACGGCGCGGAGGCGGCGTGGTCTGCGGTGGCGTTGTCGCAAAGGAGGGGAGGAGAGGAGGACGGCGCCGCCGGGATTGGAGGAGGGTGCCGCCGGGATTGGAGGAGAAGGGGAATCGGGAGAGGAGAGAGGGAGATAGGTGGGAGGTGGGAGAGATACAGATTATAGAGATTTTTTTTTCTTTTATTTTTTTCGGCTGGGCCCTCGTGTAAGTGACACAGAGGTCAGAGAGGGCATTTTTTTTTCTTTTTCCCATCGAGACAGGCCCCACATGTAAGTCCCACATGAGGGTAGGGGTAGAAATGTCAAATAAACGGTGAAATACCGGTCAAAGGCCTTTGACCAGACGGAAACGGCACATGAGGACATTTCTTTAAAAACAACTAACGGCACAGGGACAAATTTAAGCACACTTCAGAATTAGAGATAAATTTGAGTAATGGATTCAAGTTAGGAGTAGAAATACAATTGACCCCAAAAATAAATGGCTCCAACAATCACGATTGAATTGGGAGAATGGGAGACGGAAAAATCGAAGGATGCAATGTGGAATTTAAGCATCATTTCGTCATTTGGTTGAATGTTTAGTACTTCCTTCTGTCTTTTTTAGTCTGCATGTAAATTTTGTTTGAAGTCAAAGTATCTCTATTTTGACCAAATTTATAGAAAAAAATATCAATGTTTATAATACCAAATCAATATTGTTATATTCATCATGAAATATAGTGTTCATAGTATATATATTTGGTATTATAAATATTAATATTTTTTAATATAAATTTGGTTAAATTTTATAAATTTTGATTTGATACAAATCTAATATGCGAAGTAAAAAGGACCGGAAGGAATATCAGCTAACACCAACTTTAGATCTGGAATTAATACACTTTTCGTTTCATATTAACTATCATAGGAATTAATATATCTAGATGTATTTGAATGGTAGATACATCTGTTTTAGCAATAAATAATAATAAATGGAGGGAGTAGCTACTAGTAGATTAACTCTTGGTCACCTCACATTCTGGGGTCTCGCTGCGATGAGTAAATAGCATAAAACTACCACTTTACGGGCTAGGGTTTCAAAAAATTACCGCTTTCAGAAAAATTCCAAATCACTACCACTTTTTTGGTATTTCACAAAAAACTACCACATTCTTTAATGATTGTTTTAATTAATTTTAATCATAAATATTTACAAATAACTCCTTATTTTTTTTATTTTAAAGAAATCAGGTCCCTCTCACAAAAAAAGGAAAATGAGCCTGCGGCTAGCCAGGAGACAGCGGCCACTCGAGGTGGCCGGCCGGCGTGCTTCTAGCGGCACCCTCTGTGGATAGTGGAGGAGTGTTGCCTCCTAGCTCTGAGGCTCCTTTTTTTAAAGAGATTTGTGGCTTGCTCACCCGTTTAGAGGCAACTATTCCTGGTTATGGCAAGGACATTGCGTGCGTCTTGGCAGGGAAGGCTTCTGAGAGCCAAATCAGGAAGGTGGAGAAATCTCTCAAGAAGGTTCCTATCTGGGAAAAAAGAATAAAGGAGGGATTGGCAAGGGAAGCTTCGACGGATGCGTGGTCTTAGAGTTGCCGTCAGTTCGTGGTTGTAGTAGGTTGTTACTTTGGGTGTTGCTTGCTTTAGGTGTTAGGAATTGTTCTCTATGGTTGTGTGGCCCCTCTCTGTGATGTTGTTTGTTGTATGGTTTTCGCCCGGTTTCTTCCACTAATAAACCGGGCACCCTCTTCTTAATTAATGATAAGGCAAAGCTTTTGTCTTTGCTTCAAAAAATTGTGGGATATGAAACGAAGGACTCGTAGATGGTGGGTATTGTGAAGAGTATACGCTGGAGAAAACGAAGTGGGGAGGGGAAGTGAATTGCTGGAAACTATACCGAAAAAGGTTTTTGCCCGCTTTATATATAAAGCAACCATCACCAACATACATCAAGCGCAAGATACAAACGCACACCACGACCACACCCAACACACACCCTAGGCTAGATACAAAGGTGCCGAACACGACAAAGCATGAACTCCAAGGCGGTGCCTCAAAAAAGGGCACGGCACCATAGTGCCGCCACCACCAGATCGCAAGGATCGAGCTTTCACCTGGAGTGTGCGAAGATGAGGGAGCCACCGTGACGGAGCCTTCAAGAAGGTTACGGCGTCTGCAAACGTCGCCGCCGTCGACGGAAAAACACCGGATAGGTTATGCACCCCGGTGCTCACATCCCTCCGCCACCACGCTATGCTGCTCATCAACAACCATACCACCCACGTGGCCAAAGTTGCTAGCCCGCACCCGAGATGAGTGCTCCGCCCAAGAACAACACACCTCCCACCACCAAGGCCGTTGCCTTGCCTCCAAACCACCCCAAGATCAGCCAAAAAGAGCGGCTTTAGTCCGAGGGAACACCCATAACCGCCGAAATCGCAGCCAACATCCCTCCTTGGACATCGCCGGAGCTGCCTCCGCACACAAATGGACGGGGAATGGGGAGGAGGCGGAGCTGACGCATCCACAACCGGCACACTCCATGCCCGCAACGGTCGAAGCAGCTCCAAGCAAGGCCACCGATGTCGGTGCGCCCACTGGCCAGGGGACCCCGAAGACCGCCGTCCGCCCTCAAGACTGCTCGCTGGGAGGTCCATCGCGCTGCTGCCACAAGATACCGCCAGATCTCCGCAAGCATGCCCACCCTTGCCACCGTGCCGCCGCCTCCACCCACCACCTCAAAGAGGTCGACCACGGTCCCGTCCACTCGCAGCCCGCGCCGCCTAAGGAACACACCCAGTACACCGTGACCCGCACTCCGGCACGCACCGCCAACGAACACCACCACCACTACTGTTGCGCCGCCGCCCCCACCAGCCGAAGGTCGAGGTAGAGTCCGCCGCCTACAGCCCAGCGCCGACCACGACGCTGGCGCCAACCCCCCATCGCGCCCACCACAACTGGTCGTCTGTCGCCAAAGCTATTGACGGCGCCGCGCCGTTGAGGGCCGCCGCCACCGCAGCGCCGTCGAGGGTCGCTGCTGCGAGCAGCTCCGCCGCTCCGGCCTTGGTGAGATGGCACGCGCCACCCACGACCGAGCGGGAGGACGGAGAGACCCGCCGCCGCCGCCGGCGATGACTGGGCTTTGCCCGGCCGCGCCCCGTGCCGGCGGGGGGGGGGGAGTTGGGGAAGGTAGTGGCGGTGCCCTCCCCGTCACCTCGCTGGAAACTATATATAGTTCCATTTTTTCGAGCGAGATATGGTTGCGTCTGCTGACCATTTGAATTTAGTGGTAATTTAAGTCTCCAAATAGAGCAACGATTCTGTCAGTCGTGCACATTTAAATGCCAATAGAAATTGATTAAATGTAAAAACAAATGATAATGTGGAAGATTGTTGAGGTGGATAGGTTGCATGTTGAAATAAATAAGGTAGCGGGGATGAACTGTTTAGGTAGGCACGGATGAGGAACTTGAGCTGTACCGCTATAGAGAAAGCAATGGAGGAACACCCCCAATCGTCCGAAATTCTACGATTAGTCTCATTGGCTGCTTTTCGTCGTGCATAACTATTAATTAATTCTTGCCTTTCTTGGTTTAGAATTCTAATTCTCCTTCTCTTTCCTCTGTACATATTGGTATTGGTGTGGTATCTTTGTTGCGATTAGATGATATCCCTCTCTTATCATTCCTTATTTTCATACACTTGTAGGTGTTAATCAAGGCGAGAGGGAGATAGGTGGGAGGTGGGAGAGATAGAGATTATAGAGATTTTTTTTCTTTTATTTTTTTCGGCTGGGCCCTCGTGTAAGTGACACAGAGGTCAGAGAGGGCATTTTTTTTTCTTTTTCCCATCGAGACAGGCCCCACATGTAAGTCCCACATGAGGGTAGGGGTAGAAATGTCAAATAAACGGTGAAATACCGGTCAAAGGCCTTTGACCAGACGGAAACGGCACATGAGGACATTTCTTTAAAAACAACTAACGGCACAGGGACAAATTTAAGCACACTTCAGAATTAGAGATAAATTTGAGTAATGGATTCAAGTTAGGAGTAGAAATACAATTGACCCCAAAAATAAATGGCTCCAACAATCACGATTGAATTGGGAGAATGGGAGACGGAAAAATCGAAGGATGCAATGTGGAATTTAAGCATCATTTCGTCATTTGGTTGAATGTTTAGTACTTCCTTCTGTCTTTTTTAGTCTGCATGTAAATTTTGTTTGAAGTCAAAGTATCTCTATTTTGACCAAATTTATAGAAAAAAATATCAATGTTTATAATACCAAATCAATATTGCTATATTCATCATGAAATATAGTGTTCATAGTATATATATTTGGTATTATAAATATTAATATTTTTTAATATAAATTTGGTTAAATTTTATAAATTTTGATTTGATACAAATCTAATATGCGAAGTAAAAAGGACCGGAAGGAATATCAGCTAACACCAACTTTAGATCTGGAATTAATACACTTTTCGTTTCATATTAACTATCATAGGAATTAATATATCTAGATGTATTTGAATGGTAGATACATCTGTTTTAGCAATAAATAATAATAAATGGAGGGAGTAGCTACTAGTAGATTAACTCTTGGTCACCTCACATTCTGGGGTCTCGCTGCGATGAGTAAATAGCATAAAACTACCACTTTACGGGCTAGGGTTTCAAAAAATTACCGCTTTCAGAAAAATTCCAAATCACTACCACTTTTTTGGTATTTCACAAAAAACTACCACATTCTTTAATGATTGTTTTAATTAATTTTAATCATAAATATTTACAAATAACTCCTTATTTTTTTTATTTTAAAGAAATCAGGTCCCTCTCACAAAAAAAGGAAAATGAGCCTGCGGCTAGCCAGGAGACAGCGGCCACTCGAGGTGGCCGGCCGGCGTGCTTCTAGCGGCACCCTCTGTGGATAGTGGAGGAGTGTTGCCTCCTAGCTCTGAGGCTCCTTTTTTTAAAGAGATTTGTGGCTTGCTCACCCGTTTAGAGGCAACTATTCCTGGTTATGGCAAGGACATTGCGTGCGTCTTGGCAGGGAAGGCTTCTGAGAGCCAAATCAGGAAGGTGGAGAAATCTCTCAAGAAGGTTCCTATCTGGGAAAAAAGAATAAAGGAGGGATTGGCAAGGGAAGCTTCGACGGATGCGTGGTCTTAGAGTTGCCGTCAGTTCGTGGTTGTAGTAGGTTGTTACTTTGGGTGTTGCTTGCTTTAGGTGTTAGGAATTGTTCTCTATGGTTGTGTGGCCCCTCTCTGTGATGTTGTTTGTTGTATGGTTTTCGCCCGGTTTCTTCCACTAATAAACCGGGCACCCTCTTCTTAATTAATGATAAGGCAAAGCTTTTGTCTTTGCTTCAAAAAATTGTGGGATATGAAACGAAGGACTCGTAGATGGTGGGTATTGTGAAGAGTATACGCTGGAGAAAACGAAGTGGGGAGGGGAAGTGAATTGCTGGAAACTATACCGAAAAAGGTTTTTGCCCGCTTTATATATAAAGCAACCATCACCAACATACATCAAGCGCAAGATACAAACGCACACCACGACCACACCCAACACACACCCTAGGCTAGATACAAAGGTGCCGAACACGACAAAGCATGAACTCCAAGGCGGTGCCTCAAAAAAGGGCACGGCACCATAGTGCCGCCACCACCAGATCGCAAGGATCGAGCTTTCACCTGGAGTGTGCGAAGATGAGGGAGCCACCGTGACGGAGCCTTCAAGAAGGTTACGGCGTCTGCAAACGTCGCCGCCGTCGACGGAAAAACACCGGATAGGTTATGCACCCCGGTGCTCACATCCCTCCGCCACCACGCTATGCCGCTCATCAACAACCATACCACCCACGTGGCCAAAGTTGCTAGCCCGCACCCGAGATGAGTGCTCCGCCCAAGAACAACACACCTCCCACCACCAAGGCCGCTGCCTTGCCTCCAAACCACCCCAAGATCAGCCAAAAAGAGCGGCTTTAGTCCGAGGGAACACCCATAACCGCCGAAATCGCAGCCAACATCCCTCCTTGGACATCGCCGGAGCTGCCTCCGCACACAAATGGACGGGGAATGGGGAGGAGGCGGAGCTGACGCATCCACAACCGGCACACTCCATGCCCGCAACGGTCGAAGCAGCTCCAAGCAAGGCCACCGATGTCGGTGCGCCCACTGGCCAGGGGACCCCGAAGACCGCCGTCCGCCCTCAAGACTGCTCGCTGGGAGGTCCATCGCGCCGCTGCCACAAGATACCGCCAGATCTCCGCAAGCATGCCCACCCTTGCCACCGTGCCGCCGCCTCCACCCACCACCTCAAAGAGGTCGACCACGGTCCCGTCCACTCGCAGCCCGCGCCGCCTAAGGAACACACCCAGTACACCGTGACCCGCACTCCGGCACGCACCGCCAACGAACACCACCACCACTACTGTTGCGCCGCCGCCCCCACCAGCCGAAGGTCGAGGTAGAGTCCGCCGCCTACAGCCCAGCGCCGACCACGACGCTGGCGCCAACCCCCCATCGCGCCCACCACAACTGGTCGTCTGTCGCCAAAGCTATTGACGGCGCCGCGCCGTTGAGGGCCGCCGCCACCGCAGCGCCGTCGAGGGTCGCTGCTGCGAGCAGCTCCGCCGCTCCGGCCTTGGTGAGATGGCACGCGCCACCCACGACCGAGCGGGAGGACGGAGAGACCCGCCGCCGCCGCCGGCGATGACTGGGCTTTGCCCGGCCGCGCCCCGTGCCGGCGGGGGGGGGGGGGGAGTTGGGGAAGGTAGTGGCGGTGCCCTCCCCGTCACCTCGCTGGAAACTATATATAGTTCCCTTTTTTCGAGCGAGATATGGTTGCGTCTGCTGACCATTTGAATTTAGTGGTAATTTAAGTCTCCAAATAGAGCAACGATTCTGTCAGTCGTGCACATTTAAATGCCAATAGAAATTGATTAAATGTAAAAACAAATGATAATGTGGAAGATTGTTGAGGTGGATAGGTTGCATGTTGAAATAAATAAGGTAGCGGGGATGAACTGTTTAGGTAGGCACGGATGAGGAACTTGAGCTGTACCGCTATAGAGAAAGCAATGGAGGAACACCCCCAATCGTCCGAAATTCTACGATTAGTCTCATTGGCTGCTTTTCGTCGTGCATAACTATTAATTAATTCTTGCCTTTCTTGGTTTAGAATTCTAATTCTCCTTCTCTTTCCTCTGTACATATTGGTATTGGTGTGGTATCTTTGTTGCGATTAGATGATATCCCTCTCTTATCATTCCTTATTTTCATACACTTGTAGGTGTTAATCAAGGCGAGAGGGAGATAGGTGGGAGGTGGGAGAGATACAGATTATAGAGATTTTTTTTTCTTTTATTTTTTTCGGCTGGGCCCTCGTGTAAGTGACACAGAGGTCAGAGAGGGCATTTTTTTTTCTTTTTCCCATCGAGACAGGCCCCACATGTAAGTCCCACATGAGGGTAGGGGTAGAAATGTCAAATAAACGGTGAAATACCGGTCAAAGGCCTTTGACCAGACGGAAACGGCACATGAGGACATTTCTTTAAAAACAACTAACGGCACAGGGACAAATTTAAGCACACTTCAGAATTAGAGATAAATTTGAGTAATGGATTCAAGTTAGGAGTAGAAATACAATTGACCCCAAAAATAAATGGCTCCAACAATCACGATTGAATTGGGAGAATGGGAGACGGAAAAATCGAAGGATGCAATGTGGAATTTAAGCATCATTTCGTCATTTGGTTGAATGTTTAGTACTTCCTTCTGTCTTTTTTAGTCTGCATGTAAATTTTGTTTGAAGTCAAAGTATCTCTATTTTGACCAAATTTATAGAAAAAAATATCAATGTTTATAATACCAAATCAATATTGCTATATTCATCATGAAATATAGTGTTCATAGTATATATATTTGGTATTATAAATATTAATATTTTTTAATATAAATTTGGTTAAATTTTATAAATTTTGATTTGATACAAATCTAATATGCGAAGTAAAAAGGACCGGAAGGAATATCAGCTAACACCAACTTTAGATCTGGAATTAATACACTTTTCGTTTCATATTAACTATCATAGGAATTAATATATCTAGATGTATTTGAATGGTAGATACATCTGTTTTAGCAATAAATAATAATAAATGGAGGGAGTAGCTACTAGTAGATTAACTCTTGGTCACCTCACATTCTGGGGTCTCGCTGCGATGAGTAAATAGCATAAAACTACCACTTTACGGGCTAGGGTTTCAAAAAATTACCGCTTTCAGAAAAATTCCAAATCACTACCACTTTTTTGGTATTTCACAAAAAACTACCACATTCTTTAATGATTGTTTTAATTAATTTTAATCATAAATATTTACAAATAACTCCTTATTTTTTTTATTTTAAAGAAATCAGGTCCCTCTCACAAAAAAAGGAAAATGAGCCTGCGGCTAGCCAGGAGACAGCGGCCACTCGAGGTGGCCGGCCGGCGTGCTTCTAGCGGCACCCTCTGTGGATAGTGGAGGAGTGTTGCCTCCTAGCTCTGAGGCTCCTTTTTTTAAAGAGATTTGTGGCTTGCTCACCCGTTTAGAGGCAACTATTCCTGGTTATGGCAAGGACATTGCGTGCGTCTTGGCAGGGAAGGCTTCTGAGAGCCAAATCAGGAAGGTGGAGAAATCTCTCAAGAAGGTTCCTATCTGGGAAAAAAGAATAAAGGAGGGATTGGCAAGGGAAGCTTCGACGGATGCGTGGTCTTAGAGTTGCCGTCAGTTCGTGGTTGTAGTAGGTTGTTACTTTGGGTGTTGCTTGCTTTAGGTGTTAGGAATTGTTCTCTATGGTTGTGTGGCCCCTCTCTGTGATGTTGTTTGTTGTATGGTTTTCGCCCGGTTTCTTCCACTAATAAACCGGGCACCCTCTTCTTAATTAATGATAAGGCAAAGCTTTTGTCTTTGCTTCAAAAAATTGTGGGATATGAAACGAAGGACTCGTAGATGGTGGGTATTGTGAAGAGTATACGCTGGAGAAAACGAAGTGGGGAGGGGAAGTGAATTGCTGGAAACTATACCGAAAAAGGTTTTTGCCCGCTTTATATATAAAGCAACCATCACCAACATACATCAAGCGCAAGATACAAACGCACACCACGACCACACCCAACACACACCCTAGGCTAGATACAAAGGTGCCGAACACGACAAAGCATGAACTCCAAGGCGGTGCCTCAAAAAAGGGCACGGCACCATAGTGCCGCCACCACCAGATCGCAAGGATCGAGCTTTCACCTGGAGTGTGCGAAGATGAGGGAGCCACCGTGACGGAGCCTTCAAGAAGGTTACGGCGTCTGCAAACGTCGCCGCCGTCGACGGAAAAACACCGGATAGGTTATGCACCCCGGTGCTCACATCCCTCCGCCACCACGCTATGCCGCTCATCAACAACCATACCACCCACGTGGCCAAAGTTGCTAGCCCGCACCCGAGATGAGTGCTCCGCCCAAGAACAACACACCTCCCACCACCAAGGCCGCTGCCTTGCCTCCAAACCACCCCAAGATCAGCCAAAAAGAGCGGCTTTAGTCCGAGGGAACACCCATAACCGCCGAAATCGCAGCCAACATCCCTCCTTGGACATCGCCGGAGCTGCCTCCGCACACAAATGGACGGGGAATGGGGAGGAGGCGGAGCTGACGCATCCACAACCGGCACACTCCATGCCCGCAACGGTCGAAGCAGCTCCAAGCAAGGCCACCGATGTCGGTGCGCCCACTGGCCAGGGGACCCCGAAGACCGCCGTCCGCCCTCAAGACTGCTCGCTGGGAGGTCCATCGCGCCGCTGCCACAAGATACCGCCAGATCTCCGCAAGCATGCCCACCCTTGCCACCGTGCCGCCGCCTCCACCCACCACCTCAAAGAGGTCGACCACGGTCCCGTCCACTCGCAGCCCGCGCCGCCTAAGGAACACACCCAGTACACCGTGACCCGCACTCCGGCACGCACCGCCAACGAACACCACCACCACTACTGTTGCGCCGCCGCCCCCACCAGCCGAAGGTCGAGGTAGAGTCCGCCGCCTACAGCCCAGCGCCGACCACGACGCTGGCGCCAACCCCCCATCGCGCCCACCACAACTGGTCGTCTGTCGCCAAAGCTATTGACGGCGCCGCGCCGTTGAGGGCCGCCGCCACCGCAGCGCCGTCGAGGGTCGCTGCTGCGAGCAGCTCCGCCGCTCCGGCCTTGGTGAGATGGCACGCGCCACCCACGACCGAGCGGGAGGACGGAGAGACCCGCCGCCGCCGCCGGCGATGACTGGGCTTTGCCCGGCCGCGCCCCGTGCCGGCGGGGGGGGGGGAGTTGGGGAAGGTAGTGGCGGTGCCCTCCCCGTCACCTCGCTGGAAACTATATATAGTTCCATTTTTTCGAGCGAGATATGGTTGCGTCTGCTGACCATTTGAATTTAGTGGTAATTTAAGTCTCCAAATAGAGCAACGATTCTGTCAGTCGTGCACATTTAAATGCCAATAGAAATTGATTAAATGTAAAAACAAATGATAATGTGGAAGATTGTTGAGGTGGATAGGTTGCATGTTGAAATAAATAAGGTAGCGGGGATGAACTGTTTAGGTAGGCACGGATGAGGAACTTGAGCTGTACCGCTATAGAGAAAGCAATGGAGGAACACCCCCAATCGTCCGAAATTCTACGATTAGTCTCATTGGCTGCTTTTCGTCGTGCATAACTATTAATTAATTCTTGCCTTTCTTGGTTTAGAATTCTAATTCTCCTTCTCTTTCCTCTGTACATATTGGTATTGGTGTGGTATCTTTGTTGCGATTAGATGATATCCCTCTCTTATCATTCCTTATTTTCATACACTTGTAGGTGTTAATCAAGGCGAGAGCAGCCAAAGTGTTTGTTAAACCTCATGTTTGTACCAGCATATTTACATACGCCTTTACTTTTCCAAAACATGAATAAATGAATTTATCTATCTTCTACCTTCAAATCAAATATTCCATTTACACATTGCAAGTTTGACAAAGCTGTGATGACAACGCTTTGATTTGTGCTGAAGCTTGCCTCAGTTTAGAGAGTTCAGTGATGTGTCATCTGCGCGTTCAACAACGCCTGACCTTGAAGAGAGATGACTCGTGATGACGAACTTTGAGCGGTTGCACGGAGCACTTCCTAAAAACCATATTTGTCCTCTTATGGTGCAAAATCACAAGAGGCGAGAGGTACTGGAGACCTGCTCTCCTGCTTGTCGGTGCATGCCGACGTTCGGAATGAAGTAGACTACGATGTTAGTGCAAGTAGTTACAGGAGGCAAACCCTAATGACTTCGGTGTGTCTTTGATTGTGGCCGAAAAACAGTATCTATAGGACTAAGGTGGTATTGTGTCGCAATCATCTTGTTTGGCATAATATAGAAAATAAAACGACAAAAGAAGTTGGGCTCCTGCATGGTCTTGGGCGGGATTTTGGCGGACTACGCCCTTCGCCCTGATTAGGCGAGGCGAGCGAGCGAATGTGATGCTTTATAGTGAGTAGACCCTGCTATATAAAGTGGTCTAACACTTTCTTCACGTTTAGGACGGCACTGAAGTTTGCACCTCCATTTACCATTTTTTGATGGGGCTTTTCTGAGATTTTAGAAATTGTATATGGACCTAGCCCATTATTTTTAACACAAACCTCATCAATTGATTCAACAACGGTGTCCCGAAGATCTTTGAAAAGATCAATCGGCCAACGAGTAGTGTTGTCTTTTTTATCAACTCAAAAATAAGGGAAAATTGCATTTTTGCCCTTTACTTGAACCCATAACTTAAAATTGCCACTAATTTTAAAGTGTGCTTTAATTTATCCCTATGTTGTTAGTTGTCTTTATAGAAATGTTCTTCCGTGTCGTTTTTGTATGGTCAAAGACCTTTGACCGGCATCGGACCGTTTCGTGTACATTTCTGCCCTTGTGTTCATTTGCCACTTACATGTGGGACCTACCCAATGAGGAAAAAAACCTCACTCACCACTCTCTCACATACATGTGGTACCAAGCCAAAAATAAATAAATAAAACTCTTTCTCTCCCTTACATGTGGACCCATCAAGAAAGAAAAAGGAAAACAGATAAAAATATATGGTTAGACTAAATATTAGGCCCACATATCATTGTCTTATCATTTTGCTAATAAATTCTCTAGGCCATTAACTTAACACTAAATCCAGGCCCACTGAACAGTGAGGATTTAGCCAACTTAATCCACTTAATAATTATTTTAAATCCACTGAACAGTGAGCATTTTGCCATTAATTTTAATTAGATTAATCATCATCAATGATAATTAAGTTAAAAATTTTAATGGATGTCGCCATGACCAGCCGGGGATTTCGCCGGAGCTTGCCGGAGTTCGTGATGCGGCGCTGGAGGTGGCTGCCGACGTTGGTCAAGGCCAGGACGGACGGATTCGTTCGTCAGGAGGGAGCTCACCGGCGTGGAGGTGCGACCTCGGGAGGAGAGATGACGGCCGCGACGACACAAGATTGGGAGGAGGGGAGGCGGGGCGGGGCGAGGCGGCGAGCGCGAGCTACAGAGGAGGGCAACGGAGGCGGCGAGAGGTCGACGTCGAGGGCCAGGGCGAGCTCGATTTCTTGCCAGATCCATGGCGGAGTCGGGCGGCGCGACAGCGGGAGGAGACAGCCAGGGCATGCTAGCCAGGGCACGGCGCGGAGGCGGCGTGGTCTGCGGTGGCGTTGTCGCAAAGGAGGGGAGGAGAGGAGGACGGCGCCGCCGGGATTGGAGGAGGGTGCCGCCGGGATTGGAGGAGAAGGGGAATCGGGAGAGGAGAGAGGGAGATAGGTGGGAGGTGGGAGAGATACAGATTATAGAGATTTTTTTTTCTTTTATTTTTTTCGGCTGGGCCCTCGTGTAAGTGACACAGAGGTCAGAGAGGGCATTTTTTTTTCTTTTTCCCATCGAGACAGGCCCCACATGTAAGTCCCACATGAGGGTAGGGGTAGAAATGTCAAATAAACGGTGAAATACCGGTCAAAGGCCTTTGACCAGACGGAAACGGCACATGAGGACATTTCTTTAAAAACAACTAACGGCACAGGGACAAATTTAAGCACACTTCAGAATTAGAGATAAATTTGAGTAATGGATTCAAGTTAGGAGTAGAAATACAATTGACCCCAAAAATAAATGGCTCCAACAATCACGATTGAATTGGGAGAATGGGAGACGGAAAAATCGAAGGATGCAATGTGGAATTTAAGCATCATTTCGTCATTTGGTTGAATGTTTAGTACTTCCTTCTGTCTTTTTTAGTCTGCATGTAAATTTTGTTTGAAGTCAAAGTATCTCTATTTTGACCAAATTTATAGAAAAAAATATCAATGTTTATAATACCAAATCAATATTGTTATATTCATCATGAAATATAGTGTTCATAGTATATATATTTGGTATTATAAATATTAATATTTTTTAATATAAATTTGGTTAAATTTTATAAATTTTGATTTGATACAAATCTAATATGCGAAGTAAAAAGGACCGGAAGGAATATCAGCTAACACCAACTTTAGATCTGGAATTAATACACTTTTCGTTTCATATTAACTATCATAGGAATTAATATATCTAGATGTATTTGAATGGTAGATACATCTGTTTTAGCAATAAATAATAATAAATGGAGGGAGTAGCTACTAGTAGATTAACTCTTGGTCACCTCACATTCTGGGGTCTCGCTGCGATGAGTAAATAGCATAAAACTACCACTTTACGGGCTAGGGTTTCAAAAAATTACCGCTTTCAGAAAAATTCCAAATCACTACCACTTTTTTGGTATTTCACAAAAAACTACCACATTCTTTAATGATTGTTTTAATTAATTTTAATCATAAATATTTACAAATAACTCCTTATTTTTTTTATTTTAAAGAAATCAGGTCCCTCTCACAAAAAAAGGAAAATGAGCCTGCGGCTAGCCAGGAGACAGCGGCCACTCGAGGTGGCCGGCCGGCGTGCTTCTAGCGGCACCCTCTGTGGATAGTGGAGGAGTGTTGCCTCCTAGCTCTGAGGCTCCTTTTTTTAAAGAGATTTGTGGCTTGCTCACCCGTTTAGAGGCAACTATTCCTGGTTATGGCAAGGACATTGCGTGCGTCTTGGCAGGGAAGGCTTCTGAGAGCCAAATCAGGAAGGTGGAGAAATCTCTCAAGAAGGTTCCTATCTGGGAAAAAAGAATAAAGGAGGGATTGGCAAGGGAAGCTTCGACGGATGCGTGGTCTTAGAGTTGCCGTCAGTTCGTGGTTGTAGTAGGTTGTTACTTTGGGTGTTGCTTGCTTTAGGTGTTAGGAATTGTTCTCTATGGTTGTGTGGCCCCTCTCTGTGATGTTGTTTGTTGTATGGTTTTCGCCCGGTTTCTTCCACTAATAAACCGGGCACCCTCTTCTTAATTAATGATAAGGCAAAGCTTTTGTCTTTGCTTCAAAAAATTGTGGGATATGAAACGAAGGACTCGTAGATGGTGGGTATTGTGAAGAGTATACGCTGGAGAAAACGAAGTGGGGAGGGGAAGTGAATTGCTGGAAACTATACCGAAAAAGGTTTTTGCCCGCTTTATATATAAAGCAACCATCACCAACATACATCAAGCGCAAGATACAAACGCACACCACGACCACACCCAACACACACCCTAGGCTAGATACAAAGGTGCCGAACACGACAAAGCATGAACTCCAAGGCGGTGCCTCAAAAAAGGGCACGGCACCATAGTGCCGCCACCACCAGATCGCAAGGATCGAGCTTTCACCTGGAGTGTGCGAAGATGAGGGAGCCACCGTGACGGAGCCTTCAAGAAGGTTACGGCGTCTGCAAACGTCGCCGCCGTCGACGGAAAAACACCGGATAGGTTATGCACCCCGGTGCTCACATCCCTCCGCCACCACGCTATGCTGCTCATCAACAACCATACCACCCACGTGGCCAAAGTTGCTAGCCCGCACCCGAGATGAGTGCTCCGCCCAAGAACAACACACCTCCCACCACCAAGGCCGTTGCCTTGCCTCCAAACCACCCCAAGATCAGCCAAAAAGAGCGGCTTTAGTCCGAGGGAACACCCATAACCGCCGAAATCGCAGCCAACATCCCTCCTTGGACATCGCCGGAGCTGCCTCCGCACACAAATGGACGGGGAATGGGGAGGAGGCGGAGCTGACGCATCCACAACCGGCACACTCCATGCCCGCAACGGTCGAAGCAGCTCCAAGCAAGGCCACCGATGTCGGTGCGCCCACTGGCCAGGGGACCCCGAAGACCGCCGTCCGCCCTCAAGACTGCTCGCTGGGAGGTCCATCGCGCTGCTGCCACAAGATACCGCCAGATCTCCGCAAGCATGCCCACCCTTGCCACCGTGCCGCCGCCTCCACCCACCACCTCAAAGAGGTCGACCACGGTCCCGTCCACTCGCAGCCCGCGCCGCCTAAGGAACACACCCAGTACACCGTGACCCGCACTCCGGCACGCACCGCCAACGAACACCACCACCACTACTGTTGCGCCGCCGCCCCCACCAGCCGAAGGTCGAGGTAGAGTCCGCCGCCTACAGCCCAGCGCCGACCACGACGCTGGCGCCAACCCCCCATCGCGCCCACCACAACTGGTCGTCTGTCGCCAAAGCTATTGACGGCGCCGCGCCGTTGAGGGCCGCCGCCACCGCAGCGCCGTCGAGGGTCGCTGCTGCGAGCAGCTCCGCCGCTCCGGCCTTGGTGAGATGGCACGCGCCACCCACGACCGAGCGGGAGGACGGAGAGACCCGCCGCCGCCGCCGGCGATGACTGGGCTTTGCCCGGCCGCGCCCCGTGCCGGCGGGGGGGGGGGGAGTTGGGGAAGGTAGTGGCGGTGCCCTCCCCGTCACCTCGCTGGAAACTATATATAGTTCCATTTTTTCGAGCGAGATATGGTTGCGTCTGCTGACCATTTGAATTTAGTGGTAATTTAAGTCTCCAAATAGAGCAACGATTCTGTCAGTCGTGCACATTTAAATGCCAATAGAAATTGATTAAATGTAAAAACAAATGATAATGTGGAAGATTGTTGAGGTGGATAGGTTGCATGTTGAAATAAATAAGGTAGCGGGGATGAACTGTTTAGGTAGGCACGGATGAGGAACTTGAGCTGTACCGCTATAGAGAAAGCAATGGAGGAACACCCCCAATCGTCCGAAATTCTACGATTAGTCTCATTGGCTGCTTTTCGTCGTGCATAACTATTAATTAATTCTTGCCTTTCTTGGTTTAGAATTCTAATTCTCCTTCTCTTTCCTCTGTACATATTGGTATTGGTGTGGTATCTTTGTTGCGATTAGATGATATCCCTCTCTTATCATTCCTTATTTTCATACACTTGTAGGTGTTAATCAAGGCGAGAGGGAGATAGGTGGGAGGTGGGAGAGATAGAGATTATAGAGATTTTTTTTCTTTTATTTTTTTCGGCTGGGCCCTCGTGTAAGTGACACAGAGGTCAGAGAGGGCATTTTTTTTTCTTTTTCCCATCGAGACAGGCCCCACATGTAAGTCCCACATGAGGGTAGGGGTAGAAATGTCAAATAAACGGTGAAATACCGGTCAAAGGCCTTTGACCAGACGGAAACGGCACATGAGGACATTTCTTTAAAAACAACTAACGGCACAGGGACAAATTTAAGCACACTTCAGAATTAGAGATAAATTTGAGTAATGGATTCAAGTTAGGAGTAGAAATACAATTGACCCCAAAAATAAATGGCTCCAACAATCACGATTGAATTGGGAGAATGGGAGACGGAAAAATCGAAGGATGCAATGTGGAATTTAAGCATCATTTCGTCATTTGGTTGAATGTTTAGTACTTCCTTCTGTCTTTTTTAGTCTGCATGTAAATTTTGTTTGAAGTCAAAGTATCTCTATTTTGACCAAATTTATAGAAAAAAATATCAATGTTTATAATACCAAATCAATATTGCTATATTCATCATGAAATATAGTGTTCATAGTATATATATTTGGTATTATAAATATTAATATTTTTTAATATAAATTTGGTTAAATTTTATAAATTTTGATTTGATACAAATCTAATATGCGAAGTAAAAAGGACCGGAAGGAATATCAGCTAACACCAACTTTAGATCTGGAATTAATACACTTTTCGTTTCATATTAACTATCATAGGAATTAATATATCTAGATGTATTTGAATGGTAGATACATCTGTTTTAGCAATAAATAATAATAAATGGAGGGAGTAGCTACTAGTAGATTAACTCTTGGTCACCTCACATTCTGGGGTCTCGCTGCGATGAGTAAATAGCATAAAACTACCACTTTACGGGCTAGGGTTTCAAAAAATTACCGCTTTCAGAAAAATTCCAAATCACTACCACTTTTTTGGTATTTCACAAAAAACTACCACATTCTTTAATGATTGTTTTAATTAATTTTAATCATAAATATTTACAAATAACTCCTTATTTTTTTTATTTTAAAGAAATCAGGTCCCTCTCACAAAAAAAGGAAAATGAGCCTGCGGCTAGCCAGGAGACAGCGGCCACTCGAGGTGGCCGGCCGGCGTGCTTCTAGCGGCACCCTCTGTGGATAGTGGAGGAGTGTTGCCTCCTAGCTCTGAGGCTCCTTTTTTTAAAGAGATTTGTGGCTTGCTCACCCGTTTAGAGGCAACTATTCCTGGTTATGGCAAGGACATTGCGTGCGTCTTGGCAGGGAAGGCTTCTGAGAGCCAAATCAGGAAGGTGGAGAAATCTCTCAAGAAGGTTCCTATCTGGGAAAAAAGAATAAAGGAGGGATTGGCAAGGGAAGCTTCGACGGATGCGTGGTCTTAGAGTTGCCGTCAGTTCGTGGTTGTAGTAGGTTGTTACTTTGGGTGTTGCTTGCTTTAGGTGTTAGGAATTGTTCTCTATGGTTGTGTGGCCCCTCTCTGTGATGTTGTTTGTTGTATGGTTTTCGCCCGGTTTCTTCCACTAATAAACCGGGCACCCTCTTCTTAATTAATGATAAGGCAAAGCTTTTGTCTTTGCTTCAAAAAATTGTGGGATATGAAACGAAGGACTCGTAGATGGTGGGTATTGTGAAGAGTATACGCTGGAGAAAACGAAGTGGGGAGGGGAAGTGAATTGCTGGAAACTATACCGAAAAAGGTTTTTGCCCGCTTTATATATAAAGCAACCATCACCAACATACATCAAGCGCAAGATACAAACGCACACCACGACCACACCCAACACACACCCTAGGCTAGATACAAAGGTGCCGAACACGACAAAGCATGAACTCCAAGGCGGTGCCTCAAAAAAGGGCACGGCACCATAGTGCCGCCACCACCAGATCGCAAGGATCGAGCTTTCACCTGGAGTGTGCGAAGATGAGGGAGCCACCGTGACGGAGCCTTCAAGAAGGTTACGGCGTCTGCAAACGTCGCCGCCGTCGACGGAAAAACACCGGATAGGTTATGCACCCCGGTGCTCACATCCCTCCGCCACCACGCTATGCCGCTCATCAACAACCATACCACCCACGTGGCCAAAGTTGCTAGCCCGCACCCGAGATGAGTGCTCCGCCCAAGAACAACACACCTCCCACCACCAAGGCCGCTGCCTTGCCTCCAAACCACCCCAAGATCAGCCAAAAAGAGCGGCTTTAGTCCGAGGGAACACCCATAACCGCCGAAATCGCAGCCAACATCCCTCCTTGGACATCGCCGGAGCTGCCTCCGCACACAAATGGACGGGGAATGGGGAGGAGGCGGAGCTGACGCATCCACAACCGGCACACTCCATGCCCGCAACGGTCGAAGCAGCTCCAAGCAAGGCCACCGATGTCGGTGCGCCCACTGGCCAGGGGACCCCGAAGACCGCCGTCCACCCTCAAGACTGCTCGCTGGGAGGTCCATCGCGCCGCTGCCACAAGATACCGCCAGATCTCCGCAAGCATGCCCACCCTTGCCACCGTGCCGCCGCCTCCACCCACCACCTCAAAGAGGTCGACCACGGTCCCGTCCACTCGCAGCCCGCGCCGCCTAAGGAACACACCCAGTACACCGTGACCCGCACTCCGGCACGCACCGCCAACGAACACCACCACCACTACTGTTGCGCCGCCGCCCCCACCAGCCGAAGGTCGAGGTAGAGTCCGCCGCCTACAGCCCAGCGCCGACCACGACGCTGGCGCCAACCCCCCATCGCGCCCACCACAACTGGTCGTCTGTCGCCAAAGCTATTGACGGCGCCGCGCCGTTGAGGGCCGCCGCCACCGCAGCGCCGTCGAGGGTCGCTGCTGCGAGCAGCTCCGCCGCTCCGGCCTTGGTGAGATGGCACGCGCCACCCACGACCGAGCGGGAGGACGGAGAGACCCGCCGCCGCCGCCGGCGATGACTGGGCTTTGCCCGGCCGCGCCCCGTGCCGGCGGGGGGGGGGGGAGTTGGGGAAGGTAGTGGCGGTGCCCTCCCCGTCACCTCGCTGGAAACTATATATAGTTCCCTTTTTTCGAGCGAGATATGGTTGCGTCTGCTGACCATTTGAATTTAGTGGTAATTTAAGTCTCCAAATAGAGCAACGATTCTGTCAGTCGTGCACATTTAAATGCCAATAGAAATTGATTAAATGTAAAAACAAATGATAATGTGGAAGATTGTTGAGGTGGATAGGT
Organism: Bromus sterilis; assembly: GCA_950022295.1. Lineage (NCBI taxonomy): Eukaryota > Viridiplantae > Streptophyta > Magnoliopsida > Poales > Poaceae > Bromus > Bromus sterilis. Next base: position 377,978,651 of record OX465598.1, read on the forward strand.
TGCATGTTGAAATAAATAAGGTAGCGGGGATGAACTGTTTAGGTAGGCACGGATGAGGAACTTGAGCTGTACCGCTATAGAGAAAGCAATGGAGGAACACCCCCAATCGTCCGAAATTCTACGATTAGTCTCATTGGCTGCTTTTCGTCGTGCATAACTATTAATTAATTCTTGCCTTTCTTGGTTTAGAATTCTAATTCTCCTTCTCTTTCCTCTGTACATATTGGTATTGGTGTGGTATCTTTGTTGCGATTAGATGATATCCCTCTCTTATCATTCCTTATTTTCATACACTTGTAGGTGTTAATCAAGGCGAGAGGGAGATAGGTGGGAGGTGGGAGAGATACAGATTATAGAGATTTTTTTTTCTTTTATTTTTTTCGGCTGGGCCCTCGTGTAAGTGACACAGAGGTCAGAGAGGGCATTTTTTTTTCTTTTTCCCATCGAGACAGGCCCCACATGTAAGTCCCACATGAGGGTAGGGGTAGAAATGTCAAATAAACGGTGAAATACCGGTCAAAGGCCTTTGACCAGACGGAAACGGCACATGAGGACATTTCTTTAAAAACAACTAACGGCACAGGGACAAATTTAAGCACACTTCAGAATTAGAGATAAATTTGAGTAATGGATTCAAGTTAGGAGTAGAAATACAATTGACCCCAAAAATAAATGGCTCCAACAATCACGATTGAATTGGGAGAATGGGAGACGGAAAAATCGAAGGATGCAATGTGGAATTTAAGCATCATTTCGTCATTTGGTTGAATGTTTAGTACTTCCTTCTGTCTTTTTTAGTCTGCATGTAAATTTTGTTTGAAGTCAAAGTATCTCTATTTTGACCAAATTTATAGAAAAAAATATCAATGTTTATAATACCAAATCAATATTGCTATATTCATCATGAAATATAGTGTTCATAGTATATATATTTGGTATTATAAATATTAATATTTTTTAATATAAATTTGGTTAAATTTTATAAATTTTGATTTGATACAAATCTAATATGCGAAGTAAAAAGGACCGGAAGGAATATCAGCTAACACCAACTTTAGATCTGGAATTAATACACTTTTCGTTTCATATTAACTATCATAGGAATTAATATATCTAGATGTATTTGAATGGTAGATACATCTGTTTTAGCAATAAATAATAATAAATGGAGGGAGTAGCTACTAGTAGATTAACTCTTGGTCACCTCACATTCTGGGGTCTCGCTGCGATGAGTAAATAGCATAAAACTACCACTTTACGGGCTAGGGTTTCAAAAAATTACCGCTTTCAGAAAAATTCCAAATCACTACCACTTTTTTGGTATTTCACAAAAAACTACCACATTCTTTAATGATTGTTTTAATTAATTTTAATCATAAATATTTACAAATAACTCCTTATTTTTTTTATTTTAAAGAAATCAGGTCCCTCTCACAAAAAAAGGAAAATGAGCCTGCGGCTAGCCAGGAGACAGCGGCCACTCGAGGTGGCCGGCCGGCGTGCTTCTAGCGGCACCCTCTGTGGATAGTGGAGGAGTGTTGCCTCCTAGCTCTGAGGCTCCTTTTTTTAAAGAGATTTGTGGCTTGCTCACCCGTTTAGAGGCAACTATTCCTGGTTATGGCAAGGACATTGCGTGCGTCTTGGCAGGGAAGGCTTCTGAGAGCCAAATCAGGAAGGTGGAGAAATCTCTCAAGAAGGTTCCTATCTGGGAAAAAAGAATAAAGGAGGGATTGGCAAGGGAAGCTTCGACGGATGCGTGGTCTTAGAGTTGCCGTCAGTTCGTGGTTGTAGTAGGTTGTTACTTTGGGTGTTGCTTGCTTTAGGTGTTAGGAATTGTTCTCTATGGTTGTGTGGCCCCTCTCTGTGATGTTGTTTGTTGTATGGTTTTCGCCCGGTTTCTTCCACTAATAAACCGGGCACCCTCTTCTTAATTAATGATAAGGCAAAGCTTTTGTCTTTGCTTCAAAAAATTGTGGGATATGAAACGAAGGACTCGTAGATGGTGGGTATTGTGAAGAGTATACGCTGGAGAAAACGAAGTGGGGAGGGGAAGTGAATTGCTGGAAACTATACCGAAAAAGGTTTTTGCCCGCTTTATATATAAAGCAACCATCACCAACATACATCAAGCGCAAGATACAAACGCACACCACGACCACACCCAACACACACCCTAGGCTAGATACAAAGGTGCCGAACACGACAAAGCATGAACTCCAAGGCGGTGCCTCAAAAAAGGGCACGGCACCATAGTGCCGCCACCACCAGATCGCAAGGATCGAGCTTTCACCTGGAGTGTGCGAAGATGAGGGAGCCACCGTGACGGAGCCTTCAAGAAGGTTACGGCGTCTGCAAACGTCGCCGCCGTCGACGGAAAAACACCGGATAGGTTATGCACCCCGGTGCTCACATCCCTCCGCCACCACGCTATGCCGCTCATCAACAACCATACCACCCACGTGGCCAAAGTTGCTAGCCCGCACCCGAGATGAGTGCTCCGCCCAAGAACAACACACCTCCCACCACCAAGGCCGCTGCCTTGCCTCCAAACCACCCCAAGATCAGCCAAAAAGAGCGGCTTTAGTCCGAGGGAACACCCATAACCGCCGAAATCGCAGCCAACATCCCTCCTTGGACATCGCCGGAGCTGCCTCCGCACACAAATGGACGGGGAATGGGGAGGAGGCGGAGCTGACGCATCCACAACCGGCACACTCCATGCCCGCAACGGTCGAAGCAGCTCCAAGCAAGGCCACCGATGTCGGTGCGCCCACTGGCCAGGGGACCCCGAAGACCGCCGTCCGCCCTCAAGACTGCTCGCTGGGAGGTCCATCGCGCCGCTGCCACAAGATACCGCCAGATCTCCGCAAGCATGCCCACCCTTGCCACCGTGCCGCCGCCTCCACCCACCACCTCAAAGAGGTCGACCACGGTCCCGTCCACTCGCAGCCCGCGCCGCCTAAGGAACACACCCAGTACACCGTGACCCGCACTCCGGCACGCACCGCCAACGAACACCACCACCACTACTGTTGCGCCGCCGCCCCCACCAGCCGAAGGTCGAGGTAGAGTCCGCCGCCTACAGCCCAGCGCCGACCACGACGCTGGCGCCAACCCCCCATCGCGCCCACCACAACTGGTCGTCTGTCGCCAAAGCTATTGACGGCGCCGCGCCGTTGAGGGCCGCCGCCACCGCAGCGCCGTCGAGGGTCGCTGCTGCGAGCAGCTCCGCCGCTCCGGCCTTGGTGAGATGGCACGCGCCACCCACGACCGAGCGGGAGGACGGAGAGACCCGCCGCCGCCGCCGGCGATGACTGGGCTTTGCCCGGCCGCGCCCCGTGCCGGCGGGGGGGGGGGGGGAGTTGGGGAAGGTAGTGGCGGTGCCCTCCCCGTCACCTCGCTGGAAACTATATATAGTTCCATTTTTTCGAGCGAGATATGGTTGCGTCTGCTGACCATTTGAATTTAGTGGTAATTTAAGTCTCCAAATAGAGCAACGATTCTGTCAGTCGTGCACATTTAAATGCCAATAGAAATTGATTAAATGTAAAAACAAATGATAATGTGGAAGATTGTTGAGGTGGATAGGTTGCATGTTGAAATAAATAAGGTAGCGGGGATGAACTGTTTAGGTAGGCACGGATGAGGAACTTGAGCTGTACCGCTATAGAGAAAGCAATGGAGGAACACCCCCAATCGTCCGAAATTCTACGATTAGTCTCATTGGCTGCTTTTCGTCGTGCATAACTATTAATTAATTCTTGCCTTTCTTGGTTTAGAATTCTAATTCTCCTTCTCTTTCCTCTGTACATATTGGTATTGGTGTGGTATCTTTGTTGCGATTAGATGATATCCCTCTCTTATCATTCCTTATTTTCATACACTTGTAGGTGTTAATCAAGGCGAGAGCAGCCAAAGTGTTTGTTAAACCTCATGTTTGTACCAGCATATTTACATACGCCTTTACTTTTCCAAAACATGAATAAATGAATTTATCTATCTTCTACCTTCAAATCAAATATTCCATTTACACATTGCAAGTTTGACAAAGCTGTGATGACAACGCTTTGATTTGTGCTGAAGCTTGCCTCAGTTTAGAGAGTTCAGTGATGTGTCATCTGCGCGTTCAACAACGCCTGACCTTGAAGAGAGATGACTCGTGATGACGAACTTTGAGCGGTTGCACGGAGCACTTCCTAAAAACCATATTTGTCCTCTTATGGTGCAAAATCACAAGAGGCGAGAGGTACTGGAGACCTGCTCTCCTGCTTGTCGGTGCATGCCGACGTTCGGAATGAAGTAGACTACGATGTTAGTGCAAGTAGTTACAGGAGGCAAACCCTAATGACTTCGGTGTGTCTTTGATTGTGGCCGAAAAACAGTATCTATAGGACTAAGGTGGTATTGTGTCGCAATCATCTTGTTTGGCATAATATAGAAAATAAAACGACAAAAGAAGTTGGGCTCCTGCATGGTCTTGGGCGGGATTTTGGCGGACTACGCCCTTCGCCCTGATTAGGCGAGGCGAGCGAGCGAATGTGATGCTTTATAGTGAGTAGACCCTGCTATATAAAGTGGTCTAACACTTTCTTCACGTTTAGGACGGCACTGAAGTTTGCACCTCCATTTACCATTTTTTGATGGGGCTTTTCTGAGATTTTAGAAATTGTATATGGACCTAGCCCATTATTTTTAACACAAACCTCATCAATTGATTCAACAACGGTGTCCCGAAGATCTTTGAAAAGATCAATCGGCCAACGAGTAGTGTTGTCTTTTTTATCAACTCAAAAATAAGGGAAAATTGCATTTTTGCCCTTTACTTGAACCCATAACTTAAAATTGCCACTAATTTTAAAGTGTGCTTTAATTTATCCCTATGTTGTTAGTTGTCTTTATAGAAATGTTCTTCCGTGTCGTTTTTGTATGGTCAAAGACCTTTGACCGGCATCGGACCGTTTCGTGTACATTTCTGCCCTTGTGTTCATTTGCCACTTACATGTGGGACCTACCCAATGAGGAAAAAAACCTCACTCACCACTCTCTCACATACATGTGGTACCAAGCCAAAAATAAATAAATAAAACTCTTTCTCTCCCTTACATGTGGACCCATCAAGAAAGAAAAAGGAAAACAGATAAAAATATATGGTTAGACTAAATATTAGGCCCACATATCATTGTCTTATCATTTTGCTAATAAATTCTCTAGGCCATTAACTTAACACTAAATCCAGGCCCACTGAACAGTGAGGATTTAGCCAACTTAATCCACTTAATAATTATTTTAAATCCACTGAACAGTGAGCATTTTGCCATTAATTTTAATTAGATTAATCATCATCAATGATAATTAAGTTAAAAATTTTAATGGATGTCGCCATGACCAGCCGGGGATTTCGCCGGAGCTTGCCGGAGTTCGTGATGCGGCGCTGGAGGTGGCTGCCGACGTTGGTCAAGGCCAGGACGGACGGATTCGTTCGTCAGGAGGGAGCTCACCGGCGTGGAGGTGCGACCTCGGGAGGAGAGATGACGGCCGCGACGACACAAGATTGGGAGGAGGGGAGGCGGGGCGGGGCGAGGCGGCGAGCGCGAGCTACAGAGGAGGGCAACGGAGGCGGCGAGAGGTCGACGTCGAGGGCCAGGGCGAGCTCGATTTCTTGCCAGATCCATGGCGGAGTCGGGCGGCGCGACAGCGGGAGGAGACAACCAGGGCATGCTAGCCAGGGCACAGCGCGGAGGCGGCGTGGTCTGCGGTGGCGTTGTCGCAAAGGAGGGGAGGAGAGGAGGACGGCGCCGCCGGGATTGGAGGAGGGTGCCGCCGGGATTGGAGGAGAAGGGGAATCGGGAGAGGAGAGAGGGAGATAGGTGGGAGGTGGGAGAGATACAGATTATAGAGATTTTTTTTTCTTTTATTTTTTTCGGCTGGGCCCTCGTGTAAGTGACACAGAGGTCAGAGAGGGCATTTTTTTTCTTTTTCCCATCGAGACAGGCCCCACATGTAAGTCCCACATGAGGGTAGGGGTAGAAATGTCAAATAAACGGTGAAATACCGGTCAAAGGCCTTTGACCAGACGGAAACGGCACATGAGGACATTTCTTTAAAAACAACTAACGGCACAGGGACAAATTTAAGCACACTTCAGAATTAGAGATAAATTTGAGTAATGGATTCAAGTTAGGAGTAGAAATACAATTGACCCCAAAAATAAATGGCTCCAACAATCACGATTGAATTGGGAGAATGGGAGACGGAAAAATCGAAGGATGCAATGTGGAATTTAAGCATCATTTCGTCATTTGGTTGAATGTTTAGTACTTCCTTCTGTCTTTTTTAGTCTGCATGTAAGTTTTGTTTGAAGTCAAAGTATCTCTATTTTGACCAAATTTATAGAAAAAAATATATCAATGTTTATAATACCAAATCAATATTGCTATATTCATCATGAAATATAGTGTTCATAGTATATATATTTGGTATTATAAATATTAATATTTTTTAATATAAATTTGGTTAAATTTTATAAATTTTGATTTGATACAAATCTAATATGCGAAGTAAAAAGGACCGGAAGGAATATCAGCTAACACCAACTTTAGATCTGGAATTAATACACTTTTCGTTTCATATTAACTATCATAGGAATTAATATATCTAGATGTATTTGAATGGTAGATACATCTGTTTTAGCAATAAATAATAAGAAATGGAGGGAGTAGCTACTAGTAGATTAACTCTTGGTCACCTCACATTCTCGGGTCTCGCTGCGATGAGTAAATAGCATAAAACTACCACTTTACGGGCTAGGGTTTCAAAAAACGACCGCTTTCAGAAAAATTCTAAATCACTACCACTTTTTTGGTAATTCACAAAAAACTACCACATTCTTTAATGATTGTTTTAATTAATTTTAATCATAAATATTTACAAACAACTCCTTATTTTTTTGATTTTAAAGCAATCAGGTCCCTCTCACAAAAAAAGGAAAATGAGCCTGCGGCTAGCCAGGAGACAGCGGCCACTCGAGGTGGCCGGCCGGCGTGCTTCTGGCGGCACCCCTGCTTCCTCCCCCGCGGCGCCACCCTTCCTCCGCCCCGCGTCGCCGCCCCTCCTCCCCCGCCGCCCCCATGGAGCCACCCCTCCTCTGCCGCCCCGCGGCCCTCTCGCTCTGCCATTCACCGTCGCGCTCCCTGCGCCACCGCGATCCTCTCGCTCTGTCCCGCAGCCGAAGCCCTCCGCCAGCAGGCCAACAGCCACAGCTCGTGCGCCGATGGAGCCCGCCGCCACGGGCCACGCCGCCTCCATGTCGGCGAGCTTGCCTCCCGCCCTCGCCGACAGTGGTGGCCGTGGCGGCCGCGGCTCGCGCCGCCCAGCCTGACCTCCCCAGCGCCGCCCCTCGCTGGCAGTGGTGGCCGTCAGGGACCCGATTGCTTTAAAATAAAAAATAAGGACTTTTTTGTAAATATTAATGATTAAAATTAATTAAGACAGACATTAAAAAAATGTGTTAGTTTTTTGTAAGTCATTATCAAAAAAGTGGTAGAGATTTAGAATTTTTTTGAAAGCGCTAGGTTTTTGGAACCCTAGCCCGTAAAGTGGTAGTTTTATGCTATTTACTCCACTGCGAGCAGGCAAACCAAAGGCACGAGCAGACTGATGAATTGCGCATCTTGATACAAGAAGAAGGGACACTATGCACTACTCAACTGGTTGACCTGAAGCCTGGTTTTAATGGTAGAACATGAGTAGGGGAAGTACAGACATAGCCGGCACAACACATCGATTCTGTAGAAGAAAGGTTTTTATTCATCATTATTATTATTCTATAAAATTAAGGGTCTAAAACGATGCTTACAGATGAGCACAAACTGAAAATAGAGACTCGGAGCACACACACACACAACACCACAAAGAGACCATCTGAATACACGATGGTGAGTTTTGCTATCTGCGAATGGGTCTTGCTGTCAAGGAGAGTTTGATTTCCTCTCGATATTAATATATCCCCATTACCGAAAAAATCAAGGTGAATTTGACTGTAACGAAGCGCCTCCGAATTCAGCTATCTAACTCATGCCCCTGCCTGCCCACTTCTTCATTCTTCCAACAGAACAGAGCATTCATCCTTCAGGTCTTGGCAAGTCGAGATTAGCTGCAGTATTTTTCATAGCATTAGCTGTGAGCTAATCTGCAACTTTCCTTGGACATTCATCACTGCCTCTCACAATTGCTCTCCATCCACCATCACCGTCTTCCGTAAAAATCACCGTCTTTTCCAAAAAAAAAATCACCGTCTTCCATAACAACTGTCCATATTGTTCAGGGGAAACTAAGTGTCGGGATGAAGTGCACGCATGAGCATGCTACTTCCATAATCTGATGAAGCACATACCTCGTAACAGGTTGCTGCAGGGCACACACCGTGGACCTGCTATACATTTGAAGTAAGCAAATGAGTGAAACTTTGAAAGTAATGGACTATTTGAAAGACTGAAAAAAGTAAAGAAATGCCCATGATTTTTGAGTGTGCAAAGGTGGCTGTTCTGTCAGGAGCTAATTTACCTTTCCATTTATTTGTAGGTGGGAAAATAACTCACACTTCATTCAAATAGCCTCCGGCGGATATGCGCGATCTTTGGCCAACTTTCTCCATCAGGTGCTCGGCAGCTCTCCTTCAATAGCTCAGAACAACCTGATACACATATCTCCTGGAGGGAGGATGGCAGATCTGGTAAGGATGATATGTTGGGGCAGCTAACGATGTCAAGCGTCTTCAGATTGGAGAAACACTTCAGATTTGTTGGCAGGGAAATCATTTGACAATTAAGGAAATCAAGGCCCATGACAGATGTGAAATTTGCTGATTCTTCAAATGAGATGGATGGTTCCTTGCTGCATCCTACAAGAGAGAGACGTGCTGGAACTGTGAGACCTTCAGCCGAGAGCATATTGTTGATTATTACAGGATTGCTAACATGGAGTGTGTGCTGGACTTTTTTTTTGAAACGGAGGCATAAGCTTTGCCTCATCCATTAATTAAGAGGAAAATAGAGTTTAAGATATTACAACCACCCTAAAATCGGCATGATTGATTACTCGCGTAATATAAGTGACCCTAACTTCTTGGCGCCTGCGGAGATCCATAGTTTAGCCTCGTGAGTAATTGTAGCAAGAAGCACCGTCGGCGGCGTGCTTTTATGTTGGAACACCCTCGCATTCCTCTCGTTCCAAACGGTCCACGAGATCAACATGGTGACAGTGGCCATCGCATGCCTATACGGCGTGTTGTTGGCGGTCCTATTGGCCCACCAAGTCTTGAGTGTATCATCCCCTTGCCACGTCGATGTGTCAATATGGTGGTGGAGATGGAATTCATCTCTAACCAAGTTCCACAGTCGAATAGTGAACCGACATTGAGAGAAAAGGTGTGTCCCGGACTCCACCTCGCGCTTGCATAGTGGGCAATGCCCACAATTAGGCCACCCACGCTTGGCGAGCCTCTCTGCTGTCCATATCCTATCTTGTATGGCCAACCAAGCAAAAAACTTAACTTTGGGCGGCGCCCAAACCTTCCAAATCATATGCTCCAAGGGGGAAAGCGTCATTCGTGTGTGCTGGACTCGAAACTGTGAGACGCACTCGGGGGCGAGTTTCAGAACATCAATCAAACTTAAGCTGGAAAGTTGCAGTGGGGAAGACAATCTTCCAAGCGTAGATAAATCTGGCAACTGAAGGAGTGAGAGTGATTTAACAGAGGTGACACTACGAACAGAAAAACATGGGGTGGTTCTGCAATTGTCTATGACAATATGCTTCATGTGTGGCCAGTCGGCACAAAGGAAGTCAGCTGCGAGCACGCAATTCTTTATAGTGAGGCTCTTAAGGGATAATGGCAAACATTCAGCTCCATGTGCCAACTCTAAAGAAGGGCATGAACACAAGTTAACAGATGAAACAGAGGTAACAGCTCGTAAGCCCCCTAATGACCCGAGCCACCAGCAATATCTGATTTGCAAGACATTAAAGTTTTGTCGAACGTTGGAGGATCTCTTCTGAAGGAAGTGTAGTTAAAGCCATAATCTTTGATAGGATCAATACTTGCAGTGAAGCCAGGCCATCAAGGCAAACAGCTAAAGCTCCATCTGTAATACTGCATGAAGAAAGAGACAGTTCACGGAGTCCTCATGGTGGAACTAGCGGCAGCCCAATGCTCTCTCCATACATACGTCTCATCATATGCTCATGACAGTAGATCCATGCCTTGATGATATCCTCTTTTATCAATACTTCATCTCTGTCCCTTTCTAGAGCACTTTCAAAGTTTTGAACATGTGACATATCAGTATGCATCGATATCGCCAGCTGCTTCAGAAACAAATGTTCCGACGAGAGTACACTCCTAATATCTGATCCTGAATCCACCTCCCAGATTAAACTAAGTTGTGATGCCAAGTGGTCTGCCCTACTCTCTCTCTGATCATGATGTTGCAGCTCATCGTTGGAGATAAATAGAAGCAGTGGACAATTGTATACTCCTAACACTTCAAGTCCTAGTGGAAGGCAAGGTAATGCCTTCAGGTTTGGCATATTATCAAGTTGAAGTAAAGAGCAATTCCCAAATAACTCGGTACTGGATGGTAGGCTTTGTACTGCACTGCAATTTTCAAAGATTAAAGATTCCAAATTCTCAAAATGTGAACCATCAAGTAACCAGCCTGGATACTTTGAAGATTTGTAACCGTTAATTGTAAGATCCTTTAGTTGAGGCGTTGGAATCAAGCCTTCTAGAACCTCCAAATGTAAACTATCCTCTGCATTTGTGTTATTGTTGTAACTCCAGACAAGTCCTAAGCTACTAAGATGACTTTTCTGATGCAGCTTTGATTCTAAGGCTTGATCCTTCCCAGTGACATTCTCAAGATTTGTCACACTTAAACTGCCACGAATCTCATTCATGTCCCTCAACTGTTGCAACTCATATCCTTTTTTTCTTCTGCACAGCAAATTCCTCAAATTGTTGAAGCGAAGTTAGCTTCCCAGTGTTGGGAATTTGAGGCACTCCTTCGTTGTATGATCGTCCAAGATGACGTAGCTTCATTAAATTGCAGAGTTTATCAGGCAGACTCTCAACTTTGCCATTTAACATAAGTAACTGCAAGTGGTAAAGACTACACAGTGATCCTGGTAATTCAGTAACCTGTGTTCCGCTGATGTTCAAATACCGAAGGTGCTTCAACTCACCAACAGATTCTGGCAACTTAGTACTGTCGTAAGATGACAAATATAGTACGCGTAACTTCTTCAAATTCCGTAGTATCTGATTGAAAAGGTCACTTACATCATCTGTTACGGAGTCTATGCAGATAATAGTGCGTAAATGATGTAGCTTGCAGATACTTTGCTTCTGTTGCTTCATACTATGAACATGGACAGATAAATGTCGAACAGTGGATGGTATTTCTGTCACCTTATCATCTTCTAGTCTGAAGTAGTCTTCTTTGGAGAGTAATTCTGCCAGATCATGAAGGAGGTCATGCATAACATAGTATGTGGAAGTGTTTTCCTCATTAACTAGTTGAAAGAATGAAACAGAGATCATCTCCTTGAAGAAATCACTCCCAATATCTTGCACTCTCTTAGTTTGGTTGCACGAATCAACAAGGCCCTCTGCCATCCAAAGATGAACCAAATCATCAATGAGGTACACCTGTGGCCATTTGGAAACAAACTGCAATATAGGAAGCACCTCTGTAGACATGGATTTAACTTCTCATAACTCCAGAACAGAGCTCTCATAGGCTCACTTAATTTTTCGACCTTTATAGTTAGAGCATCCTTCCATGCAGTGAAACATGTTTTCCCTTTCAACTGGGAAGTGGGAACCCACAACTTTTGCCGCCAAAGGAGATCGTCCAAGCCTTTTAGCAATCTTCTCTGCAAAAATTTCCAGCTTTTCACGCAACTTGAGATTTCTAATTTCTGGTCCAGAGAATGCATGGTGTTTGAAGAGTGCCAAGAACTGAGAGCATCTTCCAAGTTTTCCAAAGGAAAGACTTCTTCACAGCAAAGAGCAGATGGAAATATATCCCGTCGAGAAGTTACCAAAACTTTGCTTCCCGTATGTTGGCAAACTAGAGGAGCTAACAGTTGGTCCCATTCCCTCTGACTGTCAGGTTCGAACCAAACATCATCCAACACAAACAGAAATTTCTTTGATTCTTGCAGTATGTCAGTCAACTTGCGTTGCAGAGTATCAAGGTTATTAATGCGTGGGCATTCCCCCTGAGAGGCAGACTCGATGATCTCCTGTGTATGACGTCGGACATCAAGTTTGCGTGAGATGCTTACCACATCAAAACAGTTTTTTACCCTCTTGTCATTGTAAACAAGCTGTGCCAAGGTGGAGTTTCCCATGCCTCCAGCTCCAACGATAGCCAAACCCGAGCACATTGCTGTGCTAGACTCAGTAGCAGCGGCTGTCTTGGTAAGACGATCTACTATACGATCGCAATCCTTGTCACGACCAATGACCAATCACTTTCAGAGGTGGTATTGACGTGGCCTCAGGAACAACAACTGATGCTATGGTAGGGCCCTCTGCATTATAACCAACTGGTAAGCAGAGCAGTTCATTGAGCTTGTGAATTAACTTTCTGTTCTCTGAGCTCAAATTGGACAGCCTGCTCGACGCAGCACGCAGAGGCTTCATAAAACAGTGTTCATCCAACAAGTCTTGAGCCATGCAGAAGCCTTGTTTGAATTCCTGAAGCCATTTGTCCAACTTGGCCCTGTGGTGTCCATTGTCTGCCGCTTCAATTAATAGCTTGAATTCATGTTCACCCCAAGGAACGTGGAAGCATTAGCAAGGAGCTTCTTCAAGACTGGCGCCGCGGCCAATCTTAAGCTAACGCCCAAAGAAGGGGAGTTGTGTTTGTTTTGTGGATGAACATAAATAGACAAATTATGGAAAACAGGAGGAAGAACCCCCAAAGGCAGACTTGTCTTCTAAGGTTAAGGTCACAAGGCTGAAAGAGACTTCTCTTCTAAAAGAATAGAGGACGGTAGCATGCTCCAAGACCAAGAGACTACTAGGATGGGTTTTGTTGCAAATTAAGCGCCTTGATCTTCCTTCCGCGAAAGTAAGAAAAAAATAATATCGATTATTAGGGTGGGAGGGCTCTTTCTGTACCGACACGTGTCAAGCATGCACCCTCCTTGACGACGCGTATCGTTCGATCCAGCGTGATTGTTTTGAAACCTTAGTGTGATTGTGCGTTCCCTATTTGCCCACGTCTTTACGCGCATCCAATCGCTGCTCTTTTTATGTACCGTATATACGTTTATGAACGGGGAACCAATTTATGAACACTACTTAGTCGGAATTCGGAAACCGATCATTCTAACCCTAACCCTAAAAGTTCATCCACACCACAATCAAAATCTGACAAATTCGTATAAAATATATTTAATTTCGGATATAATTTATGTAAATCAATTATATTTCATGTAACCGAACATTTTTTTTACAAAAATTAACCTTTTAATGTAATCTAAAACTACAACAACGCCGTGCACAATGGTCGTGAGCTTCATGAATTGAATCTCTGCTTTAGCGTTGCTTTGGATCCTTGATATAGAAACTTTCAAAATTAACACTAGCTAGACCATGGTGGCTGGGCATAGAAGCTCTCGAAACCTACTTTTCCTCCAAGCCGCCAATCCTCAATATAGACATTGCCAGTGAAAGTGGGGTCCATGATTGACAATGGCCTGCCAGGGTTGGAGATGCCTAGCGCGTTCGGTGTCCGCAAGGCCGAGCTACCTATGTTGATGTTCGCCTCCACATCCGCCTCCGCCATGATCGCATTGTAGCTTAGCCCGACCAGCCACATATAATAAGCTCCTGCCCAGCATGCAGCCTCCAGAGCTCCTAGCACCCAGTCTCCATCACCATGATGACCTCTTAGGAGCAAGATGTCATTAAGATCCACATAAGAAACATATAAACAAGCTTATTCTTTGAAGATGTTGGAGAAGATTTCCTCCTCAACCATTGACCTCATGCCGCCACATGTTGGAGATCCACCCCGGCATCCACTGTCCGCAGCTCACACGCGCTAACAATCTACACCCACCACCATAGCACGAAATACCGGCATATAGCCACCCCAATCTGAATGAGCGCACCGAGCATCTCCTCAGTCGGTGACACCGGCGATGAAGATTCGGGTTCGGGCCGAGCGATATCTTTTTCTTCTTCTAAAAAAGAATATATTAATATCATGAAGATACCAATTACATCTAACCTCTTCACCTGCAAGATGTCATGAAGACATCTAGGATGCACCCACACCAAAGAAGAAAAAGGGTCCCGCTAGAGCAATCAACTCATCTCATCAGCATCAAACAAGCCACCATCAAATACAACACCCAGAAAACATAAAAAGTTTCAAAAGCAACACCTTCAAGAAGGAAACAGTGCACAAACCCGTCGTTATCCGATCCAAGATCATAGGTTTTCACCCTGGAGAAGTCCAAGCTCTCAAAACAATTCCATCAGCAAGGCAATTGCCAGTCACAATCAATGAAGGTTATACCTTAGGTTTTCTTCCAGAAAGTTACGACTCGGCACTCGAGAGCACCACCAAAAATAGAATCATCCAGTGCTTCCGCCTCCACTTGTTAGTGCTGCTGTTGGGAGTTATCAAACACCTAGCTACCTCCATCGCCTCCAAGGCTCCATCCGTCTAATTGAACCTCTGACCCTAGACACCATGACCTTCTCCACCGCCATCTACATCATGGAAAATGAGAGACCTACACGTCCCACGGTGTCAACAAGGAACAGAGCTTCGCGTTGCACCCTCGTGGAATCTCGTAGGTTAATATGGACGTGCACGACCGGATTATATCGGATCCAAATATCCTGAGAAAGATTTCCAGTAGCAGTTCTAGAACACGTCGATGACGAGATCAATGAGGGCCGATCATGCATGACATTTCCATGGTGCGAGTAGAGCACGAGGACCGCCACCTTGGTTGCCACTTGGAGGGGACAAATACCATAGCGCAGCCCACCGCCTTCGTCTGTCGCATCACACTGGACTAAGCCTGGCCCGATGCAGCCTGGCCCGAAGATCCCGGGCCGAGGCGGGCTTTGTCGGGTTCAGGCCCGATTTCTACAAACTGTTGGTCGGGCCGGACCGGGCTCGGGCCTAGCTTTTTCTGCGTCGAGCTTTGTCGGGTCCGGCCCGAGAAATGGCCAGGTTGACACTGGACCAACGCGTTGCCGCACATAAGGTGATAGGAGAGGAGATGGAGATGGAGATGTGCAATTACCAAACCAAGATATGGTTGCGCATCCATCGACATCAACGAGAGATTTGCTGCATTGCTCGTTCGAAATGGAGTGGCATGGCAACCCAGGCAGCTTGGCTGGTTCTGCATGTGATGTGATTCTCCGTGTCCATGTGCTCGGTCTGCTGTGGATCCACAAGTCAGTGTCGTCCTGTGCTGTGGATCTGCTGCACATCATCACGCGCAGTACAGTAGGAGCCTTGATCTGATAGAAAAGACCCACGTACTGCATTCCACAGTAAGCACTAGTACAGTAAGTAGTAACCCTGACTCCTGGTCCTCGTCGAGCACTAGTGTATACTGTATACTACTGTACTAGTAACCAAGGCGGGCACAGTCGTCCAGACCACCCTCTTTATTTTTTTTACTACTACTACTACTACTATTCCATCTTTTGCTTTGCCGACAGCCGCTGCATGCATGCGGGGAGGCCAGGACATTTTTTCATGCATGGGTCCTCTCCTCTCTTTCCCGCTCGTCTCTCTCTTCCAAAGAGCATCGGACCTTGCCCCCAGCAGCACAATACCACATGCAAGGAGTAAGAATGGTCAATGCTGCACCTCACCTCACCTCACTCCTTGCTTAGCTCGACAAGCAACTTGTTATATACCGTGGTTGAATATGTTTCATTTGTGACATCCCAAATCTCCTCCCAAGAAGCCCAAGAACTAGCTAGTACTACTTCTTCATTGCATGTTTCACTCTTAGCCTCCTCCTCTTCTTCTTCTTCTTCTTCTTCTTCTTCTTCTTCTTACCTCACCGTATGTACTTCTCCTTACCTCACCGTATGTAATTGTAAACATCATCACTCGATGCTTATAGTGAGTAGTATACTACTTATTTCTTTAATAAAACGACGAATGAACCGGGTGAGCAGGATTCACAGCCACCAAGGAAAAGGACAATGCATGGGGGCTACTGAATGAGTGTGCCGGCCACCTACCGCGCTTTAATTTGGTCACATCCTCGACATGGACGCGACGACGGGGCGCATTCAATTCAATTCACCCAAACAGACAGACCCAGCACAGGGAGGAGGTATTTTAAGCAGTGTAATTAGGCATTGATTAACAACCGTATCTGGCTCGGTCTGTCTGTCTGTCTGTCTGGCCCTACGCTCGCCGCGTGGGTAACAAGGACGTAGTAGTACTACTAAACCCCAGTGCGATTGCCTCAGGTCAGGTCCCCTTAACCCTATCTATCTATCTATCTATCTATCTATCTTTCTTCCTCCTCCTCCTCCCCCTCTCTCCTGCGCCGTCGCCGCACACGCCACGTCTCTCCCTCTCTTGGATCTCGGCCGCGCCACCATGCATGTCCTCCTCCTCCTCTCGTCGCCGGCTACCTCAAGTCGCCGATTGCACCCACGCATGACCAAGCCCTCCAACCCACACGTTTGTTTACGCACCGCTCTCGGCCTGTCGGTGGATCTGATATCCGGCCACCATCTCTTCTTTCTCTGCCGAATCCTAGGTACCGCAACCAAGCCAGGTTAAATCTCTACTAGGCGTTGGCTTTAGTGATTTTTCTCCTCTTATTATGTACCTAGCTAGTTCATCGGATCTTGCTTATTGGAATTTTGATTTAGTTTGATGTTTTCTTGGATCGATTATTCCCTGTGTTGTTTTACTTGCTTGCTTTAGGGTATATACACGCCTACTTATGTTCATCATAAGTACATGCAGTATACAGACCCGCCATCTAATTACTCTTTAATTGCTGTCCTGTACTGTGTGTAGGTTGGATCTGTGGTCATGGGCACCAAAGCCGCCCTCTCTGCTAGCTCTATCCCAGTCCCAGAGCATGCTTCACCTGCAACCCGCCGGAGGAGCCTTTGACGTTGAGACGCCCTACGTTTTTCATGTCTGCTGTAAGCGCAAACTCCATCTCTAGCTAGCTTTTGTTTCACTGGAAATAATTCAACCAACCGGTGCATCTCCATATCATATTTTCCCCTGCCGGCGATACTTTTGTTCATGGTTGGAGTTGGAGAGATTGGATTTCGTTTTGTGGGAGAGAATCCTTATTATACTTGATTGGAGAATGGTTACTATCTGCAAGGATTTCTTTGGAGCAGCTAATGGTTGATAAGGTGGGGAAAAGAAAGGAAACACATAGTCTAAACGTTTTTTTTTAGTTTTCGATAAAAGAATCTTGTATAGTTTCATTTTCTGAAAACTGAATGTTGCATGTACAACACCTAAGCCACTACGAGTTTTCAGGTATTAAGGAACTTCACAGGTATGTCTTATTCAAGCTAAAAGATAGATTAGAAATTTATAGTCCTTTTTTTTTCGGAATTGATCGATAAGTGCACATGAAAAAAAATATTAACAAGATTGGTACTTATTTTCATACCTAGAGTTTTGTAGGCATTGGGTCTAGTTTCAATTTTATTTTTGCATGGGGCCTTGTTGGGATTTACCGACGACAAACTACTAACATGCCACAAAAAATTCTAGAGTAGAGGATTGCAGTCCGCGGGTAGCCACACTAGAGGAAGCGGGGGATGTGGGGTTGAGATTCGAATCGGGTGAGGGATGATGTAATAGTGGAGGTGCATCGAGTAGCCGCCCTAATAACAATTGTGCCATCAATCTTGGTGTGCCATTGGGAAAGATCTATAGAAGTTAGCCAAAAAAATTTAGTGAAAGCCAAAGCTCTATTATTTTTTAGAATGTAGCTATGGAGGTGGACAAGTTGAAAATAGAAAGGGAATTAAAGAGAAGGTTGGTTTGGGAAATTGCGCCTATGTTTTAAGCTAGCGTCTACATATATGCTAGATCATCCGCGAGGGAAAGAGATTCAGTGGATGATCACTCCATCGTCCAATCTAGATTGAAGGGTGGGCAGATAATTCAAGGGGCAAAACAACCAATGAAAGCTGCAAGACGCGTCAAATGATAAAGAAGGAAGTGACGCCTTGATCTCGCACCGACATCTGTAGTGAGAGACGCAGAATACATATTCAATCTAGTCTACTTAACAATGCTTGAGTTGGGCGATGTTTTTTTCGTGAACTATGCATTTAGCCTCCTGCGTGGCCGTGTTGATCCGGCATCCTCCTACTCATGTTATGCACCTCAAGATTTGCATAGCTACGGGGATAATGATTGTCACCAATCTTGTGGCAATCTTGCACACGACACATGAGAAGATCTGCGTAAGTGGGTTTTTTTTAGTGAAAGCCAAAGCTTTATCATTCAATGGAATGTAACCATGGAGGGCAAGAAGTTTGGGGTGAAAAGAAAATAAATGTTCTAAAAAGGAGAGGGAGAATAGGAAAAAAGGATGGAGGTGGTAGGCAAGCCCAACAACCCAGTAAGATGGGGGTGGTAGGCAAGTCCAACAACCCAGTAAGATGGGGGTGGTAGGCAAGTCCAACAACCCAGTAAGATGGGGGTGGCATATGCCCATGACAATCGATATAGTATCCAAAAAAAGCTCAGGAGGAAGACAGTCAAATAGTATTGAACCACCTCCTTCACGGGTAATATAATACAACCTCATTTCATGTGTTGGCGCGATACTTGCCAACGAGTAAGGATGTTGTCAAAGGTGGTTGTTTTGTGAGCATACCCGGACCAAATCATCTGCAAGAGTGTAGGCTTCACGAGTCATGCACCCAAGTACACACTTGTGGAGGATAATGATGTGGATGCTTTGTTAGGGATATGGTTATTATGGGAGACATGTTACCTAAGGGGTCACCTGATCGTAATGTATACCCTAATATAGATACTTAAACTGCAAGCTCTCGTCTACCTATAGAAGGGACATGTGAGCCACCACCCAAGGAGAGGCGTAGGTAAAGAACACTAGAACCTTAACCTAGCTCAGTAGATGAGTTTATCTACATTGTAATCCTCACATTACCAACAAAGAAACATATGCAAGGCATATGTCTATTGCCTATTCTGGGTCTAAACCTATATAAGACCACAATGCCACCATTCATCGTGACAAGATCCCTTCGAAGACGACCCATCCCTCTACTAATGTGATTCCAAGTAGACCATATGAAGCCATCCAGTGCCCAATCTAGAATTAATGGCAATCATATGATAATTCAAATTCTGAAACAATCCATGAACATGAAAATCATTTCAACCTTCCAAAAAAGATGAGGAGGATGGTAAAGAAGAAGGGAGAGAATATTTCCTCGACCTTGTCTGGTAGGAAGCTCACAACTGCACCACAAGAAAATGCCACACACAACCAAGCGCCGATCCCACATCCGGTTGCTCTCGTTATCCACTAAAAGATGTGCATAGCCGCCCGAACAATTGGATCACCCGTCTTGGAGCGCCATGCGGGAGGAAAGATCTGCAAAAGCGGGCCAGTTTTTTTAGTAAATTACAAAGCTTTATTACTGATTAAAATGTAGCTATGGAGGGCGAGAAGTTGAGCACATAAAAAAGAAAAATAAATAGTTCCAATGATAGAGGAAGAGGGGGGAAAAGGATTGGGGGGGAGGCCGGCCAGTGGCAAGCCCAGCAGGCCAGCAGCCCATTAAGACGATTGGATGGGAGCAGTAGTAACTAGTAAGTACTAGTAGAGAGACTTGCCTGCAGCCACTGGAGAGTTCCAGACAGTTCGAGAGGTCGTGAGAGAAGAGAGGGACGAGGAGGACTCAGGAACCCTAGCCGCCGTCGCCCCGCCCCAGCCTCCCGCCGCCCATCCATGGCGCTGCGCACGCTCACTGCAAGGGCCAGGAGCTCTTTGCTCCACGAGGCATCTCTGGCGCCGCGCTTCTCGCCGCCGGCGACCCGCGTCTCGTCTACCGTCGCCTCTGCCCCACCCATCTTCAGCGCGCCGGCGGTTTGTCCCTCCCGTCCCTACTCCCCTCCCTGTCGGTTTTCGTCGTCCTTGTATGATGCTAGGTCGCCATGGCCAAGGACCAGTGCTTTTTCTGTATCACTAGATAGATTTTGTGATGTTGCCAGGGCGAACAGCATGGTAGGAAGGAAACGATTTCGATAAATTTTTGACCAAAAGGACGTAGTTACTAGCTGGGTTGGGTTATATGAACCTTTTGGAGCAACATATAAAAATCAATGTAGACTAAATGCTTTTGGTTAAGTTAGTGTTCTCTGCATAGTTGAGTTATTTTTCCACAGCAGCAGAAGAATGTATCTCAATTGTTTGTGCTGTGAACTAGGTGGTTATCTAATTAGCAGCATTAGATAAGATAATTGTTTCTAATGGTAAATAGCAGCGTTAGTTAACTTAGCTGCATGTGAAGATTTCCCTCAGCATCTATACTAGGAAGAATCAATAGATTTCAGTGTTGCTGTGAAGATGAGGAGACGTCTTTCTTTTCCTTTCAAGAACTTGTGAAGGCTCAGATTTTTGCACCCTAAAAAGTTTGGCGCTGTCACATGTGGCATTCAAGCTTTTGTTTCCTGTCTCTATTTAATCCCTGTCATATATGTATGATCTCAAATGTACATAAATACCCCTTTTTAGTGAAATGTACGCAAATATCTCGTGACAAGATGACTGGGTTGCATTTGTGCATTTCATACTATCCGTGGTTAGGTATAAGTCATGTTTGATATGCCTTTTCAGCTTTAAGGATGTAATAAGGGCATTGCTATCAGGTATATAATTTCCTGCAATTGTGCTGGGATGCTTGAGATTGCTTTGGATCTGCATTAGGTATCTTACCTGCATGCGAAGATTTGCCTCAGCATTTGAATAGACCACCGATAACCAATTGAGTCAATTACTCTAGCGTTCTAGAAGCCATGGGCCAGCAAGGCGAAATAACACGAAGACTATGGGTTGCATATGTGCATTTTACACTAGCTATATGTGTAGGTCAACCGTCCAAGCATGTTTACTTTGCTTTTCACCTTTAGCGACGTAAGAAGAAAATCACTCAGTTTACAATGGTCTCCAGTTGTGCTGGGTTTCTTGGAATTCCTCTACATCTGAAGTGGTTTTCTAAGTAGCAGCATGAGATAACTTTTTCTAATGGTATGTAGCAGCGTTAGTTAACTTAGCTGCATGTGAAGATTTGCCTCAGCATTTATAGTAGGAAGAAACAGTAGATTCAGTCAATTACATTAGTACTGTGGTTGCACATCTTTTTCCTAAGAAGAAGATATACAACCATTTGGCCAGAGCCGAGAAGTGACCCTCTCCATTTGCCAATCGGCGATATCCTGGCTAAGAAAACATGAAAGAAAGAAAATAAATGAAGAACGGACGTAATCGTCCTCACCACATGATTGGCATCAGGGTCCTCACATCTAGACCAAGAATAACACGAGAATCATATAATTTGCTAGCCTGAAGTATGCCACTATTTCTTACATAGCTCACCTTTAGCAGACAAATGAACAATTTGTTTCGTTTTACCTCGTTTATTACCTTTTGTGTAGATGCATCTCCTGTAAGTTGATCTTGTGCTAAAGAGTAGTCTAAAGCTGCATCACCGGGTTGACAAAGTCCTAGACAAGTTCACCGGGGCACTGGATTTATCCCTAATCTGTGGATGCTCCACGAAAAGCTGACACCTCACATCATTGATTTCTTGTGGTTTAGAGATGGACCAAGCATAGAACTTGACTGGGCACCATCACTGTTAGTGACAAATGGCAGCATGCACATCACCATTGCTGACTCCAGTTTAGGCTGTGTTGGACAGTTGATCATATCGACTGCTGCGCTGTGTCAGTGACACGTGGCGCACAAATCAGCTCATCCTAGCTACCAGTTAAAGATCCCTGAAAGAGTTAGGATGGATTTACCTGCTCTGAACAAACTGTCACAGCCACTAGATTTCATCCTTATACATATGACAACTGATCAATCCAGAGTCACAGAAGTATGATGCACAAGTATATGCCTATCTGCTTAATTACTGTATTCATAGTTCAGTGTTGCTGTGAATATGCAGGGACATCTTTCTTTTCCTTTCAAGAACTTGTGAAGGCCTACGGTTTTCGCACCCTAAAAAGTTTGGTGCTGTCACATGCGGCATTTAAGCTTTTGTTTCCTGTCAGTTCCACCATCTTACATGCTCATCAGGATGAACCTCTTCTGCGTGTATTGACATCAATTGACTAATCTCATCAGCCCCCAATCTGCGATGTAGCTAGCCCATTCCTTTTCTGCATAGTTCTTTGGTACTAAACCTTTCTGCTAACATGAAGCTAGGAGCTAAGAAAATTGCACTACCGAATTTGGTTATCACTGTACCAGATTCAGTAGCAGTGCTTTAGATATCAATAACAGAGTAGTTTGCAGTTGTTGCTTCTATCTTAGCGTGTCAATTTGTCTATCTGACGTTGCAAAATACATTTTCTCGTTGCAGGTGATGTCTCGTCGTACGACTGCTCCTCCTGCTTCTATGCTCCAGAAGTCATGTACTTACTGCTTTTCAGCTTTCAGTGGCGGAAGCCTCATCTATATGGGCGTTGGGAAAGAGGTTAGTAATGGTGTGCTGTAGTATATATAGTTTAATGATTCTTACTTGAAATAAACTTGTCGCAATGAGCAGTAGTCAGCCTATGTGTATTTTTGGGCTTCTTATTAGCTCCAAGTCTGCTTTGTAGTCTGTAGCCTTTTTCAGCTCAAGAGTGTTTCTATTGTGTGAACTGTTATTTGTAGTACAATTTGCGTACGATACTAAATCCTGCGTCTGGACAGCAATTTCTGTCACACATCAACGGTTCTAATCATAGTGTCGTACAAACATGAAACATCGGATGAAATTAGTTGTATGCATAGCAGTGTTGATTGAACTTTGTTTGGTTCTTTAGCTACCAATTTAAAAATTTCACACTGAATGATATACTGGTTCTAATTAATTACTGCCTTACTGGTTGATCAAATATTCATATGGCCATTGTGTATGATTAACTTCCTTCATAATTCTCCTGATATTCTGCTAGATAAGCGCTATGTTGTATCACTGTTATAGTACGATATTTCTACTGTTTGGCCTAACAACAATTCCATGTTCTTTCTTTTGTAATTTCATGGTTGACAGTCTGATAATGTGTTAATGTCCTATTTACAGCAAACCTAGTCATCCTTGCTAACAACTGCCTTCCACTTCGGAAGTCTGAGATTGAGTACTATGCTAGTCAATCTTGTAGAATAGTCACTCGATATGGCACTCGATTTTTCATATCGTAATTATACTTTGTACTTTCTCTTTAGTTATTATTTCACTTGGCAACAAGTAGAACTTTACATTTGCTCTTAAATTGAACCTGATCTTCTTGAACATGATATTTGTATCTTACACAGTTTGGTCAGGTAACTTCATAAATAAATTATTATGCAGTGTAAAACTCAACAAAAGAATATATCAACTTGTAAGTGGTGGTATTAAAGCAAATGCCAATTTCATGCAATAGTAAACCTTATTCATGCCTGCTTAAGGGGCACACAATTTAAGCAATATCTGATAGGATGGATATATATTTGCTTCGATCAGATATAGCATGATAGTATCTCCATCAAGTAATCGCAACTCACAAGCATGTTCTGATTCCATCAAATTCTACATAATTACATAATTTTTGTGCCTCAGTTTGTGCAACATAGATGTATTGTGAAAACAGAGGGGACTATGATTTCCATGCAGTCCTATCAAGGGCCAAATCCCTGGGAACATTCCAATCCTTCAAGTCTCCTTTTACCGACTCCAGAAATATATACCATGAGTCCTTTTGTAGGGTCCCACATAATATCAGTTTATCAACTTGTGTTCACTCTCTAAATTCACAATTAACAACACAGAGGCTTGCTAGGTATCATCTGGCAGTTATCCTCTGGATGCTCAAGTGTCAACGTATTTTTTTGCCATTCAGATTTATTTACCCAATAACATGTATTTGCTTGATCAGCAGTTCCTTTAGTGCATCAATCGTTATTACAGTCAGCGGAGTTGACATCAAATTTGAGTGTTAAATCTCTTTCACAGGCTCAAGTAGATAAAGCAGAACAAATTATCACATGTGTTTGAATTTCTGGACTCTGCTTATGTTTGCTGAGACAACTATGTTTGTATCTCGCGCGATTTTGTTTGTTTTTTCGAACAACTTGCCGTAGCCGCCCTGTGACCTAAGTTTGCTTGGTTGATGCAGTTAATTGCTTTTGTGCATAGTTTTTTGTACCAAATCTTAAGCCAACATGAAGCTAGGAGATAATTGCAGAAAAGTGGCACTACTAAATTCAGCTATAGTTATACGAGATTCAGCGGTAGTGCATGTGATATCAATAACCCAGTGGTTTGCAGTTGTTGCATCTATCTTAGCATGTTAATTTGTCTATCTAACAATTGCTTCTCCCGCTTCTATGCTGCAGATGTTACGCACTTCTCGAGCTTTCAATGGCGGAAGCCTCGCCCACATTGGCCTTGGGCAAAAGGTTAGTAATGGTGTGCTGTAGTCATAGTTAAAAAAGCGCTAGGTGTTAATTCTGTGTTTTGCCATCGCTTGCGCTTTTCTGACCGAAGCGCCCGCTTATGCGAAGTTATGTGTTGAGTCCTTGTTTTATGATGTGGCCACTATCGATCTTGCGCATTCACATGTATTTCCAGATGAACTTTTGTTGTATTGAAATGATATGGCCGTATAATCTGAGTAACTTTTGTTATTGTTTCAGATGTACTCAACAAAGTATTTCTTGAAGGACCCCCAAGATATGCAGAAGTTGTTTAACATGCAGGCTAAGACACTTTTGAAGGCAAAGGAGTGTCATGAAGATGTGAGATTAGTTTACAATCTTCAAGTGTTCACAGTGTTTGTGATTGCAGTTGTGGTTGTGGGTGCTGTTCATGTTGGCAACCAGATGATTGAGCGTGCAAAGGAAGTTCTGGGACAGTTGGGTCAGCACTACCCAGAAATCATCCAATCAATCTTGGGTGAACTAATCTTTCAGCTTAAGATTCCATTCCTTGGAAATGGCCAGAGGTTCGTTCTGAAGGAATATTGGTTCAACAAGCCGTCTGTATCGGTGAAGAGGTGCGCGAAGAAGCTTAGGTTGCAGCGTGGCCGGAAGTTGTGGGAGGAGGAGAGGCTGCGGCAATTCCATGTTGCTGAAGAGGAAAGGAGGCAGAATGCTCAGAGCTACATCGTAGGTTCCGAGGCAAGAAAGAAGTTGTATGATGAGAAAATTAAGGAGCGCCTGGAGGAGGAGAGAAGAAAGGCCAGGGGGGAATAGATGGTGATTGTTGTCAGCACATGGTGAACTGTCTTTCTTAAGTATATTGTGATTGTTGTCCGTCACATTTAAATGTTGTCTGTCACAACATGGTGATAAGTTCATTACTGCATGCACCAATGGTACAACCAACGTGCATAGTCTTTGTTTGTTCGGTTCTTTTGTTGGCACAGACATATATCAGCTGCCATTGTGCCAGTCGACCAACTTGCGTCATGTTCTCGCCAAGGAATCTATTTTACATGAGCAGGACATACACGCTGGCTGGCTTGGCCCCTGTGGGATTTTCCCACATGAAGCTCGAACCAATATACATGACATCATGGGCGTAAAACCCTGATATTTGAACCTGTATAGTCCGAAACCAAATCCCATCAATCCAAAATTTATGTAAAAGTATCTAATTCGATCGGTTGATTTTTCTCTCCCCATCAACCGCATCCTTCGCATGCCACATTCCCTTAGAGCTCATCCACCACTGCTGCAATCTTATCTTCAATGAAGATCTCTCCTTCGCACGTTTATCTCATCCCCTCTGGTTCTCCCTTCTTGTCTCGACGAGGCTAGGTTTAGGGTTTCTCTCGGCGATTCCTAAATCGCCGTTGAGTCTTCTCCCCTGCCTCCTTCGTTTCGCCATTGGGTTCTGGCTGCCGTTGCCGGGGTGTCTCTTTACTCCTCCAAGCATTGACAACTAGTCGACGATGGGTGGAGTCGCTAGGGTTTTTTCGCCTCGAACCTATTCGGAAACCACGCAAGGGAGAACAAAGATGGCGATCACAACATCAGGATCCTGCAAGAAGTGAACACCATGCCGCTGAAAGATAAACCGTATACCCTCCAATTTTCTTGTCTCGGGGATTGGGAGAGTGTCGTCGTATAGTGACGACAGATGTCATGGGGATTGCTAAAGAGGGGGGAAGATCCGAGGAGAGTGTCGATGGTGCTGGAATCGGGACTGGGGACATCCACGGTGAGACACCACGATGTACCCAGGTTCGGGGCTCTCCGTAGAGATAACACCCCTACTCATCCCGAGCTATACTGCAATAACTCGAGCTACAATAAGTGCTCCTTGAGCTGTATCAGAGGAAGGAGGAGGAGGCCGTGGACACTGCTCTCTCCTGCTTCTCTACGAACTGGTGAAGTGTGTAGTAAATGCGGTCGTCCCCCCCCCCCCCCCCCCCACAGGAGGGGTGCCCTGGGTTCTTATAGTATGAGCCCAGGGTACTAAGGTAAATACATACGGAGGAGGTCCCAGCTGTAAGTCTCAGATACTAGCGGGGACCCACCGACTGCAGCTCTCCGGATGACCCAGAGTAGACCTATGGCCCGCCATGCTCCTAGCTTGTAGCCCGTGAGCCCTGAACAGTGCAGCTAGAAGCTAAGTCTTGTCGGCCTATCCGCGTGATCGGCGTCAGAGGGGACATCACGTCTCTGACAGGTCGGCGGCTGGACATGGCTTCCCTGCCATCCGGATCTCTTGGTATCATGCATTTATGACCTTTGATCAAGAGCTCCGATCTGATCCATGGTCAACTCTTAGTGTTAGCTCGGAGTGGGCCGATTGTGCCTGGGCGGACTGCTTGCATCCGGAGTGTTCGATTGCCTCTGAGCAATCGACCACTTGTTTGCTTAGCTCGGCCCATCTGCTAGCAATCGGCCTCTGGAGTTTACACTTCGTCCTTAAAGATGGTTTCGCCTGGGTGATCCTACCCGGGGTTCATTCCCCCGACAGTAGCCCCTAAATCTGTAGAGGTCCCGCGGTTGCCCGATTGCGGAGCCTTTGCAGGTTTTTACTTCCAATCTCTTGGTTTTGGGTCTCATCGAGTACTTCATGCCAAGCAGATTTCTCAATCTCGCTGAGTGCGCCCGGCCGACCTGAAACTGAACTTCTCTGAATGCTTCGTTCCGAACTGATCACCATCTTGGTCGGCTGCTCTTGTTCTGTCAAGTTGTGCCTTGCCCGATTGCTTCTAGCCGAGCTGGCCACAGGCCTCGCGGATTGCACCGCAACGGTTATCTTTGACTAGAATCTTGACCAGCCGACGTCGCGCGTCGCTTCCGATTACGCCGTGCGTAGTTAATGCATTGGGCCCCACGACCACGCGCGACGGGACGTAACTATAGGCCTCGGGCCATGCACTCACATCTCACCTTCTTCGCCGGATCCTTTGTGCACTCCGTCGCCGTAGCTACACCCGGTACACGCCGCCACACGAGGCTACACCGAGCCGCTGGGATGCGCATCCGATCCCACTCACACCCCGCCACCCTTATATATTGAGGGGGGGGAGCGGGTCAGGATTGCCCCCGCGCTCATACTTCTTTCTTCCTCCTCGCTCCTGCGCACCAGCCTCCGCCGTCGCCGTTGCGCTCTCCGCTCCGGTTGTCGTTTACTGCTCGTGCGCTCGCCGCCGTCGCACTCCGCTCTTTTGCCTCCGCCATCTCCACGCGCTCCGTCGCCGCCGCGCTCCCTTCTTTGCCTCACCTCTTCCTTCCAACGCATTGGAGACCGACATGGCCACCGCCGCTGCTGAAGACAGCGCCGCCGCCAGTCGTGGTGCCTGGAAAGGCTCCGGCGTGACTGAAGCTGAGGTCCACCAGCTCGTCCGCGGGACACCCCGTGGCACGTTCCCGGCGAGGAGGTCATGCCTGAGCCGCTGCCCGGCGAGCGCGTAGTCTTCATCGCGCATTTCGAGCGCGGGTTCGGGCTCCCGGTAAGCACCTCTTCCATATCCGAGCTCACTTGGCGAAGAATGGCAACCTACTCCCAAACCCTAACGGCCCCCACCTGGATCCGATTGAAGATAGGACAATGACCGAGTGCGGCGGTTGCATCTCCTATGCCTGTCCAGTCCTTCAAGAACTGACAGACCGCCTTCTTCTATGTCAAGTCTCCAAGCAACGGGCTCGATTGCCTTAATCTGCCCGAATTCAATCTCGCTCCTCCGACTGAAAAATATCAGTGGAAGACCAAGGTCGGAGACGACGACCAAGACATTGATGCTCAGGTACAGCGGGTTCTCGAGCTAGCCGACGAAGGATTGCTGCCTGCCGACCTGGTGGCTCCTGGATCCAGCTCCGAGTGCTCCTGCTCCAACGCCGAGTCCACCGGATGTATGACATGGGGGTTTGGTTATCCTTGCGCATCCTTGACTCATGGCACGTGAGTGTACTATAATATCCGATCCCTCAAAAGATTAGTGATCCATCTAGTAGCTAAAGTTGTCAACTAGTTTTTGTAGGTTTTTGAAAATAAACACGGATTGCCCAAAATACGACACCTATCACTAATAGGCTAGAGCTCTTGACACCAAAAGTTCAAACATTACTCACAACAATACCTCAAAACTATTGCAAGTTACTACTACAATTGAATAGCAACCTCAATTACCTACTTCAAGAGAAGACACAACTCAGTGCAACAACCAACTCTCTTAACAAGATAAACATGAAAACTAAAGTGTGACGCTCCGCCTGAATACCATTGTACACAGACGGCCGTCGCCCACACACCAGCCCAGAAATCACTCTGGTGTGCGCACTTACAACATGTATCGAGAACATAGGCACAACTGTAAAAGGATTCATAAGCCAAAGTGGCTTGATTCAATATATTACAACCATAGTTGGTTCCTTACAGAGATGGGGGCAACGGAATATATACTATCTATGGCAGCTTGGACTTGGAGCGGCTCCAATCCACAGGGATCTGACTGGGTTACTCTCCTAGCTCGCGAACGCTTCGACTTCTCCTAGGGGAAAGCGAATCCTTAGGTGAACCTGAAAATCTGGCTACGCGAATAGCCAGGGATAAAAGCCATGTGAGTACGTTTGAATGTACTCGCAAACAAGCAAACAAGTAACATATACACCAAGCAAAGCAATCCATGGCACTCAAGCATGCATTAGTTATTAGAGCAATATTAGTTATCATGGCATAACAATTCAAGCAACATTAACATGAGGATGAGCATATGATACGTCCCAAACGTATTTATAATTTCTGCTTGCTCCATGCATGTTTTGTGTGACTTTTCCATGTTTTGCTTGAACTTTCATACACTTTTGAACCTATTTGGACTAACCTATTAACTCAGTGCACCCAGTTGCCAGTTTCTGTTTTCTGCTGTTTTTGTATTTAAGGTTTTTCGGCCATTAAAAGTGCTCCAAAAATTCCGGGAAAAATATATAAAAAACCAGCGCAACAGAAGCTTCCGGAATCACCAAGAGAGGGAAGGGAGGCCACCACCAGGCAGCCAGGAGGGAAGGTGGCGCGGCCCCACCCTGGGTCGCGCCAGGGACCCTCCTGACTGCCTCGTGGGTCCCCTCGACGCCCCCTTCGCCTATATTTACCCCTCGGGGTGGAAACCCCTAATATCGATCTCTTTTTCGCGAACTCCCCTCTGTACCGCCGCCGCCGCCGTTTCAAGATCGGGGCTGCCTGGAGAAGCTGCCCCGGCACCCTGCCGGAAGGACGAACCCCCTCCGGGAGACCATCCATAGCCATGGACGCCTCCCGGATGTGCCGTGAGTAGTCCCCCTTGGACCATGGGTCCGTGACTAGTAGCTATGTGATGAATCTCTCCCCTATTTGTGCTTCCACTTTCGAGTCCTCGTGAGCTGCTTCACATGATCGAGGCATCTATGTAATTTCTGCTGTTGCTATGCTGAGTTTGTTGGGATCTGATGGATTATGAGACTATGTTCAGATTGTGATGAGTAATATATTTGGTTCTTCTCTTTTATATTTTGTTCTTGGGTAAATTCTTGCATGTTCTCCGTTGCAGTATTTGCTTTGGCCAAGTATTTTATTTGCAACTCCAAGAGAGAGCGTTATGCTCGATTGTGGGTTCAGCCCCTTGATGTCTAGCTTGAGTGACAGAAACATGAGACTAGGGGATGTGATGTTGCCACCAGGGATAAAACAACGGTGCTTGTACCTGCGGGTGCAAGGATTGTTTACGTTACGCAAAGTTCTTTTAATGCAGTTGTCTGTTGCTTTGAGTTTACACTTTGGGAGGGATTCACAACTTAATACCAGCGAGATGTTCTGGATGGATATCTCAAGGTGGATGATTCGTAGTAGATGCAGATGGATTTCGGTCTACTTACCTTGGCGTACTGCCCATTGCTTTTGAGCCCTTCCTTTCTTTGCAGCATAGTTAGCATTGCGGTGCCTTCATAATCCTGTCAATTGCCCAACTGTGATTTGTTTACCTCGCTAGCACTCTTATCGTATTTTGGGAGAGAGACATCACTAGTGAAAATCACGGGACCCCGGTCCATCTTCACATTATTGTTCACACCCTCAAATTACTTTCAGCTTTTACTTTCCTTTGCACCTTTTATCTCTTGCGTTGATCCTTTGTAAACGACAAGGCCGGAGGAATTGACAACTCCTCTGTACTCGTTGGGAGCAAAGTTATTTGTTGTTGTGTGCAGGTCCACGACAACACCCTAGTCAGGAAGCAATTTCTGGCGACGTTGCCACCTACTTGTATCTCCTGAGTCCTACTGGTTCGATAACCTTGGTATCTTCACCGAGGGAAACTTGCTACTGCACTGCATCTCAAACCTTCCACTTGGGGTAACCAACGAGGGGCGAGAAGCCATCAAGAAAATTTCTGGCGCCGTTGCCGGGGACTCAAGTCTACAAGATAGGGGAGTTGCACACTATCTTTTACCTTTGCTTTTTAGTCTTGTTAGTTTACCTTTCAGTTTTTACTTTTGTGTCCCTAATTAAAAATACCAAAAATACCTACCGCTACTATGGGTTCCAATGAAAACACTAAGTTGTGTGACTTCACTAGTCACAACAACAATGACTTTATCTGCACTCCTATTGCTCCACGTGCCACTTCAGCACCTTCTTATGAGATTAAAACTGCCCTGCTTAACCTTGTCATGAAAGATCAATTCTCAGGAGCAGGAGAAGATGCTGCCTTGCACCTAAACAACTTTATCGAGCTCTGCGACATGCAGAAGTACAAGGAAGTGGATGGAGACATCGTCAAGCTGAAGCTTTTTTCCTTTCTCTTTGAGAGGAAGAGCCAAGGAGTGACTACAATCTTTGCCCAAGAACAATATCGATTCTTGGATTAAATGCAAAGATGCTTTTATAGGGAAGTACTATCCCCCTGCTAAAATTATTCGATTGCGGAGTAACATTATGAATTTCAGGCAATTGGATAATGAACACGTTGCCCAGGCTTGGGAACGTATGAAGACGCTTGTCAAGAACTGCCCCACACATGGACTGACTACCTGGATGGTTATCCAGACTTTTTATGCAGGCTTGTACTTCACCTCGCGGAACCTGTTAGATTCGGCCGCGGGAGGAACTTTTATGTCAACCACGCTTGGTGCTGCCACAAAGCTACTAGATGATATGATGCTGAATTACTCGCAATGGCACACCGAGAGATCTCCAACCGGTAAGAAGGTAAACTCTGTCGAGGAGATCTCCTCTTTAAATGAAAAGGTTGACCTTATCATGTCTCTACTTACCAAGCAACCCTCTATTGATCCTCAAGATGTTCCTTTAAATTCTTTGGTTGCTCAGGAGCAAGTAGATGTTAATTTTGTCTCTAGAAACAACTTCAACAATAATGCTTATAGGAGTAACTTTGGTAGCAACAATCCTAGGCCTTTCCCATCCAACAACTATGGGAACAACACTTATCCTACCACCAGCAACTCCTACAGCCAGAACTATAGGGAAAAAGACCTGCCCAGCTATGAGAAACTTGTAGAAATAGAAAAGGCCACTGCTTAGCGGCTTCTCTCCCTTCGTTGGTAGGCCCCAAGTGGAAGGCGTGATGCAGTACAGCAGCGATTTTTCCCTCAGTAAAGATACCAAGGTTTGTCTCCAGTAGGACTCCAGAGATGATAAGTAGGTGTCAGCGGCGCAACTGACGCGGACCTGCACACAGACATAGATAACTTTGTTCCCAACGAAGTTCAGAGAGGTTGTCAATCTCTCCGGTCTTGTTGTTCACAAATGATAAAACGCAAGGGATAATGATAGCAACTTGAAAGTAAATGCAGAAAAGTAAATATAGCTTGGAAACAATAATAAGGATATGGACCGGGATACGTGATGTTCGCTAGTGATGTCTCTCTCCCAAAAGAGGATAAAAATTGCTATGCGAGGTAAACAAATTACAGAAAGGCAATTGACAGGATTATGAACGCACCGCAATGCTAACTATGCTACAAAAGAAAGGAAGAGGTTCAAAAGCACGGGCAGTACGCCAAAATAAGTAGACCGAAATCCATCTGCATCTACTACTAATCATCCACCTTGAGATATCTATCCATAACATCTCGCTGGTATTAAGTTGCGAACCCCACCCAAAGTGTAAACCCAAAGCAACAGACAACTGCATTAAAAAGAACTTTGCAAAAAGTAAACAATCCTTGTAACCGCGGTTACAAGCACCGTTGTTTTCCCCCTTGTGGCAACAGCACATCCCCTAGACTCATGTTTCTGTCACTCAAGCATGTCATCGGGGAGGCATGAACCCACAATCTAGCACAACGCTCCCTCTTGGAGTCACTACCTACTACTTGGCCAAAGCAATAAACAGCAACAGAGAGCATGCAAGAATTACTTAGGAACAAAAATACAAGAGATAAGAACCAAATATATTACTCTATCACAATCTGAACATAATTTCATAATCCATCAGATCCGATCAAACTCAACATAGCAATAGCAGAAATATTATAAAGGTGCCTCGATCATGTAGGGCATCTCACGAGGTCTAAACAATGAAGATCAAAGAGGGGAGGAGAACATCACATAGCTACTGATCACGGACCCATGGTCCAAGGAAAACTACTCACGAGACATCCGGGGAGCATCCATGGTGGAGAGGAGACTCCCGGAGGTCAATCCTCCCTCCGGCAGGGTGCCGGGAAGAGGTCTGCTAGTGCTCCCGATCTTGGAAGCGCGGCGGCGGCGGAACAGAGGCGAGTTCGCGGAATAGGGTTCCGCTTCTGGAGTTTTCCCGTGACGGGGGATAAATAGGCGAAGGGGGGCAGGCAGAGGTGGACCAGGGCCCCCAGGCGCCCCCCTGGCATGGCCAGGGGTGGGGCCGCGCCGGGTGGCCGCCTGGGCCCCCTGGCTCCCCTCTGGCCCCTCCCGGGCTCTTCTCGAAGCTTCCGTCACGCTGATTTTTTATCTGAATTTTCCCGAATTTTTCTGGCACTTTTTATATGGGGGAAAACTGAAATAGAAAAACAGCAGAAAACATGAACTGGCACTGGGTTGCACTGAGTTAATAGGTTAGTCCAAATATGATCAAAAATGTATGAAAGTGTATCTAGATCATAGCAATATCACACAAAACATGCATGGAGCAAGCATAAATTATCGATACGTTTTGGACGTATCAACATCCGCAAGCTTAATTTCTGCTTGTCCTCGAGTAGGTAAATGATAACAAGCATAATTTATGTGGTGACAAGCTAGCAACCATATAAGAACTTTGAAAAGTAAAGCAATCAAGGTTAGAGATTCAATTCAAGTCATAACAGGCAAGAGTCTATATTAGCATTGAAACAAGTAATAAAAGAACAAAAGGTGCAAGAGCTCTCGCTGTCCGTGACTCGAATGTCTCCAAATGGTGTTTGCGTGCAAGAAAGGGGATAGGGAATACGAGAGAAAAAAGTATTTTTGTTGAGAACTCAATTTACTAAAGTTTCACACTTGGTCCTCTTTGAAATCTTATCTTGACTCGTCCCCAGACCACTAGCCAGGTACAAGTCAATTTGATCCACTCCTTTTCGATATTTTGAGCACTCATGCAATGGATGAGCGTAAGCACGAGAGTTGACACTTAGGATGGCAAAGAGAGAAATATGGTGGAGGAGGAAGACAAAAAGGATGAGAAAGGCTCACATCAATGAGGACAATCATAGGCAAGAGATGCCAAATGATAGATATGATGTGAGGAGTAGGGATTGCCATGCAACGGATGCGCATACGAGCTAGGAAGCTCTCCAAACTATATGCAAAAAGATCATCTCTATGGAGTACAAGGATATAAATGGAGTACTAGTGTGGATCTCTCAAAAGGATAGTAGTGTTGCCCCCTTCTCTCTTTTTATTTATTTTTTCTCTTTTTTCTATTTTTTTGTGGCCTCAATGGCTCTTTCTATTTAACTCTCATTTGTCCTCTTTGGGATCTTTTAATGTGTCCACTTTGGGATCTTTTCCTCACTTAAGGGCAACACTCTATTTTACAAGAAGGTAAAGGAGATCTTTCACACTTTACAAGGTACTCAAAACATAAAGAAGATGTAACTAACATGATGTATGCAATGTATGCCGCTGCCAGTGTAGCAGGAACATGTATGACATGAAGATCAAGTCATGAAGAGGTGGATGTTGCATGGCAATGTAACTCGGAAAGGCTATGGAAATTCCTTGATAGGTAGGTATGGTGGCTGTTTTGAGGAAAGATAAAGGGAGGCTTATGATGACAGAGTGTACCATGCCAAGGGTTTGGATGTACCGGCGAAGGTGGACACCAACTCTCGGAGTGAGAAGAAGGCAATGCATGGCACGGGAAAGGCTAGCAAAATATGGGAAGGTGGAAGTGTCAACTCTCAATACTTACATTAGTCCGAAGAACTCATGCACTTATTATCGGTAACTCTCAATCTAATGAGGAGGTTCACAAAGAGACAAGTACCCCGAGGAGGAGTGTATGGGGGTTTGGTTATCCTTGCGCATCCTCGACTCATGGTACGTGAGTGTACTCTAATATTCGACCCCTCAGAAGAGTAGTGATCCATCTAGTAGCTAGAGTTCTCAACTAGTTTTGTAGGTTTTGAAAATAAACACGGATTGCCCAAAATACGACACCTATCACTAATAGGCAAGAGCTCTTGACACCAAAAGTCCAAACATTACTCACAACAATGCCTCAAAACTATTGCAAGCTACTACTAAAATTAAATAGCAACCTCAATTACCTACTTTCAAGACAAAACACAACTCAGTGCAACAACCAACTCTCTTTAACAAGATAAACATGAAAACTAAAAAAGAGTTGCAGCAACAAACTAAACAAAAGCCAAAGCTCTTGCTAAAGACAAACTAAGACTAAAACTAAACATGGCAGTAGCTATGGAAAGATAAAGAACACACAACAGCAAAAAGATAGGCAGGAAAAATCCTATGATGTGTTCTAGATTTTGAAAGCGGAGTATGTTTCTCTCCCACACAAAGTAAGAAAGGATCTAACTTGTTATGAACAGCAAACAAAGCTAAAGAAAACTAAAAACAAAACCTAAGAGCGAGATGCTCCAAGCATAGCACATAACGCATGAAGTGATAAAAATATAGTGAGACAAAGGACAAACTGATGATTGTTGATGGAGAAGGGGATGCACGGGGGCAACCCCAAGCTTAGACGCTTGAGTCTCCTTGAATATTTATTGGGCATGCATGGGGGCATCCCCAAGCTTGAGCGCTTGACACTCCTGGATCTTCTTTCATCATCTTCCATCGCGCACTTGAAAACTCCCTTCATACATAACTCATCATAAGCTGATTAGAGAGGTTAGTACCCTTAATAAATAAAAAAATTCTCCACTGGATATAAAGATATTCTTGAAGAGCTACTGTTTCTCAAGAGTGCCAAGAAGTTTTTGCAAAGAAAAAGCAAGCTTAAGGTTTGTTAAAGTTAGGAGAGACAAAACGTGGCAGAATCTATGAAAAACAGAACAACAGATAGTAAAGAAGTTTTTAGGGGCACTTCTGCAAGTCAAATAAAAAATCTCAGAACATATAGAAGTTTCGTAATTTTATAGAGCATACTGTGTAAAACTTTCAGCTCAAAAAGATGAACTGGGATTTTTCTGGAATTTTTCTGGTCACGAGGACAGAATCTGTTTTCTGGACAGCATGTCACAACTTTTAATTCCCTTGCCGTAAGAGGCTATAACTTGGCACAAAGCTGAAAAATAAAGATACAATGATGTTGCTACTGAAGTAACAAACATCAAGATACAACAAAAGAAAAAAGAAAAACCTAAATTCGTTGCGGGCTGCCTCCCGAAAGCGCTTCTTTAAAGCCATTAGCTAGGCATGATGCGAAAAGAAGAATCAAGTTTTATCAAGAGAAAGAGAATAACTAGCCCGTGTAACGGACTCAAAAGGTAACTTGATTTTCTTTCTAGGGAAGTGTTCCATCCCCTTTTTGAATGGGAATTGGAATTTTATATTCCCCTCTTTCATGTCAATAACCGCACCAACGGTGCGAAGAAAATGACGTCCCAAAATAATTGGACATAAAGGTTCACACTCTATATCCATAACAATAAAATCAACGGGAACATAGTTTTCATTGACAATGATAAGAACATCGTCGATCTTCCCCAAAGGTTTCTTTATGGAAGAATCAACAAGACGAACACCAAAAGAACAAGGCTCAAAAGGCTTCAATTCAAACATATGAAATATTCTTTTGGGCATAACAGAGGTACTAGCTCCAACATCACATAAAGCATAGCAAGAGAAGTTATTTAATTTAATTTTGATCATAGGGTCCCAACCATCATCTAGCTTCCTAGGTATGGATGCTGCTACTCTAAGCTTCTCCTCCCTAGCTTTGATAAGAGCATTTGTGATATGCTCCGTGAAGGCAAGATTAAGTGTGCTAGTGTGGGGGTCTCTAGACATTTTGTGTAGCAAGATAATAACTTCTGAGAGGGTGCAACTATCAAAATCAATATCACTACTATCAAAGGTGGTAGTAGTGTCATCTAGGCTCACTTGTTTGAAACCCTCTATGTTCATAGGAGTTTCTTTTTCTACGGTTGAGGTATTAGCATCACCATTAATAGGTCCAATGGGACTAGGAGTGCATTGGGTGCTAATAGTTTGAGTGTCCTCAACAATTTGGATAGTGTCAACTGTGTGGTGTGTAGGAAGGCTCTTAATTCTATCCTCTTCCTCTTCTTCTCTAGCCCATCTTTCTTTAAGTTTAGCCATCATCCTAATTTTTTCATTGATTTGTAACTGGATAGCATTAATAGGAGTGGCTTTATTCTCCTCAAGGGGGGAGGTTCTAATTTTAAGCATCTCAATACCAAGGGCTAAGCTTTCTACCTTCAAAGAGAGATTATCTATTTTAGATAATTTCTCTTCTACATTTTTGTTGAAGGCTTTTTGGGTAGTGATATAGTCTCTAAGCATGCTTTCTAATTCAGAAGAGGGGTTCTTGTTGCTAGGGTAAGTGTTGTTGTTCCCATAGTTAGATGGAAATGGTCTAGGATTGCTAGCAAAATTTCCCCTATAAGCATTGTTGTTGAAGTTGTTTCTAGCAATAAATTTCACATCTACTTGTTATTGAGCAACCAAAGAATTTAAAGGAACATCATGAGGATCAATAGAGGGTTGCTTGGTAAGTAGAGACATAATTAAATCAACTTTTTCATTGAGGGAGGTAATTTCCTCGACAGAATTTACCTTCCTACCTGTTGGAGCGCGTTCGGTGTGCCATTGGGAATAATTGGTCATCATTTCATCGAGAAGCTTCATGGCAGCACCAAGTGTAGTTGACATAAAGGTTCCTCCCGCGGCCGAATCTAACAGGTTCCGCGAGGTAAAGTTCAAGCCTGCATAAAAAGTCTGGATAACCATCCAAGTACTCAAACCATGTGTAGTGCATTTCTTAACAAGAGATTTCATTCGTTCCCAAGCTTGGGCAATGTGTTCATTATCCAATTGCTTAAAATTCATAATATTACTCCTCAATTGGATAATCTTAGCAGGAGGGTAGTACTTCCCTATAAAAGCATCTTTGCACTTATCCCAAGAATCTATGCTATTTCTAGGCAAAGATTGAAACCAGATTTTAGCATCTCCCCTTAAAGAGAAAGGAAAGAGCTTGAGCTTAACAACATCACCTTCTACTTCTTTATACTTTTGCATATCACATAATTCAACAAAATTATTCAAGTGTAAAGCAGCATCATCTCCAGCACCAGAGAATTGATCTCTCATAACAAGGTTTAGCAAAGCAGGTTTAATTTCATAAGAGGTAGCTGAAGTGGCAGGTGTGGCAATGGGAGTGCAGGTAAAGTCCTGGTTGTTGTGACTAGTGAAGTTACACATCTTGGTATTTTCAGTGGAACCCATAGTAGCAGCAAGTGTGGCAGATTTTTTTTGTAGTTTTTGATAAAAGACACAGAGATAAAAACTGAAAGATAAACTAACAAGACTAAAAAACAAAGGTAAAGGGTAGTGTGATACTCCCCTATCTTAGCACTTGGAGTCCCCAGCAACGGCGCCAGAAATTCTCTTGCTTAGCGGCTTCTCGCCCTTCGTTGGTAGGCCCCAAGTGGAAGGCGTGATGCAGTATAGCAGCGAGTTTTCCCTCAGTAAAGATACTAAGTTTTTTCTCCAGTAGGACTCCAGAGATGATAAGTAGGTGTTAGCGGCGCAACTAAGGCGGACCTGCACACAGA
This sequence comes from Bromus sterilis, assembly GCA_950022295.1. NCBI lineage: Eukaryota > Viridiplantae > Streptophyta > Magnoliopsida > Poales > Poaceae > Bromus > Bromus sterilis. Next base: position 378,017,681 of record OX465598.1, read on the forward strand.
CACAGATAACTTTTTTCCCAACGAAGTTCAGAGAGGTTGTCAATCTCTCCGGTCTTGTTGTTCACAAATGATAAAACGCAAGGGATAATGATAGCAACTTGAAAGTAAATGCAGAAAAGTAAATATAGCTTGGAAACAATAATAAGGATATGGACCGGGATACGTGATGTTCGCTAGTGATGTCTCTCTCCCAAAAGAGGATAAAAATTGCTATGCGAGGTAAACAAATTACAGAAAGGCAATTGACAGGATTATGAACGCACCGCAATGCTAACTATGCTACAAAAGAAAGGAAGAGGTTCAAAAGCACGCGTAGTACGCCAAAATAAGTAGACCGAAATCCATCTGCATCTGCTACTAATCATCCACCTTGAGATATCTATCCAGAACATCTCGCTGGTATTAAGTTGCGAGCCCCACCCAAAGTGTAAACCCAAAGCAACAGACAACTGCATTAAAAAGAACTTTGCGTAAAGTAAACAATCCTTGTAACCGCGGTTACAAGCACCGTTGTTTTCCCCCTTGTGGCAACAGCACATCCCCTAGACTCATGTTTCTGTCACTCAAGCATGTCATCGGGGAGGCATGAACCCACAATCTAGCACAACGCTCCCTCTTGGAGTCACTACCTATTACTTGGCCAAAGCAATAAACAGCAACGGAGAGCATGCAAGAATTACTTAGGAACAAAAATACAAGAGATAAGAACCAAATATATTACTCTATCACAATCTGAACATAATCTCATAATTCATCAGATCCGATCAAACTTAACATAGCAATAGCAGAAATATTACAAAGGTGCCTCGATTATGTAGGGCAGCTCACGAGGTCTAAACAATGAGGATCAAAGAGGGGAGGAGAACATCACATAGCTACTGATCACGGACCCATGGTCCAAGGAAAACTACTCACGAGACATCCGGGGAGAATCCATGGTGGAGAGGAGACTCCCGGAGGTCAATCCTCCCTCCGGCAGGGTGCCGGGAAGAGGTCTGCTGGTGCTCCCGATCTCGGAAGCGCGGCGGCGGTGGAACAGAGGCGAGTTCGCGGAATAGGGTTCCTCTTCTGGAGTTTTCCCGTGACGGAGATTAAATAGGCGAAGGGGGCAGCCAGAGGTGGAACAGGGCCCCAGGCGCCCCCTGGCGCGGCCAGGGGTGGGGCCGCGCCGGGTGGCCGCCTGGGCCCCCTGGCTCCCCTCTTGCCCCTCCCGGGCTCTTCTCGAAGCTTCCGTCACGCTGATTTTTATCTGAATTTTCCCGAATTTTTCTGGCACTTTTTATATGGGGGAAAACTGAAATAGAAAAACAGCAGAAAACAGGAACTGGCACTGGGGTGCACTGAGTTAATAGGTTAGTCCAAATATGATCAGAAATTTATCAAAGTGTATCTAGATCATAGCAATATCACACAAAACATGCATGGAGCAAGCAGAAATTATCGATACGTTTTGGACGTATCAGCCACCAAAAGCTATATGCACACTCAGTTTGAACAAAACAAGGCCTTTTCTAGACAATTAGATGAGCACTCCTCTATCCTGCAAAACATTAGCAAACAGCTTGAGAGCCTGAACGGTGACATTTCCAGTCTCCAAACTAGACTCACTGCCATCGAGACTTATGTTTCAAACATGTCTCATACCCAATCTACCTTGATAAATCAAATGGCAGCTAAACCCGAAGTTGTACCCAAGGAAGAAGAGAGAATTAAGAGCCTTCCTACCTACCACACAGTAGCCACTATCCAAGTAGTTGAGGATGTCCAAACTGTTAGCACCCATCACACTCCTAGTCCCACTGGATCTATCAATGGTGATGCTACCACCTCAACCTTAGAAGAGGAAACCTCTATGAACATAGAGGCTTTCAAACAAGTGAGCTTAAATGATATCACTACTTCCTTGGTAGATAGTAGTGACTTAGACTTTGACAACTGCACTTTACCAGAAGTTATTGGTTTCCTACACAAGATGTCTAGAGACCCCCACACTAGCACATTCAATCTTGCCTTCACAGAGCATATAACCAATGCTCTAATCAAAGTTAGGGAGGAGAAGCTTAGACTAGAAGCCTCCATACCTAGGAAGCTAGAAGATGGTTGGGATCCTATAATAAAAATTAAATTGAATAACTTCTCTTGTTATTCTCTTTGTGATGTTGGAGCAAGTACCTCTGTTATGCCCAAAAGAATGTATGATATGCTTGAATTGAAACCTTTTGATCCTTGTTCTTTTGGTATTCGTCTTGTTGATTCTTCCGTAAAGAAACCTTTAGGGAAGATCGACGATGTTCTTATCATTGTCAATGACAATTAGGTTCCCGTTGATTTCACTATTATGGACATTGAGTGTGAGCCCTCTTGTCCAATTATTTTGGGACGTCCTTTTCTTCGCACAGTTGGTGCTATCATTGACATGAAAGAGGGAACTATCAAATTCCAATTCCCTCTCAAGAAAGGGATGGAACATTTCCCTAGGAAAAATATTAAGTTACCTTTTGAGTCCGTCACACGGGCTAGTTATTTTCTTGAAAAGACTTGATCTTCTGCTTTAAGCCTAGCTAATGGCTCTAAAGAAGCGCTTTCGGGAGGCAGCCCGCAACGAATTTAGGTTTTTATTTTTGCTTTTGTTCTGTTCTTAGTGGTCTTGATGATTGTTACTACTGTAGCAACATCATTGTATCTTTACTTTTCAAGCTTTGTGCCAAGTTTAGCCTCCGATTGCAAGAAAGGTCAAAAGTTGGTGCTTGCTGTCCAGAAACAGATTCTGTCTGCTTGATGGAAAAATTCTCAATAAATCACCAGATCATCTTTTTGATCTGAATTTTTTGACAGCATGCTCCATACAATTACCTTTCAGGCGTCTGTTCAAAGTTTTTTTATTTGAGTTGCAGAAGTACATCGAAAGAATTCTCCTTTCTCTGCTGTTCTGTTTTTCTCAGCTTTTGCCCCGGTTTTTCTTTTCGCAGTTTTGCAATCCTTAAGCTTGATTTTTCTTTGCAAACTTTTTTGGGCAGGCAAGAGAAACAGTAGCTCTTCCTGGAAATCTTTATTTGCAGTAGAGAAAATTTATTTTATTAGGGTACTAACCTCTCTAATCAGCCTACAATGAGTTATGTATGAAGGGAGTTTTCAAGTGCGCGATGGAAGGTGATGAAAGAAGATTCAGGAGTGTCAAACGCTCAAGCTTGGGGATGCCCATGTGCACCCCCAATAAATATTCAAGGATACTCAAGCGTCTAAGCTTGGGGATGCCCCCGATGCATCCCCTTCTTCGTCAACAATCATCAGTTTGTCCCTCGTTGCACTATATTTTTATCACTTCATGCGTTATGTGCTTTGCTTGGAGCGTCTCGCTCTTTACTTTTCTAGGTTTGTTTTGCTTTCTTTGCTGTAGTAACAAGTTAGACCCCAACTTACTCTTTTGTGTGGGAGAGATTCACGCGCCGTGTGAACTAGAACTCCTCATAGGATTTGCATGCTTATTCTTTTAGCTGTGAGCTGTTCTTTTTCTTTTCTTAGCTGATGTTCTGTTTAGTTGTAGTGCTTTAGTTTTTCTAGAGCTTTTCTTTTGTCTTAGGTTGAACTTTCTATAGGTTGCATGTTTATCTTGTTAGAGAGTTGGCTGTTGCACTGAGTTCTGTGTTTTGACTGAAAATAGGTAGTTAAAGTTGCTATTCTCTTTGTAGTAGTAACTTGCAATAGTTTTGAGGTATTGACTAGAGTAATGTTTGAACTTATGGTGTCAAGAGCTCTAGCCTATTAGTGATAGATGTCGTATTTTGGGCAATCCGTGTGTTTTTCAAAAACCAAAAAAACCCTGTTGAGAACTCTAGCTACTAGATGGATCACTAACCTCTGGAGGGTTCGAATATTAGAGTACACTCACGTACCATGAGTCGAGGATGCGCAAGGATAACCAAACCCCCATACACTCCTCCTCGGGATACCAGTCTCTTTGTGAACCTCCTGATTAGATTGAGAGTTACCGATAATAAGTGCATGAGTTCTTCAGACTAATGTGAGTATTCGAAAGTTGACACTTCCACCCACCTATACTTTTTCTAGCTTCTTCGGTACCGTGCATTGCCCTTTCTCACCTTGAGAGTTGGCGCATACTTCGCCGGTGCATCCAAACCCTTGGCATGATACGCTCTGTCATCATAAACCTCCTTATATCTTTCCTCAAAACAACCACCATACCTACCTACAAGGCATTTCCATAGCCTTTCCGAGATACATTGCCATGCAACATCCACCTTCTCATGACTTGATCTTCTTGTCATACATGCTACTTGCTTGATCGATGAGCCGCATGCTAGTTGGGCCTTGCCCTAATAATTTCTACATGACGCGCTAGTATCATTGCATATCCTGCTACCCTGGCAGAGGCATACATTTGCATCATGATAGTTACATTTTCTTTATGTGAGTACCTTTGTAAAGTGTGAAAGATCTCTTATATTCTTGTAAAATATAGAGTATTGCCCCTAAAGTGAGGAAAAGATCCCAAAGAGGACAAAATCAAAAGATCCCAAAGAGGACAAATGAGAGTTAAATAGAAAGATCCATTGAGGCCACCAAAAAAATAAAAAAAAAGAGAAAAAGAAAAAAGAAAAAAAATAAAAAGAGAGAAGGGGGCATACTACTATTCCTTTTGAGAGATCCACACTAGTACTTCATCTTCTATCCCTTGTACTCCATAGAGATCATCATCATGCATATAGCTATGTGGGGACCCTTCACACTATAGAACTTGGCTTGTATATTCCAATGATGAGCCTCCTCAAACGAGCTCTAGGTCTTCTTGAGCAAGCAAGTTAGATGCACCCCCACTAGTTCCCTTGGAGAGCTTTTAGCTCACATGTGCATCCGTTGTATGTCAATCCCTACTCCTCACATCATATCTATCATATGACCTTTTCTCGCCTATGATTGTTGATACGTCCAAAACGTATCTATAATTTCTGCTTGCTCCATGCATGTTTTGTGTGACATTGCTATGATCTAGATACACTTTCATACACTTTCGATCATATTTGGACTAACCTATTAACTCAGTGCACCAAAGTGCCAGTTCCTGTTTTCTGCTGTTTTTCTATTTCAGTTTTCCCCCATATAAAAAATGCTCCAAAAATTCGGAAAAAATCAGATAAAAAATCAGCGCAGAAGAACCTTCCGGAAGAACCTGAGTGGGGCCAGAGGGCCACCACCAGGGGCCCAGGCGCCCTGGTGGCGCGCCCCAGGGACTGGACGCGCCAGGGGGGCGCCTGGACCCCTGGTGGCCCCCCTGGCTGCCCCCCTTCGCCTATATATTCTCCGTCGCGGGAAACCCTCGAAGACAGAACCCTTTTTCGCGATCTCGCCTCTGTTCTGCCGCCGCCGCGCTTCCGAGATCGGGAGAACCAGCAGACCTCTTCCCGGCACCCTGCTGGAGGGAGGAACCACCTCCGGGAGTCTCCTCTCCACCATGGATGCTTCCCGGATGTACCGTGAGTAGTTTCCTTTGGACCATGGGTCCGTGATCAGTAGCTATGTGACGTTCTCCTCCCCTCTTTGTTCTTCATGGTTTAGACCTCATGAGCTGCCCTACATGATCGAGGCACTTTTGTAATCTTTCTGCTGTTGCTATGCTGAGTTTGATGGGATCTGATGGATTATGAGACTATGTTCAGATTGTGATTGAGTAATATATCTGGTTCTTATCTCTTATATTTTTTTCCTAAGTAATTCTTGCATGTTCTCCGTTGCTGTTTATTGCTTTGGCCAAGTAGTAGGTAGTAAACCCAAGAGGAAACGTTATGCTCGATTGTGGGTTCATGCCCCCTGATGACTAGCTTGAGTGACAGAAACATGAGTCTGGGGGATGTGCTATTGCCACAAGGGGGAAAACAACGGTGCTTGTAACCGCGGTTGCAAGGATTGTTTACTTTACGCGAAGTGCTTTTTAATGCAGTTGTCTGTTGCTTTGGGTTTACACTTTGGGTGGGGCTCGCAACTTAATACCAGCGAGATGTTCTGGATAGATATCTCAAGGTGGATGATTAGTAGTAGATGCAGTTGGATTTTGGTCTACTTATTTTGGCGTTCTGCCCATGCTTATGAGCCTCTTCCTTTCTTTGTAGCATAGTTAGCATTGCGGTGCGTTCATAATCCTGTCAATTGCCCTTCTGTAATTTGTTCACCTCGCATAGCAGTTTTATCGTCTTTTGGGAGAGAGACATCACTAGTGAACATCACGTATCCCGGTCCATATCCTCATTACTGTTTCCACGCTCATTTACTTTTCTGGTTTTACTTTCAGTTACTATCATTATCCCTTGTGTTTGATCCTTTGTGAACAACAAGACCGGAGAGAATGACAACCTCTCTGAACTTCGTTGGGAACAAAGTTATTTGTGTCTGTGTGCAGGTCCGCGTCAGTTGCGCCGCTGACACCTACTTATCATCTCCGGAGTCCTACTAGAGACAAACCTTGGTATCTTTACTGAGGGAAATTTGCTGCTGTGCTACATCACACCTTCCACTTGGGGTTACCAACGAAGGGCGAGAAATCACTATCATCACCTCGCACATCAAGCAAAATTTCTGGCGCCGTTGCCGGGGACTCCGAGTGCTAAGATAGGGGAGTTGCACACTACCCTTTACCTTTGTTTTTTAGTCTTGTTAGTTTACCTTTCAGTTTTTTTCTTTGTTTCCTATATCAAAAATCACCAAAAAAATTGTTTATTTTGCTAGTAGCTATCATTATGTCTGGTCCTTTTGCCTTTGTTGAGACAGAGGTTCTCACCTTTAAACAAAAAGGTGGTGAAAGTTTAAAAGATGCTTGGTATAGAATTAATGATTCTCAAAAAAGAGCCACCAAGAAGCAATCCACTACTGTCCTGCTTAGAAATTTTTATGTTGGGATTACTCCTTGGAATAGGTTCATATTAGATACTGCTATCAATGGGAATTTCTTAGATGCCCCAATTTGGGAGTCTCTCAATGTTATTGAAAATCTTGTTGGAAATCTCCCTATTTCTAGCATACAAGAAGATATAACTCTAGCTCATGTTATGAAGAAACTTGAAAATATAGAGTTAGAAATACCAAGTATAACTAGGATAAATGATTTGGATCGCAAGATTCAAGGAAATTTGAATAGGCTTGATAGCTCCATTCTTAAAATTATTAAAACTTTGGAGATCACCAAATCGCGTGATATAGATCCTTCTAGGATTGACAAGATTGAGGAGGTCATTAATACTCTAGGAACTACATTTTCCTCAATCAAACCAAAAAAGGTAGAGACTTTGGCAAGAAAGGAACCTAAGTTCAATTATGTCCCTAAGGTTCCCCGTCCTAAAAATAATCCACCCATTGCCAAGGAAGTTGAAACCGTGAAAACTTTGGAAGAAATACCTCTTTTTGATAATTTTATAAATGAATCTCCCATTGATTTTCCGCCTTTTGGATTTCTCCCTAGAAGTATCTTCATTAGGCCTTTATTTGAAAGACCTCTTAAGACTAGTTTTACAATTGAAGAGCTTTTTGATGATCTTGATAATGATTCGATTGATACAACTTGATCTTTTGCATCATGTCTAGCTTAAAGGCATAAAAGAAAGCACTTTTGGGAGGCAGCCCACAACGAATTAGGTTTCTTTATTGCTTTTGTTGTGTCTTGATGTTTGTTACTACTGTAGCAACATCATTGTATCTTTATTTTTCAGCTTTGTGCCAAGTTATAGCCTCTTATGATAAGGAAAGCAAAAGTTGTGACATGCTGTCCAGAAAACAGATTATGTCCCTGGACAGAAAAATTCGAATATAATCACCAGATCATCTTTTTGATCTGAATTTTTTTGACAGCATGATCTATACAATTGTGAAACTTTCGTATGTTCTGAGTTTTTTTATTTGAGTTGCAGAAGTGCCCCGAAAAAATTCCCTACTACCTGTTGTTCTGTTTTTCACAGATTCTGCCACGTTTTGCCTCGCTCCACTTTTGCAAACCTTAAGCTTGCTTTTTCTTTGCAAAAACCTTTTGGCACTCTTTAGAAATAGTAGCTCTTCAAGAATATCTTTATATCCAGTGGGGAAAAATTATTTTATTAAGGGTACTAACCTCTCTAATCAGCTTATGATGAGTTATGTATGAAGGGAGTTTTCAAGTGTGCGATGGAAGATGATGAAAGAAGATCCAGGAGTGTCAAGCGCTCAAGCTTGGGGATGCCCCCATGCATCCCCAATAAATATTCAAGGAGACTCAAGCGTCTAAGCTTGGGGATGCCCCCGTGCATCCCCTTCTCCATCAACAATCATCAGTTCGTCCTTCGTCTAACTATATTTTTATCACTTCATGCGTTACGTGCTATGCTTGGAGTGTCTCGCTCTTAGGTTTTATTTTTAGTTTTCTTTAGTTTTGCTTGCTGGTCATAACAAGTTAGACCCTGATGACCCTCACTGTAAAGGGATCGATTGCAGCGTTTTCGATAAGTAAGAGTGTCGAACCCAACGAGGAGCAGAAGGTCGCAAGTGACTTTGGTAAGGAGATAACTGCAAGCACTGAAAGATAACTTTTTAGGGATTTTCTTGGTATAAGCAACATGATAGTAAAGACTGGCAGAGTAAAAAGTACTGGATAATAAAGAGTGGCCCAATCCTTTCTGAGCAAAGGAGAGTCCTAGCAACTGAACTTATAAAAGCTAAAGTGTTCTTGAGGACACACGGGAGAGGTAGTCATGTGCTTTCGCCATATTCCGTATCGGTACTATGTGCTGGGTTGATAAGTGTTGAGTGGGTGGATCTATGCTAGTACACCCTCTAGACTAAGATGAGTGTACTCTTATGATTAAACACCTTGCAAGCATCCGCAAATACAAGGTAGTAATTAAGGCAAAATCCTAACCATATCATTACGATCGCTGATCCATTGTTCCCTTGTGCAAAAGCGTGCAACCTGGGGTTCAGGTTTCTGTCACTCCGGCAACCCACCGTAAGCATTCTTTATACACAATGCATCCCCCTAGGTCCTTGATAAGGCGAAGTGTTGAGTGTTCGACTCACACAACACCACTAGGAAAATAACAACACAACTTAAATATCAACCAACACATATTACTTCAACATCATATGACTACTAACAACTAGACTTCTCCAATGTCCTCAAGAACTAAAGTAACTACTCACAAGACATAAAAGAGATCATGATCAGTGGAGATAAATAGATGATAAACAATCTGAACACAATAATATTTCTCCAACAAAACTCAATAGCATTCACCACAAGGTAGTAATCAACACCGATAGAGTAGAGAGGATAGATAGTACGGATTACAACGCGAGTTGCAATTGTGAGATAATATTGGATGAAGATGGAGATGGTGCTGATGGTGGGGATGATGTTGATGATGATCTCGATGATGCCCGTGAGGATGGTGATGATGATGGCGACGATCTCCCCTTCCGGGAGGTGATCTCCCCGGCGGAATCTGCCCGCCAGAGATGGCTTTTCTTCTCTGTAGGTTTCCGCCACGGAGCGGCGGCGGAACTCCGAAAACTCCCCCGTCTTTAGGGTTTTTGGACGACGAGGGGTATATAGGCCAGCGGGGGGAGCCGGGAGAGCTCCAGGGGGCCCAGGCGCCCTCCCGGCGCGGCTAGGGGTGGGGCCACGCCAGGTGGCCACCTGGACACCCTGTGGCCCCCTCTGGTTGCTATTTTGCGTGCCTTCGTTATCCTTCTGGAAAACAGCCTCCGTCGATTTTCAGGTAATTTTGAGGTGTTCTTCTTCAGCAACTCAGCGTCCACTTTTTACCGCTGAATCCTGCGTCTGCTGCTTCGGCATCGGAAAGTTGCAAACTGTGTAAAATAAGCCAAAACAACATAAGAATAGCATCATATCATGAAATATATCAATGAATAAGAAAGAATTACTATATAAAATACTGATGCATTTTGGACGTATCAACTCCCCCAAGCTTAGACCTCGCTTATCCCCAAGCGAATACTGAGCTCGGTAAACCTGTCCACAAGTTTAGAGAGTGAAGTGTCGATAAATAAAATACGGACAAGAAGCATCAAGGTTCTTTCATCAAACTCCAGCATCCTCAACAGCAACCTCAACTCATAAGGCCCTCATGAGAAAGTAATAACAATTATAATCAAAAGTAGGGCTGAGGAAACTCATCAAATTATGGCAAACATAACCTTGGTCAAAGGACTACTAAAAACAATTTGAAACTTTTGAAAGGACATGTTAATAGTCATGAAGTGTAGATGCTAACACAAAGGAAGATGCTCGCTAGGCAAAAGCTTTCGCAAAAAACTTACTTATCAAAAGATAATGTCAACAAGGATATGTCATGGCAAAACTTAATGCAGCTCTATATGGATGAATCCTCATGAACATCAAATGTCTGTTCTCTTAGGGAAAAGAAGGAAGTAGGACAACTGACTCAACATAAAGGTGGAAGAAAGCCTTGTTTTAAAGGCAAGCAGGGAAAACTCATGTGCTATCCTTAAATCAAACAGAATAAAAATAGATTTTTGGGGTGGTGCATAGTTTGTCAACGAATGCTAATAGATAGCTCAATTACTTCTCAAGATGGACAAGTTTCGAGGAACGGCTCCCAAGTGGGGACGATCACATCCCCTTAATCTCCTTTGTTTATCACTGCCAAAGTTTCTGATTTCTCATAGACCAGCGTGAAGAAGGGTTTGTTTGTTATATTATCTTTCGAGCTGGGCGCACCCATGCCAGTTCCTCCTCGTATTATGGGTTTGCAGATTAGACATGCAATCCCGGGGTAAAACTTGTCCAACTTGAGAAGATCATGAATTACCTACTACTTCCTCATGAGCTAAACAAGAGGCAAAAAACAGAAGATTTTGAACATTTAAGGATAACACATAAGTTCTATACTTATAGGAGTGGTAGGGGAATACCACGAATAGGAAGGTATGGTGGACTCATATGGAAGGTAAAGGTTTCAGGGTATGGATGCACAAGCAGAGATCTACTTGGCAAAGAGTTTGGCTAGCAAAGGCTTTGAGAGAATAGAAAATTGATGCTAATTTAGATGCAAAACATATAAGGCATACACATTAAGGTAAGCATAACACATCAAGTTGTCTTCCTTGTCAACATAACACTTCAAGCATAATAACATAAAGGTTTTGGCTATGTCGCTACTTGAGAAAACATGCATGTTGTCAAGACCAAAGCTATGTTTGCCAAAATTAAATAAAGTTTTCAAAGCCATAACTGATATAAGGTCAATACTCCCCATAAGAATCGTCATAGGATGCCGATTGCATGAAGAGAATACCGAGTGCAGCGAAGGAACCAATAGACTTCTCATTAATATTCCAATAAAGACGACTCCGCACTCACGGATACAATCTCTCCACAGACGGAGTGATAGACCTCAATGCAAACACCTATTTCATATAATAAACTTCCTAGACATGATACGACTCTAGTTGACTCTAAAATACTAAGATAAAGATAAAGATACCGGGCACTCCCCCAAGCTTGGAACAAGCTGAGGGGATGCCATTACCCGAGGAGATTTACTCCTCATCCTTGTTCTTCTCAATAAGGTACTCCTTGGCGAAGCGCTTCCATGGCAACTCCTCTCTAGTCTCGAAGGACATTCCCGTCTCCAGGATCCTGCACTCAGCACCTAAACCCATGCGCAGAAACTTTAGTTCATACTCACAGTTCTGGTTGTGCAGATCATAGATTTGTGCTTGGAGCTGATAAACTTTTTCTTCTAGTGCGGACAAGCTTGACCACATCTCCTTCATCTCTTTCCTATGGGAAGCCTCGATCTCGTTCCTGATGTCGAAGTTGGCTTCAACACCACGCTCCACCATCTTCTTGAACTTGAAGACTTCATGTTCCATCTCCTTCAGCCGCTCCTCGGTGCTCCCCTCCATGACTGGTCCCTTCAGATCTTCCTTGTGGAGAACACCGTCCTCCACACGAAGGACCTGGGGGTGCTTGTTCACCTCAGCGAGGTAAGGGTTGATGACGTTGACAACGAACTTGTCCTTGGGGGAACTTGGGGAAGCCATGGCACCTAGGTTTAGCTAAAAGATTTCCTGGCAGACACAGATCGAAAAGAAAACACACGAAATCGCGAGATACGTTGCCGGAACGAACCGGGCAAATATATAGCAAAACTTTCTGCAACAAAAGGAAGGTAACGAGCCAAAGTGGGGTTGGAGACGGAGTCCTGGGTGCCCAGGCGGCCTCCCGGCGCGGCCAGGGGGGGCGCCTGGGCCCCCTGGAGCTCGTCTCCGGCTCCACTTAGGCTTCGAATTTTCCTAATTTTCCAAAAACTCGTAATATGGAACTTTTATGGCGATTCGCGATGTTTCCTTACCGTAATACATACCTTTTCTTATTCTGCTTCTGTCAGTGTCTGAAACAGGGCTTCAACATGTTCTTCGTGAGTTGTTGTGCGAATTATATTTACATCAACATTGACGGGGTCTCCCGCTATGTAATGCTTGAGTCTTTGCCCGTTCACAACTTGAGGTTTGGTGCCTTCAAATTTGTTAATCTTAATTGCACCAGACCGGTAGACTTCTTCGATATGAAATGTCCCTTCCCACCTGGAAAGTAGTTTACCTGGAGAAAACCTGAAACGGGATCTAAACAATAAAACTTTATCACCAACATTAAATTCACGTTTCAGAATCCTCATGTCATGCCACTTCTTTACCTTTTCCTTGAACATTTTAGCGCTCTCGTAAGCTTCACTTCTCCACTCATCTAGAGAAGTCAAGTTCATGAGACGCTTTTCACCAGCTAACTTTGGGTCAGCATTAAGCTCTCTAACAACCCAGAAAGCTTTGTGCTCTAACTCTAATGGCAAATGGCAAGCCTTGCCATAGACCATTTTATAGGGGGACATGCCCATGGGGTTTTTGTAAGCAGTTCTATACGCCCACAAAGCATCTCCTAACTTATTTGACCAGTCCTTCCTGTTTCTGTTAACTGTCTTCTGCAAGATCAACTTGATCTCTCTATTGGTGAGCTCAACTTGCCCACTAGTTTGAGGTTGGTACGGTGACGCAATCCTATGATTGACATCGTACTTGGCTAGAGCTTTTCTAAAAGCTCCATGCGTGAAGTGTGATCCCCCATCCGTCATGAGATACCTGAGTACACCAAACCTAGGGAAAATTACATCTTTGAGCATTTTCAAAGATGTTTTGTGATCAGCACTCTCAGTGGGGATTGCTTCAACCCACTTGGTCACATAATCAACAGCAACTAAAATGTGAGTGTACTTGTGCGAAGAAGGAAAAGGACCCATAAAATCAAAACCCCAACAATCAAAAGGCTCAATCACTAGTGAGTAATTCATAGGCATCTCATTCCTCCTACTAATATTACCAACTCTCTGACATTTATCACATGCTAAAACATAACTTCTAGCATCTTTAAAGAGAGTAGGCCAATAAAAACCTGATTGGAGAACCTTATGTGCGGTCCTCTCACCGGCGTGATGTCCTCCATAGGGACTGTCGTGACATTGCCTAAGAATGTCCTTCTGCTCGTGTTCCGGTACACATCTTCTCACGATCCCGTCTGGACCTTCTTTGAAAAGATGAGGGTCATACCAAAAGTAATGCCTCAAATCATGGAAGAACTTCTTCCTTTGCTGAAATGTTAAACCTGGAGGCAAATACTTTGCCACGATAAAATTAGCACAATCTGCAAACCAAGGATCGGAAAGAGATTGTACTTTAACAACGGCAAGTTGTTCGTCTGGAAAACTGTCGTTGACTGGGATGGGATCATGCGGAATATCTTCCATTCTTGAAAGATTGTCCGCTACAGGGTTGTCTGCTCCTTTTCTATCAACAATCTGCAAATCAAATTCTTGAAGAAGGAGTACCCATCTGATGAGTCTTTGTTTGGCATCATTCTTCGTCATAAGATACTTAATGGCAGCATGGTCAGTATGAATAATAACTTTAGAATCAACAATATACTGCCTAAACTTATCACAAGCAAACACTACTGCTAAGAATTCCTTCTCAGTAGTAGCATAGTTCTTTTGAGCACTATCAAGGGTCTTACTAGCATAATAAATAACATTCAACTTTTTATCAACCCTTTGTCCTAAAACAGCTCCAACAGCAAAATCACTAGCATCACACATAATTTCAAAGGGCAAATTCCAGTCAGGCGGTTGTACTATAGGAGCGGTTATTAAAGCTTTCTTAAGAACTTCGAAAGCCTCCTTACAATCTTCATCAAATACAAAAGGAACATCCTTCTGTAGAAGATTAGTGAGGGGTCTCGAGGTCTTAGAAAAGTCTTTAATAAATCTTCTATAGAAACCAACATGACCGAGAAAACTACGAATACCTTTAATGTCCCTTGGATAGGGCATCCTTTCGATAGCTTCAATCTTCGCCTTGTCCACTTCAATTCCCCTCTCGGAAATCTTGTGGCCAAGCACGATCCCTTCGTTAACCATGAAGTGGCACTTTTCCCAGTTTAGAACTAAGTTTGTATCCTCGCATCTCTGCAAAACTTTATTAAGATTGTGGAGACAGTGGTCAAAGTAAGTTCCATAGACGGAGAAATCGTCCATGAAGACTTCCACAATCTCCTCACAGAAACCATGAAATATTACAGACATACATCTCTGAAATTAGCAGGGGCATTGCATAAACCAAAAGGCATACGCCTATAAGCATAAGTACCATAAGGACAAGTGAAAGTGGTCTTCTCTTGATCGGCGGTGTTAACATGAATTTGAGAGAAGCCAGAGTACCCGTCAAGATAGCAGAAGTGGGTGTTTTTGGACAGCCTCTCAAGCATCTGATCAATAAAGGGCAACGGGTAGTGGTCCTTCCTGGTTGCCTTGTTCAACTTCCTGTAATCAATACACATTCTATACCCAATAATAATTCTCTGAGGTATTAGTTCATTGTTATCATTAGGGACTACAGTTGTCCCTCCTTTCTTAGGAACACAATGAACTGGACTTACCCACTTACTATCAGCTATAGGGTAGATAATACCTGCAGCTAGAAGCTTGAGGATTTCGGTCCTCACAACATCCATCATCTTTGGGTTCAACCGTCGTTGATGGTCAACAACAGGTTTAGCATCGGGCTCGAGGTTGATAGTATGTTGACAGATAGATGGACTAATCCCCTTAAGGTCATCAAGGGTATAGCCAATTGCACCACGGTGTTTACAAAGTACTTCCAATAACCGCTCTTCTTCGTATCCTGAAAGGTTAGAGTTGATAATAACAGGATTTTTTTTCATCTAAATAAGCATACTTGAGCGTATCGGGAAGAGGTTTGAGATCAAACACCGGGTCTTATTTTGGTTTGGATAGAATTCCTAAAGGTTCAACCGGAAGGTTGTGCTTCAGGATAGCAGGTTTTCTCAAGAAGATTTCATCAATTTCATTTCTTTCCTGCATATGAGTATCATTCTCGTGGTCCTCCATGTATTCCTGCAAAGGATCATTAGGGGGAATAGCAATAGAAGCAATACTTTCAATAATTTTATCATCACTAGGTAATTCAGTACCACGAGGCTGCTTGGAAATCTTAGAAAATTTAAATTCATATGGCTCACCATTGAATTCAACAGAAACTTTACCTTTCTTGCAATCTATAATAGCTCCACAAGTTCTGAGAAAAGGTCTACCAAAAATAATAGGACAAAAGCTATCTTGTACTGAACCAAGTACGAGAAAGTCGGTAGGATACTTTACCTTTCCGCATAGGACTTCAACATCTCTCACAATCCCAATAGGAGAGATAGTAGCTTTGTTTGCAAGATGAATAGTAACATCAATCTCTTCGAGTTCACAGGGTGAAATCTCAGTCATGATATCTTGATAAAGTGAATAAGGAATCGCGCTAGCGCTCGATCCCAGATCGCATAGCCCGTAATAATTGTGATCTCCTATTTTAACAGATACAACTGGTGTACCTGAAACTGGGCTTTTATTCTTGGCTGTGACAATGTTAGTTGAAACATCACAAAAATTTATAATAGAATCTGAAACATCATTAGTAACTAAATCTTTAACCATAGCAACTTGAGGATCGACTCTGATCTGGTCCTCAGGTTCACCTGTTCTTCTCTCACTTTTATTTATGATGCCTGTCACAAAAGAGTGCTCCCTTATTCTTGAAGGAAAAGGGGGCTGTTCATATATAACTGCAGGCAAAATAGGATCAGCAACGTGAATATCAATAGGTACTTCTTTGAAAGGCTTATGGCACTGATCCTTCTTCATCTTAGAAGAATCAATATGAGAGGCAAAATTCTTACAAAAATCAATCATTAGATGGGAATCCATACCAATCTTAGAGCAAAATGTATTGAAATAATTAGTCTTCACATAACTCTCAATATAATCATGCTCATAATTTATAGCAGGTTCAATACCTTTATCGATTTCCCAGTCTTCAGTATTCTTCTGGATCCTTTCGATGAGATCCCATCTTTCTTCCACGCTCTTTGTCTGAAATACCCCGCTAGAGGAGGTATCCAGCCTTTCCTTATCCTGATGAGAAAGCATGGCATAAAAATTTGTAAGTATAATATCTTTGGGGAGCTTATGGATAGGACATTTGAATATTAGGGATTTAAGTCTCCCCCAAGCTTGAGCGATGCTCTCTCCTTCACGAGACCTAAAGTTATAGATGGAATTCCTGTCACGATAAACTTCATGAAGAGGGTAAAACTTTGTATAAAAGAGAGACTTGAGCTCTTCCCAATTAAGAGAATGTGGGTTATCGAGGAGCTTATACCAATTTGAAGCTTTGTCTATGAGCGATACGGAGAATAACTTCTTCATAACGAACTCCAATGACACACCTTCAAGGTTGAATAATGAACATAGTTGTGATAAATATAGCAAGTGTTCACCTGGATACCTGTCTCCTGCATAGCGATTGCTTAAGACATAATCGATAATACCAGATGGTATCTTATAAGGCACAATTTCAGTAGGGGTAGGAGTGACTACCTTAGTGGTGGGGCGGCTCCCCAAGAACAATGATCCAATAGTAGGGGTCTCCATAAGGAAAAAACAGCAAAAGCAAAACTAAAACAAAAAAATATAAAAACTTCCTTACCAGCTTCACTTACTAATAGCGCTACACTCCCCGGCAACGGCGCCAGAAAACGTAGCTTGATGACCCTCAACGTAGAGGGATCTATTGTAGCGTTTTTGATAAGTAAGAGTGTCGAACCCAACGAGGAGAAGAAGGTAGTAGCAAGTGACTTTGGTAAGGAGATAACTGCAAGCACTGAAAGATAACTTTTTAGGGATTTTCTTGGTATAAGCAACATGATAGTAAAGACTGGCAGAGTAAAAAGTACTGGATAATAAAGAGTGGCCCAATCCTTTCTGAGCAAAGGAGAGTCCTAGCAACTGAACTTATAAAAGCTAAAGTGTTCTTGAGGACACACGGGAGAGGTAGTCATGTGCTTTCGCCTTCCGTATCGGTACTATGTGCTGGGTTGATAAGTGTTGAGTGGGTGGATCTATGCTAGTACACCCTCTAGACTAAGATGAGTGTACTCTTATGATTAAACACCTTGCAAGCATCCGCAAATACAAGGTAGTAATTAAGGCAAAATCCTAACCATATCATTACGATCGCTGATCCATTGTTCCCTTGTGCAAAAGCGTGCAACCTGGGGTTCAGGTTTCTGTCACTCCGGCAACCCACCGTAAGCATTCTTTATACACAATGCATCCCCCTAGGTCCTTGATAAGGCGAAGTGTTGAGTGTTCGACTCACACAACACCACTAGGAAAATAACAACACAACTTAAATATCAACCAACACATATTACTTCAACATCATATGACTACTAACAACTAGACTTCTCCCATGTCCTCAAGAACTAAAGTAACTACTCACAAGACATAAAAGAGATCATGATCAGTGGAGATAAATAGATGATAAACAATCTGAACACAATAATATTTCTCCAACAAAACTCAATAGCATTCACCACAAGGTAGTAATCAACACCGATAGAGTAGAGAGGATAGATAGTACGGATTACAACGCGAGTTGCAATTGTGAGATAATATTGGATGAAGATGGAGATGGTGCTGATGGTGGGGATGATGTTGATGATGATCTCGAGGATGCCCGTGATGATGGTGATGATGATGGCGACGATCTCCCCTTCCAGGAGGTGATCTCCCCGGCGGAATCTGCCCGCCAGAGATGGCTTTTCTTCTTTGTAGGTTTCCGCCACGGAGCGGCGGCGGAACTCCGAAAACCCCCCCGTCTTTAGGGTTTTTGGACGACGAGGGGTATATAGGCTAGCGGGGGGGAGCCGGGAGAGCTCCAGGGGGCCCAGGCGCCCTCCCGGCGCGGCCAGGGGTGGGGCCGCGCCAGGTGGCCACCTGGACACCCTGTGGCCCCCTCTGGTTGCTCTTTTGCGTGCCTTCGTTATCCTTCTGGAAAACAGCCTCCGTCGATTTTCAGGTAATTTGGAGGTGTTCTTCTTCAGCAACTCAGCGTCCACTTTTTACCGCTGAATCCTGCGTCTGCTGCTTCGGCATCGGAAAGTTGCAAACTGTGTAAAATAATCCAAAACAACATAAGAATAGCATCATATCATGAAATATATCAATGAATAAGAAAGAATTACTATATAAAATACTGATGCATTTTGGACGTATCACCCGGCACCCTGCCGGAAGGAGGAACCCCCTCCGGGAGACCATCCATAGCCATGGACGCCTCCCAGATGTGCCGTGAGTAGTCCCCCTTGGACCATGGGTCCGTGACCAGTAGCTATGTGATGAATCTCTCCCCTCTTTGTGCTTCCACTTTCGAGTCCTCGTGAGCTGCTTCACATGATCGAGGCATCTATGTAATTTCTGCTGTTGCTATGTTGAGTTTGTTGGGATCTGATGGATTATGAGACTATGTTCAGATTGTGATGAGTAATATATTTGGTTCTTCTCTTTTATATTTTGTTCTTGGGTAAATTATTGCATGTTCTTCGTTGCAGTATTTGCTTTGGCCAAGTATTTTATTTGCAACTCCAAGAGAGAGCGTTATGCTCGATTGTGGGTTCATCCCTTGATGTCTAGCTTGAGTGACAGAAACATGAGACTAGGGGATGTGCTGTTGCCACCAGGGATAAAACAACGGTGCTTGTACCTGCGGGTGCAAGGATTGTTTACTTTACGCAAAGTTCTTTTAATGCAGTTGTCTATTGCTTTGAGTTTACACTTTGGGTGGGATTCGCAACTTAATACCAGCGAGATGTTCTGGATAGATATCTCAAGGTGGATGATTCCCTCTATTCTTCTCCTCTATTCCGTCTTCTCTTCCAGGCTTCCCTCGCGGATGGTGTATTCGTTCTCTTGCGCCCGATCTCCTCCATGACGCACGTGTAGCTCTCGAACCTAAGTATGCATGGGGGTGGGAGGTCAAGTAGTATACCATCCATGAGAGGACCGAAAGGACACGCGTAAAGGATAGAGTTCACCTTTGAATGCTCGATGCGTGGGTCCTTTGGCGGAAGGTCCATGTCCATGGTGATGTCCGTTGGATGCTCCGCATCATCTCCCCCCCCTTGGGGAAGATCCGTCCACGGATCCAAAACCACATCACCATGAAAGTGATAAAGCACGGGTGGTATAGCGGAAGGAGTTGTGCCATTCTTGTCCACCACATGTTGTCGCAAGTAGTTGTCTCCTAGATATTTATGAAAAAGGTGCAAAGGAAACAAATACTTGGGCATAGCATGAGTGTTAGTGATGTCATATAAGGCACACAATAAGGTAGCGTGAAGATCATATGGTGAGAAAATATGCAGTGTGCCCATGTATAGAATGCTATGAGTGCGACCATTGTGTAACATCAAGTCATAGGTGGATGGTTTTGTCCTTCCAATGTCATGAGCATAGCAAGTAGGTATGACAATGGGGAGAATGCATATGCCATATGGAGATGTTACAAGATGATGAAAGGATGGTCCACTATTGCACATGTCTAGGATGCATGGGACATTCTTGGGATGAAAAGTGATGAGTTGATGTGGTATAAACATGCCATCTAGGTAGACCACAACAAATTTGCAAATAAAATGCCTATGCTCATGGATAATGAATGTATTGCGATGATAAAGAGCATATGGCATTTTCAAGTTTAAGAACATGTCACGGACGCATGGTATATGAATAAAGGGAAGTCGAGCATGCGAAGTGACCATGAAAAGGGGCACACAAGATATGATATAAAGCATAGCCCATAGTAATGGTAGGGTAGTGTATAGGGCAAACCGAAACAGGGCGTGCCATGGGCGAAGTGGGGTAGGAGGAGGATGATGAGGCTCCTCGGTCTTGTCCTCAAGCGCTCTTATCTTCAACTCTTGTGTTGCCTAAGTTGAAGGAGAGACACAGGTACCTATGCAACACGATAGCAAACCTACACATGCACAAAAGCTAGCAAGATATGTGTGTGCATGTGATGTGCGAGGTGATGATAGTGATTTCTCGCCCTTCGTTGGTAAACCCCAAGTGGAAGGTGTGATGTAGCACAGCAGTAAATTTCCCTCAGTAAAGATACCAAGGTTTGTCTCCAGTAGGACTCCGGAGATGATAAGTAGGTGCCAGCGGCGCAACTGACGCGGACCTGCACACAGACACAAATAACTTTGTTCCTAACGAAGTTCAGAGAGGTTGTCAATCTCTCCGGTCTTGTTGTTCACAAAGGATCAAACACAAGGGATAATGATAGCAACTGAAAGTAAAAGAAGAAAAGTAAATGAGCGTGGAAACAGTGATGAGGATATGGACCGGGATACGTGATGTTCACTAGTGATGTCTCTCTTCCAAAAGACGATAAAACTGCTATGCGAGGTGAACAAATTACAGAAGGGCAATTGACAGGATTATGAACACACCGCAATGCTAACTATGCTACAAAAGAAAGGAAGAGGTTCAAAAGCACGGGCAGTACGCCAAAATAAGTAGACCGAAATCCATCTGCATCAACTACTAATCATCCACCTTGATATATCTATCAAGAACATCTCGTTGGTATTAAGAGGGTGTTTGGTTGGGCTTTTCCAGCTGCAGCTGCAGCTTTTGGCTTCCGGCTTCGAAGCCAAAAGCTGCTATTTAGCAGCTTCCGGCTGCAGCTGTGGCTTTTGGCCTTGTCACAGCCGCAGCCGGAAGCCACAGCTGCAGCCGGAAGCTGCTAAATAGCAACTTTTGGCTTCGAAGACGGAAGCCAAAAGCTGCAGCTGCAGCTGGAAAAGCCCAACCAAACACCCCCTAAGTTGCGATCCCCACCCAAAGTGTAAACCCAAAGCAACAAACAACTGCATTAAAAATAACTTTGCGTAAAGTAAACAATCCTTGTAACCGCGGTTACAAGCACCGTTGTTTTCCCCCTTGTGGCAACAGCACATCCCCTAGACTCATGTTTCTGTCACTCAAGCGTGTCATCGGGGGGCATGAACCCACAATATAGCACAACGCTCCCTCTTGGAGTCACTACCTACTACTTGGCCAAAGCAATAAACAGCAACGGAGAACATGCAAGAATTACTTAGGAACAAAAATATAAGAGATAAAAACCAAATATATTACTCTATCACAATCTGAACATAATCTCATAATCCATCAGATCCCTCCAAACTCAGCATAGCAACATCAGAAATATTACAAAGGTGCCTCGATCATGTAGGGCAGCTCACGAGGTCTAAACAATGAAGATCAAAGAGGGTAGGAGAACATCACATAGCTACTGATCACGGACCCATGGTCCAAGGAAAACTACTCACGAGACATCCGGGGAGCATCCATGGTGGAGAGGAGACTCCCGGAGGTCAATCCTCCCTCCGGCAGGGTGCTGGGAAGAGGTCTTCTGGTGCTCCCGATCTTGGAAGCGCGGCGGCGGTGGAACAGAGGCGAGTTCGCGGAATAGGGTTCTTCTTCTGGAGTTTTCCCGTGACGTAGATTAAATAGGCGAAGGGGGGCAGCCAGAGGTGGACCAGGGGCCCCAGGGCCCCCCCTGGCGCGGCCAGGGGTGGGGCCGCGCCGGGTGGCCGCCTGGGCCCCCTGGCTCCCCTCTGGCCCCTCCCGGGCTCTTCTCAAAGCTTCCGTCACGTTGATTTTTTATCTGAATTTTCCTGAATTTTTCTGGCACTTTTTATATGGGGGAAAACTGAAATAGAAAAACAGCAGAAAACAGGAACTGGCACTGGGGTGCACTGAGTTAATAGGTTAGTCCAAATATGATCAAAAGTGTATGAAAGTTTATCTAGATCATAGCAATATCACACAAAACATGCATGGAGCAAGCAGAAATTATAGATACGTTTTGGACGTATCAACATCCCCAAGCTTAATTCCTGCTCGTCCTCGAGTAGGTAAATGATAACAAGCATAATTTCAGTGGTGACATGCTAGCAACCATAAAAGAACTTTGAAAAGTAAAGCAATCAAGGTTAGAGATTCAATTCACGTCATAACATGCAAGAGTCTATATTAGCATTGAAACAAGTAACAAAAGAACAAAAGGTGCAAGAGCACTCGCTGTCCGTGACTCGAATGTCTCCAAATGGTGTTTGCGTGCAAGAAAGGGGATAGGGAATATGAGAGAAAAAGGTATTTTTGTTGAGAACTCAATCTACTAAAGTTTCACACTTGGTCTTCTTTGGAATCTTATCTTGACTCGTCCCCAGACCACTAGCCAGGTACAAGTCAATTTGATCCACTCCTTTTAGATATTTCGAGCACTCATGCAATGGATGAGCGTAAGCACGAGAGTTGACACTTAGGATGGCAAAGAGAGAAATATGATGGAGGAGGAAGACAAAAAGGATGAGAAAGGCTCACATCAATGAGGACGATCATAGGCACAAGATGCCAAATGATAGATATGATGTGAGGAGTAGGGATTGCCATGCAATGGATGCACCTACGAGCTAAGAAGCTCTCCAATGGAACTAGTGGGGGTGCATCTAACTTGCTCGCTCATGAAGACCTAGAGCTCGTTTGAGGAGGCTCATCCTTGGAATATGCAAGCCAAGTTCTAAAGTGTGAAGGTCCCCACATACCTATATGCATAAAGATCATCTCTATGGAGTACAAGGATATAAAGGGAGTACTAGTGTGGATCTCTCAAAAGGATAGTAGTGTTGCCCCTTTCTCTCTTTTTATTTCTTTTTCTCTTTTTTCTATTTTTTGTATTTTTTTGGTGGCCTCAATGGCTCTTTCTATGTAACTCTCATTTGTCCTCTTTGGGATCGTTTATTGCGTCCACTTTGAGATCTTTTCCTCACTTAAGGGCAACACTCTATTTTACAAGAAGGTAAAGGAGATCTTTCACAGTTTACAAGGTACTCAAAACATAAAGAAGATGTAACTATCATGATGTATGCAAGGTATGTCGCTGCCAGTGTAGCAGGAACATGTATGACATGAAGATCAAGTCATGAAGAGGTGGATGTTGCATGGCAATATAACTCGGAAAGGCTATGGAAATGCCTTGATAGGTAGGTATGGTGGCTGTTTTGAGGAAAGATAAAGGGAGGCTTATGATGACAGAGCGTATCTTGCCAAGGGTTTGGATGTACCGGCGAAGGTGGACACCAACTCTCGGAGTGAGAAGAAGGCAATGCACGGAACGGGAAAGGCTAGCAAAATATGGGAAGGTGGAAGTGTCAACTCTCAATACTTACATTAGCCCGAAGTACTCATGCACTTATTATCGGCAACTCTCAATCTAATAAGGAGGTTCACAAAGAGACAAGTACCCCGAGGAGGAGTGTATGGGGGTTTGGTTATCCTTGCGCATCCTCGACTCATGGTACGTGAGTGTACTCTAATATTCGACTCCTCAGAAGAGTAGTGATCTATCTAGTAGCTAGAGTTCTCAACTAGTTTTGTAGGTTTTGAAAATAACACGGATTGCCCAAAATACGACACCTATCACTAATAGGCAAGAGCCCTTGACACCACAAGTCCAAACATTACTCACAACAATACCTCAAATCTATTGCAAACTACTACTAAAATTAAATAGCAACCTCAATTACCTACTTTCAAGACAAGACACAACTCAGTGCAACAACCAACTCTCTTTAACAAGATAAACATGAAAACTAAAAAGAGTTCCAGCAACAAACTAAAGAAAAGACAAGGCTCTTGCTAAAGACAAACTAAGACTAAAACTAAACATGGCAGCAGCTATGAAAAGATAAAGAACACACAACAGCAAAAAGATAGGCATGAAGAATCCTATGATGTGTTCTAGATTTTGAAAGTGGAGCGTGTTTCTCTCCCACACAAAGTAAGACGGGATCTAACTTGTTATGAAAAGCAAGCAAAGCTAAAGAAAACTAAAAACGAAACCTAAGAGCGAGACGCTCCAAGCATAGCACATAACGCATGAAGTGATAAAAATATAGTGAGACGAAGGACGAACTGATGATTTGTTGATGGAGAAGGGGATGAACGGGGGCATCCCCAAGCTTAGACGCTTGAGTCTCCCTGAATATTTATTGGGGATGCATGGGGGCATCCCCAATCTTGAGCGCTTGACACTCCTGGATCTTCTTTCATCATCTTCTATCGCACACTTGAAAACTCCCTTCATACATAACTCATCATAAGCTGATTAGAGAGGTTAGTACCCTTAATAAATAATTTTTTACCTACTGGATATAAAGATATTTTTGAAGAGCTACTGTTTCTCAAGAGTGCCAAAAAGTTTTTGCAAAGAAAAACCAAGCTTAAGGTTTGCAAAAGTAAGGAGAGACAAAACGTGGCAGAATATGTGAAAAACAGAACAGCATATAGTAAAGAATTTTTTAGTGGCACTTCTGCAACTCAAATCAAAAAACTCAGAACATACGGAAGTTTCATAATTGTATAGATCATACTGTGTAAAAATTGCAGCTCAAAAAGATGAACAGGGATTTTGCTGGAATTTTTCTGGTCACGAGGACATAATCTGTTTTCTGGACAGCATGTCACAACTTTTACTTCCCTTGCCGTAAGAGGCTATAACTTGGCACAAAGCTGAAAATAAAGATACAATGATGTTGCTACAAAAGTAACAACCATCAAGACACAACAAAAGCAAAAAGAAACACCTAAATTCGTTGCGGGCTGCCTCCCGAAAGCGCTTCTTTAAAGCCATTAGCTAGGCATGATGCAAAAAGAAGAATCAAGTTTTATCAAGGGAAAGAGAATAACTAGCCCGTGTAACGGACTCAAAAGGTAACTTGATTTTCTTTCTAGGGAAGTGTTCCATCCCTTTTTGAATGGGAATTGGAATTTTATATTCCCCTCTTTCATGTCAATAACCGCACCAACGGTGCGAAGAAAAGGACGTACCAAAATAATTGGACACGAAGGTTCACACTCTATATCCATAACAATAAAATCAACGGGAACATAGTTGTCATTGACAATGATAAGCACATCGTCGATCTTCCCCAAAGGTTTCATTATGGAAGAATCAACAAGACGAACACCAAAAGAACAAGGCTCAAAAGGCTTCAATTCAAACATATTAAATATTCTTTTGGGCATAACAGAGGTACTAGCTCCAACATCACATAAAGCATAGCAACAGAAGTTATTTAATTTAATTTTGATCATAGGGTCCCAACCATCATCTAGATTCCTAGTTATGGAGGCTTCTACTCTAACCTTCTCCTCCCTAGCTTTAATAAGAGCATTTGTGATATGCTCCGTGAAGGCAAGATTAAGTGTGCTAGTGTGGGGGTCTCTAGACATTT
The DNA here is from genome assembly GCA_950022295.1 of Bromus sterilis. Classification (NCBI taxonomy): domain Eukaryota; kingdom Viridiplantae; phylum Streptophyta; class Magnoliopsida; order Poales; family Poaceae; genus Bromus; species Bromus sterilis. Next base: position 378,043,464 of record OX465598.1, read on the forward strand.
TGTGTAACAAGCTAATAACTTCTGAGAGGGTGCAACTATCAAAATCAATATCACTACTATCAAAGGTGGTAGTAGTGTCATCTAGGCTCACTTGTTTGAAACCCTCTATGTTCATAGGAGTTTCTTTTTCTACGGTTGAGGTATTAGCATCACCATTAATAGGTCCAACGGGACTAGGAGTGCATTGGGTGCTAATAGTATGGGTGTCCTCAACAATTTGGATAGTGGCAACTGTGTGGTGCGTAGGAAGGCTCTTAATTCTATCCTCTTCCTCTTTTTCTCTAGCCCATCTTTCTTTAAGTTTAGCCATCATCCTAATATTTTCATTGATTTGTAACTGGATAGCATTAATAGGAGTGGCCTTATTCTCCTCAAGGGGGGAGGGTCTAATTTTAAGCATCTAAATATCAAGGGCTAAGCTTTCTACCTTCAAAGAGAGATTATCTATTTTAGTTAATTTCTCCTCTACATTTTTGTTGAAGGCTTTTTGGGTAGTGATAAAGTCTCTAAGCATGCTTTCTAATTCAGAAGAGGGGTTCTTGTTGCTAGGGTAAGGGTTGTTGTTCCCAAAATTGGATGGAAACGGTCTAGGATTGCTAGCAAAATTTCCCCTATAAGCATTGTTGTTGAAGTTGTTTCTAGCAATAAAGTTCACATCTACTTGTTATTGAGCAACCAAAGAATTTAAAGGAACATCATGAGGATCAATAGAGGGTTGCTTGGTAAGTAGAGACATAATTAAGTCAACTTTTTCATTGAGGGAGGTAATTTGCTCGACAGAGTTTACCTTCCTACCTGTTGGAGCGCGTTCGGTGTGCCATTGGGAATAATTGGTCATCATTTCATCGAGAAGCTTCGTAGCAGCACCAAGTGTAGTTGACATAAAGGTTCCTCCCGCGGCCGAATCTAACAGGTTCCGCAAGGTAAAGTTCAAGCCTGCATAAAAAGTCTGGATAACCATCCAGGTAGTCAAACCATGTGTAGGGCATTTCTTAACAAGAGATTTCATTCATTCCCAAGCTTGGGCAACATGTTCATTATCCAGTTGCTTAAAATTCATAATATTACTCCTCAATTGGATAATCTTAGCAGGAGGGTAGTACTTCCCTATAAAAGCATCTTTGCACTTATCCCAAGAATCTATGCTATTTCTAGGCAAAGATTGAAACCAGATTTTAGCATCTCCCCTTAAAGAGAAAGGAAAGAGCTTGAGCTTGACAACATCACCTTCTACTTCTTTATACTTTTGCATATCACATAATTCAACAAAATTATTCAAGTCTAAATCAGCATCATCTCCAGCACCAGAGAATTGATCTCTCATAACAAGGTTTAGCAAAGCAGGTTTAATTTCATAAGAGGTAGCTGAAGTGGCAGGTGTGGCAATGGGAGTGCAGATAAAGTCCTGGTTGTTGTGACTAGTGAAGTCACACAACTTGGTGTTTTCAGTGGAACCCATAGTAGCAGCAAGTGTGGCAGATTTTTTTGTAAATTTTGATAAAAGACACAAAGATAAAAATTGAAAGGTAAACTAACAAGACTAAAAAACAAAGGTAAAGGGTAGTTTGCAACTCCCCTATCTTAGCACTCGGAGTCCCCGGCAACGGCGCCACAAATACTCTTTCTTATTGGCTTCTCACCCTTCGTTGGTGAGCCCCAAGTGGAAGGCGTGATGCAGTACAGCAGCGAGTTTCCCTCGGTGAAGATACCAAGGTTTGTCTCCCGTAGGACTCCGGATATGATAAGTAGGTGTCAGCGACGCGACTGACGTGGACCTGCACACAGACACAGATAACTTTGTTCCCAACAAAGTTCAGAGAGGTTGTCAATCTCTCCGGTCTTGTTGTTCACAAAGGGTAAAACACAAGGGATAATGATAGCAACTTGAAAGTAAATGCAGAAAAGTAAATATAGCTTGGAAACAGTAATGAGGATATGGACCGGGATACGTGATGTTCACTAGTGATGTCTCTCTCCCAAAAGACGATAAAACTGCTATGCGAGGTAAACACATTACATAAGGGCAATTGACAGGATTATGAACGCACCGCAATGCTAACTATGCTACAAAAGAAAGGAAGAGGTTCAAAAGCACGGGCAGTACGCAAAAATAAGTAGAACGAAATCCATCTGCATCTACTACTAATCATCCACCTTGAGATATCTATCCAGAACATCTCGATGGTATTAAGTTGCGAGCCCCACCCAAAGTGTAAACCCAAAGCAACAGACAACTGCATTAAAAAGAACTTTGCGTAAAGTAAACAATCCTTGTAACCGCGGTTACAAGCACCATTGTTTTCCCCCTTGTGGCAACAACACATCCCCTAGACTCATGTTTCTGTCACTCAAGCGTGTCATCGGGGGGCATGAAACCACAATCTAGCACAACGCTCCCTCTTGGAGTCACTACCTACTACTTGGCCAAAGCAATAAACAGCAACGAAGAACATGCAAGAATTACTTAGGAACAAAAATATATGAGATAAAAACCAAATATATTACTCTATCACAATCTAAACATAATCTCATAATCCATCATATCCCTCCAAACTCAGCATAGCAACAGCAGAAATATTACAAAGGTGCCTCGATCATGTAGGGCAGCTCACGAGGTCTAAACAATGAAGATCACAGAGGGGAGGAGAACATCACATAGCTACTGATCACGGACCCATGGTCCAAGGAAAACTACTCACGAGACATCCGGGGAGCATCCATGGTGGAGAGGAGACTCCCGGAGGTCAATCCTTCCTCCGGCAGGGTGCCGGGAAGAGGTCTTCTGGTGCTCCCGATATTTGAAGCGCGGCGGCGGCGGAACAGAGGCGAGTTCGCGGAATAGGGTTCTTCTTCTGGAGTTTTCCCGTGACGTAGATTAAATAGGCGAAGGGGGGCAGCCAGAGGTGGACCAGGGGCCCCAGGCGCCCCCCTGGCGCGTCCAGGGGTGGGGCCACGCCGGGTGGCTACCTGGGCCCCCTTGGCTCCCCTCTGGCCCCTCCCGGGCTCTTCTCGAAGCTTCCGTCACGCTGATTTTTTATTTGAATTTTCCCGAATTTTTCTGGCACTTTTTATATGGGGGAAAACTGAAATAGAAAAACAACAGAAAACAGGAACTGGCACTGGGGTGCACTGAGTTAATAGGTTAGTCCAAATATGATCAAAAGTGTATGAAAGTGTATCTAGATTATAGCAATATCCCACAAAACATGCATGGAGCAAGCAGAAATTATAGATACGTTTTGGACGTATCACTCGCTCATGAAGACCTAGAGCTTGTTTGAGGAGGCTCATCCTTGGAATATGCAAGCCAAGTTCTATAGTGTGAAGGTCCCCACATAGCTATATGCATAATGATCATCTCTATGGAGTATAGGGATATAGAGGGAGTACTAGTGTGGATCTCTCGAAAGGATAGTAGTGTTGCCCCTTTCTCTCTTTTTATTTATTTTTCTCTTTTTTTTTGGTGGCCTCAATGGCTCTTTCTATTTAACTCTCATTTGTCCTCTTTGGGATCTTTTATTGTGTCCACTTTGGGATCTTTTCCTCACTTAAGGGCAACACTCTATTTTACAAGAAGGTATAGGAGATCTTTCACACTTTACAAGGTACTCAAAACATAAAGAAGATGTAACTATCATGATGTATGCAACGTATGCGTCTGCCAATGTAGCAGAATATGCAATGATACTAGCGGGTCATGTAGCAATGATTAGGGCAAGGCCCAACTAGCATGCGGCTCATCGATCAAGCAAAAGCATGTATGACATGAAGATCAAGTCATCAAGAGGTGGAAGTTGCATGGCAATATATCTCGGAAAGGCTATGGAAATGCCTTGCTAGGTAGGTATGGTGGCTGTTTTGAGGAAAGATATAAGGAGGCTTATGATGACAGAGCGTATCATGCCAAGGGTTTGGATGTACCGGCGAAGGTGGACACCAACTCTCGGAGTGAGAAGAAGGCAATGCACGGCACGGGAGAGGCTAGCAAAATATGGGCAGGTGGAAGTGTCAACTTTCAATACTTACATTAGTCCGAAGAACTCATGCAGCTATTATCGGTAACTCTCAATCTAATAAGGAGGTTCACGAAGAGACAAGTACCCCGAGGAGGAGTGTATGGGGGTTTGGTTATCATTGCGCATCCTCGACTCATGGTACGTGAGTGTACTCTAATATTCGATCCCTCCAAAGATTAGTGATCCATCTAGTACTTAGAGTTCTCAACTAGTTTTTGTAGGTTTTGAAAATACACACGGATTGCCCAAAATACGACACCTATCACTAATAGGCTAAAGCTCTTGACACCAAAAGTTCAAATATTACTCACATCAGTACCTCAAAACTACTGCAAGTTACAACTAGAATTAAATAGCAACCTCAATTACCTACTTTCAAGACAAGACACAACTCAGTGCAACAATCAACTCTCTTAACAAGATAAACATGCAAACTAAAGAGAGTTCCAGCAACAAACTAAACAAAATCCAAGGCTCTTGCTAAAGACAAACTAAAACTAAAACTAAACATGGTAGCAGCTATGAAAAGATAAAGAACACACAACTACAAAAAGATAAGCAGGAAAAATCCTATGATGTGTTCTAGATTAGAGTGGAGCATGTTTCTCTCCCACACAAAGCAAGATGGGGTCTAACTTGTTTATGACCAGCAAGCAAAACTAAAGAAAACTAAAAATAAAACCTAAGAGCGAGACGCTCCAAGCATAGCACATAACGCATGAAGTGATAAAAATATAGTGAGACGAAGGATGAACTGATGATTGTTGATGGAGAAGGGGATGCACGGGGGCATCACCAAGCTTAGACGCTTGAGTCTCCTTGAATATTTATTGGGGATGCATGGGGGCATCCCCAAGCTTGAGCGCTTGACACTCCTGGATCTTCTTTCATCATCTTTCATCGCACACTTGAAAACTCCCTTCATACATAACTCATCATAAGCTGATTAGAGAGGTTAGTACACTTAATAAAATGATTTTTCCCACTGGATAAAAAGGTAATCTTGAAGAGCTACTGTTTCTCAAGGGTGCCAAAAAAATTTGCAAAGAAAAAGCAAGATTAAGGTTTGCAAAAGTAAAGAGAGGCAAAACGTGGCAGAATCTGTGAAAAACTGAACAGCAGGTAGTAGAGAATTTTTTCGGGGCACTTCTGCAACTCAAATCAAAAAACTCAGAACATACGAAAGTTTCACAATTGTATATAGCATGCTGTCAAAAAAAGTCAGATCAAAAAGATGATCTGGTGATTTTATTCGAATTTTTCTGTCTAGGGACAGAATCTGTTTTCTGGACAGCATGTCACAACTTTTGCTTCCCTTATCATAAGAGGCTATAACTTGGCACAAAGCTGAAAAATAAAGATACAATGATGTTTCTACAGAAGTAACAAACATCAAGACACAACAAAAGCAAAAAGAAACCTAATTCGTTGTGGGCTGCCTCCCAAAAGTGCTTTTATTTATGCCTTTAAGCTAGGCATGATGCAAAAGAAGAATCAAGTTTTATCAAGAGAAAGAGAATAACTAGCCCGTGTAACGGACTCAAAAGGTAACTTGATTTTCTTTCTAGGGAAGTGTTCCATCCCCTTTTTGAGTGGGAATTGGAATTTTATATTCCCTTCTTTCATGTCAATAACCGCACCAACGGTGCAAAGAAAAGGACGTCCCAAAATAATTGGACATAAAGGTTCACACTCTATATCCATAACAATTAAATCAACGGGAACATAGTTGTCATTGACAATGATAAGAATATCGTCGATCTTCCCCAAAGGTTTCTTTACGGAAGAATCAACAAGACGAACACCAAAAGAACAAGGCTCAAAGGGTTTCAATTCAAACATATCATATATTCTTTTGGGCATAACGGAGGTACTAGCTCCAACATCACATAAAGCATAGCAACAGAAGTTATTTAATTTAATTTTGATCATAGGGTCCCAACCATCATCTAGCTTCCTAGGTATGGAGGCTTATACTCTAAGCTTCTCCTCCCTAGCTTTGATGAGAGCATTTGTGATATGCTCCGTGAAGGCAAGATTAAGAGTGCTAGTGTGGGGGTCTCTAGACATTTTGTGTAGCAAGCTAATAACTTCTGAGAGGGTGCAACTATCAAAATCAATATCACTACTATCAAAGGTGGTAGAGGTGTCATCTAGGCTCACTTGTTTGAAACCCTCTATGTTCATAGGAGTTTCTTCATCTTCGGTTGAGGTATTAGCATCAGCATTAATAGGTCCAATGGGACCAGGAGTGCATTGGGTGCTAATAGTTTGGGTGTCCTCAACAATTTGGATAGTAGCAACTATGTGGTGCGTAGGAAGGCTCTTAATTCTATCATCTTCCTCTTTTTCTCTAGCCCATCTTTCTTTAAGTTTAGCCATCATCCTAATATTTTCATTAATATGTAATTGGATAGCATTAATAGGAGTGGCCTTATTCTCCTCAACGGGGGAGGTTCTATTTTTAAGCATCTCAATATCAAGGGCTAAGCTTTCTACCTTCAAAGAGAGATTATCTAATTTAGCTAATTTCTCCTCCACATTCTTATTGAAGGCTTTTTGAGTGGTGATAAAATCTCTAAGCATGTTTTCTAACTTAGAAGTGGGGTTCTTGTTGCTAGGGTAGGTGTTATTGTTCCCATAGTTGGATGGAAACGGTCTAGGATTGCTAGCAAAATTACCCCTATAAGCATTGTTGTTGAAGTTGTTTCTAGCAATAAAGTTCACATCTACTTGTTCTTGAGCAACCAACGAATTTAAAGGGACATCAAGAGGATCAATAGAGGGTTGCTTGGTAAGTAGAGACATAATTAAGTCAACTTTTTCATTGAGGGAGGTAATTTCCTCGACAGAGTTTACCTTCCTACCTGTTGGAGCGCGTTCGGTGTGCCATTGGGAATAATTGGGCATCATCTCATCGAGAAGCTTCGTGGCAGCACCAAGTGTAGTTGACATAAAGGTTCCTCCCGTGGCCAAATCTAACAAGTTCCGCGAGGTAAAGTTCAAGCCTGCATAAAAAGTCTGGATAACCATCCAGGTAGTCAAACCATGTATAGGGCATTTCTTAACAAGAGATTTCATGCGTTCCCAAGGTTGGGCAACGTGTTCATTATCCAATTGCTTAAAATTCATAATGTTACTCCTTAATTGGATAATTTTAGCAGGAGGGTAGTACTTCCCAATAAAAGCATCTTTGCACTTATCCCAAGAATCTATGCTATTCCTAGGCAAAGATTGAAACCAGATTTTAGCTTCTCCCCTTAAAGAGAAAGGAAAGAGCTTGAGCTTAACTATATCACTTTCTACTTCTTTATACTTTTGCATATCACATAATTTAATAAAATTGTTCAAGTTTAAAGCAGAATCATCTCCAGCACCAGAGAATTTATCTCTCATAACAAGGTTTAGCAAGGCAGGTTTAATTTCATAAGAGGTAGCTGAAGTGGCAGGTGTGGCAATGGGGGTGTAGATAAAGTCTTGGTTGTTGTGACTAGTGAAGTCACACAACTTGGTGTTTTTAGTGGAACCCATAGCAGCACCAAGTGTGGCAGATTTTTTTTGTGATTTCCGATATAGGACACAAAGATAAAAACTTAAAGGTAAACTAACAAGACTAAAAAACAAAGGTAAAGGGTAGTGTGCAACTCCCCTATCTTAGCACTCGGAGTCCCTGGCAACGGCGCCAGAAATTTTGCTTGATGTACGAGGTGATGATAGTGATTTCTCGCCCTTCGTTGGTAAACCCCAAGTGGAAGGTGTGATGTAGCATAGCAGAAAATTTCCCTCAGTAAAGATACCAAGGTTTGTCTCCAGTAGGACTCCGGAGATGATAAGTAGGTGCCAGCGGCGCAACTGACGCGGACATGCACACAGACACGAATAACTTTGTTCCCAACGAAGTTCAGAGAGGTTGTCAATCTCTCCGGTCTTGTTGTTCACAAAGGATCAAACACAAGGGATAATGATAGCAACTGAAAGTAAAAGCAGAAAAGTAAATGAGCGTGGAAATAGTGATGAGGATATGGATCGGGATACGTGATGTTCACTAGTGATGTCTCTCTCCCAAAAGACGATAAAACTGCTATGCGAGGTGAACAAATTACAGAAGGGCAATTGACAGGATTATGAACGCACCGCAATGCTAACTATGCTACAAAAGAAAGGAAGAGGCTCATAAGCATGGGCAGAACGCCAAAATAAGTAGACCGAAATCCAACTGCATCTACTACTAATCATCCACCTTGAGATATCTATCCAAAACATCTCGCTGGTATTAAGTTGCGAGCCCCACCCAAAGTGTAAACCCAAAGCAACAGACAACTGCATTAAAAAGCACTTTGCGTAAAGTAAACAATCCTTGCAACCGCGGTTACAAGCACCGTTGTTTTCCCTCCTTGTGGCAACAACACATTCCCTAGACTCATGTTTATGTCACTCAAGCTAGTCATCAGGGGGCATGAACCCACAATCGAGCATAACGTTCCCTCTTGGAGTTACTACCTACTACTTTGCCAAAGCAATAAACAGCAACGGAGAACATGCAAGAATTACTTAAGGACAAAAATATAAGAGATAAGAACCAAATATATTACTCAATCACAATATGGAAATAATCTCATAATCCGTCAGATCCCATCAAACTCAGCATAGCAACAGCAGAAAGATTACAAAAGTGCCTCGATCATGTAGGGCAGCTCACGAGGTCTAAACCATGAAGAACAAAGAGGGGAGGAGAACATCACATAGCTACTGATCACGGACCCATGGTCCAAAGGAAACTACTCACGGCACATCCGGGAAGCATCCATGGTGGAGAGGAGACTCCCGGATGTGGTATAAACATGACATCTAGGTAGACCACAACAAATTTGCAAGTAAAATGCCTATGCTCATGGATAATGAATGATTTGCGATGAGAAAGAGCATATGGCCTTTTCAAGTTTAGGATCATGTCACGGACGCATGGTATATGAATAAAGGGAAGTCGAGCATGCGAAGTGACCATGAAAGGGGCACACAAGATATGATATAAAGCATAGCCCATAGTAATGGTAGGGTAGTGTATAGGGCAAACCGAAACGGGGCGTGCCATGGGCGAAGTGGGGTAGGAGGAGGATGATGAGGCTCCTCGGTCTTGTCCTCAAGCGCTCTTATCTTCAACTCTTGTGTTGCCGAAGTTGAAGGAGAGACACATGTACCTATGCAACATGATAGCAAACCTACACATGCACAAAAGATAGCAAGATATGTGTGTGCATGGTACACAAATGCATCATCCATCATGAGGCATCTCGACGCTTGCACTTCACCTTTAGCACAAAATATGGGCAATGAATATATGGTGGAAGCATGGCATATGGCATAGCAAGAATGATCATCATGCATATTGTGCATAGAACGAAAGCAAGCATGTGACTCATGATATATGTCAAAGTCTCCAATCAAATGTGAGAATGGAATGGTGGCATTCTCAACAATTTGAAAAACAATGTTGCACGCAATATATGGCAATATGGGGATCACAACATACGGAGGAGGTTGACAATAATGTGTGCATAACATGTGCAAAGTATGGGCTACACCAATAACATGGCAACGAGAGCGAGAATCTCCACCAAGCATGCAACTACACATAAAAGACATAGGATGGTGAGACATGTGTAAATGCAAGCATGTGTCACAAATGCATGTCATATGAAGAGGAACTAGCATAACATGCAAAGTGAACATGGAAAAATGGGCATTGAGTATAAAGTGGTATAGAACCCATATCCAATGTGAGAGCGATGTAGAAGAAATGAGTGAAGTCCTTGTGCGAAGAGGGGTGGAGAACTAGTGCTCCAAGGGATCTCATAGCTTCATTGCTCTCAAGAGCTCGTCGTCAACTCGTGGGATCGTGAAGTTGACGAGTGGATGTGAGGACCTACACAACATTGAGACAAAAAAACAATGTGTGCGCGTGGTATATGTACACATCATCCATCATGATATGCATGTGTGTGTAGCGTTTAGCACATGAAATCCAATGCGCAAAGAAATTATATGAATGATATAGAAACATGTCATCCATCATGAGAGGTTTTATTTTGTTGATAGCATAATGGAGACGCAAGCAAGTATGTGCATCCAAGACATTTGAAGCAATGTTATTCATGGGATGCATAATGTGCACACATGAGATGGAATCATGTGACACAAGAGATAAGTCATGGCATGGCATATGAGATGAATTACTTAATTGGTGCAAAGGTAGCGTATCAATATCATCACTAGAAAAGCAAATGCCAATAACCATGGATTTTTCATCTATGCCATATTCACAAATGGGGTGTATTTTAATGGGCATGACATAGCTATTATGATGAGGTTGCGAAAATTCAATATCATAGATCTCATGCATAACATATGACAAATCAAGCGGAGTGTCAAACATGATGTGACCTAAGGAATTATCACAAGGTATCCTATGCAACATGGCATCACAACTAATGCATTCCACATGCTCATCATCATATTTATCATAAATAGGTGGCTCGTCAAAGCATGGATTGGGCACACAAGAATGAAGCATGGCAATAGGAAGATCATCATCATGCAAGCAATCAAAGTCCACTAGTGGGACGAGAGTAGTACCATCACCTATCTTATCGTGGTCATGCTCTCATGTGGTGTAGGTGAGGTAGAAAAGACCAACTTATGGTCAACATCATCATCTTGATGGAACCATGTGGTGGGTGCATCTTGTTCCTCCATGGCCATCATCTCCTCCATTTGAGGGGGGGGGTACTTGTCGAAGATAGGAGCGTCATCATATAGAAGACCTATCACCAAAGGAATAGACACAATAGGAGTAGAGGGTAAGTCATTAGAAAACATATTGGCCTCACAAGACCTATCAACTTCCTCACTCATAATGTGTAGTGGCTCACTCGCTACCTCTAGGTAGGTGCACTCAAACTCACATATGGTGGAGTCACTCAAGTGGTGGTGGTGGTGGCTCTCCTCACATGGTAATTGAGGCATCTCATCATATGTGGGGCTAGTGGTGGTCACAATCATCCTCTCAAAGGAAATGCACTCACTCTCATTTGTGGTGGTGGCACACAACTCACTCATTTTTTCACTCTCACTCAAGTGGGGTGGGTGTGTCTCACTCTCACATGGGATGTGGTGTATCTCATCATATATGGGTGTAGGAGGAACATAGGTGCACTCATCTCCAAACTCAACTCCAATCGCCGCCTTGGTTGAAGGGAAAATCCCATGCTCAACCTCCGAGAGGGCATCATAGAAGACATCCTCACTCGCTGATACGTCCAAAACGTATCGATAATTTCTGCTTGCTCCATGCATGTTTTGTGTGATATTGCTATGATCTAGATACACTTTCATACACTTTTGATCATATTTGGACTAACCTATTAACTCAGTACACCCCAGTGCCAGTTGCTGTTTTCTGCTGTTTTTCTATTTCAGTTTTCCCCCATATAAAAATTGCCAGAAAAATTCGGGAAAATTCAGATAAAAAGTCAGCGTGACAGAAGCTTCGAGAAGAGCCCGGGAGGGGCCAGAGGGGACCCAGGGGGCCCAGGCGGCCACCCGGCGCGGCCCCACCCCTGGCCGCGCCAGGGGGGCGCCTGCGGGCCCTGGTCCACCTCTGGCTGCCCCCCTTCGCCTATTTATCCCCCGTCACGGGAAAACTCCAGAAGAGGAACCCTATTCCGCGAACTCGCCTCTGTTCCACCGCCGCCGCGCTTCCAAGATCGGGAGCACCAGCAGACCTCTTCCCGGCACCCTGCCGGAGGAGGGATTGACCTCCGGGAGTCTCCTCTCCACCATGGATGCTCCCAGGATGTCTCGTGAGTAGTTTATCTTGGACCATGGGTCCGTGATCAGTAGCTATGTGATGTTCTCCTCCCCTCTTTGATCTTCATTGTTTAGACCTCGTGAGCTTCCCTACATGATCGAGGCACCTTTGTAATATTTCTGCTATTGCTATGTTGAGTTTGATCGGATCTGATGGATTATGAGATTATGTTCACATTGTGATACAGTAATATATTTGGTTCTTATCTCTTGTATTTTTGTTCCTAAGTAATTCTTGCATGCTCTCCGTTGCTGTTTATTGCTTTAGCCAAGTAGTAGGTAGTGACTCCAAGAGGGAGCGTTGTGCTAGATTGTGGGTTCATGCCTCCCCGATGACATGCTTGAGTGACAGAAACATGAGTCTAGGGGATGTGCTGTTGCCACAAGGGGGAAAACAACGGTGCTTGTAACCGCGGTTACAAGGATTGTTTACTTTAAGCAAAGTTCTTTTTAATGCAGTTGTCTGTTGCTTTGGGTTTACACTTTGGGTGGGGCTCACAACTTAATACCAGCGAGATGTTCTGGATAGATATCTCAAGGTGCATGATTAGTAGTAGATGCAGATGGATTTCGGTCTACTTATTTTTGCGTACTGCCCGTGCTTTTGAACCTCTTCCTTTCTTTTGTAGCATAGTTAGCACTGCGGTGCGTTCATAATCCTGTCAATTTCCTTTCTGTAATTTGTTTACCTCGCATAGCAATTTTTATCGTCTTTTGGGAGAGAGACATCACTAGCGAACATCACGTATCCTGGTCCATATCCTTATTATTGTTTCCAAGCTATATTTACTTTTCTGCATTTACTTTCAAGTTGCTATCATTATCCCTTGCGTTTTATCATTTGTGAACAACAAGACCGGAGAGATTGACAACCTCTCTGAACTTCGTTGGGAACAAAGTTATCTGTGTCTGTGTGCAGGTCCGCGTCAGTTGCGCCGCTGACACCTACTTATCATCTCTGGAGTCCTACTGGAGACAAACCTTGGTATCTTTACTGAGGGAAAACTCGTTGTTGTAATGCATCACGCCTTCCACTTGGGGCCTACCAACGAAGGGCGAGAAGCCGCTAAGCAAGAGAATTTCTGGCGCCGTTGACGGGGACTCCAAGTGCTAAGATAGGGGAGTTGCACACTACCCTTTACCTTTTTTTTTAGTCTTGTTAGTTTATCTTTCAGTTTTTATCTTTGTGTCTTTTATCAATATTTACAAAAAAAAATTATCTTGCTGGTAGTTATTATGTCTGGCCCTTCTGCCTTTGTTGAGACAGAGGTTCTCACCTTTAAACAAAAAGGTGGAGAAAGTTTAAAAGATGCTTGGTATAGAATTAATGATTCTCAAATAAGAGCCACCAAGAAGCAATCCACTACTATCCTGCTTAGAAATTTTTATGTTGGGATTACTCCTTGGAATAGGTTTATATTAGATACTGCTATCAATGGGAACTTCTAGGAGCTCCGACTTGGGAGTCTCTTAATGTTATTGAAAATCTTGTTGGAAATCTCCCTATTGCTAGCATACAAGAAGATATAACTTTATCTCACATCATGAAGAAACTTGAAAAGATAGAGTTAGAAATACCAAGTATAACTAGGATAAATGAATTGGATCGCAAGATTCAAGGGAATTTGAATAGGCTTGATAGCTCCATGCTTAAAATTATCAAAACTTTGGAGGTCATCAAATCCCGTGATACGGATCTTTCTAGGATAGATAAGATTGAGGAAGTCATTAATACTCTTGGAACTACTTTCTCCTCAATCAAACCAAAAAACATAGAGACTTCGGCAAGAAGGGAACCTAAGTTCAATTATGTCCCTAAGGTTCCCCGACCTAAAAAGTAACCACCTATTGCCAAAGAAGTTGAAACCGTGAAAACTTTGGAAGAAATACCTCTCTTTGATAATTTTATAAATGAATCTTCCATTGATTTTCTGCCTTTTGGTTTTCTCCCTAGAAGTATCTTCATTAGGCCTTTATTTGAAAGACCTCTTAATACTAGTTGTACAATTGAAGAGCTTTTTGATGATCTTGATAATGATTCGATTGCTACAACTTGATCTTTTTGCATCATGCCTAGCTAATGGCTTTAAAGAAGCGCTTTCGGGAGGCAGCCCGCAACGAATTCAGGTTTTTATTTTTCCTTTTGTTGTGTCTTGATGTTTTTTACTTCAGTGGCAACATCACTGTATCTTTATTTTTCAGCTTTGTGCCAAGTTATAGCCTCTGACGGCAAGGGAAGTAAAAGTTGTGACATGCTGTCCAGAAAACAGATTCTGTCCTCGTGACCAGACAAATTCCAGAAAAATCCCAGTTCATCTTTTTGAGCTGAAATTTTTACACAGTATGCTCTATACAATTACGAAACTTCCTTCTGTTCTGTGTTTTTTGATTTGAGTTGCAGAAGTGCCTCTAAAAAATTCTTTACTATCCGCTGTTCTGTTTTTCACAGATTCTGCCACGTTTTGTCTCTCCTAACTTTTGCAAACCTTAAGCTTTCTTTTTCTTTGCAAAAACTTTTTGGAACTCTTGAGAAACAGTAGCTCTTCAAGAATATCTTTATATCTAGTGGAATTTTTTTATTTATTAAGGGTACTAACCTCTCTAATCAGCTTATGATGAGTTATGTATGAAGGGAGTTTTCAAGTGTGCGATGGAAGATGATGAAAGAAGATCCAGGAGTGTCAAGTGCTCAAGCTTGGTGATGCCCCCATGCATCCCCAATAAATATTCAAGGAGACTCAAGCGTCTAAGCTTGGGGATGCCCCCGTGCATCCCCTTCTTCATCAACAATCATCAGTTCGTCCTTTGTCTCACTATATTTTTATCACTTCATGTGTTATGTGCTATGCTTGGAGCGTCTCGCTCTTAGGTTTTGTTTTTAGTTTTCTTTAGCTTTGTTTGATGTTCATAACAAGTTAGATCCTTTCTTACTTTGTGTGGGAGAGGAACACGCTCCACTTTCAAAATTTAGAACACATCATAGGATTTTTTTTCCTGCCTATCTTTTTGCTGTTGTGTGTTCTTTATCTTTTCATAGCTACTGCCATGTTTAGTTTTAGTCTTAGTTTGTCTTTAGCAAGAGCTTTGGATTTTGTTTAGTTTGTTGCTGCAACTCTTTTTTAGTTTTCATGTTTATCTTGTTAAAGAGAGTTGGTTGTTGCACTGAGTTGTGTTTTGTCTTGAAAGTAGGTAATTGAGGTTGCTATTTAATTTTAGTAGTAGCTTGCAATAGTTTTGAGGCATTCTTGTGAGTAATGTTTGGACTTTTGGTGTCAAGAGCTCTGGCCTATTATTGATAGGTGTCGTATTTTGGGCAATCCGTGTTTATTTTCAAAACCTACAAAACTAGTTGAGAACTCTAGCTACTAGATGGATCACTACTCTTCTGAGGGGTCGAATATTAGAGTACACTCACGTACCATGAGTCGAGGATGCGCAAGGATAACCAAACCCCCATACACTCCTCCTCGGGGTACTTGTCTCTTTGTGCACCTCCTCATTAGATTGAGAGTTACCGATAATAAGTGCATGAGTTCTTCGGACTAATGTAAGTATTGAGAGTCGATCATAGGAGAAGTCTTGATCCTCGCTTTCCACCTTGGTGGAATCATCGTCATGCTCACCGTCTTGAGGTGTGGTCGGTGTGAGGCGTGCTTGAGCGCTAGTATCCTCCACCTCCTTGAGGTATATTGCCTCCATGAGAACATCATCGCATAAGTCATCAAGAGAGGTGTAGCTTCGGAGGATCATGGCCTTGCGGATGGAGAGGTCCTTCAAGCCGCTAGTGAGGTGGAACTTCATCCAAGCGGGGTCATCCTCGCCGGCTCTCCTCAAGGCTTACTTCATCTCCAAGAGGTACTCTTCAAGTGTCTTGGATCCTTGCGTGGTGTTCATCAAATGGTGACGGAGCTCTTCGGAGAGGGTGGAGGGCAAAAAATATCGCCTCATAGCTCTCTTCAACCTTGACCAACTCTTGCGCGAGCGCGAGGTGGAAGGTTTGTGAACCCACCAAGTGTGCGCGTAGTCGTAGAAGTGTCTTGTGGCGCGCTTCACTTTATCTTTGGAGTGGACGTGGTGATGCAAGAATTAGTTGTCCATCTTCTCCTCCCACTCAAGGTACTTCTCGGGGTCATGAGTACCATAGAAATGGAGCTCAATGTCGTCGTCGTAGTCGAAGTAGCTCGTGTGGGTGGTGGTCTTGAGCTCAGAACATGTAGAGGGAGGGTCGTCATCGTGCCTTGGAGGAGGTGATCGAGCTCTCCAATCATCATGGGGGTATGGGCCTCGTAGTAGTTTCCATTGCCGCCATATAGCAAGGGAGGGTCTTGCATAACCATCACAACAAGCGGGTAGATGTGAGAATAAAAGGAAGAGAACCAAGTCAAGGCTACCTTTCGCGAAGATGAAATGAATCAAGCGATGGATAGCTTCGCGTAGTGAAAAGAGTGTCCTAGTTTGAATCTCGTTCCCACACGCACACCTACACACAAAGGCTTATGTGGAGCTCGGTAGGGATTAGTGGCACAAAAATCAAGCAAATTGAAGTCCAAGATATTGTAAGAGTTGAAAGCAATACAAAGAACTCCAAATGCAAAGCAAGTGATCACAAATATAGAGGATGGCAAGAAAATAACACACGCACAAAGATAGTGTGGCTTGTGCAACCAAAGGAATGAGCATACAAAATAATGGCCTATCGAAGACTAAGCTCGTGTTGCACAAACACAAGGAGAGACACTAGCTCGATTGCACTAGAGGGCACGATTCACTACTTGGCACCGACCTATATGCATGCAAGCGTAGTCTTTCCCTTCCACGTGTCTTGTGCACAAGTATTTCTTTGCATGTACTCTCTCTTTTGCTTAAAAGCTTGTGATTCATTCTCTTTTGGCTCTTGCTTAGAAGCTTGCCTCTTTTTTTTGAATTTTCCCACTTTTACCCCTTGCCTTGAGGCTCAACCAAATATGCGCTACTAGTCTCACAAGATATGCACGGGAGCAAGCTATCACACTATATGATATAGCAATGATGTAACAAGGTGATATGCTATCACTATGGTGCTCAAGTTTTCGCGAAGCCTGGCAATACTCGACTAGCTAGGCTCAATAGGTATGAGGTAATCACAAAGATGGTGGGGCTCTCAAGGTAAAGGCAAGGAAGGAAAAGGATGTGACGGGATGGATACCTTCGTCACACTTAACCTTTCACGAAGTCGGAGAAGACCGGCCTTGCTTCCGGTTGAGGGGCTCGAAGGATGGATGGTCGTCATCGATGATGAAGCTCGTGGGTTGATGTAGGCGATGGAGAGGCACTCCTTGTTGTTGGTGATGATCCCGATAGTTGAAAACCGGTGAAGATGCACGGTTTCGAGCCTTCGTGCTCAAATGGCTAGGCAAAGATGCCAAAAATGCGAAAAATTGATGGAAGAAAATGGTGAGGGAACCTATCTAGATGGATGGGGGATGTTAAGGGCTACAAAACAAGCTAAAGAACATAAAAAACGGACTCCGGATGAAGAAGTTATGGTGAAAATACGAAAACAGCTGAGGGGTCGTTTGATTCATGGGAATTTCATAGGATTCTTGTAGGATTTTATCTCATAGGATTTTTTCCTACGTTACTCATTTGTTTCATAGGAATTGTTCCTATCGGAATTTTCCCATAGGAATTTTTCAACTACTTCCTATAGGAATCCTAACATTCACTCCAACCTCTTTCTACAATTCCTTTGATGGAATCAAACAAACTTTGGTGCAAACAAAATCCCATAGGATTGGAGTGGGCATGCCATTGTAATCCTATGCTTTTCCCATTCCTATGATTTTCCTATCCTATGAATCAAACAAGCCCTGAAGGCTGAAATTGCTGGGAACTCTCCTGTGTACTCCGGGTGCCCGGGGTCCTTGAGACCGGGTGCCCGGGGTGCAGGGACCGGGTGCCCGGGGTATTTACTCCGGGTGCCCGGGGTGGTCAGGAACACAGGGGTTGACCTCCGGGACGCGATTTTGGGCGGAAATTGGGGATTTTGGGGGTCAAATTAATGCGGGGGAAAGAAAAATTGGGGCTAGGGAACGCAAAGGAGGGTAGATCCACTTGCTAAACACTAGATCCAAGGATCAAAATCAACAAAAACTCACAAGGGACAACAATTCACAAGAAATTTGGTATGGCTATTTTTGGTGGGGATTTTTGAAATTGGGAAGAACAAAGCAAAATTTGGCTAGAAGATGGGGGGAGGGGCTCCAAGATGTGATAAACCTTGCTCATGATACCAAATGATGTAGGGCAAGCCTATGGATTGGCCCAATCTTTCACAACTTGGAGGTGGGAAAGAGATGCAACTCAAGAAGAACACAAAAGAGAGGAAGGGGAACAAGATCCAATCAAAGGGAACTCAAATCCACACACCAAATCCACACATAACAAGATCTATACATCCACACAAGTGGTAGCTAGATTGATCCCTCTCCTTCTACTACTAGGATTGGGGCCTCTCCTTCTATTACTAGGGAGAGGAGGGTAGGTTGAGGCTCAATCCGCAGATCGGGTCTCTCTCCCGTGGGAGGTGGTAGGATTGAGAGAGGATCTCTAAGGAGATCAAATCCCCATGGGGTAGCAGGAGCTAAGCTCTCTCAAATCTTGATATAATCTTAGCTAACCCTAGAATGGAGGTGGGGTGGAGTATATATAGTCTAAGTGGGGAGAGAGGGGTACATGGGACATTTCCCAGATCAGGCCGTCAGGGACCGGGCACCCGGGGTCCTTAGACCGGGAACCCGGGGTAGGGGGGGACCGGGCACCCGGAGTGGTCAGTAGCTTTCGGCCTTCGGCCGAGGGGGGACCGGGCACCCGGGGTGGTCAGGGGCCCTTGCATCTTCTTCACTCCGTCTTCCCGTGGGTCCTCTCCTAGGTTGGCTTGCCCTTGAACCAAGCATTCTTCTCCTCTATTCTGTCTTCTCTTCCAAGCTTCCCTCGCGGATGGTGTAGTCGTTTGATACGTCCAAAATTCATCACTATTTTATATTGCAATTCTTTCTTATTCATTGATATATTTAATGATATGATGCTATCCTTATGTTGTTTTGGCTTATTTTACATAGTTTGCAACTTTCCGGTGCCGAAGCAGCAGACGCAGGATTCAGCGGTAAAAAGTGGACGCTGAGTTGCTGGAGAAGAACACCTCCAAATTACCTGAAAATCGACGGAGGTTGTTTTCCAGCAGGATCACGATGACACGCAAAAGAGCGACCAGAGGGGGGCCACAGGGTGCCCAGGCGGCCACCTGGCGCGGCCCCACCCCTGGCCGCGCCGGGAGGGCGCCTGGATCCCCGGGGCCACTCCCGGCTCCCCCCTCTGGCCTATATACTCCTCGTCGTCCAAAAACCCTAAAAAAAGGGAGAGTTTCCGGAGTTCCGCCGCCGCTCCATGACGGAAACCTACAGAGAAGAAAAGCCATCTCTGGCGGGCAGATTCCGCCGGGGAGATCACCTCCCAGAAGGGGAGATCGTCGCCATCGTCATCACCATCGTCACGGGCATCATCGAGATCATCATCAACATCATCCCCATCATCAGCACCATCTCCATCTTCATCCAATCTTATCTCACAATTGCAACTCGCGTTGTAATCCGTACTATCTATCCTCTCTACTCTATCGGTATTGATTATTACTTTGTGGTGAATGCTATTGAGTTTTGTTGGAGAAATATTATTGTGTTCAGATTGTTTATCATCTATTTATCCCCACTGATCATGATCTCTTTTATGTCTTGTGAGTAGTTACTTTAGTTCTTGAGGACATGGGAGAAGTCTAGTTGTTAGTAGTCATATGATGTTGAAGTAATATGTGTTGGTTGATATTTAAGTTGTGTTGTTATTTTCCTAATGGTGTTGTGTGATTCAAACACTCAACACTTCGCCTTATCAAGGACCTAGGGGGATACATTGTGTATAAAGAATCCTTACGGTGGGTTGCCGGAGTGACAGAAACCTGAACCCCAGTTTGCACGCTTTTGCACAAGGGAACAATGGATCACCGATCGTATTTGTATGGTTAGGCTTTTGCCTTAATTACTACCTTGTATTTGCGGATGCTTGCAAGGTGTTTAATCATAAGAGTACACTCATCTTAGTCTATAGGGTGTACTAGCATAGATCCACCCACTCAACACTTATCAACACAGCACATAGTACCGATACGGAATACGGCGAAAGCACATGACTACCTCTCCCGTGTGTCCTCAAGAACACTTTAGCTTTTATAAGTTCAGTTGCTAGGCCTCTCCTTTGCTCAGAAAGGATTGGGCCACTCTTTACTATCCAGTATCTTTTACTTTGCTAGTTTTTACTATCCTGTCACTTATACCAAGAAAATCCCTAAAAAGTTATCTTTCAGTGCTTGTAGTTACCTCCTTACCAAAGTCACTTGCTACTACCTTATGCTCCTCATTGGGTTCGACACTCTTACTTATCGAAAACACTGCAATAGATCCCTCTACGTTGAGGGTCATCAAGCTACGTTTTCTGGCGCCGTTGCCGGGGAGTGTAGCGCTATTAGTAAGTGAAGCCGGTAAGGAAGTTTTTATATTTCTGTTTTAGTTTTGCTGTTGCTGCTTTTGTCCTTATGGACACTCCTACTCTTGGATCGTTGTTCTTGGGGAGCCGCCCCACAACTAAGGTAGTTACTCCTGACCCTGCTGAAATTGTGCCTTATAAGATACCATCTGGTATCGATTATGTTCTATCTAATTGCTATGCAGGAGACAGGCACCCAGGTGAACACTTGCTATATTTATCACAACTATGTTCATTATTCAAGCTTGCAGGTGTGTCACTGGAGTTCGTTATGAAGAAATTATTATCCATATCGCTCATAGACAAAGCTTCAGATTGGTATAAGCTCCTCGATAACTCACATTCTCTTAATTGGGAAGAGCTCATGTCTCTCTTTTATACAAAGTTTTACCCTCTTCATGAAGTTTATCGAGACAGGAATCACATCTATAACTTTAGGTCTCACAACGGAGAGAGCATCGCTCAAGCTTGGGGGAGGCTTAAATCCCTAATGTTTAAATGTCCTATCCATAAGCTCCCCAAAGATATTATACTTACAAATTTTTATGCCATGCTTTCTCGTCAGGATAAGGAAAGGCTGGATACCTCCTCTAGCGGGGTATTTCAGACAAAGAGCATGGAAGAAAGATGGGATCTCATCAAAAGGATCCAGAAGAATACTGAAGATTGGGAAATCGATAAAGGTATTGAACCTGCTATAAATTATGAGCATGATTATATTGAGAACTATGTGAAAACTGATTATTTTAATACCTTTTGCTCTAAGATTGGTCTGGATTCCCATCTAATGATTGATTTTTGTAAGAACTTTGCCTCTCATATTGATTCTTCTAAGATGAAGAAGGATCAGTACCATAAGCCTTTCAAAGAAGTACCTAGTGATATTCACGTTGCTGATCCCATTTTGCCTGCAGTTATATATGAACAACCCCCTTTTCCTTCAAGAATAAGGGAGCACTCTTTTGTGACAGGCATCATAAATAAAAGTGAGAGAAGAACAGGCGAACCTGAGGACCAGATCAGAGTCGATCCTCAAGTTGCTATGGTTAAAGATTTAGTTACTAATGATGTTTCAGATTCTATTATAAATTTTTGTGCTCTTTCAACTAACATTGTCACAGCCAAGAATAAAAGCCCAATTTTAGGTACACCAGTTGTATCTGTTAAAATAGGAGATCACAATTATTACGGGCTATGCGATCTGGGATCAAGTGCTAGCGCGATTCCTTATTCGCTTTATCAAGAGATCATGAGTGAGATTTCACCCTGTGAACTTGAAGAGATTGATGTTACTATTCATCTTGCAAACAAAGTTACTATCTCTCCTATTGGGATTGTGAGAGATGTTGAAGTCCTATGTGGAAAGGTAAAGTATCCGACCGACTTTCTCGTACTTGGTTCAGTACAAGATAGTTTTTGTCCTATTATTTTTGGTAGACCTTTTCTCAGAACTTGTGGAGCTATTATAGATTGCAAGAAAGGTAAAGTTTCTGTTGAATTCAATGGTGAGCCATATGAATTTAACTTTTCTAAGATTTCCTAGCAGCCTCGTGGTACTGAATTACCTAATGATGATAAAATTATTGAAATTATTGCTTCTATTGCTATTCCCCCTAATGATCCTTTGCAGCAATACATGGAGGACCACGAGAATGATACTCATATGCAGGAAAGAAATGAAATTGATGAAATCTTCTTGAGACAACCTGCTATCCTGAAGCACAACCTTCCAGTTGAACCTTTAGGAATTCTATCAAACCAAAAGAAGACCCGGTGTTTGATCTCAAACCTCTTCCCGATACGCTCAAGTATGCTTATTTAGATGAAAAGAAAGTATATCCTGTTATTATCAACTCTAACCTTTCAGGATGTGAAGAAGAGCGATTATTAGAAGTACTTCATAAACACTGTGGTGCAATTGGCTATACCCTTGATGACCTTAAGGGAATTAGTCCATCTATCTATCAACATACTATCAACCTCGAGCCCGATGCTAAACCTGTTGTTGACCATCAACGACGGTTGAACCCAAAGATGATGGATGTTGTGAGGACCGAAATCCTCAAGCTTCTAGCCGCAGGTATTATCTACCCTATAGCCGATAGTAAGTGGGTAAGTCCAGTTCATTGTGTTCCTAAGAAAGGAGGGACAACTGTAGTCCCTAATGATAAGAATGAACTAATACCTCAGAGAATTATTATTGGATATAGAATGTGTATTGATTACAGGAGGTTGAACAAGGCAACCAGGAAGGACCACTACCCGCTGCCTTTCATTGATCAGATGCTTGAGAGGTTGTCGAAAAACACACACTTTTGCTATCTTGAGTACTCTGGCTTCTCTCAAATTCATGTTAACACTGCCGATCAAGAGAAGACCACTTTCACTTGTCCTTATGGTACTTATGCTTACAGGCGTATGGTTTCTGCCACTCACTTGCCTTTTGGTTTATGCAATGCCCCTGCTACTTTTCAGAGATGTATGTATGCAATATTTCATGGCTTCTGTGAGGAGATTGTGGAAGTCTTCATGGACAATTTCTCTGTC
Source organism: Bromus sterilis (assembly GCA_950022295.1). Classification (NCBI taxonomy): domain Eukaryota; kingdom Viridiplantae; phylum Streptophyta; class Magnoliopsida; order Poales; family Poaceae; genus Bromus; species Bromus sterilis. Next base: position 378,066,467 of record OX465598.1, read on the forward strand.
TATGGAACTTCCTTTGACCACTGTCTCCACAATCTTAATAAAGTTTTGCAGAGATGCGAGGATAAAAATTTAGTTCTAAACTGGGAAAAGTGCCACTTCATGGTTAACAAAAGGATTGTGCTTGGCCACAAGATTTCCGAGAGGGGAATTGAAGTGGACAAGGCGAAGATTGAAGCTATCGAAAGGATGCCCTATCCAAGGGACATTAAAGGTATTCGTAGTTTTCTCGGTCATGCTGGTTTCTATAGAAGATTTATTAAAGACTTTTCTAAGACCTCGAGACCCCTCACCAATCTTCTCCAGAAGGATGTTCCTTTTGTATTTGATGAAGATTGTAAGGAGGCTTTCGAAGTTCTTAAGAAAGCTTTAATAACCGCTCCTATAGTACAACCGCCTGACTGGAATTTTCCCTTTGAAATTATGTGTGATGCTAGTGATTTTGCTGTTGGAGCTGTTTTAGGACAAAGGGTTGATAAAAAGTTGAATGTTATTTATTATGCTAGTAAGACCCTTGATAGTGCTCAAAATAATTATGCTACTACTGAGAAGGAATTCTTAGCAGTAGTATTTGCTTGTGATAAGTTTAGGCAGTATATTGTTGATTCTAAAGTTATTATTCATACTAACCATGCTGCCATTAAGTATCTTATGACGAAGAAGGATGCCAAACCAAGGCTCATCAGATGGGTACTCCTTCTTCAAGAATTTGATTTGTAGATTGTTGATAGAAAAGGAGCAGACAACCCTGTAGCGGACAATCTTTCAAGGATGGAAGATATACCGCATGATCCCATCCCAGTCAACGACAGTTTTCTAGACGAACAACTTGCCGTTGTTAAAGTACAATCTCTTTCCGATCCTTGGTTTCCAGATTACGCTAATTTTATCATTGCAAAGTATTTGCCTCCAGGTTTAACATTTCAGCAAAGGAAGAAATTATTCCATGATTTGAGGCATTACTTTTGGGATGACCCACATCTTTTCAAAGAAGGTCCAAACGGGATCGTGAGAAGATGCATACCGGAACACGAGCAGAAGGATATTCTCAAGCAATGTCACGATAGTCCCTACGGAGGACATCACGCCGGTGAGAGGACCGCACATAAGGTTCTCCAATCAGGGTTTTGTTGGCCTACTCTCTTTAAAGATGCTAGAAATTATGTTTTAGCCTGTGATAAATGTCAGAGAGTTGGTAATATTAGTAGGAGGAATGAGATGCCTATGAATTACTCACTAGTGATTGAGCCTTTTGATTGCTGGGGTTTTGATTTTATGGGTCATTTTCCTTCTTCACACAAGTACACTCACATATTAGTTGTTGTTGATTATGTGACCAAGTGGGTTGAAGCAATCCCCACTGAGAGTGCTGATCACAAAACATCTTTGAAAATGCTCAAAGATGTAATTTTCCCTAGGTTTGATGTACCTAGGTATCTCATGACTGATGGAGGATCACACTTCACGCATGGAGCTTTTAGAAAAGCTTTAGCCAAGTACGATGTCAATCATAGGATTGCGTCACCGTACCATCCTCAAACTAGTGGGCAAGTTGAGCTCACCAATAAAGAGATCAAGTTGATCTTGCAGAAGACAGTCAACAGAAATAGGAAGGACTGGTCAAATAAGTTAGGAGATGCTTTGTGGGCGTATAGAACTGCTTACAAAAACCCCATGGGCATGTCTCCCTATAAAATGGTCTATGGCAAGGCTTGCCATCTGTCATTAGAGTTAGAACACAAAGTTTTCTGGGCTGTTAGAGAGCTTAATGCTGACCCAAAGTTAGCTGGTGAAAAGTGTCTCATGAACTTGACTTCTCTAGATGAGTGGAGAAGTGAAGCTTACGAGAGCGCTAAAATGTTCAAGGTAAAGGTAAAGAAATGGCATGACAGGAGGATTCTGAAACGTGAATTTAATGTTGGTGATAAAGTTTTATTGTTTAGATCCCGTTTCAGGTTTTCTCCAGGTAAACTACTTTCCAGGTGGGAAGGGCCATTTCATATCGAAGAAGTCTACCGGTCTGGTGCAATTAAGATTAACAATTTTGAAGGCACCAAACCTCAAGTTGTGAATAGGCAAAGACTCAAGCATTACATGGCGGGAGATCCCGGCAATGTTGATGTAAATATAATACGCACAACAACTCATGAAGAACATGTTGCAGTCCTGTTTTGGACACCGACAGAAGCAGGATAAGAAAAGGTATGTATTACGGTAAGGAAACATCGCGGACCGCCATAAAAGTTCCATATTTTGAGTTTTTGCAAAATTAGGAAAATTCGAGGCCTAAGTGGAGCCGGAGACGAGCTCTAGGGGGCCCAGGCGCCCCCCTGGCGCGCCCTACCCCCTGGCCGCGCCGGGAGGCCGTCTGGGCACCCAGGACTCCGTCTCCGACCCCACTTTGGCTCGTTACCTTCCTTTTGTTGCAGAAATATTTGCTATATATTTTCCCGGATCGTTCCGGCAACGTATCTCGCGATCTCGTGTGTTTTCTTTTCGATTTGTTTCTGCCAGGAAATCTTTTAGCTAGACCTAGGTGCCATGGCTTCCCCAAGTTCCCCCAAGGACAAGTTCGTCGTCAACGTCATCAATCCTTACCTCGCTGAGGTGAACAAGCACCCCCAGGCCCTTCGTGTGGAGGACGGTGTTCTCCACAAGGAAGATCTGAAGGGACCAGCCATGGAGGGGAGCACCGAGGAGCGGCTGAAGGAGATGGAACATGAGGTCTTCAAGTTCAAGAAGATGGTGGAGCGTGGTGTTGAAGCCAACTTCGACATCAGGAACGAGATCGAGGCTTCCCATAGGAAAGAGATGAAGGAGATGTGGTCAAGTTTGTCCGCACTAGAAGAAAAAGTTTATCAGCTCCAAGCACAAATCTATGATCTGCACAACCAGAACTGTGAGTATGAACTAAAGTTTCTACGCATGGGTTTAGGTGCTGAGTGCAGGATCCTGGAGACGGAATGTCCTTCGAGACTGGAGAGGAACTACCATGGAAGCGCTTCGCCAAGGAGTACCTGATTGAGAAGAACAAGAATGAGGAGTAGATCTCCTCGGGTAATGGCATCCCCTCAGCTTGTTCCAAGCTTGGGGGAGTGCCGGGTATCTTTATCTTTATCTTAGCCTTTTAGAGTCAAGTAGAGTCGTATCATGTCTAGGGAGTTTATTATATGAAATAGGTGTTTGCATTGAGGTCTATCACTCCGTCTGTGGAGAGATTGTATCCGTGAGTGTGGAGTCGTCTTTAATGGAATATTAATGAGAAGTCTATTGGTTCCTTCGCTGCACTCGGTATTCTCTTCACGCAATCGGCCTCATATGGCGATTCTTATGGGGAGTATTGACCTTATATCAGGTATGGCTTTGAAAACTTTATTTAATTTTGGCAAACATAGCTTTGGTCTTGACAACATGCATGTTTTCTCAAGTAGCGACATAGCCAAAACCTTTATGTTATTATGCTTGAAGTGTTATGTTGACAAGCAAGACAACTTGATGTGTTATGCTTACCTTAATGTTTATGCCTTATATGTTTTGCATCTAATTTAACATCAATTGTCTGTTCTCTCAAAGTCTTTGCTAGCCAAACTCTTTTCGAAGTAGATTTCTGCTTGTGCATCCATACCCTGAAACCATTACCTTCCATTTGAGTCCACCTTACCTTCCTATTCGTGGTATTCCCCTACCACTCCTATAAGTATAGAATTTATGTGTTATCCTTAAATGTTCAAAATCTTCTATTTTGTGCCTCTTGTTTAGCTCATGAGGAAGTAGTAGGTAATTCATGATCTTCTTAAGTTGGACAAGTTTTATCCCGGGATTGCATGTCTAATCTGCAAACCCATAATACGAGGAGGAACTGGCATGGGTGTGCCCAGCTCGAAAGATAATATAACAAACAAACCCTCCTTCACGCTTGGTCTATGAGAAATCAGAAACTTTGGCAGTGATAAACAAAGGAGATTAAGGGGATGTGATCATCCTCACTTGGGAGCCGTTCCTCGAAACTTGTCCATCTTGAGAAGTAATTGAGCTATCTATTAGCATTCATTGACAAACTATGCACCGCCCCAAAATCTATTTTTATTTTGTTTGATTTAAGGATAGCACATGAGTTTTCCCTGCTTGCCCTTAACAAGGCCTTTCTTCCACTTTCATGTTGAGTCAGTTTTCCCACTTCCTTCTTTTCCCTAAGAGAACAGACATTTGATGTTGATGAGGATTCATCCATATAGAGTTGCATTAAGTTTTGCCATGCCATATCCTTGTTGACATTATCTTTTGATAAGTAACTTGTTTGCGAAAGCTTTTGCCTAGCGAGCATCTTCCTTTGTGTTAGCATTTGCACTTCATGAGTAATAACATGTTCTTTCAAAAGCTTCAAATTGTTTGTAGTTGTCCTTTGACCAAGGTTATGTTTGCCATAATTTGATGAGTTTCCTCAGCCCTACTTTTGATTATAATTGTTATTACTTTCTCATGAGGGCCTTATGAGTAGAGGTTGTTGTTGAGGATGCTTGAGTTTGATGGAGAAACCTTGATGCTTCTTGTCCGTATTTTATTTATCGACACTTCACTCTCTAAACTTGTGGACAGGTTTATCGAGCTCAGTATTCGCTTGAGGACAAGCGAGGTCTAAGCTTGGGGGAGTTGATACGTCCAAAATGCATCCCTATTTTATATAGTAATTCTTTCTTATTCATTGATATATTTCATGATATGATGCTATCCTTATGTTGTTTTGGCTTATTTTACACAGTTTGCAACTTTCCGGTGCCGAAGCAGCAGACGCAGGATTCAGCGGTAAAAAGTGGACGCTGAGTTGCTGAAGAAGAACACCTCCAAATTACCTGAAAATCGACGGAGGCTGTTTTCCAGCAGGATCACGAAGACACGCAAAAGAGCGACCAAAGGGGGGCACAGGGTGCCCAGGCGGCCACCTGGCGCGGCCCCACCCCTGGCCGCGCCGGGAGGGCGCCTGGACCCCCGGGGCCACTCCCGGCTCCCCCCTCTGGCCTATATACTCTTCGTCGTCCAAAAACCCTATAAAAAGGGAGAGTTTCCGGAGTTCCGCCGCCGCTCCGTGGAGGAAACCTACAGAGAAGAAAATCCATCTCTGGCGGGCAGATTCCGCTAGGGAGATCACCTCCCGGAAGGGGAGATCGTCGCCATCGTCATCACCATCGTCACAGGCATCATCGAGATCATCATCAACATCATCCCCATCATCAGCACCATCTCCATCTTCATCCAATCTTATCTCACAAATGCAACTCACGTTGTAATCCGTACTATCTATCCTCTCTACTCTATCGGTGTTGATTACTACTTTGTGGTGAATGCTATTGAGTTTTGTTGGAGAAATATTATTGTGTTCAGATTGTTTATCATCTATTTATCCCCATTGATCATGATATCTTTTATGTCTTGTGAGTAGTTACTTTAGTTCTTGAGGACATGGGAGAAGTCTAGTTGTTAGTAGTCATATAATGTTGAAGTAATATGTGTTGGTTGATATTTAAGTTGTGTTGTTATTTTCTTAGTGGTGTTGTGTGAGTCGAACACTCAACACTTCGCCTTATCAAGGACCTAGGGGGATACATTGTGTATAAAGAATCCTTACGGTGGGTTGCCGGAGTGACAGAAACCTGAACCCCAGTTTGCACGCTTTTGCACAAGGGAACAATGGATCACCGATCGTATTGCTATGGTTAGGCTTTTGCCTTAATTACTACCTTGTATTTGTGGATGCTTGCAAGGTGTTTAATCATAAGAGTACACTCGTCTTAGTCTAGAGGGTGTACTAGCATAGATCCACCCACTCAACACTTATCAACACAACACATAGTACCGATATGGAATATGGCGAAAGCACATGACTACCTCTCCCGTGTGTCCTCAAGAACACTTTAGCTTTTATAAGTTCAGTTGCTAGCACTCTCCTTTGCTCAGAAAGGATTGGGTCACTCTTTACTATCCAGTATCTTTTACTTTGCTAGTTTTTACTATCCTGTCACTTATACCAAGAAAATCCCTAAAAAGTTATCTTTCAGTGCTTGTAGTTACCTCCTTACCAAAGTCACTTGCTACTACCTTATGCTCCTCGTTGGGTTCGACACTCTTACTTATCGAAAACACTGCAATAGATCCCTCTACGTTGAGGGTCATCATCGTTCTCTTGTGCCCGACCTCCTTCATGACGCAGGCGTAGCTCTCGAACCTAAGTATGCATGGGGGTGGGAGGTCAAGTAGTATACCATCTGTGAGAGGACCGAAAGGACACGCGTAAAGGATAGAGTTCACCTTTGAATGCTCGATGCGTGGGTCCTTTGGCGGAAGGTCCATGTCCATGGTGATGTCCGTTGGATGCTCCGCATCACTGTTTCAGTTTATTTTCACTAAATCGACATCGGAAGAGCAAGCCTTTGCAACAGAGGCTCTGTTGCGATCAGTTCATTGTAATAAGGTCTCTGTTGCAAAGTATTTTTCAGTTTATTTTCATTAAATCGACATCGGAAGAGCAAGCCTTTGCAACAGAGACTCTGTTGCGGTTAGATCATTGCAACAGGCCCTCTGTTGCAAATCTTTTTTTTCATCAAATCGACAACGGAAGAGAGCAACAGGGCCTGTTGCAATCGAACCTTTGCAACGGGGCCTCTGTTGCAAAGCTTTTTGCATAAAATCGGGGCTCTCCCAACTTGGCGCGTGTCTTCTTCTGCAAGTCCTCAACCTTGCCGACAATGATCTCCCACTTTCGGGGCAGCGCAACGCCGCTGAGGAGCCCGAGAATGGTCGCCGATGCACTAAAAAGCATGTAGTAATACGCGGCCGCCGAGATCTGACGCGTCAGATCCAACACGTGTTAGGGCCGCGACCGCTACGAAACCTAAATCGGCCGACCCATTTTGGGGCGGGGAGTCGCCGCACTCGTTCCGCCTGTAGGTACCGTCGGAAGGAAAAGGAACGATCGCCGGTGATCCTATGTCGCCTCGCTATAGCCTCGCTACAGCCTGCAACAGGCCGGTTGTTGAAAATGTCATTTGCAACTGCGGGTCTATTACAAAAGGGTGCTGCTTAGTTGGTTCAGTCCACTAAAAGAAATATTAGTTCAGTAGGATTCGATTGAACGGCCGTTAGATCAAAAATGCATCTGACGGCTACGAAGGCAACGGACATCCGCGTAAGGATCAGCCGGTGGAAAGGAAAAAAATTCGCTAATATATCAGGGTACGCGGGTGGGGACGGGGATGTATCGTTTCCAGAGACATCGCCGCGCCCGTGAACCCTAACCACCGCCGTCCGCCGCCTCCTTCCCGATCCGCGACCCATGGCTCTCCGTTCTCTCGCGGCGAGGGTGCGTGCCTCCGCCGCTTCCGTTAACCTACAGGCGCCGGCCCTCCGCCTCTCCCCTCCGACCGTCGGACGCCCCTCCGCCGCCGCTGTCCGCCACCACCTGACGCCCCCCCGCCTCTCCGCTCCGTCCGGCGGTCGCAGTTTCACCACCAATCCGCGGGTACGTCCCTCTCGTACACGAATCCTGCCTAGTTGGTTCGGTTGGATCTGATTAGATGATGTTTACTGGTGCCATCAGTCCATAATTGTGGGGCTCAACAACTGAAGCTTATTACTTGATATCACTACTGTCTCCTCATTTTACGATATCTCTTATTTGTTTGTGAGGGTTTGACAGCGTTGTAAATTTCCTTACAGCGTGTTTGGTAGCGATAGGGAATGGCAATAGGAGTTTAGAGATGGGAGTTTGTCTAGGGATTAGTTATTTAGGGGAAACCGATTTTAACTCCCCTTCCCCTGTTTGGCATGTGAAGGCAATTAAAATTGATTTGTGATAATTTATGCGAGAAAGAAAAATTTCTGCATCGATGCCCTTCTTTTGCGGGCGTACACAACCAACAGATCCTTATTTGTTTTTGCCAATTCGCATTCCTTACTTCAATTACCAGGGGGTCCCATGGTAGAGATCTGAGAGAATTGTACCTCTTAGTTACCTTTCCCATATCCCTGAATCAATCAAAGGATTTTAAGTCCCACTAACTTTAAACTCCAATTCCCAATCTAACTCCCCCGACCAAACACCCTCTTAGGGATCACCCATGTTTGTATCTTTTTCTGACTTATATCCTTGCCTTGCACATAAGAAGCGCTTCCACATAACTTCCACTAGCTTTTGTTGTCCAATAGGGACTCCGAAACCAACGTGATGTGCATATTTCTTGTAAAATGCCTTGATGGAGTCAATATCGTCAAATATCATTCCTACCACGGGCTTCAGATTATCAACACAGCCAGGAGTGAATGATAAACACTGCAACAAGCCAACAACACTAGGGCTAGTAAATTAGTCTCATGATGCATACACATCTTGATTAAAATCACATCCCACAGTGGCCTGGGCGTTCGGTTCCACCGAACCGTTCGGTTCGGTACTTCGGTGTTTTAGATTTTTCGGTTTCCAGAAAATGTACACCGATCGGTCTATAAAATCTAAAGGAACCGGGCATTCGGTGCCTCATCCAGTCGGTTCGGTATTCGGTTTTAGACCGATTAGACCGAACAGCTGGGTCTGACTGCCTGCACCACTGCCGCGTTCTGGGATTCTTTATTTTAATCGGCGTTCGACTTGGTTGGGCTGGCTGGATGGAATAAATGCTAGTACTGAGTAATATATTCGGCTGGGTGGGCTAGTACTATACGTACTAGTTTTTTTTAGGGGAACTATACGTACTAGTAGTACGTGTCTTGGATTGGGTGGGCACGTGAGCTGTTGTGTGAGCGAGTTAACATACAACGGTATGGGCCTTGGTACTAGTATTATATTAGTAGTTCACTAAAAAGGCGGAGAGAATCAGGAGGATTAGCCTAAGTGTAGCTCGGTGCTTCGGTCAATTCGGTGGATTCTGTGTGCAGACCGAACTCACCGAAGTAGATTCGGTTTCTTAGTAGCGGTAACTGACAACAGTACCGAATAAATCGGTTTTGGTCATTTCGGCTTCGGTTTAGGTTAATTTGGTTTAATTGTTCGGTTTTCGGGTTATATGCCCACCCCTATCCCACAATGTAGCCTCCAATTACTCACATGTTGAGATATGCTTGCTTGTTTCCTGCGTGTATTGAAACTATCATTAATGCTGAGTGTGGAGTTTATGCCGGCAGCAGATGGTTGGGCATCAATAGATGCATGTGCAGCCATGCTGATGATATCTTCCATGATCTGCAGGGGTGGTTTGACCATGTGTAATGCAAGAGCTAAATTTTGCATTTAATCTCACACACATATCAAATGTGAATAGGATAAATCTTGATGCTAGTACCACAGTGATTTATGAACCATTATGCCTATGTTGATCTTGCATTGTAGTAGCATTACCAGTAGATAGCCTATGTCAGAACTTCAGATCATGAACCACAATTCTTCCCATGTGCCCAGAGCAGGTTTAATCACATGGGTGGTTGACTGGGTTGGAATTCCAACCCGATATGTTGGTTGGTGGCAGCAATGTATGAGCCCTTGGGACGGATCATGGACGACATCTAAAAGAGAGACACATGGGAGTGCCCGCATGGATCCATGCCACAGTTCCGGCCTCGGATCCAGGTTACTGTTCATGGATCGAACAGCTAGAGTTGAGTTGATTGCATGATTCCACAACAAATGGACACTAAAAAAAATTAGTCTCTACGACTGATAGTGCAATATGTTTGGATTTGTCTGTTGTTATATTCTGAAGCCAACTATCTTTGTTTTCTATCAGCTCAAGATTTTCTAAGAACTCAAAAGCAAATTTGGGTTTCATACATTACATCTGTTTAGCAGTTTTTGCTCCTAACCTTGGTTCTTTTTTTCCTCGTTGGTGGGTTGATCAGGGAGGTTCTTCACGGGAAGATGCTGCTCGGAAAATGGTGATTGATAGTGTAGAAACACTTGATCAATTGGTGAAGCACTATGATCTCGTGAAGTAGGAACTATTATCTTCATTAAAGTATCGTATTCCTATTATGTTGTCATACTCAACTAATGGTGTTTTCTTTCTTTTGAAGGGCACGTGTTGGATTGCTAGAGAAGGGAAGCAGAGTTTTAAAGTGGTCATTGGCTTTCATTGTCCCTGCGCCTCTGGTTTATGGCATTGCACAGCGTTAGGATAAACAAGAGAGTGGTGTGTTGGGCAGGCCGCAACAGGTGGTGTGTTGTGCAGGCCATGGAACTAGCCATTGTGATTTGAACGAGGTTATTTATTAGGGTTTCTATCATGTTTTCTATTAGTTGCCGCACACTACCCTGTTTTGCCAGTAGTGTTTTTCACTACTCAATTTTGCCATCAAATCTTACCGTGTGGTAATGTCCGTTGATGGTGAGATGTGCATGATATGCCCTTGAACCGATCTGTTATAAAGTCTTCTCTCCTACATAAATATGGGCCAGATTATCTTGAGTTGCAGTTGTTCCTTGGCATACATAAACGGTTACCGCGCCGTCCACCAGTCCTCCGTCAAATGGTCTATTTGAAACTTAAGCGAACCCTCGACCTTTGAAAAGACACAATTAATTTGGTGTTTTTTATGAATTTTTTGATACATCTTTAGATACGGCGTGTCTTTTTCTGCCATCGTGCTTTATTGTTTTGCGCATAGTTTGTGCATAGTCAATCCCAAACAAATTGGGGTAATTTAGAGTTGAAATTCATAAAAGCAACTTTAGCATATAGTATTTTATTTTATCGACCCGCAAAAACAAAATACGGGTTACCGCAAAAACGAAATCCAACACCAAAAGTGGTGGGCCAGAATAGAACTGCCATTTTGAACGGCATAATGTATAAATAGTTGAAGTTTGCGCTACAAACTCTATGTCGAAACATCACTGGACCTAGAAATATGAAAAGGAAAACGTAGTAGGTGCCATTGAAGCACGCCTCACTTGTAGTGGCGATATAGGTATAGTCCAACCAGAGGTCATTAAGATCTCCGTGAGTTCGAGCTCGTTCTTGGCCGCCTCGAGGCGCTCGGCCGCGTCTTTGGCGGCGAGAATCTTTCGCTCTGCCATGCGATAGTGATGCGTGGAGGGCCAAAGGAGGTGTCACAACTCGTGGAACTATGCCCACACGATCTTCCCGCCGCTGCGGGTGAGGCCGCTGCGGGTGAGGGCGCCGCAGGCGTAGGCTTGCTTCGATCGGCGAGGATCGATCAGAGGCGCAGGCCCGTGGAAATTGTCTCTCTTGTGGCCATTGCGGATACGCTTGGTCCCGTATATATACGAGTCGGCGGCGGGATGTCGTATCTTTTAGAGTTGCTCTAAGATATGAAAAGTTCATAGCTAGATTGTTGGTGATAATTCAATCCTTCAAATATTTTTTCATGGACTCCTACCAAGTTCAGTTTGATCTCCCGCAACCTCTCTTAACAATATTAGCACACTTGAACTAAGGGCTAATGCATTGACGCTTAAGAAGTCCTACGTGGATTATGCTCATATTTGTTTTAAGTAAATGGAAATTTATGTTCATTTCATAGTTACAAGGTACATCATATTGCACATTTGCACTGGAACAGACACAAAGAAGTCGATTTCCAGACCGACACAAAGAAGTCGGTTCCTTGGAATTATCCAGAATGGAAATTACATGTGCTAATTAATCACAACACTCTCCCTAATTTATGCTTGACCATGTAAAATCATCTCACAGTTATCCAGGTAGTGCTATCATTTCAAAAGATTCTCCTTCAAAAGCTCTTCATTAAAATCTATATGAGAACCTGAAATATAAACTCACAAAAGAAATAACATAATGTGATGTTATGAGTAAGGATGTCTCAAAAAGAGATTCCCTCTGATACTTGCAAGTCCCAAAGTCATCGCATACAAATTCCATGAACATATTTCTAAAATGTAGAATCTGATAGAGACTTGGTAAATAAATCAACTAGATTTTCGCATGATTTAACTTGCAAGATGTTTATTTCCTCTCTTTTCTGAAGTTCATGGCAGGTAAAACAACTTATGAGCAATATGCTTAGTGATGCTACTTTTGATGTATCTTGTTAGAATTTGTGCAACCCAAGCCACATTATCTTCGTAGGTAATGGTAGATGATTCGATAGAACCAACTCCACGTGATTATTGTATGTTGTTTATCATCCTGTGAAGCTACACACATTCGCGTGATGTCTCATATAATGCAATTATTTTAGAATGATTGGTGGAAGTTGCAACCAGAGTCTGTTTTGAAGACTTCCATGATATGGTCACCATGTAAGAACACAAAGCTGATTTGCGATCTCGCATTATGGGGATAAGATAAATAGCCCGCATTGGTGTATCCAATCATACTAAAGCCCACATTTCTCAGGAACTGGAAAAATAGGTCAAGATCCTATGTGTCTTGGGAATATCGAAACACATTCTTGGCTCCCACCAATGGCGTTTGGTGGGACTTGCGTTGTTTCTAGCAAGTAAATTCACTTCAAATGTGATATCAGGTCTCTGCAATTTCCAAGATACATAAGCGCTCCAACGGCAACAAGATATGGAATATAGGATCCCGACATCTTTTATCCATCATCCCTTGGCTTGAACGGATCTTTCTCTACATCTAGAGGACAAACCACCATGGGAGTTTTAGATGGGTAGGATTTTTCCATATTGAATTTTCTAATAATTTTTGGATATAAGTAGCTTGGTGTACCATGATTTCCGAGGGAAGGTGCACAAGTTGAATACCTAAGCAAAATTTAGTTTTACCAAATCCTCCCTACCAAATTCCATCTTTAGGTGATTGCGTGCTACATTAATCTCGTGTGCATTCCTAATGATATTGAGATCATTAACGTACACATAAATGATGCAAAATCCTTTAGTGGACTTCTTGATGAAGACACATGGGCAATCATCACATTGGAGTATCCTTTCTGCAAAAGGAACTCACTTAGTCGGTTGTACCACATCCACCCCAACTGTTTCAAACCGTATAAAGACTTGTTCAATTTTACACAATAAATGTTGCGCTTTGCACTTGCATCCAGGACAGAGATTTCTTCAGGGACCTTCATGTAAATTCTCGAATCTAGTGACCAAGAAAGATATGCGGTCACAACATCCATCAACTGCATAGATAGACGATTTTGCACTGCCAAATATATAAAATATTGTAAAGTGATACCACTCATAACTAGAGAAGATGTCTCATTGAAATCAACGATGTGCCTATGTGTGAAACCCTGTGCTACGAGCCTTGCTTTGTATCTCACTACCTCATTGTTCTCATTCCGTTTCCGGTGGAAAACCCATTTGAATCCCACAGGGAAAACATTGGGAGGTGTTGGCATTACTTTTGTGAATACCTTCTTATTATTAAGTGAGGTTAATTCTACTTGTATTGCATCCTTCCATTGAGGTCAGTCGAAGCGTTTTTCACACTCAACGATAGTCCTTGGATCATGATCATTAAGAAGGGTATTTCAATTGTAATAGAAAAATAAGTGTCGACAATCGTAGACTTACGGTTGACTGATTCTCCATAATCGATATAGTTAGTGGCTATTTCGTGCACCCTTGATGACTCTTCATGATTTCCCAATATGCGTGAGTCTGGGTGTTCCGATGTCCCAACAATTGTGTGCAATCTGGAGTTGGGTTGTGGAGGTTGACCATCCACTGGGTTTATATTACCCATCAGGTGTTTGTTAATGTTGAGTTACTGACTCCGAGGTTGTTCTCCTTGATTTCCTTTGCTACTTGCTAGAGGCTTGTTCCATTTTAGAGGTCGTATTACTTACCCTCTTTTAGAAACAGAGAGTTGAGTGGTTTTTATCGGTACCTCCACACGTTTCGGTGCATTTCTAGTTGGATTTAAGGATTTTATAACACCTTTCAGACCAGTAAATGAATCTGGCATATTATTTGCAAGATGTTGCAAATTAATTATTTTCCGAAACTTGGAGTTCGGTCTCACAAGAACGTAGATCAAGGATGACATGGCTTGACCAGTCCAATCAATATCCGGACATTCTTTCTGGTACTTGAAATCTCCCCCTAATGCCAGAAAATGTTCCTCATTGGATATGCAATCAACGTGATGGGATGTGAACAGAACCCCAATAAGGGGTTCCAAGTACTTGATAATTGATGATGATTTGTATTCCACATAGATCCCCAGTTTCGGTTGTGGGCCTATAGATGTTCACTATGGTGGTGGGATCAGCATGTATGTAGCATATCCAAACTTACGCAGATGGGAAATGCTAGGAGGATTTACAGGTACCAATTGCAAAGGGGAAGTACTGAGATATGAAGTTGGCCTCAATTATATCAAGTAAACAACATGTAAAACAGTGTGACCCCAACAAGAGGTTAGTAAGTTGCAATTCATTAACAAAGGTCTTGCAATGAGTATGATCCTCTTAATCAATGATTCAATGAATCCATTTTGTGTATGGACATATGGAACAGAGTGTTGAACTTCAATCCCTAAAGCCATGCAATAATCATTGGAAGCACATGAGAATAATTATGCAACATTGTCCATTTGAATGGACTTAATCCAACTTTTTGGATAATGGACTTGCAACTTAATGACTAGCCTCGTTATCTTGGCAAATGTATGGTTTTGTATGGGTAAAAGACACATATGTGACCATCGTGTAGACGCGTCAATGAGAACCATGAAATACTTGTAATGTCCAGATAATGGTTGGATGGGACCACAAAGGTTTCCATGAATAAGTTCAAGAAACGAAAATGGTTCAGCTCGTATTTTGAGGTACGATGGCACAAGATGTGCACATGAAGTCTGAAGATTTGGAAATGTCAACTCACGCAAATTATACCAATGGAATTACTAGTAGTTTTTCTCATCATCCTGATACCAGGATGACCTAGGCGATCATGTCAGGTTTGGAATGTGTTAACATCCTGAAAATTTACTCTGTATGCAACATGCTCGACGAATTGATGTACGTGTAGTACGAACCAGACGATAGAGAAGGAATTTTTTTCATGTACCTTTTTGCCATATATGTGATCTTTGGTGAAGAGTAGATACTCCTCCTTGCATGGTTTTCAATGTAAAAACCATTTTTACGGATATGTCGATAACTGATTAGGGTACGTGGTGAATTAGGATATAATAAAGATCCTCAGTTGTCACTTATGTACCACTTGGGAAGGTAAATATGACACGTCCAGTGCCAACGATCATAGTATCACATCCAGCGATAGTTAGAATATCTCCATTCATCTTCTTTAGTGTTTGGAAATATTTCATCTCCCTCAGTATGGAGTTTGTGTACCATTGACTACAAAGCATAATTTTTTCACAAAAAAAAGACTACAAAGCATAATTCCTCTTCCATCAGATTGTTCCCATAGAGAACTATATAAAAACAACGAACTTTCAATAAGAAAAACTTATTTATATCAAATATGTTGATACAATTACAATCTTATTATATCAAATGGGTTGATAAAATATAAAGACAACAACAAATTTATGTTCTTATTACAATCATCACAAATGGACATACTTAAGTAGATCAGTAAGGGAATTGAGGGACTAGTCGAAGTCGCCAAACATATCATTTGAGATATACTTAAGCAACATGTTCTCTGTTTTAGCAGGATCCTAACGCAGATGGGGAACCATGGTGTTGCTCGGTCCAAGAGGAACGCCGTGCGAACAACAAGCTCCATTATTGCTATGCAGATGAAGGTTGAAGTTGACTTCCAACCTTTTCCCTTGAGGTGCTCCGTGTCCCTGAGATTATTGGTACAACGTAACCAGATGATTGCACTGTTCACTTGTTAGCAAAAAGTGTGGAGCATCCACACTTGTCGCCAACCTTACATTTATTAAACTTGGGCTTTATAGGGACAAGTGTATGTGAGCCCAGGCTCACATGAGCTAGGGTGAACAGTAAATTAAAAAAAAATATATTTTCGGTAAACATTGAGAAAAGTTTTAGATGTGTGCCCAATTTCCACATGAGATCATATTTGTGGAGGTGTGGACGAAAAAACAAAATTTATGATAAAAAGACTATTTTTTAAATCATTTTTGACCATTGATTTTGTTTTTTCTCCACACCTTTACAAATGTGATCACATAACAAAAAAGTTCACACATGTAAAACTTTTCTCAAAATTTATGATGCAAATTTTTTGGATTTTCTTGAATTTTGTTCATAATATTATAAATATGTCTATAATAATATGTGATTTTTAGAAGCATGAACAATTTTATATCTTATAATTTTACATATATTTTTCAAAAAAAATTAGTATATGTATCTTTTGCATTTAGAAATTTAATTTTATGAATATCTACATTAATATTTTATTATATTTTATTATTATTTAATTTCACTTATATGATTCTTACTCAATACATTAAAATATAATTTATGTTTTATTAATATACATATTATTCGTAACTCAGGATTATAATTTCTCTCTATATATATTACGAATTGTGTTAAAAATATAGCAGTGGAAATGGGAGTGAGGCATTTTGGCTCCCGGGCTCCATGAAGCCCGTTTTTTTGAAAAAATTGAAATTCAAATTTTCCGATGTCAAAAAAATCTGAAATTTTTTATGTAAGTATGTAATGTAAATGTGTGTAAAATTTCATGATGAAATATCTTGAATTGCGGCCTGTGTAAAAAAAGACAAATTCATGGCCTGGGAAGATGAATAGTATCATGTGTTAACAACCCCCAGATTTATTATTTTTGCACAGCCCTCATTTCAATGAATTTCGTCCTGAAAATTTACACACTTATGAGTTATACCTTCATGTATATCTGTATTTTTTTAAAAAGTTTTGAAACGTAGAAATATGAATTTTGATGAATTTTCGAGTTAAAATTTAAAGGGAGCAGTGAGGCCGAGCTCCAAAAGGCATTTCCGTGGAAATGGACCTTATATCCTTTTTACGTGGAGAAGAATATAAAACTGTTGTACTATTATTTGACATCAAATCCCATGTGGCGAGCTTTGCTACCGGCTAATATTAGGGTGTTTTCACGCGTAAAAAAAGCCGACGCCACACGTCCATCGGTAGAACTTTTCTAAATTTCCGTCGTTTGCGTAGCCACACGATGAAGCAAACTGTAACCATTTGATCGCGCGTCCAATACAACAACCTTTGCAACAGACACTATGTTGCGATCAGACCATTGTAACATGATCTTTGTTGCAAACCCTTCAAACATTTTTTCCTTGTTCGCTTTTAGCGTATTTGGTTTGCAACAATATCTTTGTTGCGCTCGAATCTTTGCAACAACACCTCTGTTGCAAAGCTTCTAAAATATTTTTCTAAATTTTTGCATCAAAATAGTGTCTTTTTTTTCGTCTTTGTGCAGCAACCCGCATGTTGCAAATGATGGTTTGCAACTGATGTTCAGTTGCCTCCACTTGCGTCATCCGTGATGCTCCCGTACAGTCATCTCACGCCTTGACGCTCAGCTGCACCGTGAGCTGAGTTGTGTGGTCGGTCGGGATTAAAAGCCCATCCAAAGGCTATGAAGATTAGCGGGTTGAGGGAGATATTTTTCCTAAAAACAAGAAAAAGGCTAATATATGGGCAGCGCTACGAGTCCGTCGGACGGACTTTTCTAAAGATCCACCATGTGTTTAACCGTACGATCAAGTAAACTGTAGTCGTTCGATCGCGCTCATTAGACACAGTAGGCCTTTGCGTCAGAGGATTTGTTGCGATCGGTTCATTGTAACAAGGTCTCTGTTGCAAAGCCTTTTTGATGTAGGGCAAGCCTATGGATTAGCCTAATCTTTCACAACTTGGAGATGGGAAAGAGATGCAACTCAAGAAGAACACATAAGAGAGGAAGGGGAACAAGATCCAATCAAAGGGAACTCAAATCCACACACCAAATCCACACATAACAAGATTCATACATCCACACAAGTGGTAGCTAGATTGATCCCTCTCCTTCTACTACTAGGATTGGGGCCTCTCCTTCTATTACTAGGGAGAGGAGGGTAGGTTGAGGCTCAATCCGCAGATCGAGTCTCTCTCCCGCGGGAGGTGGTAGGATTGAGAGAGGATCTCTAAGGAGATCAAATCCCCATGGGGGAGTAGGAGCTAAGCTCTCTCAAATATGGATATAATCTTAGCTAACCCTAGAATGGAGGTGGGGGTGGAGTATATATAGTCTAAGTGGGGAGAGAGGGGTACATGGGACATTTCCCAGATCAGGCCATCAGGGACCGGGCACCCGGGGTCTTTAGACCGGGCACCCGGGGTAGGGGGGACCGGGCACCCGGAGTGGTCAGTAGCTTTCGGCCTTCGGCCGAGGGGGGACTGGGCACCCCGGGATCCAGGGGACCGGGCACCCGGGGTGGTCAGGGGCCCTTGCATCTTCTGCACTCCGTCTTCCCGTGGGTCCTCTCCTGGGTTGGCTTGCCCTTGAAAAAAGCATTCTTCTCCTCTATTCCGTCTTCTCTTCCAGGCTTCCCTCGCGGATGGTGTAGTCGTTCTCTTGCGCCCGATCTCCTCCATGACGCACGTGTAGCTCTCGAACCTAAGTATGCATGGGGGTGGGAGGTCAAGTAGTATACCATTCGTGAGAGGACCGAAAGGACACGCGTAAAGGATAGAGTTCACCTTTGAATGCTCGATCTGTGGGTCCTTTGGCGGAAGGTCCATGTCCATGGTGATGTCCGTTGGATGCTCCGCATCATCTCCCCCCTTGGGGAAGATCCGTCCACGGATCCAAAACCACATTACCATGAAAGTGATAAAGCACGGGTGGTATAGCGGAAGGAGTTGTGCCATTCTTGTCCACCACATGTTGTCACGAGTAGTTGTCTCCTAGAGATTCATGAAAAAGGTGCAAAGGAAACAAATACTTGGGCATAGCATGAGTGTTAGTGATGTCATATAAGGCACACAATAAGGTAGCGTGACGATCATATGGTGAGAAAATATGCAGTGTGCCCATGTATAGAATGCTATGAGTGCGACCATTGTGTAACATCAAGTCATATGTGGATGGTTTTGTCCTTCCAATGTCACGATCATAGCAAGTAGGTATGACAATGGGGAGAATGCATATGCCATATGGAGATGTTACAAGATGATGAAAGGATGGTCCACTATTGCACATGTCTAGGATGCATGGGACATTCTTGGGATGAAAAGTGATGAGTTGATGTGGTATAAACATGACATCTAGGTAGACCACAACAAATTTGCAAATAAAATGCCTATGCTCATGGATAATGAATGACTTGCGATGATAAAGAGCATATGGCCTTTTCAAGTTTAAGATCATGTCACGAACGCATGGTATATGAATAAAGGGAAGTCGAGCATGCGAAGTGACCATGAAAGGGGCACACAAGATATGATATAAAGCATAGCCCATAGTAATGGTAGGGTAGTGTATAGGGCAAACCGAAACGGGGCGTGCCATGGGCGAAGTGGGGTAGGAGGAGGATGATGAGGCTCCTCGGTCTTGTCCTCAAGCGCTCTTATCTTCAACTCTTGTGTTGCCGAAGTTGAAGGAGAGACACATGTACCTATGCAACACGATAGCAAACCTACACATGCACAAAAGATAGCAAGATATGTGTGTGCATGGTACACAAATGCATCATCCATCATGAGGCATCTCGACGCTTGCACTTCACCTTTAGCACAAAATATGGGCAATGAATATATGGTGGAAGCATGGCATATGGCATAGCAAGAATGATCATCATGCATATTGTGCATAGAACGAAAGCAAGCATGTGACTCATGATATATGTCAAAGTCTCCAATCAAATGTGAGAATGGAATGGTGGCATTCTCAACAATTTGAAAAACAATGTTGCACGCAATATATGGCAATATGGGGATCACAACATACGGAGGAGGTTGACAATAATGTGTGCATAACATGTCCAAAGTATGGGCTACACCAATAACATGGCAACGAGAGCGAGAATCTCCACCAAACATGCAAGTACACATAAAAGACATAGGATGGTGAGACATGTGTAAATGCAAGCATGTGTCACAAATGCATGTCATATGAAGAGGAACTAGCATAACATGCAAAGTGAACATGGAAAAATGGGCATTGAGTATAAAGTGGTATAGAACCCATATCCAATGTGAGAGCGATGTAGAAGAAATGAGTGAAGTCCTTGTGCGAAGAGGGGTGGAGAACTAGTGCTCCAAGGGATCTCATAGCTTCATTGCTCTCAAGAGCTCGTTTCGTCAACTCGTGGGATCGTGAAGTTGACGAATGGATGTGAGTGTTGGATACGTGCCCTAGAGACAAATTAATAAAGATATTTGTCACATATCCGTTTTGTTCATAATACGTTTTATACTGTGCTATAACTGTATTACTTGGAAATACTAATACAGGTGTAGTATAAAAAATGGTCCGTAGTTTAACTCGGGTAAACTATCTCATTGGGCAATTGATTGATCAAGCTTTCCTGATCATGGCGACACTTAAGTCCATTGACAATGAGGTCATATCGTTAAGGGGAATGATGTGATGGACGTACACCCACCTAAAGTATTGCAATGTGATCGAGTCACATAGTTCAGCGTTGCTATGACTTTGTAACATATGGCTTAGTCCTTAGACCATAATGATCATACGTAATTGTCATTTATGAGGAGACTTTGATTTGTATCCCACCGCCTGACTGAAATATGCTGGCTATAACGGTGCACTTTGGGTATTCCAAAATAGATGGTTGATGAGTATGTTAATAGATCAGAGCGGGATTTGTCAGTCCTTGTGACAGGACAGGTACTCTGGGCCCACTCGGTGATATTGCATCAACACCTTGCAAGGACGTGACTAGGTCACAAGAGATGCAATGATCATGGACGAGAGAAGTTGTTTGTTGTGAACGAGATGTGAACACGGTATGTAGGATACCGACGATCAAACCTCGAACAAACAAAGTACCGCAACACAAAGGGATTACGTCGTATCGTTAACGGTTTCCAAAAGCGATCGAAGTTCATTCGATGGAAGCGCAGGGGCTGTCAAGGATTGTAACCAGGTCCAACTAACTAGTCATTGGTCAATGAGAAGAGTCTCTACCATGTCTGTTGTTTCCCGGACCGTTAGGGTGTTACACTTAAGGGCAATCGATGCATAGGACAGTTACGAGATCAATCGGTGAAATAGGAGGAATCACCGGAATAGTTCTGGAGGAGGACGGAATGGTTTCCGGACATTTTGAATAGTTCAAAATAAAGTTTAATTGTTTTAATAATGTTTTATTATTTAATTATCTGAATTAAATATTTAAAACATATTAAATAAATTAAAAAAATGGGGAAAAGGCTAAATGGGCCCATGGGGCCCATTAAGGGAGGAGGGGGTCTCCCCCCTTGGGCTTGGCGCCAAGGGTGGGGCCCACCACCCCCTTGGCCGGTGCACTCCCCCCCCCCTTGGGAGTTTAGTCCCACATGGGGGAGGGGAGGAGGATGGCACCCCCCCTTGGCCTATATAAGGAGGGGTAGACCCCCCCTTTTTCCAAGACACCAATATCTCCTTCTTCCTCCTTCTCCTTCCCGGAAGTGGACTCCCCTTGTTTGGAGTCTGCACCTGGATTGGAGTTCTCCACCATAAGGCAGGTCGTCGTTCTGCTGGAGTCGGGATCGTAGCCGTCTTTCTTCCGCTGCTCGCCTGGTTCGGGGCCCGGGAGGAACATCGATTGTACCGTACGTGTATAATCTCTTCGAGGCACTACACCTGTGGTGCTACTTCGTCGATGGAGGTTTACCGGGAGTCATCCTCGCCGGTGCTGGTCTTCTACACGACAGGGAGGTCGTAGTTCCGAGTCTACGCCAGCCACGTTCGCAAGAACGTTTCCCTCTTTCGGTCTTCAAAGGTATGAACACCGATTCCCTCCGTTACTTTACATCGCCATAGCATAGATCTTGAGTTCGGGTACCGTAGGTATGAAAAAATTGTGTTTTCTGCCCCGTATCCGAACAGTGGTATCATGAGCTAGCTATGCGTAGATGTATTGTACGGGTAGAACACATCTAGGATGTGGGCATCGAATCTTCATTCGTTACCCTCCCAGGTGTACTCATTTAGCGTTGCGGCAATGTTTGATGAAGCGGCCCCCGACCGACCTTACGCGTTTACGCGAGACTGGTTCCACGCTTGACATATGGCTTGTACCATATAAAGTGGTTGGGGGTGTCTGTCTCTCTGCATTAGCGATGCGAAGATGTTTACAATGGAGGGCCCCGACAGGGGTGTAATAGAGACGGATGGGAGACGGTGTTGTGGCATGTGTTTCGCAGGATAGAAACGGTTCTCTCTCTCGAAACCTCTAGCAGCCACGTAAAACTTGCACAAGCTAAAGTAGAAAGGTGTTTAACTTTGCTTTGCATGAAGGGGGGGTCATAGGTTGTATGATTTACAGTTTTACTTCCTGTTTTATGCTAGTATGCTAGATATATCGACGGTAGCACGAAACAGGACCATCTCTCACAATACCAACATTGTGTTCTCCCTTGGTGGGCACCGCCTGGAAGGTTCTCCCATATGGCTTGATGCTCCGTACATACCGGAGTTTTCCTACATATTCAACGGAGTTCGCATGAGGTTGGGTTCGGAAAGCCTGGCATATGCAGATATGGCCTTGCTGAACAGCTAACATCAAGGTTCGATTGGTAGGCTTGACGTATATAGATGCGGGCCTGGAACACAGGATACCGAAAGGTCGAGCATGAGTCACATGCCTGATGTGATTGGCTTAGAGGCCTACCTGGTTCGCATACTGATGGTCGTGACAATCGGGGAGGTATGGGGCTTGGGATTGTGTAATCACTTAGTTAAATTGAGAGGTGTTTATCTAAGTGGGAGCTTTCTATAATTTTGAGATTAAATTGAAACTCCACATTATGAACAAAAGTCTAAATATGTATCCTTGTGAATCAACCTTGTAGATGGCAGCACCTCGGCCCTCGTTCAACTTAGGATCATTCCTAGAGAAAGATAAGCTAAAAACATATGGGACAAACTTCACCAACTGGTTCCGCACCCTGAGGATTCTCCTCGTTCCCCTGAAGATGGCATACGTACTAGAGGGCGCGTTAGGTGACGCACCAGCAGATGATGACGAGAAGAATGTCTATCTCTCCAGGACTGATGATTACAACCTTGTCCAGAGTGGCATGCTCTACTCCATGGAGGCTGAGCTGCAGAAACGCTTTGAGAGGATGGGTGCATATGAGATTATCACCGACCTCAAGGCGGTCTTCGCACCTCAAGCCAGGGCTGAACAGTACGAGGCTTCTGAAGCCTTCTTCTCAGCAAAGATGGACGAGCACGGCAGCGTGAGTGAGCACGTAGTCAAAATGTCTGGCTACGTTCAACGCTTGAATGCTCTGGAATGCCAGATTCCAGATGAACTTGCTTTTGATAGGGTGTTGCAGTCGCTTCCCCCTAGCTACAAAGGATTTGTGCTGAACTACATCATGCAGGGATGACCAAAACCCCTTCTGAGTTGTTCGCCATGCTGAAGAGCGCCGAGGTTGAGATCAAGAAGGAGCACGCCGTCTTCATGGTCAACAAGACCACTGACTTCAAGAAGTCAAGCAGGCGGGAGAAGGCCAAGAGAGGTGGCCCCAAGAGGGATGGCAAGTCAGTTGCCGCTCCTCCCAAGGCACCCAAGCCTAAACCCGGAGTAGAGTGCTGCTACTGCACGGGTGAAGGTCACTGGAAACGCAACTGTCCCAAGTACCTAAAGGACAAGAAGGCTGGCAAGGTCGCCAAGAGAGACGAAGGTATATTTGATATACATATTGTTGATCTTCTCTTGACAAGCGCCGGGAACACATCCTGGATACTTGATACAGGATCTGTCGCTCATATTTCTAATTCCATTCAGGGACTAAGGAATAGGAGACGTTTGCTCAGGGATGAAGTGACGATGCGCGTGGGGAATGGCTGTCAAATTGAAGTCTTGGCGGTCGGCACGAAGCATCTTAGTCTCCCTTAGGGATTGGTTTTAGTTCTGAATAATTGCTACTATGTACCCGCGTTGAGTGTGAACATCGTTAGTGGCTCTTGCTTGAAGCGAGACCGCTATTCTTTTAAGTCTGATACAATTGGTTGTTCGATTTATAAGGATGAAATGTTTTATGTTCACGCACCGGAGTTGCATGGTTTATTCGTACTTGATCTTGATGGTGACGTGTGTCACATTAACAATATTGAGGCCAAAAGATTGAAGAATGATGAAGATCACATGAAGATGTGGCATTGCCGACTTGGTCATATTGGTATAAAGCGGATGGAGAAGCTCCATAAGGATGGACTTCTTGAGTCATTAGATTTTGGATCCCTTGATACATGTGAACCATGCCTCATGGGAAAAAGGACAAGGACTCCATTCAATGGGATAATGGAGCGTGCGGATGAATTATTGGGGATCATACACACAGATGTATGTGGACCCATGAACGTCCCCACTCGCAATGGTCTTCGTTACTTCGTGACCTTTACTGATGACTTGAGCAGATATGGGTATATTTACTTGATGAAGCACAAGTCTGAAACCTTTGAAAAGTTCAAGGAATTTCAGAATGAGGTCGAAAATCAAATCGGAAAGAAAATCAAGCACCTTCGATCGGATCGAGGTGGCGAGTATTTGAGTCACGAGTTTGGCAATCATCTGAAGTCTTGTGGCATCGTACCACAGCTTACGCCGGCAGGCACACCTCAGAGAAACGGTGTGGCTGAGTGATGTGCGAGGTGATGATAGTGATTTCTCGCCCTTCGTTGGTAACCCTAAGTGGAAGGTGTGATGTAGCACAGCAGCAAATTTCCCTTAGTAAAGATACCAAGGTTTGTCTCCAGTAGGACTCCGGAGATGATAAGTAGGTGTCAGTGGTGCAACTGACGCGGACCTGCACACAGACACAAATAACTTTGTTCCCAACGAAGTTCAGAGAGGTTGTCAATCTCTCCGGTCTTGTTGTTCACAAAGGATCAAACACAAGGGATAATGATAGTAACTGAAAGTAAAAGCAGAAAAGTAAATGAGCGTGGAAACAGTAATGAGGATATGGACCGGGATACGTGATGTTCACTAGTGATGTCTCTCTCCCAAAAGACGATAAAACTGCTATGCGAGGTGAACAAATTACAGAAGGGCAATTGACAGGATTATGAATGCACCGCAATGCTAACTATGCTACAAAAGAAAGGAAGAGGCTCATAAGCATGGGCAGAACGCCAAAATAAGTAGACCGAAATCCAACTGCATCTACTACTAATCATCCACCTTGAGATATCTATCCAGAACATCTCGCTGGTATTAAGTTGCGAGCCCCACCCAAAGTGTAAACCCAAAGCAACAAACAACTGCATTAAAAAGCACTTTGCGTAAAGTAAACAATCCTTGCAACCGCGGTTACAAGCACCGTTGTTTTCCCCCTTGTGGCAACAGCACATCCCCTAGACTCATGTTTCTGTCACTCAAGCTAGTCACCAGGGGGCATGAACCCACAATCGAGCATAACGTTCCCTCTTGGGGTTACTACCTACTACTTGGCCAAAGCAATAAACAACAACGGAGAACATG
Source organism: Bromus sterilis (assembly GCA_950022295.1). Taxonomy (NCBI): domain Eukaryota; kingdom Viridiplantae; phylum Streptophyta; class Magnoliopsida; order Poales; family Poaceae; genus Bromus; species Bromus sterilis. Next base: position 378,092,059 of record OX465598.1, read on the forward strand.
CAAGAATTACTTAGGAATAAAAATATAAGAGATAAGAACCAAATATATTACTCAATCACAATCTGAACATATTCTCATAATCCATCAGATCCCATCAAACTCAGCATAGCAACAGCACATAGATTACAAAAGTGCCTCGATCATGTAGGGCAGTTCACGAGGTCTAAACCATGAAGAACAAAGAGGGGAGGAGAACATCACATAGCTACTGATCACGGACCCATGGTCCAAAGGAAACTACTCACGGTACATCCGGGAAGCATCCATGGTGGAGAGGAGACTCCCAGAGGTGGTTCCTCCCTCCGGCAGGGTGCCGGGAAGAGGTCTGCTGGTGCTCTTGATCTCGGAATCGCGGCGGCGGCGGAACAGAGGCGAGATCGCGAAAAAGGGTTCTGTCCTCGAGGGTTTCTCGAGACGGAGAATATATAGGCGAAGGGGGACAGCCAGGGGTCCAGGCGCCCCCCTAGCGCGGCCAGCCCCTGGGGCGCGCCACCAGGGCGCCTGGGCCCCTGGTGGTGGCCCTCTGGCCCCACTAAGGTTCTTCCGGAAGGTTCTTCTGCGCTGATTTTTATCTGATTTTTCCCGAATTTTTGGAGCACTTTTTATATGGGGGAAAACTGAAATAGAAAAACAGCAGAAAACAGGAACTGACACTGTGGTGCCCTGAGTTAATAGGTTAGTCCAAATATGATCAAAAGTGTATGAAAGTGTATCTAGATCATAGCAATATCACACAAAACATGCATGGAGCAAGAAGAAATTATAGATACGTTTTGGACGTATCAACATCCCCAAGCTTAATTCCTGCTCGTCCTCGAGTAGGTAAATGATAACAGCATAATTTCTGCGGTGACATGCTAGCAACCATATAAGAACTTTTAAAAGTAAAGAAATCAGGGTTAGAGATTCAATTCAAGTCATAACATGCGAGAGTCTATATTAGCATTGAAACAAGTAACAAAAGAACATTAGGTGCAAGAGCTCTCGCTGTCCGTGACTCGAATGTCTCCAAATGGTGTTTGCGTACAAGAAGGGGGGTAGGGAATACGAGAAAAAATATTTATTTGTTAAGAACTCGATCTACTAAAGTTTCACACTTGGTCTTTTTCTGGAATCTTATCTTGACTCGTCCCCAGACCACTAGCCAGGTACAAGTCAATTTGATCCACTCCTTTTTCAATATTTTGAGCACTCATGCAATGGATGAGCGTAAGCACGAGAGTTGACACTTAGGATGGCAAAGAGAGAAGTACGGAGGAGGAGGAAGACAAAAAAAAAGAATAAGAAAGGCTCACATCAATGAGGACAATCATAGGCAAGAGATGCCAAATGATAGATATGATGTGAGGAGTAGGGATTGCCATGCAACGGATGCACATATGAGCTAGGAAGCTCTCCAATGGAACTAGCGGGGGTGCATCTAACTTGCTCGCTCATGAAGACCTAGAGCTCATTTGAGGAGGCTCATCCTTGGAATATGCAAGCCAAGTTCTATAGTGTGAAGGTCCCCATATAGCTATATGCATAATGATCATCTCTATGGAGTACAAGGATATAGAGGGAGTACTAGTGTGGATCTCTCAAAAGGATAGTAGTGTTGCCCCTTTCTCTCTTTTTATTTCTTTTTCTCTTTTTCTATTTTTCTTATTTTTTTTGGTGGCCTCAATGGCTCTTTCTATTTAACTCTCATTTGTCCTCTTTGGGATCTTTTATTGTGTCCACTTTGGGATCTTTTCCTCACTTAAGGGCAACACTCTATTTTACAAGAAGGTATAGGAGATCTTTCACACTTTACAAGGTACTCAAAACATAAAGAAGATGTAACTATCATGATGTATGCAATGTATGCGTCTGCCAGTGTAGCAGGAACATGTATGACATGAAGATCAAGTCATGAAGAGGTGGATGTTGCATGGCAATATATCTCGGAAAGGCTATGGAAATGCCTTGATAGGTAGGTATGGTGGCTGTTTTGAGGAAAGATATAAGGAGGCTTATGATGACAGAGCGTATCATGCCAAGGGTTTGGATGTACTGGCGAAGGTGGACACCAACTCTCTTAGTGAGAAGAAGGTAATGCACGGCACGGGAGAGGCTAGCAAAATATGGGTAGGTGGAAGTGTCAACTTTCAATACTTACTTTAGTCCGAAGAACTCATGCACTTATTATCGGTAACTCTCAATCTAATAAGGAGGTTCACAAAGAGACAAGTACCCCGAGGAGGAGTGTATGGGGGTTTGGTTATCCTTGCGCATCCTCGACTCATGGAACGTGAGTGTACTCTAATATTCGATCCCTCCAAAGATTAGTGATCCATCTAGTAGCTAGAGTTCTCAACTAGTTTTTTGTAGGTTTTGGAAATACACACGGATTGCCCAAAATACGACACCTATCACTAATAGGCTAAAGCTCTTGACACCAAAAGTTCAAATATTACTCACATCAATAACTCAAAACTATTGCAAGTTACTACTAGAATTAAATAGCAACCTCAATTACCTACTTTCAAGTCAAGACACAACTCATTGCAACAACCAACTCTCTTAACAAGATAATCATGAAAACTAAAGAGAGTTCCAGCAACAAACTAAACAAAAGCCAAGGCTCTTGCTAAAGACAAACTAAAACTAAAACTAAACATGGCAGCAGCTATGAAAAGATAAAGAACACACAACAACAAAAAGATAAGCAGGAAAAATCCTATGATGTGTTCTAGATTAGAGTGGAGCGTGTTTCTCTCCCGCACAAAGCAAGATGGGGTCTAACTTGTTATGACCAGCAAGAAAAAATAAAGAAAACTAAAAACAATTGTATAGAGCATGTTGTCAAAACAATTCAGATCAAAAAGATGATCTGGTGGTTTTATTCGAATTTTTCTGTCTAGGGACAGAATCTGTTTTCTGGACAGCATGTCACAACTTTTGCTTCCCTTATCATAAGAGGCTATAACTTGGCACAAAGCTGAAAAATAAAGATACAATGATGTTGCTACAGTAGTAACAAACATCAAGACACAACAAAAGCAAAAAGAAACCTAATTCGTTGTGGGCTGCCTCCCAAAAGCGCTTTCTTTTATGCCTTTAAGCTAGGCATGATGCAAAAGATCAAGTTGTATCAATCGAATCATTATCAAGATCATCAAAAAGCTCTTCAATTGTACAACTAGTCTTAAGAGGTCTTTCAAATAAAGGCCTAATGAAGATACTTCTAGGGAGAAAACCAAAAGGCGGAAAATAAATGGGAGATTCATTTATAAAATTATCAAAGAGAGGTATTTCTTCCAAAGTTTTCACGGTTTCAACTTCCTTGGCAATGGGTGGATTGTTTTTAGGACGGGGAACCTTAGGGACATAATTGAACTTAGGTTCCTTTCTTGCCAAAGTCTCTACCTTTTTTGGTTTGATTGAGGAAAATGTAGTTCCTAGAGTATTAATGACCTCCTCAATCTTGTCAATCCTAGAAGGATCTATATCACGGGATTTGGTGATCTCCAAAGTTTTAATAATTTTAAGCATGGAGCTATCAAGCCTATTCAAATTCCCTTGAATCTTGCGATCCAACTCATTTATCCTAGTTATACTTGGTATTTCTAACTCTATCTTTTCAAATTTCTTCATAACGTGAGCTAGAGTTATATCTTCTTGTATGCTAGCAATAGAGAGATTTCCAACAAGATTTTCAATAACATTGAGAGACTCCCAAATTGGGGCCTCTAAGAAATTCCCATTGATAGCAGTATCTAATATGAACCTATTCCAAGGAGTAATCCCAACATAAAAATTTCTAAGCAGGACAGTAGTGGATTGCTTCTTGGTGGCTCTTTTTTGAGAATCATTAATTCTATACCAAGCATCTTTTAAACTTTCACCACCTTTTTGTTTAAAGGTGAGAACCTCTGTCTCAACAAAGGCAAAAGGACCAGACATAATGACAGCTACTAGCAAGATAAACAATTTTTTTGGTGATTTTTGATATAGGACACAAAGATAAAAACTGGAAGGTAAACTAACAAGACTAAAAAACAAAGGTAAAGGGTAGTGTGCAACTCCCCTATCTTAGCACTCGGAGTCCCCGGCAACGGCGCCAGAAATTTTGCTTGATGTGCGAGGTGATGATAGTGATTTCTCGCCCTTCGTTGGTAACCCCAAGTGGAAGGTGTGATGTAGCACAGCAGCAAATTTCCCTTAGTAAAGATACCAAGGTTTGTCTCCAGTAGGACTCCGGAGATGATAAGTAGGTGTCAGCGGCGGAACTGACGCGGACCTGCACACAGACACAAATAACTTTGTTCCCAACGAAGTTCAGAGAGGTTGTCAATCTCTCTGGTCTTCTTGTTCACAAAGGATCAAACACAAGGGATAATGATAGTAACTGAAAGTTAAAGCAAAAAAGTAAATGAGCGTGGAAACAGTAATGAGGATATGGACCGGGATACGTGATGTTCACTAGTGATGTCTCTCTCCCAAAAGACGATAAAACTGCTATGCGAGGTGAACAAATTACAGAAGGGCAATTGACAGGATTATGAACGCACCGCAATGCTAACTATGCTACAAAAGAAAGGAAGAGGCTCATAAGCATGGGCAGAACGCCAAAATAAGTAGACCGAAATCCAACTACATCTACTACTAATCATCCACCTTGAGATATCTATCCAGAACATCTCGCTGGTATTAAGTTGCGAGCCCCACCCAAAGTGTAAACCCAAAGCAACAGACAACTGCATTAAAAAGCACTTTGCGTAAAGTAAACAATCCTTGCAACCGCGGTTACAAGCACCGTTGTTTTACCCCTTGTGGCAACAGCACATCCCCTAGACTCATGTTTCTGTCACTCAAGCTAGTCATCAGGGGGCATGAACCCACAATAGAGCATAACATTCCCTCTTGGGGTTACTACCTACTACTTGGCCAAAGCAATAAACAGCAACGGAGAACATGCAAGAATTACTTAGGAACAAAAATATAAGAGATAATAACCAAATATATTACTCAATCACAATCTGAACATAGTCTCATAATCCATCAGATCCCATCAAACTCAGCATAGCAACAGCAGAAAGATTACAAAAGTGCCTCGATCATGTAGGGAAGCTCACGAGGTCTAAACCATGAAGAACAAAGAGGGGAGGAGAACATCACATAGCTACTGATCACGGACCCATGGTCCAAAGGAAACTACTCACGGTACATCCGGGAAGCATCCATGGTGGAGAGGAGACTCCCGGAGGTGGTTCCTCCCTCCGGCAGGGTGCCAGGAAGAGGTCTGCTGGTGCTCCCGATCTCGGAAGCGCGGCGGCGGCGGAACAGAGGCGAGATCGTGAAAAAGGGTTTTGTCCTCGAGGGTTTCCCGAGACGGAGAATATATAGGCGAAGGGGGGCAGCCAGGGGGCCATCAGGGGTCCAGGCGCCCCCCTAGCGCGGCCAGCCCCTGGGGCGCACCACCAGGGCGTCTGGGCCCCTGGTGGTGGCCATCTGGCCCCACTCAGGTTCTTCCGGAAGGTTCTTCTGCGTTGATTTTTTATCTGAATTTTCCCAAATTTTTGGAGCACTTTTTATATGGGGGAAAACTGAAATAGAAAAACAGCAGAAAACAGGAACTGACACTGTGGTGCACTGAGTTAATAGGTTAGTCCAAATATGATCAAAAGTGTATGAAAGTGTATCTAGATCATAGCAATATCACACAAAACATGCATGGAGCAAGCAGAAATTATAGATACGTTTTGGACGTATCACTGAGCGACGTAATCGAACCCTATTGGATAGCGTACGATCGATGATGTCTCATACTGATTTGCCTGTGTCATTCTGGGGGTATGCATTAGAAACTGCCGCTCATATTCTTAATAGGGCGCCATCCAAATCCGTAAAGACAACACCATTTGAAGAATGGCATGGCACAAAACCTAAGTTGTCTCACCTGAAGATTTGGGGTTGTGAGGCTTATGTTAGGAAACTACAGCCTGACAAACTTGAATCCAAGGCGGATAAGTGCATCTTTGTGGGCTATCCCAAGGAAACTTGTGGATACACCTTCTACAACAAGTCTGACAGCAAAACGTTTGTTGCCAAGACGGGACACATTCTTGAGAAGGAGTTTCTCGCGAAAGAGTTGAGTGGGAGGAAAATAGACCTCGATGAAGTACCTGACCAATCACTCCAATTGGAAGAAACGGCTACGGAAATTGTTCTGGAACGACATTCATAACGATCATGAAATTGATGATGATCATGATGAGAATGAAGATGAACCTTTTATGCCTTGTAGGTCATCAAGAGTCCGTCAACCTACTGAGTTTTACGGACAGCTTGTGAATGCAATCTCGACTGATGAGTCGAATGAACCTACAAGTTACAAAGAAGCAATGGAGGGACCCGAGTCCGAGAAATGGCTTGAAGCCATGAAATCCGAAATAGACTCCATGTACACCAACAAAGTATGGACTTTGGTGGATATTCCCGAGGACCACAAGGCCGTTGAGAATAAATGGATTTTCAAGAAAAAGGCAGACGCAGACAGAAACGTATCTGTCTACAAAGCTCGACTTGTCGCGAAGGGGTTCCGACAAATTCAAGGAGTTGACTACGAGGAGACGTTCTCTCCTGTAGCGATGATAAAGTCGATTCGGATCCTACTAGCAATAGCTGCATATCATGATTACGAGATATGGCAGATGGATGTGAAAACTGCATTCCTAAATGGCAACATTGAGGAAGAGTTGTATATCATGCAACCAGAGGGGTTTGTCGATCCAAGGAACGCTGGTAAGGTGTGCAAGCTTCAACGGTCCATCTATGGGTTGAAGCAAGCATCTCGGAGCTGGAATCTTCGATTTGATGAGGTCATTAAAGCTTTTGGATTTGTCCAAAACGTTGAAGAATTCTGCGTCTATAAGAAACTGAGTGGGAGCTCTGTAGCATTCCTTGTGTTATATGTAGATGACATATTACTAATAGGGAACGATAAGAAATTCTTAGAGGAAGTGAAGGAATATCTGAATGGACAATTTTCCATGAAGGACCTAGGTGAAGCTGCGTACATATTGGGGATTAAGATCTATAGAGATAGACCTAATCGACGGTTGGCCTTGAGTCAGAGCACTTATATTGACAAGATATTGAAAAGGTTCAGTATGGGTAACTCCAAGAGAGGCCTCTTGCCAGTTATAAAAGGTGTAAAATTAAGCGTGACTCAATGCCCAACCACAACAAAAGAGAAGGAGGAGATGTCCTCAAAGCCCTATGCCTCAGCCATAGGTTCTCTCATGTATGCTATGTTATGTACCAGACCGGATTTAGCGCTGGCCATTAGTATGACTAATCGCTACCAGAGTAACCCGGGAATGGCTCACTGGACAGCAGTAAAGAACATCCCATACGGGATATGTACTTGAGAAGAACCAAGGATCTCTTTCTCGTTTATGGAGGAGTTGATGAGGAGCTCACCGTAAAGGGTTACGTTGACGCAAGCCTCGGCTCAGATATAGATGACTCGAAATCCCATACGGGATATGTTTTCATGTTGAATGGTGGCGCAATTAGCTGGAGGAGCGGCAAACAGTCAGTCGTCGCCCAATCTACAATGGAGTCGGAGTATATTGCCGCTTGCGAAGCGTCAAACGAGGCGCTGTGGCTGAAGAAGTTCGTGATCGAGCTTGGCGTCTTTCCCAACTGCATTGACCCCGTGGGAATCTTCTGCGACAACACGGGTGCCATTGCTAACGCGAAGGAGCCAAGAACTCACTCTACAGCCAAGCACATCCTCCGAAAGTTCCATGTGACGCGAGACTACGTCAGGGATGGACACACTAGGATTCACAAGATACATACGGATCTGAACGCAGCAGACCCGATGACTAAACCTCTTCCACATGGCAAGTTTGAAGAACACCGAGAGACCATTGGTGTTAGATACATACCTGATGTAAACTAGTGTAATTTGTACTCTAGTGCAAGTGGGAGACTGTTGGATATGTGCCCTAGAGACAAATTAATAAAGATATTTGTCACATATCCGTTTTGTTCATAATACGTTTTATACTGTGCTATAACTGTATTACTTGGAAATACTAATACAGGTGCAGTATAAAACATGGTCCGTAGTTTAACTCGGGTAAACTATCTCATTGGGCAATTGATTGATCAAGCTTTCCTGATCATGGCGACACTTAAGTCCATTGACAATGAGGTCATACCGTTAAGGGGAATGATGTGATGGACGTACACCCACCTAAAGTATTGCAATGTGATCGACTCACATAGTTCAGCGTTGCTATGACTTTGTAACATATGGCTTAGTCCCACCGTAATGATCATACGTAATTGTCATCTATGAGGAGACTTTGATTTGTATCCCACCGCCTGACTGAAATATGCTGGCTATAACGGTGCACTTTGGGTATTCTGAAATAGATGGTTGATGAGTATGTTAATAGATCAGAGCAGGATTTGGCAGTCCTTGTGACAGGACAGGTACTCTGGACCCACTCGGTGATATTGCATCAACACTTGCAAGGACGTGACTAGGTCACAAGAGATTCAATGATCATGGACGATAGAAGTTGTTTGTTGTGAACGAGATGTGAACACGGTATGTAGGATACCGACGATCAAACCTCGAATAAACAAAGTACCGCAGCACAAAGGGATTACGTCGTACCGTTAACGGTTTCCAAAAGCGATCGAAGTTCATTCGATGGAAGCGCAGGGGCTGTCAAGGATTGTAACCAGGTCCAACTGACTAGTCATTGGTCAATGAGAAGAGTCTCGACCATGTCTGCTATTTCCCGGACCGTTAGGGTGTTACACTTAAGGGCAATCGATGCATAGGACAGTTACGGGATCAATCGGTGAAATAGGAGGAATCACCAGAATAGTTCCGGAGGAGGACGGAATGGTTTCCGGACATTTTGAATAGTTCAAAATAAAGTTTAATTGTTTTAATAATGTTTTATTATTTAATTATCTGAATTAAATATTTAAAACATATTAAATAAATTAAAAAAATGGGAAAAAGGCTAAATGGGCCCATGGGGCCCATTAAGGGGGAGGGGGTCTCCCCCCTTGGGCTTGGTGCCAATGGTGGGGCCCACCACCCCCCTTGGCCGGCGCACTCCCCCCCCCCTTGGGAGTTTAGTCCCACATGGGGGAGGGGAGGAGGATGGCACCCCCCTTGGCCTATACAAGGAGGGGTAGACCCCCCTTTTTCCAACACACCAATATCTCCTTCTTCCTCCTTCTCCTTCCCGGAAGTGGACTCCCCTTGTTTGGAGTCTGCACCTGGATTGGAGTTCTCCACCATAAGGCAGGCCGTCGTTCTGCTGGAGTCGGGATCCGTAGCCGTCTTTCTTCCGCTGCTCGCCTGGTTCGGGGCCCGGGAGGAACATCGATTGTACCGTACGTGTATAATCTCTTCGAGGCACTACACTTGTGGTGCTACTTCGTCGCTGGAGGTTTACCGGGAGTCATCCTCGCCGGTGGTGGTCTTCTACACGACAGGGAGGTCGTAGTTCCGAGTCTACGCCAGCCACGTTCGCAAGAACGTTTCCCTCTTTCGGTCTTCAAAGGTATGAACACCGATTCCCTCCGTTACTTTACATCGCCATAGCATAGATCTTGGGTTCGGGTACCGTAGGTATGAAAAATTTGTGTTTTCTGCCCCGTATCCGAACAGTGAGGACCTACACAACATTGAGACAAAAAAACAATGTGTGCGCGTGGTATATGTACACATCATCCATCATGATGTGCACGTGTGTGTAGCGGTTAGCACATGAAATCCAATGCGCAAAGAAATTATATGAATGATATAGAAACATGTCATCCATCATGAGAGGTTTCATTTTGTTGATAGCATAATGGAGACGCAAGAAAGTATGTGCATCCAAGACATTTGAAGCAATGTTATTCATGGGATGCATAATGTGCACACATGAGATGGAATCATGTGACACAAGAGATAAGTCATGGCATGGCATATGAGATGAATTGCTTAATTGGTGCAAAGGTAGCATATCAATATCATCACTAGAAAAGCAAATGCCAATAACCATGGATTTGTCATCTATGCCATATTCACAAATGGGGTGTATTTTAATGGGCATGACATAGCTATTATGATGAGATTGCGAAAATGCAATATCGTAGATCTCATGCATAACATATGACAAATCAAGCGGAGTGTCAAACATGATGTGACCTAAGGAATTATCACAAGGTATCCTATGCAACACGGCATCACAACTAATGCATTCCACATGCTCATCATCATATTTATCATAAATAGGTGGCTCATCAAAGCATGGATTGGGCACACAAGAATGAAGCATGGCAATAGGAAGATCATCATCATGCAAGCAATCAAAGTCCACTAGTGGGACGAGAGTAGTACCATCACCTATCTTATCGTGGTCATGCCTCTCATGTGGTGTAGGTGAGGTAGAAAAGACCAACTTATGGTCAACATCATCATCTTGATGGAACCATGTGGTGGGTGCATCTTGTTCCTCCATGGCCATCATCTCCTCCATTTGAGGGGGGGGGTACTTGTCGAAGATAGGAGCGTCATCATATAGGATACCTATCACCAAAGGAGAAGACACAATATGAGTAGAGGGTAAGTCATTAGAAAATATATTGGCCTCACAAGACCTATCAACTTCCTCACTCATAATGTGTAGTGGCTCACTCGCTCCCTCTAGGTAGGTGCACTCAAACTCACATATGGTGGAGTCACTCAAGTGGTGGTGGTGGCTCTCCTCACATGGTAATTGAGGCATCTCATCATATGTGGGGCTAGTGGTGGTCACAATCATCCTCTCAAAGGAAATGCACTCACTCTCATTTGTGGTGGTGGCACATAACTCACTCATTTTGTCACTCTCACTCAAGTGGGGTGGGTGTGTCTCACTCTCACATGGGATGTGGTGTATCTCATCATATATGGGTGTAGGAGGAACATAGGTGCACTCATCTCCAAACTCAACTCCAATCGCCGCCTTGGTTGAAGATAAAATCCCATGCTCAACCTCTAAGAGGGCATCATAGAAGACATCCTCACTCGCCTCCACGACCGAAGGGAACATCCCATGCTCAGTCATATCAACATCTCCTCCATCATAGGAGAAGTCTTGATCCTCGCTCTCCACCTTGGTGGAATCATCGTCATGCTCACCGTCTTGAGGTGTGGTCGGTGTGAGGTGTGCTTGAGCGCTAGTAGCCTCCACCTCCTTGAGGTATCTTGCCTCCATGAGAACATCATCGCATAAGTCATCAAGAGAGGTGTAGCTTTGGAGGAGCATGGCCTTGCGGATGGAGAGGTCCTTCAAGCCGCTAGTGAGGTGGAACTTCATCCAAGCGGGGTCATCCTCGCCGGCTCTCCTCAAGGCTTACTTCATCTCCAAGAGGTACTCTTCAAGTGTCTTGGATCCTTGCGTGGTGTTCATCAAATGGTGACGGAGCTCTTCGGAGAGGGTGGAGGGCAAAAAATCTCGCCTCATAGCTCTCTTCAACCTTGACCAACTCTTGCGCGAGCGCGAGGTGGAAGGTTTGTGAACCCACCAAGTGTGCGCGTAGTCGTAGAAGTGTCTTGTGGCGCGCGTCACTTTATCTTTGGAGTGGACGTGGTGATGCAAGAAGTATTTGTCCATCTTCTCCTCCCACTCAAGGTACTCCTCGGGGTCATGAGTACCATAGAAATGGAGCTCAATGTCGTCGTCGTAGTCGAAGTAGCTCGTGTGGGTGGTGGTCTTGAGCTCGGAACATGTAGAGGGAGGGTCGTCATCGTGCCTTGGAGGAGGTGATCGAGCTCTCCAATCATCATGGGGGTATAGGCCTCGTAGTAGTTTCCATTGCCGCCATATAGCAAGGGAGGGTCTTGCATAGCCATCACAACAAGCGGGTAGATGTGAGAATAAAAGGAAGAGAACCAAGTCAAGGCTACCTTTCGCGAAGATGAAATGAATCAAGCGATGGATAGCTTCGCGTAGTGAAAAGAGTGTCCTAGTTTGAATCTCGTTCCCACACGCACACCTACACACAAAGGCTTATGTGGAGCTCGGTAGGGATTAGTGGCACAAAAATCAAGCAAATTGAAGTCCAAGATATTGTAAGAGTTGAAAGCAATCCAAAGAACTCCAAATGCAAAGCAAGTGATCACAAATATAGAGGATGGCAAGAAAATAACACACGCACAAAGATAGTGTAGCTTGTGCAACCAAAGGAATGAGCATACAAAATAATGGCCTATCGAAGACTAAGCTCGTGTTGCACAAACACAAGGAGAGACACTTGCTCGATTGCACTAGAGGGCACGATTCACTACTTGGCACCGACCTATATGCATGCAAGCGTAGGCTTTCCCTTCCACGTGTCTTGTGCACAAGTATTTATTTGCATGTACTCTCTCTTTTGCTTAAAAGCTTGTGATTCTTTCTCTTTTGGCTCTTGCTTAGAAGCTTGCCTCTTTTGTTTTGAATTTTCCCACTTTTACCCCTTGCCTTGAGGCTCAACAAAATATGTGCTACTAGTCTCACAAGATATGCACGGGAGCAAGCTATCACACTATATGATATAGCAATGATGTAACAAGGTGATATGCTATCACTATGGTGCTCAAGTTTTCGCGAAGCCTGGCAATACTCGACTAGCTAGGCTCAATAGGTATGAGGTAATCACAAAGATGGTGGGGCTCTCAAGGTAAAGGCAAGGAAGGAAAAGGATGTGACGGGATGGATACCTTCGTCACACTTAACCTTTCACGAAGTCGGAGAAGAACGGCCTTGCTTCCGGTTGAGGGGATCGAAGGATGGATGGTCGTCATCGATGATGAAGCTCGTGGGTTGATGTAGACGATGGAGAGGCACTCCTTGTTGTTGGTGATGATCCCGATAGTTGAAAACCGGTGAAGATGCACGGTTTCGAGCCTTCGTGCTCAAATGGCTAGGCAAAGATGCCAAAAATGCGAAAAATTGATGGAAGAAAATGGTGAGGTAACCTATCTAGATGGATGGGGGATGTTAAGGGCTACAAAACAAGCTAAAGAACATAAAAACGTACTCCGGATGAAGAAGTTATGGTGAAAATACGAAAACAGTTGAGGGATCGTTTGATTCATAGGAATTTCATAGGATTCTTGTAGGATTTTATCTCATAGGATTTTTTCCTACGTTACTCATTTGTTTCATAGGAATTGTTCCTATAGGAATTTTTCCCATAGGAATTTTTGTACTACTTCCTATAGGAATCCTAACATTCACTCCAACCTCTTTCTACAATTCCTTTGATGGAATCAAACAAACTTTGGTGCAAACAAAATCCTATAGGATTGGAGTGGGCATGCCATTGTAATCCTATGCTTTTCCCATTCCTATGATTTTCCTATCCTATGAATCAAACAAGCCCTGAAGGCTGAAATTGCTGGGAACTCTCCTGTGTACTCCGGGTGCCCGAGGTCCTTGAGACCGGGTGCCCGGGGTGCAGGGATCGGGTGCCCGGGGTATTTACTCTGGGTGCCCGGGGTGGTCAGGAACACAGGGGTTTACCTCAGGGACGCGATTTTGGGCGGAAATTGGGGATTTTGGAGGTCAAATTGATGGGGGAAAAAGAAAAATTGGGGCTAGGGAACGCAAACCAGGGTAGAACCACTTGCTAAACACTAGATCCACGGATCAAAATCAACAAAAACTCACAAGGGACAACAAATCACAAGAAATTTGGTATGGCTATTTTTGGTGAGGATTTTCGAAATTGGGGAGAACAAAGCAAAATTTGGCTAGAAGATGGGGGGGAGGGGCTCCAAGATGTGATAAACCTTGCTCATGATACCAAATGATGTAGGGCAAGCCTATGGATTGGCCCAATCTTTCACAACTTGGAGGTGGGAAAGAGATGCAACTCAAGAAGAACACAAAAGAGAGGAAGGGGAACAAGATCCAATCAAAGGGAACTCAAATCCACACACCAAATCCACACATAACAAGATCTATACATCCACACAAGTGGTAGCTAGATTGATCCCTCTCCTTCTATTACTAGGGAGAGGAGGGTAGGTTGAGGCTCAATCCGCAGATCGGGTCTCTCTCCCGCGGGAGGTGGTAGGATTGAGAGAGGATCTCTAAGGAGATCAAATCCCCATGGGGAGTAGGAGCTAAGCTCTCTCAAATCTGGATATAATCTTAGCTAACCCTAGAATGGAGGTGGGGGTGGAGTATATATAGTCTAAGTGGGGAGAGAGGGGTACATGGGACATTTCCCAGATCAGGCCGTCAGGGACCGGGCACCCGGGGTCTTTAGACCGGGAACCCGGGGTAGGGGGACCAGGCACCCGGAGTGGTCAGTAGCTTTCGGCCTTCGGCCGAGGGGGGACCGGGCACCCGGGGTGGTCAGGGGCCCTTGCATCTTCTTCACTCCGCCTTCCCGTGGGTCGTCTCCTGGGTTGGCTTGCCCTTGAACCAAGCATTCTTCTCCTCTATTCCGTCTTCTCTTCCAGGCTTCCCTTGCGGATGGTGTAGTCGTTCTCTTGTGCCCGACCTCCTCCATGACGCACGCGTAGCTCTCGAACCTAAGTATGCATGGGAGTGGGAGGTCAAGTAGTATACCATCCGTGAGAGGACCGAAAGGACACACGTAAAGGATAGAGTTCACCTTTGAATGCTCGATGCGTGGGTCCTTTGGCGGAAGGTCCATGTCCATGGTGATGTCCGTTGGATGCTCCGCATCACTGTTTCAGTTTATTTTCACTAAACCTACAGAGAAGAAAATCCATCTCTGGCGGGCAGATTCCGCCGGGGAGATCACCTCCCGGAAGGGGAGATCGTCGCCATCGTCATCACCATCGTCACAGGCATCATCGAGATCATCATCAACATCATCCCCATCATCAGCACCATCTCCATCTTCATCCAATCTTATCTCACAAATGCAACTCGCGTTGTAATCCGTACTATCTATCCTCTCTACTCTATCGGTGTTGATTACTACTTTGTGGTGAATGCTATTGAGTTTTGTTGGAGAAATATTATTGTGTTCAGATTGTTTATCATCTATTTATCCCCACTGATCATGATATCTTTTATGTCTTGTGAGTAGTTACTTTAGTTCTTGAGGACATGGGAGAAGTCTAGTTGTTAGTAGTCATATAATGTTGAAGTAATATGTGTTGGTTGATATTTAAGTTGTGTTGTTATTTTCTTAGTGGTGTTGTGTGAGTCGAACACTCAACACTTCGCCTTATCAAGGACCTAGGGGGATACATTGTGTATAAAGAATCCTTACGGTGGGTTGCCGGAGTGACAGAAACCTGAACCCCAGTTTGCACGCTTTTGCACAAGGGAACAATGGATCACCGATCGTATTGCTATGGTTAGGCTTTTGCCTTAATTACTACCTTGTATTTGTGGATGCTTGCAAGGTGTTTAATCATAAGAGTACACTCGTCTTAGTCTAGAGGGTGTACTAGCATAGATCCACCCACTCAACACTTATCAACACAACACATAGTACCGATATGGAATATGGCGAAAGCACATGACTACCTCTCCCGTGTGTCCTCAAGAACACTTTAGCTTTTATAAGTTCAGTTGCTAGCACTCTCCTTTGCTCAGAAAGGATTGGGTCACTCTTTACTATCCAGTATCTTTTACTTTGCTAGTTTTTACTATCCTGTCACTTATACCAAGAAAATCCCTAAAAAGTTATCTTTCAGTGCTTGTAGTTACCTCCTTACCAAAGTCACTTGCTACTACCTTATGCTCCTCGTTGGGTTCGACACTCTTACTTATCGAAAACACTGCAATAGATCCCTCTACGTTGAGGGTCATCATCGTTCTCTTGTGCCCGACCTCCTTCATGACGCAGGCGTAGCTCTCGAACCTAAGTATGCATGGGGGTGGGAGGTCAAGTAGTATACCATCTGTGAGAGGACCGAAAGGACACGCGTAAAGGATAGAGTTCACCTTTGAATGCTCGATGCGTGGGTCCTTTGGCGGAAGGTCCATGTCCATGGTGATGTCCGTTGGATGCTCCGCATCACTGTTTCAGTTTATTTTCACTAAATCGACATCGGAAGAGCAAGCCTTTGCAACAGAGGCTCTGTTGCGATCAGTTCATTGTAATAAGGTCTCTGTTGCAAAGTATTTTTCAGTTTATTTTCATTAAATCGACATCGGAAGAGCAAGCCTTTGCAACAGAGACTCTGTTGCGGTTAGATCATTGCAACAGGCCCTCTGTTGCAAATCTTTTTTTTCATCAAATCGACAACGGAAGAGAGCAACAGGGCCTGTTGCAATCGAACCTTTGCAACGGGGCCTCTGTTGCAAAGCTTTTTGCATAAAATCGGGGCTCTCCCAACTTGGCGCGTGTCTTCTTCTGCAAGTCCTCAACCTTGCCGACAATGATCTCCCACTTTCGGGGCAGCGCAACGCCGCTGAGGAGCCCGAGAATGGTCGCCGATGCACTAAAAAGCATGTAGTAATACGCGGCCGCCGAGATCTGACGCGTCAGATCCAACACGTGTTAGGGCCGCGACCGCTACGAAACCTAAATCGGCCGACCCATTTTGGGGCGGGGAGTCGCCGCACTCGTTCCGCCTGTAGGTACCGTCGGAAGGAAAAGGAACGATCGCCGGTGATCCTATGTCGCCTCGCTATAGCCTCGCTACAGCCTGCAACAGGCCGGTTGTTGAAAATGTCATTTGCAACTGCGGGTCTATTACAAAAGGGTGCTGCTTAGTTGGTTCAGTCCACTAAAAGAAATATTAGTTCAGTAGGATTCGATTGAACGGCCGTTAGATCAAAAATGCATCTGACGGCTACGAAGGCAACGGACATCCGCGTAAGGATCAGCCGGTGGAAAGGAAAAAAATTCGCTAATATATCAGGGTACGCGGGTGGGGACGGGGATGTATCGTTTCCAGAGACATCGCCGCGCCCGTGAACCCTAACCACCGCCGTCCGCCGCCTCCTTCCCGATCCGCGACCCATGGCTCTCCGTTCTCTCGCGGCGAGGGTGCGTGCCTCCGCCGCTTCCGTTAACCTACAGGCGCCGGCCCTCCGCCTCTCCCCTCCGACCGTCGGACGCCCCTCCGCCGCCGCTGTCCGCCACCACCTGACGCCCCCCCGCCTCTCCGCTCCGTCCGGCGGTCGCAGTTTCACCACCAATCCGCGGGTACGTCCCTCTCGTACACGAATCCTGCCTAGTTGGTTCGGTTGGATCTGATTAGATGATGTTTACTGGTGCCATCAGTCCATAATTGTGGGGCTCAACAACTGAAGCTTATTACTTGATATCACTACTGTCTCCTCATTTTACGATATCTCTTATTTGTTTGTGAGGGTTTGACAGCGTTGTAAATTTCCTTACAGCGTGTTTGGTAGCGATAGGGAATGGCAATAGGAGTTTAGAGATGGGAGTTTGTCTAGGGATTAGTTATTTAGGGGAAACCGATTTTAACTCCCCTTCCCCTGTTTGGCATGTGAAGGCAATTAAAATTGATTTGTGATAATTTATGCGAGAATTAACTTCCTCAATCTGGTTGGTGGGATTCGGTCGGGAAGAAAATTTATTTTTCCACATAGGAAACAGAGGATCGTCATTATAGCACAAATAACACATGCCTCTTGACATGCAAGTATTTTTTTACTCTATAATTGTATACAGATTCAGAATGCCATTGTTGGAAAATTTCAACAGCAACTCAGTTGCACAGGCTGGAATTACGCCCAACAACTCAGCACACAACATAAGAAAGAACTCTTAAAGTGCACAACAGGAGGGAATTCAATTCCTACTTTCTAACCATTTGACATCAGCACCTACTCAGTTTTGTAACACAACAGGAGAGAATAGGAAGCTCCAAGGTCAGCAGATCAACCAGAGTATCAACAAAAGATCAAATCCTAACAGACCGGAGATGTAATCTGGCGGACATATCACCATGCCCACAGCATCGACTAACGCAAAAGAACTCCGTAGATGTCGTCCAACCACGCCTAGTACTGGTCTCCACCATCACCCAGACGACTCGCCGCTGTTGGAGCTGCACAAATCCTCATCAGCCTCAAAGCGCCGTCTCGAATGACTTCTGCGCCACCTTTCTGCCTTTTGCCGTCGCCCTCCGCTTGTAAACCTGCCCAGTATATCATCAAAGACACAATAGAGAACACAATCTCAAAAGGCGTTTTGATATTCTTAGCTTCAAAGGTTGCTCGATTTCAAGCTAACCAAATGGCCCAAACTACCGCAGCCAGGCCAATAGTATAGAATCTTTCCATACCAGACAAAAACTTAACGAGACCCCTATTGATCTCCAAATACACTTCGCAACCGAGCATCCGAAAAACAAATGCTGAGAGGTTTCTAACTGCTCACCAAAAAGAGCAACTAGGGTTACCAAGCCATTTTCTGATCTTCATATTCTCCCTAGTCAAGACAGCATTTTGAAAAAGCTGCCACAAAAAAAATTGAATTTTCAAAGGGAGTTTAGCTGCCCAGATCCACCTAAAATTACAGCCATGTAAAGGTTTTTCAAGATGCGTATACATGGACTTGGTGGTGAATTTGCCACACTTATTCAGCCCCCACCAGATCTGATCATGCCCCTCGGACAGATGCAGCGAGTCCAACCATTTACTAATCTCCTCCCACTTAGCAGCCAAGGGAGGAGTAAGCCTTCTTTTGAAAAAGGACCTCACTTCCACATTCTCAGCCTGATTGATAGTGCAGTTTTGAAAATTACATATATCAAACAGATCCGGATAAACAGAGGATAAAGGAGGCCTATCATTGACAGAATCATGCCATAATAAGGCCACATCACCAGAATGCACCATTCAACCTGCTCTTGCCGCAAGTAATAGCAAAACCTTTCACCCAAGGATAAAGCTTGTAAAAATCGCAGGCCTCCCATAATGAGTCAAAATGTGTTGCTGATTTAGGCACGATCACACTCTCAAATGGGTTCCCAGCAAATCCCCTCATTGCCTTTTCAAGAGCCAACGCCCTTGATGGGCATGGTGCGCTAGATGGGCCTGCTGATCCAATGTGAATCGTCTCATAAATTACATCCAGTTTAGTAAGACCGCACCATATAACTTCAACACTGATGTTTCAAGTCCAGCTTCAAGCACGCGAACGAGTCAATGTACTTCCAAACGTAAATGTACTGAATGCACCTAACGTTTCCTAAATACCTTAATCATATATAGTTCCACTAATTCAATTTTTCGTAATCACCAAATCACGTAACACTTCTTTATGAAGGTTATTGCTACTTCACTTCTAACATGGAAGGAGTATACATCCTACAACCAATGCCGCAACTTGAGCCCTTTAAAATGTCTGTAGCATTTCTGTTTTAAACAGTTTGTAGCTTTCCTACAAATTACAAAATGTAGCCTGATGTCCTTTAAAAACTTATATGCATTTTTCTGAACATATTTCATTGGTGTTTTTTTCTAGAATATTATAAGCATTATGCATCCAGTACTACACAGAGTTTCTAAGCACCACAACATCCTCGATTGAATTGGTCAGCGAAACTTCTGAATCTACTAGAGGGTGCAAAAGGTAGTAGTTAATCGTCAAGGGCCTCGTCTTCATCTCATAATAAGCTATGGAGTACTAGTTTTTGCAATTCCTTTTTATCATTCCATATTGTTATTTTTGTTTTCCCCTTGTCCCGAGTCCCATATCACTCTAATGTGGTTTCCCAAGTGGAAGTGATTATTCATATGATTTTAATACAAGCTCACAGCGACGAGCCAGTGACTACTTTGAACAACGGATCCTGATAAGGTTTGCTTTATTTGGACGATAATATGTGCTATGTTGCATTCAATTCGATGAACCGCTGGGACGGAAAGCAAATTTCATGAGCGACGGAACAAAGTGGTTTCACCATTTCTGTTCCACTGCTCGGTTCCAACAGTCCCAACGTCCGTCCACAGAACTGTCCCTCCAGTAGAAATTCTCCCTGAACCATATCTATACATGGCCCGCAACCATTTACCTTCTGCCCGTATTAACCACCAAAAAGAAATGGCATAGATCTATAGATGAGGTCGAACGACGAGGATATAGAGCGCATATGAGCTCCCTACCAGTTCCTCCATGTCCGTGTATTGACCTCCTCATTCTGCCTAGTTGGTTCACAAACATTTGAGCATCACAATCGTTGATTTCATTTTTTAATTCACAATAGTAATTCTGTATATCTCTCTTTGTACACTCCACATGCTTAAAACCACACCCGCACTGACCTTTAAACAATCTAAAATGCTTGTGAGCTGCGCCCATGCTTGCTTTGTGGCATGAGTGAAGTGCAAGCTTGTGTCTTTTCATCCACTCGGCGGTTGGATCCGATTATATGGTGCTTACTAGGTGCCATCAGTTCATTGTTGTTTATCTTACAATAGCTTATGTCTTTTATTGTCTGCGAGCTATATTAGGAATTTGCTTACTTTGAATCTGCTATGCGTGTACTGTTGGTTAGAAAGTAGTTGTGAGAGTTTTTTATTTACGTGACATATTTCCCTATTTTTATTGTAGCGCACAAAAATCAATTTGGAATCAGCTAGTCTAGAGGAGCTCGAACGTGAGGCGGCCTTCTTAAGGGAGCAGATCGATGAGGTTGCGACGCTCATGAGGTATGTTTTCTCTTTTCCTGATACTTGCTGCTTGATTTTTCCTGCCACCTAACTAATCATATAACTATGCTTTATTTTTTTCTGAAGCAAGGAAACGGAAAGGTCTGATCTGATCATGAAGGAAAATTGGGATACTCTGAAGTTCATGGCCTGCTGTGGTGTTGTGGTTAAAGTCATCACATTTGCCATTAGTCCTCATGAAATGGTGGAAGAGGCTGAGGAGTCGCTAGTTATGAGTAGGGAGTAGTAATCATGTTTGGATTACTCTGAAGTAGTTAAGAGTTATGAGTAGTAATTTATGTAATGTAACTCCCCAGTTGTATGTGTGGATGGCTAGCTATGAATCTCTCTCTATGTGTGGACATGGACGCTTATCTAGCTATGAGTTTTTTTTAGCGTGAAAATAAACTTTAATCACGGTACGCCACAAAGTGTGGGATAGTTACAGGATCATGGGGCTGAAGAAGCCACACGAGGCGCCCGTGTTGCAACTATAAAGAAAACCTAGCTAGTTTGTGAGCTTCAATATTTGTGTCCCGACCTTCAAACATGATCTTGCAGTCTTGGTTTTGCTTCATTTGATTGATTTTCGCCGAAATAGAGAAGATTCCTCTACTCTCACATAAAATATCGGACACAACTTGCTTCTAGTCACATGCGATAATGAATCTTTGGAGGGCAAGGTCTTGTGCTAGACCAAGACCCTCTCGGCACGCAATAGCTTCCAGAATCGCTGGATCATATAGACCATCTATGACCAAACTAGAGCTTCCCAGATAGTGTCCATCGGAGTCCCTCGCAACCGCAGCTGCTGATCCCCTGATCGGATCCATAACCCCTGCGTCCACATGAATCTTGGCTACCCCTCCCGGCGGGGCTACTTGCCTGGGCTGATGCTGTGCTTGCTGGTTGGAGGTGCGAATAGCTTGTCCCCGAGAGCTTCGGCTGGTCTGTTGCTGCCCCGACACCCGTAGGTCCGACAGGAACCGCTGAATAAAGCAATGTGTAGAATTTGGGCTCTGGAAGATCCCTTCGTGAATAGCTTTCCTTCTGGCTGACCAAATCGCACACATGGTAACTGCAATCTTGATGAATGTAACTGCAATCTTGATGAATGCGTCATGTGTTAATGTCTCCATAACATGGAACAGCCAATACTTAGCCCTCGTGTCATTTGCGTCAACAAGAAACTCCGCTATCTCAGGTTCGGTTAGGGCCCATATGCATCGCGCCATTGGACAGAGAAGGAGAGAGTGTCTCATCTATGAGTGCATTTGCTTTTGCTGTTTGACTGCCATCTGCATTTTGATGATTCAAGTTTGCGTGTCGCCTCAGCAACCTTCAAAAATCACGGAACATGCTTGGCTTGCAACAGGTCCGTTCCAAGGAAGTAAAGAAAAAGGAGCAATGCCCTGACCAATTTGCTCTCCATCACCATGCTCTTGAGTTTTCTTTCTAACAGAATCTTAGTTCAACAATCAACAGTAAGCCATGAACAACAATGACACTGCAACAGTAAGAAGCAATCACTCACAAAACTACATACATTTACTCTGCTAATGTTCAGCACAAATTTGGAACAACAAAGAAAAAACTGCCCATCTCTCCATGGAATCAAGCACACCGAATGAATCGTGCTATGCTAGGAAAATGAAAGCAAAAACAAACCCCCCAAAAGGGAAAACGCCAAGCAGCTCCAAATCGCAGCTCTATACACACCACAGCACCAGGACTCGATTCAGCTCAGGCTTCACCCACCAAAGAAGGAGAAGAAACCGCCCCTCTTCTTGGGTCGCTCCTGCTCCTCGACCATGACAGCTGTCATCGCGTCCCGCTCCACCAGCCGCCACGTCGCCTGCTCCAGGGCGAGGCCCGCCGGCGTGGGAGGGTCAGTCAGCACCAGTGGCACACCCCTATTTGTGCTGCGGATCACCTCTGAATCTTCCGGCACAACACCTAGCAAAGGCAACCCCAGCATTTCTTGCACATCAAGCGCTGACATCATGTCCTCCCCCCTCACTAGGTCTGGCCGCACTCTGTTCACGATGATCTTGATGTCCTTGATGCCGTCACACTCCAAAAGTCCCGCAACGCGATCTGCGTCACGGAGAGCCGTGATGTCAGGAGTGGTGACAAGCACCGCCTCTTCTGCTGGTGCAATGGCAGTGACGAACCCAGCATCAACACCTACAGGCCAAAAACCAAGTTAAGCAGCGCGATGGTGCACGTTTCAGGCAAGAAACAGGATTGAATATGATACTGCAGAGGCAGGAAATTAAACTTCTTGTAGAACTGTTACTGATGATGATACAAATTTTACAGAATCATGCAAAAGTTGAGGGTGCATTACATTTACAAGATACTACAAGCCACTAGGCAGTTAGTTAAGACGTTGGTGTTTGACAAGTTCAAGCACTGGAATTGCAATGCTTGAAAACAGTAGTTAGAAACTGCAACAATCGCTACACTGATTTAAGGACAAGTCAATAAATGGCTAAACATGAATGGCAAATACAGATATCATCATTATGTCATATAAATGCACCTAACATCATGAGAACAATCAGAGATTCAGAATACATCCTGGCTCTAAAGTCCTTAGACTAGCCATAGTGGGGAGTAACTTCGACTAGTAACATCGCGTTGTTACTAGTCTATGTTACTACCTCTATAGTGGGGAGTAACATAGATGTGGTGTCATACAACACTTCATTTATTGTGTTGTAGACTCATATTGTATTGGTATGTGTGATGTTACTTAAAGAGCAAGTAACTACCTAAGTTACCACATCACTCTCTTTTCTCATTAACTACTTGCCACATCATCTATTTTGCATAGATAAGTGTGATGTTACTCCCACTATGGGTAGTCTTATAATCTAGGGAGGGTGAACAAGCAAGAATAGCATCATTACCCCCATTCACTGGCTGCATTTCTCAAGCAAATCAGGCGGCACACAAATCTGACAAAAACCATACTAGGCAGAAACCTGCCATCTACCATCCCCTCACCAGTTTTTCTTTTCTTTCTACCATAGCCCCTCACCAGCTATCATTCGGGTATAGCAACTCCAATGATGAGGATGTCCATTTCATATGAGCAATGATACGTGCAGGTGCTATGTTAGAATCGCACGGCATATTAGGGTCTAGGAATTGCGGCAGAATTACACGAGCCACCAATACTGAAATGTAGATAGTGTGGTAGCCACACAAACAATCCTGGAGAATAGGTGGTGCCATGGTAGAAGCGTATAAGAAGATTACATTGGCATGAGAGCTAATTGAAATTTGGATTCATCGGGGGCGATGCGAAGTTGCGAACACGAGAGATGGGCGGACCTGCGGGGCAGTCGATGAGGATGAAGGCGGGCGGGTCGGCGGAGCGGCGGAGGGCGTCGGCGACCCAGGTGAGGGTCTTGGAGCCGAAGGCGAGGGGCAGCTTGGAGCGGGGCTTGGAGAGGCAGAGCAGGTGGAGGCCCCGGAGGGAGCGGTGGCGGACGAGGGCCTGGTCGAGGCGGCAGTCCCCGGCGAGCACGTCGGCGGCGGTCAGGTTCACGCGGTTCTCCAGCCCCAGCAGCAGGTCCAGGTTCCGGAGGCCCGCGTCGGCGTCCACCGCCACCACGCCCAGCCCCAGCCGCGCCAGGGAGGCCGCAAGGTTGGCCGTGGTGGTGGTCTTCCCCACGCCGCCCTTGCCCGAGGTCACCACCACCACCCGCGGCGTCGGGCCCGACAGCTCCGGCGCCGCGCGCCCGCCGCCGCCGCCGTTCTGGCGCGCGGAAGCCCGCGCCGGAGCGGGTAGAGGGGGCCGAGGCGGCAGCAGGAGCCGCGGCGCGAACGCCATTGGGTGCGGCGGCGGCTAGGGTTTCGGGAGGATCGATCTCACGGGGTGGCGGCTTCGACCATGGCTGAAGGAAACCAAACTACAGTGCCACTGCTTCAGAGTTCAGACTAGAGTAGACTACCAAATACCTCATTTTACCCTCACAAAATAAAGGAAAATGACACTAGTACAATTTTCTTCCTTTTTCAGCTAAAATTTGTTATGTAAGGTTGACCAAATTGCTAACAAAATTTCGTTTTGCAATGATAATCTGCACCTCTTATGTCACAAATTTCATCTGACATTTTAACCCAACCAGTTAAACCACATTACAAAGTTCAGCACGAGGACTCATTGTGCCACAAGGTGCATTTCTCCCCTTTGTTGAGCTCAAAGACATTGTGCAAGGATGACATCCATGTATTGGTCTTTTTTTAATTTTTGAAATTAACTTTGTCACAGCCTTTTTATCCCAGTTGATGTGATTTTTTTTTGTATCTCACACAAGAAAAACAGCTAAAACATCAGAGGGGGACCAAATGCAAATGTTATTGTTAATTGGTAGTACCTTTTTTTTAGCAGGACAGTATTTATACAAAGCTGAAAACAAATAGTCAGACAGAAACAGACACAGGTACAGATGTGGCTGCTACAATGACAGCACCCAATGTATCCTCCCTCCCTCCCTCTCTCAACATAAGATCATCAGCAACCATTTCAGACACAAAGTACTACATACATGGCACACAGGCACCAGCGAAACTTCCCCCCGACCAACTATCTTGTAGCAACCACAAACGCAAACACGACACAGAACATGGTGGTTTGTTTGGGTAAAATGGTATGGCGACGACAGGGACAACAGAGTCGTTCTTCGTCCCATCATCTGTATCTCAGGTTCATGTCGAGCTCGGGCCCGTACATGCCGCCACCGGGCACCAGGCCGGCCATGGCTGGGTGTATCTGCTTGGATCTGGCTGTAAGCTCCATCTGCATCAGCCTCTCAAATGCCTCTGGGTGATTGCCTCGCACCTCTGGACCCGACGGACCTAAATAAATAAATGAACATAATATCAGGGAGTCAAAACATGTAACAAGCGTTTGATCATAAATATATTGAGGATAAAACTAAATGATTTGGATATCATGTGTCTGATACATCAAAAATGAAAAAAATCAAGGAATCATTTTCCTTAAATCGTGGAGAAACAAGTAGATACTGAACTACCTTTAATTTAAGATTAATTTTTTTTCATATTATAACAGTAACTGAAGTTCCAGTGAAAATCACCAAAAAGACACTGAATTGGACCTCAATCAACCAGCATGTGTGCCATCAAAATTCTGACTGGTAAAGTTTCAGGCACAACTTGAATGGGTGAATTTTGTGCACTGTCATAAGAGACATCAGATCTTGAACGGGTGAATTTTATGCTATTTTGCTCTAAATTCTTGTCTACTCACTAACAGCAGGCCAGCGCATCCGTGATCAAAACTTGGAAACAAAACAAAACAGTGATATGTTAAATTGCAAGTAAACACAAAGTACAAAATGAGCTTGTACAGGCTCTCACCTGGCGGCATCAACCCAAAGTCTCCATAGCTGGGCTGATGAGGGTGCATATGGAAATTATTTACATTGTTCATCTCAGGTCTATAACCAGCCCCCTGACGCACATGCTGAGATGGCAGAACACCTCTTGGCAAGCCTTCTGCTGGAAAACTTCCACTCATGCGCTGCAGCATAAGATGATGGGCAGCAGGATCTACATGAGGGACCCCTGGAGCATTTAGAGTGTGTTGCATAGGATTCATATTAGGTGGGAAAGAACGGCGGGGATCATGTCGCATTGCTGGTGGCATGTCAAATGGGGCTTGCTGGCTCCTATTACCAACATGATCCAGCATAGGACGAGGAGCCAGTGCAGGTTGCCTACCACCCTGTAGAAGATGGTAAAGATTCTGAGACTCAACCTGATAACGCTGTTCATGGGAACGAGACCCCAGAGCATCAGGACCAAGTACTTGAACGGGATCTACATCACCAGACACAAGGCTTTGAAGATTATAGTTACGATCATCAACTGCCTTCTCCGGCAATTGCACCTCCACTCTACCAGATCTAAGTGACGGTAAAATATCAGGCTTTCGAGCACCGAAAGAGTCATTCATTGTAAACAAACTGTCTTCCTCAGGCAGATGAATTTCCAAGCCATTCTTGTCAAAGCTAGTACCCTGACTTGGAGCACTGAATGATGTATTCCTGTACTCTATTCCGGTTCTTGGTTCTCTAAAAGCATCATCTTCATTGTTGTTGAAGGTCAGAGCCTCTTCACCAGGGTAATATCCTTCATGACTGGATGCAGATCCCCGAATAGAAACTGGTGCATCCTTGGAATGGAGCTCATTCATAAATGCTGCCCCGAATAGTGCTTCTAAGGTCACGTTCTTCCCTGAAGTAGGAGCAGTTTCAGTTTTGTTAATTGGAACAGTTTCAGTTTTGTTACTCGGAACAGTTCCATATATTCCAGCATTGGGCATGACGTTTACATCAGAACTCTGTGCTTCATCAGCTGATCCTAGGTGGAAACCAAACGGAGATGATCCCTTGCTATCTGTTCCCTTCTGTAATAATGAAAGAAGATGATGTGATGCATGGTTGTCTACAGCTACATTGCGCTTGGCGACTGGCTCGTCCAAAACAGCCTGATGCATCTGTACAGCACTCTTCTGAGTCGAACTGCTATCACTAGAAACCTGTGCCAACATCGCCTGCTCAAGATCCTCACATGTCATCATAACTGGAGCTGCCTCTGGGATACCAGCATGGCTGTACTGTTCCTGGATACCGCCAGCAGGTGCAGGAGATGGAAATTGTAGTAGCTTTGATGAAGCATCGAATTTATCGGTAGCTAATTTTGATGATATGTTCTGAATAGCACCACCAGACAAAGTTGGACCAGGAGCTATGTTTTGTGGACCTGGATTTTCATTTTTTACAATCATGGAGAGCAAGCTCTTTGATGACAAGTCCTCTGAAGGTTTTGAATCTATAGGATATACAAATACAAAAATCATCAAAAGAACAGATCATCAAACGAACAGTGTAAAATAAAAAGGAAAGTGTAAACATGTCTTTTAACCAGAATGCATTTTGCATACCATAAAAGAGGGTTAAGTCCCTAAAATTTACTTCTGTTTGGAAATTTTCATAGCGATTCTATAGTTGTAGTGACCGACACATACATATGCCACAATTATGAAACATGATTACCTTCATCACGAAACCAGCGAGCAAATTTGGATGATTCTGGTACAGACGAGGCCATCATATCAGCACCCGTATTCAGCTGCTGACTCTGCAAAAGGCGACAAAGACAAAATAAACACATGGCAATTAATAGGTATCTGAATGCCCAACAAACTTGTAACTTCCTTCTTATTGGAGCGCCTTGGAGCAACGTGTCAATAACCAGGAACATTTTCACTTCTGCACCGTGACCACCAAATGCTACTTTTAAGCACAAGCGCATAATAGACTAAGTTGTGGGTATGATACCATCTAAAGAAGTAAAAGGTCTAATAAGTTTACATCACCATCAGTTATCAACATGGAAGACTACATGTACATCACTTACATTATTTAACAAAAATATATTTCAACAGCCATCCATCCCCAGAAACAAAAAATCACCAAATTGGCACACGAAAATATATCATATTTGAGCAAGACCTATTGGCATTTATGACAACATGAACCTAATAAAAAAAAGGCAGTCCGGTGCATGTAGCTCCTGCTTGCGCAGGGTCCGGGAAGGGTCCGACCACTGACATGAACAACCTAATACCGTCATAAAATCAGAATATAAATTGCAGAGGTACAAGTTCAACCAACAGCACATTTACATTCAGAGGGTATGATTGGTCCATGTCAAAGATTACAGCACACAAAATGATCTTAATTTAATAATATGTGAGTGTTTAATGCTTCTATACAGGAGACAACAAAGATCCACATGAAGGAATCACACATGTGAGAAAGCAAGAGTGAGCACAACAAAACAAGGATTTGTTCTCATATTACCTCAACATATGTGGGTAAATGGCCACTGCCTTTTGACAATGCATTGCCAAAGAACTCTTCCAAGATTGAGATTGAATTGTCCTTCATAACTGAACCACTATTTTTCGACATGCCTTGTTTCTCAATGGAGTACTTATCAACTGCATCAGTTTCC
The DNA here is from genome assembly GCA_950022295.1 of Bromus sterilis. Classification (NCBI taxonomy): domain Eukaryota; kingdom Viridiplantae; phylum Streptophyta; class Magnoliopsida; order Poales; family Poaceae; genus Bromus; species Bromus sterilis. The sequence goes on from OX465598.1 coordinate 378,120,765, forward strand.
CAGTCTTCAGTTCCTTTCAGAATTTTAGAAGCAAATTCAGTTGAAGAGCTAATGCCTCCAGATGGAAGAGTGTGCTTTTGATGTACACCAATGTTGTCAGAAATGCCCTTCTCCTTTTTGTTGCTTGCAGTGGTGTCTGTTAATGATAGGTATCCCTCTACTTGGCCGCCAAGTTGCGCAATAGTTGGTAACTTATCCTCTCTAGCAGGAATGTGAGCCTACAAAGAGCAAAAAACAATTGAGGAACAGTATGGCGTTGGCAGATGGTAGTATATTGTTATCATATTTTTCTACGGAGATGGCAACTAGAATCTAATAGTGTTATTCCCTTTATACTGATGAACGCATCAATATAGTAATTGCGGAAATTGGAACAATATCTCATAGTGCATGAGTATCATAAACTGGAAGTAGTGTTTTTCGCCTGGTGTTACACACTCATGTCAATGAAAGATAAAAACATATGGATCCATTAGACAAGTAAAAACTGTCAGCAAGAGTTCATTCGATACTTTACTACACTGATCCTTCTAATGTTAATATATAGAAGTTCTGCGGTGGAGTAACTAGACATTTTAGATCCTTCTAATGTTAGACCAACTTTGATCAGAGAAGATGAAGATGTGATGGTTCAGTAAACTAATATTTCCTAACAGATTTGGTTAGCAACTATGTACAGAGCTCGTACTCAGATGATAATTGCATGCATTTTCTAGCATCTAACTATTTTACTCAAATAACGTCAAGATATGCACCTTTGGTTCAAGTGCATTGTTGGACGACTGGGGCTGAACCTTTTTCTCTGCAATTGCATTTGAGAAACCCGGCGGGACAAGTGGCCTCGCCGCGAGAGCTGGTAGAATTGAAGACGTTTTAGTGGTATCTTGAGAAACTGACGGCACTACATATCCATCTGGCTTCCCACTGTTAGTAGTGGAACCTAAGTTTTCAGTAGAATTTTGTAACATCGTCATGATATCATCACCAGGGCCACTCTTCTTTTCTTGCAGAGATTTATGTTGCTCTTTCCTCATCAATTCAAATGATGCTGCACATAAGGGCATCGTCAGATATTATAGATGACCACAGCAGAAACAATATATATTATATGTAGCAGTAAGAGATACTGACCCCTTCGTTTCTTTTCTTCTTCCGCTCTATCGTCATTTGAGCATTCAAAAGACCCAAATGTTTCATCGTTCATTGAGTCAACATCTTTCCTTGATAGAGGTCCAGCCTGTCATTGGTGTGTAACATATTCACTAAACAGTTGTTGTTGATCTATGAGATAAAGAGAGATGGAGACACACGTGTGCAAGCTCAAACCTTGTAAGGGCGTGGTGGCTGATAGCGCTCAGCGGTCCTGTTTGGCTGAGGCGCATTCCCACGATCCTTGGGCGCCAGCGGCCCTGCATATCCTGATGGTCTAGGGAATCCACCACTTCCCAGTAGGCCATCATGTTCTGTTTTTTGCCAAGTGCGCTTGTATTGGTTTCCATTATGCCTATCTGCAGGAACAAAATGAATTCCACAGCAGATGAAAAGGGTGCATTTGACATGTCTAATAAGCGTGTAAATTAGGATGTACAGGAGAGTAAACTAACTATTATAGCTAACTAATAAACACTATGCGTATTTAATTAATTAACCTTCATATGTTTACCATTATTAGCGACACCGACACACACACACACACACAAGCACAAACAAGCACAACATATTTCTTTTTTTGACACGCAAAGTAACAAGACAGTGATACACAACACAAAATACCATTTCACCAACACAGAGTGGTCATATCGAAAAGGGTAATGTAACAACCATTAGCTAATCTGTCACATGTTCCCAGAGCTAAAAGGAAAGCAAGTAGCGACAGAAAACACTTGCCCGAAAAGAACACGAGCTTACCCTGTGTCAGCGACTCGCGATCAGGCAAGTCTCCTTCCCGGTCACTCGATCCTGTCGAGCGAGTATCCCACCTTCCGCCAGAGCTCCCGCCACGTGACGAGTAAGTGTAACCCCCGGACCCGTCGGACCTTCCCAGAGGCGTCGTGTACTGGCCCCTGTTGGCCCTCTCGTACGCCACCGACGGCGCCTCCTGCAGCTCACTGCTCACGGACAGAGATAAAGGTTGTCAGCACCTGAATAAAGCAGTGTGCACAAAGGAGGCAAAGCGACGGAGGGACGGTACTTGAGGAGCGAGAGGTTGACGCCGTGGGGCAGGTTCTTGCAGCGGTCGGACTCGCCGATCGAGATGAGGAACTCCCTTGAGTAGACAGTCCTCATGTTCCTGCCAAGCGCGTACACACGCAATCGCACAGCAGCGAATCAGATGAAGGTTTCGCAGCAACAGGCAACACAAGGCATACTGATGAGCACTACTACTCACTTGGGGGCCTCGGAGGCCATCGCGCAGCACCACCACCAGCAACAGTAACAGCAACAGCTCTAGGGAGTAGGCTAAACTAAAATCTCTAGCGGAAGCAGTAGTAGCAGCAGCAGCTAAGAAGTAACCGCGGCGGGAGGGAGGCGGTCTCGTCGGGCTCAAACCGCCACCGCCAACAAACCTAGGTGGGACGGAATCTAGCTCATCCCACGCCGCGCGCCGAACGAAACCGGCCCTCACTCCTGGTATGCGCCGGGGGCGATGGCGAATCCGGCGTGGCCCCGAGCCCCGCCGACCCCCGGAGGACCCCCCGCGCGCGGCCTCCTTCGTCCTGCAGAGGGAATCGGAAGCCCGCGTCAGAAGGTAAGAGGGAGGAGGAACAATCGTGAATCTGAGGAGCTCGAGTGGGGGAGCGGGGGCCAGGGCCCTGCGTACCTGGGCTGGTCGGGGATCCGCGGCCGGCGGCTGGGTCGGAGACGGCGGGCGGGGAGTGGGGATTCCGGTGGTCCGATTGGCCGGGGTCGGGGGAGAGAGAGATCGAAGGAAGGGGGATGATGATGATGGTGAGAGAGAGAGAGAGAGGGGAAGGAAGCTACCTGGCGGAGGAGAGAGAAAACATTTCGGAGAAGGGCTCGCACATTTCGCCTTCATCCCCTCCGTATTCCACGTATTCCCCCTTTCGCTCTTTCTCGTTCGGCCCCTCCTTATTCTACGTAATTACCAATGGGTTCCTGGACCCGGTGGGACCGGGTAGTCGGCGAGAGTGAACGGAACTCGTGGCCAGGAGCGGCCGAGGCCCCCGTCCTCCTTCCTTCTCCTCCACACACACACACACACACACACACGGGGACGGGGTAGAGTAGAGGGCTCTGCTGCTGGCCAGCCATTCCTACCATCCCATTCCCATTCTACTCCAAACTCTCCAGACTAGACTCCAGAGACTGAGATCGGATCAGAGAGAGAGAGAGAGAGGGAGGAGGATCTGCTTGTTGATTTGTGAACCGTGGTTGATGGCGGCGGTGATGGAGATGGACTCGGCGGCGGGCGTGGGCGGAGGCGGGGGAGGGGAGGGCGCGGAGGCGGGGAAGGTGAGGAAGCCCTACACCATCACCAAGTCGCGGGAGAGCTGGACCGACCCGGAGCACGACAAGTTCATCGAGGCGCTACTCCTGTGAGCACCCTTCTCCCCCACCCCTTGCTTTGCTTTCCGCCGTCTTCTGTTGCCTGTTTGCCTAGGTCCGGCTGGCGGCTGACCAGAGATTTGGTCGGCTCTCGCGCACGTCGTCGCCGGAGATCGCTGTTCGCCGTCGTCCTGCTAGATCGCCGGGTTTTGTTAGCTCAGGATCCTCCGGTCCCGTCGGGCCGGGCTGGATTAGAATATCATCTATGCTGATTGCTGCCCGCCTAATTGTGGGCAGGTTGCAGACGGCTGGTGCTCTGAAACTCTGTATCCTCATGGGACTTGGCAGGTGGAGGGAAGTGGGATCCCTTCCCTTGGGACAGGCAGTTGAGCCTAGTGGTTAACCACTTATCCTGTCCATCATCCATCCATTACCAGCAAACCATGAGTCATTTTGATTTGATTTTTACCATGTGACCAAATAATACTGCCCTCTCTCTATGATTAATTACTTCACTCTGACTCTGTTAGGTTGTTCTTACTGAGTGGCCTCAACATCGCCATCTGCGTGCCAGCATAACTTGACATTAAGATTCCGGGTAGCTGTCGCATAGGTTCAGATAATCTATGGACAACAAAAGAGTGCTCTAGTTAAGGGCTGTTTGGTTTGTGCCTAAAGTTGCCACACCTAAGGTAGTCAATTTTAACCAACTTAGTGGGGGTGATTGGTTCAAGCCTTACCTTGGGCAAGATGCTTTTTGCCACACTAAGGCCCCACATCACATACACTGAACAAGTGTGGCAAGATATGTTTAGGCTTGCCAACTCATGGCTTCGAATTTTTGAACTAACCTTAGGCAAGTTTGGCAAGAAATTTGTACCTTAGGTGTGCTTCTTGAGAGGCTCGTGTGACAACTGAAATGGCTCTCTATGTATGGTCTGTCCTCGTTACTTACATGCATCTCTTTCTTTGGTTTTTCTATAACAGGTTTGATCGTGATTGGAGAAAGATCGAAGCGTTTGTCGGCTCCAAGACAGTGATACAGGTATATAAATATATGCTCTGTTCTGCCCTCAGCGTATGCCTCTCTTTGCTGTTTAGTTTGTTATCATCTGACAAAATATGCGTTGTTTGGCTTGGCAACCAGTATTTTATAGCTGATATACATGTTCCAGGTCTGTTTGGTTAGAATCTTTATCTGCTCGCTCTGTTAACATGTTTATTATTTTATGTTTGTAACTTTTTCCACTCTAGACTTGTTCCAGTAAGCAGATGGCCTTGCTCCTTATCTATATATATTAATGTCTGATGAACGAACTGTGTGGTGATCTAAAACAACAGTTCTGTTGACAGATCAGGAGCCATGCACAGAAGTACTTTTTGAAGGTTCAAAAGAATGGAACAGGCGAACATTTGCCCCCACCTAGGCCGAAGAGGAAGGCAGCTCACCCATACCCACATAATAAAGCCTCCAAAAAGGGTAAGCATTCTTCATCCCTCATCTGACTAACCTGGATAATTTACAACAAAAAAAGGGTCTAATATGATATCTTGGAGCTCCTGCAGCCCCTGAAGTTGACTTACCACAACAACTTTCTCAAATCATGGAGCAAGCATCGGTTATACCTGTGGATGCATGTACTGTTGCTACAAACTCAAGCGCAGACGGTGCATTTCCTTCCTGGGACGATGTTCTTACCCAACCTTATAGCCCAAGACATACACAAGGTTTACAATTGTGTTAGCTACTGTATATTTTATCTTTGGTCAATATTTTTGCAAGGTACTATTAACATTTTAATTCTTATTGAACCGACAGATTTAGGCACTGCAAATAATAGCTCCAGTAGCATAGAGTGCCAATCTGGAACTTGGCCAACTTCTGATGCGATTGAGCAAGAGATTATACTTCCAGCACTGCATGAACAGAGTAAGGTGGATTATGGTGCCAATCTGTTTGTACATCATAAATCTATACAATTGGCAACCTTTTTTAAAATAAATTCACAACCCTATGGATTATGGTGGCAACTGTTGCGGCTATACTGAGATTCGTCTGGTTATATTAGATGTAAACTGGAATCATGATATGTGCAAATTCTATGTTGGCAATTATGCTCTTTATATCTGGATGATAAGTGATGTACCCTGTTACAATATGAAAATGTAATGATGTGCAGCATTTCATATTACCCTTTGATGGCCTTGGTATTAATCAATGTGTTCACCTTTTTGGTTTTCAATTTCCAATCTGACATTTGTTTTGTGCTTATTCTGGTGAACTTGCAGCCATGCCAGACTTTGCTCAAATATACAACTTTCTTGGAGGCGTATTTGATCCGGATACAACAGGACATCTGCAGAAGTTGAGAGAGATGGATCCTATTGATGCTGAAACAGTATGTCATTTGCTAATCTCCCCTTTATATTCGATTCATCTGTCCTCTACTATAAAACTATTAATTTCTGCAAGCATGAAGGCCAGGTCATTTTGTTTGCATGTTTAGTGACATCCCAGTTACTCGCAAGCTACTATGAGTACCCTTATTCAGTCAGTGTGATATTAAAACCTAAGAAACTATTCCGTACAGGTGGATTGTGTGGTGACGTTTAATTACTGATTCTTGCTCATTGCTCCTTACTATCAGGGATATTTAGTTGTTATAATTTTTATATTGTTACTTATATGTTCACTGCAAATGCGGATGCTTACTTTGTTCATTTTGTTGTCAATTGGCACGTACTGTTAGGGAGTTGGCTTTTGTTACCTAACTTTTATATTTCAGTTAGAATGATATTTTTATGGGCTAATCTCCAGGTACTACTACTGATGAAAAATCTATCGGTAAACCTGTCTAGCCCGGACTTTGAGACAAATGTAAGGACTTTATTCCTTTTTTTCCTTGCACATCCTCTGCTTTAATAGTTACTCCGTGATCACATGTTTGTCTACCTATTGTAAACAGAGTAGCTCACCCTACTGTAGAACAGAAGTAGCTGGTGCTTTTGTCAAACAGCTCTGCGATTGTTTTCCATGCTGACATCCCATTAGCGTCGCAACTATTCTGTTTCATGTTCCACTAATTACTGTAGCAAAATAATTTTGCTCCATTTAGTGAAACTGCCGCAACTTGTAATACTAATTCATTAGCTTTGAAGATTTCCTTTTTATCTTGTTCCTAACTGAATCAACACTGCACGATAATTGAATCTGTGCTATCATGTTTGGTAAAACTGTAAAAGTAAATGGCAACATAGTGCTATGCCTTGTTGTGTGCTTTGTCAGGATTGGAGCGCATATAATATTAATATTGCACTCATAACATCATTTCATGCTCCCTAATCTTTTGCAATCCATCTTTCTTGGAAACTCAGCTGAGCATACAGCATCCTTGACTGTTGCAGAGGAGGCTGCTCTCGATGCATGGTGCCGGCACAGACCAAGCCAAGCATGAGAGCATAGGAGATCCGGGTTCTACTCGGCCCTTCATGTTCCATTCATGTAACCTCTAGTGACCCTCTTCCTGAGCACTGATTCGTGCGGACGGTATCGCTAATTCCGACCGTTCTGCAGGGTAACGAGCAAATGAGGGAAGATTACAGTACATTGTTGTCAGCGACCACGGACCATGGACTGGTGAGGTGCGGCATGTTGCTGTGCTTCCTATGTTTGTACATAGTTCTTGGAGATGTTCTAGGGCTCTTAGCTCCGAGAGCTTTTATGTATCTGTCAATGAGGCTTGTGCTATGTATAGTCAGAGCATGGTAGCATATGTGGTTTTGGAGTGAAGAGGGAAAGTATTACTAACCATGGAAGGGAGACCCTTTTTTTTTCTTGCGTGTGCGATTCTTCTTTTGGCTGGATTTTGTTTGTAATTCTGTCACCTACACCATCATGAGGAGAGGATTTGAACTATATATGCAGCGAACTCTTTTCGTCTCGCCATCTGCCGGCTATTTCCTGTTGTTGTATCTCAAATCATTTTCTTTTGATAAAAAAATGATAACTAAGTCATACTGAATCAACTACTCCCTCTGCTTTGGAGTGCTAATTTTGGAGTATGTTCGTAAGCGTCCGCATTAGATTTTGTCAGCGAACTTCTATTGGTTTCAAAGGAGGATAGAGATCCATTGGGGAAGGCTCAAAAGGTTATTCGATATCAAGGTTGACCCTCGACGCGCCGCAGCCACTATTTCTCCTCCTTTTGTGCAATTATGAACGAAACTTTCTCGATTCCAATGCAACTTATCCTTTTGGAGTTGACGTAACAAACTACGCGAGCCTCCCGATGAAGCCAACAGAAATCCTATCCGAATACTAAAAATAAAAGGCAATTTCAGACAAATTGAGAGGATCCGGGAAAGAAGAGATTTCTGTATCTGCTTTCATCCCTTGACATTTTAGCAGCAAATAATTTCGATCGGAGGGAGTAGTAACATTTGCCAAAAAAATGCTTTGTTTTTCAACCCAAAAAAATGGACTTGCTTAGCTAATTCAGAAAAGAACAAATATGCTGGTTTTATTTTGTAGAGAGAGAGTCAAAGGAGAAAAGTGCTGGTCCTGGTAGGCCCGCCACGATCCAGCCGGCCCAGCAGCAAAGCTAACCCTACCTAGCCCAGTCGCCAGCCCCCTATAGACGACTTCCTCCCTGTCCCTCTCCTTCCGGCGGCCACCTCTCTCCGCCGACGCCGACGCCGCCGCCAGGCCTCCACACCGGCAAGCGTGACTGACCGAGGAGGCAGCACATTTACACCGGCGGCGTGGTCTGGTCTGATCTGCCAGTTTAATCATTCGTTCATTCTATATAGCTCCAATTGATGACGCTCTCTGGTTCCCCGCACTCCCCACCGCCGTCCGCTTTCCGGCCTCCGCTCCTCTCCTGGCCCAGCTAGCCAGCGCGAGTGCGAGCTCTCCGTCCACCATCCCCAAGCTAGCTAAGCTCCTTGGAGGCCGGTAATGGCGGCGCCCAGGCCCAAGTCCCCTCTCGACCCCTGCGGCCGCCACCGCCTGCAGCTCGCCGTCGACGCGCTCCACCGCCAGATCAGCTTCCTCGAGGTGAACCAAGCTCCCAACCTTATTTTCTCTTCCTCACTGACTCACACACTATATTACTAGTATTATGGTACCAACACTGCCCTGTTAAATCATGCCCTGCCATTACTGGAATCCGCCATTACTCTGTTATTACGAACAAATCCAAATTACCAATTAGCAACTGAGCATTAGAAAAATGATCACCATTTCTTTATAGGTATCTAGACTCTAGAGTCTGTTACACCAACACACAGTTTAGTTGTCACTTCACTTCTCAGTCAATTCCATGTGTTGCTTTCTAGATTCCAAGCGTTGTTAAAATATCACAGACAGGACAGCAACCTGAAAAGTTGACACATGCCCTCTCCTCCTTGTACTACATTGCTACTAACTAGCTAGCTAGCTAGCTGCTGCTTTTTTTCAATAAAAAAATCATTTCTCTGGAATTCAAGAAACTGTTCTTCTGTGCTAGGCTGAGATCAGTTCCATTGATGGGCTCCATGCCGCCTCCAAGTGCTGCAAAGAGTAAGCTGCTGTTTTTCCTCAGTTCTTATATCGGTTTCCTTTTTAAAGTTTGAGATGTATCTTTGGGAATGCAAACTAGAAATAGTTCTCAGGCTCCAAGAATGGAAAATATTCTGTAAATTTTTTTACATGTTTATATAGATGTGAATATGTGTGTGCATTTAAAATTTCATTCTCAAACCAATTTTTAAAAAATCAGGGATAAATCTTTTCATAGTCAGATGTCTCTTCTGTCTAGCTTACAAGTGAGTACATGTTTTACTAAAAAAACACGGATTTTGAAACCCCTAAACCGAAGTTTCACATTTTAACCAAGAAACGCCGCTCTCAGTGGAAATTTATACGATACATCACTATCTGCAATCATGCACTTCCACACAAATGGTCGAAGATAGTATGCACTACAATTGAACATTATGCGAATCCAGTAGAAATAGTTTAGGAGATTTGGATATTTGAAATTTTATTAGGGTGATTGATTGTATTTAAATATATGAATATGTTTTAGAATCGGACCTAATTTATATAGGTTGTGGTGGTTGTATATCCAGTTCTTTTATTTTTAGTCTCCAGTCTTAGTGCCACTAACTACTTCATTCTTCTTCACATATGAATATCAGCATAAGCTGCAGACATAGTAGTCAGATCATGTATGCAAAAGGCAAAAATATATAATTCTTGTTCATCTGTCGACCAGTTCGCACAAATTGTGCCAATTTTAAGTTAATTTACCTGTTGTTCATTACATATGGAGGTCATTGTCATCGTTTGCCCTTTTGATAAAATTTGCAGGGTTGATGAGTTCATAGGAAAGAATGCCGATCCATTCATAACGATGTAAGGATTTTCAGGTTAAGAAATTATCTTGGACTACAAAATATTCATTTTCTTACTAGGTGTCTCTCTTTACAAGCATGCAGTTCATCTGAGAAGGGAAACACCGGCCAATCTCATCACTTCCCAAAGAAGATTCGGTAATTATTTTCTTCCCGCAGATTTTTGTATATCTCAGTGGTTTTTTGGAAGAAAATGAGGCCAGATCATCCCAGGCTGATGCAATTCGTTGTAGCAAACTATTTGTGTTAATATTTAGCGCTAGGAAAGCATTTAGAAGTTTCAACTATTGCTGATTTTGTCATTTACATCTGCACTATACAGACCTTAATGATTATGAATTAGCCGGCAATGCATGCATCGATATGAACTCGGTTGTTTTTCCACTAATGGTAGAAAGTAACTTATAAGTGACTGACCTACTGAGGAGAATGCTAATGTTTGTGTGCACAGAGCCCGGTGGGCGTGTTTGAGCTGCTTCCCGTGGATCTGCGGCGGCGGGTGCTCTGCCATCGAGCTCAAGGGGCCAAACTGCTGCTGTGGATGCCCCAGGTGCTGCATGGGGGGTGGGGACTGCGGCGGTGGACCCTCGTGTGGCTGCACATGCTCCTGTGCCGGTTGCTCCTCCTCTTGTGCGTGCCCTGCCTGTGTCGGATGCAGCGCCACATGCTGTGGTGGTGTCCCTCGCCCTAGGTGCTGCCTGTGTTCATGAGGCGTCGTTTTGTTTTTCTTCTTCTTTGTTGCTGTGTGCATTGGCCTGTACGCTCAGGCCGAGCTGGTGTTTTTGACGGCCATGGTTATGATGTATTTACGGTGCTTCTGTCTAAGGTTGGCACTGCAGCACCAAGATAGATTACTTTGCTTTAGTCTTTGCAATTCCCCAATGTTGTAATTATCAGAGACTAGCAAATATGTTGTGGTGTAAACAAGATGAAAATAAAATCACACGCCCCTAGTCGCATAAGCATGGCTCAAGACACCTCACTTCTTTACAGGTTTGTGTCTTTTTTTTATTTCAACACATCATCTGACATGTGTTGTTCATGCTTCACTACTAAGCAAATATTAGAGCTTGTTTGGTTGCACACATACAGTCCAATCAGGTTCACGCAGAAAGAATTTGGTTTGTTTGGTTGTCTGTCTTTACTGTTTGGTCTGTATCGCATGAACTTGAAAGCACCTTCTAGGCCCGCTAGGAACTCACGGATCGATAGTTTCCAGCAAGTTAGGCTTGGGTGATGCAAGGAAGGGAAACGTCTTGTTGAGCTCGTGTGAGTGCGGAGATGGCGAGAGCTCGCGCGCGTGTTCGAAAAAATGGCGGGAGGATTTTGGGTTACCTCCCCGCCGACTTGGTCGCTCCTTATATATGCCCCCTTCACCTCATCGCTGATACTCCCACCACTCATCTCCTTCCTTCCAATCTTTCCTACTGACGCGCACCGGCACCGACGACCAAGTAAGCGGTGATCCTCCTTCTTCGGCCGGTGGTCCACGACAGCGACGATCCGAGTCATCCTCTTCCACCTCTTCATCGAGCCGTAGCCATGGGTTCCGTGAGTTCAATCACGCCCCCCTCTCCCGGCCCTTCTATGTATCGTTGTAGGTAGATTTGAGAGCATGTCGTTCGTAGATAAATCTGAGAGCATATGATGGATTTGTACCATGCTAGGAGTGTGGTGGAGGTTGTAGTGTTGATTTGTTGCAAGCATGTGGTTGGTAGCTAGTGTTGATTTGTAGCAAGCATGGATCAGTAGCTAGTTGTGATTTATTTGTAGCATGCTAGGGTTGTGATGTGGATGTTACCATGAGTGTTGATTTATAACAAGAATGGATTTAGTGTGTTGTGCTAACTATTATGTGCTAGCTACATGGTCTGGTAGTGTGTGCTATGCTAACTGTCGATGTGTGCAGTGATTGTAGGATATGACCATGCAAACGCAAGAACAAAGTCAGTCCCTTGTTTTCGTGTTCGACAGCTAGTTCCCTCCCTCCTATGTCCAGGACTCGCAGCCCTTCGATCTGATGGTTCCTGATTAGAGGTGTTCGGACTTTTAGGCATGGTTGCTCCTTTTGTGCCCATAGCAATTATGCTCACTCAACAAAATGTTGATGCTGATGGCGGAGAAGTTAATAGGTTTCGTTGGGTTGCCTTCCCTGTTAACCGCGCTAATAAACGATTCTTGATAACCCACAAGTCTAGGGGATCAATTGTATCTTTTCGATAAATAAGGATGTCGATCCCAACGAGGAGCAGAAGGTGCTGATAAGTGACACTGGATAAGGAAAGGCTGCACACACTCAAAGGTAAATATTTAGGGGTTTTTGGTTTAAGCAACAGAAAAGTAAAAGACAAGCAAAGTAAACAGGGTAACTGAGGAGTAGCAAGTGGCCCAATCCTTTCACAAGGATAAGCCTAGGAACTAAACTTATAAAATCTAAAGCGTTCTCGAGAACACACGAGAGAGATAGCCAAGTTACTTTCACCATACTCCGCCAAGTAATATGTATTGTGTTGATAAGTGTTGGTGGGTGGATCAATGCTAGTACACCTTCTAGACTAAGATAAGTGTACTATTATGATTACACACCTTGTAAACATCCGCAAATACAAGGTAGTAATTAAGGCATAAACCTAACCACAACATTACGATCAAGGATCCATAACTCCCTTGTGCAAAAGTGTGCGAACTGGGGTTCAGGTTTCTGTCACTTCGGCAACCCACCATAAGCATCCTTTGTGCACAATGTATTCCTCTAGGCCCATGAAAGGTGAAGTGTTAAGTGTTCGACTCACATAACACCACTAGAGAAATAACAACACAACTTAAGTATCAAACAACACATAACACTTCAACATCATATGACTACTAACAACTAGACTTCTCCCATGTTCTCAAGAACTAAAGTAACTACTCACAAGACACACAAAAGATCATGATCAGAGGTGATAGATGGGTGGCAAACAATCTGGACACAATGATATTTCTCCAACAAAACTCAATAGCATTCACCACAAAGTAGTAATCAACACCAACAGAGTAGAGAGGATAGATAGTACGGATTACAACACAAGTTGCAATTGTGAGATGAGATGGGATGGAGATGGAGATGGTGCTGATGTTGGGGATGATGTTGATGATGATCTCGATGATGTCCGTGACGATGATGATGATGATGATGATGGCGACGATCTCCCCTTCCGGGAGGTGATCTCCCTGGCGGAATCTGCCCGCCGGAGATGGCTTTTCTCCTTTGTAGGTTTCCGCCCCGTGGCGGCGGCGAAACACGAAAACTCTTCTTCTTTTAGGGTTTCTACCCCAGGGGGGTCTTATAGGCAAGAGGGGGGCCGCGCCAGGCACCCTTCTGGCTTCCTGGTGGGTCCCCTCACCTCAATCCTCGGTGATCTCCAGTCAATCTTCATAAAAACACTCCCTGTAAATTTTCATCGCATTTGGACTTGACCTGATTCAGCAACTTGGTGTCCACTTTTCACCGCTGAATTCTGGTTCTGCTGCTTCGGCACCGGAAAGTTGTAAACTGTGTAAAACAATCCAAAACAACATAAGAACAGAACTTTAAAGTGGAATATATCAATGAATATGATGAAATTACAATATAAAATAGTGATGCATTTTGGACGTATCAACTCCCCTAAGCTTAGACCTCGCTTGTCCCCAAGCGATTGCTGAGCTCGGTAAACCTGTCCACAAGTTTAGAGAGTGAAGCGTCGATAAAAGAATACGGACAAGAAGCATCAAGATTTCTCACCAAACCGAAGCATTCTCAACAGCAACCTCAACTCATAAGGTCCTTATGATAAAGTAGTAACAATTATAACAAAGTAGGACCTGTAAAACTCATCAAATCATGGCAAACATAGCCTTGGTCAAGGAACAACTAATAACTTTTACTTTTGCTCTTTCACTTATAATGGAACCAGTTGAAGCTTTGGAAAGAACATGTTATCAGTCAAGAAGTGCACATGTTAACACAAAGGAAGATGTTACTAAGCATAAGCTTTTGCAAACAACTTACTTATCAAAAGATAATGTCAACAAAGATGTAACATGCTAACTTTCAATGCAGCTTTGTATGCAAGAATCTTTATTAACATCAAGTGTCTGTTCTCTCTCAAGAAGGAAGGAAGTAGGAAGGACTGACTCGGCACAAAATAAAGGATAAACCCCGTGCAAAAGGGTAAGCAGGGAAAACTCATGTGCCATCTCTAAATCAAACAGAATAAAAACAAGCCTTTGGGAGGTGCATGAACCGTCAACGACTGCTGATAGACAACTCACTCACTTCATGATTTGGACAAGTTTCGAGGAACGACTCCCATGTGGGGACGATCACATCCTCTTAAATTCCTTTGTTTATCACTCATAAATGGGAGAAGAAACTTGTGCGTTAGTATTTATCTTTTACGAGCTGGGCACTCATGCCAGTCCCTTCTTGTATTAGGGGTTTGCAGATTAGGCATGCAATCCCAAGATAAAACTAGAAGATCATGGGTTACCCACCACTTCCTCATGAGCTGAATCAGTGGCACAAAACATAAGATTTTGAACATCTAGAGATAGCACATAAATTATATACTTTAGTAGTGGTAGTGGAATACCACAAATAGTAAGGTATGGTGGACTCAAGTGGAAGATGTTGGTTTCAGGGTATGGAAGTACAAGCAGAATTCCGCTTAGTACAGAGTTTTGGCTAGCAAGGCTTTGAGAGACCAGACAATTGATGACAACTTAGATGCAAGCAATACAAAGCATAAACATTAAAACTAGCATGAAACATCAAGTTGTCTTCCTTGTCAACATAACATTTCAAGCATAATAACACAAAGGTTTTGGCTATGTCGCTACTTTGAGAAAAACATGCTTCTTGCTATGACCAAATCTATACTTGCCAAGATTTAAATAAAGTTTTCGAAGCCATACCTGATATAAGGTCAATACTCCCCATAAGAATCAGCTCATAATGTCGATTGCGTGAAGAGAATACCGAGTGCAGCAAAAAAACCAATAGACTTCTCATTAATATTCCTTCATAGACGACCCCACACTCACGGATACAAAGCTCTCCACAAAAGGAGTGATAGACCTCAACGCAACACTTATTTCATAAAGTAACTTCCCTAGACATGATACGGCTCTACTTGACTCTTCAAGACAAATATAAAGATAAAGATACCCGGCACTCCCCCAAGCTTGGAACAAGCTTGGAACATTCTGCCGGAGTCTGAAACTGGCTGCAACATGTTCTTCGCGAGTCTTTGTATATATCATGTTTGCATCCACATTGATTGGATCTCCTGCCATATAATGTTTGAGTCTTTGTCCATTCACAACTTGAGGTTTGGTGCCTTCGAAATTATTGATCTTGATTGCACCAGACCGATATACTTCTTCGATATGAAAAGGTCCTTCCCATATGGAAATTAGTTTACCTGGAGAAAACCTGAAACGAGATCTAAACAACAAAACTTTATCACCAACATTAAATTCACGTTTCAGAATTCTTTTATCGTGCCACTTCTTTACCTTTTCCTTGAACATTTTAGCGCTCTCGTAAGCTTCACTTCTCCACTCATCTAGAGAAGTCAAGTTCATGAAACGCTTTTCACCAGCTAACTTTGGGTCAGCATTTAGCTCTCTGACAGCCCAGAAAGCCTTGTGCTCTAACTCTAATGGTAAATGGCAAGCCTTTCCATAGACCATTTTATAGGAGACATGCCCATGGGGTTTTTGTAAGCAGTTCTATACACCCACAAAGCATCTCCTAACTTCTTTGACCAGTCCTTTCTAGAACTGTTTACTGTCTTCTGTAAGATCAACTTGATCTCCCTATTGGTGAGCTCAACTTGCCCACTAGTTTGAGGGTGGTACGGTGATGCAATCCTATGATTGACATCGTACTTGGCTAGAGATTTCCTAAAAACTCCATGCGTGAAGTGTGACCCTCCATCTGTCATGAGGTACCTTGGTACTCCAAATCTAGGAAAAATTACATCCTTGAGCATTTTCAAAGATGTATTGTGATCAACACTCTCAGTGGGGATTGCTTCAACACACTTGGTTACATAATCAACAACAACTAAGATATGTGTGTACTTGTGTGAAGGAGGAAAAGGACCCATAAAATCAAAACCCCAGCAATCGAAAGGTTCGATCACTAGTGAGTAATTCATAGGCATCTCATTTCTCCTGCTAATGTTACCAACTCTCTGACACTTATCACATCAGATTCGGGTAAAACTTCGAACTGCGCGATCAACGCGTCGAGCCGGCGGCGTCCACCTCGCGTTGGAACCGTTCCGAAAACACTTTCCGGCGCGCTATAAAAATATCCCGTTTAATTATTAAACGGGGCTTTTCGTTCCGTTGGCTGCGGCTGGTCTCGTGCGGTTTTCGCGACGGTGATTGGGCGAAACCCGGTGTCGCAAAGGTCGAGTGTCAGGGTGGCAAGGGTCGGTCTCCGTCCGGTACGAGATAAGAGGGGGTAAAATAATCGTCGATCGATAAATCGGGGATGCAAACACCGCAAACAAATCAGACAATCAAGCAATTCACACCGAAAACAAAATTTTAAATTTTTGTGAAAACTGGGTTGTTACAATACAACACCACCAACAAGAGATCTCGTCCCGAGATCCAGGACGATCCGGGGGAGAGGGGGGAGAGAAAAGAGAGACGATGATCTTCAACACCACCAACAAGGGACTCTGCTCCATGTCGATGTCGAGCTTCCGTCGAGATAAATTTCCGCAGGGAGATGGCGACGTCGAAGATCGAAACCATCAGGTGCCAAGAGGAAGAACGGTTACTAAAACCTGGTTCAAGGGATAGTGATTTTTGACGCAAGTCGTAAAAACACCGAGCAAAAGGATGGAGGGCAAAGGACGACCCAGATGATATCCGAAACCGGAGAAGCTAAAGGTACTACATGAATTCCCACCTGAGCTCGGAATCGAGACAATACGCTGCAAGCAAGGCACTGTAACGAGTCCGAGCACCACACACTCGAGATCCTAAAGTTTGAAAGGGATAAGACGAGAATAAAACACTTACGACACTTGTCCTGACCAGAGCAAGGGTAAGAAGTAAAAAGATCCTACTCTCCGATAACTAACTTAGTAACTACAAAATAGTTTTTGTCTAGACTCGACTTCGGCCAGAGAAGGGATCCTACGGTCGGTAAGGCTCTGATACCAAGTTGTAACCCGATATGCGGTACTGTTCCAGATCTAGATGTTTCCATCCAGATCTGGGGACGAAGCACATATCGGTCCCACCGCGACATATGACGAAGTCATATGCCCCGGATTTCCAACATGATATCACAACATTACAGATACAGGATACAACATCTCATACAATCGGCATACAACTGCCTTAATACAATACAACAGCGGAAGATATATGTCTGGGTACATACTACAAGAAAAACATCGGTCCCATAACCACACGGGTCCAGGCCCTCCGTCGGGATCCGCCTAACTAGTCGTCGTCGACTCTCCACGTGAAACGTCGATCACCATACCTGTTGTCGATCAGAACCCTGAAAAGAGTTTGGGGGTAGTATCATGAGTACAGATGTACTCAGCATCCAACTATAGTGGTCATCTGACCCAGCAAGGACTTCATCACTCGTCATTCTAGGACAACTAGTAGTTTACGGTAAGGAAGGGATAAGTGGTGAGGTTGCTGACGCACTAACATTTATGAAGTGGCTAACAATCTAGAGAGTAAGATAAGAAGCCAAGCATTCGATGAGGAATCGCCTCCAACAAGTCTCGCTATCAGCTACTTATGCAAACATAACACCTATCCTATCCTTGTCCTCCTCTTCGCATCCCGACGAAGAAGAAGCAGTCAAGGCACATACACACGTTGATCAAGTTATATTAAGATTATTTCAATTGTTGTTGTCTATGAACAAGGAGTAGGTCTCAAGTCGTCCATAACCGTGGACACGGCTTCTCGAAAAGATTTAACCCTGCAGGGGTGTACCAACTGCCCATTACAAGGCTCCGCACGCTCGTCCATCTCTCTCAGTTGCTACCCATCACAGGCAACCATTTTATGATTTAGTTACAAGAGATCCGGAACGACAGGTCCCTCTAACTAACAACGCACAAATCCGGGTGGCCCCCGGTGAGTCGACATCCAACTCAAAAGCCGGTCGCGCTCTCGAATCGGCCTCTATCGTATGGATGAGGTCGCGTTAGTTGCCCAAACAGATGTGGACAACCCCCTAGCTCCCTGGGGTGGACCAACAAGAGAAACCATGTCTCCGCTGGCCCGGGTTGTTTGAAAACTACTGGCGTACGACCGGCACACACACGGTTTCAAAAGGTAAAATCAGCTTGGGCCACCACTAGAAATGCTTGCAGCTAGATAGGTAAGAAAAGGGGACCCGATACCCACACGCGGTTAGGCACGCTCAGTCTTAACACCAATACCCGGAACTCGGATCCTAGGTGACTCGAATGGAACAAAGCGTCGGGGCGGGATAGCCTAGACCTTCCTTCGTCGAATATAGTCAACATTATAATAATCATATCATCAACAATAATAACAATAATGTGATATCCCAAACCCAGGAGTAACAGGGTAACATCATAGCATCCTAAGCATGCATACTAAGCAGGGGCAGAGCAACGAGCAATAGTAACATAGCAGTACATGGTTTGCTGGGAGGGGACATGGCTGTATCGGTTTGAAAGAGGCTGTAAACATGTGGTAGGATCAAACATCGAACCTAACCTAGACTAGCATGAAAACCTCTGGTTGAAATAGAATGGATCATAAGTAATGTATAGTCCTTGCCTGTTGATAAGTCGGGTTCCGAAGGTGTAGTCGATCGCACGCTCGCATCGTCTCTGAGAGGTACCCGCGGAAGCACACAAGGTGATAAACACTGGAAAGCAATCAACGAGCAAGCATCTATTACTACGAGGCAAACACGAGCAAGCATCAACAAGAAGCAACAGGAGACATCGCACCTACCGTCGAGAGCGGTTACTAACCATTTAAGTGGAGTACTCGTCACACACGACGAATACCGCACGTTTACGGTGGTTCAAGTTGTTTAGCTACAGGTGATCAACCAACGGTTATTAACATGGAAACTCAAGCAAGCATGGCATAGCACACAAACATGGCAAGAGGTGAAGCATAAAGAAAACTATCTATGCTAGTCAATTTAAGTGAGGCACAACCTAAACATGGCATAACACTAAGTGCCGCACAATGATTAAAACATTTGATACTGTTCTGTCCTAAACCATATTTTAGGTTGGTTAACAACAGCAAAAAATAGCATAAACACAAAGTACAAGAAAAACTAATCAAGTTACATATAAAGAACACCCCAAACGGAGTTACGGTTAAAAAGATACAAGCAAAACAACTTACAGGCACAAACTGCCAACATCACGAAGCACACTTTAGAGCAATGCATAAACAGGTTAATCAGTGCAAACATGCTCACAAATGACTTGAAATTAAAGTAGACATGACATGGAAGGCATGGCAAAAAGAATCATGCAAAAAGGCATCATAGATCAAAAGACATTAAGCAAACAACATGGCATTGCAAAGTAACAGACTTAGAGAAAAACAGAGGTGGCTGTCAAAAACAGCAGCATAGCATCTTTGGAGCTAAATATCTATATGACCAGTAATGCTAACATGAAGATGCAATACATGTAATGAAAGTAGACATGATGCTTAACAATATGCAATTGGAATCACTCAATTCCGATAAACGGTCGCGACACATTCGTCGACCGAAGTTACAACAAAATAACAGTTTCAGCAACAACAGCACATTAACATCAGGATCACCACTTTGGAGCAAGATTTAATATAGCTAAAGCACCCAAACATGACAAGTTAAAGCATGGAAATGAAGTACACATGATGCTTAACACATAGGAGAAAGAATCAATGCAATAGGCCTCATGGATGAGTCACAATCATCATGCAAAGTTGCAACAAAATAATAACAGCAGCACATAACAAAAAATTGTAGCAGTTTAACGGCCTGATGCCCTGTTCAGCATACAATTACACAATCAACATGACCTCAAATGCAAATGCTCACAAAAGATGAATTAAAGTACACGCAATTCTGAGCAACTTTCGTTCTGGGGGCACGTTCATCGGAGCTACGGATCAACGGGAAATCGCATCGCAAACAGGCATCAACAGAAAAATTTAAAAGACTTAGCAGAATTTCACAGGTCTCAGGGAAAAGAAAAAAAAGGCTCACCCCCCATGGGCTCGGCCCACTGGCCTGGCTGGGCTGGGAGGCCGGCTTGGTGCTGGGCTAGCGCGAGGTGGACGGGTTGCTGGAGATGGGCCGCCGAGGCGAGGCCGGCCCACGTGGCGGCTAGCTGGGCATCCCGATCGGGAACGAATCCACGCCGGGACAGTGGCCGGCGGTGGCAAACTCCGACGAGCGTGCCGCGGAGGAGGGGAGGCCGCAGGAGGCGGCATGGTGCAGATCGGGCGGCGGCTCGCTGGATCTATGCGGCTGCGGGCGCGGCCGGGCTCGGGCGGCGTCCTGCGTGCCGGCGCGAGGTCCCGAGGCCGACCATGGCCATGGCACGACGACTCGGCGGCTGGGCTCGCCGGTGTCCTGCATTGAGAGAATGCGGAGGGGTGAGAGAGGGAGAGGACGAGGCGCAAGGGAGAGGAGGGCGCGAGGAGGAGGGTGGCCGGCGGCGAGGTCGCCGGCAGACGGCCGCGGCGCGGGAGGCCGTGCTCCCCACGGGCGGTGGCGGGATCCGGGCCAGGACGGGCCCGGCGGTGGCTAGATCGGGCCCACGGGGCCCAGTTCGCCTGTGCTGGAGGTTGGTGGAGCTGGGGGCGCGATCTGAGGCGTAGGTCACCGGATTTGACGGCCAGAAACATCTGAGGGCTAGGGTTTCGGGACAAGAGGGGCTAGGGGCAAAATTTTGTGCAAAAGAGGGGGGTGGCTGCAAATTTCCATTAGGGTAAACCCTAATTGGCTGGTTTGGGAGGTGGGGGTCATTATATAGGCAGGTTGGCTGGTCAGTTTGCATAAACATCCCCGATTTTTCTCTCGCGCGTGCGGTGCTCACGTTTCTGACCGCCGGGGGTCCGCAGTACCTTCGATTCGGGTAAAACTTAGAACTACGCGATCAGCGTGTCGAGCCGGCGGCGTCCACCTCGCGTTGGAACCGTTCCGAAAACACTTTCCGGCTCGCTATAAGAATATCCCGTTTAATTATTAAACGGGGTTTTTCGTTCCGTTGGCTGCGGCTGATCTCGTGCGGTTTTCGCGACGGTGATCGGGCGAAACCCGGTGTCGCAAAGGTCGAGTGTCAGGGTGGCAAGGGTCGGTCTCCGTTCGGTACTATATAAGATGGGGGAAAATAATCGCCGATCGATAAATCGGGGATGCAAACACCGCAAACAAATCAGACAATCAAGCAATTCACACCGAAAACAAAATTTTAAATTTTTGTGAAAACTGGGCTGTTACAAGTTGTCTCTTGATGAGACGTATGCTAGTGATATCTCTAAGCTGAAACTTGACCTTAAACATTCTAATGCTATTGCGTGTGATCTCAAGACTAAAAATGATGAACTTGTTGAGGCTCATGAAAGACTTCTTGTGGATCATGAGAAAATCGAAAAGGACCACAAGTCCTTAAAGCACGAACTCATAGCTCTCAAGAAGGCTCATGATGAAACAAGTATGCAACTCACTAAAGAAATTACTACCTTTTCTCCTATTATTGTTGTAGAGAAACCTAGTTCCTCTAACTCTTGTTGTGGGCATGCTCCTCTCGTTGAGGAAAACGCTAGGTTGAAGGCACAACTTGAGAAGGGACTTGTCTCGTGCATTCAAGGAGAAACGAACCTTAATGATCTCCTGAGTGCCCAAAAGGAGGTCATTGGCAAAGAAGGCATTGGTTTTGGTGCAAGCTCATCAAATAAGAAGAACAAGAAGAGGAAGAACAAAATAAAGAAAGGCAAGGCCCCTCCTCCTTCAAAGGAAGTCACATTTGTGAAGGAAGGGGAGAAGCCTCAAGAAAAGGTGGCAAAGGTCATTGAGGGTGGAGTGACCAAGAGAAGTGGTGCTATTCCCAATGACTTTTCCGGACCAACTAACCCCTCTTATGTTCTTTGTTGCACTAATGATGGGCATGTTAATGCCAAATTTGTTGGTTCCTTTGATGAGTATATTGCATGGTCCATTTGGGTGCCTAAGACCCTTGTTACTAATGCAAAAGGACCCATTCATGAATGGGTACCTAAACCCAAGCATTGATCTCATGTAGGTGGCGGCTTCCGGTGGTGGTTCATGGATACTTGATAGCAGGGCTACAAGTCATATGACCGGAAGCAAGGAAATGTTGGTGGACATTGATTTTGGACCATCTCGAACCACCGTGTCCAATTTGGAGATGCAAACACGTCAAAGGTATTAGGTCTTGGCAAAGTGATAATCTCTCCGGACTCGTCCATTGAGAAAGTATTGCTAGTTGAGACTTGTGCCTTTAATTTACTTTCCGTTCGTCAACTTGCCATGATGGGCCTTTGCACTTTCTTTGATAAAGACATGGTCACCTTGATGTGGAGCAAAACTCTTAAAGTGGCCTTTGTTGGACACGTGGAGGACGGTATGTACGTGGTGGACTTTTCAAAAGTCCCCACCAAAACCGCCATGTGTCTAATGGCTAACGTTGATGTGGGATGGCTTTGGCACCGCCGACTAGCCCATGTCAATATGAGGTCGTTGCAAATACTTCTCAAGGGTGAGCATGTCATTGGACTAACAAATGTTAGCTTTGCCAAAGATCGTGCTTTTAGGGCATGCATTGAAGGGAAACTACATGAGAAGAAACATCCCGTCAAGAATATCATCTCCACCAAGAGGCCCCTGGAGCTCCTTCACATGGATCTCTTTGGGCCTCCATCTTATGATAGCCTTGGCGAAAAGAAGTATTGCTTGGTTATTGTTGATGACTATTCAAGATATACATGGGTTTATTTCTTCAAGAAGAAAAGTGAGACCCAACAAACCGTCATCGAGTTTGCCAATGAAGCTCAACGTCAACACAATTCAAAGATTTTGGCAATTAGGAGTGACAACGGCACCGAGTTCAAGAATTACACCTTGGATGAATTCCTTGGAGATGAGGGGATCAAACATCAATATTGCGCTGCTTATACCCCTCAACAAAATGGTGTTGCGGAGAGGAAGAATCGCACTCTGATTGATGCAGCAAGAACAATGATGGCGGAGTTCAAGAGTCCATACAACTTTTGGGCAGATGCCATCAACACCGCTTGTCATGCAACCAACCGTCTTTATCTCCGCAAGATATTGAACAAGACTCCGTATGAAATCATCACCGGGAAGAAGCCCAACATCAAGTATTTTCGGGTCGTCGGGTGTAAGTGTTTCATTCTTAAGAAAGGTGCTCGTTTGTCTAAGTTTGAGTCTAAGACAAATGAGGGCATATTTGTTGGTTATGCTTCAAACTCTCACGCCTATAGAGTCTACAACAAGTATTCCGGACTTGTTGAAGAATCTAGCAACGTGGAGTTCGATGAACATAATGGCTCCCAAGTGGGGCAAAGTGATCTTAATGATGTAGGTGATGAAATTCCTCCTCAAGCCATAAGAAGAATGGGTGTGGGTCATTTCCTACCCATTGAGGAACCCCTAGTGGTGGAAGGAGAAGGACAATGCTCTACGCATGTGGAGACATCACCTCCTCAAGATCCACAAGCAAACCAAGAACAAGAAGAAGGCCCTCTCTCACCAGAACATGATCAAGGTCGAGATCCAATCATTGAAGATGGTGGTTCACCAAATGATGACCAAGATCATGTTCTTGTTCAAGGACATACTCAACATGATGAGCAAGTCCTTGAGGATGCTCCTTCTTCCGAAGATGGTCCTCTTGCTCCCTCTCAAGAAACTTTGGAGGAATAAAGAGTTCTCCGAGCACTCAAGATTGCATCCCGGTTAAAATCACAAGATCTTTCGGTGGATCAAGTGCTCGGAAGCATCCAAAAGGGGGTAACAACTCGTAGTCAATTGAGAAACTTTTGTGCCAATAATGCATTTGTTTCTTGTGTTGAACCCCAAAAGGTAGGGGGCGCTTGAAGATCCGGATTGGCTTGAGGCCATGCATGATGAACTCAATAACTTTAAGCGAAACAAGGTGTGGACATTAGTGGAGAGACCCAAAGGTGATCATAATGTTATTGGGACCAAGTGGATATTCAAGAACAAGCAAGATGCACTTGGCATTGTCATCCAGAACAAGGCAAGGTTGGTGGCTCAAGGTTTTTCTCAAGTCGAAGGTATTGACTATGGTGAAAATTTTGCCCCCGTGGCTCGCCTTGAGTCCATTCGTATTGCTCTTGCTTATGCTTCTCATCACAACTTCAAGTTATATCAAATGGATGTGAAGAGTGCTTTTCTTAATGGTCCCATTAATGAGTTGGTATATGTCAAGCAACCCCCCGGGTTCGAGGAGCACAATTTCCCCAATCATGTCTATAAACTCGACAAGGCGCTCTATGGCCTTAAGCAAGCATCACGCGCTTGGTATGAGCACCTTACCGAGTTCTTAGTCGATTATGGTTTGAAATTGGGCTAATCGATCCCACTCTTTTTACCAAGAGGGTTGGTGGGAAATTGTTCATATGCCAACTATATGTTGATGATATTACCTTTGGCTCGATTAACAAATCTTTTAATGAGGAATTTGCTAAGCTAATGACCGACAAGTTTGAGATGTCTATGATGGGAGAGTTGGAGTTCTTTCTCGGTTTTGAAGTCAAGCAATTATCAAGAGGAACTTTCATCAACCAAGCCAAATATACTCAAGACATGCTCAAGAGGTTCAAGTATGATGGTCTTAAAGGAGCCAAGACCCCCATGCTACTCAAGTGTCAACTTGACCTCGACCCGAACGGTAAAGAGGTAGACCAAAGGGAGTATCGTTCTATGATTGGTTCTTTGCTGTATCTTTGTGCATCTAGGCCGGATATCATGTTGAGTGTGGGCATGTGTGCAAGATTTCAATCCGCACCAAAGGAGAGTCACGTAGTGGCTGTCAAAAGAATCTTTCGATATTTGGTTCATACCCCAAACTTTGGATTGTGGTATCCTAAAGGCTCGAGATTCAACCTCGTCGGGTACACGGATTCGGATTGGGCGGGAGACAGGGTGGAGAGGAAGTCTACTTCCGGAGGATGCCAATTCCTTGGTAGGTCTTTAGTGTGTTGGTCATCCAAGAAGCAAAATTGTGTTTCCCTCTCTACGATCGAAGCCGAGTACATTGCCGCCGCAAGTTGTTGTGCACAATTATTATGGATGAGGCAAACTTTGAAGGATTACGGTGTCATGTGTGAAAAAGTGCCTCTTTTATGTGACAATGAAAGTGCTATCAAGATCGCCTACAACCCCGTCCAACATAGCAAGACGAAGCATATAGAGATTCGTCATCACTTTATTCGAGATCATGTGAAGCGGGGTGATATTGACCTTTCATATGTGAGCACCGGAGATCAACTTGCGGATATTTTCACCAAACCTTTGGATGAAGCAAGATTTCGTGAGTTAAGGCATGAGCTAAATATCATTGATTCAAGTAATGCGGTTTGAAGACTTGCCCACACGTCCCATCTCAACATGATGTCTAGCTTGGATGTACGCATGGACATAGGGGGAGTGTTGCTTAATTCATAGGCAACCACTCCACCTATTATGCAGAAAGAGATAAAATTCTTTCACTATGGTCACGCTCGGCGGCCGTCATGGTCACCCAAGGTAACAACGGTGCTTCAAAGAAGAGCATTGGCAATGAACCCAAGATACATCTTAGTGGTGTCATACCAAACAAGCTCAAACATGGTGGCTTCGGCCACCGCCCCTCTCTTCTGGAGGTTTGGTTCAATTTGGTGGCTTTCAATTGCGTTTGCTTCAACGGTGAATTTGTGTGTTCTCGCTTTCTCTCATTTCGGGTATTCTTGGTTCCGTCTCCGGGTTTTTGTGTTGTCCCGAGTTTTGTGTGTTGTGTGTCTTCTGTTCGAGAGTGGCGGGTGTGTCAAGTTCTCTCTCTTCAGCCCTCTGTTTTTCCAATACACATTTCCCCCTCTCCCCTGGCAGCACTAGAATGAACAACGGTAGAACCGGCCCTTTGAGCGGTACTACCGGTCTCGGCCAGGCACCGGTACAACCGGGGTTCATCCCGGTACAACCGGTGTCTCCAGTGGACCGGAGGTACCGCAGTAACCCTAGTGTTACCACAGGGCCGGTACAACCGGTCGGGCACCGCGGTTCTACCGGTGTGAGGAGTATATAAGGCTCGGGCCAAAATCGTGGGGGTTATTTCCCCACTTCGTGCCCTCACCCCGAATACTCCTCCCACCGGACCCCAACCTCCGCCGCCCCGGGACGCCGCCGGCGCCTCGGTTCTCTCCGATCTCCCTCAGATCGGGTTGGTGCTGCTCTCCACCTCCACGATCTGCGCCATGGATGTGGGTAAGGCCTTCAGCTCCTCGCATTGTAGGGTTTCCTTTGGAATCCACATGTTTGTTGGGCCTTGAATCACATCATCGATTTCTACGAATCGTGCTTACATGGTACAGTAGTGTGAGTAATCTAGGAGTTTGAAAAAGCATCATGTAGTCCATGCTCACTGGTTTGCCCTCCTCCCCGGCCGTATCGGGCTCATGCCCTAGGTTTGCCCGCCCCCGGTACAACCGCCCTGTCATGGCGGTACAACCGGTGCCTGTAGGTCCATCCAATGTGCATCTTTCTCGTGCATGCTTTTTCAAACCCCTCTCGATGTGTATTCATCTCATCTCCCTATTCCCTCGTGTCTTGCTTGAGTAGGTGGTTCTCGTTCGAGAGAAGGTGGCCCGCGTTTGAAGAAGAAGAGGGTGCGCTGGTCCGATGATCAGGGAGAGGAAGTCACCCAGCCCAGTCAGCTCTCTCGCCGTCAGAGGTCTGCCATCATGAAGACCTCTAAGGGAAAGCCTATGTCAAAGATGTCTCTGCCAGAATTTCAGCGCTTCAGGGTTCAGAATCCGTACTCATCTCCTCGCACACCAGGTTGGACCAACCCGATGTTCTGGACTACCCAGCAGCTGAGTATTGTCACCGACATCTACAGCCAGTTCAAGAACAAGGTGACAAGCATGTGGGCCATTGACATAGACCACATGAAGTCAGAGGATCACAAGGAGTACTTCAAGGATGCTCTGGCATTGTGTGAGGAGTTTGATCTCATCAAGCTCATGGATACTCAGTGTGACATGGATCCGCAGCTCATTCAGCAATGGTATGCCACTATTCACTTTGGGACTGATGACCACCGTACTATCACCTGGATGACTCGTGACCAGTAGTGTTCTGCTCGTTGGTCTGAGTTCTGTGCAGCTCTGGTCTATCACTGTGATGATCATGGACAGGGTGTTGGTTTCTCTCCTTTTGGTGCTATTGCCTCTGATCCTGCTTTGCTTGCTCCACTATACATTCCCTGCCGTGGGATACCGGGTGCCTCCAAGGATTTGAAGCCGCTATACGATATCATGCATCACATCTACAGGAACATGCTAATTCCCAAGGTTGGGAATCAAGAACAGATCTACAACTTCTTCATTGATTTGATGCTGGTGACTCGCTCTGAGAAGGGCAAAGGCGTTCCTTTGAATGTGCCCGAGGTGCTATGGCAGGAGATGTACCGCTGTGTGACAAGAAAGGCATGTCCTTCTCTGGGTCCTTACATTATGAAGTTCCTTCACTCGTATTGGGAGGCCAAGTTTCCAGGAGATGTCTTGATCACGGATCCCTCTTCTCTCATTGTTCACGCCCGCAAGAAGCTGAAGATCAAGATCAAGAAGCATGCTTCCCCTCACTTTGAGAACAAAGGAAAAGAACGGATGGAGACTGAGTTTACCGCTTCTAGTGACTCTGACTTTGAGCTTCCCGGGGCGGGTACCTCCGCATGGGCGAAGCTCAAGGCTAAGGTTCGCAAAACCTTCTGTCTCCAGCTTGACATCCAGCACAACATGTACCTTGCGCACAAGCGCGAGAAAAAGAGTCGCGCACGTCAGATCCAGATGATGAGAGCTCTACAGCTGGAGGTTAGCAGTGGGTCCGAGAAAGATATCACCTCTGAGGAAAAGTGGATTTTGCAGAACTACTCTCGGTGGACTGACAGTGATGACACTCCTCCTCCGACCTTTGAGCACTCCCCGCCTCCACAGTTTGATGATGATGAGATCCAGTCCGAGCACTCAGAGGATCTAGTGGACCCTTCTGATTCTGACGACGATGCCACCGAGGAGTCTGACGAGTGATTTGTTGAGCGTTAGCATCGGACATCCTCCCTTTTTGCTGTCTCGATGCCAAAGGGGGAGAAGTCATCTAGTAGGAGTTCGAGGGATTTTCTTGCGGAGCTTGCATAGCTCCTTGTATCGTGTGCGTGTGTGTGTGAACCTTCTGCGTGGTCTGCTCGTTTGAACCTTAAAACCCTTGCGTGTTAGAAGACTTGCTTTCTTTCGTTTGTTTTTCCTTGACTTTATGTTGATTACAAGTCTTAATCTTTGTTTGCTTCACCTGCAATGTTTATTGTTCTGTAAAATATAGGGGGAGTGGTGATCCTAATGTATGCACTTTTATCGATCCATGCATCAATTCATTTGGTGCATACAACTAGGGGACTCCGTCTATACTTTACGGAGTGAACAGACCTCGGTTGATTGTTTTCCTGTTGCAAATCCGTGTATTGTCATCAACCACCAAAAAGGGGGAGATTGATGGAACATTTCCCGTCCTTGTTTTGGTGTTGATTACAATACCGGATTACGTATCTAACCACGTTTCGAATGTTTCAGGTTCACCCACAGGACACGATGCCGCGGGACCATTTTCGTCCAAGCGCGAAGATATCAAGAAGCCTGCTATGCCTGGTCACCAGCCGGCCGGTTGTACCGGGGTACAAGGCCGGTTGTACCGCTCCGTTCAGGGGCCGGTACTACCGGCCCTGCACCGGTGCTTCCACCGGGGTGGTAGGGAATCCCCTCTGACCCGGGCCGGTAGTCGAGCGGTGGTGGCCCAGTTGTACCGGTAAATCCGGTACAACCGGTGCCAGGAGCGGTACAACCGCTCTCCCCTCACTACGGGCTAGGGTTTGGAGGTGGCACGGTTGTACCGGGCCCCCTACCGGTCCTTCCACCGGACCCATGCCCCTGGCCCTCTGACCTAGGCCGATGGTGGAGCGGTGGCCCACCGATTGTACCGGTAAATCCGGTTGTACCGGTGTGGTCGCGGTTGTACCTTTGTGACCACTCCACCTCTGGCTAGGGTTAGGGCTTTCGGCTGGCTCAGGGTGGCTAGCCGGTTATACCGGTGTGGCAGGCCGGTTGTACCGGCCTGTGTTCTTTTCTGCACATAACGGTTGGATTGAGTGGGAGGTATAAAAGGGGGGGGTTTCTTCCTCCTTGCTTTTGACCTCAAACTACACTCATTCTCCATTGATGCCAAAAAGCTCCATTGACTCCGATCTCCATCTCTAGCCAATCAAACTTGTTGTGAAGCTAGGAATTGAGGGAGGAGACCTAGATCTAAAGTTCCATTCAAAGGAAATATTGTTTCTCATCCTCATTGTTGTGGATCTTGTTACTCTTGTGGTTTGGGGCCATCAAGAGCTTGAGGCCACCTCGGAGCCACAATCCATTGTGGTAAAGCTTCGTGGTGTTGGTGGGAGACTCCGACATTGTGTGGAGCTGCCCCACCCTTGTGTAAAGGTTTCGTGTGCTCCTTCAAGGCACCGATAGTGATTTCATGGCATCTTACGTTGGTAAGAGCGTGAGGAGAAATAGGGTGGCCCTCATTGGCTTCGTGTGAGCATTGTGCTCCTCACCCTCTCCAAATGGAGACGTACTTCTCGAAAGAGAAGGAACTTCGGAAACATATCCTTGTCTCCCGTGTTCCCCTTTACCTTTACTTTGTGCAAGTTACTTCCCTTGCTTATCTATTGCTTGCTTGTTGTTTCGTAGTTGTTGGCATATAGGTTGCTCACATAGTTGCATATCTACACAACCTATATTCCTTGTTGAGCCTAAATTGTTAAGAAAAGATTAAAAAGTGTTAGTCGCCTATTCACCCTCCCCCTCTAGTCGACATTCCGATCCTTTCAACGGGGAATAAATAGGCGAAAGGGGGCAGCCAGAGGTGGGCCAGGGGCTCCAGGCGCCCCCCTAGCGCGGCCAGGGACCTGGCCACGCCCTCTGGCCGTCTGGGCCCCCCTGGCTCCCCTCTGTCCCCTCTCGGGCTCTTCCCGAAGCTTCCGGTACGCTGATTTTTCCTATATTTTTTCCGGAATTTTTCTGGTACTTTTAATAAGGGGGAAACCTGAAATAGATAAACAACAGATTAAGGAACTGGCACTGGGTGCACTGAGTTAATAGGTTAGTCCAAATATGATCAAAAGTGTATGGAAGTTCATCAATATCATAGCAATATCACACAAAAGAGGCATGGAGCAAGCAGAAATTATAGATACGTTTTGGACGTATCAGCGCCTCATGGGATGAGACCACTTACACCATTGTTCTAGAGGTAGAGCACTACACCGGCCACATCGCGGTTACCTCACGTCCCCTTGTTAAGCATGTGGACCATTGCCTTCTCACTACTAACAAATAGTGTGTGTCTTTCTTAGGATCACCCCAAAGACGTGGAGTTCCTCAACACATCCATCCGAAACTACAGCCAGATGCTGCACATCTTCTCCTTTGGGCTGGCAACCGACAAGCATGCCATGAGCTCCGCTGAGCCTCTCTGTACGTCCATGCCTAATAGTCCAGACTCCCAAAGGACTTTATTGACTTAAAATGGAGCATCAAGATGATACAAACATAAATAAGTACACATCCGACCTCTGCATAGCTAGGATGCATACAGCCAACACCAACGCACGCACACAAAAACACACTGACAAATAGCAAAGTCATATAAGGCCAAAGCTATGTGTAGGCGAGGAAAAAGGAAAAAGAAACCCCAACGCGATAAAATCCGCGATCAACAAACTATAACAACTAGATGATACCCTGTACGTTGTTGCGGGATTGTTTTGCAATATTATTCAGTGAAATATTTGATTAAATAAAACATGAATATTTAAAACAATAACTTTAGAACTAATATATGAATTTAATACAAATACCATAATAGAATGAAAATTTCTATGCATGCATGTTGCATGTTAGGGTGGGTTTTTATTATGCATAGTGACATATTAAGGTGAGTTTTTTCTCATGAAAATTATCATACATGCATGTTGCATGTTAGGATGGGTTTTTATTATGCATAGTGGCATATTGAAGGTGAGCCTTTTCTTATACATGTTGCATGATGAGGTGGCATGTTTGCATGTTGAGAAAAATATGCTAGTGTGGGCTAGCTATTTAGATATAGAAGATGACCATAGTAGTGGTGGGATAACAAACTATAACTATAAGACACCCTCTTTGGATGCGGTGGTAGGATGACATCCACTTTTGTATGTGGTGGTAGGATGGTACCCATAGTAGTGCTAGGTTGAACTTGTTATGCCATTTGATCATGCATGCTTACATTTGCTCTTCTACTCCGTTGTTTGCTTCTTATGTGCTCCATTGCTTGTTGCTTGAACTATTCCATTTGTGTAATGCTATAACAAGCAGTATGTGGTGCGTTCCATGACAGGGTTCTAGGGGTTTACAGTTCATGGGAAGCATGCAATGCACAAGTGTCAGGTTTCAAGAATAATTGCCAGAGAGGGTTTAAAACTAGGTAGGAAGCAGAAGATGCTTACTCCAAGACCATGTTGAAGCAAGCGTGCATAAGTGTTGAAGTTGGTGGATCATCAGCTTGGGTTGAATACCTTCATCATCATCGTCCAGTTCTTCGCCATGGTAGTGTTGTGGTCTTGGTGTGTGTAATCGTGTGTAACGTGTAATGTGTATTGGGTAAGCTCACCAAGTAGGGTACACGGTTAGTACACCTTGCAGCATGTGTGCAACCAAACACCGTGTAGTTGCATGCGACGAGCCAATGCACGCAATCAAACAACATGCCTAAAATGATCCCTTAATGTAGATATCATTGATAGGGCAACAAAACAAGGTGCATATGTTGGTTTTTGGTCAGTTTTTGCTCAGTTAGAATGAGATGAGAAGTGTATGCAATGCATGAAAAACTGCAGATGACAATCAAACACACCCTTAGTTGACATTAATCAAGATTGGCTGGGTCGATAAACTGGGTCACGACACAAGGGTACCCATTGACAAAGATGGGACCGATTGAGTGTAGGGTTCTTTGGGTTATCGGTTTGGGGACACGACATACATCAACATCATCATGAGCCAATTGATCCGGGTCACGTTTGATAGGCTGCATAACTTCCAAACAGACATGCTTGATGCAGATAAAATGTGTTTGGTATTGTACACGGAGGTTTGGCTTGCATTGGCATGAACCTTAGACGTCCCAGAGACATGCCCGCTACGAACGCTCGAATCAGCCATTTCCAGCGAGCCAGGTTGAGTCAGAGACAAAAAGGAGGATCGACACACGCGCGGGTGTAGGCGACAGGGGGATGGCAGGAGGAGAAAATTGGCCGACATGAGATGTCACAAAATCCAGCCTCACCCCCTCACCCATTTGCTCGGTCACCTCTTGCGATAGTATAAGGACATTCTTAGTTATTGGCACGGTCGGTGGCTGTAAATCAGATATGCGGCAAAGGTGGCGACGACGATTCTAATCTTTGGCACATCGTGTCAGTGAATGGGGTCCAAAACCGTACGCATAGCGCATTTTCCGCACTAGTGAACGCAGACGGCTAGCACGTATCCATCAACTAGCCGTTTAATGGATCCACTTATCAAGATTTTGCCGAGAGCCACGTACAAAGAACTAAAAAAATGATATATAGCATGAGTTATTTTGGTTTGTTGAATGCATTCTGTTTGGTAGTCGGTTAACAGACAACAATGCCGAGAGCCTTAGGTCGCCGAGTATGGCACTTAGAAAACTACATGGTTGACGTGATCCCGTGAGATGGACCTCGATAAACGGATAGGAACTCGACAACGATTCTTTTTTCAGTAGTGGCTCCAAGTGGTTCGTTCCCAGCGACGACTATGGTCTCCGGCCGGTATCTGTGTAGAAGGATTGAATTGTGTTTTTGTTTTATGTTTTGAGATCCTTTTTGCAAGATGCAAGGACTGCTTTGTAATTATTTGTTTAACTTGCACGCTGATGATTATAAAATGAAGATTGGTTTCTTCTCAGGCCAAAATATTAGGCCTCCTTTGGTTTGTAGGAATCTTGTAGGAATTTCATATGATAGGATTTTTAAAGGAAAAATTCCTATGAAGCCCTTTGGTTTGTAGGAATGAATTCCTATTCCTATGTAGGATAGGAATGAATCCTTCACATTTAAAAGGAAAAAAACATTAGCCTAGACTCAATGGAAAAATTTCTATCATTTGTATCAAATGTCATCTCTTTTCTTATAAAAATTGAGAAGCATGTCATCTCACTTTCTATGGTTTTCCTATTCCTATGATATTCCTATCCTTTGAACCAAAGAAAGCCTTATGGAGGAAATATGGCAGTTTGCATCCAGATAAGGAACACTTTTCCATAACTGAAAGAAAAACTTCCCAGATACTCGTACGGTTATTTTCTCCAGAATTCTGGAAGAAGTTGTAAAATCTAGGAGAGGAACACAACCGGCCGCCGCTCTATCGCCATTCCGGCTCCCGAACCCTAGAGCTCCGGCGAGCGCCGGAACCTGCTCGAGCGCGACGGGACAGCCGAGGCGCCGATCCACGAGGAGCGCGATGCCACCAGGGGGAGGAGAAGCAAGCAATGGCCGCACGGGAAAGGAGCAGAGCCACCCGCCGGCGACCCGCCGCCGCGACGAATCCCGTCCTACGCCGCCGTTCTCCGCCATAATCTCTCAGGTCTGATCCATAACTCTCCTTCCAGTCAATATTTCTTCCGTCCATGGAAGCGAATCTGGACCCTGATTAATCTTTCTTCGGTCCGTTCGCAGAAGGGGAGGAGGAGCAAGAAGCAGAGGAAGAGGCGGACGGCGGCGGCGAGCGTCCCCGAGGGCCCCCTCGCCGAGATCTTGTCGCGGCTGCCCTACCGGTCGCTCTGCCGCTTCAAGTGCGTGTCCAAGCAGTGGCTCGAGCTCTGCTCCGACCCGACCGTCGTCAAGAGGGCGTCGCAGGCCCTCTCCGGATTCTTCCACAACCAGCTGGTCGATGGCAGCCTCTGCTTCAGCAATTTGTCCGGGGGGCGACCTCTCGTCGACCCTTGGCTCCCTTTCCTGTGCCGCAGATACCAAAGATTCAAGCTCGAGCAATGCTCCACCAGCCTCCTCCTCTGCAAATGCTGGGAATCCGAGGAAGACGACGGATTCGATTACGTCGTGTGCAATCCCATGACCGAGCAATGGACCGTGCTGCCTCCCATAGAATGGCCGGACGAAGATGACGACGCCGATGATGATGACCTCGCCTGTTTCAAACTGATGGATCCATTCCTGGTTTTCGACCCAGCCGTTCCGTCTCGCTTTGTCGTGTTTGCGCCCCTCATGGAGCTGGTCGATGTTGTGGCAGTATACTCGTCGGAAACTGGAAAATGGACTCCGAGCAGCGGGTGGGAATACAGTGAGTATCCCGCCTTTACTCCGGAATGCGCTGTTTTCCTCAATGGCATGATGCATTTTCTGCATTTGATGGTCGATGAGCCTTTGATAGCCGTGGTGGACATCGAGGGGGAGGTTCGTCGGGAAATCTATGTCCCGGATGAAATGATAGGCGCCATGCCTGGTTATGGTTCGGTGGGGTGCTCTCGGGGACTCTTGCATGCTTGGTATATGGATCCAAATCATTACGAGCTCTCTGTGTGGGTGCTCAATGATTATGACACTGAGGAGTGGACCCTAAAGCATACCGTTGACGTTCCGGAATTGTTTCAAACGGAATCCGTCCAAGAAGAGGATTATTGTCTTCAAGAGAAGGATGAGACAAACCATAAGTATGATATGTTTGCGATTCATCCAGAACATGATGTGATTTTCCTTACCGACTGGAACAAGGTGAATCTATCGTACGATATGGGCACCCAGCAAGTGCATCACATGTGCACTTCCGGAGATTTCCTGGGTGGTCTACCTTTTATTCCCTGCTTTGCGGATTTGGCTATCGGATGATCACTTAAAATCAGGGAAATGCTTCATGTATTTAACGTAGCGCCAATGTAGCCTTTTGCAAAAATCACTCTTCTAGTTCCGTGGCACATGGTTTAGACTTTAGATATGTCCTCGTAGGATTCCAAATTATGCTCTTTGGGTGCAGCCCTTTTGTGGCGTTGAGCAACTTTGGTTAGCACAAGCGATCCATGGGTAATGCTTGCTTAGTTGTATGAATGACTTGTTTACTTAATATAACTTCTAGGTTGTTCTGAAACCAGACCTATTTTTGTAGCTTCTTCAGATTTTCTTGACCATTGATGATGTAGCTCACATAATTTTCTTGTCAACTACCCAACATTCTGAACCCGTAAATTGAGTACACATTGAATTCTATTCTAATTTAGATTCTTACCCATATGTTTTGATATCTGAGTGGATCTTTTCTGAGACTTGTGAAATTAAGTGTGTGAAAACAAGTCAAAGCTATGCCAAATATAGGCATGAGTTGTAAATCATGCGATATGACATTCCCTAGGCATTAGGCTCAAGACTCAGCTGCTGTTTTTGATGGGGATTATCATGATGTATTTCTGGCTAAGTTGGGGTTGTGGATTTGCTTGGTTTTACTTGCCACCATGATGGATCAAAAGCATATATCGTTAGTCGGGTCTGCTGAGAGCCTCAGCTAGGATCGTGGTGAAGTGGGGTTCATGTCTTGGTTAACGAAGAGCTCTGTGAGAGACTGCCAGCCGCGACCTTCAGCAGGGCAACCCTTGGATGTGCTATTGTGCAAGCTCATATGCTCACCGCCTGCCCTCCTTCGCTACCGGTCAATGATCAAAAAGTTCTTCCAATCCAATCCTGCCGAAAATATCCGACTTGGTCCGGGTTGCCTATCACATCCCAGGCTGTGACGTAGAACAAACCCCTGAAAAGTGCATCTTCAATGACATCCACCTCAACGGCACAGGAGGGCGGGCTAAATCGATCTTTCTGGGAGAACCTTGCGCGCTAGAAAGCCCAAGAACTGTCTTTCTTTGTTTCCCCCTTCTCCCCTGTTCTTCCCCTGATCCCCATATCCTCTTCTCTGTGACCAAACTGTGCACTTGAAATTATAGGACATAGAACTCGGGTGCTGCATTTGGTATTTCAATCCCCATCGCTTTTAGCTTCGACCGCAACTGCAACACCTGCGAGAGGTGGATGGTGGGTTCGTCTGCTGCCATAAATCTGATGTGAGGTAAATTGGCTGGGCAGGGTTGATCAATCGCTCCAGATCAAGGTCTTAATCTTATGTGTATATCGGCGTGTGCGTAAGTTTTACACGGTGGAGAAAGAGAAAAAAAGAAAAAAAAAGAAAAGGAGAAAGAAGAACACAACAAAGGCTCTTGGCCAAAAAAATTATGTGCGCCTGTATTTATTTACTTTGATGTGATCATCTTGTGGACGAAATATCAACGGTCTGAATTCTGAATGCTGTAGTGACTACACAGTTTACAAGTGATACATCTGTATTTTGTGATACAATGCTTGCTTACCATTAGAAACGTCAATGGTGGATGACTTGGCAACCACACCTCCTTCCTTTATTTTACATTTTCTGCTCCAAGAAACAATTACATTTTGTTGTTGTTGAAACAAAGTGAAGTAATCTACAAATTATTATCATTACATTGAAGTTGCAACATCATATTGTTCCATTTGAGCTGCAAGGTGTCTTGGCATCGGAGGCACATCAGTATTATGAACAAAACGGATATGTGACAAATATCTTTATTAATTTGTCTCTAGGGCACATATCTAACAGTCTTCCACTTGCATTAGAGTACAAATTACATTAGTTTACATCAGGTATGTATCTAACACCAATAGTCTCTCGGTGTTCTTCAAACTTGCCCCGTGGAAGAGGTTTAGTCATCGGGTCTGCTGCGTTCAGATCCGTATGTATCTTGTGAATCCTAGTGTGTCCATCCCAGACGTAGTCTCGCGTCACATGAAACTTTCGGAGAATGTGCTTGCTGTAGAGTGAGTTATTGGCTCCTTCGCGTTAGCAATGACACCCGTGTTGTCGCAGAAGATTCTCATGGGGTCAGTGCAACAAGCTCGATCACGAACTTCTTCAGCCACAACGCCTCGTTTGACGCTTCGCAAGCGGCAATATACTTCCACTCCATTGTAGATTGGGCGACGACCGACTGTTTGCCGCTCCTCCAGCTAATTGCACCACCGTTCAACATGAAAACATATCCCGTCTGGGATTTCGAATCATCTAGGTCTGAGCCGAGGCTTGCGTCAACGTAACCCTTTACGGTGAGCTCCTCATCAACTCCTCCATAAACGAGAAAGAGATCCTTTGTTCTTCTCAAGTACTTTAGGATGTTCTTTACTGCGGTCCAGTGAGCCATTCCCGGATTACTCTGATAGCGATTAGTCATACTAATAGCCAGCGCTAAATCCGGACGGGTACATAACATAGCATACATGAGAGAACCTATGGCTGAGGCATAGGGTTTTGAGGACATTTCCTCTTTCTCTTTTGCTGAGCCATTCTCTTCACCAAGGTCCTTCATGGAAAATTGTTCATTCATATATTCCTTCACTTCTCCTAAAAATTTCTTATCGTTCCCTATTAGCAATATGTCATCTACATATAACATAAGGAATGCTACAGAGCTCCCACTCAGTTTCTTATAGACGCATAACTCTTCCACGTTTTGGACAAATCCAAAAGCTTTAATGACCTCATCAAATTGAAGATTTCAGCTCCGAGATGCTTGCTTCAACCCATAGATGGACCGTTGAAGCTTGCACACCTTACCAGCATTCCTTGGATCGATAAACCCTCTAGTTGCATCATATACAACTCTTCCTCAATGTTGCCATTTAGGAATGCAGTTTTCACATTCATCTGCCATATCTCGTAATCATGATATGCAGCTATTGCTAGTAGGATCCGAATAGACTTTATCATCGCTACAGAGAGAACGTCTCCTTGTTTAAAAGCATATGTGTCTAACATCTTTAGGTTTTGATGCATTTTTAGCATTTTGTGATATCGTGATGTTTAAAAGCATATGTGTCTAACAGCGAAAAAGTAAATATTTGACATCAAATGCATTTTAGATGAATTTTATTTTTATTGGTAATATTTCATAGATATATCAATTATTACTGCTATTTGCCTATCTATATGATAGAGGCCCTTAGTTTTAGGTTCGCCCCGGCCCCCCCAAAATCTCAGGACCGGCCTTGGGTGCACTTAAGGGGCAAGGGTTTGGTGTGTCCTGCGCCCCTCCCCTGGCCACATATATATATGTGCAGCTAGTGAATGGGGTAATGATGATATTCTTGCTTGTCCACCCCTCCCTACATTATAATGACTTTATAACCAGGATGTATTCTGAATCTCTGATTGTTCTCATGATGTTAGTGTGCACTTATCTGACGACATAATGATGATATCCGGATTTTCCATTCATGTGTAGCCATTTATTGACTTGTCGTTAAATCAGTGTAGCGATAGTTGCAGTTTCTAACTGCCTAGTGGCTTGTTGTATGTAGTAACTGTAATGCACCGTTAAGTTTTACACGATTATGTACAATTTGTACCATTATCGGTAACAGTTCTACAACAAGTTTGGTTTCCTACCTCTGCAGTATCGTATTCAATCCTGTTTCTTGCCTGAAACGCACACCATCGTGCTGCTTAACTTGGTTTTTGGTGTGTAGGTGTTGATGTTGGGTTCTTCACTGCCATTGCCCCAGCAGAAGAGGCAGTGCTTGTCACAACTCCTGACATCACGACTCTCCATGACGCAGATTGCGTTGCGGGATTTTTGGAGATTGACAACATCAAGGACATCAAGATCATCGTGAACAGAGTGCGGCCAGACCTAGTGAGGGGGGAGGACATGATGTCAGCGCTCGACGTGCAAGAAATGGTGGGGTTGCCTTTGCTAGGTGTTGTGCCGGAAGATTCAGAGGTGATCGCAACACAAATAGGGGTGTGCCATTGGTGCTGACTGAGCTGCCCACGCCGGCGAGCTCACCCTTGAGCAGGCGACGTGGCGGCTGGTGGAGAGGGACCCAATGAAGACTGTCATGGTCAAGGAGCAGGAACGGCCCAAGAAGAAGGATTACTGCAAAATTTAAGAGATTGAGACAGAGACTCAAAGTATGGTCCAGAACATTATCACACATGGGTGAATCCATCAAGCTTACTAATGAGAGTATCTTCTGCTTTGACTCTATTGAGGAGCTTAGAGAATTAACTACAGTTGAATGGAATGGCAGACTCATACTGAAGAAGCATCTTCTGCATCTTCTTAATCTACAAAGGATATATTGGAAACAAAGGGCCACTATTAGATGGGTGAAATCTGGTGAAGGAAATTCTAAATTCTTCAAAGCCAAGGCTACTATCAAATATAGAATCAATCATATTTGTTCTATCACTGATCACAATGAGAATATTCATACAGAGCATAATGCAAAATCAAATGTATTATGGCAATCATTCGAACATAGACTCAGTACCAAAGTTGATACTCATGATCCAATGGCATTTGTGGAACTCCTGAATAATAATGTTGATCTTACACAACTTGATGCACCATTCAGTAAAGAAGAAATTGATAGCACTATCAAAGCATTGCCTACTAATAAAGTTCCAGGACCTGATGGATTCAACAACAACTTCATCTAATCATGTTGGCACATTATTGCCGAAGATTTCTACTCAATGATTGAGGACTTCTTTCATGGCAGAATTGATCTTAAGGGCATTAATTCATCTTTTATTGCTCTTATCCCTAAGAAAGACAATCCTAGTTATGCCAATGATTTCAGGCCCATATCCTTGTTGAATTACGCTATTAAGATCATCACCAAACTATTGGCCAACAGGCTCCAGAAATTCATTCTTAAGTTGGTTCATGCTAATCAATATGGATTTTTGCACAACAGATCCATACACGATTGCTTGGCCTGGGCATATGAATTCATACATCAATGCCACCAAACAGGGGAAGAACTCACTATTGTCAAGCTAGATTTTGAGAAAGCATTTGACATACTTGAACATCAAGCCATAAGGAAAATTATGAAAGCTAGAGGATTTGAACCTAAATGGATGATGTGGATTGACATGATTCTGAATTCTGGCACATCTTCTGTTCTATTGAATGGGATCCCAGGCAAAGCATTTCAGTGAAAGAGAGGAGTAAGACAAGGATATCCTTTATCACCTATTCTATTTGTACTTGTTGCTGATCTACTCCAATCCATTCTCAATGTAGCCATGGAGAGTCAGCTGATTAATCATCCCATTCCTGGACACATCATACAGGATTTTCCTGTCATTTAATATGTTGATGACACACTTCTGATTATGCAGACCTCACCTACTCAGATGAATCATCTTAAAAGTCTCCTCAGTTTCTATCAATAATTCACCGGACTCAAGATCAACTACTCAAAATCTATGATGATTCCCATCAATGCAACAAAGACGACCATTAATTTATCAGCAGAAATCCTAGGATGCTCTATTGGTAAATTCCCATTCACCTACCTTGGACTGCCACTGAACTTGTCAAAACCTAAGAGGGAGGATTTTATGCCTATCATCCAAAGAATTGACAGGAGACTCTCTGGATACTCTACCCTGTTATGAGGGCCTCCTCACGAGATAGATTTGATGAGAGTCATTTTTTCTCCATAGGATAACAGGGTAGAGCATCAACAGAGTCTCCTGTCAGGTGAATCATGGATGAGAGTTGGGGATTCACTGATTCGCCTGACATGAGTGTGCACATGGAAAAGTGTAACAGCCCAGTTTTCACAAAAAATAAATTTTTTGTTTTCGGTGTGTATTGTTTGATTGTCTAATTTGTTTGCGGTGTTTGCATCCCCGATTTATCGATCGGCGATTATTTTCCCCCCTCTTATCTCGTCCTGGACGGGGACGACGCCCGATCCAGCGCGCCCGCTCGCCTGGGCTGCTTCGCCCATGGTGGGCCGACGCCCCACGCGGCCCAGTCCGCCCGACCACCGCCAGGCCTCCCAGGCCAGTGGGCCGTGGCCCATGGGTGAGGCGCCCAGCCATTTTTTTCTCTTTTTGTTTTTTTATTACTTGCTGTGCTAGTTGGGCCGCCCTAGTAGATTTCGGCCCGTTTAGCTTTTTTTTCTGTTCTGCTAGTTTTTTTAATTAAAATTGGCAGATTGTATTAGCTTTTTGCGGTGCCCGTAACTTTTTAACCGTAGCTCCGATCGCGATGCGTAAAATATGAAACTTGCTTAGTTTTGTGTCTAGTTTAATAATTTGTGCTTTGTTGCCATGTTTGACTTTGTTTACATGTTATTTGCATGCTAATTACACTGCTTGCCACTGTAAACTATAAGTGCAATAACTTTTTATCTGTTGCTCTGTTTAAAATCTTTCTTATATGTAACTTGACTAGAATTGCATGTAGATTGTGTTTATGCTGCTCTTGCTTGCTAATAAAAATAATAAAATGTTGTTTAGGCCAAAACAGTACCAAATGCAATAAATATCGTGGGGTCCGTAATAGTTGGCATGTATAGGTTTTACCCCCACTTAAAGTGACTAGATTAGATAGTTTATTTATGCTTCACCTCTTGCCATGATTGTTTGATATGCCATGCTTGAGTGAGTTGCCATGTTAACAACCTTTTTCTCACCTTGTGTAGCTAAACAACTTGAACCACCGTAAACGTGCGGTATCGTCGTGTGTGATGAGTACTCCACTTAAATTGTTAGTAACCGTTCTCGACGGTAGGTGTGATGTCTCGTGTTGCTTCTTGTTGATGCTTGCTCGTGTTTGCCTCATAGTAATAGATGCTTTCTCGTTGATTGCTTTCCAGTGTTTACCGTCTTGTGTGCTTCCGCGGGTACCTTTCGGAGACGATACGAGCTTGCGATCAACTACACCTTTGGAACCCGACTTATCAACAGGCAAGGACTATACATTACTTATGATCCATTCTATTTCAACCAGCGGTTTGCATGCTAGTATAGGTTAGGTTCGATGTTTGATCCTACCACATGTTTACGGCCTCTTTCAAACCGATACTGCCATGTCCCCTCCCAGCAAACCATGTACTGCTATGTTACTATTGCTCGCTGCTCAGCCCCTGCTTAGTATGCATGCTTAGGATGCTACGATGTTACCCTGCTACTCCTTGGTTTGGGATATCACATTATTATTGTTGTTGATGATATGATTATTATAATGTTGACTATATTCGACGAAGGATGGAAGGTCTTGGCTATCCCGCCCCGACGCTTTGTTCCATTCGAGTCACCTAGGATCCGAGTTCCGGGTATTGGTTTTAAGACTGAGCGTGCCTAACCGCGTGTGGGATTTTATGGGGTCCCCTTTTCTTACCTATCTAGCTTCAAACATTTCTAGTGGTGGCCCGAGCTGATTTACCATTTGAAACCCCGTGTGTGTGCTTGGTGGATCCCCTCGCAATTTTTAAACAACCCGGACCAGCGGAGACATGGTTTCCCTGTTGGTCCACCTTTGACCCACGAGGGCCCGAGGCCTCACGTGAGGCGTCTCGGTAACCCAAACCCTGTTGAGACGGAAGAGTCCGATCCGAGAGCGTGGCCAGCTTTTGGATTGGGTGTCGACTCCCCGGGGGCCACCCGGATTTGTTCGTTGTTAGTTAGAGGGACCTGTCGTTTCGGATCTCTTGGGACTAAATCATAAAATGGTTGCCTGTGATGGGTAGCAACTGAGAGAGATGGGCGAGCGTGCGGAGCCTCGTAATGGGAAGTTGGTACACCCTTGCAGGGTTAAATCTTTTCGAGAAGCCGTGTCCACGGTTATGGACGACTTGAGACCTACTCCTTGTTCATAGACAACAACAACTGAGATAATCTTAATATAATTTGATCAACGTGTATGTGCCTTGACTGCTTCTTCTTCGTCGGGATGCGAAGAGGAGGACAAGGATAGGATAGGTGTTATGTTTGCGTAGTAGGTGGATAGCAGACTTGTTGGAGGCGATTCCTCATCGAATGCTTGGCTTCTTATCTTACTCTCTAGATCGTTAGCCACTTCATAAATGCTAGCGCGGCAGCAACCTCACCACTTACCCCTTCCTTACCGTAAACTACTAGTTGTCCTAGAATGACGAGTGATGAAGTCCTTGCTGGGTCAGTTGACCACTACAGTTGGATGCTGAGTACTTCTGTACTCATGATACTACCCCCAAACTCTTTTCAGGGTTCTTGATCGACAACAGGTATGGTGATCGACGTTTCACGTGGAGACTCGACGACGGCTAGTTAGGCGGATCCCGGCGAAGGGCCTGGACCCGTGTGGTTATGGGATCGATGTTTTTCTCTTTGCCAGTAGGCATTTGATTGTAGTCTGTACTCAGACATGTATCTTCCGTTGTTGTATTGTATTTAAGGCAGTTGTATGCCGATTGTATGAGATGTTGTATCCTTGTATCTGTAATGTTGTGATATCATGTTGGAAATCCGGGGCATATGACTTCGTCATATGTCGCGGTGGGACCGATATATGCTTCGTCCCCGGATCTGGGTGGAAACATCTAGATCTGGAACAGTACCGCATATCGGGCCTTACAAATAGTTCACTGATTCGCCTGATAGTTGGGGATTGACCGAGAAGGCCACCAAATTCTCATCCATGAGAATATACAAAAGTTACTTTGATGGTTATGAATCTAATGTTGCATTCAGGTACTTAAGGCATAATGCAGCCATTCTAAAATATAATATATTCTTTTGGTTGCTCATTCATGATAGGCTCAACACAAGGAATTTTCTCCATAAAAAATCTTTCCAGATACAGTCATTCAATTGTGTGCTATGCAATCAGGAAACTGAAGAAACTTCACAACATTTATTCTGGGACTGCTCATTTGCTCTAGGATGCGGGGACTCAATTACAACTGAAAGACACAGAGGCATATCCATATACGATGAGATCACTAACAACAGAGAAGCATTCCCCCAGCAGATATTCATGGAAATCACAATCATGGGCACATGGCACATCTGGATGCAAAGGAACAATCAAATTTTCCACAACATACCTCATTCAATCAGCTCTGGGAGGAATTAGCTTAGAAGAGATCTTTATCTCTTAGACTAAAGGATCAAGGACAAACATAGAGACATTCTGAAGAATTGGCTTA
The DNA here is from genome assembly GCA_950022295.1 of Bromus sterilis. Classification (NCBI taxonomy): domain Eukaryota; kingdom Viridiplantae; phylum Streptophyta; class Magnoliopsida; order Poales; family Poaceae; genus Bromus; species Bromus sterilis. Next base: position 378,165,134 of record OX465598.1, read on the forward strand.
GAGATTTTCTTTCTTAATTAACATGCATTATATATTGCCCAAAACTGGTATTGGCTGATTGTAATTTTTTGGAAGCTGTGAGATTAATATAAAATTGTAGAACACTTTGTTCTACAGTCAATCCTTCCCAAAAAAAAGAAGGGTGGCTTCTTCTCCATCTTTGGTGGGTAAAGCCTGAGCTGAATCGAGTCCTGGTGCTGTGGTGTGTATAGAGCTGCGATCTGGAGCTAGCTGCTTGGCGTTTTCCCCTTTTGGGGGTTTGTTTTGCTTTCATTTTTCCTAGCGTTGCACGATTCATTCGGTGTGCTTGATTTCATGGAGAGATGGGCAGTTTTTTCTTTGTTGTTCCAAATTTGTGCTAAACATTAGCAGAGTAATTGTATGTAGTTTGTGATTGATTACTTCTTACTGTTGCAGTGTCATTGTTGTTCATGGCTTATTGTTGATTGTTGAACTAAGATTCTGTTAGAAAGAAGCGATGAAGAGAAAATTGGTGAGATCATTGCTCCTTTTTCTTTACTTCCTCGGAACGCACCTATTGCAAGCCATTAGAGCAACTCTAGAGTTGGCAAACTGTTAGTTTAATTAACATGTGTTTGTTAGTTTAATTAACATGTGTCAATTGTGGGGTAATCTCCACTTGTATTAATTGCAGGCAGTTGCCACCATTGTAGACCACCACGTCCCCCCCCCCTCCCTCTAATAGGTGCCTATTGCGAACGATGCGATGGTTTCACTTGTATCGGTCGAAGTCGTTTCTCCCTCGTACATTCGGACATCAAACGGGCGCTGAACTGCTACTCAGAATTCAACTGTTTGAGCATCATAGCTCTCCCAAATTCAACCTATATGTGGGGGAGAAATGTGGTGGTCCAAACTCTGCCATGTTTCAACACGCGGTTCCAACACAAAAAAAAACCCACCCGATGATGCATCCTTCCTTTTCCTACAGGACCTCGCTGAAGACCTCTTCTTTAAAACCGGATGAAACCCACCTCACCTTCGTCATGGCGCCCATTCTCCTTCACACATACTACATACCACCAAGGAGGAGTCCCCCACCAACCGCCCCCTTTCCGCCCTGATCCCTTTCATCGTGTTTGTGCCATAGAGCTAGGTTTCATGTGCTCTTTACACGTATTATCATATGGTCATATAGTTAACTCTTATGTCCATATTTTATTTTCCCAGTGGTTTATACTTGCCTACACAAATTTAAGCCAACCAATTGTATAATGATTTTTATCAACGCTCTTACAAGTCCTCCCGATGGTAGGATTGTTTGCATGTAATGCTAAACCTTGTTGTGTTTGTAAAAAAAAACATTTGTTCATTTCAAATGCGACTATTTATATTTTGTTAGATCTTCAATTGATACTATAATTATCACTGCATTCATCTAATGTCTTTTTTTTCTTTTGATCTTCTCAAAGATGATTTGCAGCAACGCACAAGGTACCATCTAGCTAGTATATAAGGAATACGAGTTCATCCATGAGTTATGGTTAAACATGGTAATTAAATAGAGAAAATAAGATACTCCCCCCGATGATCCAAAATAAGTGTTACAGTTTTGAACTGGGATTAGTTCAGAATTGCGACGCGATCATAGGTAGTAGTTTGATGTGCATATTTGCTAACCAACCAAAATTTCGGGCCCATCAGAAATGGGGGAACTGAGAGAGTTGGGGGAGGGAGAAGCATATCTAGCCAAAAATCTAGCACCGACATTGAAGGAAGCTCGACCGCCTTGCGAGCAGCCTTCTGGGAAATTTCGATCTCCACTAACGCTTCAATTGTGGGACGCATTAGGGGCTGAAGAAGATAGCAATATAGCGCAATCCTTCGTCATCATCCTTGTATTCTTTACGTGCCGAGCTTCAGAAATAAATAAAATCAGTCATAATGAAGTTGTAGAATGTTTCTAAACAACATTAAAAATAAACAGAAGTAAAATTAGAATGTCTATGGACAAGATCAACAATACTGTAAGACATGGTAGAATGTTTCCCACCAGAGATAATACTATGCTCATATCACAGATAAGAAAAAACGTTTCTCTATTTCTCCCATTTAATGCAGAGTTATTGATGGCCAGTTTCATCCAACAAATGCTTACTAATTGTCATCTATGCTGTTCTACATCAACACATTGCTCAACCATCATTCATAGTTTCAAACACCTACACCAACCCATTTTAGATTTTTTTTAAAAGAAAGCAAAATCTGCAAGCAGCGGGATCAAAATATGAAATAATGATGGTGTGACCAACGAATTAAAATATGAAGAAATAAACTCAACCTTGACATAGCACATTAAGTGGTTGAAGGGAAGTATAAGGGCAGGCAGGTGCCAATTTTATTAGTTAAGACAAACAAAGCATATATTAAATAGGATAGTAGATATATGTCATTTTCCGTAGTTTGAAAGAAGGTCATGATCTAGCATACATAATGTCTTAGTGAAAGACAGAGATAAAATTATGCACTAGGCAACATGTTTTGAAAAATTTCATGAGGTACATAGCTTGGAGCAAACTAACATGCATGCTACTCATAACACTACCCCCCTAAACTTTCTTCTCTCCTCCTAAAGCCGCTCCCTGATTTTCTCATCAGAGAGGTGTTTTGTTGCCTCGGCAACTTCAATGTTTTCTTTGTGTCCAACCTCCTTTGCTTCTCGGCAAGATGAAACTCCTCCAACCTGCGACGCTCCTTCAACTTTTGGTCGCGGTCCACCCACCATAAGGCTCTTCTCGCACCTCTTGATTGACTCGGAGGGCTTTTTGAACCAGTAATCTCTTACGATAAATCTCTTGTCTTTCCCACAAATAGAATGTTGAGCTAGAATATAATTTCATTCCATATGGCCTGGAGAATTTATGGATATTTTTTCCCTAATTTCCAAAAAATCTCTCCTCCATGTTCAATGATTTGATTTCCAACATAAACAGTGATCGCAATGCCAGTTCCAATAAAAGTAATAGTGACCAACTAAACTTTGTAAATAGAGTTTACCTCAAAAAGACATTCTTTCAACTTCGCAAGTTTCTTAGACTACTCGATAAGCAAGTTTTGTAGAACACGAGGGTTCGTCAAAAAGCACTTTGTCGAGTAGCCCTGAAACAACAACATGAGTTGGCTGAAAGGTTTAGTACAATGAACTATGCACAAAATGAATTGGTTACATTGCAAATTAGGAGCTACTGAGATTATTTGGTCATATCATGTCAATACATACAACAAAGGTTTATCTTGATGAACTTTTAATATGCTGGAAGTGCATGTGAAAGCGCAAGATCAAATATGACCACATCATATACCAAGGACTTAAGTTACATACCTATTTTTCGTTTATTTATATATTAAACAAGTGTACTATGCAACACACTTAAAATACACACATGCTGCTGATTATTCAATGTGGCCTAACTTATGAACGAGATAGTAAAGCTCTTCATAATTGAATAACCAAAATATTGATTTGTGAATTCAAAATATCTATTTAGCCAAGATAGCTTGTCTAAGACTAAGACGAGCTAAAATCAACCGTTATCACATTTTTATAATAAACATTTTTGCTTCAAAATTATTCATATATTTCGAGTAAATATATCTTGTTTGTATGAATAAATATATGTTTCAATATACTACTAATTTTTATATATAACTAGTGGATTTTAAGAATAGCATGATGATATATACATATATTATCATATAAATCTAACATTTATTTGTAACAAAAAATGTTGTATTGATATGAATGTTATTAGGCCAATAATCTTTTATTCAATTAAGACTTTTAAATAATTTAGGCAAACCTAAAGTATCACATCAATCCTAAAATTAGTTAATTCCCTTAATGTATTGCAATGTCTTTATATGTATGTGTTTCCATAGTATCCTTAAATATCTACATAATTCCAACCTTATTCGACTATTTTAGATTATAAGAGTGTGGAAAATAATTTGATAGAGGCTTCGAGTGTGCTAGACTATCAAGCTTAGGTGTACCCAAATAGAGAATACAAGCGTGTTTGAGGTGTCAAACTTATACTGTTCATCTTCAAGGTTAATTTAGCACCACCCTAGTGTTGGGGAACGTAGTAGAGAACAAATTTTTTGATCCTAGGAACCAAAAACCCAAGATTATTCATGAAGATGTATACAAGGTTTAGATCTATCTCACCATATAAAGTGCAGCAGAGAGGAGAGTTGGTGAAGATCGTCGATGCCGATCCCCACAACTAGGAATTTACAACCTCCCAACCGTGAGGATTTATTTCCTGGGATGACGTCCCGCGAGCAAGTCCCTCAAAGAAGGTTCAAACAGATTGTCCCTCTATCAGTATTCACATGTGTTGATGAAGTAGTCCATCAGGGATCTATTGTTCAAAAAGAAACAGCACCGAAAAAACTAAAGGAAGAAAGTCCTAAAGGATTCCGATCTAATATGCAATCTAGATCGGGGTTGCGCTGGAGGAGTAAACGAGCATCAGGTGGACGCAAGGGAAAAGGGTTTGGTGTGCCCTGCCGCTATATATATATATAGGTGCATCGAGTGAATGCGGTAATGATGCTATTCTTGCTTGTCCACCCCTCCCTAGATTACAAGGACTTCAGAGCTTCAGAGCCAGGATGTATTATGAATCTTTGATTGTTCTCATGATGTTAGTGTGCACTTATATGATATAATGATGATATCCGGATTTGCCATTCATGTGTATCCGTTTATTGACTTGTCCTTAAATCCATGTAATAATAGTTGCAGTATCGTATAACTAACTTCCTAGTGGCTTGTACACCTTTGCGTGATTCTGTACAATTTGTATCATCATCAGTAACAGTTCTACAAGAAGTTTGATTTCCTGCCTCTGCAGTGACGTATTCAATCATGTTTCTTGCCTGAAATGCGCACCATCGTGCTGCTTAACTTGGTTTTTGGCCTGTAGGTGTTGATGCTGGGTTCGTCACTGCCATTGCCCCAGCAGAAGAGGCGGTGCTTGTCACCACTCCTGACATCACGGCGCTCCGTGACGCAGATCGCGTTGCGGGACTTTTGGAGTGTGACGGCATCAAGGACATACAGATTGAAGAGGATATGCAACTCACGATGTATTGATCGGGTGCATATGCACGTGTATATATAGGTACAAGGGAGGTCCACCTCAACTATACAAGGAGGTAAAGACTTGGACTACAAGAAATACACACATGCAATATACATATACTCAACACCCCCCCGCAGTCGAAGCGGCGGATGAACCGACGCAAAGGCTGGAGCGAAAATCTGCAAAGGTCGAAGAAGGCAGTCCATGGGTTGTGGCCGCTGTTCCAAGGCGGCGTAGGGTGCTGCTGTCCGAGGGCTGGCTGGCCGGAGTTGACGCCGTCGGCCCGTTGGCCACCACGGCCGCGGCGGCGCTGCTTGGAGCCGCCGGCCTGGTGCTGCTGTGGAGGCTGCGGCGGCGCCTGGGGACGCGGATGGTAGGGTGCGCCCCCCCTCCGTAGGACCCAGCCGGGTGCGGGTGAGGCGCGCCGTAAGCGCCGGTCGGCGCCTTGGGTGGTGGAGCCGAGCCGCGCGAGTGCCCAGCGGCGAGGGCGGTGTGGACAGCGCGGGTGCGCGAGTTCTTCAGGCGACGCTCCTCCAGCTTGAGATAGGCAACCGCCCGCTCGTAAGTAGGGTTCTCCATGAGGGTGAGGTTGGAGGCCGCGTTGCCGAGTTCCTCGTTGAGGCCGGCAGTGAGGGTGGAGAGGAGGAGGTTGTCCTCAATCTTGAAGCCGACGTCGTTCAGCTCATCGGAGAGGGTCTTGAGCCGCAAGCAGTAGGCTTCGACGGAGGAGTCGTTTTTATGACACCCGAAGAACTCCTGCTTCAAGAAGACGATCCGTTGGAGCTTGTTGTCGGTGAAGAGGCCGTTAATCTTGGTCCACACCGTGAGGGCATCGTCGCCGTCGCGAACAACGGTGTGGAAGATGTCCTTGGACACGGTGAGGAAGAACCACCGGATGAGGGTGGCGTCGATGGCCATCCAGTCCGCATCGCGTCCCACGGAGAGGAGATCGGCGGTGCCGTCGATGTGGTCCTGAAGATTGAACTCCCGGAAGAGGAGCCCGAAGTAAGTCTTACAGGCGTACTAGTTCGCCTCGGAGGTGGATAGCTTCACGGGAACATGGTCGAAGATGCGAAGCTCGCGGATGTGGCCGGGGGTGGGAAGGGAGCCGGCGGTGGAGGAGGCGAAGGGGTTGGTGCGGTGGGAGTTGTCGGTGGTGGACTCGGACATGGCGGCGGCTAGGGTTGAGGGTTGGCTGCGGCGAGAGGAGTTGGGAGGGTGGGGGAGATCGCGGCGCGGCTAGGGTGTGTGGGTAGATGGGAGAGGGAGCGGAGGCAGCAGGGGGGGGGGCTGGAGTCGGCGGCACGGACAAGGTGAAGGATGGGGCGCGGCGGGGAAGGAGGAGGAGGCGCGGCGGCGTGGGCAGGAACGGCGGCGCGGCGCAGGAGAGGGATTAGGGTTTAGGATCGAAGGAGGGAAACTGATACCATGAAGAGGATATGCAACTCACGATGTATTGATCGGGTGCATATGCACGTGTGTGTATATATAGGTACAAGGGAGGTCCACCTCAACTATACAAGGAGGTAAAGACTTGGACTACAAGAAATACACACATGCAATATACATATACTCAACAAAGATCATCGTGAACAGAGTGCGGCCAGACCTAGTGAGGGGGGAGGACATGATGTCAGCGCTCGACGTGCAAGAAATGCTCGTAAATGTATGTAGTTTTGTGATTGATTGCTTCTTACTGTTGCAGTGTCATTGTTGTTCATGGCTGACTGTTGATTGTTGAATTACGATTCTGTTAGAAAGAAGAGATGGATAGAAAATTGGTCAGAGCATTGCTCCTTTTTCTTTACTACCTCGGAACACACCTGTTGCAAGCCATTGGAGCAACTATATCAGAGTTAAGTATGCGGCATTAGAGCAACTCTAAGGGTTAGGCGAACAAAGCATGTTTCTTGATTTTTGAAGGTTGCTGAAGTGACACGGAAACTTGAATCATCAGAATGCAGATAACAGCGCTTAGATGATTATCAGACTAACTGAGTCAAACAGCAAAAGCAAATGCACTCATAGCTAGATAAGCATCCATATCCATCCACAGAGAGAGACAGAGAGAGATTCATAGCTAGCCATCCAACTGGGAGTTACATTACATAAATTACTACTCATAACTCATAACTACTTTCAGGCAAGAAACGTGATTACTACTCCCTACTCATACCTAGCGACTCCTCAGCTTCTTCGTCCACCATTTTATGAGGACTAATGGCAAATGTGATGACTTTAACCACAACACCAAAGCAGGCCATCAACTTCAGAGTATCCCAATTGTCCTTCATTATCAGATCAGACCTTTCCGCTTGCTTCCTTCAGAAACAAAATAAAGCATAGTTATACGATTAGTTACGTGGCAGGAAAAATCAAGCAGCAAGTATCAGGAAAAGAGAAAACATACATCATGAGCGTCGCAACCTCATCGATCTGCTCCCTTAAGAAGGCCGCCTCACGTTCGAGCTCCTCTAGACTAGCTGATTCCAAATTGATTTTTGTGCGCTATACAATCAAAATAGGGAAATATGTCACGTAAATAAAAAAATGTCACAACTACTTTCTAACCAACAGTACACGCATAGCATAGCAAATAAACAAAGGGCATGGCAGATTCAAAGTAAGAACATTCCTAATATATGTCGCAGACAAGAAAAGACACAAGCTACTGTAAGATAAACAATCATGAACTGATGGCACCTAGTAAGCACCATATAATCGGATCCAACCGCCGAGTGGATGAAAAGACAAAAGCTTGCACTTCACTCATGCCACAAAGCAAGCATGGGCGCAGCTCACAAGCATTTTAGATTGTTTAAGGTCAGTGCAGGTGTGGTTTTAAGCATGTGTGGTGTACAAAGAGAGATATACAGAATTACTATTGTGAATTACAAAAATGAAATCAACGATTTGTGATGCTCAAATGTTTGTGAACCAACTAGGCAGAATGAAGGAGGTCAATACGCGGACGTGGAGGAACTGGTAGGGAGCTCAATCATATGCGCTCTATATTCTCGTCGTTCGATCTCATCTATAGATCCTTGACATTTCTTTTTGGTGGTTAATACGGGCAGAAGGTAAATGGTTGTGGGCTACTGTCTGGAGGGACGGTTCTGTGGACGAACGTTGGGACTTGGGACTGTTGGAACCGAGCCGTGTAACAAAAAATGGAGAAACCACTTTGTTCCGTCGCTCATGAAATTTGCTTTCTGTCCCAGCAGCGGTTCATCGAATTGAAGCACATATTATCGTCCAAATTAATAAAGCAAACCTTATCCGGATCCGTTGTTCAAACTAGTTGTTGTCGGCTCGTCGCTATGAGCTTGTATTGAAATCATATGAATAATCACTTCCACTTGCGAAACCACATTAGAGTGATATGGGACTCGGGACAAGGGGAAAACGAAAATAACAATATGGAATGATAAAAAGGAATTGCAACTACAATTAGGCCATGTTCGATTAATCCTCTTGCCACAGGGATTTAAGGGGATTGGAGAGGTTTGAGAGAAATTTTGACTTGCAAAGGATTAATCCACCTCAATCTCTTTCAAACCTCTCCAATCCCTGCTTAACGGAACAAAGCCTTAAGGAGAAGGCCCCACCCCCATACGAAGGGCTTAGAAAGAGGACATGATTATGCACTCTATATATGTTGACGAGACGATATGACAAATACTGAAATACACACAAGCGAACTCAAACTTACTCGATCTCGCTGCAAGTGTAGAGGGTCACTGGAGAAGCAATTGCGCAAACCAGCTGAATTGAGACTGGGTGTGTGCAGGGCCCGGCTTGAGTGTTACTCCCTCGGTAAAGAAATATAAGAGTCGAAGGGAGTACAAAACTACTCGCTGCAAGTGATGTCTATTTTAGACTTGTTGAGTATATTTGTTATATTAGGAAATATGAGATAGAGTAGTCTTGGTCATGCTATCGGGTTCTTCCTCGCCTACTTTGAGCACCGTCGCCGCGCTTCTGACCTAGCCGCCACCGCCGCCTCCTCCTCAGGCCGCCGCCGCCGCTCTTCTTCCCGGTCCACGGCGACTACCTCGACACCGGCCATCCCGACTCGACATCGACCACGGCGTCCATCGCACGGCTACCTCGACCACGGCTACACCATCCTACGCTCTCGGCTACCTCAACATCGACACAAAGGGCTACCGCCTGCTTGAGAACCTCGTTGGCTTCCACTCCAGCCACAAACTCCGCGATGCGTCGACCGTTACTACTGTGGTGGGGATGTTCGTCGGCTCCGCCTTCGGATTCTTCTTCAGTCTCACCGTCTGCGTCGCTACGTTGTGACTGCGGGGGATGTTGAGTATATTTGTTATATTAGGAAATATGAGATAGAGTAGGATTCTATTCCACCTTACCTTATACTCCAAATAGATCATTGTACTCCTATATATATGTCTCCAAGGCTCAAGCAATAAACATCGATTACACCAAACCCCTCTCTATCCTTCTACAAGACTGAATGAGGGTTTCATGTGCATCTAAAACTTCATGTCCTATTTATTTATGGGAAAAGATATAGTGCTCCGCCGCACAACCTTACTTTCGTGCGGCGGGTGGCTTTGCATAGGCGCTAACATATTGACGCACACTACAGTAAAAGCTGACACTAGTACATTGTTAATACAGGCTTCAACGTGCATACGAGTATTCACCTACAAGTGCTACAGCGACTTCCTCTCATCATGCTACAGACTACAATTCGATTAGACTCATTGCACTTTTTACCAACACACACACGCTGCACATGGCTATACATCCTATGAGGTGGAATAAGCAATAGGTCACTATATAGCGATCCGTGAATTTTTCAACACGGACAACTAAATGATTTTGCAACTAGTTTTCATTTTTAACTAGGAAAACAATGTTGATCACATGATATACGTTTAAAAACCTTAGCTAGTTATAAATGACACATCGAACTTCATGACAATCTACGTAAGCATAGGTGTAAATTATTTAGTGACAAGCACATGAAATAAATTTTGCAATTAGGTGTAAATTATTTTTGTGGCAAGCATAAGAAATAATTCTTGCAATTAGCCGTATTTTTTATGGCAACCACAAGAAATAATTCTTGCAATTAGGTGTAAATTTTTGTGGCAACAACAAAAAATAATTCTTACAATTAAGTGTAAATTTTTGTGGCAACCAGAAGAGCATCTAGAAACCTAGAAATTCTACACCCAGCGAGCGTTACGTGACATACAGGAACAGGATCCGTGTACGTGTACGTGTACGAGAGGGTTGACGTACCCGCTGCTGATGCTTCGTGGAGGAGAAACTGCGGCTGCCGGTCGACGAAGGGGAGAGGCGGTGGCGGACAGCGGCGGCGGAGGGACGGATGGCCGGCGTCTGGAGGTTGACGGAAGCGGCGGAGGTACGCACCCTCGCCGCCAGAGAACGGAGGAGGGCCATGGGTCGCACACAGATCGGGACGACGGAAGGAGGCGGTGGACGGCGATGTCTCTGGAAGCGACGCGTACCCTTGATATTAGCCAGCCTTTTTTTAGGGGTGGACCCTCTGATATTAGCCTTTTATTTTCGCCAACAACACTAGGTGTAAGCCGGATGAATTTTGCCAACTTTACCCCAACTTGTTTGAGATTGACTATGGGCAAAACAATTAAGCATGATGACAAAATAAAAACAAAAGGCACATCGTATCCAAAGACGTACTCCCTCCCTCTGTAAACTAATATAAAGATGTTTTTTTGAAGGAAAAGACATTACACACTAACTCAACGGTGTCAGGGGTAGATCACCCTTAACACAAACTGCCACTTGGGCAGGAACATTAGTCCCCCACTGCTCATAGTGGCTGGCATCATACATGCGACCTAGCTTGGCCAGCTGGTCCGCTACGGAGTTGGCTTCTCGACGACACACCGTTAGTTCATGCTTGGAAAACCAAATCTTGAGCTTAAACTTGAGGTCTTCAATCACTGATGCATACGCTGAGGAGTCCACACGAAAGAGATCCATAGCTTCCAGAAGCAGAGAGCAGTCCGTTTCGAATATTACTCTGACAATCCCAAGATCGGCTGCGAATGAGATTGCATGTGAGAGAGCATAAACCTCTGCAGAAAACGCATCCTGCACATTTCCTTGACGACCCGCCCGTGCAGCAATCACCTCACCAGCCGCGTTCCTCGCAACAACACCCCAACTAGACCCTTCTTGGCCTGGGATATACGAACCATCGGCATTAATCTTGATCAGCTCTCCCAATGGCGGCCTCCAGAGTGTATGGCCCTTCCCAGGTTTAGGTTGGGTGTATATCTGCATGTACTCAATCACATTCGTCTTGGTTCTTCCAGCCACGGCTTGTCCAGAATCTGGCAGCTCCCCTTCTCTGAGCTTGTTGCGATTAGACCACCAAAGCCACCAAAAGTGAGAATATGCATACGTTTCATTTCGCTCAAGTTCCATATGTAGTCCAAAAGCACGGTGGACCGAATTAATGTCTTCCAGGTCCATCCTCTCCTTCTCCAGCCCCAGCTCTCTCCAGACCTCCTTGGCTGATTTGCATTTGATAATTAGATGCCCGCCATCTTCATCCGCCCTCCCACAGAATAAGCACTTTGTATCCTCCACTGGAATACCTCTTTTCTTTAAATTAGTGCGCAGAGCCAAGGACTCATGCTTCAACCTCCAGGCAAACATCTGAATGTTCCGCGGTCCTGGAATCTTCCAAAGTCTGGTCCATGAATCATCCTTGCTGGGTTCTGTACCGAGCGCTATGGAACTAGGCCCCAACTCTCCTAGTTGCAAAGACTTGCTTATTCTGACTTGCAATTTGTAGGCACTCTTAACAGAATGGACTCCTTTGCTATAATAATTCCAAGCAACAAAATCTGGCACACCTTCTCTCAGCGGGATTTGCAAAATATGCGGACATCATCAGGCCAGAAAGTCTCCCGAACTAGTCTCTCATCCCAGGATCCGGATGCCGGGTCGATGAGGTCGCTGACATACTCGAGTAAGTTACCTCTCCTTGGCGTAATTACACGTCTCGACCAAGGCCTTGGTATCCAAGGGTCCGTCCATATCCGGATGGTAGTACCATCCCCAATGCGCCAAATGTATCCCTCCTTGACTAGCTCCAGGCCATGAAGTAGGCTGCGCCAAGAGTAGGAGATCCCCGGTTTTGGAGTAGCTTCAAGAACATGCGTATAGGGGAAATAACGGGCTTTGAGAACTCTAGCACACAACGTCTCTGGGTATTTGATGAGCCTCCAAATCTGCCTAGATAACATTGCTGTGTTGAAGCAGTCCATGTCCCGGAATCCTAGACCCCCTTGACTCTTCGGCTTCGTTAATTTCTCCCAGATGATCCAATGGATAGTATCATCTTTGTCTTGTTGGCTCCACCAGTACCTCCCCAGCAAAGAACTAAGTTCGTCGCAAAATGTCTTAGTGAGGTAGAAGCAGGACATTGCGTAGGTCGGGATGGCTTGTGCAACCGCCTTGACTAGGATTTCTTTCCCCGGCTTCGCAATGAGCTTCTCTTTCCAGCCATAGACATTCCCTGCAACAGCCCCTTTGACGTAAGAAAAAGCTTTCCTCCTGGATTGGCCCACGTGGACTGGAAGTCCAAGGTACTTTTCACTCCAGTCTTCACTATGAATCATCAAAGTGTTCTTCACAGCCAAACGTGTCTCATCCCTAGTATTCGGGCTGAACATTATAGCAGATTTCTCCGTGTTGATACATTGCCCAGAGCAATTCTCGTATAGATCAAGCACTTCCTTTAGGACCGCAGCTTCCTCTTGGTTGGCCTTCATCAGTAGGACAGAGTCATCGACGAAGAAAAGGTGTGAGACCACCGGAGCACCATTATAGATTTTGACTCCACTCAATCTGCCCGACCTCTCCGCATCATGAAGCAGCGCCGAAAGACCTTCCGCACAGATGACAAACAAGTACGGTGATAAGGGGTCTCCTTGACGGAGCCCCCTCGAGGGACTGAACTGGCGAGTAAGGTCGCCATTAACCTTGATCTGATACCTCACAGTAGTGACACACCTCATGATAAGCTGCACAACTCTATTTCTGAATCCCAGCTTTGACATCATTTCTTCCAAAAACTTCCATTCCACCCTATCATATGCTTTACTCATGTCAGCTTTAATCGCAGCATAACCTTCTTTCCCCTTTGTCTTGTGAAGGAGGTAATCCGAGAGCTCATATGCAATTAACACATTATCCGTAATAAGCCTTCCCGGGACAAAGGCACTTTGGTTGTCAGAGATGATCTCTGGCAGAATCAGCTTCATTCTATTTGCAATAACCTTAGACACCAACTTGTATATCACATTACACAAACTTATTGGCCTCAAGTCCTTTGTCCTGCTCGGATTTTTCACCTTAGGAATAAGAACAACAACAGTGGCATTCCATCCCTCTGGTATGTCGCCACCATTAAGAACAACCAACACCTCCTCCACAACTTGGTCCCCCATCAGCTGCCAATTCTTTTTATACACAATAGAAGGCATACCATCAGGACCCGGGGCCTTCAGGTCCCCTATATGATCAAGCGCAGCTTTGATTTCCTCTCTTGTGAACTCGGCATTCATGATGGTGTTCATGGCCTCTGTGACCCGCGAGGTCACCGCATTCAGCAACTCGTCCACCCGACCCCCCATATTTGAAGTGAATAAATCCTGAAAAAAGGAGCAAATATAATTAGTTAGTTCTTCCCCTTCCTTCACCTCCGTACCATCTTCCCTTCTCAGCCCCTTCACTCTATTCTTCTTCCTTCTGGCCGAAGCCACAGCCATAAAGTAGCTCGTGTTCCTATTGCCATCTTTGAGCCAGGAGACATGAGATCTCTGTTTCGCCTTTGTGTTTTTCTTCTCTTCTAGGTCATGCACCACCCCTCTCAACCTCCCTTCCTCCCTAATTTTTGACTCTGAAACTGGTGCACGCATACACCTCTCCAGGTCTGCTCGAGCCTTCTTCAGCCTTCATTCTAACTCACCCACCACCTCCTTGTGCCAAGTACGCATCTTACCCGCCACTTTCTGCATGGACTGCATTACATTACTTCCCTCCGCCCTGCCTTCCTCCCACGCTTCTTTAATAACTTCGGCACAATCCTCCTCCTGCAGCCACCACGCTTCAAATCTGAACCCACAATCTCCCCTTCCCGACGTTCTAAGTTCTCCTCCCGTACTAACAATCAGTGGCCTATGATCAGAATGGCGCGGGCTACCATTGAGCACTAAAAACTCTGGGAACAACTCACACCAATTTTCATTTGCTGTGGCTCGATCAAGTCTCTCGCATATATATGATTGTAACTCCTTGTTGTGATTCCTCCAAGTGAACTTGTCTCCCTGGTACCCGATGTCACACAGCCCCCCGTAATCTAGAGCATCTCGGAATCTGTCCATACAAGCCAGAGGTCTTGTTACTCCACCCACTTTCTCCTCCACCGTCAGAATTTCATTAAAGTCCCCAAAGCACATCAACGACCTCCCGTCTTGGTGTTGTTGCCCTAGGAGTCTGATAGTGCGCCAAGTTTCTGTTTTCCGCTCCTCCTCCGACTCTCCATACACCCCAGTAAGCCTCCACACCCCACCATTGTCTTCTGTCACATCCACATCAACATGTCTCCTCCCATATGACCTGAGGCTCACATTCACTCCTCTCCTCCAGAATAAAGCGATACCTCTACTCCTTCCCTTCGAACTCCATGCAACCATGTGGCCTAGCCCTAATTTCCATTTGAACTTCTCTATGTCCCTCTCTGTGAGCTTCGTTTCCGAAAGAAAGAGAATGTCGGGGTCCTCCGTTCTCCCCAACTCGAGGAGACTGCGAACTGTCGGGCCGTTCCCGAGTCCCCGGCAGTTCCAACCAACGATTTTCATTGCTCCCGGCGGGGCTTGACGAGGGGGTGACCCCACGAATCCTACGGATGAGCCTACCTGGTGTCCATGAAGGAAGAAGGCCCATGAAGATACGGTCCCGGCCCACTGGATGACACCGACGTAGAAGTCCTCGACTCACAAGGAAGGTGCGAGGACCCGCCGTAAGGAGCAAGGTAGGGTTAGGAAAGTTTATCTGTACACGTAGATGAATTCCCCGAGACCTAGCCCGGTATAAGAGGGCTAGGAGGGGCGACGCCAAAGACATCCAATCTCACCTGTAACTCTAGCCCTGAGCGCTCCAGCCTCGGCTTCCTCTGTAATCACATCTCCCTAATCAATAATATCGAGCAGGAGCGAGCCTCCCTGTTTGCCGACGAGCTATCGTCCAACCTGCGCCTCTCATGACTAACCCAGGGTCCCTGACCATGGGATTTGCCGGGGTTGATCCCCGTCAATTGGCGCCGTCTGTGGGAACTACGCAGGTTGGGATCACGATCTCGGCGGTCCCATCTTCAGCAAGCTAAAACGCAAGGGCAAGACCCAGACCTAGCCCACTCGAAGGATTCAAGATCACAGCGGACATCTCCGCCGCCCCATCAAGACCACTCGAGCTACAGTCATGCCAGGACCGATACTACGGTGACAGCCAAGCACAGCGCCAACGCCGTAGGAGTCGACGACCCAGAAGAACGACGAGGGGCCTCTACGAAGGGATACCACTCGACGAACTGCGACGCGCAGCGGAGGACTCGCAAATCTTCCGACAACCCACCACTGCCCGGGCACCCGCCGCACATCAAGACAATGACTACGAGATCGAATCCAGCGATCAGCAGAATCACCGCCAAGGCAGAAGGAATCGACGACCCAAAAGGCGCGCATGGGATAACTACGGAAGAACCCCAATGAACGAGCCACATCACGCAGTCACGCAACTGACGACCACTCGACGACATACCGCCGCACGAGCATCTGCCATCAACCAAGAAAGCGACTCCGAGACACCTGTTGGCGAGTACTACGACCCAGATTGAAGGCCGGATGAATTCGCCAACCTCATCAGGAACCAAGACATGAGTCGAGGAATCGAAATCGATCCTCGCTTCCACGTGCACCCGGAAGATCACGAGCAAATCTTCGGAATCTCAAGAAGGAAGAGGCATGCCGGATCCAGCAAACTCACGGCCAGAGAACAGCTAGCAGGACCCTGCACGATCCACAACTTCGAGGATGACTGGGGACACGTCAGGTCAGGGGACACTTTGAGGGACTGTCGCCTGTTCAACAAGCTAGCCGACGACCTCAAGAAGGAGAAGCAGAAAGACGACAGACGCAACCGACGACCCGAGCAATCGCCGACCTCAAACCCGGAAGGATGTCACAGCCCGTCGCAAGCACAGGTGCTCATGATCCAAGAAGGAAGAGTACCGCAAGCACAACGGGACGCCCAAACCCTGCAAGCCAGAGCAGCCGAGAACATAAACATAGTCGAAGTCTACCAATTGCACGACACGGAGACCAGCATCACGTTCTCACAGGACGACCATCCACTCGCAGTCCCAAGACCGGGGCATGCACCCCTAGTGCTCGATGCACAAATCGGAGGATACGACATGGACCGGGTCTTCATGGACGGAGGCAGCAGCATGAACATCATCTTCGCCAGCACCCTGCAAAAGATGCTGATCCCACGATCAATGTGGAGAAAATCAAGCACCGAGTTGCACGGGGTAGTCCCAGGAGAAGCAGCCACATCCCTCGGAATCGTCGAACTCGAAGTCGTCTTTGGCAATCGGCGTAACTTCGCAAAGCACGTCCTCGAGTTTGAGGTACTCGACTGGCAATCGCAGTATCACGCCATACTGGGACGACCAGCATTCGCGCAATTCATGGCGGTCCCACACTACGCCTACCTCAAGCTCAAGATGCCAGGATCATCAGGAGTCCTCACGATCAACGGAAGCTTCATCAAATCAGATCAATGTGATCGTGACTTCCACAGAATCTCCGACACATTCGGAGCCAAACAAGAACTCAGAGAAATAGCCATGGTTACGGACAAGAGCACCTTCCCATTGGTGAACAGAAGCGAATCCAGGGAGTACATACGCGACTTCAGCATCGACAGTGACACAGTCACTCACCAAGTGCACCCGACGGACCCAGACAAACCAATCCGCATGTACGCCCACCTACCAGAGGAGCAGGCAACAACTCTCGTCGCCTTCCTTCGAGACGAGTGGGAAATATTCGCCTGGTGCCCAGCCGACATGCCTGGGATACCATGCGAATTCGCGGAACATGCCCTACGCATCAAGCCAAACACGAGGCCAGTGAAGCAAGCGCTGAGACGATTCTCGGAGCCCAAGCGCAGAGCAATCGGGGAGGAAGTCAACCGGTTACTCGACGCCCAGTTCATCCGAGAAACGAAGAAAGCCACCTGGATAGCCAACCCAGTGCTAGTGCCAGAGAAAGACACGACAGTGCTGCGCATGTGTGTCGACTACGGACCAGTCAACAAACATTGCCCGAAGGACCACTTCCCCCTGCCTAGAATCGATCAGATAATCGACTCAACAGCAGGGTGCGATCTACTCTCCTTTCTTGAAGCTTACTCAGGATACAACCATATCAGAATGAAGGAAGAAGACGAAGAACACACATCGTTCATCACCCCCTACGGAGTATTCTGCTACAAGACCATGCCCTTCGGGCTCAAAAACGCAGGCGCCACTTACCAACGAATGATGCAGGCCTGCCTGAAGGAGCAAATTGGAAGAAACGTACAAGTCTACGTAGACGACATCGTCATCAAGACCTATAAAGCAGAGACACTACTCGACGACCTGCGCGAAACCTTCGCGGCACTCAACAAATACAAAATCAAACTCAACCCAAAGAAGTGCGCATTCGGCGTACCGGCAAGAAAGTTGCTCGGCTACATGGTCTCTGCCCGCGGGATCGAAGCAAACCCCGAGAAAGTCCAAGCCATCACCCGCATGAAAGAACCAACCGACGTCAAAGGAGTACAACAGCTCACTGGAAAACTCGCAGCCCTAAGCCGCTTCATCAGCAGGCTGGGAGAACGCACGCTGCCTTTCTACCAGCTTCTCAGGAAAGGAGAGAAATTCGAGTGGACGGAGGAAGCCCGCCAAGCATTCGTGGACCTGAAAAAGACGCTTTCGACCCCACCAATCCTGGCGGTACCCAAGGAGCGAGAGAAGCTATACCTCTACGTGGCAGCACGCATCAGTGTGGTAAGCACAACGCTCGTTGTCGAACGCGCAGAAGAAGGCAAAGTTCAGAGCATCCAGAGACCAATCTACTACCTCAGCATGCTCCTGAACAAATCCCAGCAGCGGTACCCGCACTATCAGAAGCTACTACTAGCCATCATCATGACCTCAAGAAAGGTGTCCCAATACTTCGACGAGCACCCTATCACAATCGTGAGCAGCGCACCACTCGCCGACATGCTCAATAACCCTGGAGCAACCGGGCGAGTCGCCGAGTGGAACATCGAGCTCAGCCCACGGGACCTGCAGTTCAAGCACCCAACAGCCATCAAAGCCCAAGTACTCCCAGATTTCCTGGTCGAGTGGACGAAGGTTCAAACACCAGGACCCCCAGACCTATCAAGCTCATGGTCAATGTTTTTCGATGGGTCCAAGAGACAACAAGGAGCTGGGGAAGGAGTTGTACTCATCTCCCCCAAAGGAACAAAGCTGAAATACGTCCTCCAGATCAACTTCAGTCACGCCTCCAACAACGAAGCAGAATACGAGGCACTCCTCCATGGCATGCGCATGGCCAAAACGTGCGAAGCCACTCGCCTCATAATTTACGGGGACTCCAACCTCGTCGTCCAGCAGACGATGAGAAACTACAACGCAATAGCCGACAACATGGCGGCATACCAAAAGCTCTACAACAAACTCGAAGGAAATTTTGACGGTTGCGAGCTCAACTACATCACCAGGGACAACAACACAGAAGCCGACGAGCTCGCGAACATCGGTTCGACCAGGGCGCCCGTACCACCAGGCGTTTTTCTCGAAAGCATCAACCGGAGGTCCATCAAAGTGCAGGCAGCAACATCTGAAGCAGCCGCGGACGGAGAAGAAGCAACAGAAATAGTGCAGGTGGCAGCAACAACCCTATCAGAAGGCACAGGCACCAGCACATCCGACAACACAACCCCGACAGAGTTTGAAGGACCCGTCTGGACAAAACCGTTCCTCCGATTCTTAATCGAAGGCACGCTACCACAAGACGTGGCCGAAGCACGACGCATCAGCCGGCGATCCAAGACATTCACGGTGATAAACAGACAACTATATAAGCACAACATCACCCAGATACTCCAAAAGTGCATTGACGAAGAGGACGGCAAAGCCCTTTTGCTCGAAATCCACGAAGGCACCTGCGGACACCACGCGAGCAGTCGAGTGCTCGTGTCCAAAGCATTTCGAGCTGGGTTCTACTGGCCCACAACAATGAAAAATGCAGAGGAAATCGTTCGGCGTTGCGTCGCCTGCCAAAAATTCGCCAACAGGCCACACGCTCCCGCATCAGAACTCAAGACCATACCACTATCCTGGCCGTTCTCCACCTGGGGACTCGACATGGTAGGCCCACTAAAAAAATCATCAAAGGGCGAAATGACACACTTGCTCGTCGCAGTCGACAAGTTCACAAAGTGGATCGAAGCAGTGCCCATCACCAGCTCCACAGCTCTCACGGCTGTCAACTTCATCAAGTCGATTATCTTCAGATTCGGAGTACCACACAACATCATCACGGACAACGGCACGAACTTCACGGCCGCAGAATTTTAGAACTTTTGTGAAGAACTGGGCATCAAAATCAATTACGCATCAGTCGCGCACCCACAGTCCAACGACCAGGTGGAAAAAAGCAAACGACCTTGTCTGTGGAGGAATCAAGAAACGACTCCTCACACCACTCGAGCAAGCCGCCGGTAACTGGATAGAAGAACTCCCCGCGGTCCTGTGGAGCTTACGAACCACGCCAAACACTGCAACCCAATACACACCCTTCTTCGTGGTGTACGGAGCAGAGGCAGTCCTGCCACATGACCTCAAGTTCGGAGAGCCCCGGGTCACCGGATACGAGGAAGAAGAAGAAGAAGAAGCACTACAAGATGACAAAGATACGGCTGACGAAGCAAGAGACACAACCCTGGCAAAATCAGAAGGATACCAAGACAAACTGCGTACCTACCAAAGCAATCGACTGCGCACTAGAACCTTCAACAAAGGTGATCTAGTCCTACGACTAATACAAGAGAAGGTCCACAAACTTTCCCCCCAATGGGAAGGACCATTCATAATCTCCGAAGTCATCGGAGGCGGCGCCTATAGGCTGAAGAACCCAAAGACAGACGAGGACGTGGGCAACCCATGGAACGTAGCAAACTTGCGACTATTCTATCCATAGCCCCTATCGGTCGGACATGACTGGCAACTCATGTAAATCGCTTGACCGCAATAAAATAAATGTCGCCCAAATACTGCCATCTCAAAGCACTCGGGGGCTTAAGAGAAAAACCTCCCCCCGAGCAACTCTATCTCCTACGCGATCTCAACCGAGGTACTCGGGGGCTCGAGAGAAAAACTCCCCCCCGATGAACTCTATCGCCTACGCGATCTCAACCGAAGTACTCGGGGGCTTAAGAGAAAAACCTCCCCCCCAGCAACTCTATTGCCTACGCGATCTAAACCAAAGTACTCGGGGGCTTAAGAGAAAAAACTCCCCCCCGAGCAACTCTATCGCTTACGCGGTCTCAACCGAAGTACTCGGGGGCTTAAGAGGAAACTCCCCCCCGAGCAAACTGCTATCGCACATGCGATCTTAATCAAAGCACTCGGGGGCTTGAGAAGCAAAAAAAAACCCAAGCAACTCTACCACTTACGCGATCTTCTTCATGAAGCACTCGGGGCCTTGAGCACAAACCCCACCCAAGAGACGACCATCAACACTCCCATGACATCCAGGGACTTTTGAAAACACTTCGGAGGAAGCACAAGCTCATCTAGTCTTCACCTGATCGCCAACAATCACCTAAAGACTCGGGGGCTACTCCCATCGGGAGCGCTGCCGCGCACCCGTTAAAAAGACAACAAAGGAAGCAAAATCCAAGCCTACGCCTGACCCTTCGAGTCAAGCGTAGCCTCGGGGGCTACTCCCATCGGGAGTGCTGCCGCACACCCGATAGAACCAACAGTACCAAGTATAGGATGGACTCGAAGACAGTCCCCAGCAGTAAAATACTCTCAGTTACAAAGGGATTCCAAGATAGCTCCTGATGGTCAAGATACAGTTTTCGGTGGAATAAAAGGCTCAAAGTATAAATTCCACTACAAAGGATAAAACACAGTTTCCATCATAGATATCATCTTCAGTACGAAAAGAATCAACTACATTTGGATAGAAGGCAACTCCTGTTACAAGAGAAAATCACCGAAGGAATTATGACTTCTACATGTGTGCCCATGAGGGGCAACCTACTCTAGTACAAGAGCATCATCACAGACAAAGTAGGGGTGGAAGCAGCAGGCTCATGATGTCAATGACATAACAAAAGGTGAAGCTCGACTTATTTGGGGAGCCATTGGGGACGGTGCTCCACCGGCTTCTTCTCCTGCTCCTCTAGCTTCTTCTCCAGCTCCGCCCAAACTGCCGGCGAAGATGACGCCGCCACCTCCAGTTCTACAAGGTCGTATGCCGCGCTCGTTTAACCGGTGACTTGACATCAAGATCTTCTTCAGAGGCAGAGGAGGAGGCAGTCGAAGACGGCTCGCCACCACCACCAGAAGAGTCCCTGGAAGAAGAAGCAGTCGAAGACGCCGGTGATGGACTTCTCGACTTTGTGGAATTATCGCTGCTCGACTCCCGCCCATGCGGATCCATGCTGTTGCCACTCGGATCGAAAGCACGGACAGTGACAGTGCTCTCACCATCAAAACGACAGCTGAGCATATCACCATCCCGCAAATTCAACCGCCGAGCAAATAAACTCCAACCAGAGCCAAGAAAAATCAAGCGAGAGCTATCAACCTCCAAATAAACATAAGAAGGAGATCGACAGCTCCCTTGAAGGTGCAGAAGCAAGCCATCCAAGCCACGTTCAGAGACAATGGCAGAAAAAGCAGAGGGAAGAAGGATGCGATTGGCACTTTGGCCACGAACACGCGAAATAAAATCGTAGCGCCAGAATCCCTCTTCCAAGGGAGAAGAGGAAGGCACCGACGCCGCACCATGGCGGCTACCACGGCATGAACGTGGTGTGCGGCCACCATGGCCACGACGACCACGGCCACGGCCAACACCTCGCCTAGGAACCATGAGCGGAAGAATAGACGAAGAAAGAGGTGAAGCAGCAAGTTGGATAGAAGCGTGGAAGAGAAAGGCCTATTTATAGAACAACTACCATCAAGGCACAGAGAAGCCAAAACGACAGCAGCAATTAATTCAAAGACCAATCGTCCCAGCCGTCTCGAACTCCAAGACGAAGATGCTCTCTCACGGGACGCACTGTACGCAAGACGCGTCAATTCGCGCGCGTTTCCAACGCACATCTGGGAAACCCAACCGGCGCCTGCCGCACGCCACAGCGACCATCATTATGACCGGTCCTGAAGACATGACGGTTCAATGGCAGAGCATCACTGCCATCCATTAAACAGAGGCATCACTGCCCCTCACAAACAGCAAAAGAAAAACCAAAGAGACACCAAGGCTCTGATATTCCATCTTTCAGATCTTTTTCCCCAAGGAAGAAAAACATCTTACTCCCATCGGGAGCGTACATCATAAGAGTCCCGGGTGCTCCCTCACCTAAAGGTTAGCCGCGTGCTCGAGTGAACACTCACACTTATAAGAGTATCAGGTGCTCCCTCAACCCGACGAAAGACAAACAAAACGTTCGCCAAGACCATACGGCGCTAAGAGTTCCGGGTGCTCCCTCACTCGAAGAGCCGAAAAACGGCATTCGAGTGACTACTCGCGAAACCCCCACCCCCCCCCCCCCCGACTGAGCACTCGAAAGCAAAGCTCCTCGGGTGAATGAGTGAACAACTCGCTTGATGTTTTGTTCCAAGCGGGTGCAATGCTATAAGGCTCCGCGCCTAAAAAACACACTTTCCAGGAACACGATACACTGTGCCCAGAAGCCACGCAAGATTAGCGTGTAGGTAAGACCCCGCTGCGAAGTACGGCCGGGCTGGGACTTGCCGAAGAGCGATTTTACTCCCAAATTTTCCCATGCGCAGAGCATGATAGATAAGCCAGGAGGACGCGCCTTAGGCTACACGCATTACTGGCGGCAAATGAACACTGTAAGACCTGAAGCGGCCGGAATTTTGCTCGACACCAGTGTTCCAAGCTCACGTCGAGGGACGTGGGTTTGAATGGGCTACTGTGGTATTTGCCCTAGTGCAATTCACCAAGGCTCGACCCGTCGACTCCTTGGGCCCTTTCAGCTTAGCATCCCTCGAAATAGGTTTTGTCATGGCCACCAGACTGCCAGCGACCCACGGATGAACCGTGCATATCAATAGACGACGCATGAATGTACTTGAGTCCCTGCGCGACTCTTCGAGTCCCCCAGGCACTCGGGGGGCTACTGACGAGGGGGTGACCCCACGACTCCTACGGATGAGCCTACCTGGTGTCCATGAAGGAAGAAGGCCCATGAAGATACGGTCCCGGCCCACTGGATGACACCGACGTAGAAGTCCTCGACTCACAAGGAAGGTGCGAGGACCCGCCGTAAGGAGCAAGCTAGGGTTAGGAAAGTTTATCTGTACACGTAGATGAATTCCCCGAGACCTAGCCCGGTATATAAGGGCTAGGAGGGGCGACGCCAAAGACATCCAATCTCACCTGTAACCCTAGCCCTGAGCGCTCCAGCCTCGGCTTCCTCTGTAATCGCATCTCCCTAATTAATAATATCGAGCAGGAGCGAGCCTCCCTATTTTCCGACGAGCTATCGTCCAACCTGCGCCTCTCATGACTAACCCAGGGTCCCTGACCATGGGATTTGCCGGGGTTGATCCCCGTCAGGGCTGCTCAGACAGCCCGGCCGATATAATCAAATGTGAAGCGGAATCTGTATCCTCCTCCTCGCCTACCCCCCTTCTCTTTCCTCCACCCTTCCCTTCTTGGCCTCCTCTCTGAATCCTCCTTCCTCCTGTGATCTTTTTGACCCGGCCAGCTTCCCGTTACTTGGACCACCGTTTCCCCTCTTCTTGTTCTCCATATTCATTTTTCTATACTTCTTCAACCCAACTCCCTTTGGCTTAACTACCTTCTCTTCATCAGTCCCTTTTCCTAGTACAACTGAGTCTCCTCGATCCTCCTCCCCTCCCCCTGGAATTCCATCCAACTCCCCCTGGTCCTTATCATCATTTATATTAGTATCAGTCTTTGTGCTCTTCCCTTGTTCCTCCGAGTTTTCCCCCATATCTGAAGACTGATCCTTTTCTTTGACTACTTCATTCTCTTCCAACATAAGCTTCTTTGGGTGGCCTTTCTCCCTTGTAGCAGACACCCCTTGTTTGGATGGGCTATTAACCTCCTCCCCCTTTTCAGTGTCGGTGTTTATTCCTTCACCACTTTTGGATCCATCTTTACGCCAGGAGAGACTATCACTTCCACTTCTAGATTTATCAAATGAACGAGTTGTTCCATATAGTCTACCACCTCCTGCACCTCGCCCTCTTCCCCTCCAACTTCCTTCCTCCTCACTATGCGTCTTCCTTCGGCCTTTATCCGCTCTAAGCCAGCCGTCAAATTGTGCTTTCCCACCTTTATTCGACTTCAGAGTGCAAGCCTTCTCACCATGCCCAACAAATCCACAGATGTAACAAAAATCAGGCAGGAACTCATATTCAAAACGGCACCAAGCACCTTCCTCTTCCTCTCCAGCCCCATCAATACTCATCTTCCTTTTCTGTTTCTGCCGTGCTTCGTTCTCCTCATCGTCCAGCGTGAAACCCCTCATAATAGGTTTATCTATTCTCATTCTGATTTTCACCCTCAAAAACTTTCCCATGGCTCTTCCATCTGCCCCAACATCCGCTTCCACAAAGCTCCCAACTATGTTCCCTATATATAACTAAACTAGTGATCTAAAACATCTTTATATTAATTTACAGAGGGACTATCTGTGATATTTGTCAGGCAATGGACGAGGATTTGATGCGTGCACTTATACTTTGCACTCATGCAAAACGTTTTTGGTTGGCGGCAAAAGATAGATTCGATCTTCGGCTGCCACGGCTGCGCCCAGAAACTTGGGCTAGGGATATCTTGCTGGATCCTATGTTTTCTATGGACGAATGATGCAAGATCATCACAATCATGCATTCCATTTGGACCTCACGGAATAGCTGGACACACAACACAGATGGGCGAGCTATCCTGGGTGAAAGGGTAGTGGCCCTTTGCGACGGTGGAGACAGTTCATGTGTTGCGCCAAGTTTGGCCCGTGGACGCAGCCGGTGCTCAATACTTGCACGGTGTGGCCCTCCTCTTGGGCACCTAGTTACTTTGTGGTGTAGGCGTAGTGTTGGTCGCCGGCAACGGCTATTGTTGTTGCCTTGGTGTTGTTCTTCCTAGTACCTTGTATCTTTCTTTCCGCTTTTCTTTGCATCTTTTTCCTTTGTAATGTGGTGCTTGTAAATCCTGGCCGGTTGATGGCTTTGTTAATTCAAAGTCCGAATGGTTCAGGCCCTCCTCGGGCACGGTCTACGTCTTTTATCTAAAAAACAACACATATGGGTATAATCCGGTAGAAGCTATCAAATGGATTCATGAAACTCTATCCTTGCTGGAAATTCCGGTGAAGGGGAAGAAGAAGGTGGCGGGAGAATGCTGGCGGCCGCCTGAGCCTGGCTGGGTTACTATAAATACTGATGGTGTCATAGCCATGGATTCTCTCAAAGGGGGCGCAGGTGGTGTGGCCCGGTCTGATCTAGCTTTCGTGGAAGCATGGAGCAAGCCACTTCAGGAAGTGTCTGATCCTTTTATTGCTGAATTGCTAGCTTTCAGGGAACGAGTAATCTTTGCCTAGCTTCGGGGCTTTTCACACGTCACGATTGAGGTTGATTGCATGGAGTTGGTCAGCCTCTGGAACTTGCGCCGCAACTCAAGATAAATTGCAACGCCTATTTTACAAGAAGTGGAGAATATAGTTTCAAGTTTTAGTTCTTTCTCAATTACCCATGTTGGGAGAAACCTAAATGTTCTTGCTGATCGTTGTGCCAAGCTAGCTTGTACACTGGAAGGGACAGAGAGTTGGATTGATTGCAGTCCAGTCTTCCTCATGGACTGCCTCAATGCAGATTGTAACCATTTAATTCTTAAGTAATATAAACTCTAGTTCGATGCAAAAAAAATGATATGCACGTGTATTATCAGAAATAAATTTAGAAAATAAGTTTTTCCCCTCCTTTATATACAAAGGATTCGAACAAGGTACACGAGCGATCAAATACAAGATGATGAGGTAGTCCTCTTATAAAGCTGATTCTAAGATAACCGGTGCACACAAACACCTACACGGCTATATAAGTAGAATCATTACATAGTCGAATCCAACTTCAATGCCCCGCCAACAATAGCAAGCAAGCAAAAAAGAAACAATTAAGACGCACATGTGCATATACAGAACCAGGTCGACAAGTTTCAACTTTAAAGTCATCTAGCAACACAAGCACCATACAACATATGGTCTAAAGCAGGGGATAAGGTTTGCCGGACTAGATTAGTTGGACCGATACTTGGGCCACGTGGGGTATTTTTTGTGAGCTGATATTTTTTTTGGACTGGGCGGGACAATAGCGCTATTTGTTGCTTCAATTTAGCGTTTAGCATCATTTCTCATGAGATTAGCATGATTTTACATTTAGCGAAAAAACTGCATATCGTTAGCAGAAGGGCGTTGAATACACTATAGCGCCTAGATAGCGCGCTATTTTAAACTTTGTCAAAAACACCAAATTAATTGTCTTTTCAAAGGCTGAGGGTTTGATTATATGTTTCAACTGGACCATTTAAAGGAGGACGGACGAACTGGTGGATATGGCGGTGTCAATAACCGTGTCTGCATTCCAAGGAACAAGTACACATGAAGATAATCTGGCCCATATTTATGTAGGAGAGAAGACTTAATAACAAGTCGCCGACGTTACCACATGGTAAGATTTGATGAACACATGCACTTAGCAGAACGATGGCAAAGTTGAGTAGCAAAAATCACTAGTGGCAAATCAGAGTAGTGTGCCACAACTAATAGCAAACAAGATAGAACCCTAATAAATAACCTCGTTCAAATCACAATATGGCTAGTTCCACAGCCTGGTTAACAGTCTACTTGTCGCGGTCTGCCCAAAAACACCACTCTCTTGTTTATCCTAACGCTGCGCAATGGCATAAACCAGAGGCAAAGGGACACTGAAAGCCAATGACCATTTTAAAACACTGCATCCCTTCTCTAGGAATCCAAACGCTTGGGCAATTTAATGCCGCGAGAGTAGTCATTTGTAATAATAACTTGGTCACGAACTTGCATTCTTGCAATCTTCTTCTTAATTAATTGAAAGAGCCCCGTTTAAAAAAAGACATTAGAGCAACTCTAACGCGAACAAAGCATGTTTCATGATTTTTGAAGGTTGCCGAGGCGACAAGCAAACTTGAATCATAAAAATACAGATGGCAGTGCTTAGATAATTATCACTAACTGAGTCAAACATCAAAAGCAAATGCACTCATAGCTAGATAAGCATCCATATCCAGCCATAGAGAGAGATTCATAGCTAGCCATCCAACTGGGAGTTACATTACATAAATTACTACTCATAAGTACTTTCAAGCAAGAAACATGATTACTACTCCCTACTCATACCTAGCGACTCCTCAGCTTCTTCGTCCACCATTTTATGAGGACTAATGGCAAATGTGATGACTTTAACCACAACACCAAAGCAGGCCATCAACTTCAGAGTATCCCAATTGTCCTTCATTATCAGATCAGACCTTTCCGCTTGCTTCCTTCAGAAACAAAATAAAGCATAGTTATAGGATTAGTTGCGTGGCAGGAAAAATCAAGCAGCAAGTATCAGGAAAAGAGAAAACATACCTCATAAGCTTCACAACCTCATCGATCTGATCCCTTAAGAAGTCCGCCTCACGTTCGAGCTCCTCTAGACTAGCTGATTCCAAATTGATTTTTGTGCGCTACAATAAAAATAGGGAAATATGTCACGTAAATAAAAAATCTAATAACTACTTTCTAACCAACAGTACACGCATTGCATAGCAAATAAACAAAGGGCATAGTAGATTCAAAGTAAGCAAATTCCTAATATATCTCGCAGACAATAAAAGACATAAGCTATTGTAAGATAAACAACCATGAACTGATGACACCCCCTAGTAAGCACCATATAATCGGATCCAACCGCCGAGTGGATGAAAAGACAAAAGCTTGCACTTCACTCATGCCACAAAGCAATCATATATAGGCGCATCTCACAAGCATTTTAGATTGTGTAAGGTCAGTGCAGGTGTGGTTTTAAGCATGTGGGGTGTACAAAGAGAGATATACGAAGGGCTTAGAAAGAGGACATGGTTATGTATGCACTATATGTCTAGACGAGACGATGACAAATAATGCTGAAACCACACAAGCGAACTCAAACCTACTCGATCTCGCTGCAAGTGTAGAGGGTCACTGGAGAAGCAATTAATTGTGCAAACCAGCTGAATTGAGAGTTTGAGACTTGGGTGTGTGCAGGGGCCGGCTTGAGAGCGTTACAAAACTACTCGCTGCAAGTGATGTGGAATGAGGGTTTCATGTGCATCTAAAACTTCATGTCCTACCAGTTCCACAGCCAGCGAGCGTTACATACAGGAACAGGATCCGTGTACGAGAGAGACGTACGTACGTACCAGCTGCTGCTTCGTGGAGGAGAAACTGCGGCTGCCGGACGGAGGGGAGACAGCGGCGGCGGAGGGACGGAGGGCCGGCGTCTGGAGGTTGACGGAAGCGGCGGAGGTACGCACCCTCGCCGCCAGAGAACGGAGGAGGGCCATGGGTCGCACGCAGCAGATCGGGACGACCACGGAAGGAGGCGGTGGACGGCGATGTCTCTGGACCCTGATATTAACTAGGACAATGCCCGTGCGTTGCAACGGGATAAATTTTTAACCTTGTGATAAAATATCTATGATGTATGTAAAATTAACTTTATATATTTTTAAAAATTACGAACGCATATAAAAATTTAAAAAATGTGAACACTTTTCATGATTTTTTTGTGGGTACACTTTTTCATGAGATAGCTACATGAAGGTTATTGGAGCGAATCACACTACAAATTAAAATCATGTAAACATTTTTTTGGATATTTGGAGAAATATTTTTTTAAATAAAGATTGTTAAAAATAACGGGAGAAGATTGTAATTTTATGATAAAATACCTATATTTTACGTAAAATTAACTTTATATATTTCAGAAAGGCGCAAACACATTTAAGATAATACAAAAGTTAAAATATGTGAACACTTTTCGTAAGTTTTTTTGTGGGTATACTTTTTCGAGAGTTAAAACCGACATCAAGTCACACCCGTTGGAAAAAAGTTTAAGAAGAAAGATAAGATATTAATAATAAAATGAAAGATACTTTTATTTTTCAAGAAGAAGAGATAAAAGGTACTTTTCCTAATTTTGGAGCGCTAAAAAATTATAACAAATTTAAGAAAATACATCTTACATTACGTAATTTAATAAAAAAGGCAAAGTGGTCATCCACTTAACTTGCTCAGTCGTATTTTTTGAGCGGCTACGACCCAAGAAAAAAAAAGCAAACAAAGCCGAACGAACACGCAGCAAAAAGCGTGGTCGATTTATCTCATGTGCGCATTTTTTTGTCCCATCGAAAAAGGCCCAACAAGTCGAACAAAAAGAGCAGGGAAACTAAGGAATCCATCACGCTTTATTATTAGGTATAGATAGCAAACATGCCCGTTCGTTGGAATGTGAAAAAATAAAAAAAAGTTTATTTTAAACCATAAACTCGTAGTTGTTCGTGATTTTAATCCCGAAATTGAAATGCCTATCGTTTGTACACCGAACTAATAAATCCCGATCTAAATTGAAATGATACCTCTTTGGCGCATCAGGAAATAGAGGATCCCGGTCGGGGTGTGTGTGTGGGTATTAGAACAAACTGAGCCAGCCCATTAGCACAGAAAAAACTATTCGTACTCAAAAAAATTTAAAAAAAATAATAATTCTTACACTTAAAAATACTTGCTCTCCTTGGAACATTTTTATTTCTTTTTTATTCTTCTTTTACATCAGTAAGATGTTTGCACTCAAAAAATAATATTTCAAAAGATGTTCATACATAAAAAAGTGTATAAAAATCCGTGAATGCCTTTTTTAAATATTCCATACTTTGTTGCATTTAAATGTGTTTATTTATTTACACATAAACTTTTTTAGTTTCAACTTATACAAAATAATAATTATTTCCAATTTCAGACAATTTTAAAAATATGTGATTATTTATAAAAATCAAATACTTTTAAAATTTATGAAAGTGTAGAGGAAGCACGCGAGCGACTTGAAATATTTGTGCCTTTAAATGCGTTTAGTTATTTACACATAAAAAATTTTAGTTTTAATTTTTACAAAATTATTATTATTATTAAGTGCAAACAATTTTTAAAA
Source organism: Bromus sterilis (assembly GCA_950022295.1). Lineage (NCBI taxonomy): Eukaryota > Viridiplantae > Streptophyta > Magnoliopsida > Poales > Poaceae > Bromus > Bromus sterilis. The sequence continues at coordinate 378,195,914 of OX465598.1, forward strand.
TGTGTGATTAGTAAAAAAGATAAAGACTTTTTAAATTTATGAAAAGTGTTAGTGCAGAGGAAGCACGCGAGCGACTGCGTTTATATCCTCGAACATTTTTTTTTGTTAAAAAAGAAAATACATAGTGGAAAAACGTAAATAAACAGACCCTAGCGCAGCCCATTAGATGGGCCAGCTTCGTTCGTTGCCGAGGCGCGGCGACATGCGAAAGATGGGCTGAGGCCCAGGCAGTGCAACGTTTTTTATTTTTTATTTTTGCTAGAAACTGTGAACTGCGGGTTAATTTACTAAAATGTGAGGGGCTTTTCTGTAAAATTGCCAGGACGGAAGGAGAAACTCACCTCCCTTTATTATTAGGGAAAGATTAGCCTTTTTTTAGGTGTGAAAACACCCTCTGATATTAGCCTTCTTTTTTTTAGGTGTATAACCCGGATGATAATGTTGCAGACTTTACCCCAAGTTGTTTGAGATTGACTATATATGGGCAAAATATGCGCAAAACAATTAAGCACGATGGCAAAATAAAAAAAGGCACACCGTATCCAAAGACGTATCAAAAAATATTAACAAAAATTCAATGCACGTGTACTCAATATGAATTATCAGAAATAAATTTAGAAAATGGGTTTTCGCCCTCCTTTATATATAAAGGATTCGAACAAGTTACACGGCCGATCAAATACAAGATGATGAGGTAGTCCTCTTATAAAGCCGATCCTAAAATAACCGATGCACACAAACACCTACACGGCTAGAAATAAGTTCATAGAATCATTGCATAGTCGAATCCAACATCAATGCCCAGCCAACAATAGCAAGCAAGCAAAAAAAAAAGCAACAATTAAGACGCACATGTGCATATTACATAACCAGGTTGACAAGTTTCAACATTAAAGTCATCTAGCAACACAAGCACCATACAACATATGGTATAAAGTAGGGGATAAGGGGTTTGCCGGCGGACTAGATTAGTTGGACCGATACTTGGGCCGCGTGGGGTATTTTTTGTGAGCTGATATTTTTTTTGGACTGGGCCGGACAATAGCGCTATTTGTTGCTTCAATTTAGCGTTTAGCATCATTTCTCATGAGATTAGCATGATTTTACATTTACGCTTCGTTTGGATGTCTGTATTGGGCCTCCGAATTGGATTTTGTATTGCCTGCCTGCCAATTCGGCTGTTTGGATGCACACTGAAACGTTAGGTTGCAATGAGTCCAAATACAGAGAGAATTCGCTCTCACACCACTACACCAAAATCGATAGTTGCCTACGGCTAAACCTATGCCTACGGCCACCGTCGGCATAGATGGAGGTATGCCGACGGCTTTTATTTTGCCGTCTGATGGAGGTATGCCGACGGCTTTTATTTTGCCGACGGCAAAATAAAAGCCGTCGGCATACCTCCATCTATGCCGACGGTGGCCGTAGGCATAGGTTTAGCCATAGGCAACCAGGGGCCCAGCCGTCGGCATAGCTATTGCCGTCGGCATAGATGCCACGTGGCAAGTGGGGTGCCGGAAGGCTAACGGCGTTGGAGCTATGCCGACGGCTTAACCGTCGGCAACATGTTATTATTATTAATTTAATTTAAGGTTTTCAATATTCAATTTTAGTTATCTAAATTTAAACATATGCAAATTATATATCAATTTGGGGTAGAATTTTCCATAGATTATGAATATCCACTTAGTTTTTACTTTTGGATATGTTAAAAATGTGACATAATGTACTTTTGCAAATAGGTCCTGATAGTTTATGAAAATCACAAGTAATTCATACCTGCATGGATTTTGACAAATTTTATATGTTTAAGGATCATAATTTTGCAAATATTCTTTTGGCATACTATATTCTTAAAATTACATAGACTAAAATAATATAACAACTAGTTAGTGTTTACGTCGAAACGAGCACACCGCGAAGCAATCTTAGGCATGACCGGTGATAGCTAGGAATGGAATCTTGCAAAAATCTTGGTGGATCTATGATGAAATGAGTACTTGTGCACCTAGAAATGATTTTTTTTAAAAATAAAGAGCAAACTATCAAGCACTTGTAGTTCAAATTTCACCCCGTTCCAACTGAATCAGCGGCAATTTATCTTTTTCAGCGGAGGTGTCTAACAAACATTTTACATGAAAAGTTTGGTCAATTGTTAATAAAATATGGTCTAGTACATTACAAAAATGGATTGGTTCAAATTCACATCAAATATTTGGTAGATCCTACACAAAAAGACCCTACTTTCGGCACTCGGAAAATGAAAAATGGATTTTTCGTGCAACGAAAATGAAAACTTCCTTTGGAAAACTTGTTGGCCATTCAAATATACACACATATGCAAAATATGAAATCATTTGGTGAAACTATCATTTGAAATTAGCTATAACTTCGGCCATTTGGCTTAAAAGTCATGAATCTTAATACTCGATAGCTCATTTTGAGAAGACTTTTTTAATAGATTTGCATTATTCCAAGTTTGTTGGTTTGTATGGTTACTAGTGCATAAATTAGGATGGAATGCAAAGGTTTTACATTTTTTTGATTTTTTTTTGAATTGTTTAAGCACCGATTTCCAAATGCGGTCAAAACGGGGGAGGGGGGCATGTCCGATGATAGCTAGGGGTGGAATCTTGCAAAACTCTTGGTGGATCTCTGATGAAATGAGTACTTGTGCACCTAGAAATGATTTTTTGAAAAAATAAAGAGCAAACTATCAAGCATTTGTAGTTCAAATTTCACCCAGTTCCAACTGAATCGGCGGCAATTTGTCTTTTTCGGCAGAGGTGTCTAACAAACATTTTACATGAAAAGTTTGGTAAATTGTTAACAAAATATGGTCTAGTATATTACAAAAATGGATTGGTTCAAATTCACATCAAATATTTGGTAGATCCTTCACAAAAAGACCCTACTTTCGGCACTCGGAAAATGAAAAATGGATTTTTCGTGCAACGAAAATGAAAACTTCCTTTGGAAAACTTGTTGGCCATTCAAATATACACACATTTGCAAAATATGAGATCATTTGGTGAAACTATCATTTGAAATTAGCTATAACTTCGGCCATTTGGCTTGAAAGTCATGAATCTTCATACTCGATAGCTCATTTTGAGAAAACTTTTTTAATAGATTTGCATTATTCCAAGTTTGTTGGTTTGTATGGTTACTAGTGCATAAATTAGGATGGAATGCAAAGGTTTTACATTTTTTTTGTTTTTTTTAATTGTTTAAGCACCGATTTCCAAATGCGGTCAAAACGGGGGAGGGGGGCATGTCCGGTGATAGCTAAGGGTGGAATCTTGCAAAACTCTTGGTGGATCTCTGATGAAATGAGTACTTGTGCACCTAGAAATGATTTTTTTTAAAAATAAAGAGCAAACTATCAAGCATTTGTAGTTCAAATTTCACCCAGTTCCAACTGAATCGGCGGCAATTTGTCTTTTTCGGCAGAGGTGTCTAACAAACATTTTACATGAAAAGTTTGGTCAATTGTTAATAAAATATGCTCTAGTATATTACAAAAATGGATTGGTTCAAATTCACATCAAATATTTGGTAGATCCTTCACAAAAATACCCTACTTTCGGCACTCGGAAAATGAAAAATGGATTTTTCGTGCAACGAAAATGAAAACTTACTTTGGAAAACTTGTTGGCCATTCAAATATACACATATTTGCAAAATATGAGATCATTTGGTGAAACTATCATTTGAAATTAGCTATAACTTCGGCCATTTGACTTGAAAGTCATGAATCTTCATACTCGATAGCTCATTTTGAGAAGACTTTTTTTAATAGATTTGCATTATTCCAAGTTTGTTGGTTTGTATGGTTACTAGTGCATAAATTAGGATGGAATGCAAAGGTTTTACATTTTTTTGATTTCTTTTGAATTGTTTAAGCACCGATTTCCAAATGCGGTCAAAACGGGGGAGGGGGGCATGTCCGGTGATAGCTAGGGGTGGAATCTTGCAAAACTCTTGGTGAATCTTGCCGACGGTTTTTTGTATGCCGACGGCCTTTGGAGCTTTGCTGATGAAAGAGACCCCGACGGCTGTATGCCGACGACCACCGTCGGCATAGCCTATGCCGAGGGTTTTTTGGGCTATGCCGACGGCAAAAGCCGTCGGCAACTAACCATTTTGGTGTAGTGCACGCGGAGGCCTCCTGCAATATGGACCTCCCCCGCTCCGATTTGGGTCGAATTGGCCTCCTCCCTCAAAAGAAAATGAGTCGCCTCCTCATCTGCGCGAGACCAGCCGCCTCCTCATCCCCTCGTCGGTCCTCCTCGTCGTCAGCCTGCCTCCCCCTCGCTCTGCACCGCCTCCACCTAGCCTCACCTCCTCCCGCGAGGTAGCCCTCCCGGCGTGCCCCATCCGCCGACTGGGCGTGGGGAAGGCTCGGGGTGGCCGGGGAGGAGGTGTGAGGCGTCCGGGGCGCCGGATCCGGACCGTGGAGGAACGCGGCGGCGGGGGGCGACGGCGCGATCTTCGGCTCGTCCCCGAGCTCGTCCATGGCGGCGCGGCTGGGCGCGGGGATAGCGCGGGGAAGGCTCAGGGTGGCCCGGGAGGAGGGTTGCGGCGGACGGTGCAGCGGATCCATGCCGAGGAGGGACGTTGGCGATGGGGCGCGGCGGCTCGAGCTTCGGCTCGGCCCGAGCTCATCAATGGCAGCGCGGGCCTGCACAGAAGAGGAGGAAGACGGGGTGAGGAAGAGGAGAGGGAGTAGGGGGAGAAGAGGAACATTGGCAATATACAATTCCAAAGTTTGACATCCAAACATGATACTGTATTGGAACTTGTAGGATTCCATCCATCCAATACAATTGACATCCAAACAACCGAATTTGTATTCATGTCCATTAGAGTTTCTTAGTTGAATTGGAATGAGATAAATTCACCCGCGGTCACTGAAATTGTGCGGAAATTCATTTTGGTCCACGTACTTAAAAATACCCGAAATACGATCATTATAGTTGTATCAGTGAACACTAACGGTCACCGCCATACGCTTTCACTACGTATTTGCCTATATGACATATTGTTTGACCTGTTGACCGTATATAAATTCATCAATGGTCACTGAAGCTTTCTTGAAAATTTATTTTAGTCACTGGTTTAAAATTCAAAACACATCACTTTGTCGTTCGTTAGTCTTTTTTTCTTGTTTTGTTTATATATTTAAATTATAGGTATTGCATAAAATAATTTATTTATATTTAAAAAAATCATAACAAAAAAGTTAATGCAGCGACAAGTTATTTTTTACAAATGCAGCTAGCTTTCAAAAAATAATGGTGACATTAGAAAAATGTTCACGTTTAAAAAAATTAGTTGATCTATTTTATGGTAGAATACTTTAACTTAGTTTTTTTTCCATCCTCACTGGAGGGTGTATGTGCATAAACAATATTACTTTCATACTTTAGGAACAATATGCTTATCGCCTGTAAAAAGTATTTTATGCTAAGATGCATTTTCACAGTTTTCTTAGAAGGTATACCTATTCGCATACATGTGTCCAACATTTTCTAAACTAGATGATTACCCGCGCATTGCTGCGGTAAACTTATTAAAAAATGCATAAATAGTTGCTAAAAATAAATAAATTTAATGAAAAAAAATAGTAGCTAAAAATAAATAGTTGTCTACCACAATAAAAAACAGTTGCTAAAAATATTTGCTAAAAATAAAAGCTTGGAAGTCGATAAAAACATCTCGAAAAATAAAATAAAAAACTTGCAAATTGCTGTTCAAAATATCATTTTCGAATAAAAATGAAAAGAATGATTAACACGCATGTATAATGTGGCAACGTAACCAACGTTACATGCATAAAGTAATGTAAAAATAATTGTAAATTATAAGTTCACTTATGTGGCATGTTTTGTATGACTTAGTGGGAGATAAAACTTAAATGCATGGCTTATAAAAATGAAAAGAATGACTAACATACATGTATGATGTGGCAAGGTTACATGCACAGAGTAATGTAAAAATAATTATAATTATAAGTTTGCTGATGTGGCATATATTGCATGACTTAGTGGGAAATAAAACTTAAATGCATGGCTTAGTGGGATGATGATGTGGACACCTTGCATGTTGAGATAATTGGGACCAACTTCTTAAGAATGTAAGATATAAGATACTCATTTTGTAAAAAATTATGTTTGAACATTTGTATAAATGTTAAACATTTTAAAATATATGATAACCATTTTTCATATGATAATAAATATATATTTATATTTTGTGAACATTAAAAATATTATATTAATATATCTAAAAATATATCATGAACGTATTTTGAAAACATGTGATCATATTTTCAGATGTTATGTACATTTTATAAATGGTACAGAAAAATTTCCTTAAATTTATGTGAATATTTTTTGACTATAAGTTAAAAAAATCAGGAACATTTTCTCAAATAGATGTACCATTTCTTCAATTTCATGATTCATCATTGAATAGTATAGAACAATTTTATAAATTGTGCAATTTTTTATATTGTATTAAAATAATTAATTTTCTTGAACCTATTTGAAACTTGACTATTTTTTGAATGTCACTAATATTTTCTTAAAAGCTAGCAACACTTTATAAAACAAGTTTGAACATTTTTTATATTGCATGAACATTTATTGTATATGTGATGAATACTTTTACAGTTATACGTAAATTAATTTTTTAATATATTTATTTTAAATATATAAACTAAAGTATGAAGAAATACCAACGAACGAACAAAGTGATGTGTTTTGAATTTTGAACCAGTGACCAAAATAAATTTTTAAGACACGTTGCAGTGACCATTGATGAATTTATGGACGGTCAACAGGTCAAACAATATGTCATGTAGGTAAAATACGTAGTCAAAGCGTACGGCGGTGACCGTTGGTGTTCACTGATACAACTTTAATGACCGTATTTCGGGTATTTCTAAGTACGTGGACTAAAGTGAATTTTAGTCTCAACTTCAGTGAGCACGGATGAATTTATCTCAATTGGAATTGAAACCAATACAATACGGAGGTCTCCAATACAGACATCCAAACGCAGCGTTAGCGAAAAAACTGCATATCGTTAGTGGGAGGGCGTTGAATACACTATAGCGCCTAGATAGCGCGCTATTTCAAACTTTGTCAAAAACACCAAATTAATTGTGTCTATTCAAAGGCTGAGGGTTCGATTATATGTTTCAAATGGACCATTTAAAGAAGGCGTCCAAGGAACAACTGCACATCAAGATAATCTGGCCCATATTTATGTATGAGAGAAGACTTAATAACAAGTCGCCGACGTTACCACATGGTAAGATTTGATGAACACATGCACTTAGCAGAACGATGGCAAAGTTGAGTAGCAAAAATCACTAGTGGCAAATCAGAGTAGTGTGCCACAACTAATAGCAAACAAGATAGAACCCTAATAAATAACCTCGTTCAAATCACAATATATATGGCCAGTTCCACAGCCTGGTTAACAGTCTACCTGTCGCGGTCTGCCCAGAAACACCACTCTCATCTTGTTTATTTATCCTAACGCTGCGCAATGGCATAAACCAGAGGCAAAGGGACACTGAAAGCCAACGACCACTTTAAAACACTGCATCCCTTCTCTAGGAATCCAACGCGTGCCCTTCAAAAGAAAGAAAGAAAACACCCTTAATTAGTTGATCAGTATGACAACATAATTAATAGGAATACGATACTTTAATGAAGATAATAGTAGTTCCTACTTGATGCGTTCATAGTTCTTCACCAAATCATCAAGTGTTTCTGCATTATCAATCACCATTTTCCGAGCAGCATCTTCCCGTGAAGAACCTCCCTGATCAACCCACCAATGAGGGGGAAAAAAGAACCAAGGTTAGGAGCAAAAACTGCTAAACAGACATTATGTATCGAACCCGCATTTGCTTTTGAGTTGTTAGAAAATATTGAGCTGATAGAAAACAAAGATAGTTGACTTGAGAATATGACAACAGACAAATCAATACATATTGCACTATCGGTCTCTGCGCACTTGGGAGGAATTGTGGTTCATGATCTGAAGTTCGAACATACGCCATCTACCATGATATGAATTATGGGACGGAGGGAATACGATCGCAAAATGAACATAGGCATAATGGTTCATGTATAAATCACTGCGGTACTAGCATATCCTATTCACATTTGACATGATGTGAGTGAGATTTACATGCAAAATTTAGGTCTTGCATTACCATGCTCGATCAAACTACCCCTGCAGCTGCAGATCATGGAAGAAAGATATCAACAGCATGGCTGCACGTGCATCTATTGACGCTCAGGCTCAGCTATCTACTGCCGGCATAAACTCCACACTCAGTCCGGATTCGTGTACGAGGAGAGGGACGTACGTACCCGCTGCTTCGTGGAGAAGAATTTGCGGCTGCCGGGCGGAGGGGAGAGGCGGTGGCGGACAGCGGCGGCGGAGGGAAGGAGGGCCGGCGTCCGGAGGTGGACGGGAGCGGCGGAGGTACGCACCCTCGCCGCCAGAGAACGGAGGGCCATGGGTCTCATGGAGATCGGGAACGAGGCGGTGTCTCTAGAAGCGATGGTATATCCCCGTCGTCCCCACCCGCGTACCCTCCTGATATTAGCCTTTTTTTTATCAACACCTAGACCAAAGCGATGAAACTTACCTTGGACAAAATTTGAGCCCACATTAATTCACCAACAAATAAATTCAAAATCTAACCAAAAAAAAAGATTCCTCTTTTCCATTGCACACTTATTCTTCGGTACATTCCCCCTAAAGAATTTAACGACTAAGATTAAAAGATACCTCATCACAAAAAAAAAGGTATGATGGGCATTATAAAAAAAATCATACAATAAAAAGTAGAGGAAAAAGAACCTCAATGGGAGTCCTCAAACTTAAAACCTCGCATTAGTGGAAAATGTAGCGAACCAATTCACCTCACTATTAGTTGCGATTCTACAGCGCGAAATTTACAAGAGCACAGGAAGCCGACCGGAAGTGGTGTTATCGCCAAATTCGCCCAGTGATTGCGCATTTTTTTCCTTTCCTTTTTTTAATTCATTTTTCTCCATTTTAAACTTAATAATCATTTTAAACCTGTTAGGAGTTGTGCCGGAAGATTCAGAGGTGATCCGCAACACAAATAGGGGTGTGCCATTGGTGCTGACCGACCCTGGCTCGCCGGCGGGGGCCTCGCCCTAGAGCAGGCGACGTGGCGGCTGGTGGAGCGGGAGGCGATGACGGCTGTCATGGTCGAGGAGCAGGAGCGGCCCAGGAAGAAGGGCGGTTTCTTCTCATTCTTTGGTGGGTGAAACCTGAGCTGAATCGGGTCCTGCTGTTGTGGTGTGTATAGAGCTGCGATCTGGAGCTGCTTGGCGTTTTCAAATATGGTCGAGGAGCAGGAGTTGTCATGGTCGAGGAGCAGGAGCTGTTTTTTATTTGTTGTTCCAAATATGCGTTGAACATTAGTAGAGTAAATGTATGTAGTTTTGTGATTGATTGCTTTTTACTGTTGCAATGTCATTGTTTGTTCATGGCTTACTATTGATTGTTGAACTAATATATGTTAGAAATAAAACTCAAGCATGGCGATGGAGAGAAAATTGCTCAAGGCATTGCGAAAATTCCTTTCTGAGCTTGCTCTTAGATGGACTCGATATCCCTGGCGTCACATCTTCTCGTGATCTTTGCTACGGTCGTATTTCTTGTATAGGCTCGGTTTCGTTTGTCCCGATGCCATTTTCCTTCTTCATTTCGCTTGTCATCTTCTCTTCTTTTGGCCTAGTGGTAACCAGGGTACCACGGGACTGCTGCCTAGGTCCGAGGAGGCAACACCTGGCTAGCAAGGTCATGGACCACCTTCGGGTGCCGCACGAGACAAGATGCCTCGTGAGGGGGCAGCCCTCATGAGGGGAGGACCGCCGAAAGACCAATTCCTGCTATGAGTGGCCTCGCGAGGGCCCCCTCACGAGGCAAGGTCCTGGGAAGCCCTTTTCCGAGGTAGCGCACCCCGCGAGGCCTCCTTCCTTTTTAGGATCATGTACACTCCTTTTTAGGATTGTGAGGTGCCCAAAACACACCACTTCCCCAAAATAGGATGATACATTAATCTCTCACAAGAGCCCACTAATATACAAACTAGAGGCAAACATAGGCTCAACACAAGACTCACTCCTGCATGATGTGCAAACGATCATACACATACTTGATTACTCAAGATAAGCAAATCGTAAGCACATCATATAAGGACACATGTAAGGTACAAAACTAAAAACATGCAAAGGGGCTAGTAATCTTCAATTTAAACAATTTAAGTCGAAGTTACCGCAAGGAGACACATTGGATATAAGATAGGCACAAGAAAATTATAATGACTTGGCTTGACACAATGTGATTGATGAAGATCCCTTAATTCTTCATGATGTTGCCAAGTCTCCAATGCCCTCCAACACCACCTATTGATCAAGTTGAAGCTTGTTGGTCCCCAATCAAGTTGAGTCCTAAGAGGTTAGTCACAATAGGATTCACAACCTAAATGGCATTTTTCTTGTCACCAAATGGCCTCGTTGCCGCTACGAAAGTACACCATTGTCGGCTGCCGAGAGGTAGAGGGACGCCAACCTCCACACGCGGATGGTTACGCCACGTCCGGGACCTCCTCTTCCAGTGGATGCCATTTAATTCCTCGCCGTACTTCCCTATTCTACGCGGTGGACACAATAAAATGCTGTGGCGGGGAGGGGATGTAATGCGAGACGGGTACCCTATCTCCCCTCCCGCACCGTAGATATAGCGGACGAAGATCTGTTTTGCGGGCCATCCGCAAAAAATTTACGGTCCGGGGAAATATGGCGATTCCCTTCCGGCCCGAAAACTTGTGCATCCGCCGAAAAAACCCGTATATATACGGGTCGGTGGCGGGATGACACATCTGCTAGAGTTGCTCTAATAACTTATCACATGTACTTTCCTCAGTTAGATAGATAGATAATGTACAAGCAGACATGTACCAATTTTTCCAGTTAAGATAAACAAGACAGATAATAAACAAACAGACATATACCATTTACTTTAGTTAGAAATACAGTTCATGATCGGTGACATGGCAGATAAATAATTATACCAACATGTTTTGACAGATTTCATGAGATACATACCTTGGAGCAAAATGCTACTCAACGCAGAACACTAATCCCCGCTAAACTTACTTCTCTCCTCCTAAAGTCGCTCCCTGATTTTATGATCAGATTTTTTTCCTTCGTAGCTTCCAACCTCATTTGCTCCTCAGTAAAGTGAAATTCCTGCAACCTGCGGTGCTCCCTTAACTTTATACCACGGTCCACCATAAGGTTTTTCTATCACCACTTGATCGACCCGGGCGGATTGTTGAGCCAGTAGCCTTTAGGTTGAATCTCTTGAATTTTCCACGAGTTGAATTAATGAGAAAAGGAAATGTTTATTTGACATAGAGCTGGATAAAATTTTCAAAAAAATCACTAATATTTATATTAAACTTTTTTATTTCAAAAACTTTTACATTCAAACTAAGAGCAAGCCATTTGTCACGATACATGTTTCGATACAACCATAGTATTGCAATGAAAGGACATGTTTATAGAAATTAAGATGCATTATTAACATGTAGTTATTATTTTTATTATAAAATATATTTTTCTTTTACGAATTAATATTATGTTGATTTTTTGGTTAGTTTGGCAAAGTATTGCATCAATTTGGAAACTAATTTATGCCCTTGATCATGTATTGCATTATGTTCACATGTCTATTTGTTCATAATATCCTTAAATATCTGCATAACTTGAAACTTACTCAACTATTTTCAATTACTAGAATCTAATAAATACCTTGGTAGAGAATTCTGGAGTACAGGACTTTCAGAGAGAATTTTTATTTTTATTTTTTTTGGAGAAAGAATTCCTTATTGAACACTGTGCTAATTTGTGTTTACTTATTTAACAACAAAAACATTTTTCTTTCTTATCTAACATTAATTCTTATTTTCTTACCCTTTATGATACTTTCGGACATTTTTAGTTTTATCTGTGTTAACTGACATGTGAAAAGACATTTTTTGCTCCTTATATGATATGTGATGAAAATGAGCCTGCAACCGCGCGCTCCAGCAACTCCAGTGTGTGTACACACGGGGGACACACTTGCTATTCTTGCATGCATGTTCAAGATCATGTTGCATGGTGCCAAATTTGGTGCTAGCCAGTGTCCATCACACACGCACACAACATTTAAATATGAGAGTGCAAAAAACTAATAATACTGCATGAGTGGCGGCCAGTCGAACGCACACAACATGCAACATCTCTCTAGTGAAAATACACTGGGGTAGATAACAACCTATAGGGTTCTGCACGTAGCTCTAGGATCTCTCTAGTGCAAAATGCTACATGAACATGCTAAGAGCAACTCTAGTAGATCCGTCATCTTTTTTAGATAAAAGACTTAAGCCGAGCCCGAGTAAGGCTCTAGCCGAGTCCGACTTTAAATTAACAAAGCCATCAACCGGCCAGGAATACAGGGGGACAATAGTACAAGATTACAACGAGCGACAAATAAGAAAAGGCAGCATAAGATACATGATGCTGGGAAGCTTACAGACCAACAGCTAAACAGGCTAAACGAAACAAGGAGAGGTCGAGGAGGTAGTCGTCAGCTTCGGAAGAAGCATCCGAGTTCATTTCAGAGCCCAGTCGAGGGCACCGTGGCATCCGCCGAAACCGTCGAGGAAGGCCACTACCCTCCCGCCCTGTCTCGAAGGGCGCCGAACCGTCGAACGGCACGAAGCCGTCCACCGCCACCGGACTGGACCACCGTCACCACACAGCCACCGGAGAGGAGGGAGGCTCCTGAGACGCCCCATGAGGAAGATCCACCGCCCAGCCGGCCACCACGCAGCCGCCGGCACAGGGGAAGGAGCGGCGGCGGCGGATCCAGATCTGGGTCCCCTGCCCCCTCTGCGTCAGATCTGCGGATGGATCGAAGGAGGTGGCCAGCAGCGGCCACAACGGCAGGCAGGCGGCCCAGGGCCTCGCTAGGCAAGTGCGTCACCGCCGGAGCGGGGCCGGAGGAGGCCGCGGCGAAGACCAAGGGCGGCGAAGGAGCAGCTGCTGAAGAGGCGGCCCGAGGGGAAGCCCTGCCGCCGCAGAGGCCCGCGCGGAACCGACCCGACGACGAGCGCCCGCGACGGCGGGGGAAGGAGGCGCAGGGGAGGGGGGAGGACGGCGGCGGAGGAATCGCTGCCGAGTCGTCCGAGCCGGATGATGCGGGGGGGGGGGGGGGGGGGGGCTCCGTTCCTTCCTTCATCAACTCAGCAGATCTGTCATCTCACCACTATATGTACGGTTCGGCTAGCGCTTTAGGGTTACAGTCGAGCAAACCCCGCAACTCTAGCAATAAATACTGTAACTATGCCGGAGGAACGGAATTTACAATCATAGTTATGACCCCAAAGGTCAATTATTCGAAGAAGGTAACTCAGTTCATGCCCATACTCAATATCATTTGCGAAGTAATATCAAAGATGATTGGATGTCCGCCGTAGAGGGTTTTTGTCCCAGGACATATGATCAGAATTAACGTTTTTGAGGGGTAATTAACGTTGTTGTTGCCCATACAAGTTTCAATGCAATAAAAATTAAAAGAGGGAAAAAAGGCTGATGCCAAAATTAAGAGACAATGGAAAGAAGGCTGATGAGCATATGATTGTGTTGAATAGGCTAGCGTGAGGGTATTGTATTAAGGCCCGGATTCCATGAAAATTGGGTTAAATTGGTAATGACGCGTGTAGAAATCAAAGAGAGAGGTGAATGGGATATTCAACATTTTCTTTTCAATGTTAAGTTTCACAAGAATAACAGGGAAATAGGCGTGCTGAATAAAAGACAAATTGAACAGATTGCAATAGACTGCGATGAAATAAGCGATTATTGGAAATACGATGAGATGTAAGTGATTGGGTTAAACAACTGCGGAAATATTGTGAGTTGAGTAAGGTACTAAGGCGTGCCTACGCTACGCTTTTATTTATCCTCTAGTTACATACAAATATTCACAGAGTAGCGTTCAAATATCTTTCCTGATAGCCTTAAGAACCTAGTTGTGCAGCTATTATCTATTTATTTTTGTTTCACTAACACAAAGCAGATAAAATAACCAAAACTTGAAAAGTATGGAGTACAACCGTCTCCAAAAGAAGAATACATAGTATTACAGTTTGTGGAACTATAACAGCAACAACTGTTAACAACGAAATAAGTGTATGTTGAACATCATGCGAATCAACATCCAGTGCTAATTAAGATCTGCAAGCTCAACACCAGAAATGCTGGATACTAGGAAGATTAAACTGAATCTCGCTAAATGCAAACATAGAGAAAATTAGGCAAAAAAAAAGAAGCTGAAGGACGCTAGTTGGTGTGTGCGATGCAATCCCATGCATGTCCAGCACTAGCAGTAAGCAACTCTTGGATGACACCAGCATAGGATTTTGAACTCAAAATATTTGCAGTCCACGTCATTAGCATCGGTTACGCCCCTGCAATCCACAAGCTCGAGTGACTCCAGCAATGGAGCAGACGAGAGGGCCGCCATCCCCTCGTCATCAAAGAAGTCGGCACCATTTAGCACGAGAAGACGAATCGGGCAAGACTTGACGAAACTCACAAGGCCATTCTGTGTGAAGCCTGTTTCAGATGGATACAAGGGCTCACAACCTGCAAACGTCAGTTGAACATCCTCGAGCAGAGGACAGTTTAGGGCCAGTGCTTTAAGGCTGTTGTCGTCCTAAAACCATCATCGTAGTACACAGGTTTGAGCCAGAGTGAGACGCTCGCTTCTAAGGTTCTGGCAGCTCTCGGATAACACAATTAAGTCATTGTCATTTAGACCATGAACATACTCCAGGCACAGCTTCTCCAGTGCTTTGCATTGCCCCAACAGAGACCCAAGTCCTGCTTCTGTCCGAGTTTCAAAACGAGCCAACCTCAAATCCTTCAAACTCTCAAAGCAGAAATCATGTCTAGTCGGGCTGTGAGCGTTGTAGAGTGGATCAAAAGACCCATTAAGATTATTAGAACCCCAGAATCCTCCCTTGATCTCAAAATCAAACTTTCGGAGCTTCATCCATCCTGGACCAAACTTTAGGAGGTCAGTCATACTGGTTAATTCCATTGGGATTCACTACAAGTACAAGGTCTTCCAACGATCCGTTCTGGCCAAGGTGCTCCAGCCACTCCACACTTGCAACTTTCCAATGGAAGCTGCAAGTTTCGGAGCTTCTGTTAATAACTACAAGTTATTTCTGGTACAGAGTTTAGCCTGAGCGATACCAATTTCTTGCAATAAGCTAGACAAGCAAGACCAGCGTCATTGATTTCTGAGCAGAAGCTTACGGTGAGCTCAGTCAGTGAGGGGCAGTGAGATGAAATCACACTGAGACCTACGTTGTCCAACTGATTCCCACGGTTACTAGTCCAACCAGAGTAAGCGATTTCCACTTTCGACAAATTGGGGAACCGGGAGCAAAGTGATGCCAAGGATTGTCTAGCAGCGAAAGGGTCATAGCCAATGCGGATACTGATAGCAGTCCTGTGATATGCATCGATGGTGTAGAGCTGCTTCGACACAAGGGAAATTGAGTTGAGGTCACTTGTCCTGGTAATCCTTATGACGATCTCTGCCAACAGTGCCTCCCGGAGATCTTCCATCAAGCAATGCATTAGGGTTGGCTGGATAATCTCAAGGTTCGGCGGATATACGTAGCACTGGGCTGAAATAAGTAAGCTTGGAATCAATTGCATGAAGGTAATTGGATGAAGTAGTAATGCACATGTATACAGGAAAATATTACCATAAACTTTTTGAAATTGTTTGGACAAACTAAAAAAAGAAGGGATCAACAAACAAATGATCAGAAATATGAGCTGGCGTACAAGATAACACATCTTATCACATATAAAACATGATATTAGAGACCTCTTTTGGGAAAATTGCATTAATAGAACCAAAACTATTTGCTTTAACATACGTGCTCTGCAATTTTGAGGTTGGTTGCTACACTGACAACCTAGTAAAAAATAAAAAAAGTACTGAACTTCAAATGGATATGAAGATAAATCAGATCATAGTATAAAGAAGGCAAGATCTCATCTGAATCACATATATATAGTCATGAGCATTTTAACACTTCTTTCCGCAAAGAAGATTAACAGAAGAACAGACCTTTTTTACTCTTATAAATAGCAGAGCAAACAGGCCAACAAGCAACATGGAAAACAAAACTAAAACCATAGGCATCTGGAATCACTGGAACCTGAAGAAAAAATTGATCTAGGAACGAAATAGCTTGGGCTGATGCAAGCCTACAAGGCTACAAGGACAAGATAGTGTTGCATTGAAATATCTGGAGGCGCCTAACTTCTGTCATGGAAAATCACGCGGGAGTGGAAAACTAAAACTAGTACTTAGTTGCTCAATACATGTTCTCATGGAGCGCAACCAACTTGGTCTGGATACATCATACTAAGTTTCCTCCTGGTCCATGTAAATCAAGAATAGATACAAACTGAAGGGGAAGGGTAAATCGCCGAGACTTATAACTTGAGACTACCCATAGTGGGAGTAACATCAGTGATAACATCACATATATCTATGCAAAATAGATGATGTGGCAAATAGTTAATGAGGAAAGAGAGTGATGTGGTAACTTAGGTAGTTACTTGCTCTTGGAGTAACATCACATATACCAAGATAATATGAGTCTACAACATAATAAATAAAGTTATTATCAGTTTATGTTACTCTCCACTATAGAGATAGTAACATAGACTAGTAACATATGAATGTTACTAGTTGATGTTACTCCCCACTATGTATAGTCTCAGAATCAAATCAGGGGAAGGGGATGCACCAACCTTTTTTTTGGATAAAGGGCTTTATTACTCAAAAGATCTAAGCAAGTATATCCGGCCTCTGCATAGCTAAGATGCACACAACCGCAAGTCACCAAAAAAAAGCGCACGACAAGTTACAAATGAAGAACTATCGCCACTCAAGGTAGCTCTAAGCGTAGATCAGGCGGCCACTCATGTTGGATAAAAATATCCCTCGCCACCGCTTTCAGTCGTGCACACGCCTCCAGGAAAAGGCCTCGATATTCCACCCGTTGTAAGATGGACCACGAACGGAGAATACCTGTGCATCGATAAAGAACCTGCAAACAAGTGAAATCTTTACCCGAAAAGATCTTGTCATTTCTACATAGCCAGAGCGACCATATTACGGCGAGCGCTCCTACCCTAAAAATGGTTTAAACTTATTATCTATCCCGTTAAGCCAATTGCCAAAGATATTAGCAACGGATGTGGGTTGATATAAGTTTGAAGCCATTTGGATAGCTGACCAAATAGAACGTACAACCTTACAAGTGAAGAAAAGATGTTTTATTGTCTCATCATGAGCACATGAAACACATTTCTTACTCCCTTGTCAGTTGCGCTTGACAAGATTTTCTTTCGTTAGAATGACACCTTTTCGAAAATACCATGCAAAGACTTTAATCTTTAGAGGTATCTTCATTTGTCATATTTTATAATTATTATCGACTGGTATTTCAGGTTGGACAAGCGCCCTATACATAGAATCCACAGAGAATTTTCCATTTCTATTGAGATTCCATCGAAACTCATCGTGGTCTTGTGACAGTTGCACTCCCGCTAACTGTTCTAGCAAGGCATTCCAAGACGCTAGTCTAGGACCGATTAAGTCTCTCCTGAATGCAACAGACTCTTGCATAACCGTGGCCAGCGTATCTCTCTTATGTCGCAGAATGTTATATAAGGCCGGATATTGTTCTCGGAGTGTGGCATTTCCTAGCCATATATCCTCCCAAAATCTTATCTCCGACCCATCCTTAATCTTGAAAACCCCAAAGCGATAAAAGTCTTTCTTTGTCGCCATGAGACCAGCCCAAAAATGTGAATCTCCAGGCTTCCATACAACCTGAGATAACGCTTTTGTGCCGATGTATTTTCGCTTAAGGAGCGTTTGCCAGACACCATCCGAAGTCAGTAGCTTATATAGCCACTTAACGAGAAGAGCAGAGTTCTTGACCTGAAGGTCATGAATACCCAACCCCCCTTGGTCCTTCGGACGGCAAGTGACATTCCACTTGGTCAGTCGATACTTCTTCTTCTCGTTATCCCCTTGCCAAAAGAATCTCGATCGGAAATAATCCAATCTATGTAAGACCCCTTTAGGTAACTGAAAGAATGATATCATATACAGTACCATATTGGTTGAAACTGAATTTATGAGTACCAATCTTCCACCCAGGGACAACAACTTCCCTTTCCAGCTAGCTAGCCTTTTTTGCAAACGTTCTTCGACGTGCTTCCATTCCGCATTAGTCAGTCTCCTATAGTGTATGGGTATCCCCAAATACTTAATAGGGAATTGACCTTGCTCGCATCCGAATATCTCGGCATATTGAGCTGCTGCATCCTGGGCCTCGCCGAAACAAAACAATTCACTTTTATGGAAATTAATCTTCAATCCAGATAACTGCTCGAATGCTGATAATATTAATTTCCGATTCACTGCTTTATCTAGATCATCTTCCATAAAAAGAATTGTGTCATCCGCATATTGAAGAATAGATAATCCCCCATCCACTAGGTGTGGGACTACTCCTTCAATTTGGCCGTCTAGCTTGGCGCGTTCAATCATGATCGCTAACATATCAGCCACAATATTAAACAATATGGGCGATAAAGGGTCACCTTGCCTTAATCCCTTTTTGGTTTGGAAGAAGCGTCCGATTTCATCATTGACGTTAACAGCAACACTTCCTCCTGAAACACAACTATGGATCAAAGCACACCACTCCTCTGAAAAACCTTTCATTCTCAAAGTTTGTTGGAGGAACGACCACTTCACTTTATCATAAGCCTTTTCAAAGTCAATTTTGAAAATGACTCCGTTAAGCTTTTTAGTGTGCATCTCATGAACGGTCTCGTGTAAAACCACGACTCCGTCAAGGATATTCCTACCTTGCATAAAAGTCGTTTGTGTAGGTTTAACCACATGATCAGCCACCGAATTTAATCTAATGGTTGCGACCTTTGTGAAAAATTTCAAGCTAACGTTAAGAAGGCATATTGGTCTATACTGTTGTATCCTTTCTGCCTCCAAAACCTTAGGTAACAAAACAATTTCTCCAAAGTTAAGACGGAACAATTCAAGTTGTCCAACATGCCAACATTGGAACAACTCAATAAGGTCCGTCTTAATGGCATCCCAAAAGTGTTGATAAAACTCAGCAGGAAATCCATCTGACCCAGGAGCCTTATTATGCTCCATTTGGAAAACTGCATTTTTAATCTCCTCTTCTGTGAAGGGGGAATTTAAAAAGGTATTCTCCTCATTAGAGACCTGGGGTATGTCTTCTGACTGAGTCTCAACCATGGACAAGATATCTTCAGCTGGAGTGCCGAACAGTCCTTTATAGTAGCTTGTAATATAAGTCTTAAGTTGTTCTTGATCTTCAATCATACCTTCATCCTGGTTTAGAGCATGAATACATTTTTTCCTAGGGTTAATTGGATAGATGCCACTCCAATTAATGCGAAATTGAAAAATGCCACTTCAATTTGCAACTTTCGAAAAATGCCACTCCAATTCTCTCATACCTCTTTGGATGCCACTCTAGTCATGTGTGCTCCAAATTGTTACAAAAACTGGATACGTATTTTACTCTGGACCAAATTACCCCTGGGCTCACACACTTACAAGTCAACATCCAGCCCTTCTTCTCCTCTCTCTCTCCCGTCACTTTCCCTGTTCTTTCTCTCTCCCGACATGAATCCTACCAGGGCGCCGCCGCCGCCGTGCCCCTCCTCACCTTCGCGCCCCCAGATCAGGGCGCCGCCGCCACCGGCCTTCCATCGAGCACGCCGCGGATCCCTCGAGCACCGGCAGCAGCTGCTCCTCTTCCCTCCCCTGTCCTCGCCGCGGAAGCGCCGTCGCGTTCGTGCTAGCTCGCAAGAAGAAGGTGGCCCGCAGCTCCAGCCTTCCCTCGAGCACCGGCCGCAGCCGCTCCTCTTCCCTCCCGTGTCCTCGCCGCGGAAGCGCCGCCGCGTCTGTGCCAGCTCGCAAGAAGATGGGTCGGAGAAGCGTCGTCGCGTCCGTCCGTGCCAGCTGCTGGATGGAGCTCGCCGTCGTTTGCTTCCTCGAGCAGCAGCAAGGGTAGCGTTGGTGGAGGCAGCAGTGAAAAATGCTCACCGTCGTTTGCTTCCTCGTGAATTCAGCAAACAAATGTTCAGATATGGTGTGTTGTAAACAACAACAGTAGGCAGATTGGCAACACTGTACTTGTAGGTGTAACTTGTGCTATTTTTGTGCTTCTGATGTGTGTATTGCTGCTAGCTGCTAGCTAGTAGTTGTGCTGAAAAATGAAGTCGAAATGGACCTGTAGCATGTACTGATAAATGAAGTTTCAAAATTGTAGATTCATATGGTCACTTGTACAGACTTGTACAGAAGCAAATGGTCAAAAAATTATCAGAAAAATCGTCATGACCTTGGCTGAAATGGAGATAATTTGTACATCATAGAAACACATGATAATATTCTGCATATATATATATATATATATATATATATATATGAATCAAAATAGTCTTAAAACTTCAGATTACACAAAGGAGTTGTCTTAAAACTTCAGACTGAGAAATAGTCTTAAAGTTTCAGACTGAGAAATACACACACCATAAGGGGTTCAGATTACAAACAAATGAAGCCCGACCTAGAGTTGGCTTAAGAATTACAAGCAAATGAAGCTCAACCTGGAGTAGATGGTTCAGCTCCACCAAGCCAATAAAGCAAACTTTTCTTCGCTCTTAGAGTTGGCTTGAGAACTGCATCAGAAGTAGATGGTGTAACAAACTGGAGCTTGCTCTTTGCAGAATTCTTCTTCACCGGCGCTGTTCAAGCCTGCTTTGCCGCCATGGTCGTCATCAGCGTCGAACTCGCGTCGAGGAGCTGGGGCACGACCTCGTGCAGGAGCAAGGAAGAGGAGGGGCGGCGGATGTGGGCACAAGCGGGGGAGAGGAGGGGCGGCGGCTGGGACCGAGGCAGGAGCTGAGGAGAGAAGGGGCCGCGGCTGGGGGTAGGGCTCGCCGGTGAGGACAAGCAGCGGCGGCGGCGGCGCCCAGCTAGGGTTCTTGCGGGGAGAGACAGAGAAGAATGGGGAAAGGGACGGGAGAGAGGTGAAGGAGGGCTCTGGCTGTTGACTTGTAAGTTTGTGGGCCCAGGGGCAATTTGGTCTAGAGTAAAATACGTATTCAGTTTTTGTACCAATTTGGAGCACAGATGAATAGAGTGGCATCTAAAGAGGTATGAAAGAATTAGAGTGGCATTTTTCAAAAGTTGCAAATTGGAGTGGCATTTTTCAATTTCGCATTAATTGGAGTGGCATCTATCCAATTAACCCTTTTTCCTATGTCTGCCATTGGCAACATTCTGAAAATATTTCGTATTCGCATCTCCCTTCAGAATGAAGTTAGATTTTGATCTTTTGTACCATCTAAGCTCTTCCTCTCAGGATGCACCAACCTAGAGGGTCGCCAGGGTTTTGTCTTCTCGGGGCAGAATCAATCAATCAAGAACCGCCCGCGACGCATTCCGCAAAGACGGCGGCAATCGTCTTGATCGGCGGCCAGGAGTGTATGGCTTCCTCCTGCGCGTATTGGGTTGAGGGAGTTGGGACTTGGGACAGGCTTAACATGGGCCCCTTTAGGTCAGTTTCGGCCGGTCGGCAGCCGTTCGATTTGCGGGCATTTAACGATCCAGATTACTACGTACATGTTTGCAAAAAATAAGAAATTCAACTTGTATCGATCCGTCGAGTTAATCGATCCGTCGAGCTGCGCTTTTGTCGAGTTGCAAATCTGCTGCTTCCGCTGAGTTCCGCAAGTCGCTGCACACGTGCTGTCGCTGGTTCAAGTTCTGAGGCAACCGACCGGCCACTGATTTAAGCCGTGACAAGTACTAATCACGTGAAACAGGAATCCGGATTTGATTGGTTTGGTCGTTCGAGGTGCAGCTTATCTGCTACTGTTCATCCTTATCTGCTAATTCTTTTCCAATTGCTACGGCTATCAGGTGCTAATTTTCCTACATCGAGTTGCTTCGCTTTAATTAATTCTTCAAGAATTTTATCTTCGGATTGTACTACTTTATGCACAGATTTGATCTACTCATGGCTTCTATGAAGTATGATCTTCAGCTGTTGGACTGTGACACAAGGTTTTCTCTATGGCAAGTCAAGATGCGGGCGTTGTTGGCGCAAGCCGATTATGATGATGCACTGGATAGTTTTGGGAAGAACAGAATTGAGGATTGGACTGCTGATGAGAAAAGGAAGGATCGAAAAGCTTTATCACAAATTCAACTTCATTTGCACAATGATATTTTGCAGGATGTTTTGAGCGAGAAAACTGCTGCCGCTCTATGGTTAAAGCTGGAAGAGATTTGCATGACAAAAGATCTTACTAGCAAGATGCATCTGAAGCAAAAAATATTCCTGCACAAGTTACCCGAGGGAGGTAATGTTCTCAATCATATCTCAGAATTTAAGGAGATTATTGCTGATTTAGCTGCAATGGAGGTTAAATATGAGGAGGAAGATATGGGCTTAATGTTATTGTGTTCACTGCCAAGTTCTTATACCAATTTTAGAGATACCATATTATACAGTCGTGATACTCTCACCCTTAATGAGGTTTATGAAGCTTTGCATTCTAAGGAGAAGATGAAGCTAATGGTATCTGATGATGGTTCTAGTTTCTCTCAAGCCGAGGGATTATCTGTTCGTGGCAGGACACATGAGAAGGGCTCAAGTAATGGAAACCGAGGCAAAAGTAAGAACGGCTATAGGGGCCGGTCGCAATCCAGAGGCAAGAACAAGTATTGCAGATATTGCAAGAAAGAAGGACATGAAATCTCCGAGTGTTTTAAGTTGCAGAATAAGGAAAAGAGGAATGGCACATACAAACCGAAAGGTAACGAAGGTGAAAATTCTGTTAATGTTGCTCGTGATGATAGTTCTGATGATGCTCTTGTCGTTATTGCTGGATGTGCTGAGGCCAATGATAAATGGGTACTTGACACTGCATGTTCTTTTCATATGTGCTCAAATAGAGATTGGTTTAATACTTTGGATTCTACTACTGCTGCTGGTTCCGTTTTGGGTTTTGATAATTCACCATGCAATATTGAAGGCATTGGTTCTATTCGAATCAAGATGTCTGATGTCACAATCAGAACTTTAACTGATGTTCGGTATATTCCGAAGATGAAGAGAAATCTTATTTCTTTGAGCGCCCTTGATGCAAAGGGGTACAAGTATTCAGGTGGAGATAACGTTTTGAAAGTCACTAAAGGTTCTCTCATTGTTATGAAGGGTGACTTGAGTTTGACCAATGGTCTTTATTACCTTCGAGGTTCTACCATCTCAGATAACGCTACTCCAGCTGTTTCAAATAATTCTGATTGTGATGCTGCTAACCTTTGGCATATGCGTCTTGGACATATGAGTGAACTTGGTTTGGCAGAGTTAAATAAGAAAGGTCTTCTTGCTGGTTATCAAACTGGAAAATTGAAATTCTGTGAGCATTGTATTTTCGGGAAGCACAAGGAGGGTGAAGTTCAACACTTCAACTCATACTACTGAAGGTATTCTTGATTATGTGCATTCCGATTTATGGGGGCCTTCTCGCAGAAAGTCACTACGTGGTGCTAGATACATGTTGACTATTATTGATGATTACTCGATGAAAGTTTGGCCTTATTTCTTGAAGCATAAATATGAGGCATTCTCTGCATTTAAAGAGTGGAAGGTTATGATTGAAAGGCAAACTGAAAAGAAGGTAAAGATACTTCGTACTGATAATGGTATGGAATTATGTTCTAAGAAATTTAAGTATTATTGCAAGTCTGAAGGCATTGTCAGACATTACACCGTTCCTTATACTCCTCAACAAAACGGTGTTGCTGAGCGTATGAACAGAACCATTATCTCCAAGGCCCGTTGCATGTTGTCAAATGCCGGTCTGAGTAGGCGTTTTTGGGCTGAGGCTGCTTCCACTGCTTGTCATCTTATTAACCGTTCACCATCTATTGCTCTGAATAAGAAAACTCCAACTGAGGTATGGTCTGGTTCACCTGCTGATTATTCACAATTGAGAGTTTTTGGTTGCACTGCTTATGCTCATGTTGATAATGAAAAGTTGGAGCCTAGGGCTATTAAGTGCATCTTTCTTGGTTATAAATCTGGTGTTAAAGGTTTTAAATTGTGGAATCCTGAAACTCAAAAGGTTGTTATTAGCAGAAATGTTATCTTTAATGAAATTGCTATGTTCCATGATGTTCCTTCTACTGATGTTCATGTTGAGAGTGAACAGCAGTCTACTATTCAGCATCCTACTGTTCAGGTGGAGCAGGTTATTGATTCCACATCAGATAAGGAAAATTTTGTTGCACATGATGAACCCGCCGTTGATGATGAACATGTCACTCCAAATCAGCCTATTGTTCCACCAAGTTGGAATCTTGCACGTGACAGAGTTAGGCGTGGTGCTTCTAAGGCACCTTCAAGGTTAATTGATGAGTGCAATATTGTTTCTTTTGCTTTATCTGTTGCAGAAGATATTGAAGGTAATGCTGAGCCTTCTTCATATTCCGAGGCTATTATTTCTGGTGATAGTAATAAGTGGACAATTGCTATGCATGATGAGATGGAATCACTTGAAAAGAATGGCACTTGGGATTTAGTAAAGTTACCTAGAGAGAATAAACCTATTCGTTGCAAGTGGGTTTTCAAAAGAAAGGAGGGTATTTCTCCAAATGATGAGGCAAGATATAAAGCAAGGTTGGTTGCTAAAGGTTATAGCCAGATTCCAGGTATTGACTTTAATGAAGTCTTTTCCCCCGTTGTGAAGCATAACTCTATTCGCACTTTACTCAGTATTGTTGCCATGCATGATTATGAGCTTGAACAATTGGATGTTAAAACTGCTTTCTTACATGGGGAGTTAGAAGAGGATATTTATATGGAACAACCGGAAGGTTTTATTATTCCTGGAAAGGAGAATCTTGTTTGCAAGTTAAATAAATCTCTTTATGGATTGAAGCAATCCCCTCGACAGTGGTACAAGAGATTTGATACTTTTATGCTCTCTCAAGGTTTCAAAAGGTCTGATTATGATAGCTGTGTTTATTTGAAATCTGTTAATGATTCAGCTATTTATTTGCTCCTTTATGTTGATGATATGCTCATTGCTGCAAAAAGTATGTCAGATGTTAATGAACTAAAGAAGCAATTGAGTAATGAATTTGAGATGAAGGATTTGGGTGCAGCAAAGAAAATTCTTGGCATGGAAATATCCAGAGATAGGCCATCTGGAAAATTATATCTCAGTCAGAAGGGATATATTGATAAAGTTCTTCGTCGTTTTAATATGCATGATGCCAAGCCAGTGAGTACTCCATTAGCTGCGCATTTCAAATTATCATCAGCCTTATGTCCAAAGTCAGATGTTGATATTGAGCACATGTCTAGAGTTCCCTATTCAAGTGCAGTTGGTTCACTTATGTATGTCATGGTTTGTTCTCGTCCGGACTTATCATACGCATTGAGCGTTGTTAGTAGATACATCGCTAATCCTGGAAAAGAGCATTGGAAAGCTGTTCAGTGGATTTTCAGATATCTGCGAGGTACTTCTAATGCTTATTTACAGTTCGGGAAATCTAAGGATGGGCTTGTTGGTTACGTTGATTCTGATTTTGCTGGTGATTTGGATAAGAGAAGATCACTCACAGGTTATGTTTTCACCATTGGTGGTTGTGCTGTGAGTTGGAGAGCGACTTTGCAGTCTATTGTGGCTTGTTCCACTACTGATGCCGAGTATATGGCTGTTTCTGAGGCATGCAAAGAAGTTATCTGGTTGAGAGGTTTATACACTGAGCTTTGTGGAGATGAGTCTTGCAAACCATATTTTGTGACAGTCAAAGTGCTATATGTCTCACTAAGAATCAAATGTATCATGAGAGAACGAAGCACATTGATGTCAGATATCACTTCATTCGAGATGTTATTGCTAGAGGTGATTTGAAGGTGAGCAAGATAAGTACGCATGATAATCCTGCGGATATGATGACAAAGCCAGTTCCGACCAATAAGTTTGAGCTTTGCTCAGACTTAGTTGGTATCTTTCACTAGTCCTATGGACTTTGACGCAGAAGCTGTTTATGCTGATTTGGATGGAGTTATTTCTTTCTTCGACTACTGGAGGGAATTTGGTTCAAGGTGGAGATTGTTAAAATATGATCCAAATTCGTCTGCCGTGTTATACACGGGCACCGTGTCATGAGCGGTGTGGGGCTTTGCGTTGGTACCGACGCGCACGAGTACAACTCGTTTACTTGTCCTACTAGGACTCATATGTGTTGCCTCTCATATATACTCCATGTAGTCGCACCGATAGACGGCCTGTCGTCTCGTGCTTGTAATACTCCTTCATCATAGTGAAGTTGCGCCTTCGTGCGTCCGTGGTTTTTCTCCCGCAAGGGTTTTCACGTTAAATCGGTGTCTCTTGTTCTCTACTTTGATCTCGTTTTATCTAACATATCACATCCGACAACCATACGAACTCCACCCCACCATTAGTAAGCTCCAATAAGCCTGCTGATTTCCATATTTCAGTCATGTAACGTCCGATGGTCTGGATTTTGTTTAGATCGGCGTCGAATTTATGTAGGCGAACCAATCTGCCATCAGGATTTTGACTGTGCAGCCGGCTTTAAGCATCTTGTTGACATTGGCCACCATCATGATCCCCTGGGCGATGTGTACCCAAAGGGGAGGGATCGCACCAAACATAGCAAACAGGAGCGGCCTTATTCTCCAAAAGCGTCCTAAGATCGTCCTCGTCGACGCTGTCCAACCCGATGCTCCTCATCACTGTAAACCTCTCATCCGAACTGAACCCAACAGCATTCCCTACGGTGTTGAAGGTCTTCACCTCAGCTGACTTTTCCATGAAAGTGAAACTGGATTGATACGATGATGATAACGCTGTCTATTTACGGGACGAATCCAAACCCTCGGTAATGGCGAACACAGATGTGAGTTGCCAGGGAGAGAGGATAACGAGGCCACGAGGTTTTACGGTCGCGGCTGGACAGCTGAGCTTTGCTCGGATTGAGACGGGCTTTAAACGTGTTGGGTTCAGAGACGGGCTTTAAACACTTGTTAGTTGGTATATATCTTTTTTTAAAGAAAAATATGGATATTAAATAACACAAACCCTTAGAAAAAAGTCTTACCATAGTTAGAAAATACTCCCTCCATTCCAAATTAGATGACTTCCATTTATTTACATGTAAATACATGAAAGTCATCTAATTTGGAATGGAGGGAGTACATTCAAATCTTTGGGGTTGCTGAATTTTCTACCTTCCGCATCTACATACATAGTGACGTGTCGTATCATATCATCGAACCTCAATTTTTTGGTAGATTGATCATATCATCCAAGCTTTAAAGGACGACGACACACCGTGGGAGGCACGATGATGTGGATGTGTAGTGTGGATCGGGGCGGGGACCGACAATGGCCGGATTTGGATAACTCGATGGTGAGGTTGCATCGGAGTGGAGAAAGAGGCCAGGAGTGGATAAGACCGAACGGTGCCGAGAGAGAGAGAGAGAGAGAGGAGAAAATGTTTGCGGTCAATTAACTATATTTAAAGGTCATGACTATCGTAAAATAAAAAATTTACTCCGCTAATGGCTTTAAGGGTTCAATAAGGTGAGCTTTTTTAAGTATCGGTTACAGTTGCACTTAGTCTTCATTAAGCCATCGATCACATATATATTAATATCGCGAAGATACCAATTACACTCAACCACTACAACAGCGTAATACCCTAATAGCATTGCGAATGCAAACATACAAAAAAGAAGAAGAAAAGGCTAGAAAAAGGAAAAGCCCCGCAACATGGTATCCCAGTTCATTCATTACATACTACATAGAAAGATAAATCTCCAGCATAAGCACAATGCTTCTTACATGTAAGAGGGACATCGACAGGAATTCTGGGGCACAACCAATCAGAACAACGGTTGATACCTAGGGCAATGATAACCTCTAGGAATATTTTTCAAAGTTGCTGCCAACAGAATGGCATTTGTAGCTTGTATGTTAAATACTCCCTTCGCCCCATAATTCTTGTCATAGTTTTAGTTCAAATTGAACTAAAACCATGGCCAGAATTAGGTGACGGAGGGAGTACAAGATAACAATAATATAGCTTCTTATAGAATGTAGATAATAAGCAACTAAATCCACATGAAAAACAGTACCAGATAGACATATCACAGATAACATTATTGTGTCTTATGAGTGCTTGCATTTTATGAAGCGGAATAAGGAGGTGAAGCATCGCCATTGCGCTCTCAAGCTAGACATGATGAAGGCATATGACATAGTTGAGTGGGAATATTTGGAGGTTGTAATGTTAAGATTGGGGTTTGCAGAACCATGGGTGAACAGAATCATGGCATTGGTGAAATCCGTTTCTTTTTCAGTTTTATTCAATGGGAGACAACTCGAGAAATTCATCCCTACAAGGGGTATCCGACAGGGACACCCAATATCACCTTACCTGTTCTTGATTGCAGCAGAGGGCCTCTCAGGCCTCCTCAAAGTAGCGAATCCACGCGCCCCGACATCACAGAACCTCTACAGCTTATTGCCCAACTCAAAGGAGTGAATCCACGCGCCCCACCACCGTTGCATATACATTACACCGAGGATCATGGACCGACGATGGGATCTCTCCAGTTGCCGACCTTCGCGTCATGCCGGGAACGCTTGGGAGGTGGCGGCCCACCGTGGCCTCCACGTCCCCGAGCACCACCCGCCATGTAATTTCCCACCGGAAAAGAAAGGAAGGTGCGGTTGAGGGGAAAGAATGTGGCGGAGGGGGGTGGGCTGTTTGCGAGACGAGAACCCTAAAAATCCTCTCTACATATATTTTATACGTGTTGTTTACATGCATCACGTATATTTTGTACTACCTCTGTTTATTTATATAAGATGTTTTAGAAAGCTAACTTAGGTTGCTAAAACGTCTTATATAGAAAACCGGAGGGAGTACGTGCCAAGGGAAATACACCGCATTCATTAAGACCTAAAAAATCACGAAAACACTAAAAGGGACGCAAATATGCGGGCAAGAGGCGCCATGTATCTGCTAGGTAGGGTTGCTCTTAGACGGGCAATTGCCAAAGAACCCACTCCTTCTCTCTTCTTTTTTCCCCTCCAGCTTAGATTTTTGTTGATGTGGAATCCTTTGCACCCCGTTGAGTAGAAGCATTGTACTACTTGCTTTTATGAAATCACATGTCAAAGTTCATAAAATTTACCTTGTCGTCCAAACAACTATATATAACGAATTACATAGCAAGTAATAAGCCAGCTAATTACCTATATTTGAACTAGGGTAGGAATGAAAAAGGTGACATCAAAGATCTCGACGGTGGCCCTTGAGTATTCCACGACTTTGCTCATGTCGGCGTTATAATACTTCAAAGCATTCATGTTGACCATAATATTTCCTTGTGAAAAAGGTTGATGCAAGAGAAATGATCCTACTTGGCACACAATCTCATCATCAAATGTGGCAATCGGACAACCAGAAACAAAAAGCTTGAAGGCATAGCGCTGCTCCCATTTGTCGCCTTGCACGTCATCGCACGTCCATATCTCAACTGATCCATAGCCGTTGGGCCATCGGCGCGGCATGGCCAGCTCCCCGTTGAGCTCGGCTAAGCCGGATCCAAAATAGTTGTGGCCTTGATACCATGGAGGACCCTTGATGACGCTGAATGACTCGTCTTCAAGGGTGAAGCGGACAAAGCAAGGTAGGTTATCATGGTACATGAGCGAGTGATGATCCACCGTCCAGACCAAGGAACCCTTGAAGAAAGTGGCCGTTCGCCCTGCCACGAAAGGGTGCGACGGTTGCTTGGACGTCTCACGCCAATATTGGTCCTTTCCAATGATGAGCACCTCCATCCCGAGACCATCCATGGCGATGGCGCTGCGTGTTTGACGGTGGAAGAAGCGTGCGACGGTGTAGGTGTTGGAGCCATGGGCGCGCCCGAAGCCGAACGCCTGATGGCAACCGTCGTCTACCAAGTAGGGCCGGCGAGGTGCAACGCTGTTGGAGCTCCAAGGCAACTTGAGGACTTGGCGTGTGGCTGGGTTGAGGACGTGCACGGTATCGTCTGTGGGCATC
The DNA here is from genome assembly GCA_950022295.1 of Bromus sterilis. Taxonomy (NCBI): domain Eukaryota; kingdom Viridiplantae; phylum Streptophyta; class Magnoliopsida; order Poales; family Poaceae; genus Bromus; species Bromus sterilis. The sequence goes on from OX465598.1 coordinate 378,226,331, forward strand.
AGCAGGAGCCCGTCGCAATGCGCAAGGCCTTGACTTGTCGCCGACCTCTTATTGGTTGGGAACGAGGAGGTGTCGTGCAACAGGGTGGCGACGCCCTGCCGGCTCACCTCCCACAGGTACAGTCCCGGGGTGGCGACCTTCCGGTGTTCAGCTTCGCCTTTGCTTTGGATACATGGTGCGATGAGCAGGCTACATGGCTTCTTGCCTTGTTGGTGAAGCCTTAGCCGGCCAAGGTGTGCCTCAGAGAAGGATGGGCCGCCGGCGCCGGAGATGGTGGCGCGCCAGGCCTTGCAGACGCATTGTAGCCGCAGCAGCGACTTGGCCGGCAGCCGGACCAGGATCTCCCACACGATGAGCTCGTGAGGCAGGCACGCCATCGATCGATCTCCGGCGATCGATTGTTGGCTGAAGCTGGTTCGCTCACAAGACGTCGGAGACCACAACAAGTTGTGGCTGCATACGTATCCCTAAAATCCTCTGATTGATGATCTTGTGCTTTATATACGCACCTGTCTCTAAACCCAGTCGGACACGTACGTTGACCAACTTCAACTTGCATGGAAACCAACTCCAACTCCAACTCGGTTTGAAATCACAACAAGTCTAGTTAGATTTCAGACTTCGTTATACAAGTGCGCCAAATTTCTTAAAATTATTTTTTTCAAGATATTATTATGTTTAATTCGGGCAATAACTCCAACATAGGAGTACATTGTTCGAGTGCGAATTTCTGAAGGCCGAGCTACACGTAGCTCTTTATTTTGTAAAAATCATAAAACATATTTAAAAGTTTTGAAAAATCCGAAATTGTTTCTGTGAAAACTTATATGTATTTCGCACGAACATGACAAATATTGTTTGAAAATATTGTAACATGCAGTCTACACAAAAAAACAAAATTTTAGGCTCAATCAACAATAAAAGGCCCATTTAAAATCGAATATTTGTCTTTTTTTGATACGCCACGTGTGAAAATATAATGGTAATTTGCATATATGTCATATACATTTGTATGTATATTCTTAAAAACATTCAATGCTTTTTGGACAATGTAAAATATATTTTATGACTTGTTCAAAATAAAGGGCTACGTGTAGCTCGGTCTACACTAGCAGTGACATCACTAATTAGCGAGCACCCTCCCCCGCGGCCCTGCAGAGGTCACTTTCGATGTTTCTCTGGATTCGCAACGTGTCGCTTTTTTACTGTGTCCCGCACGAAACAACATATGTGGCTGTGCGCGGACTCTCTTATGGCTGTGCGCGGACCTGTGACAGGGCTGTGACTGAAAAAGTTGTGGCTGCAACTGAAAAATTGTGGCTGTGGCTGAAAAAACTGTGGATTGTGGCTAAAAAACTGTGGATGTGGCTAAAAAACTTGGCAAAAATTGTGATTGTGGATGAAAAACTAGATTGTGGCTGCGCGAAAAACTATGGTTGGATATGTTCCTGCGCTGTGACTGCGCGCTGTGCATCCAGAACATGCCACGTGTCGATCATGAAGGAACCAAAAAGGGACACCGAAACGCACCAGAACATGATACTTGGCACGCTCGGAGCATGCAACTAACCTCTGCAACGGGTACCCTATAATTAGTTGCTCCCACATTAGCATTATGCTTACAATGTTCTTGTTTTATAAATTCGGTTTCAACTCCATTCGGTTCGCTCCGGATGGTTTTTAGAGTGATTTTTTATGGTATAATGGCCAAGCTAATTTTTGGTATGGCCCATAAAGCCCACTCAACATATTTATATTTTTTACAGGAAAAAATGATGTAAAAAATGTACTATACTTGTAACAGATGGCACGTTTTTAGAGCGATTTTTGGTGGTCCAATGGCCCAGCTAATTTTTGGCATGACCCATATCCTCGTAATTTTGTTTTATAAATTTTTTGTACGTATTTCTGAAGTTTAAAATTGGTTTTTTGGTGGGGTTTTCCGGTTTTCGCACGTTTTGGTGAAAAAAATAAAAAAAAGGAGGCACGACCTTGCCTCCGCGGGGGCACGAATCTTCTTTCGCAGGAGGCACGAGTCGTGCTTCTAAAATGAGGTGTGATCGTGCCTCCAATCGTGCTTCTTAAAAAAAGGCACGAGTCGTTCTTGTAAAAAAGAGGCACGACCGTGCATCTGCGAGAGGCACGATCATGGTTGCACGAAAGGCACGCCGCGTGTCACAAAACAAAGGAAAAAAGGAAGCACTAGATCGCGCCACTTGAAGCGCGCAGAGGGAGTAGACGTATTCGTTGCTACGAGTACTCTATAATATAATTAGTGATTTTGCCACTCTGTTCCCTTCGAATGAGGGTTTTAGCGCGATCTTTGATGGTCCAATGGCCCAACTATTTTTTGGTATGGCCCATAAGGCCCACTTAACTTATTATATTTTCCCATGAAAAAATGATAAGAAATGTATGATATTTGTAATAGATGGCACGTTTTTAAATTGAAAAAATTGTAAAATTGTCATGTCTAGGAAAATCATAATTTTCATGTCCAAAAAAATACATTTTCCATAGTACATAAACTGAAATTGTAATGTCTACATAAATAATTTGCCATTCTACATAAAGTAGAATTGCCATGTTCAGAAAATACATTTATCATGCTACATAAAGTAGAATTTCTATGTTTAGGAAAACCATTTTTCATCCTACATAAAGTAGAATTGTCATATGTTCAAACAATTCATTTATCATTCTACATAGAGTAGAATTTCTATATCTAAGAAATCCATTTTCCATGCTACATAAAGTAGAATTTCCATGTCCAAATAATACATTTTTCATGCTACATAAACTGAAATTGTCATGCTACATAAGCTAATTTTGACATGTTATAAGCTACTAAAGTGGCTTAGCCAAAAAACATTTACCATGTTGTAAAAGCTACATTTGCTATGGTTCAAAAAACTACAATTACCATGTCTTGAAAAATACATTTGCAATGCTAGATGAACAAATATTGCCATGCTTCATGAACATAATTTGCCATGGTTCAAAAGGAAAATTGTCGTGCTTCATGAACATAATTTCCATGGTTGAAAAACATTGAAAAAGAAAAAACGGCACAAAAACATTATGTGTGCATAAAGACAAACGGAGGGAGTAAGAATTGCCTCATAAGACTAAAAAACTCGCCTTGATAAACTATATTTTTTATAAAATTAACATGTACTCCCTTCGTAAACTAATATAACATGTTTTAGATCACTAGTTTAGTTATCTAAAACATCTTACATTAGTTTACAGAAGAAGTATCTAAAATATATATTTTTTATATTTTTTTGTGTTTATTTTCTTCACCACTAGTGAAAACTGGAAAACAAATAGGGGAGACTCGGATTTGAACCCAAGTCTCCTTGGTGTAGGTGGAAGAGCGCTCACGCAAGTTTAATTTAGCACAAACAGGTGAAACAAATGACATGAACATGTCCGCACTCTGGGATTCATGCAACCGAATCCTATGGTTCACAGCGAGTCGCACAAGGACAGGTTAGAGCGACTGTTCGCTCTACATCAACATAAGTAGTGTTTCTTTTCCTGCCAGCAGAGACATCTTCATGCAACTATCCCCATACGCTGATAGTTTTTTCAATTGTCAATAGTATGCCTTCCATGAATGGCGAGATAAGAACAAATTTTTAATTTGAAATAATGGTTTGATTCTTTCCTTTGGAATGCAAAATAACCAAGGTCGCAAATCAATCTTTAGTAAATTAATCTATAATAAAATATAAATCTCTAATGCACATACAATTACCTAGTACATTTAAAAATAAGTACTCCCTTCGATGCACAATAAATGTCACTCATTCTGTATTAAGCTAGTACAAACTTTGTACTATATGAGCGACACTTATTATGGATCGGAGGGAGTAGAAAATGGTGCAACCTATAGTTTTGTTAGCCCCGAGTTATGGGACCCTTAGGTCAAATTCAAGTGAACTGTCTATTCATCAGCTCGTCTTTCTCCCAAACACAACACACCGGCATCATCTCCCAACCGATACTAATGTTTTAATTAATACAATTAAACTAGTGGAAAAATATTAAATGTTCACACCATGATCAAATCAAATTTCTAGATATATAGTAGGCCTAATAACATGCCTCTCTTTATCTCTTTTGAGAATTAAACTTATAAATTATTTCTGGATGCAAAAGCAATAGCAGATGCACGCTTGCTTAATTCACGCTGTTGCGTTCTCCATAGGCGGTGACATGGAAGATGTGCGGCCATAAAGACCCACCGGTGGCCATGCTGGGTAGGTTGAAGATCCTCAAGGACGGCATGGCAGCAAAACGATCCTCAAGAACACACGCAGACTCGACTCAGCAATTAAACAAGGGGAAATCTTACCCTAGGCCCCTCTCGACCAAACCCATAGAGAGTGGGCCTGGACAATGGAGGGCCAGGGGTGATGAATTTTCGAGCAGCACAACGACTCCGATGCCATGGGAAACAGGCGAAGAGTAACCTGCCAATTTGCTCGCATGAACTCTCACTACTTCAGTCTAATCTAACCAGAAATCAAAAAACAGGTCGAGTGCCAAACAAGCCAAAGAAATCATAATAGTATTGGTCGCGAGGAGCACAACTCTGAGAAGTAGATAGCAATAAGAAGAAGCTACAATCTGAACATATCAACCAACAAAATTGTAAGAGACCGCAAATAATAAGTTCAGCCATAGCCGACAAAAACATATCTCAATCATTCAACAATAAGAATACTGCAGAGCAAAGGAGGCCAACAGACAAATTCAACCAAGGAGAATATGTTCACCCGGCCTCGCCCGCCAGCCCCAGTGTAAGTGGTCGGCAAACATAGTAAGAACCAGGGAGTGATGGATTTCCGAGCAGCACAACGACTCCAATGCCAAGAGAAACTAAGGCATGGGTAACCTGCCATTTTACTCGGCTAAAACTCCCACTGCTTCTATACTAATCACAAATCAACCAGTGATCAGACAGCAAGAACCACAAACCAAGAACACAACTTCAATTGCATTGCAGGTCCACGCAAGACTGTTTTCCCCTGAGGGGCCAGCAAGAAAACACAAGTTCAATCTGTGTGTAACAAAGAAGAGCAAATAAATAATAAATCCAAACTATAACAGATAAAAAGCAGAGGAAAATAAGCTACGACAAGGACATTATATCAGCATAAATAGACAAAATCAACACACCTTTTGATGGGCTATGTGGCTTCTTCACCAGTGCAACTGTGATTGGTTGGGGGCTGGCGTAGCTAGACCTGGACAAATGAATAGGCCCTCATCAACTGGGGTGTGTGTAGTGGTGTGTGTGTGTTGTATTGCGCGTTTGTTTAGTTTCTACAACTTGTATCCATGTATTTGAGACTATAAATTGTTATATATCACTGCCAACTTCACGTGTTTGAGTAATACACTAATACGACAAAACAACTTACGGGAAAATGACATTGCAAAAAATGGGTTAGTCAATATATGTCATTGCACAATGGCATTTATGGAAGTACACAAGTGTAGCCAGTTGCATTAATTTCTTTTTCTTTTTGGCAATGGCATTTTTTCAAATGGGCACAATTATTAGTATCATCGTATTGAACTAACCATTAAGAAAAATAATACAGTAAGAAATTATATTGCCAATTTCTGCATCTATTGATTTGCTGGTTTTATTTATGAGATCTTCCTAGATTAGTAAGAATATACGTACATCGTATGGCAAAAAAAATTGATGAAAAGGAGCACAGCTTTCCATTAGATATTAGAAGAGTGCAAAAGTACACACTTTACATAACGATCAAAGAGGGGAACGAGGTCGCCACAGCTACACTAAGTAGGAAAAATGCAAGTGCAATTAGAGAAAGATTCTGTTACATTGTGCGGTGCTATAGCTCGAGATCGTACCTTAGATGCATTAGCACCTGAGTTGGTACGACAATTGGGCTAGAGCTATTGTAGAACACATGGCCTTCTACATTTTTAATCTATCTAATGCACCTTGAGAGAATCATTAAATCTTCAGAACAACTGCTAACTGAACCGATATGTAGCTCTTCTTGTTGAACATCAAGTCTTTTACCAGTTTATTTGTTTGCTACTGCCTTCATGCTCCATGGCATGTTGTAAGCTTACCAAGATACATGAGTTTGTAGGATTTATGACGTAGGCAGAAATTCCATTAGTAGTGGGATAAATCATAAAGAATAACGAGATAATATTGGTTACCCAAAAAACTGTAAATATGCGAAGTCAACAAATCACAATGGATCAAATAAAAATGTGCAGTGGTGATAGACGTGGGATGAGAAAATATCAAATGTGATTGTTTTCGTATTTGACATGATTATCATGATAAGGAGAGGTGTTTTTATAACGTGATTGAAGAAAGTTTTAGCTAAAGTAAAAAACAAAGTATTCCTAGGGTGGTCAAGCCGTTATTCCATAGGTTGCCAATGACGCTGAGGTGTTGTTAGACGACATGGTTGCTGTAGAATAGGTAGAGATCTCCATGACTATTGGATCTACTAAAGATTCTCAAAATTGCTAGGATCTTTATCAGTAAAACCGAAGGAGTCAAATTCAATGATCCAATGATTATTACACCATTGAATTTGACCCGTTTGGTTTTACCGTGAAATACCTAGCGAATTGAAGAACCCTCATGAATCCAATAATCTTGGCAACCTCTACCCATTCTTCAACAACTATGACGTCCAGGAAGCCATCTCCATCGTCGGTGATCCGTGGAATCAATGTCCCGACCACCCTATCAATACAAATCTTTCTATTTTGACAAAAAAAAAATCCTTCAATCGTTTAACAGATACACCTCGCCTCCTCATATTTGTGAACCGTGTCAAATAGGAAGGCAACCGCATTTGCCATTTTCTAAATCCGCGTTTATTACTATTGCACTTTTTCAACTAATACATTGTGATTTGTGGACCTCGCCTAGATACTTGTTGCTTCTGGGGTTACAAATATTGTCTCATTGTCCTTATTATCTCCCACTACTCTTAGGCTTTCTCCCTACATCACAAATCTGACACCTCACTGGTCTACATCGATTCTTCACACAATTTCATGTACCCATCCAGTGCATCTAATGGGACAACGGCGATGACTTCCTCACCGCCTTCCTCACAAATCTGTCACTTCAACGCGGAAGAATCGAGCAGCTCATACAAAAGACGGCACGGCCATGTCCTTGTCGCCCAATTTGGGTTTGAAGCTATACATCATACTGCTAACTATATATATTCTCAACCACCGAGTCGATCTGCTCCTCCATTCAGATCCGAACACCATGTTGTCGCCTCTTTGTCCGCGCGCCATCCTTATCAATCTAGATTGCGCAGAGTTATTATTTTCAAGTTTGGACATATTAAAACTGCATGCGCCAATGATCATATGGTATTATGGTGAAATTCAGCATACGTACACAGACACCTTTTGTACAGAAATAGAGCTGTGGACATACTCCGTACACTGGTACACACTAGCAACCAAACAATGATATCAAGAAACAAATATCAGGAGGAAGTTGGCCGGACACGTACGTACGTACACCTTAATTTGGAGCTGATGATACATCTCCTTTCACGTCTGAAGAGGCAGGGAGGGACACCTCTGGACGGAGACGACGTTGATGGATGAACCGATGGGCGTGAGGGATCCGGCGGCGGTGCCTGCCCGTCGCCGTCGTCGTCGTCGCAACCGCCGCCCCGCATCGGCCGGTCGATGGATCTTAACTGCCGCCGGAGAAGCCGTGGGGGAGGGAGGCGTCGTCGCTGCCCCCAACGGGTGATACTGATAGGAGGATATATATATATCTTATATCGGCATTGGTAGATGCATCTAGGGTTCAAACGGACGGCTGCCACCGATGCATCGATCGATAAAGCCGGCGTTGACCGCTACAATTACTTACAAATATGTGTGTGCAGGTTCTAGGGTTTTATTATGAAAGAAAAAAAATCAAGGATAGTTTAACGGTTGTAGTTTCTTTCTTGAGCATCAAGGAACGGTTCATTCCTCAAAGTTTAAAAAAACTAGTGGGATACATATTGGATCATGCGTGTTGAGAAACCACACGTCACTTCCCTGATCTAAGGGAGAAGAAACAAACTTAATTAACTAGTCTATTTATGTTTCTACCCTCGAAAATAAAATTACATGAATTAAAAAGACTGCCTATTTGATATGATCGCATTGATAATCAATTTGTGTCTTCCTTCAGATCTAGTCGAGATGTCTTGTAACCACTGTTTTAGGGTTGCATGATGTCCATCATCAACATATCTTGAGCTAACACTTGAGCTTCACAGCAGGCGAGGGCTTATAGGCTTGTAGGGTCCAAAACTTCAGGGGTAGTTTTTTTTTTTTTTTTTGATACAACACTCACTTGCAGCTCATAGGCGCCGTGATTGCAAACTTGCTCTTCAGTAGGGTATGCTAGATTGACCAAGGTTACTGCATCCTCATCATCCGCGTCGTCGTCATCATCAAGAAAGCGAACATAGACAACAATTTCATCAACTTCTTCTTCATCCGGTTCAGGGACAGCTACCAGGTTACGACTTAACACAACAGTTGAGCTGCTCTTCGTATCTCTACCATCTGAGTCTCTGGATTTTTACTAGTCCCAGCACATATTTTGCCACTCAAAGGTGGTGCTCCTTCCAAAATCTTGACTTCACTCTGCTCAGCCAGCTATTTAGTACCCTTCAACAGGTGCGAGCACCAACTCCATTCTGCTCAGCCAACTATTTAGCACCCTTGTGATTGGTTTACGATAATTGGGAACGACATAGATCTCCATTACACCTTTGCTAAAATCTTCGTCGCCAGCATCACCCTTCACCCTCAGATTCAACTCAAAATAAATATTGCTTGACGGAACTAATCCTAGTCATGGACCTGTCAATGTTAGCATATCATCCTGCACAACAAGTTAGGAAATGTTAAAATGCGTCTCTATGTAGTAAGTGGAGCAAGATGTGTAGTTGGACATGCTCAGTGGCGTAGCCAGCTCAATTCTTCAGGGTGGAATTCTGGGGCACAACCAATCAGAACAACGGCTGATACCTAGGGCACTGATAATCTATAGGAGTAGCGAAGCCTCTTGTTATGGTATGCTTTGCCATGGGCTTGGACAAGATGGCAGTCCATGCAACATTCACTTGCAGCTCCCAGGCGCCGTGATTGCAAACTTGCTCTACAGTAGGGTATGCTATGTTGACCAAGGTTCCTGCATCCTCATCATCGGCATCGTCGTCATCATCAAGGAAGCGAACATAGACAACAATTTCATCATCTCCTTCTTCTTCATCCGGTTCAGGGACAGCTACCAGGTTACGACTTAACACAACAGTGGAGCTGCTCTTCGTATCTCTACTGTCATACACAACCATCTGAGTCTTTGGATTTTTACTAGCCCCAACACATATTTTGCCACTCAAAGGTGGCTCTCCTGTCAAAATCTTGACTTCAAGGCTAGCTGCCACTGGACCTTCAACAGGTGCGAGCACCAACTCCACTCTGCTCAGCCAGCTATTTAGCACCCTTGTGATTGGTTTAGGATTATTGGGAACGACGTAGATCTCTAGTACGCCTTTGCTAAAATCTTCGTCACCAGCATCACCCTTCACCCTCAGATTCAACTCAAAACAAACATCGCCCATCGGAACTAATCCTCGTTGTGGACCTGTCAATGTTAGCATATCATCCTGCACAACAAGTTAGTAAACGTTAAGGTATGTCTCAATGTAGTTAGTGGAGCAAGATGTGTAGTTGGACATGCTAACAAACCAAGCTGACTTGTCAGATAAACTCAGACCAATTTTCAAAGTTATGTTCTATAACTAGCCTGGGGAATAATTTTCAAAGTTTCTGCCAGCAGAATGGCATTTCTGGCTTGTATGTTAAATACGAGATAACAATAATATAGCTTCTTATATAATGTAGATAATAAGCAACTAAATCCACATGAAAAACAGTAACTGAGATAGCTATCACTTTTGTCAATTAAAATGGTTACTCCCGAACCATTGTAACAGACTAAGTGTATCCAGTATGATGTTAAGCTTCTGAATAGTGCAAGGTAAAAAACAATTTTCATTCAATATTAATATATGGTGCTGGCAGAGCAGGACTGATCTTACAGGGAAAAAAGTCACTAACAACAATTTAGGATACGTCAAAATATGTCACATGTTTAGTAAGTACAGCAAGCTGTATAGTTGGACCTGCTAACCAAACCATTGAGACTAGTCACATAAACTCAAAACTAATTCTCAAAAGTTATTAGCTTAACTAGCCTTGAGGACATCGATCACTTGTGCAGCTGCACTGCTCTAGTGCATATAAACTGCTACCAACAGCCAGGTATTTGTGGCTTGTATTTTAAACACAAGATAACATTAGTACACATTATTTTATTTCCGGAACAAATATGTCAGCACTAAAAAGGCAAAAAAAAGGCTGACATATTAAGCAAGTAATACGCAAGTCTAGAAAAAACACAGATAAATCTCACATGAAGTTAGAAGGCAACAAGTTTGGAACAAGTTAATGGAGAAATCTAATCGATATATGATTTGATGAAATTGTGGCGTTACTAGGGAACTACACTGACAAATAATAGCTACAATAACTACCTCATGGAAGATAAGCTGCGATAGATATCAATGTTTTCAATCAAAATGATAATCCACAAACAATTTTTACAGACATAAGTGTATTCAATATGATGTAAAGCTTCTGAATAGTGGTAACTGCAAACAAGAATGACAAGAAATGTTTTTCAGTAAACACGACCACAAAATGCTTGCAGAGCAAGACCTATTCTTACAGGGAAACAGGTACATGTACAAGAAATGCCCAAGGGTACAGGGCATAAACCTAGCAAATTTTAGCAGACCATATAGAAGAATGGAGCTATTTGCATTCTAGTTTGTATTCGGTCTTGATAGGATACCAGACTAGTGTAAATACTCACTAGTGCACCAGCGATCATATAATAGTATGGTGAAATTCAGCATGCACACCTTGTATCTAGAATACAGGGATACTTCAGGAAACCAGTGTATCCGTATCGGATACTGTATCCAATATTGATTCGTCCTGGATACCTCCCCGATATGTATCAAGGGAGTATGTACCGGTTAACCATTAAAAACAATCAATTATAATTCCAATACTTGAGCGATACCTCATGGATACTCTCCTGATACGTCCCAGTCCAATGACAGCCCACTAACTCACGTGTATGTCTCTCCCTCTCTAACCCCATCCCCTCCCACTCTCCTGACCTAGACGGCGGCTCAATCTGCGCCTGCAGCGAGATGGTCATGGGCTGGACTCCTGCTCTTCAGTCTTCACCTGACTCCCCTCCTCCAGGATCCAGCAGCTCACCGACAGGAAGCCAGTGGTGGCTTCCTCACCTCCTCCTTGTCTCATGCTCCAGGAGCAGATCGAGGGCATGCTACCCACCTTCACCTCAGGATAAGCAGTAGCTCGCCGGCGGCAAGCCGGTGGTGGCTAATCTGGTGCTCCCGCTCCTCCCCACCTTCCCCCTCTCTCGTATAAATGTCTATCTAATGGGCAGCTAACCCTCTCTGCACTACAAGCATCTCTGTTTTATTGTTATTCTGCATGATATGTCGATGTAATCTGCATCTTGGCCATGTTTAGCGAAAAAAATCAAAACATCAAGCTAATATGTTGTTCATAGTAAAGAACTATTTATCATTATTTTTTAAAGTTGGTCAAATGTATCCTCGTATTGGCACTTTTCAAAAATGACGAATTTATCCATACCAGCCTGGTACTGATACACGTATCCGTATCGATGCATTCTAGCCTTGTATAGTTATCCAGAGATCGTATACTCGCTAGATTACTAAAGTAGTGGTGTAAAACATCTTATATTAGTTTACAGATTGAGTACAGAGCATGTTTATTATGAAGAGGATAACAATATTTGGAATTGATTAGTGCGTACAAGTAAGTGAAAGCTAAGGAAACGAGGGATGGACTAGTGCACACCTCGGAGCTGATGGTCTGGGGATCTTCCCTTGCACGTCTGAACAGATAGACACATCTGTAGTCAATCGCATCCCTTGCAATAACCGTGCCATACACACTGATTGGATAACCCCGGTCAGATTCGATTACTTTGACGGAAATGACATTGACGGCTTTCGACACCATGTACTTTGCCACCTTGGGAGTTAGAGTTTCGCTATAGAGTGGCGGTCCAAGGCCAAACTTGGCTGTAAATGAAGGGCAAGAGACACAAGGTCAGTCAGAGCCAAGAAAACATGCCTAGTTCGGGGAGTGACCACATTCATCTGCATAATATTTCAATCAATACCCAGACCAATGGAAGGATACTCAGTACTCACACTCTCTGTCGAGATCAAAGCCCCCTATATTGACGCTGCAGAAGCGGGTATGGACCCAAAGATTCTTCCTGGGATCCAACTCCGTGAAGCTTTTGACAGAGGCGATGTGAAGCTCCTGGAGCTCGGCCTCTGTCTTGTCGCGAGCCACATCATCGTCATCGCTGTCCCACACAGGGATCTGGGGCTCCTCGGACACTTCCCCCTCCACATTTGAGAGGACTGAACTGCCAATCTCCGCAATCTCCTCCTCCTCCTCCTCCTGCTGCCCTTCATTGCCGCGTGTTATTGGGCTATCTGCGATCTCCATAGGCGCTTGCTCCTCCTCCGTTGCCTCCGTGATCAGACTGCCATCGCGGGCTGTACAGCAATCCATGGGTTACAGAAGGTGACTACAGTACAATACAGGGGAAGGGGGAACGAGACGGGAACCTTCTTCGTCGCCTGCGACGGCGTCCGTGCTCCAGCGCCGCTTCCGACCGGTCTGCGCCGGCACGGGCAACTGGGTCTCTCCCAGCATCTTGCCACCCCCAGCAAGAATGAGATGATCGACGGCGATCGACGGCGCCGGCGGTAGAAGCTAGATAGCTAGGGTTTGAGAGGGGCGGCGATTCGATTGGGGGAAAATCTGGCATCAACATCTAGCCGCCGCCGGAGATATGTGTTTGGCCCATTAGCGGTTTATCCAGCCCATTTGACCCGTTAACTCCTTCCTTCCTCTTGCTTGTGCTCTTCCCTTCAAAAATAACTTCCACTTTTTGTAGTAATAAATATTTTTCCACTCCTTGTACAATACCTTCTGTAAAATTTTATAAATTGTCACAGCCGACAAAACTGAAAATGTACCGTTCTACACCCCAATCAGACGTAGTTCTTCTTTCGGGTGATCAAATCCCAAATTTCAATTTTGAATTCCACGCTCGCGTCGCTCTTCATCTCGCATGTGTCTCACCTCCTCGCCTCGACGAGCCTTGCCTCACCAAGCAGCACCTCGTCATGCTCCTGGACGCACCCACAAGCCGCTCTCCTCGCCCAGCACCTCGTCGTGCTCCTCACAAGTTGTTGCTCCCCACTTGGTAATGAATTTGGAGAAGAAGACCGTGTCCAAACACCCATAAAATGCAGTAGGGACAACACCTTGTACCACACATCCGCATGGTCGGCTTCTGCAACCAAACCCCCCCCCCTCCCCAAAAAAAATCAATGTTAGAGCCAAGGATCGAGGTAAACTTTGATTAGAGCCTCACACGAATCACTAATGTTAGGGCCTCAGCCTTCGCATCTTATTTGATCCAACCAAACTGCACACTATGCCTCACATCAATGACTGCACATTTTTGTCGCATTAACAAAACCAGAAAACTCAACAGAATGGACCACCAAGAAAATGAAAAAGGAGAGAGAACAAGATCAAATTCCAAAAATTCTTGTCGTGGTTCTTAACCTAAGAGTAGAGAGAGGGGTACGAACGGTGCAGTATCGATCTAAGTACACATGTGGTGACACATGGAAAGTATACATGTTAGGCTCCTTTTTCAGTGGAAGTAAAAGCCTTAGTATTGTCCCAATGTCTGAGTTGTTCTTGTGTATAGCAAAGATTACAATGGGGTTCAACTCCCGTAGTTCAAGACATACTTATATAGACTGCGTTTGGAACTGTTACGGGATCTTAGTGAGGGGTATTAAGCATGGCATAAATGCTACGGTAATGCCTTGGTTAAGACATGGAAACATGTGCCATTAAGGCTATTAACTAGGGCGGTCGTGGGAGAAGTAACGTCGGTCTTCACGAGCCTGATGACCATTGTGCCTCTTTCCTTCAAGTTGTCATCGACTCAGACATTAGATGCCTAGGTAACTTGTCGTGGCCGACTTGCTGACTACTCAGATGTGTTGACATTTGGGTCTTCCCTGACTCGGGTCCACCTTGTCGCCTGAGTTGCATATCCTTCCCACTATTTTCCCCCCAATGGATATAATGTTCAAATGGTAATCTTGGTCATAATCTTAGTGTGGGTCGTGGACTTACTAGGATTGCCCGCGTTATTTACCTGGACCTGAGCTCAATATTACATCCTCATGGGCCTATCTGTGGGGGATAACCTCGTCAATAACCCCCGAGTGCTTCGGGATATTGAGATTGGATAAGTTGCTTCTGAAACCGAGTGTCCTTTGAGAGGATCTTTCTTGCGGTGTGATCATCTTTCCAGTTGATTCATCGTTTTTTGAAGGTTGTAGCTTAGCTCAAAAAAATGTCCGAAAGGAGTTTATTGAGAAGACTAAACTACTCCCTTCCCTTGTACTCGGGTTGGGCAACTTATAAGAAAAACTTTGGTGGCACTCAAGCATCTCTCGGGAGAGGTTGACTAGGGCCCGACACGGGTTGTGCCATGAAATCTACAAGGTCATAGAATTTCATAGATCCAAACTTATAAATTTTGATATTCTATTATGGTCCTTAGATCAATACCACATGGGATATCGATTCTTTACCCCATGCACCTTCTCTTGCAGCTCATTTGGAAAGCTCTTAGACGGATTTTCTTCGAACCAACCATCCGGAACTTTTTTCGAATGTTGACGAAACTAGTTTCTTCCTGAATGATGAGTTATTCAGGAAGGTTGTCTCGAGTAATGAGTTACTCCGATTGAGTGGTTCCGGGTTATAAAATATTTTGAAGTGTTGCAACATTGTGTGTGGATGATGGAAAGGTCTGAACTAACAGGACCAATCTTGCGGGTTTCATGGACATCATTTTCACCCTCTAAAACTAGTACAATCTATTTTGATGTAGCACTCGGGGTGATCCGGTCGTCTGTCATGGGTGATGGGAAGGTCCAGTGACCAGTCCTATCCTACTGGTTTCATGGACATCATTTCCATCTCCAAGACGGATAAACTCTCAGCTGTTATGAGTTTCAACATATCCTAATGTAGTGTCATATCATGGTTGACGGTAAGGACTAAATCGTGAACTGACCAGAATATGTGTTTTGCATATGAATAATGGGTTATTCAAGGTTCATTTGTCACCTTTTGCTTGCAAAATGCTGCAAATATGTGGACCTTTTGACACTTGGTCATGTATTGCAACATGGATCATGTTGTGGTCACCTACAAAGACGTTGAGATCACCAAGTAGTCCAACATTCCTGCAAAGTGTGGCGACCGACAAGGGGCGAGCGGTGCAGTAATGAGGAGGAGAGGACAGGGGTGCAACTTATAGAGGTGGTGTCGGAACATCGACGGTCCTCTAAAGTGGGGTGGTCCTTGATAGCAATAGGTGGCCACGAGGTTGCAACAACAAGTGTTTTTGTGTGTAGAAGATAATGATGCGCGTGGCAATGAGATGGTTTTGTTCGATGGTGGGCAAGCCACCGGAGTGGATAAAGAGAATCCCCATTGACAAGAGAGAAAGAGACAAAGTGAGATAGAGAGAGAGTTAGTGGAAAAGGAGTCAACGCATTGATTTTGTTTTGTTTTTCTAGATCTTCATGAATATCATTCCATCACAAGATTTTGCACGCAGATGAAACATCATCAATGTTTGTTACAAAATATAATAACATAATTTTTAAAATTTTATTTTTATTTTTATTATCCATTCAAATGCATGTGAGCTCAGGATTGGGAAATTCATGTACGTGTTTTGAAATTCGTGAAGAAGTGATACAATTTCCTGCAAAGACTTCTCAATCCACCCTACAGATAAAGAAAATCTAACCAATCTAGCAAGTTCATGAGTCACTTTATTGGCCTCCCTATTAAAGTGTTCAAATCTAGAAATAAAAAAATCACAAGCAAGATGATAACAATCATAAAAAATTGCAGTCATCGCTCCCGTCAAATGTCCTTCAATCTTCATGGTATCAATAACCTCTAGATTGTCAGAGTTTATGACCAGACGATTGCATCGTATCCTTTGCGTTAATGGGAGGCCATATCTGATCCCTAATGCTTCAGTCGTTAGTACATCGACAAATTTTTTTTTCCAATTCCCTCCAACAATAAAGCATATCTTGATACAAAAAAGCGTCAACATTAAGTTTTACAAAACCAACTGGTGGTCGGATGCATCCCCCGTTTAAAGGAAACATTTGAAGAAGAAGTGGTGAAGAAGTTTGCAATAAGAGCATGAATCCCCGAAGAAATCCGGTAAGCCTCTTGATTAATTTTTTCGTGAACCAGTTTATGCCTTATTCACCAGAAATACCAAGCCATAATTGTGATTGTCCCAGAGGTGTTTTGAAGCCGCAAGATAGACAAGGTCTAATGAGGCAAGTAATAATTCCAACACCGTCTCCCCCGCACGATCAACTTTTTTTTTTGAATTTAACAATATCATCCAAGCTCTCTTAATAATATCATCCAATCCTAGCCTTAGCTTTATCGCACATGAATAACAAATGTATTATATCTTCTTGGCAGAAGGACAAGAAACAAGCACAAACAGACAAAACTTACAAATGTCTATAGACGAGGGTCGACATGTTTGATTCTTTCTTTTGAGCGACTGCAAGAGCTGAAGCACACAAATAAATATCCACAATGTAAGTTCCTTTTTTTTCTTACCAAATTATCCAGTATGTTGCGATAGTAAACAAGCAAGTAATTAATATGCGCGACATGCAAGTCCATATATGTACGTAGGTGACATTCTTCAAATTTGGCCTAAAGGATGGCAATGCACCATAGCACTATCGCCTGGATGGCGTTGCCACGGTCCACTTCCTCAAGACATGGGCAGCTTTCTCGCCAGAATCATGTGGAAAATTCAATCCGATAGAGATCACATGATGATTACCCAACCCCTGCAATGATTAATTCCACTAGGGGAACTAATACCGCGTAACCGAACAAAGCCTTAAGCACATGATGATTGTTCAGAAAAAATGAATCCTCTGTTCTATTCATTGATGATGATTTACATTATATACCCCTGAGAGGATGCATCCACCGGACGCGACTCTTGGAAGAGAAGGGAGAGAGATGTGTCGGTTAGCATAAGGCTAACCGCCTCCTAATTACAATGTGGAGATTACCATAGAAATAATCACAACAATGATCATCTAATGGGAGCTTCCTCCTCTTGTTCAAATACTTCAGCAGCACCAATTGATTTATCTAATGGGAGCTTCCTCCTCTTGTTCTAACTAGTGTTCTAACTAGTCAGTATACAAGATGATCACTGAAAGCTCTCCCAAAAAAAAGTAACGAGACAAAAGATTCGCATATATTTTGCCAAAATCAAATATTACCTCCGATCCATATTAATGGACTCAACTTTGTCTAGATTCGTATGTATCTAGTTAAGTATTTAGACTTGATGCATGTGTATCTAGACAAACTTAAGTCCATTAATATGGATCGGAGGGAGCAACAAAATACAGCAACTTCAGCTTGTTTTGCAAGCAGTTCAAAGATAGACACATGACTGAACATCAATAACAAAAGAATCGGCAGCCACGAGATCTCTTTCTGGATCTCTGCCAAACAAGAATACATGCAGGATCAACTCAACAATTGAACGGGCAGGAAATGTCACCCTCGGCCCTCTCAACCAAACCCCCCATATAGAGTGGCGGGCGATGGACAGTGGAGAGGAAGGACTGATGAATTTCCAAGCAGCAACAGCTGCAGTGCCACAAGACATAGCAGCAAAGAGTAACCTGAAATTTCGCTCGCACATACTCTCGCTACTTCAGTCTAGTCTTGACTAGAATCAACCAACTAACAAAGTGTGGAGCTCCAGTACTAGATAACAATAAGGAGTATCATCTATCTTCTCTAGAGCGTGAAACACAGCCAGCCATGGCCGACAAAAACATATCTCAATCACTTGACGACAATAGGAAAACTGGAGAGCAAAGAAGGCCAACTAAATTCAATCAAAGAGAATATGTTTGCCCGGCCTCGCTCACCAGCCCCAGGGTAAGTAGCCAGCAAAAAGCGTGAGAACCAGGAGTGGTTGATTTCCGAGCAGCACAACGACCCAGATGCCATGAGAAACTGAGGCAAAGGGTAACCTGCCACTTTGCTCGGCTTAAACTCTCACTACTTCCACTAATCACAAATTAGACAGTAAACAAATGGCGAGAACCACTAACCAAGAACAAAACTTTGATTGCATGCTCACATAAGATCGTTTCCTCTGAGGGACCAGCAAGCAAGTAGAAGTTCAAGTAGGAGTAACAAAGAAGACCAAATAAATAATAGATACAAAGTAGAAGAGAGAAAATAGAATGAGCTACTTCATTAAAATTCGATGACAAGCAACATTATCTTAACATCAATCAAAAAATGAAGACATCTTCTATGCAGATTCTAAGCAGTAAGAATACAGCAGATGCAACCGTGCAAACAGAACTGATTGACCAATTAAACAAGGAGAAAATAAATGAATGTTCCCCTAGCTCCTCCCGACCAGCCATGGAAAAGTGGCCAGCCAACAATGGAGAACCAGGATATCAATCTCCGAGCAGTACAACGACTCCAATGCCATGAGAAATAAAGGCAAAGGGTAACCTGCCAATTTGCTCGGCTAAACTCTCACTATCTGTCCATCTAGCCAAACCAGGAACGATCAAAATAGAGAAGGAACTTTGGTTGCTACCTCAATTAAAACAATTTTCCAAGAGAAAGCCGACAAGAAAATTGGTGTTTCAATGAATTCAGCTAAAAATATTAACATTTTCCAAGACTCTGCAGGGCAGTCAAACAAACTGCGAGTAAACCACAAACATACGTACTTTCCAGTTCAATGCGGCTCTGAAAGAATTCAAACAGTAAATAATAACAGAAAGATCATCAAGCCATGGCAAAGCATCAGAAATACACAGGCGGTGAGTTCTTTTCTTTACTCTTAGGAAGAGGGTAAATATATCACCATACAGGCAACATAGATGTTACAGTTATGACGTACAAATCGATCTTCAGAATACAGAAACATCACAAGGCTCTTCCAGCATGCAAACTGTCCGGACAACATAAAGCATACAGCAGCATCATTTCATGTACCTATGCAGAAACTTGCGGTGGAAATCACTTCGGATGGTGTCATTGATGAAACGTTTTGGTGTCTTGGTCTCTCCACGAGACTGGTTCTTGAATACTACATCATCATCCCACCTGCAACAAACACACATAAACGGGATTAAGCTCAGCATAAGTCATGGCAGCATTCTTCTCTTTAAAAAAGGCACCAAGACATAAAAGAAGCACATTATATGATATACTAGGCATCACTTCCTAACCTTCTCTTCACATTGAAGGAGCCAGAGTTATTCATATTGATCAGGGGGTTTCCTCGCATCAGCTCAGCCTCCTTCATCTTGGCCTCTTCTTCAGCTTGCTGACGCTCCTGCAGCACACAGACATGACTTGAGATTAATTCTCTAAACCTTAAGAAAAAGAGTGCCTCAAAATGATAATACGGAGAAGAAAACAACAAACCTTTCTAAGCCTGTCCTCGGCTCTTTCTTTTTTAATCCTTTCGAGCTCTGCCATTAGTGCCTCAGTGTCATCGTCATCATCATCCTCGTCGCTGAATAGAAGTTCCAATTTGATGAGTGAGATATAGAATAAGTTGAGATAATCAGCTGAACTAAAAAACTGGGCCCAGGTAAACAACTCTGTCCCAAAAAAATATCAGGATAATTGCTGCATTGTTCTTTTTTGCTATTTTACACATATGTTTTGTTGTAAACATAAACATATTGACAACAATGAAAAACATGCTACCCAGCAAAAGCATGTGTATCAACCAAATCCAAAGTTCATGGTAGATAACACACATTAAACAGTTTCAGCCTCAATCCACGATACAATTTATTCATGCAGTTAATCTCATCCATACAACAGCAAGAAGAGTCTCGTCAGAATTTTGAACAGGTGAGATTGATAAACTACTGAGCAAGAAAAACAGACCTTTCGTCATCACTTTTGAGCTCCACGTCAGAGTCGTCTGCATCAATTTCACGTGGAACTATCTTATCTTCATCCCGTTTTGAACCTGTGATTACCAGAAGAACAGAGTAAGTAAACCATTTTGCTTCCTTGAACCTAGGAACTAAACAGACTTTGCTAAAGCTTTAAGATTGATATCGACCTTCTAAGAGCAGGCTTGAACTTTTTCGCCGGTCCCTCTCGTCTGCAAGAAAAAAAGAGGTTGAACTAATCAATTACAATTCCAAGGTATAAGGAAACACCAAGAGACAACATGACGGAGGAAATGATATGGCAAGCACTATCTGCATAAATGAGGGAGAAACGCAGAAGGGCCCAGAGGTATTACCAACATAGGACTTATCCTTGGATGAGAAGTGCTTGCGTTCACGCTCCTCAAGCTCATCCCTGAGGTTCCTCTTCTGTACCTCCTCTTGAGTTTGTTGTCCCTCTTTTCTGCACATCAGAGCGGGGGATGTCAGCATGTATTAGGAAGGCATGTAAGAACAACTATTAAGAATTGGAGCCCATTTTCTTCAGGATTCACAGGGTCACTCAAAAACTAAAACAATGATGTTCCTGGTTCTGGTTAACAGGTAATAAACCCCAGATGAGGAACTAAATATATGAACCATGGTAAGCAATTTTTTCATAGATTTACTCTCTTGATGCAGCAGCAGCAGCAGCAGAAAAATTCAGGGGATTATTTTAGACAATACACTTGGTGCCAAGTAGCTCCAAACATGAAAACAGTTGGTTGCACTGGTAATAAATAGCTGCATTCTGTTTGATTTTCCCAGGTATTCCCACATAGCCGTACTTGTTTAGGCCAGGTATATGTTACTTAACTAGTAGTGTGGGTGCAGTAAACAAGCGCCTGAGTTACAGAAATCGACCTAATCAGACAGAAGTAGCAGACTAGACTAATTGCAAATATTGGCAGCGGAAAGCCGGTTGTGATAATATTCAGGCCCTAAGCAGATGCGATATCAGTAATGAGTTGGACGACCACAGCCTGTGCCAAGGAGGTACAGTAGCGATTTGGGTCTGTGGGTAGCGATTCTAGCGCGCGGAGATCGACGGGGCCGGCCGGCCACCGCGGGGACCTGGACGAACCCTAGCTAGCGCCCTTTTCCCCACCACCAATCCCAACGACGGCGCGCGTGGGCGCGAGAGATCTAACCAGCTAGCTGGCGGGCGATTCGAGCCATGGGGGGCACGGATTTGGAATCGGAGGATGGGGGGGATCGAAGAGTGGATTTACCTGGGCTTGAGGGAGGTGTGGGCGGCGAGGTCGCGGGAGGAGTACTTGCCGGAGGGGCCGAAGATGCGCGTGCCCCCCTGCTCGTTGCCGCCCTTGGCCGGAGCCCACGTCGGCCGCGCCGCCGTCGTCATCCTCTCTCTCTCTGTCGCCTGCCGGTGGGGAAGCGAAGCGCAACAAACCCTAGCGGAACCTGCTCGCCGCCTCTGCTTCCTCCTCCTTCGGCTTTGGGGATCGGAAGGAAGACGGTTTTGCGGAGAGGCCCCTGCGGAAATCCTATTATATGATTCCTTCCTTCGTGGTGGGCTGGTTCGTGTCCAAGACGGTGACGATGATGGATGAGTCTCTCTCTCCCTCGGGCTCGGATTGAGTAGACGGGCCGCCAGAGCTATATTTTCGCCGCCGCTCTCACTACGCGGCTCGGATTGAGTAGACGGCCCAGTAAGAACGTCCTGAGTTTTCCTTTTTTCTTCTTCTTTTGTTTTCCTTGTTCTTTTGTTGGTTTCATTTCTTTCTCTAGGTTTTATTATTATTTTATTTTATTTTAAAAACATGTTTAAAATTTTAATGTACATTTCTCCTGTAATTTTGAGTTATTTTCTTTACACATCAAACATTTTTAATAAATTATTTGTTTTTGCAGGTATTTAAAATATTTATTAAATATGTATGTGTTTCTAACCTGGACAAACGGCTTAAACCCTTGATATATTTTCTCTTCATCCGTGCACAATCATAAGTGGACAATCTCTTTTTTTTGTAATGATTTGTTTATGCTTGTAGTTTCCACGCAATTTAATTTGATATTAGAACATACATGATGCAAGGGTTGACTAAAACACAACCAAAATAAAGATGATAACAAACTAGTATTTTTCTTTCCTTTACTCATCGTCGTCGTGATAATCATTTGACCGACGGCAGGTGATTCGCATGTGCATATATGGATTGATGATGCCACCTTTCATCTTCTATCTTCGGTTCGTTGGAGTCGAAATCGACCCTGATCAGAACTACCCTCGGCGACACACATCGAACGAAGCAATGGCAACATAAACGCTATGATCTGGTGTTTCGTGTGACCGTGTGCGTTATGCTACAGGTTTCCACTTTCCAAATCCCTAGCCGGTTTGCTTCCTGGCCCAAACACCTTCTTGATGCTGATGGATTCCATGTGATGGTGGTATTATTGAGTGTATGTTGTTAGTTTTGAGGGTTTTTTATGCTAACAATAAATGTACCATGCATGGAATGAGACCTAGTGCTTCACATGATGTTGCCTTGCACATGGGGCAAAATTAATCAGGAGATTCTAAAAGGGTCAACTTACTAATCACTAGTATTAAAGAGTAAGAACATCGTTAGGCCTTATTTGGTTATGAATAAATCCATGTGGATTGGCAGGTATCACAGACCAAACCACATGGTTTATTTTGGCCTGAAATTGTTTCCTAATGTGGATCTCAAATCTGTTGTTTGGTTTGGATCTAAACAGGGATATTTCCTACCAAGACCACATCGAACCAATTCCTTTCACAGGGGATGAAAGAGTCATCTTCCACCCATAGAACAGATCCACGACAAAAGACGAGTAATGGTGAGACAAGGGGGAATCAACCGATTCACCTAGTGGATTAGTTTCACTTGGGGATTCGTCCCCCTACAATCAAACAAGGCCTTATGAGGCAGGGGCAGCGCCAGGGGTATTTTTGGATATTCGGCGGAATACCCAATATTTTAATAAATCATAAAAATATATAAAACATGTGATTTTTTTTTTGCAAAACAGCGATGATTTTGGCAAAATGAATACCCACCCTCTAAATCCTGGCGCCGCCACTGTTAGGAGGGTCTCACCCCCGCTCTCACCCTTTTGTCTATGCTTGTAGTTGATTGCATACCAAGACCATAGTAGAAAATACAAAGTACTGTCGTGGTATAGATGTGTATGTAAGAGTAACATTATTTAAACTAGATGATATCCCGCGCGTTGCTGCGGAAACTGCTAATAAATAATTTAATATTTTGAAATATAGAAAAAATTATGAAACATAATATAAATTTATTATAATTTCTTTGAAATTAATATTGTTTTGACTCAAAATATAAGGAAAATTTTAATAAAAATTGATGATAAATAAAAAATGAGGGTCTTTAGAAAAACATTACCTTCACAGTATATCGATGAGATGATATAAGATGATAAAATGTTGAGTAGACACAGTGGAGACATCACCTTTGATTAAACATATTACAATGATAGCAATTACCTATGTGCATTCATAAAAAAAATCGCATAGAAAAAAATATGAGATAACTTATAATTTGATTCTCTATAAAAAAAGCACTTATAAATTTGAGTGCAAAAGAAATTTATATTTATATATGATAAGTTGCATGTGCATGTGAAGTTAATGGAAGCTCCCTTATGTGGCATACTTTGCATGGCCTAATGGATTTTTTTTAAATGATTGGCTTAGTGGGATGATGAGGTGGACACCTTGCATGTTGAGAGAATTGGGAGCAACTTCTTAAGAATGTTAGATATCTCAGTAAATATTTTGGCATAAGCAAAAAAAAGTATCACAACATAAAAATCTACACATTTCATAACTAAAAGCAATATCACTTAAAATGCATTAATGCATGTTTGCAGATCATTCTATTAGGTTTATAAGATGACCCACAATCCACATACTAAGAAAAATAGATGTTCTTAAGCTCCCCAAAGCCTAGCTAAAGGAGGGGTCGCTGTGGAAAGAAGAGGAAGAAGACTCAATATGATCACAGTAAAAAACCATTCTTCACCAATTTAAATCGACACATGCCAATGGAATCAACTTTGATTCACCACCCAAAAAAGAGAGTAAAAGAACACCCATGAATATCTAATCTAGCAAAAGAAGCATAAAAAGAAAGTGTAAAACAAACTAGAAGAAGCCGGAGATTTTCCGGAGCACGAACATGCCGAAGCCGATGCCGAGGAAGGTGGCAATGGAGATCCCGAAGATGCCGACGAGGATGCCGGGCACGACGAGCGAGCTCCACCCCTTGGCCGTCGCCATGGCGGCGGCCGTGGTCGGCCCGCCGACGTTGGCGTTGGACGCGATGAGGAGCTGCTTCCTGTCCAGCCCGGCCAGCCTCCCGACCCCGAGCACCACGGCGAGGTGCACGGCCACCTGCACCGCCGCGAACGCGAACACGGCGGGCGCCTTGGTCACCGCGTCCACCACGCTGCCGTTCGCGCCCACCACCGTGAAGAACACCTGCATCAGGATCAGCGCCATGGTCTCGCCCGACGGCGCCAGCCGGCCCAGCACGCCCGGGAACGCCGTCGCCAGCACCACCACCAGCGCCGTCACGCACGGCAGCGTGCCGCCGGCGGAGACGCCCAGCCCCGCCGCGATCGCCGTGCCGGCTCTGCATATCGCGAACGCCAGCGCCAGCGCCGCGCCGCCGTGCAGCACCGACATGCTGCCCCGGGCCTCCCCGGTTCCGGCGTCGAGGGACGACGACGAGGTGGTCTTGGTCTCCGGCGGTATCTTGGACGCCAGCGCGAAGAGCGCCGTGAAGTAGAGCGCCGATATGAGGTTGTCCGCCGCCACGCCGGCCGCCACCACCGACGGCGTCGTTCCCAGCGCCTCCGAGATCGCCACGAAGTTCACCGCTGCCACCGCCATGATTCACAAACTCGATCAGATCACAGTACATGATCGATGGAATGCATCAGTAATTTAGGAGCGAGCCAATTGGTCACCTCCGCCAATGTAGCTCCCCATGAGAGCGGCGGCGATCTTCCAGCTATCCTGGCCGAGCGACCTCATCGGGAACAGCAGATAAGCCACCGTCGTGCCGATCACAGTTGCAACTGCATCCAATGGAGCCAAAGATTATTTAGCCATGATCTTTCTGATCCCAACCAAATTCATCCTAAACAAACTGCTACAGTAGTAGAGCATCTGAATTGAGAGTGGCCATGGATGGATTGGATGGATTTCCTCAACTGTTTCTGTTATTAAGATGGAAGAAAAGAAGGTGTTTTTATTTCTGGGTTACCTGATCCGATGAGGAAGGCCTTGAGGAGGTCGCCGGTGGCGCGGACGACGCGGCGGAGGTCGGCGCCGAGGAGGAGGAGCGGGACGGCGACGGGGAGGAGGTACTCCATGACGACGGCCTGCGCGGGCGCGCCGGGCGCCACCAGGCCCGCCGACGACGCCGCCAGACCCGCCAGGATGCTCACCAGCGCCCCGCTCAGCGCCGCGCCCCACGCCGTCTTCTCCTCCGCCCTGAAGAACCAAACCACACATGGATATCACTCCCCTCCTCCACGCCACGGACGGCGGCGACGGACCGACGCGGGCTCTGCCCCGGCCGGTGGTTCGTTTGTCGGTTACCAGGTGCCGAAGGCCGCGGCGGAGAGGAGGAACGCCCAGTTGCCCCACTGGTCGCCGGGCGCGATGATGGGCACCGCGCGCGGCGGGCGGACACGCCGGAGCCGAGACGGCCGGCACCCGTCGCCGCCGCCGCCTTCACGCGAGAGGGGACCGAGCGGCAGCCGCGGTGACCAAGGCGCTAGAGGCCGGAGACTGGCACGGAGGCGACGGAGGAGGTGGCACGGCGGCGATGGGGAGGGGAGGAGGAGGGAGACGGCCGACGGCGCCATGCCGGCCGCGCGTTCCAAATCCTCTGTTTGTTGTGGGGCGCGGCAACGAACGGCAGCCAAGTGTTCTAATCTCGCTGGTGATGATGATGACGTACTACAAAATAACATTGGAAAATTGATGGTGACGTAACAAACTGCCAAAATAAACATTGGAAAACTGATGGCGACATTGTTGTTGACTTGTTGTGCTGCATGCGTCTGATGATTTTTGTTGTCTTCTCTACTAACTGCACTACTGGTATGTCACTTATGAAAAACAAAAAAAAAACATATAAATAGAGGTATCAATTGAAAAGATTGGGAAAAAATGGTGGTGACTTCACATTGCTCTAATTATTTTAGCAATCACTGTGTTTCATAATATCTGTTGTTGAAATGAATGTATGTAGAGGCACTATGTTTTACTAGATGACGCCCCGCACATTGTTGCGGAAATTTTTTGCAAAATATTTTAGTGAACATGTTTTGTTAAATGAAGCATGTATATTTAAAACAATAACTTTTAAACTAATATATGGATTTAATATAAATATCATAATAAAATAAAAATTCCCATACATGCATGTTGCATGTGGGTTTTTATTATGCATAGTGGCATATTGAGGTGGTTCTTTCTCATGCATGTTGGATGATGTTGCGTGTTAAGATAAATATGCTAGTGGAGGATGATGTGGCATGCATGATGATGTGGAGTGTGTGCATGTTGAGAGAATTGGTAGTAGTGGGGAGCAACTTCTTAAGAATGTAAGATGTAAGATGTAAGATTTAGGAGAAACGGAAAAAAGCTTAAAACAATATACCCCTTCCCATCTTAACACGCAACATCATCCAACATGCATTAGAAAGACCCACCTCAATATGCCGTTATGCATAATAAAAACCTATATGCAACATGCATGCATGCATTGGATTTTTATTTTATTATGATATTTATATTAAATTCATATATTAGTCTAAAAGTTATTGTTTCAAATATACATGTTTTATTTAACCAAACATTTTCACTGAAATATTTTGCAAAAAAGTTCCGCAACAAGCGTGCGGGACATCATTTAGTTTTATTATAAAATCGTCTCCTAATCATGGTCTACGTTAAGCCACTGTTGAATATATTAGCAATTTAGCATATGATTTAATCCACGAAATAGACAAACAATCCATGGCAATAATGAAACAGATCAAACTAGCCATGCGATCTACTAAAACAGTAGACAACGAGATCATATCTAAAGCAATTACTAGGAACACGACTTGCAACATGATCTCAAACAGAGAAGAACAGATCACGTATGGTGCAACGGGTGTGGAGCCGCTGGTGTTGGTGTTGGTGTCGCCCATGTCGTTGATGGAGAGGCTGCCGACGTCCGGGAAGAAGTCGTCGTCGGAGAAGTAGTCGTCGTTGTCAGCAGTCGCGCGAGTGCGCTCCCCAAAAACCTGATCGCCCCTCTCCCGTACAAGATCTCGAGAGGCGGAGTTTCGGAGGCCTGCTGTCCCTTCTTGCGGTGCACGCCGAAAGAAGGGATGGAGAAGACTTGAGCGGCGGCGCAATGATCTGGAACGAGGAGGAACCATATGGCGGTGCGGCCAAGGTAGGGTTTGCGCTGTTTATATAGACGCAGCGGGACGGGCCGACGTGGGAGTAGAGCCCACGAAAACGGCGCACCAATTAAGCGTAATTAACGCGTCCGTTAATTACAATTAATGCCTCATTAATTTTCCCGAGCTGCAAAAATATAAGTGTACGCATAGCTTTGTCCTCGGCTCGGCTCATTCCCGAAACCCGAGGCGAGGCGAGGCGTGGCGAGGCGAGCGAGGAGGAGGAGCGCGCGTGTAGCACTTCTCTTCTCAAGCTCTTACAAGTGCTAGTGGAGCTCACCTTATAAAGAGGTGTGGCTCTCCCTCCACTAGCGAGGTGGTACTAAACTTCCCACCACTTGCTATGCATGAATGGGCCAAGATAATTTCAGAATTTACAAAGTCTTTGGGCCAAAGGCCCACTCAGCAAATGAGTGCAAAATTCAGCAATCCCCCACAAAGCCTCATTGGCTCATCTCATCATTTTGTTCCAAATCATTGTTTATATACCGATGTTTTAGTGGAGACTGTTAAGTTGAACTTCCACGTAGAATTCATGCTGCACTAGTTCACAACTTGAATAGTGGACTATGCCTTGAACTACAAGCTTTCTGTAAATCTAGTTTCACACAAACCCTTGATCGATACTGGGCTGCCGCAAGGCTTCCCCGCGGATGGAGCTTATACGTCATACTCCAAAGCCTTTCATGAGTTTATTAGAGAGCACCCAACTCTCACGGACTGCAACATTTAACAGCCTAGCTCATATAGGTGTATTCCTCAAAAGATGCTCTGCAGGACGACATCTTTGCTTATATACATAAGCCACTTGGAACACATTAAGATAAATATCAACCTACCATGCAGATCAGGAGAGTATTGCATCATAACGGAGTGGGGTAACCAATATAAGGATACTCTCCTCTCAGCTGACCAACAGCTTGTCTCCTACTTCTACTTCACGGGATCTCCGATCACATAGAGTAGGTTACCACTGTGGACAACTCAAACGGTGGGTCTCAAACCCATCTCCCTCGATGCATTATCTATCACATTACGTGATAGACCCTTTGTGAAGGGATCCGCCAGATTTTTAGACGTTTGGATATAATCCAATGTAATAACTCCGGAGTTCTTCAATTTTCTGACAGATTTCAGTCTCCTCTTCACATGTCTTGATGACTTCATATTATCCTTAGAACTGTTTATTTTGACGATCACAGTTTGATTATCACAGTTCATCAGGATAGCGGGTATTGGTTTTTCCACCACAGGTAAGTCCATCAAGAGCTCACGAAGCCACTCTGCTTCAACAGTGGCTGTGTCTAATGCTGTGAGTTCTGCTTCCATAGTTGACCTCGTTAAGATGGTCTGCTTGCAAGACTTCCAGGAAACAGCGCCACCACCAAGTGTAAACAAATACCCACTTGTGGCCTTAATCTCATCAGCATCAGATATCCAGTTGGAATCACTATAACCCTCAAGTACCCTAGGATACCCAGTATAGTGAATCCCATAGCTCGCAGTGCCTTTCAAATATCGCATAACTCTCTCAAGCGCATGCCAATGATCATCTCCCGGATTTGACACAAATCGGCTCAGTTTGCTAACAACAAATGAGATGTCAGGCCTCGTGGCACTTGCCAAGTACATAAGCGAGCCAATAATCTGAGAGTATCTCAGTTGATCTCTAGCAATCTGTTTATTCTTACGAAGTAGCATGCTAGGATCATATGGTGTTGGAGAGGGCTTACAGTCGCTATACCCAAAACGACTTAAGACCTTTTCCACATAGTGAGACTGAAGCAGAGTAATCCCACCATCATCATCTCTTAGTAGCTTGATGTTCAAGATAACATCAGCTACCCCCAGATCTTTCATCTCAAAACAGCGAGATAAGAAATCCTTGACCTCCTTGATTAAATCGAGGTTGGTCCCAAAAATCAATATGTCGTCGACATATAGACAAAGAATGACTCCCTCGCCCCCACCATGGCGATAGTACACACACTTGTCGGCCTCGTTTACAACAAAGCCTTCAGCAGTTAAAGTCCTTTCAAACTTTTCGTGCCACTGCTTAGGAGCTTGCTTAAGGCCATACAACGACTTCAATAACTTACACACCTTGCCCTCTTGACCAGGTACTACAAAACCATCTGGCTGCTCCATGTAAATTTCCTCGTCCAACTCTCCATTGAGGAAAGCTGTCTTAACGTCCATTTGATGAACGAGAAGACCGTGCGAGGCAGCCAATGAAAGTAGCACCCGTATAGTGGTCAATCTGGCCACTGGTGAGTAAGTATCGAAGAAGTCTTCACCTTCTTTTTGAGTATAGCCCTTGGCCACAAGCCTTGCTTTGTACTTCTCAATAGTACCATCAGGCCTAAGCTTTTTCTTGAACACCCACTTACATCCTACAGGTTTGCACCCATAAGGACGTTCAGTAATTTCCCAGGTTCCGTTAGCCAAGATGGAATCCATCTCACAACGAACGGCTTCCTTCCAGTAGTCAGCATCAAGAGATGCATAGGCTTCTGAAATAGTGCTGGGTGTGTCATCCACGAGGTACACAATGAAATCATCACCAAAGGACTTTGCAGTCCTCTGTCTCTTGCTCCTTACAGGAGTTTCATTGTCATCCTCCTCAGGATTCTTAACGTGTTCTATCGAAATGGTGGTTTCAGGAATCTCAGTTAAATCCTGACCATATAAAGTAGGAATCTCCTGGTTTGATGAGGTAGGCATATCCTTCATAGGAAATATATCCTCAAAGAAAGTCGCATCATTCGACTCCATAATTGTACCAACACGCATGTCGGATACCTCAGATTTTACTATCAAAAATCTATAGCCAATGCTATGAAAAGCATAACCCAACAGAACACAATCTACGGTTTTTGGTCCAAGCTTGCGCTTCTTGGGGATCGGTATATTGACCTTTGCCAAACAGCCCCAAGTACGTAAGTAAGAGAGTTTCAGCCTTTTCCTTTCCCATTCCTCAAATGGGGTAACAGTTTTTGTCTTTGGGGGAACTCGGTTTAGGACATGACATGCAGTCATTAGCGCCTCCCCCACCATGCCTTGGAGAGACCCGAAATATCTAACATGGCGTTAACCAAATCATTTAGAGTTCGGTTCTTTCTTTCGGCCACCCCATTTGACTGAGGTGAATAGGGAGGCGTCCTCTCATGTATTATACCATGTTCCGCACAAAACAAATCAAATTCATTGGAAAAGTATTCTCCACCACGATCAGACCTAAGCCGTTTAATCTTTCGATCAAGTTGGTTCTCTGCTTCAGCTTTATAGTTTTTGAAGTAAGTTAAAGCCTCATCTTTAGATTTCAGAAGATACACATAGCAATATCTAGTAGAGTCATCAATCAACGTCATGAAATATTTCTTTTCACCTTTTGTCATCACACCATTCATCTCACAGAGGTCTGAATGTATAAGTTCCAGTGGTGCCAAGTCTCTTGCCTCTGCAGTCTTATGGGACTTGCGAGGTTGCTTAGCTTGAACGCATACTTGGCACTTGGAACCCTTGACAGTAGGAAACTTCGGAATTAAACTCATATTAGCTAACCGCGTCATGCTACCAAAGTTATTGTGACAGAGTCGAGAATGCCAAACATTGGACTCATTATCATAACAAATGTGATTAACAACTTTGGTGCAAATATCTGACAAAGATAGGCGGAACAAGCCTCCGCATTCATAGCCTTTCCCAATGAATTGTCCATACTTGGAAATTACAACTTTATTGGACTCGAAAACCAACTTAAAACCATCTCGACACAAACGCGAACCGCTAACGAGATTTTTATTGATGGAGGGCACATGATGAACGTTCTTCAGTCGCACGATCTTCCCCGAAGTAAACTTCAGATCCACCGTACCGACCCCACGAACAGTAGCATATGACCCGTTCCCCATCAGCACGGGGGAAGTCCCTGTGACCTGATAAGAAGAAAACATAGAGGCGTCAGCACAGACATGAACATTGGCACCAGTATCAATCAACCAATCAGGAGACTGACATAATGAAAGAATTGTAGGGACATATCCAGAGTCTTTCATCTCCGTGTCAATGACAACATTGGCGGTCTTGCCGCCATTCTCAGATCCGCGCTCCTCATAGCGATTAGGGCAGCTGGATGCCCAATGTTTTTCACTGCCACAAACATGGCACACTCCCTTCTTCTTATTAGGATTCTTCTTGAAGTTGGTAGGCTGTGACGGCTTGTTCCTTTTATCGAACTTGCCTTTTCCACCAGATTTATTCTTGAAGTTGAACTTGTTGGGCTGGTAGTTCTTTTTATGTACCATATGGGCACTTGAACCACCCTCAGGAACTCGAGCACGTGTATCCTTTGCTCTCGCCTTCTCTTCAACATCAAGAGTCCCAATGAGATTCGCAACGCAAAACTCTTGCCTCTTGTGTTTTAAAGAAGTAGCAAAGTTGTTCCACGAATGTGAAAGTTTGGCAATAATGCCTCCGGCCACAAACTTGTCCGGCAACACACACTTGAAGTGCTCAAGTTCTTTGGCAAGCGACTGTATCTCATGCGCTTGTTGAACAACAGAGCGCTCATCAGTCATCTTGTAGTCATAATATTGTTCCATGACATACAATTCGCTGCCAGCGTCCGAGGCCCCAAACTTGGCCTCGAGCGCATCCCACATGTCCTTGCCGTTATCAAACAACATATATGAATCCACAATGGAATCATCAAGAATACCAAGGAGGGCACCCTTAAAGAGAGTATCGATCTTCTCATAAGCCTCCTGCTGTGCAGGATTAAGATCGCCCTCGGGCTTGCCCTTGGTGGCGTCATAGCATTGCATGGACTGAAGCCAGTACACTGCTCTCGTGCGCCACCGCTTATAGTGCACCCCCTTGAAAGGCGGCGGCTTCATAGACGCAAGAAAGCCAGATGCAGTAAATTGCCTATAATCAGGTTTTTGGATTGTTGAATATATTAGCAATTTAGCATATGATTTAATCCACGAAATAGACAAACAATCCATGGCAATAATGAAACAGATCAAACTAGTCATGCGATCTACTAAAACAGTAGACAACGAGATCATATCCAAAGCAATTACTAGGAACACGACTTAACATGATCTCAAACAGAGAAGAACAGATCACGTACGGTGCAGCGGGTGTGGAGCCGCTGGTGTTGGTGTTGGTGTCGCCCATGTCGTTGATGGAGAGGCTGCCGACGTCCGGGAAGAAGTCGTCGTCGGAGAAGTAGTCGTCGCTGTCAGCAGTCGCGCGAGTGCGCTCCCCAAAAACCTGATCGCCCCTCTCCCGTACAAGATCTCGAGAGGCGGAGTTTCGGAGGCCTGCTGTCCCTTCTTGCGGTGCACGCCGAAAGAAGGGATGGAGAAGACTTGAGCGGCGGCGCAATGATCTGGAACGAGGAGGAACCATATGGCGGTGCGGCCAAGGTAGGGTTTGCGCTGTTTATATAGACGCAGCGGGACGGGCCGACGTGGGAGTAGAGCCCACGAAAACGGCGCACCAATTAAGCGTAATTAACGCGTCCGTTAATTACAATTAATGCATCATTAATTTTCCCGAGCTGCAAAAATATAAGTGTACGCATAGCTTTGTCCTCGGCTCGGCTCATTCCCGAAACCCAAGGCGAGGCGTGGCGAGGCGAGCGAGGAGGAGGAGCGCGCTGTAGCACTTCTCTTCTCAAGCTCTTACAAGTGCTAGTGGAGCTCACCTTATAAAGAGGTGTGGCTCTCCCTCCACTAGCGAGGTGGTACTAAACTTCCCACCACTTGCTATGCATGAATGGGCCAAGAGAATTTCAGAATTTACAAAGTGCTTTGGGCCAAAGGCCCACTCAACAAATGAGTGCAAAATTCAGCAGCCACATCACTCCAAAAGAGCAAATGGTGGGTTATCTATATGATTAATCAAATCTGATATGCCTTAACGGTTGCGGCGTACGAGCGATCATGTCATTTGGTTAAAACACACATTTCTCAATGAAAATATATCTTGTTCATGGGGAGGCATGCATGGTGATCTTTGTTTTTTTTAGGAACAGTACAACTCTGACGCTCACAAACACGAGTATAAAATCACCCCTATGACGCACATACGCACACCTTATCCCTATGAGCATCTTCGTAATACTGAGCCGGTACATCATCTTGAGATTAACGAAGCCACCACCTCGTCTTCGACGGGAACGGTCTCCCCCCACTGAAAGCGCATCACCGGAAGCCCTGGAATAAATCCAGGAAAATGCAAGTACCATTGTCAAATCTGAAATTTGAGCTCTGATGGGTTGAGGATATAACCATCCACCTAACCAACTCAACCACAGGTTGATTCGCGCATGGTGATCTGTGTGAAAAGACACATCCCTTAATGAAATGATGAAAATACGTATTAGGAAAAATAAATAAAAAGAAGCACAATAATTGTTAGATTTAAGATTTTACGAAATTTAGTTTGTAACTTCTCAAAATATGCAACTATGGAAATTGCCTTAATAGTGCCAAAATTAATGGCAAAAAATATATAACATTTCAATGTGTTTATGCACCACTTCTGAAAAGATGCATCTATTGAAATTGCCTTAATAGTGCCAATGTTAATGTAAACAAAATACGTGCAACTTTTTAATCTGTTTATGCGCTTCAATAACATCCAAACTTCCATTAAAAAAAAACCAAACTTTTCAACTCTATGCTTTAAAATATAAATTTAATATAAAATCATTTCAAATAAATTAACTGAAAAAGTATCCGAAACAAAACGTGGTATTTACACTAGTACAAATTATTATCCGCACATCTCTGGTGTTCTCTACATACAGGTCGCAAATGGTCATATTCCGAGGATTTGTTAATATTACGGGTCTCTCGATATTCTCCATATACACATCTCTACATAAAGTTATGTGATATAGTATAATACTTATAGTGTTTTTCTATATGAAATTCTCCGTATATTTTCCCCAGAACTTGGAAGATATGTGTGTCTTCTTTGAGAAGAAACTATCTCTTACTATATCATGTAGTACCAAAACAACCAAAATAGAGTACGTAGTATACATTTCTGAAGATGGTCCTGAGAGTACTTGACGCGACGCGTAACAGCAACCTTATTTGAGAGCTGAATATGCAAGACGCAGCCTGCAGCCGGCCGGACTAGCTAGTGTCCTGTGGCCTGCATCTGTCTGCTTCCTAGCATTTTCCTTGGATCCAAATGAATGCAGTGCAGGCTGTTTGTTCTTCCTCAAACCTTTCATCGGAGCTGATGATGCCTTCATCGTCATAGTCTTGATTAATCAGACACTAGTTTCTAGATCCATGGAATACAAATGATTAGCAGAAAAGTCACACCTAAGGAAAAAATTGCAGAGGGCTTTTCATCAATTAGGAGAGACAGTCATGTATTAATATATCAACAAAAAGGTTGACACTGGAAGATTAATGGTGACTCACTTTGCTATTTGTCCTAGTACATTTTTAGAGATGGTCCTGAGATGATAGTATTTGATGCGACAGATAACAATAATCTTATTTGTGAGCTATATATATATATGTAACTCTGTGCTCACTGCAATCGTGGCCATCTATTCACTATAGGGATCCGTTATTGTCTCTATTCATGTTTGATTTAAGTGATTTTGCAACGCCATTTGGTATTTCCTCTTTGAGCTGCATGGTCCTGAGCCTAGCTGAAGACTAGGCACAGACTAGCTTGCTCACATGCATGATTGAACCGTTTAAGCTTGAAAGGTTCCATCCTTTTGTAAAAATGTTTTCGACTAGTGCATGTTGTATCCAAGCCATTATGGGTAATGTGAAGAACTTTTTTGTTTTTTTCTTTCAATAGATGTGTGCACACTGCAATAATTCTATCAGTGTAGTTCCTATGGAACATAAAGTTTCTGTTTTGTGCTATGTGAAATGTTAGTAGTGCTCTTCTAAACTGGTACACATCCTGAAAACATAGTTTCTTAACAAATTGTAGCTCTGCACTCCCTCTATTCTCATCATACCATGTCCTGGGTTTGTGTTTTCTTGCCCTACTCTTACTGCCAAGCACAAATTTTAGGGCTACTGCCCCATCATCATCATCCTCATTCAAATTATCAGGATTTTGATCCTCATCAGATGATGGGACCCACACATCCTCAAACTGCTGCTCCAGACTAGCATGTGATCTTGTGGTTAGTCCTTTCCTCTTCTTAGGATGCCCTGTGATACCACCTCCTCTTCCACCTCATGCTCCTCTTCCACCTCATCTTCCACCTCATGCTCCTCTTGGACTTCCTATTCTTCTATCTCATACATTTCTTCAACATCAGTGTCACCTTCAAAGTGCATAAGTGGGTCCTCTCTCTGCATCCTGATCTTAGCCATCCTAGCTACAAAATCCTCATCTTCCTCCAAGTCAGAGTCATCTTCAGTTAGGATGACTGGAAGTTTTCTTGTCAGTGACTGCACCCTCTGAACACTCATCTGCTGCTTCTTTAACCTTTTAATTTTAGCCCTCCTCTTAAGCTCCATACTTCTTTCCAAATCATCTTGCTCCAAATCAACATCTCCTGCATTGCCTTCATCCATATGGACATCTCTGTTGGGGTTCGGGGCAGAAAACACAAATTTTTCATAACCTACGAGACCCATACCCAAGACCTATGCTATGACGATGTAAGTAACGGACAGAAATAGATCACATACCAGTATGTAGTCCGTTAAGCGGGAAACGTTCCCGCATGAACGTGGTTGGTGTAGTCGTACCGGCAATCCCCGATGCCGCGCAGATCCACGATGACTCCTGCAGCCACCCGATCCTTGTGGACCGATGACGGGATTACGTCCCCGTCGGAACGTTGCTGATGAAGACCTTGCGATACGGCCACGACGACGAAGTAGCACCACAAGTGTAGTGCCTCGCGGGATTATACACATACAGTATACCCGACGTCCCTCCGGGCTCCGAACCAGTAGAGCAGCGGAAAGAAGATGGATTCGGATCCCGATTCCAGCAGCACGACGGCGTGCGTATAGTGGAGAAATCCCCAACCAAGTGTAGACTCCAAACAAGGGGAGTCCACTCGAGGAAGGAGAAAGGAGGGAGAGAGAGATGAGAACTTATCTCAAAATCTGATGATTAAAAGGGCACCTCTACCCCTCCTTATATAGGCCAAGGAGGGGTGCCACCCCCCCCCCCTCCACTTCCGGGGTGGGACTAATCCCAAGGGGAGGGGGTGCGCCATGAATAAAGGGGGTGGGCCCCTCTATGGCGCCATGGCCCATGGGGGAGGACTCCCTCTCCCCCTAATGGGCCCTATGAGGCCCATATGCCTTTTAATTCATTTTTATTTATATTTAAATACACTTTAATATTTAATTCTGATAATTAAATAATAAAACATATATTAAACATTATTAAATATATTTTGAACCTTTCAAAATACCCGGAACAACTTCCGGCCTTCATCGGAACAATTCCGGTGTTCTCTCCAATTTCTCCGGTGATCCCGAATCAATCCTTACTGCGTCGAGTACCCTTAAGTGTAACACCCTACGGTCCGGGAAACAACAGACATGATCGAGACAACTCTCATTGATCAATGACTAATCAATTGGACCTGGTTACAATCCTTGATAGCCCCTGCGCTTTCATCGAATGAACTTCAATCGCTGTTGGAACCGTTAACCGTGTGCCTGTTCCCTTTTGTCCTATGGTACTTTGCTTGTCCGAGGTTTGATCATCGGTATCCAATATACCTAGTTCGTCCGCGTTCTCAACAAACAAGTTTACTCGTTCCCGTGATATTACAACTCCGTGACCTAGTCACACGTTTGCAAACTTTATGATGCAATATCACCGAGTGGGCCCAGAGTACCTATCCGTCACACGGATGGATAAACCCCGCTTTGATCTATTTGCATACTCATCAACCATCTATTTCGGAATACCCAAAGTGCATCGTTATGGCCAGCATATTTCAGTCAGGCGGTGGGATACAAATCAAAGTCTCCTCATATATGACAATTACGTATGATCATTACGGTCTAAGGATCTGGTCACTACGTTATAGTCATCGCAATGTCGAACTATGTGACTTGATCACATCGCAACACTTCTGGTGGGTGTATGTCCATCATATCATTATCCAATGATACGACTCCATTGTCAACAGACGCCATTGTCTCATGATCAGGAAACCTTGATCATCAATCGCCCAATGGACTAGTATACTAGGGTTGACTAGGGACCTGGTTGTTTGTATACCACACCTGTATTAATGTTTCCGCTTAATACAGTTATAGCATAGTATCAAACGTATTATGAACTAATGGAATATGCTCGATAAAACATATTTTATTTGCCTCTAGGGCACATTCCCAACAATCTCCTGCATTGCTTTGTTGTGTGGACAAAACTGAATAGGTTGTGCAGCTCTGCCTCCTGATCTCTTTGACTTTTTGGATGGTGACCTGTGTAGCACACCATGATTACTGACCTCATAGACAGTCCTCTCTCCAACATTGCATATAGGAATCTGATCTTCATAGACATTACCAGTGTTTAAGTCTACAGGTCTGGGCTCAGTACGCCTAACTACAGTCAGGTTTACTATGTTCCCATCTTTGTTGGCAATTTGTTCTAACATCTCCTCTACCTTCTCATCATCACATATCTCTTCTGCCCTTCTACTCCCAAGCCAGGATTTCTCACAAAATACATGTAGTCCTCACATGAATATCCTGCTTGCTCTAAGAGTGCTACAAGATTTGCAAATGTAATCTCTGAATGAATGATTTTCCTTTCCAAATTATCCCTGTCATGAAAGTGGAATCTGACTTCCCAAACATCATCATCCAAACTACAAAAATAAAACAGTAAACATTAATTTAAAATAACAGTGAAATTTATAAAACAGTGAGCAAATTATTTTAATTGTTCTAAAAATTACAGTGTTCTGAAACAAAGTGTAATTAAAAAACTGTAAGCAAATTCTTTTAATTGTTCTAATTAAATAGGAATCAAGAAATTACTTTTTTAATTGTTCTTAATAGATCAAGAACTCGAGTACTCTAAAACAGTGAGCTTGTACTAAGAAAATAACACTAAATTCTAGCACATTATACTAAAGAACATTCAGTCATAATCTAGCACTCTAAATTCTAGCACATTCTACTAAAGAGCAATTCGGAATTTGCTGTACAAATCATAACCCCTAGAATGAATAGCAAAGAGTGAGAGGAGTAGATAGAACACTAACCACACGCCGCCATAGGCAGAGGCATACCGCTCGCTACACGCCGGATTTGCATACACACCACGGGCGAAGGCGACGGCGGAGCGATACTCCAGAGGATGCATTCGAATCACCGGGCTCTGGCTAGGGTTAGAGCTCCCGCACACCTCCTCCACAATCTTCGGATCTCCGCCGCCAGTCCCGCCGCCAGGCAAACCCCCGCCAGGATCTACGCCATCGCCATCCAACATGCCGCCGTCGTCGGGGGTCGCCGCCGGAGCCATGGGACGGGAGAACAGAGTGAGAGTGAGAGAGAGAATGAGAGTGAGAGGAGACTGGGGGACGGCGGCGTGGCCTTTTGACCTAGCGGCGTTGACGGGCGCACTGTAGCTCCGTCCCGCGCCGTCTAACGGCAGCACGTGCTGGACGTTACGTCACGTCGGCAAAAGCGGGACCCACTTGTCATAAACGCGTTTAAATCGCTCGAACGGGACGACTAGTGTTTTTTGCAAAAAAAAATTAGGCACAAAATTAGTGGTTTCTATTAAAAAAACGCAGAAGAGTGTTTTCTGCAAAAGGTCGCTTCAATGTGGTGGTTTTTTGCAATTCACTTATTTTTGGAGCGTACCATCATAAAACCCTTGAGGCATGGCTCCTGTGATGGTATACACGACAAGGATAAACAAGTTGAATGAGGCCAACCACCGCGGCTCCTCAACATAGTCGTACAATGGTGCTGCGTGTGGACCGGACCCCCAATGAAAATAGACGTCAAAATTAACAAGGACCTCAACAGGAAGCACGACACTTTTTAAAAAGCCATGCATCAACTCCAAAAGATCTGGACTATACTGCTGGAACTACAGTGCCAATTTCACCAACATCAATTAATTGTAGTACCGAAGGAAGCTGGATATACTTATATAATTAAGCATGCATATAACTCATGTCTGATCATACTAGTATAGAGGATAGGTGGGAATACATGAAAGTCGACCACAATCCAGGCTCCAGACAAATATACCAACTAGAGTAGCACTACGGAATACCCTTATGGTGGCGCACTGCTTTTGAGTTTAGTGGCGCATTCACAGTGCGCCACTAACTACAAGCCACTAATAAGGGCTTAGAGGTGGCGCATTCTGGATGCGCCACCCCTAAGGCCCTTAGGCGTGGCGCATCTCAGGGCGATGCGCCACGCCTAAGGGCCTTAGGGGTGGCGCATTCACATAGCGCCACTAAATAATTACAGAAAACAAAAAAAAGAATTACATAAAAGAATAAAAGCATTACAGATATTTTTATTATATTACAGAAATGCAAAATACAATATAACAATGAGGCCAACAATTATTGATAGAAAAGAATTGCAATATAATTTTTATTACAAAGGTTTAGAGGCCAACAAGATTCACAAGATTACATTCCATCACAAAATTACAATGAGTCCAACAATTATTGAAAACCGAAAGCTACTTTCGTCATCACTACTTGTTTGCTCTTCAACCTGCACAAAACAAAGCTTTAGAGGTCACATCCATATGAATCATACCAAAAGAGAACAAAGCAATCTAGCATCTATTCTTATCAACAACTTAAAGCAAGTCGATGAATGGTGAAAAGCATGCACATATGCATAAAAATGCATATGCAGTGACCTTTATATATACACAAAGAGCACCAAGAGTATTTGACACTACCATCTAGTACACAAAGAGTACATCCAAATTAAATCCAAATTACACAAAGAGTACATTCAATTAATTGTTTTGACTCGGCTCGGGGAATGGGCGGCATCCTTCTTTCGTCATGAAAGGCCTTGTGTCACGCAGGGCCTTTAGGCGGACTTCTATCTCCTCATTGGATGGTGCAATGTTGGAGTGAAAGATCGCCCCCTTCATTTGTACTTCATGACGAATGATAGTCGCCATCTGCGCTTGGATATGAAAGAACTCCTCCTTCAGATTTGCATCGGCAATTTCCGCCTTCCTTTCGGCCCACGCTCTGAGATGACTTGGCAGCGTAAGGTTGCGTTGTTCCTGTACAATCGCCCTCATGTGATGAAGGGCGTAGTACGCATCCCTTACACTGCCAGCCGGCTGCTTGACGCACGGGAACTGCGTTACGTGGTTGAACACGTTCACGCCAGGCTGATTTTTCCTAAACTTCTGCTTCATGATCTTGCCTCCGACTTTTATGTAGCCGACGAGAGCATCATCCAAAACTCTCATGATATACTTGTAATCTTTCTTCTTCACACTCCCCGAGTCTAAATACACGGCATGCGAGTGTTGCGGTGAAAAGCAGATGAGCACGCAGTCTTGATCCTCACTGCATAATTAAAACAATCCAAAAGGAATGTTGGAAGAGGACAATGGAAAGCTAAGAAAGCATATACGCTACGGAGGCGAGCGAATGACTTACTTGGGAGAGTAGGTCATAAGAAATGAATCTTTGTCGGCGTTTCGTAGCATGAAGTCTGTGATGTACCCCGCCGCGAGAGCCGCGTCCCCGTCGTCCATCAAGATGCTTTCACGCATGTAGAAGGGGTCCAATATCGCGACGCTCGGGGTCTTATCTCTCCTGATACTCATAGAAAGGCTAAGCGAGAACAGACGGATAAGGCTATGGTCCAGCCGCTTGAGATGGTACAAATTGAAGATCTCCGAAAACCGCAGGATTATCATATCCGCGGGGATAGTGTTGATGAAGCCCATGTTGATTGGCACCTTGGCCATGAAAACCGG
This sequence comes from Bromus sterilis, assembly GCA_950022295.1. NCBI lineage: Eukaryota > Viridiplantae > Streptophyta > Magnoliopsida > Poales > Poaceae > Bromus > Bromus sterilis. The sequence goes on from OX465598.1 coordinate 378,268,171, forward strand.
GTACGAGGGATTCTCTTCTCGAAGAAGAATCTTCTCTAATGCCATAATACTATGATGCACACTCTGCATATCCGAAGTTGCAAGGTCCAGCATGTCCTTAGGTAGCATCGCCCTACCAGCCACATGGATTTCAAAAGAGAGATCCTTGGGTCTTGGTGGCCCGTCCTGAGCCCGGATCGGCATCGAAGGTTGGCTACTAGAAGTGATGCTCTTCTTTCTTTTCCGTCCCTTCTTCTTTTCTGATTTTGAGCAGTCACCGGCCTTTATCTGCTCAGTGGCCGCCTTATGGAGTGTGGACGGGCTGAGAATAGATCTTGTGGCATCTGCTTGAGGCTCGGTGAAGGCGCAAGCTGCTGGAGACATGTCCTGAGAAGCAGCGAAGAGACGCGTGGAGCAAGCAGGCTTCGCCGCAGGATCAGCTGGACCGCGAGCTTCCTCGTCATGCTGATAGGCTCCTTCAGCAGGAGGCATGAATAAGTCATCAGCATCATACAAAGTATTGATGAACTGGTCGGCGCTGATATCATCATCAAGATCATCGTCTTCTTGTTGTGCTCCGATGGGATCATGTGGCGCCGACACGATGACTAGCGGTGTTGTCCTAGGTGTGGTGCTCCTTTCCCCCGTCATTAAACGCATTTGGCTCTTCGGCCATAGGCATATTTGGTTGAAACAGTCACTGAGGACTGTCGGCTCGTCCTCATCGTATCCGGGGGGTTGAATGGGAGGTTCAACTCTCTCGTAGCCCGAAATCACGAGAGAGATTTGAACCCTATGCATCTCCGGTGCCATCGGCATATTGTGCATGATTCGATTTTGTGGTTGAATGATTTTACCTTTGGCAACATCCTTCAACCCGCCGTCCACGACTTGTAATAGAATGCATGGAGTGTTCTCCTGCGAAAGATATATATATATATATATATATATATATATATATATATATATATATATATGCATGTACGGCATCAGAGAGATTCCACTAAAAAAGGCAAGGAGATGAAGTCCTCGTTTGAGTTGCAGACGCTTATAGTTACCTTGAGGGCGTCGAGGTCGGCTAGTGAAGAGACCCCGCCGATGACGGCGGGCATGCAAGAGACGGAGGGCGCGCTGCCTCCCGTGGCGTCGGTCGCCCTATTTGTGCTGCCGCCGGATGCATTATTGTTATGCCTCGGTTGCTCGATCGTGGCCGGAGGAGTTACCATCACGTTCGGCGTCGCCGCCGCGGTGTTGGCGGCCGGAGTCACCAATACGCCGGGAGTCGGTGCGGGAGCCACCACTATGGCCGGAGTCGGGACTGCAGGCGCCGCGGGGCCCGAGTTGCTGCCGACCATGCTGGGGACTGGTATGGGCCCTTGTCCACCACGCGCTTGCCAATTCGCGAGCGACTGCATCGTATCTGGAAGGAGAGCGTTCATCGTCTTCGCCACTTCGTCCTGGACAAGCTGCGGAAGCATGTTCACCTTCTCCTCCAGTCCACGAACATAAGCGGCATCTTCTTCGGTCCTTCTCGCCTCGCGCCCCCTCGAACCGGACTGCTCCGCCGATTTTCCATAATATTCGGACCAATTTAGGTCCGCACCAAAGCCGACCACACGGCCGGCTGACGATGGCTTCGCCGTCACGTCGTCAACCTTCTTGACCTTGTTCAACGCCCTGTTGAAGGCGTTGTCCCACGGGCCGGCCGGCCTAACCGACGACTCCTGCGATGAGGCGATTTTCATTTCCGCTTGCTGCAAAAAGAATGTGAAACGTTAAGAAATTGTGAACTTCACTCGAGAATTCAATCGACAAGGTCGCGTGGTAAACTACTTACCACGGCAGTCGTAAACTCCTGAATCTTAGGATCGATAATTATTTTCGAGGTTGCTTTGTCCTTATAGCTCCGGGCCCTCACAAAGAATTCGGTCTGCGGATCATCTTGGTATTGCTGGAAGGGGTTAGGTATGCCCGCAACGGCGTACTCGGCATCCTCCTTGTCCCATTTAGGCTTGGAACTTTTGTAACCACCGGCTCCGAGACGATGGTTACCTATGACCTGCGACCGCATGGCCTTGCCCTTTGCACTCGCGGCCTTGGCTTGCTCGGACTCACACCTAGCCTTGAAAAGGTTGTAGGTAGCTTCGTCGATCAACGGCTCTTTCTCCTTGAGCTCCTCCCAGGTTTTGTTCTTTTCAAAAATTGCCCTCTTCACCCGGGTTTTCCAACTGGACAAGGCCTTGCTCATCTTCCTGAGGGCCCATGTGTTTACTTTGTTCCCTCTGAGTTTGGTGTTATCGTACGGCTCCGGAAACTTGTATCGTCCGTGCAGCTTGTTGATAAGAAGCTGACAATAATGAATATTCTCACGACTCCTGAGGTTAATCGTGGTGATCGGCACGGTGTTGCGGAGGATCGCCGCGACTTGACGGCCGTACCCTTCCGAAAAACGTTCGGGCTCTTTAGGAATCCCGACGACGGTCACAACAGTAAACTCTTGCCTGATGATGCCGACCTTGGTCGGTTTCCGATTCCTCTTCTTCGACTTTGTACCATCTGTGTTGGAGCCACTGGTCCCATCATCCTCGCCGATGTTCCTCTCGCCGTCTGTTGTACCGGCCTCCTCCTCCAAGTCATCATCCGATGAGTCGGACTCCGACTCTATCTCCTCCTCATACTCCTCCTCGCCCGGAGGTACTTCCTCTTCTCTCTGCTCCTCGACCTCCTCCTGGGAGTATTCCCAAAATTGCTTCCTTTTTGTACCCGGCTGAGAAGAAGGACCGGCGTCGGCTCCGGTCGACAAGTTTGCACTAGTACAATATTAAAAAATGCAACTACTTAATTAATTAGCACAATAAATAAATGCAAATACTCTCATGTTAAGAAAAATAGCAAAGGTCATGCACGAATTCACGGAAAAATTCGGCATGACCTTTGCTCTTTTTCATAACATGAGAGTGCCCCATTCTCAACCGAAACGGAAGTTAATCAACATTTCGGGAGAAAGGGGATAATGAGAGTCCCTGCACATAAAAAATGCCTACATGTAGGCACAACCATCACATATATAGTGTAGAACAATGCACTAAAATAGATATTCAAACATCATATATATAGGTAAATTTCATATGATAAACAATGCATTGCAAATTGGCACTTGCTTGGGTTTTTTCATATTCAGTTGAAATATCTTATAACTAAGTCATTCACCCTACTCATGTTGCCAAGATATAAATACATACTCATACCCTGGCACAAATGAACCACAAACACCAACGATGACACAATAATAACAGTAGTATGAAATGATGCAACGCGCAACGAATATCATGTGTGCATCTTATTGAGCACACGGAAAACAAGATCTTTGCCGAGTGCATAGAGAAAATTGCAAGTCGGGAGATAGGCTCAGTTCCCGGTGGCTTGTTCCTTGGGGCTTGATAAAATCTAATCATCCTATTCCGAGGTGGCTTGTTCCGGTTTAGTTCCCGGCTTCAGTAAGATAGGCTCAAGGCAAGCCATAATTTTTGCAAGTCGGGAGAGGATGACATTCCCCTCAGGCATGTTTGTAATCTTTTATCTTCAACAAGGGGTGTTCTTGTAAATCTTGGAGTTGGTTAATATATAGCTTGTGGTCTTCGGTTATTGTTTTTGAACAATGATAGAATCAAACTTCCAAATTCACATTGAGTACATGAAATCGGGTTAAGTACATGTCTTCTTGTTGTTCATGACTTTATGTCCTCTTACCACCTATCACTATAAATTGATTTTGCACTGCAGAGGGGTTGCTAAAAGGATGGACACGTCTTCTGGAAGCTGCAACTTGCGGGATGAGCAATACTACAAGCATTTGGATGATGAAAATAAGTACTTCTTGGTGCTTCTGTTGGGTGATTTCCAAAATGCGATGGTAGCCCTGTTATTCCTATCTGTACTTTTATTAAGAGCAATGATGTTTCTACTATCTGCTTGATAACTATGATCTGCAGATGGGTGATTCCTTAATATTCAGATACAAAGGAAATATTCAGACATCAAGTACTCATCCAATACAAAGATCGTCAGGACAAAATTGAACAAACAGAGGATGCGAGAGGAAGGTGGGAGGGGTGGCTACCTGCCTATGGACTGCTCGCCGGCGTAGCTTCCGGGCGGTGGCGTTGCTGGGCGGGAGCAGCGGCTCCAGGGAGGGAGGCGCGGCTGCTCCACCAGGGAGGGGGCGGCGAGGGCGGCGAGGGCGGTGGACGGAGAGGGGGGCGGCGAGGGCGGCAGCTCCAGTGGCGGCGAGGGCGGTGGACGGAGAGGGGGGCTCGAACGACGGGGGGCGGCTCCGGTGGCGGTCGACGGCGAGGAGCTGGGAGAGATGGTGGGGAATGGGTGTGGGCACGGGCAAGGGGAGGGGGTGATGGAGCGGTTAAGTCTTATGCGCGGCGCATCTAGCTGATATGCGCCACCCATAAGGTTTCTTATGCGTGGCGCATTTCGGCGAAATGCGCCACACATAAGAAACCTTATGGGTGGCGCATATCAGCTAGATGCGCCGCGCATAAGAGAACTTAGTGGCGCATTTGGGAAACATGCGCCACCCCTAAGCACATTTAGTGGCGCATTTATGAAAGATGCGCCACCCATAAGAGTTTTTTAATTTTTTTTATTAATTGGACTAGCTATCTATCTGATTTTTTATCGCTGCTAGTTTTTTTATCGCTACTAAATATTTTTAAGGAGTTAGGCATGATGCTTCAATTGTGTATAAAAGTGGTCAAACTTCAATTATTTCATTTTTTAATTAAAGTTTAACCATTTCATTATATTTATTTAACCATTTCATTTTTTAATTAAAGTTTAACCATTTCATTATATTTGTTTAACCATTTAATTTTTTTAATTAAAGTTTAACCATTTCATTATATTTGTTTAACCATTTCATTTTTTTAATTAAAGTTTAACCATTTCATTTTTTAATTGGATGCAAACAAGGAAAATCTTTGACAAAATACTAGGTGTAATGTGAGAGGGGAGAAAGCACAAGCAGCAACACCAACAAACAACAGCAAAGTCATATTAAATCCATGCATACACAAAGTGATCATGAATTACAATTTTTTTTCTTAAATTTGGAGCTAGCTATCTAGCTATCGTTTCCTCACGATCTTCTTCTTTTCCTTCTTTGTCGTGGTTGAATAATTTAGGCCCGGGACGCCTTCACTTTTCCTCTTGAACGGGAGGAGACCTTTCTTCGGTAGGGTTGTGGTGTATGTATCCTGAGCGGCGTAGTCATCCTCCATCTTCGGGTCGCCGTACTTGTCAAAGTCTTGCTCGTTGGCGACTCCATCCATTCCGATGATGTTTCTTTTGCCTCTCCTTACTACAACGCGGCTCGGCTTTGATGGGTCGGTAATGAAGAAGCATTGGTCCACTTGGCTAGCCAGTACCCATGGCTCATTTTTCGCGGTGACGTTTGCGCCCGTAGACTTGGATTTGGCTTCGGGTATAACCATGGTGGTGAAGTACCGGTCTTCTTTTACGACGCTCTTGGCCCATCTCACACGGAACATCGGCACCTTCTCTCCACAGTAGTCGAGCTCCCATATGTCCTCGATCCTTCCATAGAATGTTTCCTTGACGTCATCGGTGTAGAATATCCCCGTTACCCCTGAGTTCTGGTAATCGCAGTTATTGTCCTTTTTCTCCGTGTAAAATGTGTAGCCATTGATATCATACGCTTGATAGGTCATCAGGTTGCGTGCGGCACCCTGTGACAAGGTGAATATCATCTTTTCTTCCTCGGAAGCGTTCCTTCGCGGGGGATTAGCACGAAACCGGAGTCATGAAACCGGAGTTGTGCTCTTTGATTAGCCGTGGATCTCGGTCCGTTATCTGCAGGCCCTGGTCACTGTACTTCTTCCTGATTAAATCCTTGTGCTTTACTATCCAAGGATCGACCAGCTGGATGTGTTGTAGCGCGACTAGGCTTGCTCTTTCAAAGTCGATGTCTCGACCGTCAAAGTTGACATGCATTGCGCGGCTTCCCTCGTGGTGACCACACCCATCGGTCCTGCCAAAGTGCTTGTTGACGGCCAGACCAACAGGGTTCTCGGTGTTGAGATAATTCGTGCAAAAAGAGATGCACTCTTCGGTTAGAAAGCCCTTCGCTATGCTTGCATCTAGACGGGACCTGTTACGAACGTATTTTTTGATGTGCCCATTCATCCTTTCGAACGGCATCATGCTGCGCAGAAATGCAGGCCCGAGTTGGAAGATATCCTCCACGACGTGGATCAGCAGATGCACCATAATTTCGAAGAACGCGGACGGAAAATAGATCTCAAGCTCGCATAGTATGAGCACGATCTCCTCCTGTAGCCTTTTGAGTTGCGTAGCGCAAATCGACTTCCGGGAGATGACGTCAAAAAATTTGCAAAGGCCAAACAACGTTTTACGGACGTGCTCGTCCATTATCCCTCGCATCGCAACCGGGAGAATCTGCGTCATCAGCACGAAACAGTCGTGAGATTTCATCCCGCTGAAACGCTGATTCGCCTCGTTTAGGTATCTGCTTATCTTCCCCGCGTAGCCGTTCGGAAATTTTACTCCTATGAGGCAGTGGATAAACCGCTTGATCTCCTCCTCGCACAGAGTGAACCATGCCGGGGGGCAGTGATCAATACCGGTCTTGTTCTTGGTCGTCCTTTTTCGTTTGCGAGAGTTTTGCGTTTCCGTATCCTCTTCCTCCTCCGGCTCATCATCGTCGTCACTAGGGGGGTGAAGTTCCCTCCTGATGCCCATAAATTTCAAGTCATTCCTTGCTTTTGGCCCGTCCTTGGTCTTCTCCGGCATGTTGATGAGCGTGCCAAACAAGCTCTCGCACACGTTCTTTGTGATATGCATTAGATCAAGTCTATGAGGACTGCGGAGTAGACTCCAGTATTGCAAATCCCAGAAAACAGACCTCGCTTTCCATACCCTCATCAACGGTTGAGTTTTCTTTTTTTTCTTTCCCGGCACGGGGCACTCTTTCCAAGTTTTCAGCAAGTTGTCGATTTCTTTGCCGCTCCTTCGAGCTGGGGGTGCTCGGAGCTCCTCGCTTCCATCGAACAGATGTCCCTGTTTTCTCCACGCGTGTTTCTTGGGAAGCCACCTCCGAGACCCCTGGAACACGGTTTTTGAAGATCCGGGATCTTTTGGTAGCTGGCGGTACGTTGTATTATCCATGCACCTAACGCATGCACAGAATCCTTGGACCACCTGCCCTGAGAAATATCCGTATCCGAGATAGTCGTGCACCGTCGTGATCACCGCGGCTTTCATTGGGAAATATTCTTTTCCGCGGCGTCCCACGTATTGACTCCGTCTTTCCATAACGTTTCTAGCTCCTCTTTCAACAGCTGCAGATATAGATTGAGGTCCGTACCTGGTTGTTTCGGTCCTTGAACTAGCATACACATTGTTATGTACTTTTTCTTCATGCACTTCCAGGGGGGAAGGTTGTATATGCATACAAACACGGGCCAGGTACTGTGTGTGCTGCTCTGGCCGCCAAACGGATTGACTCCATCGGCGCTCACACCAATTCTGAGGTTCCTTGGTTCTTTCCCAAAATCTGGGTATTCGAGGTCCAACGCAGTCCATTGGCTACCATCTGAAGGGTGCCTCAGCATGTCCTCCTTTTCCAAATCCGGGTTCGGGTCATCCTCTTTTAGCTTCTTTCTATCCGCGTGCCAGATCATGAGCTTTGCTTCCTCGGGATCTACAAAATACCTCTGCAGACGAGGAGTGATCGGAAAGTACCATACCACTTTTCTAGGAACTTTCTTCCCTCTCTTGTATCGACTAACACCGCACACCGAACATGTGGTTTTATCTTCGTCCTCACCCCGATAGATCATGCAATCATTTATGCAGACGTGGTATTTAACGTGCGGAAGATCGAGAGGGCAAAGGACTTTCTTGGCCTCAGCGATACTAGTTGTGCACGTGTTGCCCTTCGGAAGACGATCGTGCCAGAATGCCATGTTATCATCGAAGCTTTCGTCGGTCCATTTGTGTTTTGCCTTCATCTCCATAGCCCCAAGTGTTACATTCAAACGGGTATCCTCGTCGTTGCATCCTTTGTACAACTTCGTAATCACGTCTTTCTCGAGTTGCGCCATCTTGGCTTTCTCTCTAGCTGCACCTCTTGCGTTCAACGCCTCTTTGACAAGCAGCTCTTGAACATGAGGGTCCCGCACCCAGCTTGAATCATCATGTCCGACATCTTGATCTTCATGTCCGGCATCTTGATCTACATGATCCGCTTCGGCATCTTCTTCATGATCATGTACGGGATGCTCTTCGTCATCTCGCCCGCCGCTGTTTTCTGGTTGCCCTTCCTCATTTACTGACGCCCCACCATTGACGTCCTCCTCCTCACCAGCTTCATCACTTATCCATCGTGTGTAGCCATCCATCAAACCATTACGCTTCAGGTGTCTTTGCAATATTCCGGAATCAGACTCGGTCACGCACTGCAGTTTGCATCTCCGACACGGACATCTTATATCCGACCTATTATTCCTTATCATGTCGTTTGTCGCACATTGCATCCACCTAGCCACGGTAATATCGCTCAGCATCTCGCGGAACATGGTCGATCACCTGCGTGCACGGAGAGAGCAACACAATTATATATCACAGTCGTCGCCGGAAAAATTCGGCATGACCTTCCCTAATAATGCATGGGAGCATGCGGAGAGTGCGCTAGAAATTTGCCGAAACGGAAATGAATCGACATTTCGTCAAAACATTTGCCACTCAAGATACACATATACATCAAACCACCATAAGCTTCACACATACATCAAACCACCACAAGCTTCACATATACATCAAACCCAAGTTTCACATATACAACAAACCCCAAGCTAATAAAGACAAGTATATGGGTCATAAATGAAACAAAAGAGTTTGGGAGGAGGTCCACTTACTTCAATATGAAACAAAATAGATGTAATGCCAAGTATCGATGGATAAATGGAAGAAATGAGGTGGGGAGGAGGAGAAAACCGAATAGCTCTAGGGTGAGAAGAGTGGATCTAGTTTGAGAATTGTGTGGAGTGAATGAGAGGTGGTAGGTGGGGTGGAGTAGATAAGGGCAGCTCTAGGCATTTAGTGGCGCATATAGGAAGTCAGTGGTGGCGCATCTGTGAAATGCGCCACCCCTAAGGACCTCCTCCCAAATGCGCCACCCCTAAGCTCAGGGGTGGCGCATTCTGTAAATGCGCCACCCATAAGGTCCTTAGGGGTGGCGCATATTGGTAGATGCGCCACGTATAAGGTCATCCAGGCTGGCCCACTCTTAGGGGTGACGCACTGGAAAATAATGCGCCACCCATAAAACCTTATGGGTGACGCATTATTTTTCAGTGTACCACCCATAACAGATGGTGGCGCATCACTTTCTATATGCGCCACTAATAAGCTTTCCATGTATAGCTATTTCCCTAATGTGTAGTATAGAAGATGTATCCAACTAACACTACACTAGCCTACTAGATTAACACACACGGCGGCACTAGCTATAGAAGATGTCACCGCATAATGCATACTCGCTCTACATTATTCCTCAGAACTACTTACTCATCACTTGATGAGTCAGTCGTCAGTACCTCATGTGCAGATCCTCTTCAGGAAGCTGAGGATTTCGCCCCCGTGGCCACCTGGAGTGCCGTGCGGCGTAGCAGATCGTCAGCCTGAACCAGACCAGACGGCGGTGTAGGAGACGGTAACGACGGCAAGGCAAGGGAAGTAGTCAGTGACGGCGGCGTAGGAGACGGTGACGACCGCAAGGCAAGGGAGGTAGCAGGCGCCAAAGCGCTGATCCGTCGGATGGCATCCACAGGGAAGTAGCAGGCGGAGGCAAGGCAAGGCGAGGGAACGGACGAAGCTCAAGTCCTTGACATCCAATTAACTCTTCAGTTTTGTGCTTGTGTATATGTTTGGTTTCGAGCTTAAGTATGGTTGTGTCAAATCAAGCATCAACTCTTCAGTTCCCCAATTTTGTAGTAAATATTTTCAGAATATGATATCCAAAGTAAATAAACTGGCATACCACTCACATTTTCTATGTGCATCACATCGAAACCGGCCGGCACCTTAAAAACAGTGGACTTGTTATTACGCCACCCAACCCAAACGTCCTACTGCCTTGTGACAGTGCGCACGCCACACAAGTTTCGGCTTGCTTCCAAACTGCTAAGTAGCTTCCTGCATCGCGCAACGTCAGAGTTGATCGGAGGCTAACACCGGCCCTGGCTCATTTGTGTTAGAAATAGTTGATGCCCAAATCATCCTTACGTAGAGTCGTGTCTTTTATGTATAGACACCTTTTCAATCTCTCTCTTCCTCTCTTTCAACAGTTGTGTCTCTTGTAACAGTCAACAGCACCCTAAATCCTTGTATAAATAGGACTTTGCCCACAAGCAATAAACACAAGTTTAGATCAATCTCTTTCTATTCTTTACAATTTGTATTAAAGCACCCCCGCCAAATTGCCACTCCACTTCTCTTCCTTCCTTCTCCCACCGGCGGCCCCATGAGCACAATCTACGATGGCCACGAACAGACAATTCCTTGTGTCGATGCTGACAGCCGCGCAGGGCCGGTCCTGTTATTATGGAGGCCCTAGTGCAAACGAGGTACAACGAACCTAACAACTAGTATAACGTGGTAATATAAATATTTATAATTATATATAACATCGTAAAATTTTAATATAAAAGCACAAACACAAAAAATGTAATCTTAATTAACAAATAAAATATTAATAAATCATGATTATATGAGAATAATAATTATAACATACATGTCTTCAATCAAAAACAATTGTTTAACAAATATAAATAATAAAAATTTAGGAGGGATGGGGGCAATGCCCCCCCTCCATATAACTTACTTACGTTATATTTCATAAATTGTATTTCTATAATACAGTTACATATAAATATATTAGATCCCTATTTGAGATGGGCCCTAGACCTCTGCACTTAACTTGTTGAGGCCTAGTGCGGGCGCACCGTTTGCCCGACCTATGGACCGGCCTTGGAAACAGAGACGCCGTTACACATTGCCCTGAAAGTGACGGTGATCGACTTCGCGAAGCTGTTGGCGGCAGAGATCTGCACCTCCTGTACAATGGGTCTGAGGCGCGCGACGGCGCACGTCCTCGCGACCATCGTCGGATACTTGGCCGGGGCCCTCCCTGGGCTGGCGGTCGCGCCCCAGCTCAGTCCGTTCTCGACAACCTTCGCGGCCGTCATCCTCGCCGGCCCTCCGTCGTCAAGCCACTTCCTCGTCCAAATCCTCCTGCGCAACCTCATCGCCGCCGGTACACTTCGTATCGTATATCTTGCCTTGAGAGCTTGACGGCCGGCAGCCTGCTGGTGAGGTGGAGCCTGGTCATCCTCCTCACAATGTTGAGCCTCGTCACGATCAGCCACGTTGGTGAGGCCGGCCCCGACTACTCCCACGCCGCCTCCAACCTCAACCTGATCACGGAGCCGACCTTGGCGCGCGCCGTCAACTACCTGCGGCTCGAGGAGCGTCGCAAGCGGCAGTCCGCGCTGCAGCGGTCCCAGGCGGCCGCTCCATCCCCGGCGGCGCCTCCCGCCGCGGCCTTGTCTCCGTCCGCACCAGGGAGTGCGCGCAAGAAGAAGCCCTCTGGCGGCCCCAGCTGCTCCCGCCCCCTGGTTCGGCGGCGTGAACCCCTGGACTGGCGTCGTCCACGCGTGGGCCATGCCGCCGACGCGTGCCCCCCAGCCGGGCATCCTCGGGCCGCGCCCCAGTACGGCTGCCCTGCTCCACCCGCCGCCTCGCCGTGGCCCCTGTGAAACTCGGTGGTAGGCTGAATATTGTGAGGTTTTGATGTATTGATGTGACCCTCATACGGGGTATATATAGGAGTACAATAGAGGGGTAGAGACTTGGAGTAGAGGGCAAGTCGTACATAGTTCAAACCTAGTCTATCTCTAGTCCTTATCTCTAACTTAAATATATTTGTACTCTAACTTAAATATCGAGGCCGCTAGGAAATGCCACACTCCGAGATCAATATCCGGCCCTCTATAACATTGTGCGACATAAGGGAGACACACTGGCCACGGTCATGCAAGAGTCATCCCCTAATGTTATATTCAGGAGAGACTTAATCGGACGTAGACTTGCGTCTTGGAATGCCTTGCTAGAACGGTTAGCGATAGTGCAGCTATCACAAGGCCACAATGAGTTTCGATGGAATCTCAATAGGAATGAAAAATTCTCTGTGGATTCTATGTATAGGGCGCTTGTCCAACCTGAAATACCAGTCGATAAAAATTATAAAATATGGAAAATGAAGATACCACTAAAGATTAAAGTTTTTGCTGGTATCTTCGAAAAGGTGTCATTCTAACGAAAGATAATCTTGTCAAACGCAACTGGCAAGGGAGTAAGAAGTGTGTTTCATGCGCTCATGATGAGACAATAAAACATCTTTTCTTCACTTGTACGGTTGCACGATCTATCTGGTCAGCTATCCAAATGGCTTCAAACTTATATCAACCCACATCCGTTGCTAATATCTTTGGCAATTGGTTTAACGGGGTGGATAAAAAGCTTAAAACCATTGTTAGGGTAGGAGCGCTAGCCATAATATGGTCGCTCTGGCTAAGTAAAAATGACAAGATCTTTTCTGATAAAAACTTCTCTTGTTTGCAGGTTCTCTATCGTTGCACGGGTATTCTCCGTTCGTGGTCCATCTTACAACGGGTGGAATATCGAGGCCTTTTTATGGAGGCGTGTGCACGGCTGGAAGCGGTGGCGAGGGATATTTTTATCCAACATGGGTGGCCGCGTGATCTACGCATACAGCTACCTTGAGTGGTGATGGTTCTTTCTTTGTAACTTGTCGTACGCTCTTTTTTTGTTTTAGTGACTTGCGGCTGTGTGCATCCTAGTTATGCAGAGGCCAAGTGTACTTAATTATTTGAGTAATAAAGCCCTTTATCCAAAAAAAACAGCCCCCGGCCCCGCCGACCCAGTGGGGCGGCGCCTGCTGGTCTCACGCCGATCCCGCGCTCCTCGCCGCCATCCAGCAGGCTCCGTCGCCGGCAATGGCGACTGGTGTGGCCAGCTGCGGCTCACTTCTCAGGGAGAAAGGCGAGTGCAGGAGGGTGCTGGAGGATTTGATGAGGGAGAATGAGCTCAAATGCAAGGAGTGCCACGAGGCTCAGACGTCCCTGTGCGAGCTGCAGATGGAGCTGATGCGCAAGTCCATGCACGTCGGCTCTCTCGGTAAGAACTTACTTTGGTCTCAACTGCAGAAGCACTTGTTCAGTGACAGTAGGAGCAAGCTGAATTTTACCAATTCCATCTTCTGCGATTAAAACAAATCCACGACAGAGTTGCAGAAAACTTATTTTATCAGTTCTATCTTCTGTGATCAAAACAAATCCACAGCAGTTTTTCAATGACAGTAGCAGCAAACTGATTTTTATCAATTATATCTTATATCTGTGATCAAAACAATGGCGCCGGTCTTGCTGTCTGCTACCACTAGAGTTGTGGTTGAGACTTGAGAGCATTTTGTGAAACTTTTGTTATTCGTGCAACTACTGCACATCACACTGCAACTACTACACATCAGACAGTGCAATGCAAATGATTAGCAACACAGATGCTTGGAGGAACCTTCTGACTGCCCCAAATTAACAAGCATAATCACACAATCAACAATCATACTTACAGAGAGCTAAAATGCAGAGCTCCTATGACCAATCACAGGAGACATCCATGTATTAATTTATTTATCAACAACAAGTTAACCAAAATGTGTTCCATGGACCATGGGAGCAGGTGGAGTTCAGTGCGTGTTTTCAACCAAGACCAGTCAAGCCCAACCACAAGACTACAACAACTAAGTACACATCATACAGAGCAATGTAAATGATTAGCAACAAAGCAGGAGACAGATGCCCCCAGTTAACAATCACAATCACACAATTTACAAGGATAATTACAGACAGATTAATATTACTCTGGATCTGGGGACATCATAGGCTGGCATCAGACAGGACAATGCAAATAATTAGCGACCAAGTGCCTGGAGGAACCTTCTGATTGCCCCAAATTAACAAGCATAGTCACATATGCTTCCACACAGACAGATTATTAATACTCTGGATCTGGGGACATCACAGCTGGTTGTCATCCATGAACCTTTGATCTGCACACATACATCACATGTACCTGAAGATCACAAGTATCTAAGAATCACAAATCTATCCATCGTTTGGTCTGACAGGTGCACACATTGTCTGTTCAAGAGTCAATGATTTGCAGCAGGTAACATACATAGTGACAGACAAACAGCGTCCAAATCATGCCGCCTGGGACAACACATATCAACAGAAGCTTCTCATACCAGCAACAGACACTACATTACATACATGATTATATTTAAAATGAACATCATTTAAATACTATGAGTCGATGGCGCCTTCCATTGACACGACAAAGGAGCAAGAAGTTAGCTGTCGTGCCTTGCATCCGGATAAAACTCCGTGAAGCCTTATAAATAGGGCAGACCACACAGGGAGAAGACATCAAGCATATGTGCAAGCAAGCAAGCAAGAGAAATCACATTCAAAGATAGCTCCTTCTCCCTTCACCACCATGGGCGAGAGAGTATGTGCCGGCCATCTCATCAAAGTCTGCAAGAGCGAAAGGCGGAGCGGAGTTCGGCGGCTGCCACGTCGCGGGCAGATAAAGCTGAGGATCGCGCACATCGTGATGCACTCCGTTGCCTCGTCGCTTCTCCTCAGGACTACGTCGCAGTTTCCAGTTCTGGGTCACAAGTGAATGTTAGGATTTGTACATGATAGGATTGATTTGTTGTAAACCTCTCTCAGTGCAACTGTTTATATCGGTTTCAGAAGGTTGCTCCTCTTTCTGCACGTCACAGTGTGGGCTTGATGGATGGTGGTGGTGTGGTTCACTGGTTCGTTCTTGCTTTTCATGGTTTGTTATGGTGATGCATTCTTTTGGTCCACATTTTATTGAAAAAGGCTTTCCTGAAACTTTGTTATGGTGATGCATTCTTTATAGATAAAGCACCGACCACGATACAACACACGTCACCACCACCACACACCACACACACCTAAGGTAAGATACATAGGTGCCATGCACCGCTACACCACCTCTAATACTACCAAGCTTTATCCAGACTTTTTTTATGAAATCAGAAAGTTTGAATGTTATGACTTGATAATTCACTGCGTTGCTCACCACACTAGTCTGCTACCAACCTCAATAATTGATAGCTACTCCAGTGTGTAGGGCTTTTAGGGTTGAGTGGAGAAAAACATCTTTGGAATAGGCCGTCCCAACCAAGTTTTTTTACGGTTAAGTGGAGAAATGCATCTTTGAAATAGGTAGGCCCAACCAAGTTTCAGGAAATGGAAAGGCACCAGCAAAGACCAAACTGCAATCTGAAGTTAGTCCCACCTCGCTTATAGAGGAAGATGTGGACTGGTTTATAAGGGGATCTCCCATGCTTCAGTTAGATGAGGTGGAAGAGGAGATATGTATGCTACATGTACACATCACGCACACATATGTATATATAGCGTGTGCTCTTGTGAGTATACGCGACTTAGACCTACGACTTTAGATGCTTGGCGCGCCGCACCGCCTTCCCTAATTTTTATTTTTTGCTCCCATATTATTGACACTGCTATTTCTTCTCTTTGATGCTATCAAAAACAAACCTTTCGTCAGCACTTTTGAGTTCCACGTCAGAGTCGTCTGCATCAATTTCACATGGAACTTGTCGTCGATCTGGTGACGGCAGATGCCATGGGATGGCTAAAGAGGGGTAATGCTAGCAAGCGACGGCACTCCGGACGGGTCTAGGTACAAGCACAGTGATGAACACATCGAAATACCCAGGTTCGGGGCTCTCCGTAAAGATAAAACCCCTACTCCTGCCTGTCTGAACTATAGGCGAATATATATACAGAGGTGCTCCTCGAGCTGTATGCACGCCTGGCCGAGCTGACCAGTGCGTGAACTAACTAATGGTGGATGGATGAAATGGAGTGGAGTTCTCCTCTCCACCGTGAGCTATCTTGCCCCTTATACAATGGGTGCAAAAATACTCACGGGATGGAGGCAAAGGGAAGAGGACAAAATGGAGGTACAAGTGATGTGACCCCTTGATGTGATGTAATGTGACATCTCACACCCACACTATTTATGATGTGACTAAATGTGTACTTTCTTGTCTTGTATGCTTGTCTTGATGCTTCGGTTGACTTTTGGGCAGCCGAGCTGCGGGCAACCGGCAGCAGGCAACTGGCACGGAGCAGTCGGCAGGCGGCCGAGCTGAAGTGCCATCGGCGTGGAGCAATCGACAACCGCCGAGCTGTACTGAGGGCGCAATCGGCGCACGTTGTTCTGAAAACTCGTTTCCTCCTCGTCCTGAAAAGTCGAACGTCAAATATTTTCTCCAAGTGTCACACTTAATTTTGTTTTTTTCATCGACGAAGCACTACTATACGATATGGCATCAAAATTGTCAAGCGCACTTGGCACACTAATATGACCATCTACAAAAAAAATCAGTTTTTTTTGATCTTTTATACTCCCTTCGATCCATATTACTTGACCTAAAATTGATGTATCTAATAGATACATCAAATTGAATTAGATACATCAATTTTAAGACAAGTAATATGGATCGGAGGAAGTACTATTTATTTTAATTTTACTTTTCATTAGGAAGCATATGCTTTCATAGCCAAAAAGTCATGTCCCTCTTACCTATAGAGTCTATTTATTTATTGCTTGGAAACAAAAGCAAAGTAAACAAAAATATTGTTTTTAGGGTATACATGAATATAATTTACTTTGTAGTTTCATCATGATTATATATTTTACATAACGTTTGGATTTTTTTAAATATTGTATTTTTGTTTCACATTTTTCAATATATAAAACACTTAGTGAACGTGCAATTCGAAAAAATTATTTTCATGGGCAACCTTTTTAATACTCAACTGGGAAAATTACTTACCGTGTCCTGATGTGATATTATTTCTAGCACATGATCTCTTTTGATGTACAGTACTAAGAACACATACAATCACATTCAAAACATGTGCCCGGTAAATAATGGACTGTCTTACAAAAAAATACTGAGTACACTGCACAATCGTGCTTTGTAAATTCGCGTTTGGTGAAGCACACGCCTCCCGGTCCCCTTATCTTGTCTGCCCTCGTCTACTGGCAGAAGCAGGCAGCGAGCAAGAGCAATCAATACTGCCAGTAGGATGATGGTGAGTTGCGGCGAGGGGTGACGGCTGTGAGCTATGGTGGCGATGATAGTGGCGAGCTACGACGACAATGTCGATGGCGAGCGACAACGGCCCTAGTGAAATTTAACGAGCAATGATTGCGGTGAGCTTAGCTACGGCGGTGAAGACACATGTTAAAAAAACTTATGCGAAGACACAGATCACAACAACCGCTGAAGTTAAACACCTTCGTCCTGCTCAAATCTCAAGGGAGGAGCATGCTATTCAACCGACTGGATAACATTATTCAGACGCGTATGCTTTAAAAATTAGATGATACCTCGTGAGTTGTTAAGTAAACTATCAACAAATAATTTAATATTTAAAAATAAGAAGATATTTATGAATTTTATGTTAAGTTTACATACTAGTTAACTTATCATTTCAATATTCACATTTTATTTAATCAAACATTTTATCTTTAATATATTGCAAAAGTTTTCCGCAACAACTTGAAGGCCGAGACGATAGGTTAATGTTGCTTTTCCCACGGTTTCGTACACAAATTTTGTTAGAAGGAAATTATATTTTTTTATTTTTTAATAAAATAAAGTTAGTAAACTAGGCATGTTGATAGATTTGGGAGACATTGCTCCTTTATATATATATATATATATATATATATATATATATATGGGTAACTCTGGTAATGCTTATCAGAGACGCTCGTTGTGCTTTGTGATTCGGTTTCAACTCGTCTTGTAAGTTTCCAAAACTTCATAAGAAAACACTATAGAATCTCCATGATCCAAAGATCCGCCACCACCAGATCCGAAGATCAAGTTTTCATCCGGATCATCGAGAGGAAATGGGGCCCCGCAATGGACTCTACGGGTAGGAAAGCGATGTCCGCGGCCGCCGCCGACGTCGGCCAGTACAAAGACTGGGCAAGTGATGTATTCCGGCACTCGCTTCCTCCCACAGAACCTCACTCCGCCAATCCACCCGCAACCAAGTCGCCCAAGCGATCATGGTCGCTCGCCTGCACCCGAGCCGCGCAGTTCACCCACAACCAATGCGTCTCCCACCGTCAGGGTCGCCACCCTGCATCCATCCCACCCCGAGGCCAACCAAAGGAGGCGACTTTGAAAAGAACAGCCGACCATGCATGGCCCGGTCGAAACCAACGACTACCCAGTTCTGAGCACCACCGGATCTGCGGCCAAGGGCACCAGGTCGGGGAATTGCAGAGGAGAGGAGCGTCTCGCGACCGACATCGGCACCCCCCTGTGCTAGAGAGGGGCGGCTCGCCCTCCTCCGCCCAGCCTCCCCACCATCCACCACGCCATAGCTACTGGACCATACTAGTGCGGAGACACTGAAAGCCACCTGTCCACCGGAGATGGCCGCCTCGATCCACCGCCACTGCCAACAAGGGAGGACCCCAGGAGGTCACACGCGCCGTACAGCGTCCGCAGCCGTCACCGGCAGGCAGCAGGACAGCACACCCCGCCATCCTCCGCCTCTGCGCCGCCACCCCCACCAGCTCGACGCCAAGGCAAGGTCGGCCGCCCGTAGGCCAGGTCACCCGCGACCCGCGCCGTCGACAGATCTGAGTGCCTTCAACGAAGGGGAAGGCGCCGCCCTAGATTGCACCGCACACACCACTCCGCCGCCTGACACGCCACCAAGCCCGTCACCGCCGCCAGAGCACCGGCCCGCCCGCCTCGTCCCGCTCGAAGGCCGCCACGTGGGAGGAAAAAAAGAGCCCCGCCAGCGCCGGTGCTAACAGGGCTTCGCTCGGCCGCGCCCCTAGGCGGGCGGGGAAGGGGGTTAGTGAGGGCGGCGGCTTTCGTAGTACAGTATCTAATCCTATGGGCCAATGATCAGAAGATACAAATCCAATTTTGATCCAGTGATCTGTTCATTGGTATGAGAACTCTTTTGGTCCACATTTTGATCACTAAAAGGCTGTTTTATCAAATGTTTCATTGTCTGAACTCGACGATGATGCATCGTTCATAAGACTCCTTGATGGATTCATGCTGATGCCAATAATGCATCTGATCCATGTCCCCTCAAACCGCTTGCTGATCTACTTGTATCCTCCACGTACGTCTGATGTTCTACTTGACGGCACCAGTCAAATATGTGGGTTCAAATATGTGCGTTTTATACTTATGTGTAAACCGAAGAGCTGTGGTGGCTTGGGCATCCCTGATACGGATATTATGAACACTTGCCTCATTGTCAAGTAGTGGTGGATAATTTGTACTGTTGATGAGGACACGTTGTGGCGTCGGATCCTGAAGGCCAAATACTTCCCTTCCTCTTCCCCACTGTTTGCCCAGGCTGCTGGTTCCCAGTTCTGGCGGCAGTTGCTCAAGGTCAGAAACATTTTTCGCGAACATGTCCGCTTCTCTGTTAAAAATGGTTGTTCGGTTTGTTTTTGGTTGGACTGGTGGTCGTCGGCTGGGCGACTTGCGGACGCGTTCCCGGTTCTGTTCTCCTTCTGCTCTAAGCCTGATGTCTCCATTTCAGAGGTCGCCGGTGCGGGTTGGGACTTGGTTTTTCGGCGGGCTCTTTCTCCCTTTGAACTCACGGATTGGCATCGTCTTACTGCCCTTTTCCCTGAGATTTCTGAGGGTGAAGACGACGTGTCTTGGTCCCTGACGACCTCGAGTCGTTTCTCGGTCAAGTCTCTTATGGAGTCCTCGTGGGCGGTCAGAGGACCTCTCGCTTCTCGGTTGTGTGGAAGGCGCACATTCCCCCTAAAATTAAAATCTTTATGTGGCAAGCTTTCTGCGCCAAGCTTCCCTCTTCTGATCAGCTCCATAAGCGCAATGCAGCCATCTCGTCCTGATGTGCCCTATGTGGTGAAAGGGAGTCGGCGGAGCACATTTTCTTCCAATGACACCTTGCCAAGTTCCTCTGGAGCCGTCTCAGATCCTGGTTGGGGAATTTGTGGAATCCCCAGTCCTTCTCGGATGTCGCCTCATTGTTCGCCCTCTGTCGTTGCGCTTCCATAATTTCTTTTGTCCTGCTCTCTCGGCGGTTTGCTGGGTGTTGTGGTCTTGTGGATGACCCGCAACAAGTTTACAATTGAGCGTGTTCCTCCGAAGACTCCGATTAGCTGATTGTATAACATCATCGCAATTCACAGCTGTGGAAATCTCTGACTAAGGAGGAGGCCTGATCGGATCTGGAGGCGACGATTGACCAAATCAACGCTATGGCAACTTCTCTTTCTGTGAGGCGCCTTGTTACCACCTTTTGAAGTTGTTCGTTGTTGTTTCCAATTAGTTGTCTGTTCTCCTGGTTTGATTCGTGACTTTCCCGTGTGCCTACAGATGTTGGTTGTGGCCTGCGTGCCGTAAGGTTCTTATCTGTAGTTTGCTACTGTTGTTGGTGTTGTAACTCTGAACCTCTTCCGTCTGTGTGGCTTTATTTATAAAGTCGGGCCCTGTCTTTTCTCTAAAAAAATCATTCTTGGCTTGTTTGAAAGATTAGTAAATCAACATCTATGAAGTATGGGCCTTAATACATAAAGTGACTATACTCGGAATGTATCCTAGCCACTTCAATTAGAGCAGATAGATTTGTGGTGAACTTTTAGCATGTATTCATAAATGTGGTACTTCACATTATTATTTATAGTTGGTTAATTTTAGCCTTAGGCGGTTTGAAAAATAGCACCGCCTTTGGGGTAAATTCGGTGCTATCGCTATCATAGTATCCGCTAAGTTCACGGGCTGAAGATAAGCGGACTCGAACCGCTGACATCCGCCACAGGGTAAACCACCGCCTCTCAGGCCTCCCCGACGGGTTCTACCATAGAGGCCAACGATAGACAATAACTCCCCCCCGAACACAGCTTACAACTTTCATCGTACTGTGCTCTCTAAAGAGCAACTCTTCTCAAAATCTCAAAACAAAAGGTGCTGAGTTGGAATCCCATTCTAAGGATTCTTGTGGTTCCGGGGAATCCAGTTGCAGGAGAACCAGGAACGGGGAGCTCTCCCCTTTTTTCGCCCGACTCTTTGATCTTAAACGATAAAACCAGCATCCATTGAAAACTAGTGAAACGCGTAACTAAAGAAATTGGCAGTAAACAAAAATATCCATGTGCACACGCGTTACATATATTGCGGTAAGCTAAGAAAAAATCACAAATTTATAGCATCTACGATTGGTTAGCGCCTTAGTGTTCCCTCTACACCAATATAGGTAGTTAGACCGTACGATAACTACACTCTAACTACCAACGCGGAGTTTCTATAGAGAAGAAAATAGAGGGAAGTCAGTCAAAGGACCAACGTGGAGTTCCTATGTCCGGTAGGTTCGGATTGAAAAGGACATGCTGTAGTATTGTATAGTTGGTGGGACGAGTGTGATGGAGACTTGAACGGTCTTAGATTTTCCCCAGCTCAAACAGCAATTGGTTGGTGATGGAAGCTAGCTAGCTAGGGTTGACGGACTCCAGGTCATGGCTAGCTGCTTTCAGGTCAAGCTTAAGTAAGGCGACACGAAGGTGCCTGGACGTACCTAAGGCTGCTTTCTCTCTCTCTCTCTCTTTCTCTCTCTAAGGAGAGTGCCGCCTATTTAAGCCCGTGGAGCTAGGGCTTCTCACCCATCCAACTCACTCACACTGCCCGGGATCGATCGAACAGAAGAGAAGGCTGCTGCCATGTTGTGGAAATCCGGCCAGAAGCAACGGTATTTAACTTTCCTCTCTCTAATCAACAATCGAATAGTAACATCATTGCATGCTAGTATGGCGAAGCATCTTTAACTTGACCAGTACATGTCAATTCCTGATGTTTTTATGGCAAGTTTAGTTATATGATGGTGTCAACTTCAAGTTTTAGACGTTAGTCCTGCCAATAAAAATTGTCATGTTCAATGAATAGAAATTGCCATGTCCTATGAATAAAATTGTCATATATAGGAGGCACTTCCGCCCACAAATTTTTTAGATGTTAATTTTAGATGTACATAGATGACAATTATTAGCAAAGTTGCCATATATTTAGTGAAGTTGCCATGTATTAGCAGAAGTTGTCATCTCACATGTGCTAAAATTGTCAACAAAGCGTCTGGGCTTGCCATCTTTTCACCCATACATGTGGCATATTTTTATGGTTATGCTGATAACTACCACATGTGTGACACGAGTACATGACAATCTCTGATGTTTTTCATGGCAAGTTTAGTTATGTGAGGGTGGCAACTTCAAGTTGTAGACAATAGTCCTGCGAATAAGAATTGCCATGTCCTATGAAAAGAAATTGTCATGTCCTACAAATAAGAATTGTCATGTCCATGTCTTATGAATAGAAATTGCCATGGATACAAAAAAGAGTCGCCGCCATAGCAGCACCACACCGTCGATAAACTCTCCCCCAATCCATGTCCCCTCTCCCAATGTCAAGCGTTGAGATGCGTCGGAGGATCTCCTCGACACATTCATAACCCGGAAGACCGTCATGTCGCGCACCCCTCCCCCCATATATCTGCTCGGAGTCCACTGAGCATCACCGCAGCTCTCCCGGTCCTCAACGATGAGTCAAAAGGCGCGAAAATACAATGGTGGCTTTAAATCTAGAAGAAAAAAATAAATAAAATAAATCATGACAACTTTAGTGTAAACAGGATGACAACTTCACTGTAAACAACATGACAACTTTTGGTCCGAAAAAAAAAGTTCTCAAAACATACCAATATGACATCTAGTTTTAAAGATCTCGTCGAGACGGATTTAATGGTGGAAACGGAAATTTAATCATAATTTTTATTTAAGAGATAAAAAAATTAAATGCAAAAAAGTGAAAAACATAAAAGCTGGGTGTGGATGGATGTGCATCAATATTGATGCGCGGGCGTTCACGCGGACCTCCCTGCCCGAACGTTCGGTGAGTATTGTTTCCGTAAATAATTTAAAACCTTCCTTCGTTCCAAAATAGTTGTCTTAGCTTAGTATAACTTTGTATTAGAGCTAATAAAAAATTGAAACAGTTATTTTAAAACAGAAGAGATAGTTTACAGAGAAAGTAGATGTGACCACAGAGGGCTCAATGAGGGAAGCTAGTAGGGCACTCTTCCTCGCGTGAGATGCCTTCCCAAACACAAAAATGCTATACTACGCGGATATTCAATTTGTCTCTAGGGAGCACATGCTCATGCATACCAAAAACATATTTTACAAATGCAAAAAGAATTGAAAAATAAATAGATGTGTACATTGTCACACCCAAACAGTACATGTAAATTTACAAGTGAAAAACTCAAGTATTTTGACCTATGTAAAAAGGACAAATTGAACGTCAAATATTTTCTCCAAAAGTCACACTTAATTTTGTTCTTTTCATCGACGAAGCACTACTATACGATATGGCATCAAAATAGTCAAGCGCACTTGGCACACTAATATGACCATGTACAAAAAAATCAGATTTTTTTTATCTTTTATACTCCCTTCGATCCATATTACGTGTCCTAAAATTGATGTATCGAAGGAAGAACTATTTATTTTAATATGGATCGGAGGAAGTACTATTTATTTTAATTTTATTTTTCATTAGGAAGCATATGCTTTCAGAGCCAAAAAGTCATGTCCCTCTTACCTATAGAGTCTATTTATTTATTGCTTGGAAACAAAAGCAAAGTAAACAAAAATATTGTTTTTAGGGAATACAGGAATATAATTTACTTTGTAGTTTCATCATGATTATATATTTTACATAACGTTTGGATTTTTTATAATATTGTATTTTTGTTTCACATTTTCAATATATAAAAAACTTAGTGAACGTGCAATTCGAAAAAATTATTTTCATGGGCAACCTTTTTAATACTCAACTGGGAAAATTACTTACCGTGTCCTGATGTGATATTATTTCTAGCACATGATATCTTTTGATGTACAGTACTAAGAACACATACAATCACATTCAAAACATGTGCCCGGTAAATAACGGATTGTCTGACAAATAAATACTGAGTACACTGCACAATCGTGCTTTGTAAATTCGTGTTTGGTGAAGCACACGCGTCCCGGTCCCCTTATCTTGTCTGCCCTCGTCTACTGGCAGCAAGCAGGCAGCAAGCAAGAGCAATCAATACTGCCAATAGGATAATGGTGAGTTGCGGCGAGGGGTGACGGCTGTGAGCTATGGTGGCGATAATATTGGCGAGCTACGACGACAATGTCGATGGCGAGCGACGACGGCCCCAGCAAAAATTTAACGAGCGATGATGGCGGTGAGCTTAGCTATGGCGGTGAAGACACATGTTAAAAAAACTTATGCGAAGACACGGATCACAACAACCGCTGAAGTTAAACACCTTCGTCCTGCTCAAATCCACTACGGCACAGCACGCATACGCCGACGGCCGGAAACCGTCGGCGTAGGCCTACGCCGAGGGCCGCCGTCGGCGTATCACCGTCGGCTTAGGTTTTCCTCGGGTTAGCCTCCGATGTCGTCGGCGTACCATTGCTATCGGCGTATGCTAGGTGGGGTCCACGCAGAGACTAATGGTCGTTTGGCCTGGTGGCCAGCTACGCCGACGGCCTGGCCGTAGGCGTATCCTCATTTGAAAAAAATATTTACTTTTATATATATATATATTTTTAAAATAAATTATTAATTTTTATTTTTATTGCTACGCCGACGGTCTGGTCGTAACCCCGTTTGAATTTTTTTATTTTAAAATTCATTTTTTTGAATTTTAACACTACTCGAGCCCCAAAACGTTTAACTTCTCAGTTTCATTCAACACCTACCCCAAAACGCTTAACAGACACTTGTTGATATATGTATCATATCAATCATATTAAACCTTGTTGATGTCTAGGACCTTGTTGATGTCTATGGTGTGATGAAATTTTGAAAAAAAAAATTGAAACTTCCTGATCGGTTACCTATTATATTTTGAACATTTTTAAATTATTATTTTGAAAAAATATATTTCTTTTAAATTTTGAAAATCCAATTTTCATTTTTCGAGTGACAAAAGTAAGGGTTTTTTGTGAAGATTCTACCAAATATTTGATGTAAACTTGAACCACTATATTTTTGTAAAATAGTAGACCATATTTTATTTACAATTGACCTAAGTTTCCATGTAATATGTTTTTTATATACCTCTTCTCAAAAAGACAAATTTCCGTAAATTCAGCTGGAACGGGGTCAAATTTGAACTACATGTCCTTGATAGTTTGCTCTTTATTTTTTGAAAAAATCATTTCTAGATACACAAGTACACATTTCATCAGGGATCCACCAAGATTTTTGCAAGATTCCACCTCTATCTATTACCGGTCATGCTCTCCGTTTTGACCATTTTTTGAAATCGACAAAAATAATTCAAAAAACATAAAAAAATGAAAAACCTTCGCGTTGCATCCTAATTTATGTCTTAGTAACCATACAAAACAAAAAACTTAGAATAAGGCAAATATCTTATAAAGTCTTTTCAAAATGTGTTATCGAGTATGAAGATTCATGACTTTCAAGCCAAATAACCGATGTTATAGCTAATTTCAAAGGATAGTTTTCCAAAATGATCTCATATTTTGCACATGTATGTATATTATATTAACCAACAAGTTTTCCAAAGGAAAATTTTATTTATATTTGCACGAAAAATCCATTTTTCATTTTCTGAGTGACAAAAGTAGGTTTTTTTTGAAAGATCTACCAAATATTTGATGTCAACTTGAACCACTTTATTTCTGTAAAGTACTAAACCATATTTTATTTACAATTGATCAAAGTTTTCATGTAATATGTTTTTTATATACCTCTTCTGAAAATGACAAATTTCCGCAAATTCAGTTGGAACGGGGTCAAATTTGAACTACATGTGCTTGATAGTTTGCTCTTTATTTTTTGAAAAAATCATTTTTAGATACACAAGTATTCATTTCATCAGGGATCCACCAAGATTTTTGTAAGATTCCACCCCTATCTATTGCCGGTCATGCCCTCCGTTTTGACCACTTTTTGAAATCGACAAAAATAATTCAAAATAAAAATAAAAAAATGTAAAACCTTCGCGTTGCATCCTAATTTATGTCTTCATAACCATACAAAACAACAAACTTAGAATAAGGCAAATACCTTATACAATTCTTTTCAAAATGAGATATCAAGTATGAAGATTCATGACTTTCAAGTCAAATGACCGATGTTATAGCTAGTTTCAAAGTATAGTTTTTCCCAAATGATCTCATATTTTGCACATGTGTGTATATTATACTAGCCAACAAGTTTACCAAAGAAATTTTTTATTTTCTTCGCACAACAAATCCATTTTTCATTTTCCGAGTGACAAAAGTAGAGGTTTTTTTTTGTGAAGGATCTATCAAATATTTGATGTTAACTTGAAGCATTTTATTTTTGTAAAATACTAGCCCATATTTTATTTACAATTGATCAAAGTTTTCATGTAATATGTTTTTATATACTTCTTCTTACAAAGACAAATTTTTGTAGATTCGGCTGGAACGGGGTCAAATTGAACTACATGTGTTTGATAGTTTCCTCTTTATTTTTTCAAAAAATCATTTCCAGATACCAAGGTTTAAAATATCGGGATACGGGATATATCGACGGGCTTTTTTGGCAGCTATTTAAGGATATTTGATTCAAAGAATGCAGCTATATCGGCGATATATCGGGCTATTTGCCGATATTCAATGAAGTAAAAAAATATCGGCGAGCTTTACTAAAAAATATATCGGCCAAATATCGGGCTATCTTAAATCATGCTAGATACACAAGTAGTCGTTTCATCAGGGATCCACCAAGATTTTTGTAAGACTCCATCCCTATCTATTGCCGATCATGCCCTCCGTTTTGAACACTTTTTGAAATTGACAAAATAATTCAAAAAAAATAAAAAATAAAAAACCTTCGCATTGCAACCTAATTTATGTCTTAGTAACCATACAAAACAACAAACTTGGAATAAGGCAAATATCTTATAAAAGTCTTTTCAAAATGAGCTATCGAGTATGAAGATTCATGACTTTCAAGCCAAATGACCGATGTTATAGCTAGTTTCAAAGGATAGTTTTTCCCAAATGATCTCATATTTTGCACATGTGTGTATATTATACTAGCCAACAAGTTTACCAAAGGAAAATTTTATTTTCTTTGCACGAAAAATCCATTTTTCATTTTCCGAGTGACAAAAGTAGGGGTTTTTTGTGAAGAATCTACCAAATATTTGATGTCAACTTGAACCTTTTTATTTTTGTAAAATACTAGACCATATTTTATTTATAATTGATCAAAGTTTCAATGTAATATGTTTTTTATGTAGACAAATTTTCGTAGATTCAGCTGGAACGGGGTCAAATTTGAACTACATGTGCTTGACAGTTTGCTCTTTATTTTTTTGAAAAAATATTTTCTAAATACACAAGTAGTCGTTTCATCAGGGATCCAACAAGATTTTTGTAAGATTTCATCCCCTATCTATTACATGTCATGCCCTCCGTTTTAACGTATATTTAAAATCGACAAAAATAATTCAAAAAAATAAAAAATGTAAAACCTTTGCTTTGAAATCCCCGTTTGAATTTTTTTATTTTTTTTATAATTTTTAATTATTACATATTTTTTATTAATTATTTTTTTATTTCTACGCCGACGGCCTGGCCGTAGGCGTATCCCTAGTTGAATTTTTTTATTTTTTTCAATATTTCTTAGTTATTATTTTTATTTTGTAGGAAAAAAATACGCCAAGGGCATTGCCGTAGGCGTAGGTCCATTTGAATATTTTAATTTTTTATTTTTTTTTCAAATTTCTTTAATTATTATTTTTATTTTGTAGAAAAAAAAACGCCGAGGGCATTGCCGTCGGCGTAGGTTCATTTGAATATATTGTTTTTTCAAAAAAAAATAGTTATTATTTTTATTTTGTAGGGAAAAAATACGCCGAGGGCATTGCCGTCGGCGTAGGTCTTGTGCCGTTAGGTTTTCTGACGCCGTTGCATGTTTGGTTTTTATGCCGATGGCTTTTTACGCCGACGGTGGCCGTCGGCGTAGCTCCACCTACGCCGACGGCTTTCTTACGCCGACGGTCACGCAGATACCTTCCCATCCTCAAGATCTACGCCGACGGCCCCGATATTTGGCCGTCGGCATAGCGGACGACCGTAGGCGTTTGTGGCCTGTCCCGTAGTGATCTCAAGGGAGCAGCATGCTATTCAACCGACTGGATAACATTATTTAGACGCGTATGCTTTAAAAATTAGTTGATACCTCGTGAGTTGTTAAGTAAACTATTAACAAATAATTTAATATTTAAAAATAAGAAGATATTTACGAATTTTATGTTAAGTTTACATACTAGTTAACTTATCATTTCAAATATTCACATTTTATTTAATCAAACATTTTATTTTAATATATTGCAAAAGTTTTCCGCAACAACTTGAAGGCCGAGACGATAGGTTAATGTTGCTTTTCCCACGGTTTTTGTATACAAATTTTGTTAGAAGGAAATTGTAATTTTTTATTTTTTTAGTAAAATAAAGTTAGTAAACTAGGCATGTTGATAGATTTGGGAGCCCTTGCTCCTTTATATATATATATATATATATATATATATATATATATTCGTATGTGGGTAACTCTGGTACAATGCTTATCAGAGACGCTCGTTGTGCTTTGTGATTCGGTTTCAACTGGTCTTGTAAGTTTCCATAACTTCATAAGAAAACAGTATAGAATCTCCATGATCCAAAATTATATTATTTCTATCAATCTTAGTTATGCATGATTATTAACTATATACAAATTGCACCATAAAAATTCACCCAAATCACCTTATGGCTATAAGCTAGCATAATAATTGCATTGTAACAACAATATTGTTCTACTACAATATGATGGGAATAAATTGTAACGATAGGGAAAGTTTTTATTATCTTTTAATTAAAGTAGACAATGGGCGAGTATAATTCACTTGAAGATGTACTTCTTGAGGGGCAAGTGTTGTATCTTAAAGAGCTCTATCTGTGTGTATTTTGCAGGTAAGAATGGTGTCAACGCATCCCAAGCAACCCGGAAACCCCGACATGCTCATAGTATTGACATTGTTACTGCTTCCGTTGGGTGCTTTCAAAGTCAGTTGTGCAACGCTCCCCAACAACAGCGTAGACGCGCTCTGGCTGCAAGCTTTCAAACATGAGATCACTTCTGATCCCTCTGGATGGTTTAGCTCTTGGAACTCCAGCACCAATCACTGCTTGTGGCCGGGAGTGAGATGCAGCCAAGCACATCCAGGGCGCGTTGTGGCACTCCAACTCTTTGGCCTAAACTTGGCTGGCCAAATCAGCTCTTCCATTGGGAATCTTACATTTCTCAGAACTTTAAACCTATCCACAAATGGTTTTTCTGGCCGATTACCTCCTTTCAAACATCTACAAAAACTTCAAGTCCTCGACCTAAGCGTCAACCAGTTGCATGATAGTATCCCAGATGCAATCACCAATTGTTCTAGCTTAAGGATAGTGGACCTAACTACAAACACCTTGGTAGGAAAAATCCCTCCAAAATTAAGCCTCCTCTACAACCTCTCACATTTACGACTTTCTCACAATAATCTCATCGGGGTCATCCCGCCAACCCTCGGAAACATCACTAGCATACAAAGACTTGGCCTTTCCTACAATAATCTAATTGGAAGTATTCCCAATGAGCTTGGAAAACTGAAAAATATGGGGTGGTTGGCCCTAGGAGGAAATAGGTTGTCAGGTGGATTCCCACGGTGTGTCTTCAACCTTTCTAAATCTCTTCAAAATCTAGGCTTGGAGTCAAATCTGCTAAGCAAGCAACTTCCACCTAATATAGGAGATGCCCTACCAAACCTGCAAGCGCTTTTTTTGAATACCAACATGTTTGAAGGTCGAATTCCGGCTTCACTAGGCAATGCTTCGGGGCTGGGAAGGATACAACTATATACCAACAATTTAACTGGCGAAATTCCAAGCTCTTTGGGAAAACTTTCAAACATGTATGTGTTAAACCTTCGGAATAACAATCTTGAAGCTAGTGACATCCAAAGCTGGGAATTCTTCAGTGCGTTAACAAACTGCACTAGTCTTGATTGGTTATCACTAGCTGAAAATCAGCTACATGGAGCTATACCAAACACGATAGGTAACCTGTCCAGCATCCTCGATTATCTATATCTTGCTGGAAACGAGCTTTCGGGCTCGGTTCCGCCAAGCATAGGGAACCTAAGGAACTTGACTTTTTTAGGACTTGGCAATAACAATTTAAGTGGTACTGTCGAAGAATGGATTGGGAAGCTAACAAAGTTACAACACCTTAACCTGCAAATGAACAGCTTCATTGGGCCGTTGTCATCATTCCTTGGCCAGCTTACTCACTTGATAGATCTTGATCTAGGAAACAATAAATTTGAAGGCCACATACCATCCAACATAGGGAACTTGCAACAACTCTCGACTTTGAACCTTAGCTCGAACAATATTCAAGGTGACATACCTATTCAGCTCGGCAGCCTTACATCACTCACCCATCTAGACCTTTCATCAAACAAGCTTACCGGAAGAATTTCTTGATACTCTGTCCAAATGTCAGAGCATACAAACCATGCAGATGGCCAAAAATTTCAGTAGAATAAATCATCTGAAATGTAAAGAGGTGTCGAAGAAACAACAAACTTGACATGTAATTCATATATGCTTCAAGACTGTTATTGTTGTTGTATTTCATTTCGTTTGAGAGGAATCTCATCGGCAGTACATAATTAAGAGGCTGAGTAAGCTAGTGAGCTTGACTAGCTTCAATCATCTGAAATGTAAAGAGGTGTCGAAGAAACACCAAGCTTGGCATGTAGTAATTCATATATTCTTCAAGATTGTTATTGTTGTTGTATTTCATTTCGTTTGAGGGTAACCTCATGAGCAATACATAATCAGGAAGTTGAGTAAGGTATTTGGCTTGAGTAGCTGCTAGTTGGCTGCCCCTGCTGCTATGGAAACAGGGGACGCGTTAGGACTTAGGAGCAGGTGGTGATGGTGGTGGTGGTGCGTGCCCAATGGGGCAGCAACGGATCTTGGCACAACGGTTAGAAGGCAGACCTGCCGGTCTGGTTGGTCGGGCGGTGCAGGCTGAGAGTGGCTCTGGCGAGGGCTATGGCGGCACAGTGTGGTGATGACGATCTGCTGTCTCCAGAATCTATTTCGACGGTGCGCGGGGCTGGTCGGACGCCGCCGCATGTGCTTCGGGGATGGGTTAGGGTCCGTGCTCGGACGGGTCGGTTGAAGCCTAGGGCGGATAGGATCTTACGCTTTGGATAGACGTGGTTGGGTTTGACCCAGGAGGTGCCCGCGGGCGATGGTCGTGCCCGCCTCGTGGGTGCGGTGCACGGAGGTGGTGGGCGTGGTAGTGATACATCCGATCGTGGATCGGTACCGGGGACCTTGGACTAATGTCTTACAATTGGGGACGGGGGAGTAATTCATATATGCTCCAAGATTGTTATTGTTGTTGTATTTCATTTCGTTTGAGACTAGTCGATCAGACATGGTAGTACATGATTAAAAAGCTGAGTAAGCAGGCAGTGAGCTTGAGTAGCTGCTAGCTAGTTGGCCGTCCCTGCAGATGTTGAAGCAGGAGGAGCAGGGAGGGAGTAGGAGCATTGTTGGACGGTGATCTGGTCGACGGCGAGCGTGTCGGTGGGGAACGGGCATGAGCCGGCGTGGTTGCCCTGCAGCGGCGCGCACGGCGCCGGCGTGACGCCGGCGGAGACGCCCTCGACGTCGGCGCAGTTCCACGACACCTTCCTCTGCTTGGTCATCTCGGCGGTGACGTTGGCCATGCAGATGCCCTTGAAGGGCGCGCCGTCGATGCCCTGCATCCGCGCCGCCTCCTTCCACACGCCGGTGGCCACGACGTCCTGGTAGCTGATGTTCTCCACCACGGGCACCGCCGCCTTGTCGTAGCCGTCGTCGGGGTGGGACTTGTAGTCGCCGGTCATCCAGAAGACGCGCTTCATGCCGTCGAGCCTCATCCGGCGGGCGTAGACGTCGCGCACGTAGGCGCCGCGGCCGACGGCGGTCTTGATCCTCACCGCCGACTCTGTTCCGATAGCAATAATGTCCTCGGCGCGCACGTCGCGGATGCCGCCGGACATCTCGCTGCCGAGCGCGATGACGGCGCTGGTGGGGGAGACGCAGGTGAGGCGGCGCACGGAGATGTGCTCGCTGGGCATGCCGACGGCGATGCCGTACTCGTCCCAGCCGCTCTTGATGGCGACGCAGTCGTCACCGGAGACGACGTAGCAGTCCTCGATGCGCACCTGGGAGCACGAGTCCGGGTTGATGCCGTCGGTGTTGGGCGACTTGACCGGCGCCAGGATGGTGACGCCGGAGACGACGATGTTGCGGCTGTAGACCGGGTGGATGTTCCACGCCGGCGAGTTGAGCAGGGTGACGTTGGAGATGTAGACGCCGTCGGTGTGCATGAGCTCGATGAGGTAGCCGCGGGTGTACTTGAGCTTGCCGGACTTGTACTTGGACCACCACGACGCGCCCTGGCCGTCGATGGTGCCGTTGTTCCCCGTGATGACGACGTCAGTGAGGTTGGACCCGGACACGAGGCTGGCGTAGCGGCCGCCGGCGTGGTCCCGGCCGCGGCCGTAGGAGGGCAGCGGGTCGATGACGGGCCACTGCGCGACGTCCTGGGTGGCGAGGATGACGGCGTCGGCGTGGAGGAAGAGCGTGAAGTGGCTGGTGAGGTTGAAGGGCGCCGTGAGCCACCTGCCGGCGGGGACGTAGAGCATGCCGCCGCCGGCGCCCTCGGCCGAGTACTGCGAGAGGTGGTCGACGGCCTTGCGGAAGGCCGCCGTGTTGGAGGTGTTGCCGTCGCCCACGCCCCCGAAGTCCGTGAGCGACGCCGTGTGCTCCCTGCAGTTGGTCGCCATGTACGTGCTCTGCGCCCCCGCCGCTCCCGCGTCCGGAGGGGTGTGGTGGCGCGCGGACACCGCCGTCCCGGCGAGGAGGAGGAGGATGGCGCAGAGGATCTGTGGCATGAAGAGGAGATCCATGGTGAGTGTTTTTGCGATTGATTGATTTTACAGGAGGGAAGCTCGGTGGCTCACCACCTCTCTGCTCTCCTCACATGTGTCGTGTATTTATAGCAAGCAAGGCAAATCTTTGGTTGCACAAGCAGACATATAGATCATGCATGCCTTCACTCACTCACTCATGCCTGTCGTCCGTCGTCGTCACGGACGCGTGCAGCTTTGGATTTAACTTTCACGGGCGACACTTCTTCACTGTGGGCTTCACGTTTTGCAATCTAGTGTCAGTCACGAGGAGCACACACACCATCTTCTGCATGCCAACACTCCATTCCATTGCCAAGTTTTTCTTTTTTGGAGGATGCCAAGATTTCCTTCCACTGGACTGAATGACGATGAATCCATGCCTGTCTGAAGCACAAGCCAACCTTTTTTTCTTCTTCTTCTTCTGTGTATGTCTCCACATATGGTGCTTCCACTCTTCCAGATGGCCACTGCTTGGGTTGGGTTGCGTTCGTCGTCCACCACGTCCGACGCATCCTTCATGCTCGTAACCGGCCAAGCGTAGTAAAAGCTCAACCATCTAATAGTTGTTCATTCTTCATCGTACTACTCCATCTGTAAAGAAATATAAGAGCATATAGATAACTACTTTAGTAATCTAAATATTCTTATATTTATTTACAAAAGGAGTACAATACAAACGATGCAACTCAAGGTGATGTACTACTTAGACATCCCGCAACACCATTCTTCGTCTTCCTTCATCATCGCCCATCGCGTGTCATTCACCCCCCGCATTAACATTAAAATTCGAGTTGTCGTCGCCATAGTTTGTTCGGTGCCATTATGTTAAATAGAGACTAGCACCGACAGGCTCAAATCTA
This sequence comes from Bromus sterilis, assembly GCA_950022295.1. Taxonomy (NCBI): domain Eukaryota; kingdom Viridiplantae; phylum Streptophyta; class Magnoliopsida; order Poales; family Poaceae; genus Bromus; species Bromus sterilis. The sequence goes on from OX465598.1 coordinate 378,302,420, forward strand.
TCGCCTGTCGGTGCTACTCTCTATCTACCATAATGTCTCAACCGAACGTAAACCTCCGCCTCCGCCGCCGCCGCCAGCTCCCTCGCACGCGGCCGCTTCCTCTCGCCTCCCGCAGGCGCTACTGCTGATCCGCCTCGCCTCTGTGGCCTTAGGGCCATGGTGACGCGGTAGATCTCAGTTGTTGTCGGTGGGAGGGCATCGTTTTTAGATGTTTCCTATAATTTTTTTTAGGGTTTGTGTCTTGCTCAGAAAGATGAGATGGTGGCGGATTTTTGAAGATGAAATAAAGGTCTTCCCGCCTATCCCCATTCCGGTGGTGTGTTTAGCATCATCGGTGGGCGTGTGGAGGTGTGTCTTGGGTAGATTTATCTTTGGTGGATTTGCTCGAAGCTCGTCATAGTTTGTCTGCGTTTGTGTGTCTTCAGTTTTGATCCTTCCGATCTACGCTACTCTTCAACGGCGGCGGTTGCTGTTCTGGTGCGTTGGTCCTACGGGGCCTTAGCACGACGACTTCCCGACTGTCTACTACAACAAGTTTTGCCCAACTCCGACGAGGGAGGGGCGATGACGGCGGCGCGCCTTCGGCTCGCTTCAGTGCTTGTAGTCGTCGCTAGGTGGTCTTTAAGTCTAAATGTAATTTTTATTATTTTTAGTATTCATTGTACTACCATGTTTGAAGATGAATAGATCGGAAGTTTTCTTCGCAAAAAAAAAAAAACCGAACGTGACACAAATATTTGACACGGCGATGATGGACATCATCCACGACGGATCCACCCATGAAGACGAACAAGGGAAGGACTCCCAGTCCGAGGAACATGCACAAGCGAATGAAATTTTTAATATGAAAAATAATGAATTGTTGTGTGATGCATGATGGACCACTCATGCAATGTGTGTTATATTGCAAATCTTCAAGCGCAACATAACTCATGTTGCACACATTTTTAGTTGCATTGAAATGCTATCGCACGGTAGATTCAATGACCCACGACTAGATCGATCATTGCAAAAAGATCAGTCGGCTGATGTATAGTGTGGTCCTAATAAGAATCTTATAGGTGAAAAGTCTTTTTTTACTCCCAAACTCAAATGCTTCCTAGTGACCAGTAAATTTGAAAAAAGTTCAATTTTATTGACAAACTTTAACAAATGTTTTAAGCGCTTGTAAATTTTTATCATGGGACAACATTCATGGAAGTCACAACAAAAAAAACAACAAAAGGTAACTCCAAAATGCTTTTGAAAATGGTTTTTTTTTCTGTGAATTTTACAAATGTCATTTTGCAATGCAATCTTGTAAGCACATCAAACATTTATCAATATTTGCAATAATCACACAAATATGCTTTCAATTATTATTTTTAGATTTTACTGTTCATCAAGGAGCATTATCACACGCGCGGCACACTTTGCGGTGCTTTTCATGCAGGCTCGCTGGGTGCCAAGTTTGGGGAGACCCCATCCATATCCATATTGCCCTAATCCACAAATAAAGGTGGGCAAAAAGATATCAACTGGTACCACACACTCACAACATTCAAATCTTATTACACTGCAAAAAAGAACAATAATGCTGCTACATGAGGTGGCGACCAGCCAAACCCATACAATCGTGGCCTGCACTAGGCACAATCAGAATCAGACATCCATTTGGTGCCACCACACTACACTGGTGCCAATTGAGCTACACATCAACCAGCCTCTGGTAAAAAGCAAAAAGAACATATATCGATAATCCATTACAAAATCCACTGTCCTTAACTGACGCCCAACACATATCGCTTCTTCTTCGACTCGACGGTAAGATGACGGCTCCTATACCCTATATCCACTTTCGGTTTCTCGACACAAAGCTAAGTATCACAGCAAATCAAAAGATGACCTTTGGTGTAACAAGTAACAAGAAAGTAACTAGTATAAACCTAGAATTGTCTTCTGTAGATGTTCAGGCTGCTGCTGGTGCCACTGCCGCCCAGCATGATGTTGATGGAGGAAGCCCCCTCTGTTCCATGTGCAGGAAACGGATCCTCCGAACCGTATCCAAATGGCGAGACAGACTGTGTTGTTGCCACGAGGCCGTGGCAGTAAGTGTCTTGATCTGTCAGGCGGGACGTCCCTTCATGGTACAACGCTTCGAAGTCGCTCATTCGCTCCCACGAGGAGAACGAGAACGGCCCGGACATGCCGCAGTCGGTCAGCCTCCACTGGGGGACATGAGCATGGGAGGTGAACGCCGGTCTGCCACCGGAAGGATAAGCGTCTCCTGCTCCTTGCGCGCCAAGGTCCAGGAAATCATCTGGATGGGCCCGGCCCCTAGGACCGTTCCACTTCAGCTGGCGGGGTTCATCGCAGTCTTCGCCTATGAGGACGTGAAGGGCCACCGCTTCTGCTATCGCAGCCCCTTCGTCGTCCAGCCTCCTCTGCTCCTCCTGTTTCTGCTGCCGCTTCTTCTCCAGCTCCGAGATGATGGCGGCGGAGTTCGCCAGTGCTTTCTCCAGCCGGCGCCTCTTCTTCTCAGCCTGCTTCTGCCGGTCCGACTCGTCCTTTGCATGTTTCTTCTTTCCTTTCTTCGATAGTTGGCCTGCTTGGTTGCCTCCGGCTCTGTCCATCACGACTGCGCTCCCCTTTCACCGTATCTGATCCTCCTGTACTAATCCAATTAACAAAAATATGATTCTAAGAGTGTGTGCCTGTACTCCTCCCTGTAAAGAGGATATCCTAACGCAACCAGCAACTTCTTTAAGTTGAAGAGCCACTTAAGCTGTCACAACAGAATACCTAAATCCACTCAGGCCTCAATCAATCGTCTATGGTTAATCTTGTCACGAACTTTCTGCCACCTTTTGACCCATTTTCACAATACCAGAATTTATATGAATTCACAGCCAACCAACTCATAAGGATCTTGTCCTGCATCAAGGAAAAGAGAAACTTCAGGTGAGATACTAAGATTCAAGGAAGCAAGGACCTTCTCAGTAATCCAAGGAAATGGGGCAATCAAGTAGATTTATAGTAAAAATATGGACGATGATTCACCGCAGAAAAAGCTCAGAAAACATGAAAGCAACATATAGTTCAATAGCAGATGGAACAGAACTATACAGAGTATTTTTCCAGTCCGGTCTCATCCAATTAAAAGCATGCCACACAGTAACAAAGATAATCTGATCCACTAGTAAACGGTCAAACTTCGCAGCAAAGTAAACAGCACTGAACAAAGTGGCCTCTCTGTGCAGTGAACAGGCAAATTCAGCATTTGCTACAACACAAGTTGCAAGTGCAAACTTGCCGAAAGCAGAAAACAGGGGATGCAAGCGGCAGTGTGCTTGTCCCACAAAACACTCCAATTATTCTGCTAATGGCCAAAAAACCCAACACTAACTTGTAGTATTAAGATGCAGGATATGCGGTGCACCACTTGCAATCCTAAGGAAAACTTGTAAAACGGCTCATGGTTATCATGGTAAATGCTGGATTCTCCTATGGTGTAAACCATGTCAGGTTTGAACTTGGAAGGTTGTGATTTATCTCGCATCTCCGTCGACGTTGCTCATTTTACGTTGTGAAATCAGACCGAAACCTAGGCAGATCAGCATGCGGATTTTGTCGTGCAAACAGCAGCATGGTTTTTCTTTTCTTTTCCATGATGCTCAATTGCAAACCAGGTACTAACAACACACATATCATCATTCCTTGACAAACAACACCACATCAACCCAGCTCCTCTGGATTGATGATGGTTCGAAAAACCACCGAAGTTGATCTGGCAATTGGCAGCCGTGGAGTCTAACCCATGCTGATCCGGGGCAGGAAAAACGACCTAATTGTCACACGATGCCGCATCTAAGCAGCAGCAGGTCAGCGGCGAATCACACGAGCGAATCGGGAATCTGGAAGAGAGATCCCAAATCTCCGGTCAGATCGCCCGCGCGCGACCGCAACGAATCGTCGTCTACTCGGGTCGACGGCACAGCGAGATCACCGATCGAATTTGCGCTAGCAAGGCCCTGAATCAGGCTCCGGTCGGGTAACCGAAGAGATCGATTAGATTACCTTGGTGGATAGAGCCGGCGACGGCGCGAGGGGGAGCTGACGGACGGAACGCCGCCTCGCGGGCGACCGCCGGCGGGGAAGACGGTGGATTGGAGCGAGGGTCCGACCGGATCCGCGGAATTCGAGGAGGATTTCGCGGTGTGAAGGTACGGAGAAGCTGCGAAGACGGGAGCCGGAGGATTGGGGAATTTTTGGGGGTGGCGGGGCACGTGCTGCGCGCGTGAGGGTGGTGGTGGTTGGTTTGGTTGCACTGTCCAACACTCCAAGTATCCATCCAACCCAACCTAGCTAGATCAAAGTCCTTTTATTTCATTTTCCCTTTTTTGCAAATGCAATTATTTTTCTTTCATTCTTGTTTGGTGGGCAAAGGAGTTTTTTTTATATATTGTTTCAACAAATATAATTTGTGTTTTTAAACTACGCATAACTCATAGAATGTTATTATACCCGATTACAGGATGCGCACACTCGTGTGCATATATTATCGACGCTATGGGATTGATTTGTTTTTCGTTCAAATCTTTTTTTTCTCGCCCACCGCAATAGTATATGTGTAGATTTGAACACCACAATATGGATCGTGTTTGCATAAAGTGATGCATTCATAACTCCATGACATTATCAACGAATAGTTTTTAACGAGCTTCACTACTCTTTCTTTGTTTTGAATAGTCGCCGATAGGGGGAGGGAAAGATTTCCGCTTGGCTCTCATTTAGAGTGGGATAATGGCTTGATTCCTAATGTTTCAAAAAAGAAACAAGGGCTATACAGATTGCATAGTTTTTATCTAGACTTTACACTTCGCACGATAACTTGTGTTGGATGTGACCATGTTTCTTAGAAGACCATAGCAACAAATTGTTTGCCTATCATTACTGCCAAATTCGATGAAATATTTGTACGGATAGTTATATATGGCTAAATGTTACTTTACTAATTTTGTACACATAAAGAAAAATTTTATGAATAATAAAGTTGAAATATATATTTGGTGGGTTCATTGTCTACCATCATACATTTTGTTATCCATGGATTGGATGTAAACTCATTATTTTTGTAAAGGAATTAACATAGTTCATTAAACAAACCAATTACAATGAATACATACATGATCACTTCAAAGAGACAAATGGCCTAGTGTCTTAGAGATTTGCACACAAAACTAAAAAATATAAATTTTACAACTTTATAGTGAGAGATCCATGTGCCCAACCTCATCATCGCCCATCGTCGTCGCCATCGTGGCACTACTGGGGAAATATGTGAGCACCCCCCCTAATCCTAGATTTGAAGAGCACCAATGCACACCATGCTTCTTTGTGAACTGATTGAACAACGCACTAGAAGGATGAAGCCGAGTCTTTGTGGCACATCGGTCGGGGGAGCGTCCCCAAGTTCGCTAAATCCTGACTTGACCGTCTTCATCCAATGTGGTTGGAGAAGAAGAGCATCGCCAGAAATCGAAATCTGCACACCACACTCCAAGACACTCATATACTTTGCACAACTAATGATGTCGCACGATAAGACGCTAAGCATCAGCCGACATAACCTAAACTCGTCAAAATCGAAGTCTGACGAGACGTAGGGGACTACCTGATTTTTGGTGCTGCCAATTAAAGGTTCACAAAGAGGAGGAAGAAGCATACCCATCTTGTTCCAACGCGACATTGATCTCATCATCAATGCAATGCCTTCGAGGAAAACTAATCTTATCATATCTAGTTGATGAAGCGAAGTAGTTATCGTTCCCCTGGACTGCTAGAGCAACGACTGAAGTCGTCGAGTACCCGTAGGCCGTAGCCACACCTATATAAAGAAGAGGTAGAAATATCACCTCCTAAATGCCAAGCGATTGGCGAAGAGATTTCGTATCGTGCAAAAATTTGAACCCTTGATATTGGGTGTCATCTTAATAATAAAAAGGGAAAACATATCTCTATTATACTACTCTATCTGTTTCTTTTTTACTTTGTATATAAGATTTGTCTAAAGTGAAACTTTGTAAAGTTTGATCAACTTTATACGAAAAACTATCAACATTCACAATACACAAATGATATCATTAGATGTATCATAAAATAAATTTATATTGAATAACTTAAATATTGTAGATGTTAATATTTTTAATATAAATTTAAACTAATTTTATAAAATAAAAATCTGAATAAATCTTATAGGCGAAGTAAAAAAAAACAAAGGAAGTACTTCTAAATAACTTTTGCAAGAAGGGCCCATCACCACTTAAACTTCTTCTGTCATTACAAAGGGGTAGTTAGCTGCAGTTAAATTTGTAGGGGTTACTTCTTAACTCCTTACAATTAGTGCAAAATTAAAAATGGCGAGCAAGTTAGATGGAGAGAGCCGCACGGAGCCGGACCCGGCCCCGGCCAGTCACCGACGTGCGGACCCCACCACCGGCATGACGTTGCAGCTGCAGCGATCGGCGGCCGTCTCCGGCAAGGAGCCGGAGGAGGCGGGGCAGGAGCAGGAGGTGGTGGCGCACGTATACGACGTCGCCTGCAGCGGCACCGACGGCGGCGCCACCGTCCTCCAAATCAACCGCATCTTCAAGGACGCCATCGGCCTCGGCGGCATCTTCCACACCGCCATCCAGGTCCGTCATTCCATTCCTCCCCCTCCCGCCGCCGCATCTTCTTTCCTCCGTGAGATTGGATCTTCAGCCGAACCCAACCCATTCAGAACAAAAAAGGAAACAGAGGTTATTTTATTTGGGGTATTCAACTGTATTAGGTTCTCTGTGGAATAAAGTAGCCTGAAAATTCTACTTAGTTGATACGAAAATTCTGTGAGTGAATATTCTACTTAGTTGATACGAAATGTAATTTGTAATTGAAATGCTCAATGGGATTAAAGTATTGATCTCATCTACCTGCTGCTTCTTTCTGAAATTTCTTGATTCAGAACACAACTGCACATGGTAATGTGGCATGATAACCGTATGAGCCATGATAAAATGTGCAATCGATTATTGGTTAATACGGGATACGTGTCTAGTTCTAAGCAGTTGAGGATCTTTGCTGAGGCGGGTACCTGGTTATTGACTGACTCATTGTGTGTCATTAACAACAGGTCTATGGCGACGAGGAATGGTCATTCGGTTACTGCGAGAACGGCAGCGGGGTTTTCAGCTGCCCCCCAGGCAAGAACCCCATGTACACGTTCCGCGAGTCCATCGTGCTGGGGAAGACGAGCTGCTCTCTCTTCACGGTGAACCGGATTTTGCGGGAGCTCACCCGGGAATGGCCTGGGACCTCATACGAGCTCCTCTCGAGGAACTGCAACCACTTCTGCAATGAGTTTTGCGACAAGCTCGGTGTGCCAAAACTTCCAGGTTCTTTTGAAAAAATTCCCATGATTTTGTCTTCGGGTAGATTTCACACTTTTTTTTACTTTGGATGATGGTTGCTGAAAGCTAAATATCTCTATAGACAGTCTGTTGAAGAATCCTAATGTTGTGCTGTTATTAATCTGAACATTAAACGAAGCGATTGTCTTACTGTGCCTTGTTTACGATCAAGAATGGTATACAAAATTCTAGTCAATTGGTTCAGGTTTTGCAACAAAATTCTAACTATTTATATGTTCAGGTTGGATCAATCGCTTTGCTAATGCTGGAGATGCAGCTCTAGAGGCTGCTGAAACTACAGCAGTGAAGGTATCCATACCTTCTGGGATTTTCTGCTAGTTTTATGTCCCTTCTAGGAATTTCGAACTACTTGCAGTGTCACTAGAATTTGTCATGTTTCCCCTTGTAAGTCTCCCTAGTTTCATATGTCAGCTACATTTACCTCATAGTTGGAAAACTCGATAGCAAGAAATTGTGTGTCTGTTAAGTGTTAACCCATCTTTTTGGATAAATAACTGAAAGCGGTCATTTGAAACCAGAAATACTGTGAAAGCATGAACAAAAAATAAAATATTCATGCCAATCTTTTAACAAAGAACAGTTTTTTTAATTGTTGTTCTTGGTTGCTCTGATTTAGAAAGACATTTCTGAAGAAAACTCCAGGCCTGGCAACACAAGTGCAACAATAGCAATAGCCTTATCTGCCAACTTTGCTGGCTTGGATAGAGTTAGAGTGTGGTCACTTTATGTATTATGGCATACATAAATTAGATGCTGATATTTTAATCTTTCAAACAGCTCAAACAAGCAAAGAAGGAGATTTTTACTGCATGTAAAGCTGCCTCCACATATTTGACTGGTGCACCATCAAGTACACCGTCAGATGCGGAGGACCCAGGTGAATCAACAAGCAGTTCTCTTTTTGAGGGGACATGGATCAGGAGCATTATTGGCATAAGTATGAAGCCATCGAGGAGTCTTATGAACGATGCATCATCGTCAAGTTCAGACGATGAAACATCTGATGATGAGAACGAAGCAGATGGTAAACAACCTGGTACTGATCAAAGCGAGGACCGAAAGGATGCAGGACAAGAGCAAACGACAAAAAGTGAGAACGAACCAGACAATCATCCATGAAGCCCACACCATGATGTGCAGAAAGAGGAGCAACTTTCTCAAACTGATAACAACAGCAAGCAGTTTACAACCAAATCCTAACATGTACAGAGTCAGTCACATTCACTTGTGATCAAGAACTGGAAGGGGCGATGTAGTCCTGAGGAGCGCCGACGCGACAGAGTGCATCACGATGTGCGCTATCCTCAGCTTTATTTGCCCACGACGCGGCAGCGGTCGAACCTCGCTCTGCCTTTCACCTTTGTAAACTCCGATCAGATCGCTGGCGCAAACTCTCTCGCCCATGCTGGTGAAGGAGATATATGTCTCTGTAAGCTGCCTTGGTTGCTTGCTTGCACTTATGCTTAATGTTTGCTCCCTGGGTGGTCTATTTATAAGGCTTCAGGGAGTTCTATCCAGATCCAAGACATGACAGCTAAATTGTTTCTCCTTTGCCATCGATTGTATTCAGATGATGTTCATTTTTAAGTGTAAACATGTATGTAGTGTCTTGTTGGTATGAGAAGCTGCTGTTGATATGTTTTGTCCCAGGCATGATTTGGGGCTGTTTGTCTGTCTATATGTTATCTGCTGCAAATCTTTGACTCTTGAACAGACACTGTATGCACCTGTAGGCTAAATGATTTGCTAATTTTGGACACCTGTTGTGTCTGGTACATGTATCATGTGTATGTGCATAGCAGAGAATGGTGTCCAACCTGTGATGTCCCCAGATGTAGAATCATCTGTGATTATGTTTGTTAATGGCGTGATCATGCTTGTTGATTGGGGCCAAATGGCCAATGGAAGGTTCCTCCTGGCATCTGTCTCATGCTTGGTGCTAATCATTTCCATTGTCCTGTCTGATGATGTAGCTGCTGCAGTCTGGTGGTTGGCCTTGACTGGTCTTGGCTGAACACCTGTGTTGTACTACTATTGTAGCCATGGAAGACAGTTTTTTAGTCAGCCTCTTGTTGAAAAATTAATCCTTGGCTGTCTCCTGTGATTGGTCATAAGATCTCCGCATTTTTTCGTGAGGCGGCACTTTTATGCAAATCATTTGCATTCCTTGAACCAAGAAAGCTGAGTCTGAGTGTGATTAAACAAGACATTACAATGAAGGCGGGGACAGAGTAGCCCAAGGAGGTTGATTTGCTTACTCGTTTTCCTTTTTTATCTGCATATAAGAGATATATTTGTTTACCCTTTTCACTCTTCAGTTCATATTGTGATTATGGTTATCTTTTTTCAGATCATCAAGGCGGCGGTGGTGAGGCCGAGTTTGATAGCCTTCCATGCTAATAACAATTCTGAAATTTTAACTCCGTGTACATTGAAACAGTAAGTTAGTAATAATAACTTGACTTTCAGAATTACATAGGCAGCCAGTGGACAACACACTCCTTATTGTTATTGTTCCCAGTTAGTGATCCAATAGCCTCATCACTTGGTACAGCAAGACCTAATGTGCAACACACACAAAAAAAAGAAAAAAATGATGGTTCGCTGGAGTAGGCTGCGAGGCCCAAGCGGCCTAGGAGTGCAGCGACCCGTTATCCTTCCACCGTTGGAAGCGGGCAGTTGTCGCTGCTCTGTGAAGCCAGCCTCACGCTGTGCCTGCCACATTATGGACCGTGAGGCCCAGCTTTCGCATAGGCCCCAGGCAGTCCACTACGCAACTTGGAACGGGCGGGCCAGCAGTAGCACACCCAGACCAGGCCCGCAGCGCTACAACAGCGTCCACACCACCTTAATGCCCCCACTTGGGTTACAAGCTCTCGCAACTGAGCTCGGTGAATGAAGTAGGTGGAGTCTGGTATTTAAGCTGGTCCAACTCCCCCTCGGTTAGCGAGGTGGGACTAAAAGAGATGGAATGCTGTGCTTCCTGACGAGTGCTAATTAACATACTAGTGAACTTGCTAATTATAGCATACTAAAAGAGGTGGAACCAATATAGAAAGCGTACTACCAAGTACCTACCTCTCCTCTGCTGGTTTTCTGTTTCTCTCTTAGAAGCGCTAGTCTTCTTTCTTTATGGTTGTCCAGCCCTGCAATTTAAAACTTCAGTTTTATGGCAGTGCAGTGCGTTTCTTCCTTGATTTCTGTTTTCTTGTCTTCTCTTGTTCATGTCGTATACTTTCACCTATTCCTCTTTCACCATCGATCGTATGGTCAGCTTGGCTGGAATGCATATTTGTGCATCCGCATGTGCTCAAATGGCTGCCGTGAATTTACGAGGAGAAAATGATTTCTTTTCTGCTGAACAGATATACAGTAGTACATAAATGTCCATTTTCAGAGTCATAAGACAGATTTTTAGTGAACCTTTTGTTGAAAAATTAACCCTTGGTTGTCTCCTGTGATTGGTCATAAGACCTCCGCATTCTTCTTAAGTTGAGGCGGCACTTTTATGCTAATCATTTGCATTCCATGAACCAAGAAAGCCGAGTCTGAGTGTGATTATACAAGACATTAGGATGAAGGCTGGAACAGAGTAGCTCAAGGAGATTGATTTGCTTACTCGTTTTCCCTTTTTACCTGCATATAAGAGATATATTTATTTACTCTTTCGACTCTTCAGTACAGATTATGATTGTGGTGAGGACGAGTTTGAAGGCCTAGGATAAAAACTGATGATTATAACATAACGACAATTCTGAATTTTTAACTCTGTGTACATTGAAATGTAAGTTAGTCACAACAACTTAACTTCCAGTAAATCGACAACACGCTCCTTACTGTTTTTGTTCCCAGTTAGAGATCCAGTAGCCTCATCACTTGGTACAAAAAGAAGCTGGATACTATCTTATGTGCAACACACACAAAAAGAGGAAAAAAATGATGGTTCGCTGGAGTAGGCTGCGAGGCCCAAGCGGCCAAGGAGTGCAGCGGCCCGTTATCCTTCCACCGTTGGAAGCGGGCAGTTGTCGCTGCTCTGTGAAGCCAGCCTCACGCTATGCCTACCACATTATGGACCGTGAGGCCCAGCTTTCGCATAGGTCCCAGGCGATCCACTACGCAACTTGGAACGGGCGGGCCAGCAGTAGCACACCCAGACCAGGCTCGCAGCGCTACAACAACGTCCACACCACCTTAATGCCCCCACTTGGGTTACAAGCCCTCGCAACTGAGCTCGGCAAATGAAGTAGATGGAGTCAGGTATTTAAGTTGGTCCAACTCCCCCTCGGTTAGCGAGGTGGGACTAAAAGAGGTGGAATGGTGTGCTTCCTGACAAGTGCTATAACTGACATGCAGTACTAGTGAACTTGCTAATTATAGCATACTAAAAGAGGTGGAACCAATATAGAAAGTGTACCAACCTCGGCTCTGCTCGGTTTCTCTCTTAGAAGCGCTATCTTCTTTCTTTATGGCGTTCCAGCCCTGCAATTGAAAACTTCACTTTTATTGCAGTGCAGTGCGTTTCTTCTTCTCTTGTTCATGCAGTATACTCTCATCTATTCCTCTTTCACCATGGATCATATGGGCGGCTTGGCTAGGATGCATATTTGTGCATCCTGATGTGCTCAAATAGCCGCCGTGAAATTACAAGGAGAAAATTATTTCTTTTGTGCTAAACAGATTTACAGTAGTACAAAAATGTCCATTCTTTCAGAATCAAACTTGGAGTCCGGTGTGGTCATCCTGCGTCCACCAAGTCCCCTAACACAGACAGCATCAACCCGGACTCGTGTGCTCGCAGGTGCGCATTGAGAACTGCTACAACCGTCTTATGCGACAACTGTGTGGCCATCATGAGCGGCTGGGACGAGTACGACATCGTCGAGCATCCATATCGTGGTGCGCCGCCTCACCTATGTGTTTCCCAACAGTGCGGTGATCGCTCCAAGCAGCAAGATGCCGGGCGGTGTGCATGCCAAAGACATATGTCCGTGGGCACGGAGTCGGCGGTGCGAATCAAGACGACGACATGGAAGTATTATTGATATCCAAATGAAGCCATAGAGGAGTTTTATGAATGATACATCGTCAAGTTCAGATGATAAAACATTCATCAACGAGAGCGAACCGGACGATAAACAACCTGGTGGTGATCAGAGTGAGCACCAAAATGATGCAAGACAAGAGCAAATGGCGAAAAGTTAGAACGAACCACACCACCATCATCCATGAAGCTCACACCATGATGTGCAGAAAGAGGAGACTTTCTTGAAATGATAAAAACAGTTACACATCAAGCGGTCTACGACAAATTCTAGCATATAAAAAGTCAATCACATTCATTTGTGATCAAGAACTGTAAGTGCCGACGTAGTCCTGAGGACCGCCGACGCGACGGAGTGCATCATGATGTGCACTATCCTCAACTTTATTTGCCCACGACGCGGCAGCGGCCGAACCCTGCTCCGACTTTCGCCCTTGTATACTCCCATGAGATAGCTGGCGCAAACTCTCTGGGCCATGCTGGTGAAGGAGATGTATGTCTGTGTGAGCTGCCTTGGTTGCTTGCTTGCACTTATGCTTAATGCCTGCTCCATGGGTGGTCTATTTATAAGGCTTCAGGGAGTTCTATCCGGGCCAAAGACATGACAACTAAATTGTTGCTCCTATGCCATCGACTGTACGTACTTAGATGATGTTTATAAAGTGTAAACTTATATGTAGAGTCTTGTTGGTATGGGAAGCTCATGCTGATGTGCTTTGTCCCAGACATGATTTGGGGCTGTTTGTCTGTCTTTGCGTTTATCTGCAAATCTTTCCAATCTTGAATACCTGTGCTGTCCGTCTATCACCTATCAGTTACAAATTTGTGCAGAGCAAAAAATGGTTGCCAACCTGTGATGTCCCCAGATCCAGTGTATATGTGATTATGTTTGTTAATTGGGGCCAATAGAAGGTTCCTAGCTCATGTTATTTGTTTCATGCTTGCTGCTAATCATTTTCTGTCCTGTCTGATGGTAGTTGCTGCAGTCTGGTGGTTGGCATTGCACTACTGCAGCCATGGAAGAAAGTTTTTTGTCAGCCTTTTGTTGACAAATGAATCCATGTCTGTCTCCTGTGATTGGTCATAAGACGCCTGCATTTTTCCTAAGGTGGCACTATTATGCTAATCATTTACATTCCATTAAGCCAGAATGCCAAGTCTAAGTGTGATTAAAGATGACATTATGATGAAGGCTGGACAGAGTAGCTCAAGTATATAGTATCCAGCTTCTTACTGCACCAAGTGATGAGCCTATTGGATCTCTAGCTAAGTGAGAAAAGTAATAATACGGAGTGTGTTTTCGACTGGTTCCCTTAGTAGTTTTAGAAGTCAAATTGGTGTGAATAACTTAATGTTAAAATGTATATGGAATTACAAATTTAAAATTGTCATTCTGCTGTAATCATGAGTGTTTACACTAGGCCTTACAAGGCAGGCTACAAACTGGTATTCCTGAACTCGACCTCACCAGAACTACCTTGATAGTCTGACAAGAGATAACCATACCATAGTCACAATGTGTCTTTATACTAGGCCATACAAGGCAGGCTGCAAACCGGTATTCCTGAACTCGACCTCACCAGAACTACCTTGATAGTCTGACAAGAGATTGTGAAAATAGGAGATGAGGCTGGAAGCGTATACCATCGGGCAGGGAAGCGTTGCGTGTTAAATAGATCGACAGATTACAAGGTTGTTAGGGTTGTTGAGTTGATCCTCTCGCCAGCTATACAGATAAGAGATCGACTCCAACAACCCTAAGCAGTTACAACAAAACTCAACACACGCACGCAATCCTAAACCCTTCTAGAATACTCTAGAGTACACCTAGAGTACGCCACAACATATGTTGTTTAACACTCCCCCTCAATCACAACTATCTAAGTTGAGATTGTGCCGAAAGCTCTTCAATTGTCGAACTGAGAGTGGCTTAGTAAACCCATCCGCCACTTGATCCCCTGTGGGTATAAACTTGATGTTCAACAACTTGTTGGCAACTCGTTCCCGAACAAAATGATAGTCAATCTCAATATGCTTCGTCCTTGCATGAAAAATAGGATTAGCAGAAAGATATGTGGCACCAAGATTATCACACCAAAGAGAAGCTGATTTTGGGTGATCAATACCCAACTCTGTCAGAAGATTCTGAACCCAAATAATTTCAGCTGTGGCATTGGCTAAGGCTTTATATTCAGCTTCTGTACTTGAGCGAGATACAGTTGCTTGCTTGCGAGCACTCCAAGAGATCAAATTACTTCCAAGAAAAACTGCAAATCCTCCGGTTGACCTTCTGTCATCCGGACAGCCGGCCCAATCTGCATCTGAAAAGGCACTCACCAACATTGAGTTTGATCTCCCAAGCTTAAGCCCATGAGCCAATGTGGACTGCAAATATCTGAGAATTCTTTTCACAGCCGTCCAGTGAACACTTGTAGGAGCATGCAAGAACTGACAGACTTTGTTCACAGAAAAGGAAATATCTGGTCTAGTCAAAGTTAAATACTGCAAAGCTCCAACAATGCTTCTGTACCTGGTGGAGTCTTCCCCTCCAAGTGCTTCTCCATCATGAAGAGATAATTTCTCCGAAGTGGACAGAGGTGTAGGTGTTGGTTTGCAATTTGTCATACCTACACGTTTAAGTACATCCTGCACATATTTCCTTTGAGACAAAACAATTCCATGTTTTACATGTTTTACCTCAATCCCAAGGAAGAAATGGAGACTGCCTAGGTCTTTGAGTGCAAAATCCAAGCGCAAATCCTTAAGAAGAGCTTCAACTGCCTGAGTTGATGAGCTTGTGACAATAATATCATCTATATAGATAAGCATAAATATAGTTGTTCCATGCTGATGATAAAAGAACAGTGAAGTATCTTCCTTGGAGGGAACAAATCCAAGAGACTGCAATTTTGAAGATAATCGAGAATACCAAGCTCTAGGTGCCTGTTTCAGTCCATACAGTGCTTTATCAAGTTTACAAACATACCGCGGAAAATTTGTATTTTCATACCCAGGAGGTTGCCTCATAAAAACTTCCTCTTCCAGAATGCCATGCAGAAACGCATTCTTTACATCTAGCTGTCTCATACACCAATTTCTTGAAACTGCAACTGATAGGATTAGCCTGATAGTAGCAGCCTTCACCACTAGACTGAATGTATCCTCATAATCAATACCATACCGCTGTTTAAACCCTTTGGCCACTAAACGTGCCTTGTACCTACAATAGTACCATCCGATTTCCTTTTTACCTTATAAACCCATTTACAGTCAATTATATTGCTGCCCTTGACTGGAGAAACAAGGTTCCACGTCTTGTTATCCATCAGGGCTGCATACTCCTCGTCCATTGCAACCTTCCACCTAGAGTTTCCAAGTGCCTCGTCCAGACTGTCAGGTTCACCTGTGGAACAAAATTTTGCCCAACGAATGCAGCCATTTGTATACTTTTTAGGTAAAGAGATTCCACTTTGTGACCTGGTATGAGTACGAGGAGGTGGTGGTGGATCTGGCCGTTCAAGCTGCTGTTGAAGCCAGTTTGAAGTTGGTGATGATGGCGCCGGAGACTGTGTCGCAGATGCCTCGCTCGTGCTTGTGTCGTTGGTTGCAGAGGCGTCATCGACCTGCACTCCTGTGCGTGGCAGACGCACCCCAATGTCGGCCACTCCCGCGTCATCCCATCCACTGGCGCCACGGGATGCAGCTGGTGGCTGCACGAACGGACGACCAGGAGACCGCACGGGAAACAAAGTGCGCGCAGATCCCGTGGCAGGTACTCCCGCGCCTGCTGCACCTGATCCAGGATCAGCATGGGGAGAAGCGGCGGGATCTTCTGTGGCTGCTCCTGCATGTTCACTTTCCTGCATAAAATCATGAGTATTTTCGCCATTTTCTTCAGTTGCCTGCATGCTGCTGCCAGTAGAAGTTGGGTCAAAGGTATTCGATATTGACATGTGATCAGTACGGTTCTGTTCTCCCCCTTGACCATGATGAGGTGAAGGAAGAAGATGAGAAGGAAGGAGAATAAGCTCCTTGCGAAGTTGAGCACCGGCATTCAGATGGAGATTGGTAAAAGGGAAAACATGCTCATCAAAAACTACATCTCTGGAAATGTAGACTCGACCAGAAGATATATCAAGGCACTTGTAGCCTTTGTGAAGACTACTGTATCCCAAGAAAACACATTGCTTGGAGCGGAATTCAAGTTTATGTTTGTTAAAGGGGCGCAAATTTGGCCAAACAACACATCCAAAAATCCGAAGGGGGGAGTAGTCTGGTTTTGTTTCAAATAGTCGTTCTAGAGGGGTTTGATTTTTTATTACCCTACTAGGAACTCTATTGATGAGATACACGGCAGTGAGGAACGCCTCGTCCCAAAATTTCAGAGGCATGGAGGCATGAGCAAGTAAGGAGAGACCAACTTCTACGATATGTCTATGTTTGCGTTCAGCGGATCCATTTTGTTGATGTGCATGGGGGCATGACACATGGTGTGTAATCCCAATACGTTCAAAGAAGGAATTGAGTTTTTGATACTCGCCTCCCCAATTGGTTTGCATGGCAATAATTTTCCGATCAAATAGACGTTCAACATGTTGTCAGAAATTGTGGAATTTCTGAAACACATCAGACTTGTTTTTGAGCAAATAAATCCAACTGAACTTGCTAAAATCATCAATAAAACTGACATAGTATTTTTGTCTCCCAACAGAAACTGGCCCAGGGCCCCAAACATCGGAAAAAATAAGCTCTAAAGGAGCTTTGGACTCACTAGTGGATCGAGGATAAGGTAACTGATGGCTCTTGGCCATTTGACACGCATCACAAACTGAGTGATGATCTTGTTTGCTAGACACTGGAAGACTATTACTTCGAAGAATCTGTTGGACGACCGGTAGTGAAGGATGCCCTAGACGCTTGTGCCACCGGGAGGTAGATGGTTTGATGACACTAAGTACTCGCTGTCCAGGGGTAGTCTGGCGCCCGACTACGGGAAACAAGCCCCGCCTACTCCTCCCGTGAAGAAGAGTTTTCCGAGTGTCCTGATCCTTAACAGAAAAGAAATCAGGGTAAATTTCAATGTAAGCATGATTGTCTTTGGTGAGTTGATATGCAGAGAGAAGACTTGTATTAGCACAAGGAGCATGAAGAATATTATTCAAGCGAAGGGAGCCATGGGGTGTTGAAAGAACTGAACGACCAACGTGTGCAATATCCATACCTTGACCACTCGCGGTGTGGATTTGTTCATTGCCGTTGTAGCGATCCCGGATCGCAAGCTTCTCCAGTTCTCCCGTCACATGATTAGTAGCCCCGGTATCGAGGTACCAATTTGTGTCGACCCCATATGAGTTTGTAGCAGCGTTGGCAGATCGGTCATCGCCGCCGCTGCCACTGCCGCTACCACCACCAGAACGCTTCGGATTGTTGTTGAAGAAGCGATCAAACTGCTTGACACAACGCCATGCACCATGGCCTTCCTCCTTGCAGATCTGGCACCTGAAGACGCCATTGGAGTTGTTGGTGTAGCGAGATCCTCCAGAAGAGTTGCGGCCACCATTGCCGCTGTAGTTGTTGTTGCCGTTGCAGTTGTTGTTGCGGGAACCTCCACCACCTTGGCCGCCGCCAGATGAGCGCCCTCCTCGGCCTCCCTTGGAGGCCAGGTTGGCGGAATAGGAAGAGGAATTCTGAGCCTCAATCCTTGCTTCTGCCGTCATGAGCAGAGAAAACAACTCGCTCAGCTCAATCTTCTGATCACCGCGAGTGGAAACTACAGAAACAAACGCATTGTAATCTGCATCAAGGCCTTGGAGGATGTAGGAGACGATGTCATCATCATCAAGGCGCTTCCCGGCTGCTGCACACTCATCTGCAAGGGACTTCATCTTGGTGAAGTAGGTTGCTGCAGAGAGATCGCCCTTCTTGGTGCTGCCGAGTTGCCCGCGCAATTGGATGATCTTGGCGCGGGACTGCGAGGAAAAACTCTGGAGGAGCGCCGTCCAGACGCCCGTCGCAGTGGTGATGTCGCTGACCTGGAGGAGAACCTCACGGGACAGAGACGCAAGCAGGAAAGATAGTACCTGCTGATCCTGGGTAACCCAGACAGAGTACGCCGGATTTGGAGTCTCTTCGATCTCCTTCTTCCCGGCGACGTCCTTCTAAACGAGGAGGACAGAGGACGGCTCCTTCACCGAGCCATCTAGGTAGCCCATCATCCCCTCCGCTCGGATGTGCGGGATGACTTGGGCCTTCCAGACCAGGAAGTTGTCCCGGGTCAGCTTCTGTCCAATGGTGTGGCCGAGGGACGCAAGAGAATGCGCGGCCGCCATGCTCGTCGATGAACTAGACATAGATGCGTGGAAGAGTTAGGCTCTGTATACCATGTGAAATTAGGAGATGAGGCTGGAAGCGTATACCATCGGGCAGGGACGCGTTGCGTGTTAAATAGATCGACAGATTACAAGGTTGTTAGGGTTGTTGAGTTGATCCTCTCGACAGCTATACAGATAAGAGATCGACTCCAACAACCCTAAGCAGTTACAACAAAACTCAACACACGCACACAATCCTAAACCCTTCTAGAATACTCTAGAGTACACCTAGAGTACGCCACAACATATGTTGTTTAATAGAGATAACCATACCATAGTCACAATGTGTCTTTATACTAGGCCATACAAGGCAGGCTGCAAACCTGTATTTCTGAACTCTGCCTTGATAGTCTGAGAAGAGATAACCATAGTCACAATTTATACTTAAGATTTTAAAAAGTAAGCAAATAAATTTCTTATGTGAAGCACCAAAAAGAAGAAAAAATGATGGTTCGCTGGAGTAGGCTGCGAGGCCCAAGCGGCCAAGGAGTGCAGCGGCCCGTTATCCTTCCACTGTTGGAAGCGGGCAGTTGTCGCTGCTCTGTGAAGCCAGCCTTACGCTGTGCCTGCCACATTATGAACCGTGAGGCCCAGCTTTCGCATAGGTCCCAGGCGGTCCACTACGCAACTTGGAACGGGCGGGCCAGCAGTAGCACACCCAGACCAGGTCCGCAACGCTACAACAACGTCCACACCACCTTAATGCCCCCACTCAGGTTACAAGCTCTTGCTACTGAGCTCGGCGAATGTAGTAGGTGGAGTCTGCTATTTAAGCTGGTCCAACTCTCCCTCGGTTAGCGAGGTGGGACTAAAATAGGTTGAATGTTGTGCTTCCTGACAAGTGCTAAACTGCTTACTAAAGATAGCCTAACGAGTGCATGGTAATTAACTTGCTAGTGGCAGTAACGGAAACAATTCATTGCCATCCATTCATGGCTGCCTGCACCCCGCCCCCCCCTCCCCCCTTCTTTTTCCTTTCTTTATGGCTGCCCCGTCCTGAAATTAAATCTTCAGACTGTTTTAGTAGTAGCAGTTAGCACTGCAGTTACCGGTCCTGATTTATTTACTTCTCTTGTTCATATACTACTACTACAAACCGGCTAAGTTTCCAGCCATGATGTGCATTTGTAGTGTAAACCATCAGTTCTTTCTTGGCAGACACGTGTAGCCTGGTGTTCCTCTTTTCTAAAATTTTTACTCATAGTTACTATTACATGTGAATGGTCTTCATTTCATATCAAGGAAAGAACAAAGACCATTACAAACCGGCTAAGTTTCCAGCCATGATGTGCATTTGTAGTGTAAACCATCAGTTCTTTCTTGGCAGACACGTGTAGCCTGGTGTTCCTCTTTTCTAATTTTTTTACTCATAGTTACTATTACATGTGAATGGTCTTCATTTCATATCAAGGAAAGAACAAAGACCATTCCAAACGTGTGATCTTTGGATTTGCTCCCTTTTTTGACTTTTTTTTGGTCATGGAAATTTACTGCTTAAGACCATGAAATATCTTCAACTAGGGTCGATTGTCGACCACTGCTCACTTGCTATTTTCTTTCTTCCTTCTTCTAGGAAGTAAAACAAAACACACGCCTTGCATCAAAATTTATAGCCGGTCATCGCTAATCATACTTTATTCATTTTGATTACAGTAAAAATTAAGGATCAGTTGTAGTTTTTCTATAACCTGTAGCAAAAAAAGTAACACTTTCATCACCGGCCACGCTCTTTGAAATGGATGTGTGTAGCCGGTCATCGCTAATCATACTTTATTAACTTTGATTGCGGTAAAAATTAAGGATCAGTGGTAGTTTTTCGTAAACGTAGCAAAAAAAGTAACAATGTCATCACCGGCCACACTCTCTAAAATGGATGCGCATAACACTAAAATACATCTATATACATCCGTTTGAACGATAAGTAACATGGATGAGCATAGCAACATTTTTTGACCCACTTTTAAATAAATATGTTTAGCATTAAAATACATCTAGATACATTTATTTAGCAAAAAATAACATGGATCAATGTAGTAGCATTTTAGTAACATAGCCTTGCCTCCATGCAAATTAACATGTCTTACTGCAGTTTATATAGTTGTTCGGATTGAAATGAGCTTACTTTAAACTCTAATCCCTTTCACACACATCATATGTTAAAAAGGTATCTGATTAAAATAGGCCGGCTATTCCACGCGCTTTTCTACTATACTTTCTCCTTCGTTCCCTTGGTTTAGGGTGCATCCTGATGTGCTCAAATGGCGCCATGAAAATACAGGGAGAAAATGATTTCTTTGTTGCTCAACAAGAGATATGCACTGGCCAGTACAGACATGTCCATTCTTCCAGAATTAATCTTTCATGCTAGTGCCAAAATCATACCATAGTCACAATGTGTCTTATACTAGGCCATACAAGGCCTGCAAACCTGTATTTCTGAACTCTGCCTTGATAGTCTGAGAAGCGATAACCATAGTCACAATTTATACTTCAGATTTTTAAAAGTAAGCAAATAAATTTCTTATGCGAAGTACCAAACAGAAAAAATGATGGTTCGCTGGAGTAGGCTGCGAGGCCCAAGCGGCCAAGGAGTGCAGCGGCTCGTTATCCTTCCACCGTTGGAAGCGGACAGTTGTCGCTGCTCTGTGAAGCCAGCCTCACGCTTTGCCTACCACATTATGGACCGTGAGACCCAGCTTTCGCATAGGCCCCCGGCGGTCCACTACGCAACTTGGAACGGGCGGGCCAGCAGTAGCACACCCAAACCAGGCCCGCACCGCTACAACAACGTCCACACCACCTTAATGCCCCCACTTGGGTTACAAGCCCTCGCAACTGAGCTCGGCAAATGAAGTAGATGGAGTCAGGTATGTAAGCTGGTCCAACTTCCCCTCGGTTGGCGAGGTGGTACAAAAAGAGGTGGAATGTTGTACTTCCTGGCGAGTTCTAAACTGCTAACTAAATATAGCCTGACGAGTGCATGGTAATTAACATGCTAGTGGCAGTAACGGAAACAATTCATTGCCATCAATTCATGGCTTCCTTCCTCTCCATTCATGGAGTAAATAGCAAAAAACTATCAGTATTCGGGTCGTCATTCTGAAAAACTACCAGTTTTAAAAACGTCCCTGATACCTACCATGTCAGAGGTCGCCATTCTCAAAAAACTCAAGTCACTCGCTAGTAGCGTTATAAGCCTGTTTATGACATCTCAGACCCACTTGTCAGTTTTACGTATTTGCAAAAAAACTCTTACAAAAAAAGAAAATCTTGAAAGCCTTCTTCCTCAAGTGGGGGAGGAGAGGATTGAAAAAAAAGCCTTCTTCCTCAGTCTATCCCCTGCTTCATGCCTCCACCGCGGCTGGGCAGCCGCCTCGCCCGCCCAGTGGCCGGACGCCGAGCTTGCCGCCGCCGCCGCCCCGCCCGCCGCGCTCCCCATGGCCGAACGCCGAGCTTCCCGCCGTCGCCGTCCCGCCACGCTCTCAGGACGTCCCCGCCCCTATGGCCGCCGAGGATGCCTCCTCTCGTGGCCGAGCCGGTGCGCCCGTGGCCTGGATGGCCATGGCCGCCTCCGCCCGCCACGCTCCCATGGACGCCGCCCGCCGCGCTCCCCATGGCCGCCTCTGCCCGAGGCCGCCTCCTCCTGAGGCAGGGCCGGTGCGCCCGTGGCACGGGCCGAGCGCGCGGCCGGCCGACGCAGGGGCGCGGCGGAAGGCGGGCGAGCCGGTCAGTGCAGGGCTCGCGCGCGGGTGGGGTTGGTGTGGCTGGACGCTCGGCGGGGGCGGGCGGCGGGGGTGGTGGAAGGGCGCTCGGCGGGCGCAGGGAGGAGGAGAGGTCGCGGGAGGAAGGCCGGGGAGGTGGTCGTCGGCGCGCGCAGGCGTCCTGCACGGGGAGGAGGAGAGGTCGGGGAAGGTAGGCCTCGGCGGCACTGGGCGCTCGGCGGGGGCAGCCGGCGGCCGGCGGCACGCAGGTGTCCTGCACGGGGAGGAGGAGAGGTCGGGGGAGGCAGGGACGTGATTGCTTACAATTCTTTCCAGGGACCCCATTGCTATTATTTTTAAAAGAAATCCGACAAGTGGGTCCTAATTGTCATAGTCGTGGTTAAAAATTGCTAAGACAGTCATCAGAGTTTTTTGAGAATGGCGACCTCTGACATGGTAGGTATCAGGGACGTTTTTAAAACTGGTAGTTTTTCGGAATGACGACCCGAATTCTGGTAGTTTTTTGCTATTTACTCCCATTCATGTGCTCAAATGGCGCCATGAAAATACAAGGAGAAACTGACTTCTTATTTGCTCAACAATAGATATACACTAGCTAGTACAGAAATGTCCATTCTTCCCGAGTTAATCTTTCATGCCACTGCCAACATCACCTCATCTCGGCAACTTGAAGCTTGATTGATTGTATTCATTCCCCATTTTGTTCTTCTCTCCACCAGATCAGCACCAAAATAACACTCCTAGTTGATGATCGTACTACATTTTGTTCCAGTTTCAACACTAGTTGCAGATTTATGAGCGAGCTTCCCTCTCCCTCCTGTACCATCACTTGCAGATCCTCTGCTTCGTCCTCCTCCTGGCGCCGGCGGAGGCAGGTGCTGCGACCACGGTGTGGCTACTGGCTGGCTAACTTGGAGGGCGTGGGCGACGACACCACGTCCAACACGGCGAATTTCTGGAAGGCGGTGGATGGAAGCAAGTGACTTCCACGATTAAAGATCCACGATGTGGGTTTACGTGTCAGTCATCGACAATCACAATTTTGATCGATTCTGGCCTCTTTCGTGGATGATTACTCATCGTTTTAAACTCCCGAAGAGATTTCTATGATTGGCGAATACCTCGATGCGTTTACTTGTCGGTCATCAACACTCGCCGTTTTAATCGATTCTGACTCGTTTCGTGGACTATTATTCACCGTTTCGGGGTCCCTGTTGGCGCTGCCTCCTCGCAACACTCTCTTCTTCCACCTTGGAACTCCCCCTCTGATGGTATCTCTCACACAAGAATACACACTGGTGTAAAGAACTCAACACAAACACACACGCACCCTCACCAAGGAAGAAGCCAGCCAGCTTTGCAATGAGGCATTCTCTGCCTGGTGTACTACAATGACTACATTGTTTTTGCCTCAGCCCTCACGGCCTTTTCTTTCATTACCTCAATGCAAAGTATAAATACACAGCTAACACGGCCAGGCTAAACCTCCTGATCCGGTTCCTACGCCCACGTCCAGAACGTGTGCAACAACTCTACTAATGCACCTGCATGCAACCTCCACTAGCTAATAACGTGCGTGTACTAATCAAGTTAGACCGACTCGCTCAGCCATATCTCAACTAGCACCCCGCACAAATGCAGCTAGAACCTAACTAACTTGCTGGATCACCCAGCTCCTTTTGATCGTGCCCGTCACGCTTCAGCATCATTGCGTCTTGCCGCTTCTCATGGCGTTGCCGTATCGCACGGCGTTATCGGCATCTGATGGCTTCTTGCCCCTCGTTGGTTACCCCAAGTGGAAGGTTTGAGATGCAGTGCAGCAGTAAGTTTTCCTCGGTGAAGATACCAAGGTTATCGAACCAGTAGGACTCAGGAGATACAAGTAGGTGGCAACGTTGCCAGAAATTGCTTCCTGACTAGGGTGTTGTCGTGGACCTGCACACAGCAACAAATAACTTTGCTCCCAACGAGTACAGAGAAGTTGTCAATTCATGGCCTTGTCGTTTACAAAGGATCAACGCAAGAGATAAAAGGTGCAAAGAAAAGTAAAAGCTGAAAGTAAATTAAGGGTGTGAACAATAATGTGAAGATGGACCAGGGTCCCGTGATTTTCACTAGTGATGTCTCTCTCCCAAAAGACGATAAAAGTGCTAGCGAGGTAAACAAATCACAGTTGGGCAATTGACAGGATTATGAAGACACCGCAATGCTAACTATGCTGCAAAGAAAGGAATGACTCAAAACCAATGAGCAGTACGCCAAGGTAAGTAGACCGAAATCCATCTGCATCTACTACGAATCATCCACCTTGAGATATCTATCTAGAACATCTCGCTGGTATTAAGTTGCGAATCCCACCCAAAGTGTAAACTCAAAGCAACAGACAACTGCATTAAAAGAACTTTGCGTAAAGTAAACAATCCTTGCACCCGCAGGTACAAGCACCGTTGTTTTATCCCTGGTGGCAACAGCACATCCCCTAGTCTCATGTTTCTGTCACTCAAGCTAGGCATCAAGGGGCTGAACCCACAATCGAGCATAACGCTCTCTCTTGGAGTTGCAAATAAAATACTTGGCCAAAGCAAATACCGCAACGAAGAACATGCAAGAATTTACTCAAAAACAAAATATAAAAGAAAAGAACCAAATATATTACTCATCACAATCTGAACATAGTCTCATAATCCATCAGATCCCAACAAACTCAGCATAGCAACAGCAGAAATTACATAGATGCCTCGATCATGTGAGGCAGCTCACGAGGACTCGAAAGTGGAAGCACAAAAGGGGGAGAGATAGATCACATAGCTACTGGTCACAGACCCATGGTCCAAGGGAAACTACTCACGGTACATACGGGAGGCGTCCATGGCTATGGAGGGTCTCCCGGAGGGGGTAGCTTCTCCCGGCAGGGTGCCGGAGCAGCTTCTCCAGGCAGCCCCGATCTAGAAACGGCGGCGGCGGCAGAACAGAGGCGAGATCGCGAAAGAGGAGTCCGTATTAGGGGTTTCCACCCCGAGGGGTAAATATAGGCGAAGGGGGGCATCGAGGGGGCCCACGAGGAAGTCAGGAGGGTCCCTGGCGCGGCCCAGGGTGGGTCCGCGCCACCTGCCCTCCTGGCTGCCTGGTGGTGGCCCCCTTCCCTCTCTTGGTGATTCCGGAAGCTTCTGTTGCGCTGATTTTTTATATATTTTTTCCGGAATTTTTGGAGCACTTTAAACGGCCAGAAAACCTGAAATACAAAAACAGCAGAAAACAGAAACTGGCAACTGGGTGCACTGAGTTAATAGGTTAGTCCAAATAGGTTCAAAAGTGTATGAAAGTTCAAGCAAAACATGGCAAAGTCACACAAAACATGCATGGAACAAGCGGAAATTATAGATACGTTTGGGACGTATCAACATCTCACCATGCTCGCCGCATCGCACGACAGCCCTGCATCTCGCCTCCTTTGCGCATTCAACCGAAGCTTCACTGGACAAACAATATCCTAAACTAAACTACATGCAAAACTCAAACATGAAAATACATGAAATCAAGATTATGGCTAACAGTCCCAAGGCGATTTCCACGATTGAAGAACCCCGAAGTGCGTTTACGTGTTGGTTATCAACACTCATAGTTTTGCCGATTCTGGCCGTTTCGTGGACTATTACTCCCTGTTTTAGGGTTCGGGAGTGATTTCCATGGTTGTTGAAACACAGGATGCGCTTACGTGTCGGTCATCAACACTCGTTATTTTTGTCGATTATAGCCCGTTTCATGGGTTATTGCTAAACTTTTTGGGGTCCCGGAGCAATTTCAATGATTGATAATCTCAGGGTGCGTTTACGTGTTGGTCATCAACACTTGTAGTTTTGTCGATTCTGGCCCGTTTCGTGCACTATTACTCACCTTTTTGGGGTCCCGGAGCGATTTCTATGATTGATGAACCGGTGGGTGCGTTTACGTGTCGGTCATTAATAGTCGAAGTTTTGGCCGATTCTGGTCCGTTTCGTGTACTATTACTCACCTTTTTGGGCTCCCGGGGCGATTTCTATGATTGATAACCCGAGGGTGTGTTTACGTGTCAATCATCAACACTCGCAGTTTTGGCCGATTTTGGCCTGTTTCGTGGACTATTGTAAACCGTTTTGGGGTCCCGAAGCGAGTTGCATGATTACCGAACCCTTGGTATGTTTACGTGTCGGTTACAAACACTCATAGTTTTGGCCGATTCTAGCCCGTTTCGTGGACTAATACTCGTCGTTTTGGGGTCCTAGAGCGATTTATATGGTTAGTGAAACACAAGATACGCTTACTTATCAGTCATCAACACTCGCTATTTTTGCGATTCTGCCCCGTTTCATGGGCTAGTACTCACTGTTTTAGGGTCTCAGAGAGATTTCCATGATTGGCGAACACCTCGGTGCGTCTACATGTCGATTATCAACACTCGTCGTTTTGGACATTCTTGCCCGTTTCATGGACTATTACTCATCGTTTTGGGGTCCCGGAGAGATTTTATGATTGACGAACACCTCGATGCATTTATGTGTCGATCATCAATACTAGCTGTTTTGATTGATTCTGGTCCGTTTCATGGACTATTACTTACCGTTTTGGGATCCCAGAGCGATTTACATGGTTGTTGAAAATACATGGTGCGCTTATGTGTCGGTCATCAACACTCGCTATTTTTTCCGATTTTGACCCGTTTCAAGGACTATTGCTGAATGTTTTGGGGTCCCAGAGCGATTTCCACGATTGACGATCTCTGAGGTGCGCTTATGTATTGGTCATCAATTCTCGCAGGTTTGGCCGATTCTAGCCTGTTTCGTGGAATATTACTCACTATTTTGGGGTTCCGGAGCTATTTCTATGATTGACAAAACCGTGGGTGCGTTTACGTGTCGGTCATTAACAATCGAACTTTTGGCCAATTCTGATTCGTTTCGTGCACTAATAATCATCGTTCTGGGGTTTCGAAGCGAGTTGGGTGATTGTTGAACCCCTCAATGTGTTTACGTGTCGGTTATCTCATAACTTTGACTAATTCTGGCCCGTTTCGTGGACTATTACTCGATGTTTTGGGGTCCCGAAGCGATTTACATGGTTGCTGAAACACAAGGTGTGCTTACATGTAGGTCATCAACACAAGCTATTTTTGTCGATTCTGACCCGTTTCGTGGACTATTACTCACCGTTTTGGGTTTTCGTAGCGATTTTTACAATTATCGAACCCGGGGGGCGCGTTTACGTGTCAGTCATCAACACTCAAAATTTTGGCCGACTCTGGCCCGTTTCGTGGACTATTACTCGTTGTTTTGGGTTCCCGGAGCGATTTTTCCGATTGGAGAACCCGGGGGTGTGTTTACGTGTCAGTCATTAATACTGACAGTTTTGGCCGATTCTGGTACATTTCGTGAACTATTACTCACATTTTTGGGGTCCGAGAGCAATTTGCATGGTTGTTGAAACACATGGTGCGCTTACGTATCGGTCATCAACACTCGATATTTTTTTCGATTCTGGCCCGTTTCATGAGTTATTGCTAACCTTTTTGGGGTCCCAGAGTGATTTCAACGATTGATGATCCCCGGGTGCGTTTACGTGTCAGTCATCAACACTTGAAGTATTGGCCGATTCTGACCCATTTCGTGCACTATTACTCACCGTTTTGGGATCCCGGAGAGATTTCCGTGATTGATGAACCCGTGGGTGCGTTTATGTGTCGGTCATTAATAATCGAAGTTTTTGCCGATTCTGGTCCGTTTTGTGGACCATTACTGAATGTTTTTCTGTCCCGGGGCGATTTCTACAATTGATGAACTCGGGGCTGCATTTACGTGTAAATCATCAACACTCGCAGTTTTGGCCTATTTTGGCCTGTTTTGTGGACTATTTCTCACCGTTTTGGGGTCCCCGAGCGATTTGCACGATTGTCGAACCCCTCGGTGTGTTTACGTGTCGGTTATTAGCACTTCAGTTTTGGCTGATTCTGGCCCGTTTTGTGGACTACTACTCGTCGTTTTGGGGTCCTGGAGCGATTTCTATGGTTGATGAAACACAAGGTGCGCTCACGTTTCGGTCATCAACACTCGCTATTTTTGGGTGATTCAGGCCCGTTTGATGGGCTAGTACTCACCGTTTTGAGGTCCCGGAGCGATTTCCACGATTGACGAACCTTAGGTGTGTTTACGTGTCGGTCATCAAGACTCGAAGTTTTGGTCGATTCTGGCTATTTCGTGGACCATTACTCACCGTTTTGGGATCTCAGAGCGATTTCCATGATTGACGAACCTCGGCGTGCGTTTGCGTGTCACTTATCAACACTCGTTGTTTTGGACGATTCTTGCCCATTTCGTAGACTATTAGTCACCGTTTTGGTGTCCCGGAGAGATTTCCATGTTTGCTGAAACACAAGGTGCGCTGACGTGTCGGTCATTAACACTCGCTATTTTTTCCGATTCCAACCCGTTTCATGGGCTATTGCTAACCGTTTTGGGGTCCCGGAGCGATTTCCATGATTGACGATCCCCGGGGTGCGTTTACGTGTCGGTCATCAACACTCATAGTTTTGGCCAATTCTGGCCCTTTTCGTGGAATATTACTCACCATTTTGGGGTCCCGGAGCTATTTCAATGATTGACAAACCCGTGGGTGCGTTTACGTGTCAGTCATTAACAATCGAAATTTTGGCCAATTTTGGTGCACTATTACTCACCATTCTGGGCCCCGAAGCGAGTTGCACGATTGCCAAACCCCTTGGTGCATTTACGTGTCGGTTATCAACACTCAAACCTTTGGATTATTCTGGCCCATTTCGTAGAATATTACTTACCGTTTTGGGGCTCCGAAGCGATCTCCATGGTTGCTGAAACACAAGGTACGGTTACATGTGGGTCATCAACATTCGCTATTTTTGTTGATTCTAGCCCGTTTCATGGCTATTGCTCACCGTTTTGGGGTCCCAAAGCGATTTTTATGATTACTGAACCCGGGAGTGTGTTTACGTGTCAGTCATCAACACTCGAAGTTTGGCCGATTCTGACCCATTTCGTGCACTATTACTCACCGTTTTGGGATCCCGGAGAGATTTCCGTGATTGATGAACCCGTGGGTGCGTTTATGTGTTGGTCATTAATAGTCGAAGTTTTTGCCGATTCTGGTCCGTTTTGTGGACCATTACTGAATGTTTTTCTGTCCCTGGGCGATTTCTACAATTGATGAACTCGGGGCTGCATTTACGTGTAAATCATCAACACTCACAGTTTTTTCTTATTTTGGCCTGTTTTTGTGGACTATTGCTCACCGTTTTGGGGTCCCCGAGCGAGTTGCACGATTGTCGAACCCCTCTGTGTGTTTACGTGTCGGTTATTAGCACTTCAGTTTTGGCTGATTCTGGCCCGTTTTGTGACTAATACTCGTCGTTTTGGGGTCCTGAAGCGATTTCTATGGTTGATGAAACACAAGGTGCGCTCACATTTCGGTCATCAACACTCGCTATTTTTGGCTGATTCATACCCGTTTGATGGGCTAGTACTCACCGTTTTGAGGTCCCGGAGCGATTTCCACGATTGACGAACCTCAGGTGTGTTTACGTGTCGGTCATCAAGACTCTAAGTTTTGGTCGATTCTGGCCCATTTCGTGGATCATTACTCACCGTTTTGGGAGCTCGGAGCGATTTCCATGATTGACGAACCTCGGCGTGCGTTTGCGTGTCACTTATCAACACTCGCTGTTTTGGACGATTCTTGCCCATTTCGTGGACTATTAGTCACCGTTTTGGTGTCCCAGAGCGATTTCCATGTTTGCTGAAACACAAGGTGCGCTGACGTGTCGGTCATTAACGCTCGCTATTTTTTTCCTATTCCAACCCGTTTCATGGGCTATTGCTAACCGTTTTGGGGTCCCGGAGCGATTTCCATGATTGACGATCCCCGGGGTGCGTTTACGTGTCGGTCATCAACACTCATAGTTTTGGCCAATTCTGGCCCTTTTCGTGGAATATTACTCACCATTTTGGGGTCCCGGAGCTATTTCAATGATTGACGAACCCGTGGGTGCGTTTACGTGTCAGTCATTAACAATCGAAATTTTGGCCAAGTTTTGTCTGTTTCGTGCACTATTACTCACCATTCTGGGTCCCGAAGCGAGTTGCACAATTGCCAAACCCCTTGGTGCATTTACGTGTCGGTTATCAACACTCAAACCTTTGGATTATTCTGGCCCATTTCGTGGACTATTACTTACCGTTTTGGGACTCCGGAGCGATTTCCATGGTTGCTGAAACACAAGGTACGGTTACATGTGGGTCATCAACATTCGCTATTTTTGTCGATTCTAGCCCGTTTCATGGCTATTGCTCACCGTTTTGGGGTCCCAAAGCGATTTT
Source organism: Bromus sterilis (assembly GCA_950022295.1). Taxonomy (NCBI): domain Eukaryota; kingdom Viridiplantae; phylum Streptophyta; class Magnoliopsida; order Poales; family Poaceae; genus Bromus; species Bromus sterilis. Next base: position 378,333,380 of record OX465598.1, read on the forward strand.
TATGATTAGTGAACCCGGGAGTGCGTTTACGTGTCAGTCATCAACACTCAAAATTGTGGTCGACTCTGGCCCGTTTCGTGGATTATTACTCACCGTTTTGGGTTCCCGGAGTGATTTTTACGATTGATGAACCAAGTGATGCGTTTACATGTCAGTCATCAACACTCATTGTTTTGGTCGATTCTAGCCCGTTTCGTGGACTATTACTCGCTGTTTTGGGGTCCTGGAGCGATTTTCATGATTGACGAAACCCGGGGTGCGTTTACATGTTGGTTATCAACACTCGCAGTATTGGCCAATGTTGGATGTTACGTGGACTATTACTCATCGTTTTGGAGTCCCAGAGCGATTTCCACGATTGACGATCTCTACGATGCGTTTACGAGTCGGTTATGAACACACGAAGTTTTGGCCGATTCTGGCCCGTTTCGTAGACAATTACTCACTGTTTCATTGCCCCGGATCGATTTCCATGATTGTCGAACCCGTGGTTGTGTTTATTTGTTAGTCATTAACAGTCAAAGTTTTGGTCGATTCTAACCCGTTTCGTGGACTATTACGCGTCATTTTGGGATCCCGAGGCGGTGTCTACGATTGCAAACCTAGGGTGCGTTTACGTGTCAATCCTCAACATTCATAGTTTTGGCCGATTCTGGTCCGTTTCATGGACTATTACACACTGTTTTGGGGCCCCAGAGAGATTTCCACGATTGGTGAATACCTTCGTGTTTTTACGTCTAGATTATCAACACTCGTCGGACGATTCTGGCCCGTTACGTGGACTATTAGTCACCATTTTGTGGTCCCGGAGAGATTTCTTTGATTGGAGAACACCTCAGTTTGTTTACGAATCGATCATCAACACTCACCGTTTTGATCAATTCTAGCCCGTTTCGTGGACTATTACCCACCGTTCTAGGGTCCCGGAGAGTTTTCCACGATTGACGAACCTCGGGGTGAGTTTACATGTCGGTTATTAACAATCATAATTTTGGTCGATGTTGGCCCATTTCAATGACTATTACTCACCGTTTTGGGGTCCCGGAATGATTTCTATGGTTCGCTTACGTGTTGGTCATCAACACTCACTATTTTTGTCGATTCTGGCGCGCTTCATAGGCTATTGCTAACGTTCTTGGGGGCCCGGAGCGATTTCAAGGATTGATGATGATCTCCGGGGTGCGTTGACATGCCGGTCATCAACACTCGAAGTTTTGGCCGATTCTGTTCCGTTTCGTGGACTATTACTCACTGTTTTGGGGTCCCAGGGCGATTTCTATACTTGATGAACCCGTGGTGCGTTTACGTTTCAATCATCAACACTCATAATTTTGGCCTGTTTCTCAGACTATTGCTCACCGTTTTGGGGTTCCGGAGGGAGTTGCACGATTGCCGAACCCCTCGGTGCGTTAACGTGTTGGTTATCAACACTCAAAGTTTTGGCCGATTCTGGCCTATTTCGTGCACTATTACTCACCATTTTTTGATCCCGGAGTGATTTCCATAGTTGATAAACCCGTGGGTGCGTTTACGTGTCGGTCATTAATAGTCGAAGTTTTGGCCGATTCTGGTCCGTTTCTTGGACTATTACTCCCTGTTTTGGGGTCACATGGCGATTTCTATGATTGATGAACCCGGTGTGCATTTACGTTTCAATCATCAACACTTGCATTGGTTGCTTGCTTGCACTTATCCTTAATGTCTTCTCCCTGGGTGGTCTATTTATAAGGCTTCAGGGAGTTCTATCCGGATCAAAGACATGACAGCTAAATCGTTGCTCCTTTGCCATGAGAAGATTGTTTTTTGTCAAAGGAATGATTTGGGGCTCCTTGGTACTTTGACTTTGGAACAAACAATGTATGTACATGCTTTGGCAATTAATAAGCTTCTGTTTTTGTTTGTTTGTCTGTCATTGTCTATATGTATGTATTTATCTGTCAGACCAAATAATTTGCCAATTTTGAACACCTATCACCTTATGATGTCTGGACGTCTGGTACATGTATCATGTATATGTGCATAGCAGAGAAGGGTTTGCCAACCTGTGATGTCCCCAGATTCAGAGTACTATTGATCTATCTATGTAGAAGCATATATGATTAATTTTGTTAATTGTTTGATCATGCTTGTTAATTTGGGGCCAATGGATGGATCCTCCTCGCATATATCTCATGCTTGCTGCTAATTATTGAAGAAGATCAAAAGCACAAAAAGTAGAACCGCGAAGCATAGAGTAAGCAAATCAACCTCTTATGTGCAGCAAACAAAAAAAGAAACTTATATGCACCACATACAAAAAAAGTGATGGTTCGCTGGAGTAGGCTGTGAGGCCCAAGCGGCCAAGGAGTGCAGCGGTTCGTTATCCTTCCACCGTTGGAAGCGGGCAGTTGTCGCTGCTCTGTGAAGCCATCCTCACGCTGTGCCTGCCACATTATAGACCGTGAGGCCCAGCTTTCGCATAGGCCCCAAGCGGTCCACTACGCAACTTGGAACGGGCGGGCCAGAAGTAGCACACCCAGACCAGGCTCGCAACGCTACAACAACGTCCACACCACCTTAATGCCCCCACTTGGGTTACAAGCCCTCGCAACTGAGCTCGGCGAATGAAGTAGATGGAGTCAGGTATTTAAGTTGGTCCAACTCCCCCTCGGTTAGCGAGGTGGGACTAAATGAGGTGGAATGGTGTGCTTCCTGACAAGTGCTATAATTGACATGCAGTACTAGTGAACTTGCTAATTATAGCATACTAAAAGAGGTGGAACCAATATAGAAAGTGTACCAACCTCGGCTCTGCTCGGTTTCTCTCTTAGAAGCGCTATCTTCTTTCTTTATGGTGTTCCAGCCCTGCAATTGAAAACTTCACTTTTATGGCAGTGCAGTGCGTTTCTTCTTCTCTTGTTCATGCAGTATACTCTCATCTATTCCTCTTTCACCATGGATCATATGGGCGGCTTGGCTAGGATGCATATTTGTGCATCCTGATGTGCTCAAATAGCCGCCGTGAAATTACAAGGAGAAAATGATTTCTTTTGTGCTAAACAGATTTACAGTAGTACAGAAATGTCCATTCTTTCATAATCAAACTTGGAGTCCGGCGTGGTCATCCTGGCATCCACCAAGTCCCCTAACACAGACAGCATCAACCCGGACTCGTGCTCGCAGGTGCGCATTGATAACTGCTACAACCGTCTTATGCGACAACTGTGTGGCCATCATGAGCGGCTGGGACGAGTACGACATCGTCGAGCATCCATATCGTGGTGCGCCGCCTCACCTATGTGTTTCCCACCAGTGCGGTGATCGCTCTCAGCAGCAAAGATGCCGGGCGGTGTGCATACCAAAGACATCTGGCCGTGGGCACCGAGTCGGCGGTGCGAATCAAGACGACGACATGGAAGTATTATTGATATCCAAATGAAGCCATAGAGGAGTTCTATAAATGATACATCGTCAAGTTCAGACGATAAAACATTCATCAACGAGAGCGAACCGGACGATAAACAACCTGGTGGTGATCAGAGTGAGCACCAAAATGATGCAAGACAAGAGCAAATGGCGAAAAGTTAGAACGAACCACACCACCATCATCCATGAAGCTCACACCATGATGTGCAGAAAGAGGAGACTTTCTTGAAATGATAAAAACAGTTACACATCAAGCGGTCTACGACAAATTCTAGCATATACAAAGTCAATCACATTCATTTGTGATCAAGAACTGGAAGTGCCGACGTAGTCCTGAGGACCGCCGATGCGACGGAGTGCATCATGATGTGCACTATCCTCAACTTTATTTGCCCACGACGCGGCAGCGGCCGTACCCCGCTCCGACTTTCGCCCTTGTATACTCCCATGAGATAGCTGGCGCAAACTCTCTGGGCCATGCTGGTGAAGGAGATGTATGTCTGTGTGAGCTGCCTTGGTTGCTTGCTTGTACTTATGCTTAATGCCTGCTCCATGGGTGGTCTATTTATAAGGCTTCAGGGAGTTCTATCCGTGCCAAAGACATGACAGCTAAATTGTTGCTCCTATGCCATCGACTGTACGTACTTAGATGATGTTTATAAAGTGTAAACTTATATGTAGAGTCTTGTTGGTATGGGAAGCTCATGCTGATGTGCTTTGTCCCAGACATGATTTGGGGCTGTTTGTCTGTCCTTGCGTTTATCTGCAAATCTTTGAATCTTGAACAAACCCAATGATTTGCCAATCTTGAATACCTGTGCTGTCCGTCTATCACCTATCAGTTACAAATTTGTGCAGAGCAAAAAATGGTTGCCAACCTGTGATGTCCCCAGATCCAGTGTATATGTGATTATGTTTGTTAATTGGGGCCAATAGAAGGTTCCTAGCTCATGTTATTTGTTTCATGCTTGCTGCTAATCATTTTCTGTCCTGTCTGATGGTAGTTGCTGCAGTCTGGTGGTTGGCATTGCACTACTGCAGCCATGGAAGAAAGTTTTTTGTCAGCCTTTTGTTGACAAATGAATCCATGTCTGTCTCCTGTGATTGGTCATAAGACGCCTGCATTTTTCCTAAGGTGGCACTATTATGCTAATCATTTACATTCCATTAAGCCAGAATGCCAAGTCTAAGTGTGATTAAAGATGACATTATGATGAAGGCTGGACAGAGTAGCTCAAGTATATAGTATCCAGCTTCTTACTGCACCAAGTGATGAGCCTATTGGATCTCTAGCTAAGTGAGAAAAGTAATAATACGGAGTGTGTTTTCGACTGGTTCCCTTAGTAGTTTTAGAAGTCAAATTGGTGTGAATAACTTAATGTTAAAATGTATACAGAATTACAAATTTAAAATTGTCATTCTGCTGTAATCATGAGTGTTTACACTAGGCCTTACAAGGCAGGCTGCAAACCGGTATTCCTGAACTCGACCTCACCAGAACTACCTTGATAGTCTGACAAGAGATAACCATACCATAGTCACAATGTGTCTTTATACTAGGCCATACAAGGCAGGCTGCAAACCGGTATTCCTGAACTCGACCTCACCAGAACTACCTTGATAGTCTGACAAGAGATAACCATACCATAGTCACAATGTGTCTTTATACTAGGCCATACAAGGCAGGCTGCAAACCTGTATTTCTGAACTCTGCCTTGATAGTCTGAGAAGAGATAACCATAGTCACAATTTATACTTAAGATTTTAAAAAGTAAGCAAATAAATTTCTTATGTGAAGCACCAAAAAGAAGAAAAAATGATGGTTCGCTGGAGTAGGCTGCAAGGCCCAAGCGGCCAAGGAGTGCAACGGCCCGTTATCCTTCCACCGTTGGAAGCGGGCAGTTGTCGCTGCTCTGTGAAGCCAGCCTTACGCTGTGCCTGCCACATTATGAACCGTGAGGCCCAGCTTTCGCATAGGCCCCAGGCGGTCCACTACGCAACTTGGAACGGGCGGGCCAGCAGTAGCACACCCAGACCAGGTCCGCAACGCTACAACAACGTCCACACCACCTTAATGCCCCCACTCAGGTTACAAGCTCTCGCTACGGAGCTCGGCGAATGTAGTAGGTGGAGTCTGCTATTTAAGCTGGTCCAACTCTCCCTCGGTTAGCGAGGTGGGACTAAAATAGGTTGAATGATGTGCTTCCTGACAAGTGCTAAACTGCTTACTAAAGATAGCCTAACGAGTGCATGGTAATTAACTTGCTAGTGGCAGTAACGGAAACTATTCATTGCCATCCATTCATGGCTGCCTGCACCCCGCCCCCCCTCCCCCCTTCTTCTTCCTTTCTTTATGGCTGCCCCGTCCTGAAATTAAATCTTCAGACTGTTTTAGTAGTAGCAGTTAGCACTGCAGTTACCGGTCCTGATTTATTTACTTCTCTTGTTCATCTACTATACTTTCTCCATCGTTCCCTTGGTTTAGGGTGCATCCTGATGTGCTCAAATGGTGCCATGAAAATACAGGGAGAAAATGATTTCTTTGTTGCTCAACAAGAGATATGCACTCGCCAGTACTGACATGTCCATTCTTCCAGAATTAATCTTTCATGCTAGTGCCAAAATCACCTCATCTCGGCAACTTGAAGCTTGATTAATTATTGTATTAGTTCCCCATTTTGTTTTTCTCTCCACCGGATCAGCAGCAAAATCATACTCCTAGTTGATTGATCCTTCCACATTTGTCTCTCTGCATTCCATTCTTGTAAAATTACTGTCGACGCTAGTAATGTTATCTTTTTAACGATGCGACTCCTGCTACGTAAACAAAGGCGCCCTTTATCAAAAAATGTAAACAAAGGCGCCAGCTCCTCCTTTCGAGGGGGCATGGATGAGAAGCATTATTAGCATCAGTATGAAGCCATAGAGCAGTTTTGTGGATGATACATCGTCAAGTCAGACGATGAAACATTCTACGACGAGAGCGAACCAGACGATAAAAAACCTGGTGGAGTGGTGGTGATAAGAGTGAGGAGTACAATGATGCAAGACAAAAGCAAATGGCAAAAAATTAACGAACCACACCATCATCCATGAAACTCACACCATGATGCGTAGAAAGAGGAGACTTTCTTGAACTGTTAAAAACATTTACACATCAAGCGGTCTACGAAAAATCCTAGCATGTACTACAGAGTCAATCACATTCACTTGTGATCAAGAACTGGAAGTGCCGACGTAGTCCTGAGGAGCGCCGACGCGACGAACTGCAACATGATGTGCACTATCCTCGACTTTATTTGCCCACGACGCGGCAGCGGCCGAACACCGCTCCCCTTAGTAATTTTAGAAGTCAAATTGTTGTGAATAACTTACTGTTTCAACGTTTACGGAATTACAGATTCAAAAATTTTTGTTCTGCTGTAATCATGAGTGTTTATACCAAGCCTTACAAGGCAGGTTGGAAACCATTATTTCTTGCTGTATTATCGAAGAAAAAGATCGAAAGCACAAAAAGGTTAAACTGAAGAACCACTAACCAGACTGAACTTGACCCCACCAAAAAACTGCCTTGATAGTCTGAGAAAAGAAAATCATAGTCACAATTTATACTTAAGATTTTTAAAATTACGCAAATAAATTTCTTATGTTATCAAAAGGAAAAAAAAATGATTGTTCGCTAGAGTAAGCTGCAAGGCCCAAGCGGTCAGGGAGTGCAGCGGCCCGTTATCCTTCCACCGTTGGAAACGGGCAGTTGTCGCTGCTCTGTGAAGCCAGCCTCACGCTTTGCCTACCACATTATGGACCGTGAGGCCCAGCTTTCACATAGGCCCCAGGCGATCTACTACGCAACTTGGAACGGGCGGGCCAGCAATAGAACACCCAGACCAGGCCCGCAGCGCTACAACAGCGTCCACATCACCTTAATGCCCCCACCCGGGTTACAAGCTCTCGTGACTGAGCTCGGCGAATGGAGTAGATGGAGTCAGCTATTTAAGCTGGTTGAATGCCCCCTCGGTTGGCGAGGTGGTACTAAAAGAAGTGGAGTGGTGTGCTTCCTGACCAGTGCTGAACTGCTTACTAAAGATAGCCTAACGAGTGCATGCTAATTAACATCCTAGTAGCAGTAATGGTAACAATTCACTGCCATCCATTCATGCCCCCCCCTCTTCCTTTCTTTATGGCTGCCCGGTCCTGAAATTAAATATTCAGTCTGTTTCAGTAATCAGCAGTAGCATGCAGTTACCAGTGCAGTGAATATCTCGCCTGATTTCTGATTTATTTACTTCTCGTGTTCATGTACTATACTTTAACCATGGTTCCTTGGTTTAGAATGCTTTTTTGTGCATCCTGATGTGCTCAAATGGCGCCATGAAAATACAAGGAGAAACTGACTTCTTATTTACTCAACAATAGATATACACTGGCTAGTACAGAAATGTCCATTCTTCCAGAATTAATCTTTAATGCCAGTGCCAACATCACCTCATCTCGGAAACTGGAAGCTTGATTGAATGTATTTATTCCCCATTTTGTTCTTCTCTCGACCGGAACAGAAGAAAAATCATACTCCTAGTTGATTGATCCTTCCACATTTGTTTCTCTGCATTTTATTCTTGTATAGTCACAGATTATTCGGCCGCATTCCCTTCTTGTAAAATTACTGTCGACACTAGTAATGTACAGTATCTTTTTAACGATACAAGTCCTGCTACGTAAACAAAGGCGCCTCCTTCTCCTTTTGAGGGGGCACGGATGAGAAGCATTATTAGCATCAGTATGAAGCCATAGATCAGTTTTATGGATGATACATCGTCAAGCTCAGACGATGTAACATTCGACGACGAGAGCGAACCAGAGGATAAAAAATCTGGTGGTCATCAGAATGAGGACAAAAATGATGGAAGACAAGAGCAAATGGCGAAAAAATTATGAACCACACCTTCATCCATGAAACTCACAACATGATGCGTAGAAAGAGGAGACTTTCTTGAACTGATAAAAACAGTTATACATCAAGTGGTCTACAACAAATCTTAGCATGTACGGAGTCAAATCACATTCATTTGGGATCAAGAACTGGAAGTGGCAACGTAGTCCGGAGGAGTGCTGAAGCGAGGCCGTGCATCACGATGTGCGCTATCCTCAATTTTATTTTCCCAGGATGCGGCAGCGGTCGGACCCCGCTTCGCCTTTCAACAATGTAAACTCCCATGAAATCACCGGCGCAAACTCTCTCGCCCATGCTGGTGAAGGAGATGTATGTTTCAGTGAGCTGCCTTGGTTGCTTGCTTGCACTTATGCTTAATGTCTGCTTCCTGGGTGGTCTGCACCAAGTGATGAGCCTATTGGATCTCTAAGTGAGAAAAGTAATAATGAGTGTGTTTTCAACTGGTTCCCTTAGTGATTTTAGAAGTCAAATTGTTGTGAATAACTTACTATTTCAATTTACAATTTTAGAATTGTCGTTCTGCTGTAATCACAAGTGTTTATACTAGGCCTTACAAGGCAGGCTGCAAACCGGTATTTCTGAACTCGACCTCACCAATACTGCCTTGACAGTCTGAGAAAAGATAAACCATAGTCACACTTTAAACTTTAGATTTTTAAAAGTAAGCAAATAAATTTCTTATGTGAAGCACCTAAAAAAGATGATAGATAAACCATAGTCACACTTTGAACTTCAGATTTTAAAAAGTAAGCAAATAAATTTCTTATGTGAAGCACCTAAAAAAGATGATGGTTCACTGGAGTAGGCTGCGAGGCCCAAGCGGCCAAGGAGTGCAGCGGCCCGTTATCCTTCCACCGTTGGAAGCGGGCAGTTGTCGCTGCTCTGTGAAGCCAGCCTTACGCTTTGCCTACCACATTATGGACCGTGAGACCCAGCTTTCGCAAGGCCCCAAGCGGTCCACTACGCAACTTGGAACGGGCGGGCCAACAGTAGCACACCCAGGCCAGACCCGCAACACTACAACAGCGTCCACATCACCTTAATGCCCCCACTCGGGTTATAAGCTCTCGTGACTGAGCTCGGCGAATGGAGTAGATAGAGTCAGCTATTTAAGCTGGTTGAATGCCCCCTCGGTTGGCGAGGTGGTACTAAAAAAAGTGGAGTGGTATGCTTCCTAACCGGTGCTAATTATAGGATAGCCTGATGAGTGCATGCTAATTAACATTCTAGTGCCGGTACCGGAAACAATTCATTGCCATCCATTCATGGCTTCCTTCCTCCTTTCGCTTTCTCTGGTAGCAGCGCTAGTCTGGCTGTACGGTTCTGCAATTAAATTTTCAGTCTGTTTCAGTAGTAGTAGCAGTTACCAGTGCAGCGCTTGATTTCTGATTTCTTTGTTCATCTTGTTCATCTACTATTCTTTGACCATCGTTCCGTTGGATTAGGATGCATTTTTGTGCATCCTGATGTGCTCAAATGGCGCCATGAAAATACAGGGAGAAAATGACTTCTTTTTTGCTCAACAACAGATATACTACACTAGCTAGTACAGAAATGTCCATTCTTTCAGAATTAATGTTTCCAGCTAGTTGGTAGTTGCCTGTGATTGGTCATAAGACGCCTGCATTTCCTATGGTGGCACTATTATGCTAATAGTTCATTAAGCAGGGAAAGCCAAGTCTATGTGTGATTAAAGACGACATTATGATGAAGGCTATGACAGAGTAGCTCAAGTATATAGTATCCAGCTTCTTGCTGCACCAAGTGATTAGCCTATTGGATCTCTAAGTGAGTAAAGTAATAATAAGGAGTTCACTTAGTAATTTTAGAAATCAAATTGCTGTGAATAACTTACTGTAGTTTTAGAAATCAAATTGTTGTGAATAACTTATTGTTTCAATGTATATGGAATTACAAATTCAGTAGGCCTTACAAGGCAGGCTGCAAATCGGTATTTCTTGCTGTATTATCCAAGAAAAAGATCTGAAGCACAAGAAGATTAAACTAAACAATCACTAACCAGACCGAACTCGACCTCAGCAGTACCGCCTTGATAGTCTGAGAAGAGATAACCATAGTCACAATTTATACTTAAGATTTTAAAAAGTAAGCAAATAAATACTGTTTTGCGTTCTCAAAAAAAAATATTGGTTTGCAGCCTCCCTTATGTAAAGCACCAAAAAAAATGATGGTTCGCTGGAGTAGACTGCGAGGCCCAAGCGGCCAAGGAGTGCAGCGGCCCGTTATCCTTCCACCGTTGGAAGCGGGCAGTTGTCGCTGCTCTGTGAAGCCAGCCTCACGCTTTGCCTGCCACATTATAGACCGTGAGGCCCAGCTTTCGCATAGGCCCCAGGCAGTCCACTACGCAACTTGGAACGGGCGGGCCAGCAATAGCACACCCAGACCAGGCCTGCAGCACTACAACAGCGTCCACACCACCTTAATGCCCCCACTTGGGTCACAAGCTCTCGTGACTGAGCTCGGCGAATGAAGTTGGTGGAGTCTGCTATTTAAGCTGGTCCGATTCCTCCTCGGTTGGCGAGGTGGTACTAAAAGAAGTAGCGTGGTGTGCTTCCTGACCGGTGCTAATTATAGGATAGCCTGACGAGTGCTAATTAACATGCTAGTGGCAGTAACGGCAACAATTCATTGCCATCCATTCATGGCTTCTTTCCTTCCCCTTTCTGTTTCTTTCTTTCTTTATGGCTGCCCGGTCCTGCAAATAAAACTTGAGTCTGTTTCAGAAGTAGCAGTTACCAGTGCATGCAGTGAGTTTCTCGCTTCATTTCTGATTTCCTTACTTCTCCTGTTCATCTGCTATAATTTCACCATCGTTCCCTTGGTTTAGGATCCATTTTTGTGCATCCTGATGTGCTCAAATGGCGCCATGAAAATTGAAAATACATGGAGAAAATGTCTTAATTTTTGCTCAACGACAGTTATACACTAGCTAGTACAAAATTGTGCATTCTTTCAGAATTAAAATTTCCACATTTCCAGCTAGTGCCAACATCACCTCATCTCGGCAAACTTGAAGCTTGATTAATTATTGTATTAATTCCCCATTTCGTTCACCATTTCATTTTGATTGATCCTTCCACATTTGTCTCTCTGCATTTTATTCTTGTATAGTCACAGATTCTTGAGCGGCATTCCCTTCATGTAAAATTACTTCGACACTCACCATAGAGCAGAGAATGTTTGCCAACCTGAGATGTCCCTAGATCCAACGCAAATTAATATGTCTATGGAGAAGCATCTGGGATTATGCTTGTTAATTGGGGGCAATCGGAAGGTTCCTCCTGGCATGCTTGGTCCTAATAATTTGCATTAGTTGTCATGTCTGATGACATGCCTGCTGCAACCTTTTGTTAAAAGGAGCTTCAAGAAATAGTTTACGGTTCACAACTCCACGACAAATGAGGTACTCTTTAACCTTTTTCCTGGAAAAGGGAATATGTTAATATCAAGACCATATCAACTAGTAAGTATATTTCTGAAAAAGGGAATATGTTGATATCAAGACCATACCAAGTTACCAACTAAGTCCGACCTCTGCAACCAGTAGTGGTGCCAGCCAGCAGCTACGCCCCAGGCAAACAGGTATAGATACAGTGTGAAATAGTACAATACACTATGCAGCTAGATTTAACGAAGGGGGAATTGACGCCGCCCCTGTCTGCAACAACATGATATCAAGGTATTGTCCAAAATACATGTGTTTTCTTGTGGCATCTTAGTAACAACCTGTCAGACCATCTGCAATAGAAAACCCAAAAAACACCCCACGACCAAGAAACTTAAATTTTGGATTTTATTGACCCAAAAATGGCTCCAATAGCACACCTAAATTTGCATGGCACTCCCAAATTTTGGGTGGAGATCCAAATTTTGCTACCAAAGGCCCATTTTTTTGTCCAACCTATCAAATTGTCCATTGTACCAAAATCGGCCGCGGGAACAACAATTGTCGTGTGTGACCCCCCCCCCCCCCCCTTCCCTCAAACTACCACCACTTTCGTGTCGGTCGATTTTGAGCGCGGACACCCCGAGCCCCACGACAACGCACTGCCACTATGCTGCCCACTCCCGATGTCATTGCCTGATTGCGTCCATCCCTGAGCTCCCCGTCATCGGGTCAACGAAAGAACCAAAAAATTTATAAGGGCCCGAAGATCGCATTATTCGTGATGATCTACTCTGAGTGAAACTTGACCTTGGTGGTTGGAAAACCATGATGGAATAGGTCGGTAAGTGCTTCATGTGCTCAGCTTTGTGGTCCAAACCTCCACCAAGGAGACAGGTGGTCCGAACCTCCACAAATTATTCAAAACTCAGTAAAAAATCGTAGTGTTTGTAATCTTTATCCCTTATTTCCTTACTTATTGCAAGTTTTCCTCTCTTTACTGTTTCAAAGGCTTGCATGTGGAGGGCGTTTTAGGCAGCCGCTAGCCAATCCTAAAATCTGCATGCCAAGTACCAAAAAATTGCCTAGACCTCTAGGTAGTGATAGTTTTAATACTCCATTTGATCAATGCATATTACTTGTCTTCAAATGGATGTATCTAGATGCTACATATATCGAAGGGAGTAATATATTCAACCCCCACCCCCAGAACTCTCAACGACCCTACAATAGCTATGATAAGCAATTATGTGCTCTAGATATATCTGTTAAGATATTTGTTGTGTGTTTTTGAACTTCCTACAAAGATATTGAAGGATGTTAAAATAGTTGCAAACGCATAACATACACTAAAACACATCTAATGACACATGAATTCAAAGAGAGATGATGTTTTGTGCATTGTTATGTTTTTCTTGATCCAATCGGATTTAGTTCAACCAAACAAATTTAATAGTAACTCTATCGTAACATTAGGAAAATATAAAATAAATTTTGCTACAAAATAAAATTGTAATTGAGCACAAAGAAATCTAAAGGAGATGGGTGTTAAGAGTTACAAAAGTAACATTATATTTAAAAATTTAACAGCATTCCTATGTTGATAATTGTGTTAAACACAATAGTAATATACAAATTACGATATTTTGTTGATAGACTAAATCATACGTAAGTAAAATTGTTTGGTATAAATAACCACCTTGTGTTTAAGAGGCACTAGGAAAAGGTGTTAGCCTAGTGGGGTTGTCAGTCAAACTCGGCCTCAACTTCCTACTTGGGAAATATTGGATGATATGATTCTTCCTTCTAACACACATAGTTTGGTATTAATATGTTTCTTCCTACTTTGGTACGCTTATTTGAGTTTCGAAGAAAAAAAGTGAAAAAACAAGTTAAGCAAAACGATAGGACTCCCAAATTTACCAACGTCACTCCACACAATGAAAACCAAGTCAAACGAATGGGGCACAAGAACATAACACACATGCCCGATTAAAATGCAATATGGAAAATATGTATAATGGTGAAAATCCCACACGGAACCGAGATAAAAGACAAAATTATCCAATGCAGAGACGGAGCTAGCAGGGGGCGAGCTGGGGCCATGTCTCCCCCATGCTCGGAATTCTTTTCACACTACTACTAGATATTATGTGGAGTTGTCTTTGAATCTCTATGGGTGGCCCAGTCCAATGCTATGACGTGCAGATTTGTATCATGTATTTTGAGCACAGAAGATCTTTGTATTCCCAAGGATGCATGGAGAAGCAAGAAAACTTTTTGACTTTGGTTTCCATGTCCTGTTCTCACCGCATGCTCTCTTTCCAAAAGCAAAAAAGGCCACAGTGCCACTGTCCACTACCACTCTCACTCTGTACACAAACTAGAAGCTACTCCCTCTCTTCCTTTTTCCCTTTCTTCTTCCTCTCCAGCTCTCCCAAATCTCTCTGAATCTCTTCTACGATGGTCTGCAAGAGGCCAGCCGACAGCCGTCAGCGCCCCAAGATTCAGACCATGGTTCACTGATTGGTGAAGTACTTCTACAAGATTCCCCTACTCTGCTTCTGGTTCACCGGATCCCCTTCCTCTACTGCTCTAGGTACAACTTCAAATCTTGATTTTGTTCCATCTAAATTAGTAGTTCTAAATTACATAAATAATGTAAGCTCTATCAGCCAGGGAGGGCTCAGCATCATTTGTGTGCGAGTTAGAGATGTACTACCTCCATTTTTAGATTGCTATATTTTCATATCTGAGTTAAATAGATATTAATCTTGTACATGTAGATGTAGTACCTCTATTTTTATTTGAAGTTTTGGTCACTTGTTTCATGTGTATATCTTTTCGAGGATAATCATGATTTTTTTAAAGCAAGATAATCATGGTTAAGAGGAAGACAATGCTTTCTTTTTTCAAGAAAACAGAACAAGTTATTGATGCTGCAATTCCAGAGTCTAATTCTCAAGTTTTAGAAGAATTTGTCTTGGCCAATCCAATTCCTACTTCCCATCCAGAAAATGCAGCACAACCTGAAGATGCATCTGTTGGTTTTGAAAATAAGGATTTCATAAAGGGTGATCCATCATTACGCCATCAAATTTGGGATTGTCCGGCTAATAAACAAGATGAAATCAGAAAAGCTTACATACAACGCGGAGCATATCAACCAAAAAAATATGTATATCCAGCTTCCGGCGAAGAGGGCCACAAGTGCAGATTTCAGTATCATTGGTTTGGATCTTTTTCATGGCTCGAGTATTCGCCTTTAAAAGATGTTGCATTATGCTTCCCATGCTTTCCTTTTTCAAAGAAACCAAAAGGAAAATGTGGATCCTATGCATTTACGGTGAAAGGATTTCAGAAATGGAAAAGGGTGAATAATGGAAAGGATTGTGCCTTCATATGTCAAATGGGAAAAGGTTCCAACTCCGCTCATAATTATTCTGTCCAGTGTTATGATAATTTGAATAATGGATTTTGCCAAATTGCACGAGTTATAGAGAAGGTGTCAAAAGAGGAGATTCTCAAAAATAGGTTGCGGCTCAAGACATCCATTGATGTTGTCAAGTGGTTAGCATTACAGGCTTGCTCTTTACGTGGAAATAAGGAGGGTCCTAGTTCAAATAATCATGGGAATTTTCTTGAAATGGTGAAAGTCTTGTCTTCATATAATGAGAAGGTTGTTGCACTAGTGCTTGGTAATGCTCCAAGTAATGCTAAGTATACTACACCAGAAATTCAAAAGGAGATCTTGAATGTGCTTGCTACTGATGTGCAAGCTTCAATCAGGCAAGAAGTTGGTCATGCAAAGTTTTGTTTGCTTATTGATGAAGCACGAGATGAATCCAAAAGAGAACAAATGGCTCTTGTTCTCCGCTTTGTTGACATCAGTGGTTATATTTGAGAGCGTTTCTTTGATCTTGTACATGTAAGTGATACAACAGCTACAACTCTTAAGGAAGAACTTTGTGCTGTTTTGGCTCAACACAAATTGGATGTTGAAAATGTTCGTGGGCAAGGACACGACGGTGCTAGTAATATGCGTGGAGAATGGAATGGACTGCAGAAAAGTTCAAACAAGAATGTCCATATGCATACTATGTTCACTGTTTTGCACATCAATTACAGTTGGCCCTTGTTGCTGCATCCAAGGAAGTAATAGAAGTTCATGGTTTCTTTGAACATCTTGCTCTTGTTGTCAACACTGTTGCCTTTTCTTTCAAGCAAAATGATGAACTACGAGCCAATCAAGTGGCTGAAATTCAGAATTTGATCGAGCTTAATGAGCTTGAAACAGGGAGTGGAGCTAATCAAATTGGAGCTTTACAGCGACCAACTGACACTAGATGGAGCTCTCATTTTATCTCTATATGTAGTCTTCTCAGATTATACAAACATGCATTCTTAGTTCTCAAAGATATTGCTACGAGTAAAGGTGCTTCTCCTTCAGCACGAGGAAAGGTCGCAGGTGTTGTCAAACTAATGATGTCATTTGATTTTGTGTTTATTCTACATGTCATGAAAGAGCACATGGGAATTATTTATTTGCTTTGCAAAAAGTTACAACAAAAGTCGCAAGATATTGTGAATGCCATGCATGATGTTGCTACAACAAAAGAATTGATTCAAAAATTAAGGGATGATGGCTGGGCTAATCTCTTACATGATGTAGTTTTATTCAGCAAAAAGCATGGGATTTCTGTTCCTGATATGGACGGTTTCTATGTTGATTTCATTCGATCTCGGAAACAAGATGAAACTTCAGCTAGACATCATTATCAATATGATGTCTTCACAGTTGCAGTTGATCAGCAGCTACAAGAGTTGAATTCTAGGTTCAGTGAGCAAACAACAAAGCTTCTTATTTTATCCACCTCGCTTGATCCAAGGAACTCATTTAGATCATTCAACATTGAAAATCTGTGTCTTCTTGCTACAAATTCTTATCCTACTGATTTTTCAGAACAAGAAAGAGATAACTTGAGGTGTCAATTACGACATTATGAGCTTGATATCCTAAGGAATCCAGAGTTCTAGAACTTATCCACTATTGCTGAACTTTGCCAAAAACTCTTTCAGACTCAGAAGTCGACAGATTATCACTTGATTGATAGGTTAATTCGACTTATTCTTAATTTTCCTGTCTCAACTGCAACAATAGAGCGTGCTTTCTCTGCCATGAAAATTGTGAAGCCAAGACTTCGAAGCAAAATGGAGGATTTGTTTCTAAGGGATTGTTTGATAATATACATTGAGAGGGAGATTGCTATGGGGTTCACAACTGATAGACTTATAGATGAGTTTGATGCAAGGAAAAAACGTCGAGTAGACTTCAACTGAACTGTAGTCATTCAGGTCCATGTTTTCCACTTGTATTTTGCCTATATAATGTGTCTAACTAAACTCAGACCAATATGTGCATGTTATTTTGTATATTATTATGTGAAATATGATGATCTTTCTGAAGTATTGCTTAATGTAAGACTGCACTTTGTTTCCTTGGCCCCCCTGAATAATTTTGCTGGCTCCATCTCTGATCCAATGTGAGTAATGAAAATATATGTTACATGGTACGGGGATATGGATATGCGGATACGGGTATGGTGATACAGGAAAACGGCATTTTCTGAAAATAGACTTACGGGGATACGTCGAGCTATGTTGCAAGGATACTGCACCTTTGTGTCGTATCGGTGCAGGATATGCGTTCAGAACAGAGATACGCATGGATACGCCGGGAATACACGTATCCTGATTTATCCCTTTTTTTACGATTAAAAAGAAAAAAGAAAAAGAAAATGGCTGGGATACAAAGGGATACGTATGGGGCTGTGACCACTTGATCCAAACCCTACCTATGTACTGAGTCCTCTTATCACCGTCATCTGGCAGTTACTGCCATCTGCCGATGCCGCCGACAGCGACGACGCAATGTCTTCTTGCCTGGTCTCTTCAGGCCGACGGCAGCGACGCAACATCTCTTTGTCTCACAGATCTCTTTAGGCCGACACGATGGCATCTATGTCCAACTGTCAATGCTCTATTTGCCGTTCTGGAGTAACACCGCTGAGGTGAATCAACATACCAATCCTAAAATATCTCCTGTGGGTTCATGTTACAGTATACAACGCTGGTGGTGGTGACTTTGGTCCTGGGAGAAATTCAAGATTTAAATGTCACTTTTGCTATGGGGATTTCCTAGGAAGTTATTCAAGAGTGAGAGCACATCTCTTGAAGATTTCTAGTTCAGGTGTGAAGATATGTAACGAGATTGATCATCTTGTCCTAGAGCAACTTCGCAAGATAGTTCAAGAAGCTAGTGAAGTTGTTGCCAATATTTGAGCATGAATCATCTGAAGCTTGACACCTCGCCCTTCAACTTAGCACATCTTCTTTAAATTTCTATTCCATGTTTTTATTTTATCTATAATTGCACTATTGAACTATTGTCGTGTGTTGCTGTGCGGACTACTGAATTATAATTTGTTTTGTGCTTAATTGGTTTTAAATGGTGTGTGCTTCCTTGCTTTTATCTGTGTATCACTATCTCAACAGTTCAAATAAGAACGCCATATTTCTTGGAGGTTGGGTAAGTTATTTTCTTGACTAACAATGAATGAATCTTTTCCAAACGTTGAATGTCTCACTCATGGTGTTGTATGATGTTTGTAATGAGTTGGGACTTGAAAAGGCAGCAACTTCTTCAGATCACCTTGAATGAATAAATATAAGGTTACTTCGTTAACCTCAATTTTCTTAACCTCAAAATATTGTCATTTCGTGTCGATTTTTATGCATTTGTACAAATTCTAGCCGATTTTAGGGAAGTGTGGGCGGCGGCTAGGGTTAGATCGTGTTAGGCTGATACATGTAGAAGGATAGAATAGGGGTTTGATGAAATCGATGTTATATTGCTTGAGCCTCATGGGCATATATATATATATATATATATAAGAGTACATGATCAACTTGGAGTGCAAGTCAAGGTAAAACAAATCCTACCCTATCTTAGTTTTTCTTATACAATCAACATACTCAACAATTTGGAAATACAAATCCACAACAAAGTCATGTTGTTCCCTAAAAAAACGGTGGTGAAAGGCAGTGGTGTCAAGCGACAGTGCGTCTGGCTCGAACAGTGGCCCCGCGCGGCACACCAGAGGGTAGAGGAGTTGTTAGCGCGGTGAGGCAGGTCGGCGGCGATCATCGCGGGTGGTGGCGGCGATGGCAATGGCGCGACCGAGCGTGAAGTTTTAGGCAGTTGACTGCTGCCAACCTCAATTGTGTTATAGGAGGTAATGTTCTTTTGGTGAGTTTTTATAATTTGTTGGATTTAAAAAAACTGTCGGAGTGTGTTTTGCACATCAATATTATTCACATCTGAATTGTTTTTTGGAAATGAGAAAGCAGCTGGAGATGCTCTGAAATCTACAAATCATACTGCTGCATGGATTGATGGGCTGTAACCAATTTGTAAATATATTTATTTACAACACCAAGGCAAGGTAGAGGTGATGACAAGAAAAGCTAGCTAGCCAGGGGACAATTGAGTATTGAAATTGAAGGTTTCAATGTATTCTCTCTCTCTCTCTGCACGGAGTCATCCACCGACGTATCCAAATTAAGCTAAAGCTCACGCAAGTAGCCCCAAAACGGCATACCATTGGGATACCCTGCACTTGCAGCAGACCAGAATTTTTGGGACAGCGCCAAATGCTGTACTATTTGTGCATATATATCCTCGCAAAAATAAAATGTACATATATAAATAAATAAGGGCACAATGTTTCAAGTACTCAGTACGATTATTGTAGCGCTTGCCGACATAACAAGGTACGTATTCAGTATTTCAGTATGGTTATATTTGAGCAACAGTGAAGTGTGTTTCGTTGAACATCGGATGTAGCATGTAGTGCCATCGACGAATTCCAGGGCGAAAACTCTTTTGGGTGCAAGGATTCGTGTTCCAAGGATGAAAAGTTCAGGCTGGACCTTCATTAGTCAAGTTTATTCAGACTCATCTACAGATGAGAACTCATAATCTTGCCTCAACGATTGCGTCCAGCGACGACGACGTTGTTTGATCCATCCTGTTACCTATCTGGGATTACCCTCATCGAAGGTTCTTGTTGTTGTTTGCGATAGATGTTCTTTTCCTTCTAAATACTTTGTCTATGTCTATTTTTGATGTCTTGAGTAGCACTTTGAGATCATGCTGATGCAGAGGCCAGGCATAACTAATAGTACGTTCTTGATTTTAACATATTCCTCTTATAAAACATAGACTGATAGACAGATTATTTTGCAGGCAGACAAGCCAGGTGCCACACTTGCTTGGCGGGTCCCATCCACGTCACCGTGGTCGGTTTGCCGATCTCGGTGCAACACCGACCACATACCATGCTCAAGTTCACTAATTAACTACAACCATTACTCCTGAACTGTTGTATATATAAAGCCGGATGGTTAGATTAGCATCCATTCCTCAAGCCGGATGGTTAGATTAGCATTCCTCATGGTTAGTTGTATCAGTGCTCTGTTTGTACTCCCAAGATAGTTTAGACCATCCGTCACCCTGGTCTGCTCCAGTGTTACTTCTTACAGTGTAGGTAGGTCACTTGATGGTTACAGATGGTGGGTCTGTGCGGGCGTGGCATCATCAAGATTCACATCCATCCCTCCAGGCATCACTCTGTTTCCAAAATGAATAAGAATGTGGGTGGATCTATGAGTGCTACCGCATATGTGGATGTGCATGAGAATCTTGATGATGCTGCATCCGCACACAAGCGCCTCGTCCTCGCATTCTTCTTCATCGTATTCATATACACCCGACATGGTCAGGTGAGACATCTATTCATTTTGTTTCGTTCTGATTCGTTTTGTTTCATTCTGCCATCCTAAATAAATTGGGTTCTACACTATCCGCTACTGATAGATTTGTAACATCTCGTATAATATATGGTTCCACTGCATATATATATATATATATATATATATAGATAGATAGATAGATAGATAGATAAACAGATAAAATGTGTTATATGTGTAATGTACTGCATATATTAGTATGTATAGTACAGGCGACAGGAGCTTGCCGAGGTTGGTGAAGCGGAATGACAGCACCCTGTCCCTTATGACCTTCTCCGTTAGGCCCCCGTGTTCAGATCGTGTTTGGACATACTGGTTGAAATTTCCCGTGTGCACCTTAAGCTTCATGTTCTTGCATATTGATGATGTTCATCAGAAGGTCCACCCAGTGCAATATATCGCAACAAGTATACAGTCAAATTTCATCAGTGTTTTTTCCAGACACACGCATGCCTCCAGATCTGCAAAAACGTTGCCAAATAATTGCAAACATTATTATTAGTTCACAAAAGCATATTTATTTAGCTTCAGGAATCGTTTACCGGGTACTGTATCTTGGTCAGCATCGACTAAACAGATCTCAGCTTTTCAGAGAAAACAGGCACATAGCAGTTAAGCAGTAATCATGCTGTTTGTAACTCAAGCATGTCTTGGTTCAGAGAAAACAGACACATAGCAGTTAAGCAGTAATCATGCTATTCACAAACGTTCCTAAACATGATTAAAAATACTTATCTCACTGGAAGATGAGAACATGAAGAAGGCCTACAGTTGAATCAGAGAAATCTGGAAACTACACCAACAGTACAACTAAATCTTGAACAAACCCAGTCCACCAGAGAACTAGAAGCAAATTCCATCCCACCACCAACTAACCAAGTAGAATTCAACAAATTCAGGAATTAAAACCCAAATGTGTCAAGATATGCATAGTCAAAACCTGTAACAACCTACGCTCATGGTGATATATTTGGACCAAAGCATTGCCTTTCTCCATTTTATGTCAAGCTATTACACAGAGAGTAGAACCAATCACTTGGTTTACATATTTGGACTAAACACAAACAGATTGGATGTGTACATTGCTGACGAGATTACATTTCCAGTCCATATTAAGTCAGATGTGCTGTTAAGGTGAAGCCAACTAGTTCATCGTGGCATTCTTGCTTGGATCAGATGTATGGTACAAACAAAGTTATCTACTTACTTTACAAAGCACACAATGATTCACAGGGTAATTACAGCAGAATTGGTTTATAATACGCACCAAAGCAAAATTAGTGTAATTATCCTGAACATTCAACTCATTGTTGAAAAACACAATGACAAATCAACTGTGTTTCAAAGCTTTAGGGATATCAATGAGCTAATGCAGGATACGATTGTGTTGAAGAGAACTAGAGAAGACAGGTGAGTACGGACCTGAAAATCCGGTCATCCAGGAAAACGAAAGAGGATAGTAACAGGCACCAAAGAAGATAAAGATGCTAAACTTGGGATGAAAGATTTGAGTTAGACTTGCATGGCAAAGGAAAGCATAAACACCGACTCAAATCATTCACAATGGTAAATACTAAGGGCAAAGAAATACTCGTACTTGGTAAGATCTTTTTATACATCTAAAAAAAAGATTCTGTAACCATGACAATGGATAAGGAGAAAACAGATACATATGCACGCAGCTCATAATTATGATTTCAGAACTAAAACGATTTACTTTCCATCAACCAATCAGGGAAAAGGTGCCAAATTAGTGGCAGGTCGAATGATGCATGATGGCCAAAGCAATGACTTTCTCCATCTTATCTGAAGTTATATATAGGAGCAGACAGAACCAGACATGTACATATTTGGACTAAACACAGATATGCTGGCAAGATTACATTTCCAATCCAAATTCAGTCAGACCTGCTGTTAATTAAGGTGAACCCAACAAGTTCATCATCATGGCATTCTTTCTTGCTTGGATCAGATGTATGGTACAAACAAAGTTATCTAGTACGTACTTTACAAAAGACGCAGTCTAACAAGGTATGTGCGTACAGCAGAATGTATGCATGTGGTATCTCCAAGCTTCATATGCTGAGCGCCTGGCAGCTAACAAGTTCAGCAGCTGCAAATTTCTTCGAGGCCACCGTTCTCCAAGCATCGGCGCCTTGTTCCCAAGACACATCTGGGTTCTGGCATGTCGAGCCAGCAGCTGCATCCATGGGCTTTAGAGCGTCCGTTTGCATGATACTGATCTTGTTATTCGCATCTTTGACAACCAAATGGAGCTTCCCAAGAAAACCTGAAAGCAAGTATGGACATTTTGACTCCGCAAAGTCACCAACGGGCACCTGACCAACGACACCCTTCCACGCATCCTCCTTAGGATCGTACATCTTTATCTTGCCTCTAGCAGAACTAGTCGGCGGCTCCAAAGCATACAGGTACCCGTTCACAACAGCGCTTAATTTTGTCCCGGCTTGCCTCGCAGGCCAACCCTCACTCAAGCCTACAGGCATGTCTGACCATGAGTCCGTCGCGGGATCAAACACCTCCCCGCCAACATCGACAAAGAATGGCCAGGAATACAAGCTCTGAGGCACATACAGCTTGCCTCCAAACGAGGTCATTCCGGCAGCAACTGGCTTCAGAAACTCAGCCAAGAATGCGGTTGGCAGAGCTTGTGCTTTGGTGAAGGGCATGTTTGGCACATCTGCCCAGATCCCCGTGGCTGGGTCAAACACTTCGGCAGATTGAAGCGGAGTCAATCCATTTTCTTCTCTCATAACACCACCAACAACGTACAGCTTGTTGTCCAACAGTCCAGTCCTGCAAAACGCCCGCGCGGTGCCCATCGAGCTTACTTCCTGCCACAAATTTACAGATGGGTCATACTTCCACACGGTTTTGATCGCTGTGGCCCTGGAGAAACCGCCCAAGACATAGAGGCATCCATCGACCGCTCCAACAGCGCAAGCACAAAAGGGAATCCTGTCCAAGCAATCATCTTGGCCAAGCAGACCTCTAACAACACCAGAGATCCAAATCCCAGCGCTCACCAGATCGCCCAAACGGCTCCCCCCACGAGTAACCCCGGGCATGAGCGGCAGCCTCTGCCACCGGTTGCTAACCGGATCAAAAGCGTGCCACAGCAGCTTGCCGTCACCGGCCTTGGTCAGTATGTAAATCCATTCTTCATCCACGCCAAACTCCTTCCTCACCCGGTACAGCTCCGCGCTGGTGATGGCCGCCTTCCAGCTCCGTGAAACCATCTTGCTGCTAAGATAGCACATCCTTGGCGTCCTCGCAAGGATTTGCAGGGAGATCTCATCCGGCAGGCCGGGAATCAGCCTCGGGTGGCCTTGGCCACGGGCAGTGCGCAGCTTCTTGGAGGAATCCGGTTTCGACGCATCCGATGATCGCTTCCTGTTGTTGGGGAAGCTCAGAGATGCCCCCATTTGAGCAGTTTTTTTTCCAAATTCTTGTATCTACAAAAAGAAAAGCCAAATATAAGCATGGTGTGTTAACTTGTAAATCTATACTCTGCCTCTGATCATGGACAATTCAACCAAACTTGTAGAGGGAGAGCTAGGTAGTGTGTGCTAGTATTTGGCATGTGAGAAGCCATGAGGATCTTGGTAAGCAGAGCTATATGACTATTGTTATATGACTTGTACTCCCTCCGTTCATTCTATGACTTTGTATGGTAATCCAATCCTAAGTGCAAGAAAGAATCTTGTCCCTGGGACGGATTGGCCAGGGTCAACGTCTTCCTCCGATACCAAGATTAACACACAAAAGATTACTGTTAGAAACGAATCGGCGAACAGAGTAATCGTATCGTACCAGCAAAGTATATTGACCCCCGCCCCGTCGATCTAGTGCTGCGCTGTGGGGGCGGGAGAAGGGGCGCCGCCGGTGGAGAGGCCAGGGACGGCGTTGGGGTTAGAGGTGGACTTGGGGTGGGTCTCCGCGGCGGCGAAGCCAGGGTTCGGGGAGACGGGGCGGTGGAGAGGGGAAGAGAGGAGGCGGGAGAGGGCGCAGCTTCGGAGCAGGAGCATGGCGGCGCGACGGCGCCGGCGGCGAGTGGTGGGTTGGCTGGTGCGAGCGCAGCGCAGAGGAGGAAGGGGGGAGGTCGTGGTGAGGATTTGCGTGGCTGTGGTAGGTTCAACCTTTGCTGCTCACAAGTGACTATCAACCAGGGTGTTTTTTCTTCCTTCCTCTCTTTCTTTTGTAATTTTAATAAAATAAAATAAAAGATTCTTTACTATTATTTTACCTATTGTTAAGCAAAATGAGCACGATACAAACCCTTAGGCGTCGGTCGACCGATGTGAGCGAGCGCCTCAGGCACCGTTCAATTCATACTATGTCAACCGTTTGATGTGGTCAACGAAATGCCCTTATCCTCCCGCATTCACCTCCTTCCTTCCATCAAATCCCTCGTCCACGAAAGCCAAGCCTCCTATCGAGAGATAAGCTCCCCTCCTACAACCTCTCTTGCATGGGTCGGCGGAAGGGAAGGGACATTATGGTGCGGCGACGCTCCATCATGAGACGGGGAGGGGCTCTCTTCATATCCCTTCTTGAAGTAGCACATCCCTTGTGGGTGCAACATCGGCACAAACCTCATCGGCTCACAATGGCTTCACCGACCAGCTAGCACTATCATTATTCGATCACCCCCACAACGTTCATGACACTATGTGGCGTCGAGGAGCTTCGCGAACTTGTTGCAATTGACCATCATTCGGACACGGCATCAACATCAATTGTGGATCATGCCTTCCCTGCAACACAATCACATCCCCTTGTTAAGATGGCTTGCAACAAAAACAAGAATGTGGCAACGAGAAACAATGGTGCACTACAACAAATGGTTTTGTCAAGGGAGGCCAATGGAGGCGAGGAAAGAATGCAAGGTTAAGTTTATATTATTTTTTGAAACAACCTTCCGAAGCTTTATTAATTCATAACAATGTTTCTCGAACAAAAAGAAATTTATCAAGCTCCTATGTACATGAACAATATTACATGTAGAAAACAGCTTTTGACGATCTATGCTTTCATATACGCAACAAATGCATCCATAAGGCAAACTCGATAGATCATGATTCATAAGAACATCTCCAACAGATGCGCTAAAATGGCCGCGCGTTGAAAAAATCGGCATTTTAGCGTGCGAGCAGCCGCGCGAAGCGCTCAAGAAGGCGCGTGGAGGAAAGCGGCAGCACGCGTGGGAGATTTACCGCGCGGCGGCCAACACGCTGGATAAAAAGTCACGCGCCCACGCCACCAACCGCCAGATTTCCCACTCGCACCTTCTACCCCTTCCTCTTCAAGCACGCTGCCGCCTATTCGCGGACGGCTTCGATGGCAGATGAACTTGTTCAACGCATGGACGCACCAGCAGGCGTAGGATCCCGCTCCTCCTCCACGACTTATCACCGATGAGGGTCGCCGCCTTTAGGACCGCCACCTCGTCATCGCTAAGGCGGACCAGCAGGCCATGGCAGCGTGGCGCGAGCGCTTCCGACAGGATGTCGACGCCGTGAATGAGTTCTAGGCGCAGAACGAGCCGTGCGTCGCACGGACAAGCGTGCGCCTGGCGTAAGATGAGATGGAGAAGCCGACATCGACCTGGGAAGATGACGATCCTCGATGGCTCAATGCATGTACCTTGTCGAACTACACCACCAAGGAGGAGGACAGTATTTTGCAGCATCTGCATAAGCCGTCACCCTTCTGATGTACTCCCTCCGTTCCTAGATATAAGGTGTATAAGTTTTTTGAGAAAAAGACCAAAATATAGGGTGCATTGCGTTGCAACACTCATCTCAATAAAAAAATTAGAGATTTGATCATGTTTTCTTATCTCTTGCAAACCCCTCTATTTTCTCACGTCAATTAGCTAGTGGTAATCCCATCCGAAGCTGATGAATATTTTTCCCAATCCAAAAACTATACACCTTATATCTAGAAACAAAGGGAGTATAAGAATGTTTAGGTCATTACTTTAGTAATCTAAACGCTCTTATATTTGTTTACGGATGGAGTAATTGTCTTGGCACACCACGCTACCGCGAACCTGTTGAAGATGCTCTAAGGATGACTAAGGTCGGCGGCACGAAAGCAAGAACTTTAACTCAAATATACATGAAATGCATAACCAAATGATTTTAACAGTAGAGCGCATGGCAGCAAATTCAGGTAACGTTTTAAACCTCAAATACTTGAAGTCATCAATCTTTAGGGGAAGATAAGTGTCGTACCAACAATATGTAGGATAAAGATAACATGTTGCATACCGCATCCTAATTAACTCCACTACGAAATTCAGTCTAGAAAGATTCAAAATCACGACACAAAGACGATGAAACACAGTAGACATAAACATCACTTCTCGGCAATCCCAAAGACGGTTTTCGCTCTCTACTCCTCCTTGATGGCGCCCTTGTCGCTCACGTAGATACCGTCCAAGAACTTCCTGATATCCTTGTTCTTGACATGGCATTTCTGCAGAACAGCAAAGCAAAGGAAAACTTGTGTCAGTAGTATGAATAGAGAATTGAAAGCAACTCAAAAGGAGAAGCACTGAAAACAACTGTGGAATCACAATGCATTGCCTCAGCAGCCAACCAAAGGCCATAACTTCAATAGTTCAAGTGGAACAGAACAAATGCACTGATACAGAAACCAAAATGGAAGAAAAATCACTGCCGCGCATAGAAACCATTGCAGACACAAGGACATACATTTCACCTTGCATAGGGCAAACATCATTTTTGTTATTACACTAATAAGACACAAACAACAGAGTCTGTGAGCTACAAAAGAAACATTAACTCATGAACTGGGTCAATAAGCATATGTCGCCTCAGGCAAGTCCATTTCCACCCTACAGGTGGGACTTCTGACTACAAACTTTGAACTGCTATACTGGATGATGTACTTCGCAAAGGATGCACTTACCAACGCTTCGTATCTGTGCATCACAAGCATGGCACTAGAAATTCTCATAGTTTCTACTTCACATCGTCATTACAAACACATGAGCTAGTATGATTTAACCACTACCTAATAACACTAGAAGTCTACAACATCAACCATGCGGCCACCGTGAACAAACAACCAATACTGGCACTGGCACTAGCATCTATTA
Source organism: Bromus sterilis (assembly GCA_950022295.1). Taxonomy (NCBI): domain Eukaryota; kingdom Viridiplantae; phylum Streptophyta; class Magnoliopsida; order Poales; family Poaceae; genus Bromus; species Bromus sterilis. The sequence goes on from OX465598.1 coordinate 378,361,163, forward strand.
CAAGACATCAGAAGTAACCCTGCTGTCATTATGCTGAACAGCACAAGCAAAGACATATATGCAACCACAGTAAACAAAAACTATGATGTCACAAACAAATTAAATCACAACGATTTCTAAGCACATCTAGCATTCTAATTTCCGCAAATAGCATAAGCTAATATGATATATGATCATTTGCATCACACCATCAACCAAAGTATTCAGGCATCCATCACCATGCACATGAGCAAATAACAGGGTCCGGATCCTGTTTAATTCACCTGGTTGATAAGGGCGGCGGAGCGGGAGACGAGCTCGATGTCGTTGCCATCGAGGACGATCTCATCCTTGACCTTCTCAGACCGCAAGATGGTGACTCCGTCAAGCATGTCTACCTTCCTCACCTGCAACCAAACCAAATCACACATCAAGAAACCCATCAACACACCGTCATCCCCACGGAAAAGTGAGATCCAGGGAAAGGGCGAAAGCGGGCTACCTTCTTCTCGCCGAGGAAGTTACGGATCTCGATGCCCTTGTTGGCGGCGGTGATGGAGGCGTTGATGGGAAAGTGAGCGTAGACGAAGCGCATCTTGTAGCGGAAGCCCTTGGTGACTCCCGTGATGAGGTTCTGGACGTGGGAGATGGCGGTGCGGATGGCGGCCATGGTGCGGCGGGTGCCGAACCAGGCGTCCACCTTGAGCTTGCGCCCGCCCTCCTGCAGCTGGAAGTCGAGGTTGAGGTGCTTGAAGTTGCGGGTCAGGGTGCCGCGGGGACCCGTAACCGAGATCATCTTGGCGGAGACCTTCACGGTCACCTCCTCCGGGATATCCATCGTCTCCGAGGCCAGGATCGTCTTCATCTTCGCCGGCGGGGGGTTGGGGCCAGAGGGTGGCGGCGGCGGCGGCGAGGGGAGGGGGAGGAGGAGGGTTTGGGGCGAGAGGGAGGGGTGGGGACTGAGGAGGGTTGCGTGTTTATAGGCTGGGCTCGGTTGGGCGGCTGGGCTGGGCTTCTCTTCTCTAGGCCTTTTTAACCAAATGATGTATCTTGCTCTCCATCTCTCCAAAGTTTGTTTTTTCTAAAAAAAGAACAACTCAGAAGTTTTCTCCCCTACAAAGTTATCTCTCAGAATTTCTTACTTTTTGTAAAAATTTCATGGCCCAAATCTTTTTAAAAAATACAGATGATCAAAAACAAAAATAAATTGTGACTGCGTGGTTTGAAGCTTTAGGTTACGTTGATAGTTTACAAAAGGAGAATCCAAAGGCTAAGATGTCGACAATGTATTTTTCTGGGGAGAATCCAAATGTATTGATAAATAAAGTGAATTATATTGGCACGGGAACCTAAAGCATGTACGAGCAACGAAGGTCCTTCGTGAACTAAGACTTGCATCCAGATTATTTGAAGTCGTCGTCTCTTTTTTCGCGGGTTTTTTTTTAAGTCATCGTCTCTTGTTCCATCATTTTGTAACTAGGTTTTGTTTCATGCCTCAAGCGGAAACCGCGGGAACACTATACCTAAAACACCTAGACTAAACATCATAGGTTTTGAATAGTGACATAAGACATCTCCATTCGATGGCGGAGCTACATGATGAAGAGGGTGGGCCACAACCCACACTGGGATTTTGTACAAGCCATATATACCAATGCATCTTTTACTGGCCCAGAGAGAATAAAGAAGCCCAATAACACTTATAGATTGACCCACTCCTTTGTCCACATCGAGCAAAGAACAACCTTCCTTGTCCCGACGCCTTTGCCCAAAGTCATCCCTATTTGCTGCTACCGCTCTTGACTTGCCGGTCCCTGCTTTTGTGGTCGTGCCTCTCCCACTCTTCGGCGATCCGTCCTGGTCTAGCGCGCCGCGACACTCGGAGCCAACCGCACCATGTTCCCCCCCTGTCATCCTATGTATTGTTACTCTGTCCCATGTCGCTGCAAGAAGATGTTCGTCGTTCATTATAGCACAACCGATGGTGGATGAATTTGAGGTAAAACCCCAAAGATCGTCCTCTACGCATTGGCCCTCATTCCCCAATTTTAATTTAGTGTTTCTTTTTTGATGTGCTATCTACTGTCCAGTAGATGAACCAATTAATGTTGCATGTCATTTTATGTTCAATTGGGTCACTATAATTAATAGAAATGAAATTGCCATGCATATATTTGTTGAAGATTAAGAGGATGGGGGCATGGGGATTCTCTTTTTTGAAAGACACACTTTGAATATAGGGAAGAAGACTTCGCGAATGTGGATGAATAGAAAACCGAAGAACTTGTACGTATACAGCTTGTGGTTGAGGAGCAAACTCAAGAACCAACAATGTCCATGCCAAATTTGATAGTAGAGGACACCCAAGAAGATGTCTCACCGCCACTGCGGGTTTATGATTTTAGTTATCTTAAACATGATCCTAGGTAAAGGCTACCCCTCTCAAGTAATCATGTCAATGATCAAGACGCAGTTCGAATAGCATATATCCTTAAAAATCCATTCAAACCTGATGCACATAACTTTGAGAAAAGTTTGATTTGGAAAAGGGAACAATCATTTAGTACTTTTGGCTTCATAAACATAGTTGGTTTGAATATAGTATTAAGGAAGAATCTGTAATTTTCTTTGACTGTTACTTGTTTAAAGAGAAAAAAAACTAGCGATAAAGGAACTAATACATTTACTAATGGTGGTTGGAAAAATTGAAATAGAAATGGTCCTCATGATAAGCATGACGGTGGTGTAGTAAGTGTGCATAATGCAGAGGCGTTTTGTCCAAAGTAAAATACAAAACTTAAACATGAGTGTTTTTTATACAAAATGAGCTAAATATTAGAGTAGCATTTTTCTGAGTTTGCAAATTTGAGTGGTATTTTTTCAGAAAATCGTTAGAATTGGGGTGGTATTTATCCAATTAACCCTTGATTCTACTAATGGCAACGATAAATGTTGAGATAGTATTTTTTGCAATGGGCTTGGTCAATATAAAATTGAGAAATAAGATAGGTGACAATCTTTTCAATAATTACATAGTCACATACATTGAGCGGTTATTTTTTTCCGAGTTGAATGAAGATAATATAGTGTTCTTTAACTTCTCGGTATGAACCATGTATTCTTCTTTTATGCAAAAATGAGACTTGAATGGACATATTAGTGTGCTCGTAAGGCCATATTAACCATGTCATATTTGTTATCATTTTTTTACACGGATCACCCTATTATCAAATGATAGCTCCGCTTCTATATATATCTACCTCAATAGGGGTGATAATTAGATAATAAATGCTACAAAATCTAGATTTTCTTAGGGTGTGGAGAGCGGGTATGGCCGGAGGCTTGCTTGGACGAGCTAAATGATGAGTACCGCACATTGATGTGGAAACCTTGCTAAAAATGCATGAAAATTGCTAGGAAAATATCTAAAAAAAATGAGAAGAAAATGTAATATAAAAAATACAAATGTTAAAATTTTTAAAATAATATTGTTTCTAATAAAAACGTGAAATGTGAATTACATAAGTATGATGATACCGTCCAATATACCGTCCAACACATATATTCTTAACATAAAAAATATTGCAAAAACTAATTTATAATTAGTATGCATGAACTAATGTTGTGGTAGTGCATCATGCATGAAGTAATGCGAAAAACATATAATTTATGACTTGCATACATGCGTTGCTTATATGACATGGTTGCATGTCAAAAAATACATAATAAGTTATAGCTATTTTAAAATGGAAAATGACAAAGGACAAAGAGCTCTAAAAAAATACTGAACAGACAATAAAATTAGTGCAAAAAGTCTCATTGGCTTAAATTTGTCACAGTGACTTAAATTTGCTATATTCTTTTAGATAAGGTTAAATTTGATACATTTTTTAGATAAACTTTATTTGCTACTCCCTCCGTTCCATATAATTTGTCTCCAAATGGATGTATCTCGATGTATTTTAGTGTTAGATACAATTTTAAGACAAATAATATGGATCGAAGAGAGTACATAGGCTATTAATCTCAATTGAGGCCTTTATAGTTGGTCACACACATGTTCACAATGTTGCATCGATAAATATTTGATTTAAGTTATTTGCTACAACCATCAGTAATCGTATAAAAGTACATACACGGTTAGAATGCCACACATCGAAGTGCAACCGGTGATCTCATGTTTCGACAACCATGATTATCGTGTACCAAAAAATTCAAATGTCATTCGTCAAAACTCTCCAGCGATTTCCATGTGTACGCGAGACGATGTAACACGCATGCCGCTCTACGCCTGAGCTGATAAGTGTTCTGCTTGTATAACCCTAAAAGACTCTTGTGATTCCCTCTTTTGACCTCTTTGGCCTTAAAACCACGTTATCCCTCTCTTCAAAACAATACTCTCGATCTTGAACTCTTTGTTATTCCCCCATTTCCACATTAAATCTTCCCACTCGGTTTTTTTTCCAAACCGCATGGCCTCCCGTCTTCCAGTTGTAGCATTGTACGTGTGCATTCAAATGTTAAACGCAATTACCGAAAGTGTTGCATATCGACATTGTGCTGAAACTACTCATATGGTTGATGTTGCCATCATCATTGCTCTCCTATTCAACACGGGGGGGCTCCGGCTACCGTCATACCCGACTTCTAGGGGCAAGGCCAATGACGCATGCGGTAGACTTAGGGACTCTCGCTGCAATCGCGGGCGCTCTTGCGAACGACGGGAAAATGATCGACATGTGTGTCCTCGCCATGGTCGCCTATGGCCGGAAGCTCGCCCCAGACGCTCTCTCACATGACTGGGCGGCTAGTAACTTCGTCGATATCTCCACAAATGTCTACTGGAGAAAGCTCTTCTTGAGTGCACCGACCTCAATGAACCATGTTGCTTTTGTGTATCCTCTCTGTGCTCCGGTCTCGATGGACCCTAACACCGGACATCTTGACGCGAGCGCTCGGCTGCACATCGTGGACGTCAGCGCCACCCCTGCTGCCCGGGGCCGGTTCAACCAAATATTAGGCTCAATGCGAATCAAAATAAATATAATTATTTATACTAAATTGTATTGCTTATTTATAAATATTTTTTTTTGCAAAATCCAAGTTCCCAACCATAGGTAATATATTATAGTGAAATTACACTGTGTTTTTCTAATAATAGTTACATTTCTCACACATTATACGTTATAGGTAACAAAAACCAAACCACTTAAATGTTAAAAAATGATAAATTGAAAATTAAAAGTTTTTGGTATTCAATTGTGACTATTACATGAACATAGCGTATATGTTTTCATGTGTAATTTTTTAGAAAAAGACACACTTTATTGTTTACAGTTTGCAATCTTATTATAGATTTGTGTAGTGTATGGTATACATAATATCTAGAGGTCTTTGATTAGATGTACGCAAATTAAAATATCTAGCCATAAGCACGAGGAGCTTTGACATACTACTTTATCATATTTGGTTTCATATTGTAGTGGGTTTCATAATCTATTGGTTATTGAATGATGCCTCACGTGTCGCTACAAAAACTTTGCTAAAAAAATGCATAAATAGTTCCTACGAAAATATCTAAAACAAATAGAAGTCAAATAAAATATTAAATAATTATTAAAAATTATGAAGCATATAAAAAAGATAAAATGCAATTAAAAGAACGTCATTTCTAATGTAACGTGAAGGATGAACTCTAATGCAAAAAAATAACTTATGACTAAATGCATGAATTGATGATGTGATATCATTGCATGCATATAGAGTAATGCAAAAAAGAAAACAATTTATGGTTTGCATGCATAATTTGCTTATGTGCCATGATTGCATGGCTTTGAAAAACATGTAATGCGTTTGTTACTATTCAGGAATCAAAGATAGCAGCTTGATTTATGGTATGGTATGATAATCATATTTTGTAATTTAGATTAAAAGTCAAAATATTGATAAGAAAAATACACAAAATGAGTGATAATTTCACTCAACTCATAAATGGTCATTTTTTCCCAAATTCCACATGCGTATGTGTTTATGTATCCACCGCACACATATATTATCAACTTTAAATAAATAGAGATATGATTGTTTTTTGTCAATTTACAATATCACCATTGCATGGCATCGTGCTCTGAAAATTCCGGCTATTGGGTTTTCCACTTGTACCTCATCCTAGTCATCCACACCTCATGTGTTGATCCATTGCCTAGCAAGATAACTAGAGAGGGTATACTGAAAAAAGATGAGTGCATTTGTGCAGCTGGAACCTGGAAGATCCTGTTGGAGCATGCAAAAAAGATGAGGAGACAAGCAAATGTGACTAGCTCCTCAAAGAGTATGCGTGGTGTACCCCATGCAGATGAGGCATGCAAGTGAAGTGAGTGCTACTACTGTCGATCATCATCGTCATCATGTGATTATGTAATGTATGTATGATATAACCTGAGAACCAGGGCGGAAAAAGGAAGCGGAAAGGGATCTCCACATCCATTTAAGATCTCTAGTTTCGCCGTCATAGGTGAAAAACAGAACAAACTTAACTGAGCTTAGTTTTTCTATACTTAACTGATCATGAAGTGAACCATATATAATAACAAAAGAAAAACTTGGTCGGTCTGTCATGGTTTCTGGAAAACAGTTACTCAGAAATTGAGTTTGACAGCAACACAAACTTAACTGGTCATTCAAAAGGGATTTCTATGTCTGAATCTGAACATAGAAGAAAGACATCGATCGATTGACTGTACGTGGGTTGCTACACGTCAGAGTCAGAACAAGAGGATCACACTATCCACTTAACAAAGAGAAGCATTTATCTATCTAGGAAAATATTGTAATGTGTGATTCAGCTTGGGTTGTTAGATCTTAGATGGGCGAGGGAGAGAAGATATCTATAGGCACTCCCATGCACTTGACTGGCTATGGAGCTATCTATAGGCCAAAAGGTAGATAGGTAAAAGAGGTTTCCAAGTCATCTCAGACCCCAAAAATGCCAATCCGTAGCTTTTCTCCTTCATCTTCAATATTCTTTTCCCACCTCAGTTAGAGCTGATGACATGAATGCAATTTTGCAATGGAAAAATGTGTAAGATTTGGCAGAGATACTTTGGTAACCATGCATTGCACTGTGACGCAAGGAATGGTATTGGATATAGGTTTTCGATGCGAATATTTAATTTATTTCAACTCACAGTATGGTTTATTCTTGCCGACCAGATTCTATTCCCCCTAAACCAGGTACAGATGCTTCCATGATGTGGATGCTTGTGACATACGACAATTTATTTAGATTGAGAATCTTCTTTTTGTTATGATCATGGGGCAATTTTTGTACTACGTACTTTAGCTAGAAAAAGGCTGGTACAGTAGTATTAAATCCAGATTGCCCAGATTTAATACTATTGTCACAGCTACAGCATGACAAAACTTTACTATTTACATTTCTCCGTGTAAACTAACATGAAACATTCGGTGGAAAACATACGGGATGCAGAGAAAATGAAGTGGACGAGCAGATTATGGACAGCTTCGAAAATACAGAATTCTCGATCAGTAGAGAAAAAGTTTACGCGACTAAGATGTACCGCTAGCTGATTATCTCCACAATCGGCTTCAGTAAGCCCAAAATAACTGATTCCAACTGATCTTTACAAGTAGCGATCTACAACTACAGGTCTTCCATGTAAAATTGCGAACCTTACGAAACAGAGAACTACAGGAACACGTCCAAGCTGTTTGCTAGCAAGCCGCTTTGGCCTAAACTGCCAGGTCCACCCAAAAGCCTAGAGTAAAATGCCCAATCACTGGTGGATTCAGGCCGAAAGTGAACATATATAAGAACGCTATCAACAAGTGGAAGAGAAAGCAAAACAGAGCATCTCAAAGATATCAATGTTTGCTTGTTAGGACACCCTAAATCTAAATGGTACCATTGACTACACATCAGGCTTCACATTATCATTATTGCCCAATCCAGGTACCTGAGGACTTGGTTCCTCTTTTCTGCCTCTGGTAAAGCATATCTGCACAAGGAAAAGGCTAACCATAAACAACACATAGTGTGTTTGGAAAACATAACACTAGTAGAGAAAGGGAACAACAGCTAGCTACCCGGTTGCCATCTGTATCGGATTCAGGAATTGCACCCAGGGTAGACGAGGCACTGTTGCCAGGACCGCAAGAGGACATCCTGGCTAAATTTGAGTGATTCCGGGAAGGAAATGCATGACAAGTTTCATCTGCATCCCAAAGGGGTGGATTTTTTGACGCCTTTGGTGGTTGGTTACTTGTTTGCTGGCGAGCAATCAAGGAAGAAATAGCAGCATCAAATGAATCACACGTAGCAGGAATCTGCTGCTGGAAAATTGAGTTATTCTGCAGAGGCGGTTGTTTGCTGTCTTGAGAGGGCACAGCTTGTGATAACAGTGCTCCAAAACTGATGTTGGATAAGCAGTCAATCCATGAAAGCGGTGTCACTTTGCTTTGGTTCTTATCCTGATTTTGGAAACATACAAAGAGGATCAAGTCTCGAGTACAAATGACATTATTGTTGAAATAAACACATGAATTTGCTGCATACTCACCACTACAGTCTGTTCTGTGTTACACTCAATTGATGGACTGGAAAATTTACTTGGAAACTCAAAAGGTTCTGAAGGTTTGTCGCCCATAGTCTTTTCTGCAGAGAGCACTGGTGCCAAGGAAGCTTCGCTGATTTGTTGCTCGAAATTAGGCTTGAACCAACCATACCTACAGTAAGCAAATGATAATTAGCTGATTTTTTTTGTATTCCCTTGATTTTGATAGCATGCTATTTTACATGACGAGTCTTCCAAAACTGAACTGAACAGTCATTGCTGATTTCTTCTATGAAATGTTGTTAAGAAATACAAAATCATGACCATCTGAAAGTACCTTAAATTAATCTAGTGAGTATTAAAAAACAGCCATTTATATATGTAATAGATCACAATGAAGGTAACCATTTCTGGGTAAGAAACTGAACCTTAAACGGAATGTTGAAGGGCTGCCTACAGCAACATAAACATCAGCAGCAGTGCAAGAATCATTGAGAGTCCATTTTTCACTGCTAGCTATGCTATCTGGTCTAGCACTGTATGGGAAGAGCATGAGGTCGCCTTTTGCACAGCTAGAACGACCCCATTTTGTGTTCAGATGCTGCACAATTGAGGACATCTTCTTTCGAGGAGCCAAAGTCAACTCCAGATAAGGATTGTGTTTCTCCTGTTACATAAGTGGTGGAATAAACCAAAAGAAGACAAGAACTTGAAAGAACATCATATGCAGTACTTATATGAATTCCTCTTGCAAAAATTGAGATAATCACCTGCTGTAGAACCTTTTGAATCACCTCATCTATTGGGAAAAACTGAAGCTTAATCTTTCCAGAATAATTTGGTGGCTGAGCTGACAAGCTTATCAAATTGATAAATGATTGACCATCTCCTTTTCTACATTTGGCCCCAACATTGCCTGAAAAGTGACATATGGTTGTTACAGTACAAATGTAGTATAAATGGAATTTAAGAATAGGGCACCAACGCATCACCTGGTGATTTCTGGGTATGTTTGCGTGGCTTCAGGCAATGCATCTTATTACCACCAAGTTTGACCTTTGCTTCTGCATCAGTTGGTTTAGAGTGCTGCTGAGGAGGTTTCATGATTCTCTGATATTCGTCAGCAGCAACAGCAGATATGAGGTTCAATATTGATCCAGCACTAGGAAACTTCCACCTTTCCTGAAGATAACAAATTGTGGAACCAGTTATCGAATCTATATCCAGACTTTAAGTTATAACGACTCTTCTCAATTTGATAAAGGGCAGATACAAGATCTGTTACAGAGCAGAAAATCAATGAGTATCAAACTAAATCCAAATGGTACAGTACCAAATAAGCATGTCTTAATTTGATTTAAAAAGAATTCTTTTTAGTGCATTTGATAACCAATATATAATGAATTCGCACAAACTGGCAAGCAAAAGTGAAAAAAAAACACTGTTTTATTTATTTACACCAACAAAAGGATAATATTGGTTCCGGTCAGGCTTCAGAAAAAAAAAACATTTGTTTCGGAGAGTTTCAGGCGACCATTCATCACAAGTTCAGAACTGTATTGGCAATAATAAACCAAGGAACAGATCCCTAATTGTGATCGTTACCAACCACACAGTTATGCGACAACAAGACATGCGCAAGCCCCACCCAGCTGGCGATGAATTCGTTCACGCCGGAACCAGGGAAGGATCGAGGATACCTAACAAAGCATGTATCATCGCCCCCTCACCTACCATATGAACAGGAGCACTGTCAATCAATGTTGGAGCTAACCGATTGCTATTCTACTTGGTCAAAATGCTACCTTGGATTGGCCTAGACTCGTAGACCAGCACCGCATAATCCCTATTTTCAACATCCATCCATACACCAAACAGGGACTAAGAATTTCACAAACAAGATTCATGCCAGGACCCCAAATATGGCCATTTTCACATAACCGCACCATTCCTATTCAAAACTCATCCACACATCAAACAGGAACTATGAATTTCACAAGGAAAAAAATCATGCCAGAACACGCCTCCTGAACCCAGACCCTTAATCCCCTCAAACCGCTCAATTCAACCCCCCTCCGGTGATGAATTAACCTAGGGTTTCCACGCTTAGAATCAAGCCAAGAATCGCGGAGGGGAGAAGGTTTACCCTGCCTTGGCTTACCCTCCCCACTCCAGTGCGGCGCCAGGAAAGGTTGGCCCTTATCCCCTTCCGGTGGTTGGTGGCGGCGAGCTGGGGCGGCGCCGGCGGTGCTAGTCGCCGGAGAGGGGGAGGGGAGGGTGGTGGCGGCTGGTTCGTTCCGGACGGGACAGAGGAGAGGTCGCGGGGTGGGGTGGACTAGCTTGGTTGGGCCAAAAGAGGGTAGCCCCTGTCGGGCGGGCTTGGTAAGTCCAGCAGACTTATAATTTTTGTCATTTTTAAAAGAATCCATGTACATTTTTTCGAATGAAACATAATTTTTTTGTAATTATGTACTCCCTCGGTCCCATAATGTCCCATAATGTAGTAACGTTGTTTGAGCTAGACTAGCTTATGGGACGGAGGGAGTACAAATTTATTTTAACTTCTGTAAACCTTTTTTTGTTAGATTCCACAAACATTTTCTTAGAATGCATGAATATTCTTCAAATATCCTGGTTTTTTCATGGTATCATAAATTACAAGATCATTTTTTTTACATTTTAGAACCATTTTTACACACACTCAAGGAATGTATTTTCAATTTAATTAAAATATTTTGCATTTTCAATAATAATTTAGAGTAATAATAAATGTAAGATGAAGAGCCAATGCTCTTTCCACGCCGTGCCAGCTCATTAAGAGGCGCTTGACGTGAGCATTCGCTACGTCTCGCAAAAAGGAAGACATATCCGAGATCACTAGTTAGAGGGTATCCTTTGCAAAAGTTACTTTTCACTCTGGTGATAATAAGTGATGTAACACATGCACGTGACTTATCATAACTTGAGAGTTTTCAGTGGTTTCTTGCCCCCACGCGTGATGATTAAAGGTGGGTTGTACGTCCAAATCAATAACCATTTTCATTGTTGCATTTATTGCATCGAGATCTTTAAAATTAGTCCCATGTTGATAGGTTTTGATGAATTTTTTCGAGCAAGATCTATGACTAAAAATGTACTAAACTATGGCTGGAAACTGTACCAAACTGCCGTTGAAAACTGTAGCTAAAATCTATCACAATTTGTTTCATTCTTTTAGGCAAAATTTGTGCCTGGAAACTGTACTAAACAGTGGCTGAAAACTATACTAACCGTGGTTCAAAACTATAGTAAATTATGGCTGAAATTTATCACAGTTTTTTTAACTTTTTTGTTCTCTTGAGGCCATAGATTTTTTTACGCAACCACTGATTTGCTTCCCGTGCAGCCATTTTTTCTATTTTTTTGCTTCTCGTGAAATCACCATTTTGTTTCTCGTGCAACCACATATTTACTTCTTGCGCAAACACATATTTAGTTCTTGTGTAGAGAGGTCAGACGAAAGATCATGGGGCTAGCTTGGTTACACCGAAAGAGGGTAACCTGCGGGCTTGGTGGGTCAAACAGTCTTAAATTTTTTGTGATTGTTTTAAATCATGTTCTAAATTTTTCTGAATAGTACATTATTTTTTCAATTATGTGAATACATTGTGTAAAAAATTTGTAAATTCCATGGATTTTTTTGAAACACATGAACATTTTTCAAATGTTATGTGGTTATTAGTGTGTAAGGCCCCTGATGCGGTACTAACTCTAACTAGTCGCTTTCGCGTCCGGTCGGAGTTAGAAGCGCATCAAACGCCACCGGCGCACGACACTCGCACTCGTGTCGCTGCCGGATTCTCGACAACAGGTATATAAGCATAACTCCAAGAAAGTAAATACATATAGATAGATAAATAGAGCAGGGCATACAACGCCACTGTTTAATAATATAACATCATCAAGAATACATCTCATCAATACATCAATACATCAAGCGGAAGCATAGTAGAGACCGAGTACGGTCAAGATCCAAATTGCCCTAGAGAGGGCTACACATAAATATCCACCCACGAGAACGTCTGAACCCAACTATAGGATCCTACTGGTCGAGGTACTCGTACTCGTCGTCATCCTCCGGGGGCACCTCCACGAAGTAACGTCCGGTGCTGGGGTCGAGGTAGTAGTCCACTGCAGCGGCCGATCAGGCAAGGCGGTAAAGACAGAAATGTAAACGGGGTTGAGAACATGTCATTACGGAATAACTAACGCTACTGGAAAGGTAAAGACATAGACAGGTTGCAGCCGTACTAGCATATATGGTGGCTACTCGTTCTATCAGAATAGAGATGAGATCCAAGAAGTACGTTGACAACGTGTCATAAGTCGACTATTCACCTACTTACGCAAACATAACACAACCTCGTTTCCCTCTCGGTCCCCCCTAGACGAAGAAAGACAACCAAGGCACGCACACGGTTTGTCAAGTTTTATAGCATGATTATAATTGATGTTATTCTATGAACAAGGAGTAGGTCTCAAGTAGTCCATAACCGCGGACACGGCTTTTCGAAAAGATTTACCCTGCAGGGTGTACCAACTGTCCATTATAGACGTCGCATGTACGCCCGGTTTCCACTTGGCTAGGTAAGCGCCTGAAACTCCGGAACGTCAGAGTCCCTCTAACTAACAACACACATATCCGGGTGGCCCCCGGGGAGTCGACATCCAATCTGGGAGCTGGCCACGCTCTCGGACCAGCCTCTTCCGTATCAACAGAGTTTGGGTTGCCGGTGAAGCCTCACATGGGGACCGGCCCCTCGCCGGTCAGTTTTGGGCCAGCCAAGAAACTATGTCCTCCTGGCCCTGGTTTGGTTTGGAAACAACTGGGATCCAACCAGCACACACACGTTGCAAATGTAAATCAGCTTGGGCCACCACTAGAATGTATGAAGCTAGGTAGGTAAGACAAGGGGGCCCCATAAAACCCCACACACGATTAGGCACGCTCGTCAAGAAACACAATACCCGGAACTCGGGTCCTAGGTGACTCAAATGGAACAAAGCACCAGACGGGAAATAGTCCAGCCTTCCACCTTTCGTCGAATATAAATTAACATCATTTAACAATAATAAATATCAACCAACTTCTTTTATAACATGATATCCCAACCATAAATATATAGGGTAAGCAGCAAGTTTTCTATCCATACTAAGCAAATGCTGAGCAGCGGTAACTTAGCAGTACAATGGTTTGCTGGGATGTGGGGATCATGGCTATATGGGTTTAAACATGGCATATAAGGTAGATAGGATCAAGCAACAACGTTCTAGATCTACAGCTAGGCATGAGAAGAAAGTTACAAAGTAATGACACAGATCTCCCCCTTGCCTGGTAAGGTAGTCGAAGCAGCACCCACGGTACCCTCGGGCTCGGTGTCGTACAGCTCCACGTAAGTCTCCTCGTCAGTCTCGGGTGCTAACGTAAGGATACCGGCAAGGAAAACACACAAGTAAGCAACCGATGCAAACTCAAACAATGATGGCATGTTCAAGTTTCATTTACATGATGTGACCCTGTCTAGTCAAGTTTAAATGAAGGTGATGACGACAAGTCATCACTTTCACATGCATTTTATTTACATTGTAATGGCTTTGGTCTGAGCCTTAATTTAGGTGTAAGTAACATAATAACATGACATGAACAACAAAGCATTACAAGAATTTAAACAACATGAAAGTAAAGCAATGATTCCGGAGACGGAGTAGTGTCGGTGAACTTGACACAAGAAGGTGCAACAAAGGTTGGAACCCAACCACATTACATATGACAATATGTTAGGGGCTGAATAGAAGAAGAAGACGACATGAAACAAGATTGAAAATATCAGATGATCAACATTTCAAATGCACTGAAGTTGAAAATGCTGCAGGCAGAAAGATCTGGATGCTCCTGGATCAGATGACCACACCTTGATTCATGAGTTGTTCAAAACATCATGGAAACATCACTGTTGAAATCCTTGCAGAAAGGCACCCCAAAAACATATATGACATGTCCCCATTGGAATTTGCAAGGCAGTTGCAAATTCAACTGAAGCTCAGGGGGCTGAGTGCAAAATTGCACCACATGAATTTTTGGAAAGGCTCAGATGAACAAATCATCATCACCATGCAATTCCTTGTGCAAAATTACCCCAATTTCGTATATGGCATGGGCAACCTTGAATTTTGAACAACCTTGGCAAAAGCAAGAATTAACAGGGGGGCATTTTGTAAATTGGCCAAGCTCCAATTAATAAAGGGACCAAATACAAAAATACACCCCACCATGATAACCAGTAGCTCAAGCTACCCTAAAAAGATGTAAGGCATGCATCAAAAGATCAGGAGGTTGAACTCTAGTTTGAATTTGAATTCAAACTTAAATGAAATAAAAACATAAAAGAAAAAGAATAAAAAAAAAGAAAAGGGAAGGGGAGGAGCCCAGCCAGCTTGGGCTGTCTTCGGCCAGCAGCCCAGCTACTGCTCCCTGCCCCTGAGCGCGCTAGCTCTAATGGGCCAGGCCCAGCTGGATCCACGGCCAGCTAAAAATGGAGCAAAACTCCGGGGTAAATCGACCCCAGGGGGGGATCGTACCCCGCACCCGCGGCTCCAGCTCTAGGTGCGTTACCACTCGGCCACTGCTCGCTACTTGGCAGAAGGCAGCGCACAGGGAAGCTAAACTAACTACGACGCGACTTCTGAACTAAAACGCAACTGAACTCGAGTTCAGTCGGCAGCAGGCGGACGGAAGGAGGGAACTTGGCGTTGCTCTGGACTGATCCAGGACTCCAAGCGA
The DNA here is from genome assembly GCA_950022295.1 of Bromus sterilis. NCBI lineage: Eukaryota > Viridiplantae > Streptophyta > Magnoliopsida > Poales > Poaceae > Bromus > Bromus sterilis. Next base: position 378,376,535 of record OX465598.1, read on the forward strand.
TGGCGCAGCGCTGCATCGTCCTCGTACCTGCTACGGAGTTCGAACTCACGCGGAACCCAGAGCAGATCCAACAACAACCTGAAGAAGACGGCTGCTGTCTCCACTGTTTGAAGAAATCCAGACATTCGCAGCCCGCGTGCGTGGACTCCGGCGTCGATCACATCTCGTTCGGCTCGCCGGGAACTCCAAGCTGCTCCTAGCCGCAGTCGGAAGTACCCGGAATCTGTTTTGCCACACACCTAGCCTCGCCGTGCTACGTACGGGAGCTTCAACGAAACGGAAAAAGGCGGCGGCACCGGCCGTTGCGGGAGACAGGGGAGGGAATCGGCGAGGCTCACAGCGGGGCGGCGACTCGTGCGGCTCAGGGAAGGGGTCGACGGCGTTCCAGACGAAGACGCAGACGAGGGCGAAGATGAACCGCGCCGAATTCCTAAGGCCATGGACCTCCTGTCCATGGCGGCTTCGAACAGGACGCAGAGGAAGGAGGAGAAGATGGAGGCGGCGGCGCCCGAGGGAATGGAGCTAGGGTTGGGGAGGCAGGGGAGAGGCTTAAATAGGAGAGGGGAGAGGGAGACGTGGCTCCAGGAGAGCCTCTCCTCCACGGGCACGCCATGTGCGTGAGGGGGGAGAAAGGTGAGAGGAGGGGGATGACAGGCGGGGCCCGCCGGCTGGAGAGGAGGAGAAAAAGAAAAGAAACGGGCGTTGCCCCCTGGTGGGCTGAAACCGGCCGGCCCAACTGGGCTGAGCGAGAAAGGGAGGAAGGACAGGGCCCTTTCCCATATCACAATGAGCAGCAGAAAAGAAATAGAAAAAGGAAAAGATAGGGGAAGGGAAAAATATTCCAAATATTTTTAAAATCCCCTAAAAAGATGCTTGATAACCCAAAATTGATTTGATCAATTTTGCATGCAGTGAAAAATCCCCAAAAGTAAAACAGCACCCTTTTCTATTTAAAACTAAATAGAAAAAGCCTTTGGAGAGTTTTTGAGAGAAAAACAGAAGGTTCAAAATTCCATGAGCTTGAAATTCCTAATCCTTGCATTTTTCTAGATTTTTCAAAATTGGTTTGACCAATTTTGGCAACAACAAAAATGTGGCCCCTTTTTGAATTCAAAAACACTTTGAACTAGGGCTACTCTTTTTGATGGTGGAAAAAATGCTTTGAGGATTTTAAAACCCTTGCAATAGCAAATGAAATGGCTAGGCCAAGTTTGGGGTCAAGTGGAGTGAGCATGTGACAAGGAAAATTCCATCAATGTTCTTCTTGAACCACTTTGGATGCAAAAGAAACCAACCCAACATGACTCCAATCTCAAGGCCAATTAAGATCACCACATGAAATGACATACACATCCACCATGCCAAGTTACAAGTCCAACAGAGGAAGTAAATTACATGGTGTTTGATAGCTTATTACATGTGGGTTGTTACATAGTGCTATCATAAATTACAAGACTATTTCTTTTACATTTTGTAACCATCTATTAGAAACATACAATCAATGTCTTTTTAATTTGAATAAAATATATTTCCATTTTAAAACATAAGATAAAGTAATACTCCCTCCGTTTCTAAATATAGTGCGTATAAATTTTTTTTAAGTCAAACTTCTTTAAATTTGACCGATTTTTTAGAGAAATGTATCAACATCAATTATATTAAATCGGTATCATGAGATTCATATTGAAATGTATTTTTATATTGTATTTATTTAATATTATAGATGTTGATAGTTTTTATTATAAATTTGGTCAAAGTTAGAAAAGTTTTACTTTTCAAAAAAATTATACACCCTATATTTAGAATAAAGGGAGTAAATATATATAAGATGAAGAACCAACGTTCCTTCCACGCAGGGCAAGCCCATTTAGAGGCAATTGACGCGAGCGCTCGATGCGCCTCACCAAAAAGGAAGACATTTCCCTAATCACTAGTCAAGGGTACTCCTTGCCAAGGACACTCCCGCATGAATTTAAATGTGCCAATAAGAAACTTACTTAACAATGTCTCTGAGGCCTTGAATGAGCTCCTTGCGTTGACCTTGTGCACAAACATCACCATGATACTTGTCACATGAGACCAATATTGGGAGGACACATCCTAAATTGAATTCCAATAAGTCACATAAATATTACTCCGTACAAAACTAAACTAGAATATGTACTTTCTATTTTTTGAAGAAAATAAATCTTACAGAAGCAATGGTAGGCCTTGAATGAGATCTCTGCGGTGACCTTAAGAGAGAACATCACCATGGTACTTGTCATCTCATATGAGTTTTTGTAGGTAATAAGCTAAATTGATACCCAAAAAACATTTTTTTACAAAATTAAATTAGACCATGTACTTTCTATTAAAATCACTTTAGATCAAGGATTTGTACAAACACTCAAATGTGTTTCAACATTCTTTTGGAAAGTCTAATAATGAATTCAAAATAAAAATATTAAACAACTGCCTCACGTGGTAATAGAAAACCTTCATTAACAATGTCCTGAGGGCCCTGATGAGGTTTTCATGGTGACCTTGTGCGCGTACATCACCTCTCTCCGAAGATCTCTCAATGACCACCGCCCCGTGGAACCATAGGAGGTTGTTGTAGCGTACCGGCACCACCGTTCGGCCAACTGAATCTGAATCACCACCATCATCACCATCCGAGACCCGCAACAGCCGAACTGGAGAGGCCACAACGAGACTGAGCCACCGCCACAAGAGCACATCACATGATACCATGCTCTGAAAAATCTTGCTATTGGCTTTCCCACTTTTAGCGCATCCCAAGTCTTCGGCACCCCACACGTGAATATTTATACATAGAGACCTCGTAAAGTTTTCGCAAGAATTTTAATTACCATCATGTTCCAGAAAGAAGGTGTAATTAATTTCCAGAGACAAGACAACTTCCACAAACGGAGCCAACTAAATTTGCAAGGAGGTGGTGTGTGCACTTCAACAAGTAGAAAGAAAACCAGGAAAGAGCTTGTCCCTCCCAGTGACCATGCAATGTGATAGCTAGGCTAGCAAGCTAGCTAGAGAGGCCATTACTGAAAAAGGAAAGTGCACTGTGCAGATGGAAGATCCTGTTCGAGAATGTCCTGTCTAGAAGAAAAGATGAGGAGACAAGCAAAGGTGGCTACCTAGCTAGCTCCTCAAAGAGTATGTATGCAATTGAGTGTAGCAATAGCTAGCCAAGCTAATTAAGCTAGGATGATCGGATATATCCCTGCCTATATATTCAGCACTGCGAGTTCTTTCTAGAGATGGAGTTGATGACGAGGATCTATCTAGCTAGATTGCGTCTACCAATGCTCATGGATAGAAGATCGAGGCATGTAAGTGAGTGCTACCACTGTCGATCGACTAGTTGGGTAAGTTGATCATCACAGTAGCAAAAAAAGAAAAGTAAGTTGATCATCATCATGTGGATATGTATGAGTGTGATATAACTTGCTAACCAGGGCAGAAAAAGGAATCGGAAAGGGATAGCTGCATCCATTTCAGCTCTCTTGTTTCGCCGTCAGAGTTGACAACAACACAAACTTAACTGATCATGGGTTTTCAAAAGGAGATGTTGCGGCTACACCAGAGAGCACTGGCACTGCACCCCCTAATCTAACCATCTATTTTGTGCCTCGATCACTATCCGTGCGTAAGTTTTTTTTTTGTTTTTTTTTGTTTCTCCTACACAAGAAAAGTTTGGACTTCAAACTTTGAGGATCACCATAAGATTAGAGCTACAATGTGTGAAACAGAATTCAGTTTTTTTTGGTGTATTGTAAATACTTAAAACGTTTTTCTTAATCGAGGCAATATTTCATACATTTATATATGTTAGACCAGGAAAATCAGAAAGTATTTTTTACAGATTGTAGTATAGTCCTCAAATTTTTATTGGCCCGCAAAGTCTGAACTCCATATGCCTTTTCATTTTGAAGAAACAAAAAGGAAAACTTCCATGTTGTAAATTAGTTGTCTAGCACAGATTTCAAAGCAATGTTAGAAAGTTATAGATAAACGGAATTGCTTTGCACACGACGTTGTATGTCAGATCTAAGTACGACACTAGCATCCTACGTTGGCTCTTCACCTATAGCGTGTTGATCCAAATTAAGGTGACTGACCGGTGTCATACAAGCATCGGATGCAAATTCGTCATACACATAGCACTACTCATAGATAAATGGTACGATGCAGTTGGGTGTGGAAAACCCACTTTCTTTAGAAAAAATGTCATGCAGTAGACCATAAATAACTTATTTTCTGAAGAAAACCAAATGAAAAAAACTTGGTTGGTTTTTGAAAAGAACTGATTCAGAAATTGGCGCCTCAGCACAACACGGACTCAATTGACCGATCATGCAGTGAACCATCCAAATGGGATCCTCATATCTGAATCCGAACAAACACCAGAGACACCATCAGTCGATGGAGCCGTATGATCGGTCGATCGTACCGTACGTCGGTTTCTACAAGCCAGAGACGTCTGTTCGAAGGACAGACGGAACAGGAGAGGCACACTGTTGAGTTAACAAAAAAGAAGCATGGCATCGGATCCACCACATGCCTGATCGATCGATCAATCCTTTTCCTATGTCAACCGTCGCCTTTCGCGATTTATATGCATGCGGCAGGGACAGTGCATGGGATCTATCTATCCATCCATCTAGGCAGTAGAGTATTGTAATGTGTGATTCACCCTGAGTTGTCAGATGTCACTAGGCTGAGAGATGAGAGATGAGAGAAAGGATCGAACAATTCCATTCCGGTGACGCCGACTGACAACCGATTCTCCCATGCACTTGACTGGCTATGAGCAGAAGAAGCTAGCTATAGGCCTCTAGACATCTCATATCTCGTTGATGCCTTTTCGCCTTCATCCTCACTGTTCTTTTCCCACCTCTGGTCTCGATCCACAGTCAGTCATGGGCGCAAATGCAATTCTCATCCCTGGATTTTGTTTGGCAGGCAGGCATTGGTGGCCATGCATCCATCCATGCGTTGTGATTTGTGACCAAGGAGGAATGGCATGGGATAAAGGAGGTTTTTGTTCTGTTTTCCGCTCTGAAATGTTAGTTTATTTCATCTCATGGTTTAATTTATTCTTGCCGACCAGATTCTATTCTGTGTTTACTTTGCGTCGCTTTAACCGTTTTGCCGGCCCCAAGTACAGATGCTTCCAAGATAGAAATGCTCATGACATCGAAGAATTTATTTATTTACATAGATAAAGAGTTTTCCCCCTCTTCCGGCAAAAAAAAAACAGAGTTTCCCCCCTCTATATTTTTTACAAGAAAGAAATTCCCACACCAAGTACATATGTTTCGAATATAGAAAGCTCGGGACACAGGAGAATTTATGTAGATAGATAATTTTTTTCTCTCTATGTTCTTGTAAATTTTCCTATATGATCATGGGACAAATTTTCCAATTTGGATAACCGAGTCACACTTATCTATGTGATCATGTGTCGAATTTAATATTTTCACTACAAAATATTTATTTATTATTCAATCTCACAATATGGTTTATTCTTGCCGACCAGATTCTATTCCATTCACTTTACTTTAACCGCTATGCCGGCCGGACCAAAGTACATATGCTTCAAAGATGATAATGCTTGCGATTGTGTTTGGTTACGTAAAGGGTTTATTCTTTCCTTGTTTAACTGTCATTTAGTACCGTGCGACAATTTTCACTCTATTTTAAGAACGGTGACATCATATTTACACCCGTAGTTATGACATTGTAACAACTTTCATCTCACCATAGGTTGTTTCTCCCTGCCCTAAAATCTACCTGCTTGCGCAGTGGTGAACTGAAGTGGAGATGTTGCGCTCGAAGAGTCTTGTCAATAAGAAGCCCTAGGGTGAGCTGCAACCTTCATCTAACATTGTGTTACTCAATCTTGGGCTCGCCAAACCAGCGTTTAGCATCCGTTGTACCTCAAGCACACCCTACATCACATCACCGCGTTGGAGAGATGGGATAAAAAAATTCGTTTGATTTTGCGATAAATCAATGCTAGTTATTTTTACCAGTCTATTCTTTCCAAACAAATTATATTTCATGTCCACTTTAACCATTATGCCCGTCCTGAATAGAGATGCTTCGCCGATAGAAACGTTTGTGACATAGGAGAATTAAGAATAATATATTTTGTACTATTTTTACTTCACATTTATAATCATGGGACAATTTTTACTGTCTAGGATAACATGAGTCACATTTGCACCCATGATTATGACCTTGCATCACCTTTCCATCTCACACATCGGTTGTTTCCTCCCGGCATGACAGGTAAGCTCACTAGATTATCAACTCGAACGCATATTGTCTAGGTGTGTCTTCCCCGAATGACGTTGTTTTCACGGTAACGTGGTTTTGACCACAGTGCACCCACATCATCCGCCCATACCCATTTTTATTTCCGCGCAAGCAACGATGAACTAAAGAGTGGAGACGACGTACGTGCTCCGAGAATCCCGCGAATAAGAAGTTGTGAGGCAAGTTGCAACCTTAAAGTGACATTGGGTTACACCCACATTGCAACTCAAACCCACTATGCCAACACTAAAACCTTACTGCATACATTGTAACTGTGCATAGATAGGCAAATATTAATTTATTTCATCTTGTGGTTTATTCTTGTCAAATTAGATTCTATTCCCAATCCACTTTAACCCTTATGCTGGACCCAAGTACATGTTCTCCAGAGATGAAAACACACGTGTCGTATTTATTATATAAATGTTTTTTTTCAACTTTTGTTTGCAACCATGAGATCTTTTTTCCTGTTTAAAAACATAGTCATATTTTACCACTGCGGTTATGACATAGTGACAAATGTCATCTCATTTTTATTGTTCACTCCATTTGACATGTGGGGCTTGCATATAAGAATACTGCGACAATTGACTAGTTAGACCACCAAGATGCATGCGTTTTGTCTAGGTGCGCCTTACCAAGGCCTCGTGATCCCGTTTTTACCCAATCAAATTCGTGACTACAAAGTACAAACTATAGAGAAGATAACGTACTCAAGGAATCCAATAAAGGGGAGGAATTTTCATCATAAATTGTTAGTGTGCACATGAGATCCCATATTTTATAGGTGTGCACTCGAGTTAGAGACATGTTCGATTAAACTAGCCACGCCATAGCCTTTCGAAAAACAACATATTCCTTGGGTTGAGAAGATATGATAAAATAAGGAAAAATCATCACAATAAACAAAACAAACAAATGACACAACATGTAGGACGGTTTGGAGTCTAGACTAACAAAATAATCAGCTGTAAATTCTAGTCAGTTTTAATCTTTATAAAATTTTACCTTACTTAGAGATTTCGTAATATACCCTACACATGAAAGTCTATGAAAGAATTGCCACGGAAGCAAAACTTGCAAGTAAGATAAATACTTAGAGAGAGAGAGAGAGAGAGGAGGGAGGGAGGGAGGGAGAGAGAGAGAGGTAGTGAGAAAGACCACAAAAGGTATTCTTCCGAGGTTTAGATAGTTGGCGCTATCATACTCCTTTGTCGGTGGAGGTTTTTACCACAAGATTGACTCGAAAGCACAGAGAAGAATATATATATTGAAAGGTTTGGCATGGATGCTGGAGTAGAATGTCCTTTGAAGTCAACACATGACTTGGTAGCTCTCTCTTAGACGTGTATTTTCAAAATGAAGGTTTTTAACAAGTGGGGTATGTATGGGTATATATAGTTTGGATCCAGAATTCTAACCATTACACCTTTTCATATAGTTTTGAGGAACCTGTTGATCAACTCGAAGGCTCTGACTGAAACACAAAGTGGCCACTTTCCAATAGCACAAAGATTGCCGTTCGGAGGCTCCAAGCAGCACTAGCATATCTGTCCACGCTTCTGGATGTCATTCATAATTTTTTTGAATTGGGTAGGTTCAAAGGTTCATACTAATATATAGAGGCTTGCAGAAACGGTTCGGTGGTTTCAAGTTTCAAGTGGAGTAGCTTTGGAAGCTCTAAATGGGCTAGACTATCTTTCTGAATGGAGTCTGAGGTTCCGAATGGATTGGCTTGGTGTCTCCGAATAATGTAAAGTGTGAGAGATAGTAGGAAAATGATTAAGGTGTTTGAGTGTTTTTTGAGTATAATCTAAGGACTTTGTTATATTAGAAAATTTTCACCTATTTTTTTTATCGCTATTGATAGTATCAACATACCTATGAACTTAATATGATCTCGAATCACTAACAACTATGAAAAATGCCCTTCGCGTTGCCAACACTTGGACATGAAGAACTGAGGGTTCAACAACTATCTTCCAACATTATATTTTTGAGACTTAATCTGAAATGCACCTAGACAAACATTAGTCCATTTAATTAAGTGAGCATATACTATTAAAAGAATTATAGGTGCAATGGCTGAACTTTCGCAACCTCGCGTGATTTTTGGACTAAGTAATAAAACACGCCACGAGGTCACACAAACAGGATCAAGAAGGGAAATGATAAGCTCTTGGGGAGAAGAGACAATATTGTGGTATGCTCACACTTGTGGCCTGTGGCCATATCACATATGAGATCAAAAGTTCTATAGCTGCCCCATGCTGGTCTAGCCCTAGCGCCGCCGACCATGCACGCATGCATGGACCAAAATGCTAGTGGATAACCCATATCCTACACGTCCATTTTTTCTTCCCAGAACTGCACCATGCACAGTCAAGAGATGAGAAATAAAGCAAAGATCTTTTCTGAAAACGCAGAGATTGTCGTAAGAGATAACATAACACACATCCAAAATGAACTGATTTCCTTTCCATTCGAAATCTACAACAACCTACGCGCACAACCAAAAGATGACAAAGGAAAAAACTATATTCTTTGTTGCTGCCTTGGGAGAAATGAAGAAGGATATAGTGGTGTATGTGGCTTAGCTGGGCTACCTATGATACCAAAATCGTACACTAATAAAAATTTAAATTTAGTGTTTTGAAAATTTGAAAATCTTTTAATCTTTCAATAAAACCCCACGGTATAACTAAGTGATTACCAGGATGAGTGCTGGATAGTTGGGTCAGCCGAAGAAAAGGAGCCGATTTATTTTTTCCCAACAATGCCATTTAACAAAGAGGGACTGGGAATCACGATTCCTCGGGAACACTAGTTAAAGGATATCCCTTGCAAAGGTCACTCACATATTTTTTGGTGGTGACAAGTGATGCACTGCATGTGCGTCAGTTGTCGCAACCTAGACTTGTGTCTTATTTTCTTAGATTCTTCTTTTCAAAATATTTTACCTCTGAAACTATGCATCCAAATCATGAACTATTTTCATTGTTTGATTTCTTATATCGAGATCTTCGAAATTAGATCGCATGTTGATAGGTTTTGATGAAGAAAAATCATAGGAAAATAAATAAGAGGAAAAACTAGAAACGGGAAAAACCTAAAAAAAAACAATAACCAGGGAAAACCGGAAACCGCAGAAGTATACATTTTCTTCTTGTGGAAGCACGTATTTTTGATGAACTGGGCTTTTCGTATTAGGGGAGAAATTTACATCTCGTGGAAGCACATATTTTGCTTCTCATGGAATCACAAAATTGCTTCTCATGAATGCACAAAGTTTTTGACGAACTGTATTTTTCCTTTTTCAAGAAAGATAGATTGATTCTTGAGAAAGCATAGATTTCGATGAAATGTGCTTTCCTGTTTGAGAAGCACATATTTTGTTCTCATAGAGGCACATAGTTTCTTCTAGTGGAAGCACGGATTTTCAACGACCTGTGCTTTTTTCTTTTGGGGAAATACATTTTTATTTTTATTGAGGCACATATTTGCTTCTTACAGAAGCTTATATTTTTAACGAAATATGTTTTTTTAGAAGGACATATTTGCTTCTCGCAGAGGCTCAAATTTGCTTCTTGTAGAAACACATATTTTAATGAATTATTATGTTTTTTATTTTTTGTGAAGCACATATTTACTTCTCATGGAGGCTTAGATTTTATTTTCACGAAATTAAAGCATAGACCACCCCCTAAAATCCTGGAAAATCCAAGCAAAATCCAAAAATCCAAAAAACAAAAATCCTTAAAAACATGAAAACAAATGCAAAAAAACAAAAACAAAATCTCGCGGGTGCGCCCAACTGGTGACACATGACAATTGGTGGGTGCACCATGCGGCGGCTAAAACAACTCACATGAGTGCTTGCTGAGTTGCCCCCGGAGGGATACCCGCCATTTAGATTCCCCCGCGCGATTCCTTATTTGTAAAAAAACCCTAACACAAGCAAAATCACGGAGAAGCGCACACTTAGAAGTCGTAGTCCTCACCTTTCCACAACTGACGTGGGATTAAATCCAACCACAAAAGAAGAATCTTTTAATCGTAAGTTGTTCGCTCAAACCAAAAAAATCCATATTTTCTAGGCTTTCCTCTATCTAGTAGGTGCAATCGGGTTAAAACCAGGTCTGTTTAAACTAACCATGCCACGCCCTCTCACCTTCAAATAATATAAATAAACACTTTTGCTAGACGTAAGTCGATTGAATTCTGAATTTTGGTCAGTCAATGTCAATTTGGGAAGGAATGAGGTGCACAGATAATGGTGGTTGTCGGTTCGCCGGGGAAGAAGTAACCACAGTTTCTATCTTAGGAGTGTTGGGGTGCAGGTTCGCCGGAGAAGCGGCAATCCCGTTGTCTTTCTTAGGATCGGTTCTTTTAGCAGCTTTAAAAATAAGTCACCTCCTTCTTATTTGTTTTCATAAGCCGCCTCTATTATTCATTGGGGCTTTTAAACTAGTTATGAGATAACTAATTTAGAAGTCTCAATAAATTTATGGGGTGACGTGTTTACTAAGCTAGGAAGCGACAAGTTAGTTTTAAGATGTGCAAAAAAATTGACCCTTAGGGGTGTTGGGGAAAAGAGGTTGCTGATGTTGGAAATGTAGAGGGATGATCGGGAAGAGGGGGGGGGGAGCATGGCGGCGGGGAAGGTCGAGGGGAGGGTGGGGGCGATGAGGCGGTCATGGGAGCTAGCGTTGTTGGCCATGGGTGGTGGAGGCAGGCGGTTAGCTTTGGGTTGGATCGACGACGATGAGAGAGAGAAAAAAGAAAATAACTAAATAGTTGGAGGTTGAGGATGAAGGATGTCCGTTGAATCTTGATTCGTTTCAACAGTTGAGAAAGGAAAGAAGGAAATCGACTAATGCTTATTCGGTTTTCAAGAAACTAACACTTAGTCGCTCCCATAAATAAAATTAAAAAATCACTATTACCTCCGATCTATATTAATAAACTCAATTTTATTTAGATCCGTATGTATCTAGTTAAATATTTAGACTAGATGCATGTGTATCTAGACAAACTTATGTCCATTAATATGAATTGGAGGGAGTACAACAAACAAAATAGCACAACTCGTCGGATTTTGAAAATGAGTAGAACCCGCGCCCCACAAGGTCACACAAAACGGCCGGGAGCATGCAGGAGTGATACAAAGTCTTTGACAAAGGTGACAAGTTGTACAACCTTGTGGTACGCACGCTTGTGGCCGTATAACATACGAGATAGATGATGAGAGCAAAAGGCCTACAAGTAGGGCTAGGTCTAGCGCCGCCGACCAGGTAGGCATGGACCAAAATGCCAAGGGATAACACATATCCAACGACATGTCCGGTTTCTTTCTTTCTTTTTCTCTTTTGATAAAATCTTCTCCAATATGCACAATTAAGAACATCTCCAACAACAGACCATAAAGTTGAAACAAATAGTTTTAGGTAAAGATAGAGAAGGGTTTTGGTCTACAATTTTTTTCCTGCCTTTTCAAGATACCAAAACTGGAGAGTGAAAAGTGAAAATTGTGTCAATTTTGGCTCATATTCGTAAAAAAAAACACAATTTCATGGTAATTTAACTATTTTAGCAGCTATATTCACTAAGTACCCCGATTATATCATATTCGAATAGAAAATGAATTACAAAACAATTTTCTTTATTGCATTTCACCAAACATGTTAGATGTGTCGGGATCACTTTCGACCAATGGAGTTCAATGGCGATAAGAGAGGGGAGGGGGGGGGGGGAGGCCAAGGAAGCCGGTAGAATGATCAATTTAGGTGGTGGTACCTCGCCCTCGCACCGAGAGCTTAGCTCGAGACACGATGGTGCAAGGGTCGTTGCCGGGTTCGCGCACGTCGTCCGACTCCTATTCGAGCTCGGCGTGTAGCGATGCGATGGGGCAGCGAGATGGTGGTGATGGCCGTGGTTTGGAGATGAGGTATTTTGGCGAAGCCAAGTCAATTTCGGGCCACCGAGCAGGGAACGGTCGTTGAAACGGGGTGTCGGCATGGCGAGCTTTGTGGGGTTGAGGCGACCACGGCGGACAATGCCGAGCGATGAGGCAAGGCGGCGAGGGTTCAAATTAACTGTTTCTGGTTTTGACTATGCTTTTTGAAACACTGTTGGAGATGCTGCTCTATTAGAGGATCAATAAAGCAAAGATCTTTTTTTTCTGAAAAATGCACATATTATACTATAGTGCAAGATAACACATATAAAAAATTTCACAGATTTTCTTTTCCATTGGAAATCCACAACAACCTCTACATGCACAAGCAAGAGGGGAGAGGATAAAGGAGGAAAAGATCTCCTTTGTTTCTGCCTTTGGGAAAAGACGGATCATGCATAGATTGATAGGTGTAGGTGTCTCCCCATGATTGATAGCAGCTACAAAAAGATGATGGATGGATGGATCGATCACAGAGGCAGGCAGACACTTGCATGTTGCTACCTCCAGCCCACACCACAGTGGAACCAACCTTGCCGCCGTTGTGGTTGTAACCGATCTGCTCCGGTCCGGTCACCTTTCCCGGCGGTGCTGCCCAAACCAAACCAAAAGCAGGCCGCCGTACCTGAAACGATTCTCCTCTCCCTCCCTCGCTTTCTTCCTCCTCTTTCTTCCTCCAATGGTCCTCTCCTTCCTCTCACGCCACGCCACCCTCCTATAAAGCTCCCCCTGATACCGACCGACGCTGCTCGCCCGTCCGCCCACCCGCTCGCTCGCTCGCTCGCCGCATATCTACCTTGTTCTTCTTGCCGACGATGGGAGGGAGCGGCGGCGGCGGGGTCTGGCCGGTGGTGGTGATGGTGTTCCTCAACGCGGTGGCGGCGGTCATGGTGTCCCTCGTCAAGGTCGCCATGAACGGCGGCCTCGACCCGCTGGTGCTCGTCACGCTGCAGCAGCTCACGGCGGCCGTCTTCCTCGGCCCCATCGCGTACCTGCGGGAGGGCAAGGCCAGGCCCAAGATGACGCTGGAGATCTTCGGCTACCTCTTCGCCAGCGCGGCCCTCGGGGCGGCGCTCCGGCAGTACATGATCTTCGTGGCGCTGCGCTACACCACGGCCACCTTCGTCACGGCCTTCTCCAACGTGGCCCCCGTGCTCACCTTCCTGCTCGCCGCCGCCACGCGGTCCGAGTCGCTCAAGCCCCGCACGGCCACCGGCGCCGCCAAGGTCGCGGGGACTCTGGTCTCGCTCGGCGGCGCCATGGTGCTCACCTTCTACCGCGGCGTGGCGCTCACCCACCCGCACGCCCACCACCATGTGGCTGCCAGCCAGCTGCACCAAGAGCTGCACTACGCGGCCTTGTCTCCGGCGGCGTCGCCGTCGGCGGCGGAGGCGAGCAGGAGGTGGACGCTGGGGACGGTGGCGATCCTGGGGAACTGCGTGTGCCTGTCGTGCTGGTTCCTGCTGCACGGCCGGCTGGCGCGCAAGTACCCCTACGTCTACTCCTGCAACGCCTTCATGTCCACCTTCAGCTTCCTCCAGGTCGCCGCCGTCGGGCTCTGCGCCCACCGCAGCCTCCCCCTCGCCGCCTGGCTCGTCACCTCCAAGTTCCAGATCCTCACCATCCTCTACGCCGTACGCAATCGCCATTAATCCCTCAGCTTCATCAGTTTCAGAGTTTCAGTCAGTCACTGATGATCGATCATAATTCATCCAGGGGGTGGTGGGGTGCGGGGTGTCGTTCGTGCTCCTGACGTGGTGCATCGAGAAGCGGGGGCCGGTGTTCGTGGCCGCCTTCATCCCGGTGGTGCAGATCATCGTCTCCGTCATGGACTTCACCGTGCTGCACGAGACGCTCTACCTCGGAAGGTACAGTAGTAGTAGTGCACTGTACACCGCACCATTCCACTAGCACACACACACCTGATCGATCATGCAGATTCAGAGTTCCACACACACTTGAGAAAGAAGATGATGGGTGTAGTGTCCACTCCACCCATGCCATGATCGACTTGACGCCGGCCTGACTGACAGATCGTTGCGCTTTTGCAGTGTGCTGGGATCTGTGTTTGTGATAGGTGGGCTGTACCTGCTGCTGTGGGGCAAGCGGCAGGAGGCCCTGCAGCAGCCCCCAAAAGTCGCAGAGGACGACGACACAGAGCAACAGCAAGTGCCGCAACCGCAACAACAACAGCAGCAGCAGCAACAACAACAACAACAAGTGCAGTTGCAGCCCTGACTCAGCAAGATTCAAGGAGTGAAAAACAGAGGAGGCCTCCATTTGTGGGTGGGTGTTAACAAGTGCATGCAGAAAATAAGTTCTCCAACACACTTTTCAGTTCTCTTTTTCCTCCCTCCCGTGCATGTTCTTGTGAGACAGCCATTAATGGTGCAAATTAAGCTTCAGGACCACTGTTAGTCTTGTCATGAAGCTGTTTAGGTTCTGATCCGGACAACAGTCAGTAGGGTAATGATGTAAACCAAAAACTTATAGCAGCAACAGCAGAGACACAATATTGTATACTACATGTCACCATGTTTTGTAGTATGTTTTTCGACAAGTGTATTTTTTTTCCATGGGGACATACTGGAATGTTTTGACTCCAAAATTGTAAGAGCTATACATGGAAATGGTATTATTTTGAGTGAAATGCTATTGGATTTTTTTTTCTGAAATTAAATACTAGTGGATTTTTTTAGCACATAGGAATAGTGTATATATGTGGAGCTTGAAATAAACCAACATGTGCCAAATATATCCGAAATAATACACCCTTTATCTACTTTTATGTACGCACATCAATCTTCGATCGCACGAATAGGCGTGCGTCGGCACATATGCACAAGAAAGTGTTCAGAATGGAAAACACAAGAATCAGTAGACTTCGACGTTCCATTGCTCGGACTTCTTCAGTTGCTTCCTGTAATCTATCCAGTCGATTCCTGACATCATCGAAACAAACGCAAAATTCAGGGCCACTTGCAAATGAACTATTGCATCAAACTACTGAAGTTATTGAATCAACAAAATAAAATAAAATTCAGAATTATGTATTGTAGAGTACCTTCTTTTGCAGCCAGTGGCACCATGATCTCATCAATACCCTTCTCCATGCCCTTCAGCCCACACATATACACATAGGTGTTGTCCTTCTTCAGCAGCTCCCACAGCTCATCCTTGTACTCTGCCATCCTTGTCTGGATGTACATCTTCTCTCCCGCCGCGTTCGTCTCCTCCCTGCTGATGGCGTAGTCGACCCGGAAGTTGTCCGGTGCCTTCGCCTTCATCTTGCCAAACTCCTGATGTTCACAAATGCAGTGCAACCAAGCAAGATAACGATTAAGCACCATCCGAAAAGGAGGAAGTGGCACTCGTGAAGATGATCGATGTTCTGACCTCTGGGTAGAGCAGAGAGCTGCTCGTTGGAACTCCCAAGAAGAGCCATGCTAGGCCATTGAACTGCACAACATCACAAGGATTCACACATTAATTGTTGATTCGGGTTTCTTCTGAACCAAAGGAATTCAGTACCAGGTGGGACAGTGGGTAGTAGACAACACATCATCAGCACTATGTATTACCTTGTAGTCCTCGTACTTCTCGAAGAACATTTTCCACAAGAATGACCGGAATGGTGCGATACCGGTACCTGTTGCAAGCTGCAAGCGATCGACGGCGATGAAAAAGTACTAGTCAGCTCAGTTTGTGATGGATGGATTGCTGAATCTTTTAACCATGGGGTTCAGGCTCACCATGATAATAGTAGCATTTGGGTCTTTAGGCATGAGCATCTCTTTGCCTACTGGCCCTGTTATGTTGACATCAGCGCCAGGCTTCAGGTCGCCTGCATTAGCGCGGTAAACAACAAACATGCCAGTGAGAATGAGGCACTACTGTACCAACTTGCAGAACAGCAATGATATAATCCAGTGTTAGTAGATGGTGATCCAGATATAATTTCTGGGTCCAGATATAATCCAACAAACATGCGTGAGAATGAGGCCCGGTAAAGAAAATTCATAAGCACAAGAAACAGATTGTTGATGATCTGCAAAGTCTGAACTGAACCGACTCTGAATTTCGAACACGAGCAGATTTTTCTTCAGAGAAAAGTACAGGGGGGTGCAATCCAACTGAAGAATAGTAGTCTGAGACAGTGCCAACTTGTAAAATCCATTGCAGAGATAACATTTGTGGATTCCATGAAGAAAGCACAAACTAAACGAGCATGATCTGGTTAGTGTTGGTAAATGGCGATGCAGATATTCATTAGCACAAGAAACGGATTCTTGATGATCTGCAAACCCTGAACTCAACCCACTCTGAAGCCTGAACAGTGGCAGGTTCTTCAGAGATAATCACAGAGGAATGCAATTAAAGAAAAACAGTGACATGGAGCCAACTGAAGTAAAATCCATTGCAATGCAGAGATAACCCTTTTGGATTCCATTGAAGAATAGCACAAATTAAATGAGCCTAGAAAAAGAGAGAATTAACCGATCCTGATTTCTGAACTGCAAAAAGCCTGAACCAACTGAACTGAACACTGTTGGCAAATTGTTCAGAATCAACAATGCTAATTTCTCACCCTTGGGAATCGGCACCCACAGTGAAAATTATATTGCACTGAAGAATAACATTAGCACATTTTTTCTAACTTAAAATCAAATTGGCCGATCCTGATATCTGAACCTTAAAAGGACTGAACTGAACTGAACTGGATGGACACTGTTAAGTCTGAATAATAAATTGTCAAATTGTTCAGAACCGAAGAATGCAAAATTCTCATATTTTGATTTGGGACTCACACAGGAAATTGGAGCAGACCCCCTTGACGACCTCCCCGGCGTCGTTGGTGTAGACGAGGCGCTTGACGCACAGCGATACCTGCGGCCAGATCGATTTTACAGGCAAACTAATTAGTTCAGAGAGTGAGTGGAATCAATCATGGATGGATGGACGAAGGTAATGGCTTTGTTTGACGTACGGTCTTGGAGTCGCCCATGTCGCCGAGGGCGCTGCTGGCGATGGAGTAGAGGCGGAGCTTGTGGGGCTTGCCGTTCTTGTCCTCGCCGTCGGCGACGACGCCGATGGACTGGCCTTCCTTGTAGGGCACCTCGCCCTCGGTGGAGAAGACCATGTGCCACGTCTCCCCCGGCGCGTCGTCGGCGGTGATCTTGGTGTTGAGCAGGCACTTGCCCACGTACGGCTCCTTGGGCCGGAACTTGTTGGTCACCACCCCCTCGTCCTGCTTCTTGGACACCTTCTTCTCCTTCACCGGCGCCGCATCGGTGGAGACGGCCTGCGCCCGGATGCGACGGGAGACGACGGTGGTTCTTGCGGCGGACGGGAAGCTGCAGTGGGAGTGCTGCGGGGCGCTGGATGGCGTGGAGGTCGTGGCGGCCCGGAGGGAGACGGCCGCGGCCGTGACGGCGGCCATGGCCGGAAGGGCGGTGGGAGGGGAGTGGGTGTGGGTGGGGATCAAGGTGGCTAGCTCGGGGCAGGAGGAGTGAAGGGAAGGGAATGGAGGTTAAGGGGTGGGGGAGAGAAGATGGATAGAGTGGGGAGGGAGATGAGTGGAAGACAGGGGAGGTGAGGAGGAAGTGGTGCTGCTGGTTTCGTTTTTGGAGGGAACCAGACCAAGACAAACCCCAAAGGCCATATGGCCAATGCCACTTCTCATTCACTCATTCATCCACCAAAACTATCTACTCTAAAAATCTCTGTCTCTCTCTAGGGCAGATTCAGTTGTCCATAGAATCCAACAAGTATCTGTCTGGCTGCCTGCATTGCCATGCCAAGTTGTGTGTCATGACCATAAGAAGTGTCGCCGGCCACCGTCGACATGGGAGCTTCCTCCTTCGCCTCGCCTTTCAGGGTGAGGGTCCATCGACACCAAATGTTTCCGCATCGCTCGTGGTGCCATGCCTTAAAGTCGGCACATGGAACTGTTCAAATGTATCCAATTTAATGATTTACGCATCTATTGCGGTGCTAAGTCCTCGATGTGTTGTCTCCTTGGTTGATGTCGCTTGATGCTCGAAATTCTTTGACCCATTCACCAATGAATAACATCGAAAAGGTTACCACAAGAACCACTATCACTAACACAAGGCAACATAGTTAGTACTATGAATACCCAATTGTATTATGGCGGCCCCAAGATGGCTCAATAATATTCGATCATATGAATTTATCATATCAAGCTTTACTGCACTATGTTAACATCTTTATTTCTGCTTTTTTCCATAAAAATGTAGATATTCATAAGCCAAGATCTAGGAAACGCCAGTATCTCATCTGAAGCTTGAGATTTTGTCACAAAATCTTCAACTGAAACATCGCATAGACTAATAGGATTGAATGTCGTGAAAAACTGTACATTTATGTATTTTTAATTTTTGAAGATTTACCTTGTTGTGTATTCAGTTTTATCTATTTATATTGGCGTATTTTCAGAATCTGCAAATGAAAAAGGTAATATTATTTTTTAAGAACAATAGACTATTAACTTTTATAAAAAAATCCAAGCATTTTTTTAGAAAATCAAGCATTATTAATCGATCAACATTACTGCATTATTGTTCTACAAAAATATGACTTCATTATTGACCCACTTGGGCTCAACAAGCCTAACATAGCGACCCAGGGAAGATGAAACAATAAACATTATTCGCCGCTCGGTGTAGCAAATTGTCGAGCTGCCACACAGAGGCTAATGAGCGAGGGTCTCACCTCGGCAACTTTAGCCATTATACAAATGTTTTACAATCCCTTTGGGAACCTTCAACCTTCATTCATGTCGGGTTTGTTATCGATTTTGGGATTTTTTAGAAGGTTCTAGGCACGAGATTTTCTTTCTTTTTAGCTGCACTTTGGGTTTTCACTTTTCCAATTTTTTATAAAATATCATAAATTTTAGAAGTAAATTTTTATAAATGCTAATAATTTCAGTAAAATATTATGTTTTAAATTTTTTCATGATTTGTAAAAAATCCCCCCAAAATCATAATGTTAAAAAATGCTCATACCTTCAATAAATGTCCATAATGTTCTGCAAAATTTTCATGTTGAATAAAATTCCACATTTTTAGTAAATTGTTCTATATTTTTAAAAACTATTAATCCCTCCTATCCATATTACTTGTTTGAGAATGGATGTATCTAGATGTATTCTAGTGTTAAATACAAGAATATGAATCAGAGGGATATTAAATTTCAAAGATGAATTTCTTTTGAAAGACAAGTAATATCGATCAGAGGGATATTAAATTTCAAAGATGGATTTCTTTTGAACTACATAATTTTTTTCATTTTGTAAAATGAAAAAAAAAACTTGTTTAAAATGGGCAGTTGCTAGGTGTAAGTCGATTGATAACAACGAGTTCTAAGCTCCTATTGAAGAGGTATTGTGGATCTCCGTAGATTAAAATCATTGAAACTAGCAAAAATGAACCTATGTGCAAGCGAAACATTGCAATCAACCTCCTCCCATCCGAACAGAGAAGCAAGTCGATGCTATGTTGCAAGCTCCCTTCCCGTAACCTCTAGTTCGGCTCGTCTAACTGGCAAATCAGCTTACCCCCTCCCCCCCCCCCCAATGGACCAGCTCTGATAAATGAAGTATTTGTGCTACTAAGGGTCATCGTCGTTACCTTGTGACGGTGATGCGCGTGCCTCTGCTCTATGTAATTTCCTTGACTTTGCCTTATCAGAAACGGTCAATTACAACTTGGGCTCACGTGGAGAGACAATGTCTGCATGATTTAGAAAAGAAATCATTGGCTCACGACAAGGTTATAAGAGAGATAGAATTCAGTCGGTGAGGAAAAAATGTTCGCTCATAGTCTGTTTTTCCTTTCTATGCATCGGTTTATTATTTTCCCACAAAAATTAAATTAAATTTCGAGGCTAATAACAATGTGTGGGCCTTGATTCTCGTAAGAGAGTTGGGCTCAGCCAAAGTAGTAGTGTCACCTCCAATGTGTGGGATTTTGTTGGCCTGTCAGTCGTTTACTCCAGAAGTCAGTCGTTTACAAATAATGGCCCATACGTGAATCAAGGCCCACACATTGTTATAAGCAATGCACAACTTGATTGTCCATTGATCGTGAGTCAATTTTTTTTTCTGAAAAACTTAGATTTATTAATTAAATATCACGGTAGTACAACGAATATTAGAAGTATAAAAATTACAGTTATGTTTGTAGATTATCTAGAGACGACAACAATCAGTAAAACGAGTCGAAGGCGTGCATCCGTCATCACCCCTTCATCACCTAAGTCTATGAATTTTGTTGTAGTAGACAATCGAAAAAGTCGTGCTAAAATCCCAAAGGACTAGCGCAACTGAGTAGCAACTATTCATGATAAAGAGAAGCGTCAAATCAAAAGGATCCAACATCTAGACACAAACAAAGACCGAATCAACACGGGTCCAACAAAGACAAATATTGAATGCATCTCATAAGATTCGCAGGAGACACATATCCACACGTCCTCCGACGACGTAAGGTGTACCGCCAAAGCAGGGAATAGGCGGGGACAACTTTATACAATCTTCAAGGAGTCACCACTATCTCACCTTCCTGAGAACCCTAAACAGACTAAAAAACACTTGAAAATGAAACAGAAGCCCTTCGCCGGCAAGGACCGGGATCCATCACGCCTCCATGACTATAAGGCCAGAGGAGACAAAGAAGATATGTGATATATGCGGAGAAAATGTGACGAAGGCTATCCTTCATGCTATTGAAGGTGATGGGAGCGCCGAGAGTATCGACGATACTTATTTAGTCCTTATTGCAAAGGTAAAATATCTCACTTCCTAACTCAGTTTCGTCCTATTAGCCTATGCAACACGGTTTACAAGATTTCCTCCAAAATCTGCTAACCGACTAAAAGTGGCCTTCCAAAAATAATAGCCATGGAATATTTTTTATTTATTCCACGCCGTCTTATCACCGATAGTACTATTGTGGCCTACTGTTGTTTGCAATTCATGAAAGAGGAACGAGGCATTGAAACATTATCAATCACTAGTTAGCGGGCACCCTCCCGCGCGGTCCCGCAAAAGTTATTTTTTGGCGCTGTGACTAAAAAAATTGTAGCCGTGGATGAAACTATTGTGGCCGTGGCTGAAAAACTGCGATATGACAGGAGTTGTGGCTGAAAAAATTGTGTGTATGACTGAAAAACTAGGTTGCGGTTGAAAAAACTGTGGCTGTGACTGAAAAAACTACGGTTGTGGCTGAAAACTGAAGTGTTGCAGTACTGTGCCTGAAAAAACTGTGGCTGTGGTTCGGACTGTGGCTGCGCCTGTGTGTTCGGAAGGCGCCACATGTCGATCGTGCAAAGATCAAAGAAAAACACCAAAACACGCCAAAATGTGACACTTGCCATTGTGCACGTAAATTTGACGTCTGCAACAAATAACTTTTGCCATTGTGCACATAAATTTGACGTGATCAAGTGACCTCTGCAACGAATACCCTCTAATTAGTTGCTCCCTGAAACATTGCCATTGTGCACGTAAATTTGACGTGATCAAGGCATGTGACAAATTGGAATGGGCATATTTGAAGGCAATAATTCGCAAGCCCGGCTTCTCTCATAATTAGGTTTCTATAATTAATATGGTTAATTTTAGTTCTTATTCATCTTTGTTCAATGGAAAAAAATGGGACAATTGTTTTTTCCCCCTTAGTCGGAACCTATCTACGAATTTTGTCCTTACTTGTCGGCTCTTCTCTGTTTTGTCGTTAGATTGTTTTTTCTATGCTTGTCTGAATGCTCTTTAACCGTTTGACCAATACTTTGAAATTCATAACAAATTTATATGAACTCATAAAGATGCAGATTAGATATTAAAATGTTTAGAAAAACATTATCTTTATGTGTGTATCATTTGCACTCAAGGGAAAAGTATTTTTAAACTACCCGATGTTATTAATGTTATTGGCATTATTAGACATAATAAGGTATAAACACCATTTTAACCATTTTTCTTGAATAAAAATGACATACAAAGGCAGGTAACGTTTTCTGAACGTTTGAATATCTTATTTGCATTTTTGCAAGTTTATATGAATTTGTAATGATTTTTTAAAGTAATTGGTCAAAGTAACTCACAAATCACTCTACACAAAATAGAAAGATAAGAAAAACATGCAAAGAAAAGTAGAGACGAGAAAGATGATAACTAAGTTCATCCACTCACGTGCGCTTTGGCCCACTCTCTAGCGTTCTTCCTTGCCCGTCGCATCGCCTCTATGCGTTTAGATTGGATTGGGAATTTATTGGGAGCGTCGATTCGGTGTCCAGGTGTATCAACACCCGGTGAGACAAAAAAAATAAAAATGAAAATGAAAAAAGCTTAAAAAATTTCAAATTTTTTTGTGGTGGAAGATGCTTACGTCCGAGATGTTCGTGCAAAATTTGAAAAAGTTCAGAGATCTCAAGGGCTTGCGAAAAAAAGACAAATTTACAGTTTTTTTAAAAAACACCATTCAAGCATTATTCTATATTGAATTTGTCTTTTTTGCCGTGAGCTTTCTAGATGTCTAACAAAGCTCAAATTTTACATAAACATCTAGCCCTTAAGCATATTTTACCGTAATAAAATTTGAAAATTTAAAACTTTTTTATATGTCTTTTAAAAAAATGTGTGCAGGAGCATATGACCCTAGTCTCAGTACTAGTTGAGACTTGAAACGGAGAACTGAGATTGCGTGGATAGCCAAAACCAAAATTCTTCACAAGTACTGTAATCAACAACCCATTTTCTATAGGTCAACACTAATTTCATCATGTTTCTTGACAAGATTATATTGATTTCATCCTCTTCTTACTTTTCCCGGCAAAATAAAAGAAGAAACATTCGATTCTTGCTTTTATCTACTATAAGAAATTGCACCTCAATTTACTCAACAGGAAAGCAGCATGAAGGAATGATCATCTCCTCATGAGAGCTAACTGCAAATCCAGCGGCAGCTGCTCCGCTCCAGCTCCGGTGAGCTCGAGGTCGACGCCGAACAGCCGGACGCACCGGCTTCGCGGCGCCCTCTCGTCCGACGACGTGGACCGCTGGTGCATGAGCGTGACGACTTGCGGCACCGATGCTGGAACAACGAGGCGTGTCGCCGCCGGCACCGAGGCTGCCACTCCGAAGCCGCGCCGGCGGCAGTCAATGAACAGGCTTTCCCCGGCGCGGTAGAAGGAGACGGTGTCGCCGGCGGAGAGGCGGCGGTCGCGGACGAAGGAGCTCCACCCTTTCGTCATGACGTAGCTCTGGCTGCTGCCCCAGTAGGAGAAGCGGAACTCCCATGATTTCCCGCCGCCGCCGCGGCCGTCCTTAAACCGCAGCACGGCGCCGGCGACCCTCCCCGGGCCGCCGTCGCCGAGCACCTGCGGGAGGAAGTGACGCTCGGCGAAGTGCTTGGGCACCACCAGCCGGTTCAGCTTCCCCACGTCGCTCGGCGTCACCACCTTGTCGAACATGTGCTCCCGCCTCATCCTCATCCTCCTCTCCTCGCCGCCGCACGGCAGCTCTCCTCCTCCTCCGTCTTCTTGCTCTGCTCCGCTGCTCCCTATTCCGGCCGTCAACGCCATTGGTGGTTAGCTCTTAGCTGCAACTCAACTGGTCTCCAGCTAGCTTAGACCCTATTATGGTGCCTAAGTACACCTGCACATGTGTGTTTATATACAGCAAACATATTTAGTATCTTCCTAATTTCGTGCCAAGTCGTCCTGCATGCGCTGACTTTCCATCCTTTGTACATACATACATGCGGTTGATCTCAGCCGTCGATCCTCTACACGCACCCTTGTTAATTGTTGCCGTATGTACTCGTACTCCCTCCGTTTCAAATTATTCGTCTCTCAAATGCATGTATCTAGCACTATTTTAGTTTTAGATACATTCATTTGAATGACAAGTAATTCGAAACGAAGGAAGTATGACATTTTTTTTCGAAAGAAGACTGAAAACCTTCTAACTCTACGTCGATTGATGCACACAACCTTCATGTAGGTGTGACGTGTCACACTTATAATTTCATGTTTATTAAAGCAGGTGCATGTGAAACCATGGAGCGTAGAATGTGACTAATTGAGTTTCAAGCTAATTATATCTACATCAGAAATCAAACAGATGATGAAGTCGATACAAGTCAACGTGGTAGATTGGTGAAAATCCAAAGAACAAGTCTTGGTCATGCTTAACTACGTGATTAAGCCATTAATGTGACAGCTGTGCATGGATAGATAATTTCCACTTGCACATACTATATATATGAGCCAGATGATGATAAGCTCATGGAGACAAATGAGCTAGGGCAGAATAATCAAGGAGATCAACGGATAATTAGTTAGATTTGTCGCATTTGGAAGAAAAGTCTTTGCGATAGACAATACACATGTAAGGGACAATTGGGACATTGAGTACATGCCAGGTACATATTTGAGCTATATAGAGATAATAATTACATAAAAATAGTGATAGAGTTGGTAATTCGGGTTAGTTGGATAGGGGTGCAAGCTGGAGAACTGACTAAATACACTTACAAAGTCTTATAGTCTGTTTCTTGATGCAAATTAGTTAGTTCCTCCATGCAACTTGGCCAAGAGAATTATTGTTGGTTTGCATAATTGACTACAAAATTATACAACCAGTGAAAATATATATTAGTGTGCAATTTGGATATGTGCATTTGTGGTGGTAGGCTTGTCATCCTCCTGACCCAGCCCAACCATATTAGTACCCTAATCATGAAATTATGAGCTAGCTAGCTATTTCATTTGGTTAGTAGGACACCAAGACAAGTAAGTCACCTCATATTTGGAATATCAAAGTCCCATTAAAAATAAAGGTTTTCATGTGGTTTGTTCACAAGGGAGTCATTCTGACCAAGGACAACTTGGCAAAGCGTAATTGGGTCGGGAGTCAACGATGTTGTTTTTGTGATCAGGATGAATCGATTCAACATCTTTTTCTCAAATGCCCATTAGCCAGGTTATTGTGGCGTACAATACAAGTGTCCTTTAATATTATTCCTCCCGTTAACTTAGATACTCTGTTTAGCTCTTGGTTGAATGGGATTGAGCCAAAGACAGCAGCACGTATTCGTGTCGGAGTATGTGCATTACTTTGGGCCATTTGGAACTGTCGGAATGATATTGTATTTAACCGTAAGAACATTACCAATTTTTTGCAGGTTATCTTCAGGGCGTCGGCCTGGATCCGTATGTGGTCCTTACTGAGCAGTGCGGAGGCCAGGGAGCATTTGGATACTGGGTGCAACCGATGGGAGACGGTTGCACGGGATACCTACAACCGGTTTGGATGGCGGTCTGTTAATAGGATAGGTGTTTAGTCATCTTTTTCTATTTATCGCTGGTTGTAGTGGATTTTCTTCTCCTGCGCGAGAATGAAGACATGTGGTCTCTGTTAAACTTACCTTAAACTTGATATTTTTCTTAATAAAATGGCTGTGTGCATCGATTGATGCAGAGGCCGGGGTACGCTTCCTTTTCAAAAAAAAATTAGTTTCGTGACGTCGCCCTTGGAAATGTGGTTTATGTCACACCCCATTTTACAATGGCCTGGTCAATCCCAAGGTAGGTTGTTCCCTTGTGAAGCACAATGGTTTAATTATTAAGATAACAATCATGTAAAGTTCCACTGACCATTCCTTGAAAAGGAAACTTCCTGACCAGGAGATTCTGGCCAATGAAACCTTAGGTTACAAAACTATGAAGCACCACTTGGTTGATATCCAGTGGCCTACTTTAATTAGCTGGTCCTGCATCAGATCCACACCTCCCGGCCCCTCCCTCCCCACACCCGCCAAATTTATGGGGAAAATGCATGTTCACTGTATAATTATTTTTATGCAAGAGAACATGTCCACACATATGGTGAAAGCACCATCTTGAAGACTGAATTAATCAATATGCTTAAGAAACCCGATGTTTGGGATCAAAAGAAATTATAGAATATAGTAAATTCACTTGATTTTGGTTTCCATTCTTTTCAAAAGAAACCATTACGCTTCCTTTGAAACATTATTACCTTGCTTTAGCGTTATATGCCACTAATTATAAGCAACTAGAAGGAGATACTCCCTCCGTTCCGGTGTATAGGCTCCTCTTCAAAATCTATTTGTTTTACTTTATTTTTGTATTAAGGCCTATAAGCATTAATTAAATGATGTTTAATTATCACAGAAGACGACATGGCCTTCCCTCTTCTTTCCACTAGTTTTTGCATGCAGCTAGTGGCATTCGTGAAAACTGATCCATATTTAATATGAATCTGGTAGAAAGGAGAAAATTACGTAGCCAATGAGTATTCACCTTGATCACAGTGCAATTCACAAGGAGCCTAACACACCAGAACAGAGAGAGTACTAATTAATGACACAACTTGCTTTAAATTTACTGCTTGGTTTGGATTGACTATCGTTGTTGAGAGCTCGTTGGCATTTGTATGTATATGTTGAACTTTTTATCGAGCCCACATGATATTTTTCATCTTTAGGTTGTAATTGAGGTATTTGTATATATTTACATACCAATTTTTAACCGTCTGGTATGTGGATCGGAGCTGCCTTCCCTGACCATACATGTACACTATACATGGATATGATGTTTTTAATTTTACATATGTTGCATTTCATGTATGGTGATACTCCTATATGTTGGGGTTTCAATGTCCATCTTTATTTCTTCCATGTGTTTTGGCATGTAGTTGCAAGGAAATGTACATCCACACAACGATTTATTTGGGGGAAATGTACTTCCAAGAAAAGGTCATGACCAAGTATACTTTTGAAGACATATGGTTACCCTTAAACAAATAATCATGATATGAGAAGTCACAAAATGATGGATGTGATCGAGAAAGGTGTATAAATAATAGATAGTTAGTGGCACTTGCAATTATAAGCCAGTTGCACTATACAAGTACATATGGCAAACAATGATGATAAGCCCTAGCTAGAGACAAGCAAGAGTCAACGAGATCAACTATAAATTTACTTTGTCGCAATATTTGGAAGAAATGGCAATTGGCCATGCAAAATACCATGCGCCAACTCTCTGAGCTATATATAGGAACCAACAAAACAATATTTTGGACTAAGGGGGTGGAAAAATTAGTATAGATCAACAAAGAAACTGGTGTTGAACTGATCATTGGGTTTAATTAGATGAGATGCAAGCTGCAGAAGAGAACTGGCCAGAGATGGTCGTACAAGGTGTAGTTACCACTACAATTTAGGTTGGTACGTAGAGCAAATTTACTAGTCTAATTTGAGTGAAATTAGGCCAAATGAGCAAGCTAGCTTTGTATAATATTGTTCTTTTGAGGAACAATATAATGGGCTATGAGAAATCTAGCAAGCACTTAATGATTGTATTAGCTAGAAAAATTGAGCATAAAAGTATAGCCAGGGCACAATTAAAATATGCTATTCAGGTTTGTGCACTGTGGTGGTGTGCTTGTCATGCATATACACCCATGTCCCATAAATTATCAATAATTGTACACTAATTTGTCAAGCAATTAGATGTTGGGGTACAATCTTGGTGATGACATCATCTTCGGAAATGTGGATTAGCTCAGCTCAACCAAAAGACGCGTTGTTCCCTAGTGGAGCAACAGGTAAATAAATTAAGTTTCCTGACCAGGTAGGGGACTAAACTAAGCATGGCCACTTGGATATGCTCGGCTCCGGTGACCCAATTAGTTAAGTGCTCGTGCAAGAGGTCCCCCATAAGCTTACATTTTGCAGTATTTGTGTGTGATTAAAGAATACACTAGCTGTTGGTTGATGTAGTCCCTATCCAACTTTCAAGGGCCAAGTTTCAGCCAAGTTGCTGAATTTAAGTACCATTCCATTCCAATCTAGTTCATGCACGGTAGTAAGGGTTGTTTGGATCAACGTTGACTAGCATTACTAGTCTACCCCAAAACCGCTTTGGATTTGGAGCAGACGTTGTTTACTTGTAACCTAGGTCGGCAAGGGTTAATTAGTTTGTGGTATTCTGCATAACTTGCATGCAAAAGCAACATGCAAAATCTTGTAATTGTAGATGGAATCAATGCACACACACACACACACACACACACACACACACACACACACACACACACACACACAATTCTTGAGAGAGAAACCGTTCCTCCAAAAATCATGTGGAAAAATATGAGGAGACATGTGCAATATGCCATACAAAACTACTACCAAAAATTAAGTTGGAAAATAAGAAAAATAAATGTATCATAATAGGACCAACGAATTACCACATGCCTTCATTTCCAAAACACTTATCTTTTTTATATTTCTGTAACTCATGAGGAGATAAACTAATTTATGAGCAATATGCCTTGTAATGCTACTCTTTATATGATTTGTTTGCATATTGTAATACATGAACTGTTATATATCTTCATAGATAATGGTGGATGATTCCAATGAACCCACCTCACTTGAACGTTCAACAAAATTCATCATTCTTCAAAGTTATATACATTCATGTGATGATTCATACAAAGTAATAATTTTGAATGATTTGTGAATGTAGCCATCAAATTTTACTTTATCGATTTCCAAGAGCAGATTTTACCCGCATTCAAAGACAAAACCACGGTGTTTCGTTGTCGACGGGTTGGCCGAGTTACATTTAGGGCATCTCCAATAGTCTTATGTTCATCGTTGGTAAAATTGCCACATAGATTGTTTTGATGACATGGCACCTAATGAAGGAAGAAAGAGAATGCAACCGTATGATACTGAAGCAACGATCCATGCACAAGCTCCAAGGCAAATCAGTTCATTTCTTCAACATATTGTGGGCCCGTATACTAAACTTTAACATACGCTTACCATACGGTTCATTGAAAAGCTTGTATGATGTGCTGTTGGTTGCTTATGTGGAGACTCCAACCAACGACTAAACATACGAACCATTACAGATGCTCTTAGGGCATGGATTGGATTTAGAGTGATCGATGGAATTAATTGAACTATTAATTCAACCGTACGAACTTGAGATCATCATTGACAAACACGCATTACATGGAGACAGTTTCATCTCGTTTTGTGATTACAAAATCCCTTCTTGCTTTGATTATCTAATAATCTGCTATCAAACTGCAACTCAATTTACAAAAAAAACTGGAAGTATCAGGTCATCTTGTCATCAAAGCTAGCTGCAAGTCCAGCGGCAGCGGCTCCGTGCCGGCGAGCTCGAGGTCGACGCCGAACAGCCGGACGCACCGGACGCGCGGCGGCGCCATCTCGTCTGACGACGTCGATCGCTGCGGCATGAGCATGACGACCTGCGGCACCACTGCTGGAACGAGGAGGCGTGTCGCCGGCGCCGAGGCTACTACCACTCCGGCGCCGCGCCGGCGGCAGTCGATGAAGAGGCGTGCGCCGGCGCGGCAGAAGGAGACTGTGTCCCCGGCGGCGAGGCGGCGGTCGCGGACGAAGGAGCTCCACCCTTTCGTCATGACGTAGCTCTGGCTGCTGCCCCAGTAGGAGAAGCGGAACGCCCACGCTTTGCCACCGCCGCGGCCGTCCTCGAACCGCAGCACGGCGCCGGGGCAGGCCGCCTTCGCCGCGCCGCCGAGCAGCCGCGGGAGGATGTGCCGCTCGGCGAAGTGCTTGGGCACCACCAGCCGGTTTAGCTTCCCCACGTCGCTCGGCGTCACCACCTTGTCGAACATGTGCTCCCGCCTGATTCTCATCCTCCTCTCCTCGCCGCCTCCTCCTTCCTCTTGCTCCGATCCTCTGCTCTCCCATGCCGCCGTCAACGCCATTGATTCTTGCTGCAACTCGACTGCTCTATAGCTAGCTTGGATTAGGATGGATCTTTATACTTGCACATGTGTGCTTATATATAGCAAGCATGGGATCTTCCGGCCAAGTCGTCGACCCTGCATGAGTTGACTCTCTGTATGACACCAAGCGGTTAATCTCAGCCATTGATTCTTCTCATCAACGGTCTACATGCACTTTTAATTAGACAGAAAAAATAGATGCATCCCTAATTTTGTTGCCACGCTTAATTTCATGTTGATTGGGAAGCAGGTGAATGTGAAACCATGAGGCACAAAACAATTTCAAGCTAAACCCCCAGGACAACGAAGTCGATAAAGTCAACGCGGTAGATTGGTGAGAACAGGTCCTCGTCAAGTTAAACCACGTATATAGTTAAGCCATCGATGCGACAGATGTGCACTGATAGATTATTTCCATTTGCAGTATATAAGAGCCAAATGATGATAATTAAGGAGGTCAACTGCTATTACTTAAAACATCCGCGTTTGGAAGAAAAGTCTTTGGGACAGACAATACACACATGTAAACGACAATTGGGATAGACATAGTAGATGCCAGGTGTATATTTGACCCATGTATAGAGATATTCATCCAACAAATATAGTGATGGAGTTGGTTGGTGAGACTTAATCAGATGGATGCAAGTCTAACCAAATGCTGGTACAAGTCTTATAGTAACAATACCAATTACTAACACAAACTATTATTGAGCTGGTACCAGCCCAGTGTAAATGAAATAGTTTGTTCATGCAACTAGGCCAGGACAAGTATTGTGATGTTGCATAACTGAAAACAAAATTAATTAAAGCTAGACACCAATGACAAACAGAAAATAATGCGCAATTTGGGTATGTGCATTTGTGGTGGTAGGCTTGTCATCCTCCTGCCCCCAAACATTGTTAATACCCTAATCAACCAAGAAAATAGTAGCTACCTAGCTAATTAAACATTTGGTTAGTTCCCCTAAAAACATCTAGTTAGTAGAACACCATAAAAACTAAGCCGGTTAATTGGTTTGGTGACATCACCCATAGAAATGTGGTTTAGGTCACCTCCACTTTACTTGGAATTGGTCTCACCCAAAGGTTGTTCCCTGGTGAAGCGCAAGGGTTTAATTACTTATATGTCAAATGGAAATCAAATAAAGTTTCCTGGCCAGGAGATTCTGGCCAATGAAACCTCGGGTGACTAAACTATGAATCACCACTTGGCTGATCTCCATGGTCTGGTTTAATTAGATGGTCATGCATATGAAACCAACTTGCATTACTTTCCTTAGAATGAAGATTATACTACATGCTAGTGGTGATGTAGACTCAACTCTCAAGGCCAGACTATCAGCATGCCTCAATGTAGGTATGGCTTACTTGGTAGGTGTGTAATGCGCAACATGTCCGAAAACAACACTAGATCTGTTGTTTATTTTAACCTGGCTAGATAATGTATGGTTCCTGATTTCCTAATCCTCAAAAAAATTGTGGAAGTAAAGAGGGACATATTTCATAGATGATGGATCGACATGTCATGGTTAGTGTGTGGATTGAGGCAGTTTGGATGACACAAGAATCAATATTTACCTAATAATACTATGTGCTTCTTTGATAAAATACTGGTCTTCTAGCATTTTGTTGGTTATATATTCCTAAGTTTAGTTCTTTATTAAAAAATGTATCATCAACAACATCAAATTGGTATTGTTAAATGTATACAGGATCCA
The DNA here is from genome assembly GCA_950022295.1 of Bromus sterilis. Taxonomy (NCBI): domain Eukaryota; kingdom Viridiplantae; phylum Streptophyta; class Magnoliopsida; order Poales; family Poaceae; genus Bromus; species Bromus sterilis. The sequence goes on from OX465598.1 coordinate 378,408,384, forward strand.
CACATGTATATGTTACTCATTGATCAAACCAAAGTTTACTTGTTACAGAGTTACAAGGCGGCCCCGTTGCGCGAGGAGAGGTATTGAGTCTAAATTTATAGTGAAATGTATGTTTCTTATATAATTTAATCATGCGTGATATAATATGTTCACACAAACATGGATGGTGAAAGTACCATCTGGAAGACCGAATTGACCGACATCCTTAAAAAGCATGTATTTTTGTTTGATGGGTATCATAGAAAACATGAAGTCAATTATTCTTAATATTTTCTTCCATGGATATTTTATACCCTAAAGTGTAAAATGGAATTTGTAGACTTATTCACGATAACAACATGAGGAAAAATATCTGGTTCATATTTCCGTTAGAAATAAAGCATTAGGTTTAAGATGAAAAGGTAGCTTGCCTTAACCTGAGTCAAAGAGTCATCATATTCAACTAAAACTCACTATAAGAAACCACAAAAATAGATTACTCTATTCCACAAGTTGCACTAAATTGACTAGTTCTCTCCTTATTGACCTTGTGGGCAGTAGTTGGATGTATATATCTTCCTTTTTATATAGTCCACATGTCATTTTTCATCTTCAAGTTGGGATTGAGCTAATTATATATATTATAAAAAAATATTTGACCAAGCAATATATAGATTGGATCTGTTTGCCTTACCATACACCTATGTTGTGCATGGATACGATATTTTTAGCTTTCGTGCGAAGTTCCATGTGTTGACTTTCATGCATGGCACTCCTATATGTTTGGCGGTGATCATTATACGTATAGTCTACATCTCTACATGTCATACATGCAACATGCATCCAGCTTGTATTTTTGTGGGGAGTTTTTAAAATGCCATAGATTTATGAAAAATGTACTTGCAATAAAATGGCCTCGCCAATGTTAGTTGTTGAAGCCATATATGGTTACCCCCTTAAACAAGATATCATGTGATCAGAAGTCATGCAACCATGGATGCGACCGATAGAGGTGTATATAAATATAGATATGGCATATGTATTCTAGATAATTGGTGCCACTTGCAGGTATAAGCGAGCTAGTTGCACTATACAAGTATACATGCCAACCGATGATGATAAGCTCAAGGGACAAGGGAAGATCAATGAATGACAAGATAATAAGCCTTGAATTTCAAACCTATGCGACCACAAATTCAAAAGTCCGGACAACTATCCACTCCTGAATTAGTTTCTCGGTTGTTTTGATAGGATGACTGTCCATTCATCTGTCCTAGTCAGTTTATACATCAACCCCTATTGCCAAACTTAGCCAAAAAATGAAAGTGCCCATAATTTTTTTTGAAAACATTCTAAAATATGAATACAACATTTTGATCATTACGGGAAAGTTTCAACCTTTTTTCCCAAACAAATTGAAAATTATAAGGAAAATATATATTTTGAGACAAATGTTGGTTAGGATTTGACCAAACAATGAAAGTGCCCAGGAAATTTTGATAAACTTCTCAAAAATGAACAATGATATGTTGGTTATTTTGAGAAATGTTGAATCTTTTTTCCAACGGGTTAAAAATCACAGTGAGAATACATATTCATGAAAACATTTGGTCAAAATTTGAAGACAAAATGAAAGTGCCCATTTTTTAAGAACATCCTAAAATATCATCATTTCTATATTGGTCATTCTATGAAAGGTTTAATCTGTTTTTCCAAGAAAAATAAAAATTATAATGAAAAATCTAGTTTAGACAAATTTTGGCCAAAATTAGACCAATAAAATAAAAGTTTCCATTTTTCTACAAAAATTAACAGTACTACGCTAATCATTACGTGAAAGTTTCAATTGTTTTTTTCTTCAAAAAAAATTAAAATTTACAAGGGAAATACATATTTAGGACAAATATTGACAAAAAATGAACCAAAAATTAAGTGCCCAGAAAATTGAAAGCATTCTAAAAAATGAACATTACTATCCTGATCATTCTGGAAATGTTTCAATCGTTTTTCCAAAACAGGTTAAAATTTACATGGAAGAAGAAAGGGGATCAGGACAGTTAGTTTGAACGCGGGGCACCGAAGTGGGTTTCTCAGTTGTCCCGCCCTCATAGGTGATGGAACACACCACATCCCCCTTTCTTCTTCCTCCACCTCCACCACGACATCGAGTTCTAGGCTATTGTTGGAGATAGAGATCGATTTGCTAGCCATGAAACAATAGGTCGGAGGCGGCGCAAGCGAACGGGGACAAAAATTCTCCTCAATAAGTTAGGGCAGCAGTGGAGCGGGAGATGATTACGAGCAACATCTCTCCTCGTTGGAGGGCCGCACGTCGCTGACTACGGCATGCAAACGTTGTGCTCTAACAGAAGGCTCACGCGGAGCATCTTCGTCGGCAGCCCATTCATGCTTCTGTCTCTCATTGTAAGCGGTCCACCCACCACGCGATGCCTTTCTCCTTGGAATGGCATCCAACATTTTCACCCTCGACAACCTTGGAGATGAGGTATCTTGGTACAGAGAAGACTGGTATGCCACCCGGCTACCGCTTCTTTGCTGACGACCTGGAGCAGCCAGAAGCAGTTGCAATTCATGGAGCTCACGGTCGATGTGCACAGGCGACGACACAGTTTTAAACTAGGTTAAAGACCGATTTTTATGAAAATTGTCTGGTTTGCACGAAATGTGACCGGTTTATTAAAACCCAAATTTGAATTAATTTCGTTCAAGTTTATATGAATTTACGGGATATTTGTTAAATTGCTGGCGGAGTTTGGTAGCTACAGTTGGATAGTCGGCTTCTGCATCAGTTTCCGCGGACTAGTCCCCCGATCCGTCAGTAGATGTGGTGTTCGTTTTAGGGGTCGGCGTTGGACATACCCTTAAGCTAGCTATTTGTACTTTTATTTTGAGAAATAATACAAGTGGCTATGAGCAAGGTAATCAGCTTTTGATATTTCGTATTAGCTTACGTAATTATGCATAAAAATATAGGCAGTGGCCAGTGGCAAAAGAAAATATTCAATTTGGGTTTGTGCACACTGGTGGTGCGCTTGTCATGCATGTGTCCCCATATTCCATACATTGGTAGTAGCTTGATAATCGCATCATCCTTGGACATGCTGTTTAGCTCACCTCTAACTTGGATCTGGTCGCACCCAACCCAAAATTGATTAAGTTTCCTGACCAGGTAGATGACTAAACTAAGAATCCCAACTTGGGTGTGGTCTTCGGTTACAACTTACACAATAGTTAATTACTCGTGCAAGAGTTTTCCCCATGAGCTTAAATTTTGTAATGCATATGATTAAATACTACACTAGCTGGTAGTTGGTGTAGCCTCTACTCAAGTCTGAAGAGCCAAAATGACAGTTTAAAATATCTAATTCAACTGCAGATAAGGGGGGGGGGGGGGGGGTTGAACGCATTCACCCAATAGCATAAAACTATCATAATTGGGTCATGGTTTCGAAAAATCACCACTTTAAAAAAATCATGATGCTTACTATTTCTATGGTTTGTTGTTTTAAAAACTAAAATGACCGAACGATTGAAATATAATCACGTTTATGATAGGCCGAGCCCGCTTCTAAAGATGACCCGACTCCATGGGTTATTCTGTAAAAAAGAGTTTTTATAGAGAGTAAGAGACGAGATATTCCCTTTGGCTCTGGGTGCACGTGCACCTGCGTGCCAAATGTATATTTTTTCAATGCCAATTTTTTTATTTATTTTTATGTATTCATTGTCATACACAAATGGCACATGTAAAATTTCAGGTGAAAAGTTTTAGTATTTTGGCCTGTGAAAAAAAGATAAATCAAACGCCAAATGATGCCTTCAAATGTAGCAAAACGTCGTACGTACTTTTGTTTTTTTCATCGAGGAAGAACCATTGCACCATATGGCATCAAAATTGGCAAGCACACATGACACATTAATATAAACATCCACAAAAAAAATTAGAATTTTATGAATTTTTTACCATTTCTTTTGATTTTACTATTCATTAGAGAGCGCGTGCACCCCAGAGCCAAATAGCCGCGTCCGTAAGAGACATTGATATGTGGATTCCACATGTTAGTTAACGGTCAAACTAACGGTATGTTTAGAAGCAAGTTTGACCTATCATAAACATGATTATATGTTAACCTCTTGATCATTTGAGTTTTCTAAAACAACGAGCCACAAAAGTGGTAGGCATCATTGAAAGTTTAAAAAGTTTTATGCTATTTACTCGCGTGGCATGCATGAGGAGAAGCAACATAGTTGCACATGGATTTAATAATGACGCACCTTTTTCATCTTCAATTTCAATTGAGGTAATTGTATCTATTGACTATAGTATACATATAGTTGACTGAGTGATATATCTACCTCCCTTGACTATACGTGTATTATGTACACCGGGCCCTTTTCATGTGTTGCTAGTAGACAATTAATTGATTTATAAAGAAGCGCTCTGTTTTTAGCATACCAACCTTACAAGTACAAGATATCATACTCCCTCCATTTATTTTTACTCCGGGTATTAGAAATGTATGAATTCAAACTCTTCAAAGTTTGACCAAGTTTATAGGAAAAAAATGAATATTCGCCACACAAATCCAATATCATTAAATTCATCATGAAATATACTAGCATGATACATTTTTTTGGTATTGTAGATGCTGATATTTTCTAAAATAAATATGTGCAAACTTTGCAAAGTTTAACTTTTGAAAAATCTAATAAGCGTAGTAAAAAGAAATGGACGGAGTATTTTCCGTCACTAGAAACCGGAGAATATACAGTGATAATTTCTTGCTTCAATATGTCTACTAGATGTACAACAGATAAAAAAACGAAGAATTTCATATACATGCTCAATGAAAAGACTCAATCTTTGGTGGATAAAACACATTCGCCGCAACTACCAATTTATATTAGAAGGCTATGTGATTATATTCTCGAGTATGTGTTCCATGAAAACATCTATGGTGATACATGGTGGATATTTCAAAGATATCTATTCCTTTTTCTTGAGTATACAGCTTCGGGAATGCGAATATTGCTGATGGAGGACGATCTCCAGTGAGCTCGTTTACAAAATTCGAATTTCCACTTGTTCAATTTTTTTGATTTTTTGTGCTAACGAACATACGCACATATAAAACACATGTGCAATATTTGAAAACATTATCTTTTCACACGTGACGTACAAAAAAAAGACAAATCTTATTTTCAAAATGGGCCAATTTTTGTTGTTGTTAGGCTGTAATATTGTGTTTTTTGCACAGCATTTAAATCATAATATTTTGAAGTGAAATTTCACACGCTTGTTTGAAACACATATAGGTTCATGTGTATTTGTTTCTGAATATTTAAAATATTTAAATATCATTTTTTCATTTCTGAAAATAAAGTCCTCCCTGGAGCCCAGGAGCCAAGAATATGCACTCTTCGGAAACGCCTTTATTTTGCCTTTAGCAAGATGGAAAACCTCCAGCACCATGCCTCGCTCCTTGCGAGTAGGAAGCTCATCTCGCCTCTCGCGTGAGCAGAAGAGGTCTGGCTCATATATGTGTTCTTGTAGATTTCTCTTAGCAGCTTTGGAATGTATCCATGGAGCCGTTCAAATTGGTTTTAGAATTTTTTGCATGGTCCTTTATTCAACATATTAGTCCATCAGTTTTTTTGGCTTTTTCTTCATATTTTTAAATACATACAAACTTCATAAATAAACGTTGAACATTATTTGTATGCAGGCTTATTATTTTTTCCAAATTACGCGAGCGTTTTTTTCTATACTTTAGAAAAGAATAAAGGTCTTGAATATATAATTGTAACGTTAACATTTTTTAACCACATGGCATATGTGCTCAGCAACTTCAAAACAAGAACAAGTTATAAATGACATGGAAATTTCATTGAATGTTATGAAACATATTTTGAATTACATGGATATTTTGTTATATTGTGTAATCATTTTTAAATTTGTCACAATAATTGTGTTAAAATGTATGAATAATTACCTAAAATGTCACTAACAATTATGACTGGTACAAAACTTGTCTAAAATTACAGAAAACAAATTATTTTATCTGACAATTATGACTGGTACAAAACTTGTCTAAAATATTTTCAAAACGTATTAACATTAGTTTAAAATATAAAAACATATTTCAGTGTTATAAAAATATTAAAATCACGCAAACATACTTAACATTGTATTAACATTTTTAGAAAATGTCATCACAATATGTATGAAACAAACAATCAATTATTAAATATCTTGATTTTTTTACAATGCACGGACATTTTAAAATCTTTATGAACACTATTATCATTTAAGGTAATTCATTTTTAATATATATATAGTATTTAAAAAATAAGAATAGTAGTATAAAATATTAGGCAAGTCGGTTATGGAGGTAGTGGTAGGTTCATGTTTTTTTAAATAGTGTTAGTTTCATACGTTTTTCCCTCTTATTTACTTTTATTTCCACCCAAATATTATAATATTGTTATATATATTTGAGCACTTACTTTACTCAAAATTTCATCTTCTATTCAAAAACTAAATGCAGTGTGAACATTTTATTCATGTAATTTTTGAAATATATGCCTATAACTTGATATGGAAAGAGTCCTTGGAGTGAGATTTCAAGGACCGTGATATCACCAAAAATTTAGATATGAATAGGGTGCATGAAAGTTAGCTATACACGTGTCAGAATCATGATTTGATTTTGATATCTTATGGGTCTGAACTCTACTCACCCCAAATTAGTTGAGACTGAAAGATGTTTTTGTAATTGTTGTAGTTCTTCTTCTTATTCATATAACTATAAATAATTTTGTGATGTCTTAGAAATGTTAACGCATGTTAAAAATGTCCATACATTGTTTTTTAAAACATTTGAAATTTGAAAAATTCATGTAGTTAGAAAAATAATCATGGTATTAAAAATAGCATATTGAAAATAATAATTCATGATGGTTTAAAAATAATTTATATAAAATTTAATACGTTCTCAGAGTTTTGAAAAATGTTTAATTTTATTAATAAAATGGATTGGGCCTTTAGAAATTTGTTCACAGTGTCAAAATATATTTGTGATATTCTAAGAAAACATCTTTGACTCACAGATGTAAAAATGCAAAAAATAATACAGGCAATAAAACATACCGTGCACATTATAGGCGATTCAATGCTACATATTACAGTATGTTTATTTTTGGAGTAGGTGATTTGTTTCTAGGGATCTTTAACTGGTCTGGTACATTAGGGAGTCGGCTGGTTTGCTTCTTCGCTTCATCTCACATTTTTTTTTCGTTTTTCGTAAAGTATTGCACATAAAAAAGGTAAGAAACCAGTCGAAACCTTTTCCAAAACCGGTAAGCACTATATAGTATGTACATAGAAGATTACACATGTATATGGGTAAAATGTTCAACATGTAACTAAAAAGTGTCAATGTGTATCTAGAAAATATTCAATGTGTATCTAGAAAATATTCAACATGTATGCGAAAATTCTTTAACCTGTGTTAAAAAATTAACATTTATGTCAAATTGAAAGGACATATAAGAAATACTAGACATTAATAAAAACCCCGAGTGAAAGCTAGAGAAAACCAGTAAAGTACTGCACATAAAAAATTAACAAAACCAGCCAAAACCTTTTCCAAAATAGGTAAGCACTACTATATACATAGAAGATTCCAAAACCAACATATTGATTCGACCCATCAGAGCGATTGCTTAACATGAGGCGATGTTTCATTTCGTAGCAAGCAATTTCTAGCATTTTCTTAAAGCTTAGGAGAAAGCAAGAATCATTTAGGCCACGCCCATTGAATGACTAACACTGGCATCATCTTAAGCGCCTCATTAAATGGGTCGGTCTATGACTTGTTTGCTAGATCTTCTTTCTTACCGCTCGCTCGCCTGAAGTTAGGTGGGTCTGCTTTGATAGCTTGTTTGTTTTTTCTTTTACTTTTAAATATTTTTTATATTTCAAAAAAGATAAATATATATTTCAAAAATAATTTACTTCAAAATTTAAATCTTTCATTGCACAATAAAGAAATGTTCATGCAATTGTAGGATGCATGAATAAACTCGTATACAATTTAGTCGTATTCAGATGGCTTGCAAAATCAGAGGTGTTATTATTAATTATCTAGCTATGTTTTGAATCTTTGATTTCTCTAAGGTTGTTAAGTCTGAAAATCATTGCACCTAGAAAATATAGTAAAACATTCTTACAGAGATCCGTTTACCCAATGAAGATATGCGGGTTCACAAACTTAACACGATCTAACAAAAATCAGGCCCATCAATGATTCTTCATAGGATGATGTTCTAGTTTTCAAGCAATGTACGTCACAACTTTTGCGAAACCGTCTAAAACTATTACCGCAAAACAATTATACCGTATAAGGAAACCATGACAAGTTTCAACTTTTTCAGACTTCATTTGCATTTTTTTGGAATTTTAAAAGATTAAGCTCAATGTTCGAGGTCAAGTATGGACACCTAAAATTTGAAGTTCCTTGGATAAGGCCTAAACATAGACTTAAGACCAAAAGTAGGATTTTCAATTCAGTTTTGCCAACTTTTTCATGAATTTGAAGTTGAAATTTGAATTGTATTGAATAAATGCCTTGAAATGCAACTAATGATTTAAATATAGAAATATAATCCCCAACAAATACAAAATTTTATCATGGTACATCTGATGGTGTATGTTTTGTTGTGGGGTATGTGATGGTGTACGTTGAGCATAGAAAAAAGTTTCAAGGTCAAATGATGAAGTAACCAACACTTCGCCTTCAAACCCAACTTGTTCCCTTTTGAAACCATGATTTTTCATCAGAGGTGATTTATTTTTAAGCAATGTACAAAAGAATTTTTTGAAATCTTTCTCAAATTTGTACCACAACATATTTATGCCATATAAGGGCACCATGTCAAGTTTTATTTTTTCAGCCTTTGTTTTCATTTTTGGAATTAAAATTTGATAAGCATAATGTCCAGGGCCGAGTCTTGGCACCTTGAATTTTTAAATTCATTTATTTTTCTTGTATAATGAAAAAAAGAGACTTAAGAACATAAATAGGATAAATTTTTAAACTAAATTTGCCATGTTGTTCATACGCTTATAGTTCAAATTTGAATTGTATTGACTAAATGCCTAGAAATACAATTAATTACTTAAATATAGATATAAAAACCTGAAAATTTATATATTTTTTACATGGTATATGTTGTTATAGGTCAAACACTGAAGCAACCAATACTTCACTTTCAAACTTAACCCGTTCCATATCAAAAGATATCTTTCTAGGAGATGCCCGATTTCTAAGCCCCATTTGACGAGTATCATTTTTATCGGCAGATGGACTTGTGACTTCGTAATTAGGGGGGGGGGGGGTGGAATAGGTACAAGTTATGTTTTGGGATAGTAGTTTTGTCAAAAACAGGGGCATGTGTTGGAACCATATTTTAGCATGGCAAAAAAGTGTAATTAAGATAGGCTAACAATGAAAGTTTACTCAACATGAAAGTTATCCATGTTTGTTGAGTGTAGGAAATGCACTTGGCAAAGAAGTTGACACTCGGCAAACACGGATTTTCCGATAGTGAAAGTCCTTTCTTTCCAAGTGTAAACAATAGGCAAACAACGGATTTGCCAAGTATTTATTTTGGACAGTGATAAGTGCCAAACGTCAGGGTGAAAGGGGTGGTAGTTCTGAATGTTTTGGTTGGCAACTTTAGTTGTAGGCACATCGAAATTTCTATAGAGAAGGCAAATTTCGATTTTTTTTCTTTTTTACATGGCAATTTCAGTTAAGAAAAACGCCAGGGCGGGGGGGGGGGCTTCCGACCTGGCGTTCAACACTCATCATTTCACATTTTTTCCCCAACAAAGGTCTTGTTTGCTGAGTATCGGATGGAATACATTCCACAAACAAATCAATACTATACAAAATCGATGATTTTGATAGTTAGCAGTAGCGCATTATTTACCAGGTGCGCCACTAGTAATGTTTCCGCCTTTAAAATTAAAAATAATAGTAAATAAATAAATAATAACGCACTATTTACCAGGTGCGCCACTAGTAATGTTCCCAACTTAAAAATTCAAAAAAAGAATTAGAAGTGGCGCGCTATTTACAATGTGCGCCATTGCTAGGCCGGGACACAATTTCAAAATGGCCGGCTGGCCACCTTACCCCTTAATTCTTATCTCCTCCACCTCCACTCCATCCTCTTCTCTCCTCCTCTCTACCCTCTCCTCCTCCTCCTCCTCCTCCTCCTCCTCCTCTCCTCTTCCCACTCTTCTCCTCCATGCTCCATCCTCTTCTCTCCTCCATCATCCATCCTTCATCCTCTCCTCTCCTCCATCCTCCAACATCTCTCACGGTTCATCTAATTCAAAGAATAAAAACGAGCAACAAATGGGCCAGATGAACGAGACAGATAATTTTGAAAACAAAAACAAGCAAAAAAAAAATCGTTATAGATCCAGATCTAGATTACAAAATAGCAGTGGCACACCAATCTTAGTACCAGTGGCGCACCATAGATGCATAATAGTGGCACACCTAAGGGTTAGCAGTGGCGCACCATGTGGTGCCCAAATTTGTCATGTTTTTCCTGCGCTTATAGTTCAAATTTGAATTGTATTGACTAAATTCCTAGAGATACAATTAATTACTTAAATGCATATATAAAACCCTGAAAATGTCTATTTTTGACATGGTACATGTTGTTATATATAGGTCAAACACGGAAACAACCAATACTTCGCTTTCAAACTCAATCCGTTCCATCTCAAAAGCTATCTTTCTAGGAGATGACCCGATTTCTAAGCCCCAATTGCCGAGTATCAGTTTTATCGGCCGATGGATTGGTGACGTCGTTGTCAGGAAAGAAAAAGGTGCAAGTTATGTTTTGGCATAGTAGTTTTGTCCCAAAACAGGGGCATGTGCTGAAACTAGATTTTTCCAATAACAAAAAAAATGTAATTAAGATAGACTAAAAATGGAAAATTGCTTAACATGAAAGTTATCCATGTGTTGCTGAGTGTGTGAGGAAATGCACTCGGCAAAGACGTTGACACTTGGCAAAGACGGATTTTCCGATAGTGAAAATCCTTTCTTTTCAAGTGTAAACAGTAGGCAAACGACCGATTTATCATGTTTGCCAAGTATTTTTTTTTCTACGACAAAGGTCATGTTTAACGAGTATCCGATGGGATATAACTCGACATTGTATAAAATCGATGATTTCGATAGTGCATATAGCTAGCTAGCCTAAGTATGTACGCCCAACAAGGAAATACATGCACTCACGGACAATAATATGTTCGTCGTTGCATGCATGGATGGATATGGTAATTGCAAGCTTGCTAGGGCCTCCCGATGGCATACGGTTATGTTCATTGCCCACATGGAATATAGACAAAGACGGCAGCGATGGAGGCATCAACCTTGTGTTATGCTTACGTCGTACTCTACGTTTCATGGATATGGATGGAGAGAACAATGGGAAACTCTTGGCCTAGACAAGCCAACAACATTTGGTCACACTTGGCAACGTTTGCCAAATGGCTTTACTCGCTGCTTGATAGCAAAACCTAGGTACTCCTGCTCGTATAAGAACCCATCGATGCCAAGCATGCATGCATGGTCATCCATCGTTACAATTTCAAAGGCTAGCAAGCAATGGCGGCCTCGATTCTTTTTCTTCTTCTTCTTCTTCCTCTAGCACACAACAAGGGCCTAATCGTGGCCAGCCAGCCCAACGACGGCGACCAGCAGCCGCAGGTGGACAGTTTGCGCCCCTTCATCTTCAACCTCGGTGTCGGGACCTCGCCGCAGACCCTGTCCGTGGTCATGGACATCACCAGCGACCTCGTCTGGGTGCAGTGCGAACGCTGCACCTCCTGCACCAGGAACACGCCGCCGGGGACGCCGACGTTCCTGCCCAGAAACTCCTCCTCCTACGCCCTCGTCGGCTGCGACACCCAGATCTGCGACCACATGCTCCCTCCCACCGTCGGCGACCATAGCTGCCTCCAAGGCGACAACCTCTGCGAATACGTAAAGCCCTACTACGGCACCGGCAGCACCTCCGGCTTCCTCGCCACCGAGACGTTCAGCTTCGGCTCCACGAAGCCCGTCCAAGGCGTCGTATTCGGCTGCAGCGATGACATCACCGTGCCCGACCTCGACGGCGCCTCCGGCTACGCCGGCTTCGGCAGGGGACCCCTCTCCCTCGTCTCGCAGCTCAAAATCACCAGCTTCACCTACTTCATCGCGCCTCCCGGCGACCCCGCCGACGAAAAGAATGCGAGTGCGCGTGGGTACCTCAGCTGGAGCACAGGCGCAGGCGGCGATTACACCGCGCTGCAGACGGCGGCGACCACAGGGGGCGGCAGAAGCAGCAGCAGCAGCACGCCGCTGCTGCCGGCCGCAGAGAACCAGACGTCTTACCTATACTACGTCAACCTCACGGGCGTGCAGGTAGACGACAAGCTCCTCACGGCCATCCCGGCGGGGACCTTCGACGTCCGGGCGAACGGCTCCGGCGGGGTGTACCTGAGCACCACCCTGGCGTCCACCTACCTCGACAAGGCCGCCTACGACGTCCTGAAACCGGAGCTCGTGGGCAGGATCAAGTCGCAGGGCGTGTTCCCGGTGAACGCCGCGGACGGAGGTGACCTCGACGACGAGTTGTGCTTCCTCACGCAGGACCTTGCCAAGGCCAAGGTCCCCAAGGTGTCGCTTCTGTTCTACGGCGCCGACGCCGCCATGGAGCTCAAGGAGGAGAACTACTTCTTGGCCGACGACGGCGGGAAGACGTGCCTCACCATACTGCCGGCGGCGGCGGCTACCGGGTCGGTGCTGGGTAGTCAGCTGCAGGCAGGCAGGAAGATGACGTACGACATCTATGGCACCGGCGACGGGCGTCTGACGTTTGAGACGGCCGCGGCGGCGGGTGCTCCGGTGCCGGAGCGGGCGTCGCTGGTGGTAATGGCCGCTATCCTAATGTGGGTGCTCGGCTCACAAACTCTTTTCTAACGTGCACGCGCCCAGTACTCCTTGAGCTTTTTTTTATGAGAGGACTCGATCAGCCACTGAGGGGAGTCCTCTTTGAGGTTCGAGCTTGGAGCATACAAATGCATCTCCTCCAATATGGCTATGTATGCAGGGAAATTCACTGTGGCACATTAGCTTCATTTCTTGCTTTTTTACACATTAGCTTCCTTTGATATTCATATCAACAATACATATATGAGTAAATAATGTTTGACAATTGTTGGATAATTTTATATGAAATGATTGACTTGAAGTTTTTCACAAAAAAAAATAGTTGAAAGTGTAGCCTCTTATTTCAACTATGTCGGCAAATCCAAGACAAATCATCCCTGATGCAAACCTTTCTTGGGAGAAATCTACGCACCCATGCACCAATGACACGTTTGGTGGTCTACATGAAGCCCAACCAGGCTCGCAAGGTGTGCAAGAAAGATGTGTTTGATAGTGTGGATCACATCTAATTTATAGCCCGCACGGAACTTAAAGCACCCTCGAACCGAGCTAAGGGGAATCAACAGTTTTTCCTCAGCCATGCCTGAGCGCAGGCACGTGCCGCACGTGGGCACACGCGAGGAGATATTTCCCAAGCGCTGGCATATATATAGCTCTCCTCACACCTTTCTCACCGCTCACTCTGATCCCCTCTCCCCACTCTCAAACCAGCAACGTCGAGCACAGGATCTGGACAACAAGCACCATAAGCGAGCATGGGCGTCAGCGGCAACCAGTTGAAAACCGGCGGCATCACCCTCCTTGGAGGCAATGGCGGTAAGCTCTCTATCCACCATGGATTCCATTAACTCACCCTCACACTAGGCATCCACCACACCATCTTAATCGCATCAAATCACCTCACTTTGATTCATCACTCGCTGGCATATTTGATTTGGGAATGATTTATACGGGCATGGATTTGGGAATATCTGATTAGGATCACCCAATGGATGTTGATTTCCTCAACACTCACATCCGAAAGTACGCTCAGATGAAGCAGATCTTCTCCTACGGCCTGACTGCCGGCAAGCATGCCATGGGCTCCAGTGAGCCTCTCGGTTCACCAGCTTCGCGTGAGTATCTAGAGACTTAGGAGTCAGAGACTATCGTCCTTGATGGCGCTAACAAGATTTCTTATCACATTCCGTTTGTTGGTAGGAAGAAGGGAGGATTGATTGACGAGGAGCTCAACGTCTTTAGCAATATGAATGTGACTGTGAAGGAGGTGGCAACCGCCGTTAGGGAGAGCAAACCTATCAACTTCCACCCTTCCTTCTATAGCTCTATCATGAAGGTGGGTGACTTCAATCAGGAGGCTCTTAGCCACCAGTTGGACACATGGCACATGGTCTTGGTTTCGTTGTCTACAACAGGCCACTTAACTTCATCCAAAAGTTTTGTTTCCTACAAACTACAACATTGTGGGTTTCATATAAACTATTATTCGCTGTAAAACTAAAATGTTGTGATTATATTTAACTGTTGAATTAAAAAAAACTCGGGATAGATATACGATGGTGGCATCATGTTGTTATCTTGTGTGAGAAGGACTGGCAGTGGTATGTGTTGTGTCTATCACGGGCTAGCGCGCTCCAATCGAAACAAGTGTCAAAGAATGAGTTGTCTTAGTACAACAGTAACTCTGGAGTTGTCTTAGTACAAAACAGTAGATGCTGGTTTCTCACCATTATATATACTAGCAAGGTGGCCCTCGCAAATGCGAGGGCTAGTACTATCAAATTATATTTTTTTATTGTTCATATTTTTAGATTTTTTATTAAACTCTTGGTACAAGTTTTAGTCTTTTTTTCACCTGATGATGTTTTTTTTGCATTTTTACTCTGTAATTTTTTTCCAGTTCATGTACTATATTTTGCATGTTTTTTTTTATATATTTTGCAACATATTTAAATATATAGTTATTGTCTACGAATGTATCTTCTTAGTGTTACTGTTTGACAAAAATAGTAATTGTTTTCATTGCCGGCAAAGTCTATAGTTCAACTCTATTTTTTAGTGAATCTTTGATATATAAATCTACTTATGTTTATATATCAATGTATACAATATTTTGTGTCTATCTTTTGTACTGGAAATATCAAAGTCCATGAAATTTGATCAAATTAAATTTTCATATTAAAAAATTTATTGTTCAGCGTATTGCATCGCCTTTTATTGCTTTAACGAAAAAGACTCAAAAGTTAACAGTCCATTGACCAACGATTAAGATGAAGAACATAGATTTGCATATCGACACGACATGGCAAAGAACAAAAGTAGAAGGGAATAAAATGGCATATGTCAAGCCTGTAACTTTTAGGCCTTTAAATAGCAAAATCAGGATAATTGGCCTTTCAAAATATGCAATAGTATATTTTCTACAAATCATAAAATACATAATCAATTACTACCTTGCAAAGCCTCAATACACGCATCACTTTTCTAGAGTAATAACAATATAAAAATCACTAAAGTAAATACATTACATGCTTATCATTTTCACCGTGTAAGATATTTAAACTACTATAGTTTTCTCTATTTTGGAAGGAGAATAGTAGTGTCTAGTAAAATAATCCGTGCACTCGAAAGCCCAATATCATTTTTTTCAGAACCAAGCTGAAGCACAAAAAATGAAATTTCTCCCATGTACTTATAACATCCAACATAAACTTTCATAAGTAATGTTTCTGACACACTTTGGTTGAAGTTCTAAAAATTTGATTACAATAGCATTTTTTAGGGCAACACACCTAAAGTACTTTAAGTTATCTATTGGTATACATTCAGTTCATTACGTTTAAGAATAGTATGTTGCATCATGTTGGGAAGATACGGCAATTATGTTTTTAATAATGAAAAATAGGTTTCTGCCACATTAGAGGAGAAATCCTATCAAAAGTTTTCAAAGTTTTGCTGCCAAAATCTGATCAGAACTTTAGAGGACCAAAACACACAATAAAGCGAGCTAAAACTGTAATATTATTTATGAAAGGTGAAATTTAAGTACATTAGAATATGTTATGAAGGAGACTTTGCCCCCTCATATTCATCATGATGCCACGTGTCTTTCCTACACGACCGGTTGTAGTTATTCGCTTTGTCTCTTCACTTTTTCTGTGAGTTCATCTTGTCCGCGCCGTGTTGGTTAGAGCAGATTTCAAGATTGAATCTATCTTTGTTGACGAAAATTGCACTAAGTTTGAAGTATGTTAAAAGAGGATTGAACCACTTTTTCCAAAACTGAAGTATTTACTTGCTAGGTATATAGAAATACTACAGGTTTAGAATACTTTGGTTTTAGAAATACTTCGCCGCCAAACAAAACCTTAAATGTTAGCTAATGAGTGAAATCCCCTCTATTGTAAATGTATTTCATTAATTCATATTCTCAAGATAAATTAATATTATCATCAACTAAATATGTAGGTCACATATATTTAATATTTGAATCATGATCAATAAGGTTAAGATGTCTCACCATAGAAGGCTAAGATGTTGTCCGCCCGAAGAAAATACATGTTCCTTGATTTGTACATAAAGAACGCAACTTCCTGGTAGCTGATTTGATGAACATACATTTTTGTGATGAACATACATTTAACTGTCAAAATCTTGGTATGATTCTATGTGCAATTATAGATACCTGCTAGTGGTAGATCCATCCAAGCTTGGTAGCTAGTTTTCTACATGCATGACAGCTTTCCCGGCCGGATAACATCGGAGGTAGATCGGCTTTCTAGCTGCATCGTAGTCAGCTTTGTACGTGTAAGCTAATCCCGGTCAGGTTGCGTATGTTCTCAGAGGGATATCGAATTGCTAACTGCAAGTAGTAGATGATCCAATTATTCCATCAGATCTGGCAGCCAGCTTTGTACGAACCACTTCCGGCGAGATCGTATCAGAGACAGCCTGAGTTAGCTTTGATGGAGAGTATGGATCAGCTAGTACATGTGCGACTCGACGAACGCGGATATCTCATGATGGAGAGTATGGATCAGCTTGAGAAGGACGGACATGTCGAGATCAAGATCGGCACCTGCGGCGTAAGGATGTATAGACGACATTCTTTTAGGCAATATAAGATATACGGTAGAAATCTATTTGTTGTGGTTTTCTCAGATACGATTTTGATGGTCATGTTTTTTTTTTGCCATGCAGCAAAGGTTTGATTGAGAGTATGCCATGATATTTTTTTAAATAATGGCATAGGTGGGTAATTTTTATAAGGTTTTATGTTGAAAGGTTATTCTCAAGATCCGACGGCCATAATTTTATGATGTATGAAAGTAACGGTCAGATGTTTCTGATTAACGCGGGATTTTCTAGCAATTCACTCTATTTTGACCCTATTTTGCTTTTAGTATATAATATTTTTTTAAAATAATGGCATAGGTTGGTAATTTTTATAAAGTTTTATGTTGAAAGGTTATTCCCAAGATCCGACGGCCATAATTTTATGATGTATGAAAGTAACGGTCAGATGTTTCTAATTAACGTGGGATTTTCTAGCAATTCTCTCTATTTTGACCCGTATTTTGCTTTTAGTATATAATAGATTGGAGCATATTTGTTTGTTCCGATGATGACCGTAAATCTAGTTATTATAATTATTTTCATACAAGGGGTTTCTCCTCGATTTCATTAATGAAACCAAACGAACCGCTCCCCACCCCAGCGTTGCCCCTCCCAAACGACACGGGGGAAATGCGTCGGCGCCTCCTACCTCCGCCCCCTCCTCTCCCCCTCACCTCGCCGCCGCCTGAGGAGCTCGCCGGCGAAGCCCGGTCGGGCTCCAGGGAGGGTGGCAGCGGGAAATCTCCCCGTGTGGCGTAGGGCCAGATCTGGGTGCTGCTCCGGCAATGGCGGGCGCGACCGGCGACGCACGGTGGCTTGGCCGCTGCGGATGGCGCGCGGGGCTGTCCCTTGGAAACCGGGCATGACTCCTCTGCGGTCGGCGGCTCGGGCTGGCCTCGGCGGCGCGACGAGATGGTGGGCGCGGCCGGCGCTCTGGCGGGGTGCGGCCGGGCCCTCCGACGTTCCAGCGTGTGGTGGTGGCTTCTTCTTGTTCATGGCGCGATGGCCTGGTGGGAGGTGCGCGGATCAGCAGAGGCACAGTGCGCGAGGGTGTGGTGTTGGGCGGCGCTCCGAGTGAAAGCTTGTTGGGCTCTTGCCGGCCGACGGTGTCGGCATCCGCGAATGTGTCACCTCCTTGGAGGCGTCGCCGTGGATTCTCTCCCTGCACACCCCCAGTTTCAGCTCTTCGGGGTGAAAGCCTAAGGTCCCGATGGGCCGGGCGACGGCGGCAGTATCATCGCTGCCTTCTTTGGGGTGTCGTCTTGAAGAGCATTGGATCTCGTTTGCGCGCTCTATGGGCTGGATGCTCATAGCATTGCGGTCGGCAGGTGTCCGTCCCGGCAATGTGGATGTTGCATGACTTCTTGTGTGGCAACGATGACGGCTTCAAGCAGAGTTGGTTTGCATCTAGGTCTTGGTAGTCGGTCTCTTCCGACGTGTTCAAGGGGTTGCCGCACCTCCTCCTGTCTTCCTAAAGTCGGAGCTGCTTAGTACTGGCTCTGGCGGCGATGATGACATTCGACAGGTGATCGGTTGCGGTGCTGGCTCGGCGCAAGGTCAGCTCTTTTTTTCTGATGTGCTCGTCAACAGAGTCGGAGCTGCCTGATGTTCGACGCGTGCGGATGACTGGTCGGCATCAGCAGGCTCAGGCCTCGACGCTTTCTTGCGGTGAGGGTTACTTCGATGGTCATCGATGGTGGAGTCGGGGTCGCCCTCGCGGAGGTGTGATGACGATGACGTACGCTAGGCTGCAACCTCGACGTCGCTTTTCTCCTCGACAGTGTGTGTGCATTATTGTGTGGGTTGGCAGGTCTCCCTGCCTGTTTTGTTTTACGGACACGTTGTAACGGTTTTTCCTTGGTTTTCCGTTAATTAACCGAGCAATTCTCTTCGACCTTTTTTAATTAATCAGGCCCTAAGAGACCGGTTTCAAAAAAAAAATGAAACCAACAGTAATTCTGTTACAAACTACAGTCAGCATACATAAATAAAGAAACTAAAAAAGGAGCAAGTATTGTCAGAGGTGCAAAAACAAGCTCAGCATACCAAGCAAACAAGCATTGGAAGAGCCTCTCAAGGATCCGAAATCACCAAATCTTGGTGAGAGCTCCAAGTCAAGTCAGTGCTAGTCTTGGTCGTGGTGGCTCAAGCTCAATTATGTCCCATGTGAAACCACCGGTGCACCAATTCAAAGGAACGGCACATAAACTCTCTATTACCTACTCCGTAGCTTTTAATGGCCAGGAAAACTGCTCATTTTCTGCATCCATGTATTATAGACAAAAGAACCTGGCTTGTAGTCTATGCAGGAGCGCCTCTTCAGAATTTTGTTGCAATAAACTGGCTCTGCGATCTCTGGTTTTCAACTTGTCCTGGAGCCACTGGGAGGCCAACAGAAGAAAAAGGAAATCAAGTTACACAGCAAATTAACCAAAATATGAAGCAAGTGTACAGTTGCAACTAAATGAGGGGTACTAACTGTTAATATACACATCTCAGATCTCTTATATCCATTTGCCTGCATGTATAATGCAACCTCCCATTACACATCAAATTAATTAACCAAAATATGATACTGAAGCAGTAGCATACAGTTGACAATAAACCCGACAACCGTAAATCTGCTATATTTTTTTGTTAGAAGGGGTTTCTCCCCGATTTTATTAACGAAACCAACAGCAATTCTGTTACAAACTACAGCCAACAGACTTAAAAGAAAGAAACTGAAAAAGGAGCATACCAAGCAAACAAAGCATTGGATCCGAAACTACTACTACAAAAGCAGAGTCTTGTTGCTGAAGCTCCAAGTCAAGTCAGCGCTAGTCTTCTCGTGGTGGCTGAAGCTCAATTATTTACCTAGCTGCATTATTGAAAGCACTGTGACTTCGTGCACATCCAACTGCTTCAATGTGCGACCCAACTTCTCCACAACCTGAAGCTCCAAGTCAAGTCACTGCTAGTCTTCTCTCCTGGTGCACCATTGGATGTTTCCTTCCATCAACCTGTAGGTACCAGTGAATTTACTGAGGACGCGCTTCCATATAATTGAGGGGCCACCGGTAGGTACACAACTCTCAGATCTTATCACCATTTGCCTCCAGCAACCTCGCTTTCCCATACCAAGCATCCTTGAAGCGTGAGATCTGCACAGACCTGGCGACGAACCAGCAGCAGTATCGTTGATCTTTCACCAAAGATCAAATTTGGGCGTCCTTGAGGTGAATGCTCTCCTCAATCCTTACCTTGTTTTGCTCTTCATCAGTTGTTCACCTTCTATTTGTTTAGCTCTACAGAACATGAAATTTGTATATCAAAAAGTATGTACAAGCTAAGCTACTGTGGAACTAAGCAATAAAGTAAAATAGAAGGACGACGATTACAAGGTGGTACGCATAATATTTGCTGGCTCCATCGGAGGATTTACAAGGCTGTTGTGTTCTGTCAGTGCTAAATCTCTGTTCTCTTCTTTCCTATGCTGCAGTTTCTCAACCCTCCAACCTTCTGCAAACGGAAGAACATGGCAGAGTCGTTGCTTCTCCCTCTGGTGCGTGTTGTGGCTGGCAAGGCCGCAGACGCACTCGTAGAGACGGTGACTCGCATGTGTGGCCTCGATGATGACCGCCGAACGCTCACGCGCCATCTGCTAGCTGTGGAGTGCAAGTTGGCCAACGCCGAGGAGAAGAGCGAGACAAACGACTATGTCAAGAGCTGGATGAAGGAGCTCAAGCCCGTCGCCTACGAGGCCAACGACGTGCTCGACGAATTCCAGTACGAGGCGCTGCGCCGCCAGTCTAAGATTGGCATACCCACTTCCCGCAAGGTACTCGGCTACTTCACGCACCACTATCCGCTGCTCTTCCGTTTTGAAATGAGCAGAAAACTCAAGAACGTCCTCAAGAAGATCAATAAGTTGGTTGAGGAGATGAACAAGTTTGGCTTGGAGAATTCTGTCCATAGGGAGGAGCAGCAACACCCTTGGCGGCAGACGCATTCAAAGCTGGATGATTCTACCGAAATCTTTGGAAGAGAAAATGATAAGGAGGTGGTGATGAAGTTACTGCTGGACCAGCAGGATCAGAGGAAGGTGCAGGTGCTGCCCATCTTTGGGATGGGTGGTCTTGGCAAGACGACACCTGCTAAGATGGTGTATAATGACCAAGAGGTCCAGAAACATTTCCAGTTGACGATGTGGCACTGCGTGTCAGACAACTTTGATGCCATTGCTCTTTTGAAATCCATCATTGAGTTGGCTATAAATGAAAGATGCGACATGCCTGACACCATTGAGCTGTTGCAAAAGAAACTTGAAGAAGTCATTGGCCAAAAAAGGTTTATGCTCGTGCTTGATGATGTATGGAATGAAGATGAGGGGAAGTGGAGGGATGTCTTGAAGCCACTATTGTGTACTGTTGGTGGACCAGGAAGTGTTATAGTGGTCACATGTCGAAGCAAGCAAGTGGACTCTATAATGTGCACCGTTAAGCCGCATGAGCTAGTATTACTGAGTAAAGAAGATTCTTGGGAATTGTTTTCAAATAAAGCATTTGGCAACGATGTAGAGGAGAAAGCAGAGTTAGTGATCATCGGAAGGCATATTGTCAATAAATGCGGGGGGTTGCCTCTTGCTCTGAAGACAATGGGTGGATTGCTGAGTTCAAAGAAGAAAGTACATGAATGGAAGGACATCGAAGAAAGTAACATTATGGATAATGCTGGAGTGAAATATGAGGTCATGCCCATACTAAAGTTAAGCTACAAACACCTGTCATCTGAAATGAAGCAATGTTTTGCATTTTGTGCTGTTTTTTCCAAGGATTATGAGATGGAGAAGGATAGGTTGATCCAGCTATGGATGGCAAATGGCTTAATTCAAGAAGAGGGATCAATGGATTTAACACAGAAAGGAGAATTCATTTTCGATGAGTTGGTTTGGAGGTCCTTCCTCCAAGATA
Organism: Bromus sterilis; assembly: GCA_950022295.1. NCBI lineage: Eukaryota > Viridiplantae > Streptophyta > Magnoliopsida > Poales > Poaceae > Bromus > Bromus sterilis. Next base: position 378,430,477 of record OX465598.1, read on the forward strand.
AGAAAGTGGTAGTCAAATCTGCTGTCTATCATGGTTACACAGAATATGAGACAATAGTATGTAAAATGCATGACTTGATGCATGATCTAGCAAAACATGTCACAGATGAATGTCAAAGTATAGAAGAACTGACTCAGCAGAAAACATTGTTACAAGGTGATTGTCGTCACATGCAAGTGTCAAAGTATGAATTGGAACGGATCAGTAGATTATGCAAAGGCAGAACAAACCTCCGCACTTTGTTATCTCCTTCGGATTCATGGGATAGTTTTTATTTTCCTAGCAGATCACACAAGGAGTTGCAACATGTATTAGCATCATTACGAGCATTGCATTTCTCCCCTTCTCCAATTTCTCTTTGTCAGGCCATAAATGCAAAACATTTACGGTATCTTGACCTCTCTGGGTTTGAAATGGTTGCGTTGCCAGATTCAATATGTGTGTTGTATAACTTGCAAACACTGAGGCTCATAGATTGCAAGGAGCTGCGGCAGCTACCAAAAGACATGGCAAGACTGAAAAAGCTCATCCATCTTTATCTTTGTGGCTGTGGTAGTCTCAAAAGTATGTCACCAAACTTTGGTCTGCTGAACAACCTTCACATATTAACAAGATTTGTTGTGGATACTGGAGATGGCCTTGGAATAGAGCAGCTGAAATTTTTACAACACCTTAGCAATAGGTTGGAACTGTTGAATTTGAGCAAGATAAAGAGCGGGGGAAATGCAAAAGAAGCCAATCTCAGTCAGAAGCAAAATCTAAGTGAGTTGATGTTCTCTTGGAATGGAGGAAGATATGATGAGCCTAAAGATGTGGAAGAAGTGTTGCAGTGCTTAAAACCTCATAGTAATATCCAAAAGTTGGAGATACGTGGATATAGCGGCTTAGAAATATCACAATGGATGAGAAAGCCTGAGATGTTTAACTACTTGAGAGAACTCAAAATTTCGGACTGCCCAAGATGCAAGAGTATACCTGTAGTATGGCTCTCAGAATCTCTAGAGATTTTGTCCTTACAGCAGATGGATAATCTGACAACGTTATGTTCTAACCTTGATGTGGAAGCTGGAGTACGCATTACCCCTCTGCAGATTTTCCCTGGGTTGAAGAGGATGAAGTTGATTAAGTTACCAAGCCTGGAGATGTGGGCAGAAAATAGTGTGGGAGAGCCTAGAGATACCTTGGTTACGTTCCCAATGCTTGAAGAGCTGAAGGTTGAAGATTGCCCCAAGCTTGCAAGTATTCCAGTGATTCCCGTCATCAGTGAGATGGGTATAGGTGGAGTTCATGTTGCTGCAATCAATTTAGTTTTGATGAGCATCCTTTTGGGCTCTTTTCCATGTCTCGGAAGTTTAACTCTGAAGTCTAAGGAAGACATACCCATGTTGCCTCTGGATGCACAGCAAAGCCAAAGTGAAAGAGCTCTTGAAAAACTTAAGGATTTGGTTCTGGTAGGCCCCAACATGTTGTTCACAAGCTCCGGATTGTCCAGATCACACCTTATGGTTTGGAAATGCTTTTCGTTCGTGGAAGATCTGACGATTTGGAGATGCAGGGGTCTTGTGCGCTGGCCAACAGAGGAGCTCCGGTGCATGGATCACCTCCGCGCTCTGTGTATCAGTTATTGTTACAACCTGGATGGGAACACTTCATCATCTGAGGAGGAGACCCTTCCACTGTCCCTGGAGGTATTGAAGATTTCATTCTGCCATAGTCTGGCCAGGCTGCCTTGGAACCTTGGAAATCTGGGCAAGCTGAGGAGTCTCCGTGTGTATGGTGGCTGTAGAGGCCTGAAAGCCCTGGCTGATGGGATGTGTGGCCTCACTTCCCTTAGGGAATTGTTGATTTATGATTGCCCAGCTCTGGAGGAATTCCCTTGTGGTCTCCTGGATCGGTTGCCGTCCCTCGAACTCATATGGATAGTGGAGTGCCCGGAGTTGGTAAGACGATGCAGAGAAGAAGGTGGGGAGTATTTCCACTTGCTATCCTCTATCCCGGATAAATATATTCCAGAAGAGAAGTAAATCGGCAGCAGCGTGAGTGCCATTCATTTTCAGTGGTAAATAACCGAACCGAATCTCCCTTGTTTCGTCTAGTATTCATTCAGTGATAAATAACAACCGAATTGGATGAATCTGACATACCTGCGGCTGCAGACAGGTTGGGAATCTACACCTATTCTGGGATGAAGGAGGAGGCGCCTCCATCTCATCTTGGGGACCAAGTGCAGAGGAAGAGGAGGCAATGGTCGATCCGCTCCCATCTTGCCGGGGGCGGCGCTTCGACGGTGGGGACGTTTTTTTTTTCAGGAGCAGAGATGCAGAGGACCAACCAGCATATGCGCATAGCCTCGAAAAAACCTACTTTAGGAGTATTCCCATGTTTTGCTAAAAAAAAGGAGTATTCCCATGTTTTATAAGTCTGGCTCAGAAATGCTATCAGTCCATAGTTATTTTGCGGTCAACAACATTTACATTGCCAAGGCCACAAGTACTCCATAGTATTTCATTCACATTCATAGTTAATGCAAATTTGGGCCATAACCCTTTTGAGGTGTGTGGCGTTTGCTCTTGGTGGGATGGAAGAGACATTCTATCTGTTGGGTTGATAAAAAAAAAGAATTGGAACCGGCGAAGGAACTAGTGTTTGGCTAGATAATTGGCTCGCTGTGAGTGAGACAATGCTGCAGAGAAGGTGGGGAGTATTTTTTTACTTGCTCTCCTCTGTTCCAGATAAATACATACATTCGACGATACTACTAGTAGATGCGAAGTAAATCGGTAAATAAACAATGTCTCTTGTTGTGTTGGAGTCTGGATAACATGTTTCTTCTGACATGAAAAATAAATTGGGTGATAAAAACATGCGATGAATCGGACGTACCTGCAGGTTGCAGGGTGGGAATCTCTGAAATCGAAGGGCGTGGGGCAGAGATTCAGAGGAGGGCATGGTTTGGGTCTAGGTGAGGTGGGTGTAACATCCCGGTAACCACGCAACAGTAATCACCTTTCGCTAATGCAAATTCACTGTGATTATCATGTATTAATCATCCTTGATCAAGTTGAGCTCAAAGTCAAACCCAATTGAATTTCCAAAACAATGTGGAAATTTAACTTGACCTAAAAATTACGCAAACAAATTTATAAAATGCCTAAAAGTTAGTAGATAACTATATCATGGTAATGTATATTTAATGTAGCCTTTGAATAATTTAAACAAATTAAAAAAGAGCCAAAACAACCCCATTTACTTATTGCATGTTCAAAAGAGATACTAAAATAATTTATTTAATCCCCAAACTTGTTGTAGCACCGCTATACTATGTAGCACTAATATAGGAGCTAGTTACAACTTTGTATACAATTAAATATTGGCTAACTAAAATATAGACAGAAAAGCAAAACAGAAAAGAAAAACAAATAAAAAGAAAAGACTATCCTACACCTAGGGCACAGCCCCCCATTGCGCCAAGCCCAGCCCACCACCTCCCTCCCTTTCCCCTCCACTGCTCATCCCCCGTGCGTGGCTAGCATCCGAGTCGGCCATGGCCGCGGTGTACACGCATCAAGGAGCTGCATTATATGTTATATATTTTTCCAATAAACCAAATACTGAAAGGTGGGCCCTGGGGTTTCCCACGGTAGGTAACGGTCAACTAATTTGACCCGATGAAGAGGCTCCATTATGCGCATTTTTTATACACAAATGACTAGAGGAAGGAAAAAGTGAGGGATGATTGTTGGGAGGTATAAACTGAGTAGAGCAAAGGGAGAAGGGGCACAAGAATAGAAAACTCATTTTAAATTATATGGATATTTTCTATATTGTGTAATCCTTTTTAAAATGTCAACATTGTTTTTAAAATGAATGAATAATTTCCTAAAATATCACTAACGATTCAGAATGGTATAGAACTTTGTTTAAATTACACAAAACAAATAATTTTGTAAAAAAGTCATAAAGTTTCACAAACATATTTTGTAAACGCGCTAAAATTCTTTTAACATATCACAAACATATTTTAAGTGTTAGAATACAAATTAAAATTATGAAAAATATACTTAACATTGTATTAAAAAAATTACAAAATGTAATGAAAATATGTTTAAAACACAAGAAATCTTTTAAATGTCATGATTGTTTTTTTGAGTGGTACAAATAATATTTAATTGTGTGATATTTTTACAATGCAAGAACATTTTAAAATACTTGATGAACACTTTTAAAATTATAAGTAAATTAATTTTTAATATATATTATTTTAAAAATATGAAAAATAATATAAAATCAAAAAAGAAATCAATATATTGAAATAAAACACAAAACTAAACCGAGTTACTGAGCTAGTCTGTTACGGAGACTGACTGAGGCGAGTGGTCAGTCCTTCGATATGGCTCTTAATAGTATATACTTCAACTACTTATATTATACTTTAACTACCTATATTTCGCTATAGAGGGAGCAGACGGTAGCCTCGAGTCCAGCAGGTGAATGGTGGGCCTATCCAATATTGTTAGGTTCATCAATTTTTCCCTCTTATTTACTTTTATTTAGACCCAAATATTAGAAAATTATAATATATATTTCAGCACTTACTTCACTCAAAAATTCCATCTCTCTTTAAAAAATTAACACATTAAGCATTTTATTCGTGTAATTTTTTAAACATATTCGTATAACCTGACATGGAAGGAGTCCTTGGACCATGATATCACCAAACAATTATATATAAATATGGTGTGTGGAAGTTAGTTATACACGCGGCAGAACGATGATTTGATTTTGATATCTTATAGGTTTCAACTCTATCCTAGCTCAAATTATTTGAGACTGAAAGGTGTTGTTGTAATTCTTGCCGTTCTCCTTCTTATTCGTATAATTAAAATTTTGTTTTAGTTATTTTCAAAATGTTCATGCATTTTAAAACTATCCATACATTTTCTTAAGAATTTGTACAATTTGAAATATTCATGTAATTCAAAAAATTATGCAACTCAAAAAATGATCATGATATTAAAAAAAATCATATATTTAAAAATATATTCATGATGGTTTGAAAATAATTTATATTAAATTTTAAACGTTCTCAATGTTTAAAAAATGTTTCATATTATTCAAAAAAATATTATACATCTAAAAAATTGTTCACATGTGTCAAATATATATTTGTGACATTCTAATAAAACTACATTGAGTCACAGATGTAAAAATGCCAAAAATAATACAGGCAATCAAACATAGTATTCAAAAAAATAATACGTTATAAGCGAGTCCGTGCTACATCTGACAGTAGTAGGTGAGATATATATATACCCTTGGTGCAACATGTGAGAATCATTTCATGGCATCTCCTAGTGCACCGGTTCATTAGGGAGCCGGTTGTTTTTCTTCTTCGGTTCGTCTCACATTTGTTTGGTTTTTCATTTGTTTTTCCTTCAATTTTCTTTCTTTCCATTTTTATTTCTAAATATCCTAGTATATTTCAAAAATCAATTACTTGTTTTAAAAAATATCATTGCAAATTAAACATTTCCCTGTAATGAAAAAAGTTGTTCTTGTAATTAATGAAAAATGTTTATATAATTTAAATAATTTTCCCTCACTTTTTCAAAATGTTCATGAGATTTAAATTAAGTTTGATATTATTTTGTAAGATAGTGTACCAGTTTGTTCATGTAATTGTTAATATTTTGTAACATTCAGAGTAAAGTTGATGACATTTAAAAAAAATGTAACACTTTTAAAATGTTTCGCCCATGTTTTTAATTTTTCAGGAATTTTATGAAAAAAAATGCAATTTTTCTTTACAAAATTGGTCATCATGTATTTTTAAAAAAGGTTAAACGTGTATCTTAAAAATGCTGAACCTATATAAAATAATCAATATGCATTTGTCAAACTCAACATGTATTTGAATAGAATGTTTAATATGTATCTAAAAAGTGTCAATGTATATATAGAAATTATTCAGTGTGTATGCAAAAAAATATTTAACTTGTATTAAAAAAATAACATGTATGTCAAATTGAAAGTAAATATAAGAATTATAAGCCATTAATAAAAAAACTAAATGAAAGCAAGAGAAAACCAGTTAAGTAATGCACATGAAAAAGAAAAAAACAGTCGAAACTTTTTCCAAAACCGGTAAGCACTATGTACATAGAAGATTCGAAAACCAACATTATTGATCCGAACCATCAGTGTGATTGCTTAACATGCGGCGATGTTTCATTTCATAACAACCAATTTTTAGCATTTGCGTAAAGCTTAAGGAGAAAACAAGACTATTTTAGGTCACGCCCGTTGAAAGACTAACACTTACATCGCCTTAAGCGCCTCCTTAAATGGGTCGGTCTATGACCCATAGCTAGATCTTCTTTCTCACCGCTTGCTCGCCTGCACTGAGGTAGGTCTGCTTCATTTGTTTGTTTTCCATTTTACATTTAAAGATTTTTTGTTTAAAATAAATAAATATATAGTACAAAAACAAATTTACATCAAAATTTAAAACATTCATTGCAAAATAAAGAAATGTTCATGCAATTGTAGGATGTATAAATAAATTCACATACAATTTATTCTCATTCAAATGGCTTGCAAAATCAGAGGTGTTATTATTAATTATCTAGCTATCTTTTGAATCTCCAGTTTCTATAAGGTTGTTAAATCGAAAAGTCATTGCACCTAGAAAAAAGTAGTAAAAAATTCTTATAGAGATCTGATTACCCAACAAAGATATGCAGTTCACAAACTTAATATAATCAAACAAAAATCAGGCCGATCAATGTAGCATTTTTCAAGTACAACCTAATTTGACAATTGAACTAATGCTAACCAAAATTTTGCAGATTGTTGTAAGTATTTTTCAAATTTATACACGATGAAATACAAACTAATTAGGCTCTCAAGTTTTTTAAAATGTATGCTTGCAATTTGATACTACATAAACAATTATTGAAATTTATGCTAACAATTTTTTTCATATTTGTAAACATTGTTATTACATAAATTCCTTTCAAGAGATGGTTATGTAGGTTAAATTATGTGTTTCTTTGCATAAATTCCCTTCAAGTTATGCATTATTATTACATAAATTATGCAGGTTAAATTATTTAAATTTTCATATTTTCAAATTTTCCATTCAAGAGGGATTAAAAAAATGGTTATTTCTTTGCTAGCTTGTTATGCAGGTTAAATTTGAATTACATTGACTAAATGCCTAGAACTGAAATTAATGTTTGAAATTTATATAAATAAACCTGAAAATGATAATTTTTGACATATAACAAGTAATGGTGTAATTTTAATTTAGGAAACATAAATCAAAGCCAAACTATGAAGCAACTGAGATTTTGCCTTCTAGCTCGGCCCATTCTCTCTGAAAACCACGATTCTTACTCGAAGATTTTCCGATTATCAATCATTGTGCATCACGATTTTTGCAAAACATTCACAAATTATTACCACATCATATTGATGTCATATAACAACACTTCGCAAAATTTATTTTTTTCCAGAATTCATTTGCATTTTTCAGAATTAAAAAACCAATAAGATCACTGTTCGCAATCGATTTTAGTCATCTTGAAGTTTGAAATTTCTATCTTTTTCAATCCAATTTTGCTAAAAATTTCATGCACCTGTAGTTCAGAGTTGAATTATACTAGATAAATTCTTAGAAACACAATTGATGATTTAATTGAAAATAAAGTACCCCGAAAATGCCCAGTTTTTACATGGTGCAAGTTGCGCATATAAAAAGTTTCAATGTTAAACGATGAGGCAACCAACACTTCTCCTTCAAACTCAACTCTTCATGATTCTTCATCGAAGATGTTCATGTTTACAAAAAATGTACATCACAACTTTTTTTAAAACCTTCTTGAATTCTTAGCACATCAAATCGATGTCATATTAGGGCACCATGCTAAGTTTCATGGGTTTCAGACTTGTTTGTATTTTTCGAAATAAAAAGACCAATAATTTCAATGTCCCGGGTCGAGTCTTGGCACTATGAAATTTTAATGTTTTAATTTGTTTTCTTGAATAAGGCACGGACATAAATTTAAGGAAACAAATCATTTTTCTTTATTCCGATTTTATCATTTTTTTTCATGCACGTTGGTTCAAGTTTGAATTATATTGGCCAAATGCCTAGAAATGTAATTAATGACTTACAAATATAAAAAAACCTAAAAATGCCAAATTTTGTAATGGGGCATGTGATGGTGTATGTTGAGCATAGAAAAGTTGTAAGGTCCAATGATGACGCAACCAACACCTCTCCTTCAAACCTGACTCATTCCCTCTCGAATCAACGATTCTTCATATGACGATGTTCTAGTTTTCAAGAAATGTACGTCACAACTTTTGCGAAACCTTCTCAAACTAGTAACGCAAAAAAATTTATGCCATATAAGGACACCATGACAAGTTTCAAGTTTTTTAGACATCATTTGCATTTTTTGGAATTCGAAAAGATTAAGCTCAATGTTCGAGGTCAATTATTGACACCCAAAACTTTCAAGTTCCTTTAGTTTTCTTGGATAAGTCATAAACATAAACTTAAGAAGACAATAGGATTTTTAACCCAATTTTTCCAAGTTGTTGATGCACTTACAGTCCAAGTTTGAATCATATTGACCCTGAATGCCTAGAAATACAGTTATTTACTTAAATATAGATAAATAACCCCAATTTTTTGCATTTTGTGACATGGTACATGTGATGGTGTATGTCGAGCACAGAAAAAAAATCAAAGCCAAACTATGAAGCAATAATCACTTCGGCTTCAAAACCAACTCATTCTCTCTTTAAACCACGACTCTTCCTCAAAGATGGTCCAAATTTCAAGCAGTAGACATCACAACTTTTGTGAAACCTTCTCAATTTTTTATTAGAACATCTTGGTGCCATATAAGCACACCGTGATAAGTATTATGTTTTCACACCCCGTTTGCATTTTTCGAAATAAAAACTGTAAAAGCCTAGTATGCTCAATGTTTGAGGTCAAATATTGGATCCTTGATGTTTTAAAGTCCATTACTATCCTTGGATAAGGCCTAAACATAGACTTAAGACCAAAAGTAGGATTTTCAATTCATTATTGCCAACTTTTTCATGCATTTGAAGTTCTAATTTCAATTGTATTGATTAAGTGCCTAGAAATGCAACTAATGACTTAAATATAGATAGAGACCTCCCCCCCCCCCCAAATACCAAAATCTAACACGGTACATGTGATGGTGTACGTCGAGCATAGAAAACGTTTCAAGGTCAAATAATGAAGCAACCAACACTCCGCCTTCAAACCCAACTTGTTCCCTTTTGAAACCATGATTTTTCATGAGAGGTGATTTTATTTTTAAGAAATGTACACAATAATTTTGTACAGACCTTCTCAAATTTGTACCACAACATATTGATTTCATATAATGGCACCATGTGAAGTATTATTTTTTCAGCCTTTGTTTGCAATAAAAAATCAATAAGCTCAATGTCCAGGGTCGGTTGGCACCTTGAAGTTATAAATTCATTTATTTTTCTTGTATAATGCATAAACATAGACTTAAGAACATAAATAGAATATATTCTTAACCCAAATTTTCCATGTTTATCATGCACTTATAGTTCAAATTTGAATTGTTTTGAATAAATGCCTAGAGATACAACTAATTAGTTAAATATAGATATAAAACCCTGAAAATGTCTATTTTTTTTACATGGTGCATGTGATGGTATATGTTGTTATAGGTCAAACACTGAAACAACCAATACTTTGCTTTCAAACTCAATCCTTTCCATCTCAAAAGCTATATTTTTAGGAGATGGCCCGATTTCTAAGCCCCATTTGCCGAGTATCATTTTTATCGGACGATGGATTGGTGACATCGTTATAAAAAAGTTGGTGCAAGTTATGTTTTTGCATAATAGTTTTGTACAAAAACAGGGGCATGTGCTGAAACTATATTTTAGCATGGTAAAAAAGTGTAATCAAGATAGAAAGTAACAATGAAAAATTGCTCAAAATGAAAGTTATCCATATTTGCTGAGTGAGTGAGGAAATGCACTTGGCAAAGACGTTGACACTTGGCAAACACGGACGGATTTACAAGTTTAAACAGTAGGCAAACGACCGGTTTGCCAAGTATCAACTTTTTGCCAAGTATATCCGATGGGATATAACTCGACATTATATAAAATCGATGATTTCGATAGTGCATATAGCTAGCTAGCTAGCCTAAGTATGTAGGTCCAACAAGGAAACACATGCACGCACGGACAATAATGTTCATGGATGGATATGGTAATGTGTTGCAAGCAGTGTGGTCACATGGAATACAACAAACAAAGACGGCAGCGATGGAGGCACACATATCTACGTACTTCTTGGTCACACTGCAGTTTCATGGATGGATGGATGGATGGGGAGAGCAAAGGGAAACTCTTGGCCAAGAAACCACCAGACAACAACATTTGCCAACGCAGTGGTATGTATGTGTTGTGTCTATCACGGAACAAGTGTTAAAGAATGAGATATAACAGTACAAAACAATATATATATATATATATATATATATATATATATATATTGGATCATATCCGATGATGACCTGATCGTAAATCTGATCTGACTATTATTACAATTTTGATGCAAGGTGTTTCTCCTCGATTTCATTAATGAAACCAACAACATTAATTCTGTAACAGACTACAGTCAGCATACTTAAATAAAGAAATTAAAAAAAAAGGAGCAAGTCTTATCAGAGATGCAAAAACAAGCTCAGCATACCAAGCAAACAAGCATTGAAAGAGCCTGTCAAGGATCCGAAATCACCAAAGCTTGGTGAGAGCTCCAAATCAAGTCAACGCTAGTCTTCGTCCTGGTGGTAGCTGGAGCTCAATTATTTCCCCTCAGCTGCATTACTATTTGAAACCACTGTGCACCTCATGTCACCGTTGGACGTTTCCTTGACGGAGCATCCACCAATTCAAAGGAACGGCTATATATATTACCAGCACAGATTCTTGTCCATCTCTATTACCAGCACATGAACTCTCTCGTCTCTTTTCCAGCATTCCAGCTGCCAAATTAAACGATTGATTAATCAAGAGGTGTGCAATGCATAAACATGGCTGTGTGATCTCTGGTTTTCAACTTGTCCTGGAGCCACTGGGAGGCCAACAGAAAAGAAATAAAGTTACACAGCAAAGTAACAAAATATGAAACAAGTGTACAGTTGCAACTAAACGAGGGGTCAATATTGTTAATATACACATCTCAGATCTCTTATCTCCATTTGCCTCCATGTATAATGCAACCTCCCATTACACAGCAAATTTATTAACCAACATATGATACTGAAGCAGTAGCGTACAGTTGACAATAAACCCGACAACCGTAAATCTGATACTACCTCTGATCCATAATAAATGTCGCTCATCTAGTACTAAGTTTGTACTAGCTTAGTACAAAATCTGCGACACTTATTATGGATCGAAGGGAGTATATTTTTTGATAGAAGGGACTTCTCCCGGATTTCATTACCGAAGCAAACAGTAATTCTGTTAGAAGCTACAGCCAACAGAGTTAAATAAAGAAACTAAAAAAGGAGCAAGGCTTATCAGAGATGCAAAAACAAGCTCAGCATACCAAGTGAACAAAGCATTGGATCCAAAACCATGAAAGCAGAGTCTTCTCGTGCTGCATTATTTGAAAGCACTGTGTGGCTCTGTGCACATCCAACTGCTTCAGTGTTTCATGGACCCCATGTGCGATCCATCGATCCAACCTGAAGCTCCAAGTCATAGTCTAGTCTTCTCTCGTGGTGGCTGAAGCTCAATTATTTGAAACCACTGTGCACCGTTGGATGTTTCCTTCCATCAACTCAAAGGAAGGGCTATATTACCAGCACAAATTATTGACCATCTCTATTACCAGCATATAAACTCTCTCGTCTCTTTTCCATCATTCCAGCTGCCAAATTTATCGATTAATTAGTCAAGTTGTGTGCAATGTATAAACCAATCATCAATCTTACTAATAATGTGGTGCTAGCCGGACCTGATCTTCAACTTTGTTCCTTTAACCTACTAGCTTGCAATGCCAAGTACCTCCTGGAGCGCCTCTTCAGAATTCTCTTGCAATAACCTGGAGCAGTGGCCAGCAGCAAATTCAAATTAAGTTACACAGCAAATTAAAAAAAAAATTATGATGCAAACAAATGAGGGGCCACCGGTAGGTACCAGTGAATGTACTGAGGACGCGCCTCCATATAATTGAGGGGCCACCGGTAGGTACACAACTCTCAGATCTTATCACCATTTGCCTCCAGCAACCTCGCTTTCCCATACCAAGCATCCTTGACGCGTGAGATCTGCACAGGCCTGCAGCAGCAGTATCGTTGATCTTTCACCAAAGATCAAATTTGGGCATCCTTTAGGTGAATGCTCTCCTCAATCCTTGCCTTGTTTTGCTCTTCATCGGTTCTGCTTTTTTTACCCTGCACAGAACATGATTTTTTTATCAAAATGTATGCACAAGATCTATTCAAGCTTAGCTATTGTGGAACTAAGAAATAAAATAAAATAGAAGGAGGATTACAAGGTGGTAATTAAGCATAATGTTTCCTGGCTCCATAGGAGGATTACTAGGTTATTCCGTGTTCTGTCAGTGCTTAACTGCTCTTCTGTTCTTTCATATGCTGCAATTTCCTATTCCTCCGACTGCAAGATCATGGCAGAGTCGCTGCTTCTCCCTCTCGTGCGGATTGTGGCCGGCAAGGCTGCAAACACACTCATCAAGACGGCGACCCGCATGTGTGGCCTAGATGATGACCGCCGAACTCTGGTGCGCCAGCTGCTGGCCGTCCAGTGCAAGCTGGCTAACGCTGAGGAGAAGAGCGAGACAAACCCCTGTGTCAAGATCTGGATGAAGGACCTCAAGTCCGTCGCCTATGAGGCGGACGACGTGCTCGATGACTTCCAGTACGAGGCGCTGCGCCGTGAGTTTAAGATTGGCAAGTCCACTACCCGCAAGGTGCTCAGCTACATCAGGCGCCACAGCCCGCTGCTCTTCCGTTTTGAAATGAGCAGGAAACTCAAGAACGTCCTCAAGAAGATCAATAAGTTGGTTGAGGAGATGAACAAGTTTGGCCTGGAGAATTCTGTCCATAGGGAGGAGCAACAACATCCTTGGCGGCAGACGCACTCCAAGCTGGATGATTCTACCAAAATCTTTGGAAGAGACGATGATAAGGAGGTGGTGGTGAAGTTGCTGCTGGACCAGCAAGATCAGCGGAAGGTGCAGGTGCTGCCCATATTTGGGATGGGAGGTCTTGGCAAGACGACTCTTGCTAAGATGGTGTACAATAACCCAGAGGTCCAACAACATTTCCAGTTGAAGATGTGGCACTGCGTGTCAGACAACTTTGATGCCATTGCTCTTTTGAAATCCATCATTGAGTTGGCTACAAATGGAAGATGTGACATGCCTGACACCATTGAGCTGTTGCGAAAGAAACTTGAGGAATTCATTGGCCAAAAAAGGTTTATGCTCGTGCTTGATGATGTGTGGAATGAAGAAAAGAGTAAGTGGGAGGATGTCCTGAAGCCTCTTTTGTGCTCTGTTGGTGGACCAGGAAGTGTAATACTGGTCACATGTAGAAGCCAAAAAGTGGCCTCTATAATGGGCACCGTTAAGCCCCATGAGCTAGTATTTCTGAGTCAAGAAGATTCTTGGGAATTGTTTTCAAACAAGGCTTTTAGCAATGGTGTAGAGGAGCAAGCAGAGTTAGTCACCATCGGAAGGCGTATTGTCAAAAAATGCGGGGGGTTGCCTCTTGCTCTCAAGACAATGGGTGGATTGCTGAGTTCAAAGAAGAAAGCACATGAATGGAAGGACATCGAAGAAAGTAACATTATGGATAATGCTGAAGTGAAATATGAGGTCATGCCCATACTAAAGTTAAGCTACAAACACCTGTCATCTGAAATGAAGCAATGTTTTGCATTTTGTGCTGTTTTTCCCAAGGATTATGAGATGGAGAAGGATAGGTTGATACAGCTATGGATGGCAAATGGCTTTATTCAAGAAGAGGGAACAATGGATTTAACACAGAAAGGAGAATTCATTTTCAATGAGTTGGTTTGGAGGACCTTCCTCCAAGATAAGAAAGTGGTAGTCAAATCTGCTGCTCATAGTGTATATTGGAATAGCACAAAATATGAGACAATAGTATGTAAAATGCATGACTTAATGCATGATCTAGCAAAAGATGTCACAGATGAATGTCAAAGTATGGAAGAGATGATTCAGCAGAAAGCATTCTTAAAAGATGTTCGTCACATGCAAATTTCAAAGGCTGAATTGGAACAAATCAGTGGGTTATGCAAAGGCAGAAGAAACCTCCGCACTTTTTTAGCTCCTTCGGATTCATGGGAGGATCGTTATTTTCTTAGCAGATCACACAAGGATGTTAAAGAGTTGCTACAGGTATCAGCATCTCTAAGAGCATTGCATTGCTCGTCTTCTACAATTGTTATTTGCAAGGCAATAAATGCAAAACATTTACGGTATCTTGACCTCTCTGGGTCTGAAATCATTGCATTCCCAGATTCAATATGTATGCTGTATAACTTGCAAACATTGAGGCTCATAGATTGCAAGATGCTGCGACAGTTATCAGAAGGCATGGCAAGACTGAGAAAGCTCAGCCATCTTTACCTTTCTGGTTGTGATAGTCTCGAAAGTATGTCTCCAAACTTTGGTCTACTGAACAACCTTCAAATATTAACAACATTTGTTGTGGATACTGGAGATGGCCTTGGAATAGATCAGCTCAAAGACTTGCAAAACCTTAGCAATAGGTTGGAACTATTCAATTTGAACAAGATAAAGTGTGGGGAGAATGCAAAAGAAGCCAATCTCAATCAGAAGCCAAATCTAACCGAGTTGTTGTTCTCTTGGGACCAGGAAATAGATGTTGGGCCTGCAGATATGTCATGTAATGTGGAAGAAGTGCTTCAGTGTTTGGAACCTCAAAGTAATATCCAGAAATTGGAGATACGTGGATATGGTGGCCTAGATATATCACAATGGATGAGAAAGCCTGAGATGTTTAACTGCTTGAGAGAACTCAGAATGTACGACTGCCCAAGATGCAAGAGTATACCAGTAGTATGGTTCTCGATCTCTCTGGAGATTTTGTCCTTAGAAAAGATGGGTAATCTGACAACATTATGTACTAACCTTGATGTGGAAGCTGGAGGACACGTTACCCCTCTGCAAATTTTCCCAAAGTTGAAGAACTTGTGGTTGATTGAGTTACCAAGCCTGGAGATGTGTGCAGAAAACAGTGTGGGAGAACCTACTGATGGTTTGGTAATGTGCCCGATGCTTGAAGAGCTAACGATCGAAAATTGCCCCAATCTTGCAAGTATTCCAGTAATGCCCGTCGTCAGCGAGATGAGTATAGATGGAGTTCAAGGTGCTGCAATCAGTTTAGTTTTTATGAGCATCCTTTCAGGCTCTTTGCCATGCCTCGTCAGTTTAAATCTGAAGTGTAAGGAAGACATACCCTTGTTGCCTTCAGACGCCCTGCAAAGACAAAGTGAAAGACCTCTTGAAAAACTGAAGGATTTGGATCTGGAAGTCCCCAACATCTTGTTCACAAGTTCCGGATTGTCCAGATCACAGCTTATGCTTTGGAAATGCTTTTGGTTCGTGGAAGATCTGAGGATTGAAGGATGCAGGGATCTTGTGTGCTGGCCAACAGAGGAGCTCCGGTGCTTGGATCTCCTCCGTGTTCTGTTTATCAAAAATTGTGAGAACCTGGAGGTGAACGCTTCATCGTGTGAGGAGGAGACCCTTCCGGTGTCCCTGGAGGAATTGATGATTTCAGGCTGCGGAAGACTGGCCAAGCTGCCTTTGAACCTAGGAAATCTGGCCAAGCTGAGGAGTCTCTATTTGGATACGTGCAGTAGACTGAAAGGGCTGCCTGATGGGATGGATGGCCTCACATCTCTTAGGCGATTGAAGATTCATAATTGTCCGGCTCTGGAGGAATTCCCTTGTGGTCTCCTGGAGCGGTTGCCAGCCCTCGAGTTCTTAGGGATAGTTAACTGCCCGGAGTTGGTAAGACGATGCAGGAGAGAAGGTGGGGAGTATTTCCACTTGCTCTCCGATGTCCCAAATAAATACATTTTGTGATGAGGGTGCGTTACGCGTGAGGGCCAAAGCCCCTGGTGAGGTAAATAACCAATCCCCCTTGTGGTGTGTTGTGTTGTGTGTAAATAAGGGGAAAGTTTCTTCTACTCAGATGAAATTGGGTGATTTTTGACATTGCGTACGTACCTATCCTCCATTGCAGCAGCTGCAGGTAGGTTGGGAATACATCTCGGAAAGCCTCCATCCAATGGACGGGACGGGATGATGAAGGAGCAGAGGCTTGAATGGTGGATCCGCCCCAATAGGAATCTTGCTGCTGTGCGCGTCGCATGGACATATGGAAGGGCGGAGAGGGGGAAGAAGAAGGTTGGCGCCCTTGGACGGAGATGAGATGCAGAGGATGAAGGAGCGCCGTGGGGGAAGCAGAGCAGAGGGCGGCGCTTCCACGGAGCAGCAAGAGATTTGCCTGCCCCTCTCACGGTCGTTCGGTGGAGGAGACGAGCGAGATGGATTAGCGGGCTGGGCTCGCCCCATCATCGCTGTTTTATAGTAAAAAGAACAGTTAGCCAGTAGTCGTCGTCGTCGTCGGTTCGCTTTGTTTTATACTATATGTTTGTGATGTTTTAAAAGATATACAATGTACAGATTCGTTCATGTTATTTGTAAATTATGTTTTTTAACATTCAAACTAACGTTTGCGACATCGAATAAAATTGTTCGTAACACTTCAAAAATGTTTCACAGATTTCTGAAAAATGGTCTTGACATTTATTTAAAACAATTCAATGTTTTTTTTCAAAATAGTCACCATGTATTTTAAAAATGTATTTGGAAAATATTCAGCACGTACCTTAAAAATTCTCAACCTAAATATTCCACATGCATTTGACAAATGTTCAACATATATTTGGATAAAATGTTCAAAATGTATTTATAAATTATTTACCGTCTATAATAAAAAATCTCTAACTTGTATAAATAATAATAATATGTATTTCAAATTTAAAATAATGTAAAAAAAAACCATTAATTAAAGACCAAACAAAAGCAATAAGAACAAGTAAAGTACTCACATAATAAAAGAACAAATCGAAACGAAATCTTCCCAAATCTAGATGGAAGATTCTCAAAACCGATAGCACTGCACCACACATAGAAGCTTCCAAAACCAACACTATCGAGCCAGCAAATCGCTTGAGGTGGGGCGATGTTTCGCGTTGTTGCGGTAACTTTGTTAAAATATGGGTAAATAGTTGCTAAAACTAAATAAATCTAATGAAAACAAATACTTCCTCCGTCCCATAATGTAGTAACGTTTTTTGAGCTAGAGTTATGGGACGGAGGAAGTATATGCTTGTAAATCAACAAATACTTCCTCCGTTCCATAATGTAGTAACGTTTTTTGAGCTAGAGTTATGGGACGGAGGAAGTATATGCTTGTAAATCAACAAATACTCCCTCCGTCCCATAATGTAGTAACGTTTTTTGAGCTAGAGTTATGGGACGGAGGAAGTATATGCTTGTAAATCAATAAAAACATATCTAAAAATAATACTTTTTTTGAATTACTGTTCAATATCATTTTCAATAAAAATGAGAAGAATGACTAACATGCATGTATGATGTGGCAACATCACATGCATCGACTAATGTAAACATAATTGTAAACTATAAATTTGCTTATGTGACATATTTTACATGACTTGGTGAGAGATAAAACTTAAATGCATGACTTGATGGAGATGTTGAGGTGGACACCTTGCATGTTGAGAGAATTGAGACCAACTTCTTAAGAATGTAAGATTTATAGTAGTAAACGCGCTCCGCCACGCCCCAGGATAGTTGTTTATTTTGGAAGCAATTTTAGGTGTGATTGAGCCATGTAGTGTTTCTTTTTAGTTGAGCCATGTATGTTGGACTTCAATCTTGGCAGCAATTTTAGGTGTGATTTAGCTGTTTAGGCCCATAAATAAATATAGGAATGCGCTTTTTTTTATTTTTGCTGATTGACGGTCAGCGTGGGATGAAGATTGTTTTTTTTTTTTTTGCTGAAACAGAATGTCTCAAGTGTGTGAGTTCAGTTCAGGTGCACCGCCGACGCAAAACAGAATGGATCACTAAACTCGTCCGAAACAATGGAAAACAAAGCCACAGGCCCACATGCCAGTTTAACGGGATCTTGCGATGGCCTCAACACTCCCGAGAAAGCCACGCTTAAACCAAGGAGTGATTCCAATGAACACTAGTAGGAGTATTAATCAGGCATCCTATGGACTAGGAGGAATTTGCGTGAGGGTGGAGCAAACAAACGACTACCAGTACAAAACAGTACCTTTTCAGAATCATTCAGTTATGACGTTACGTTATGTTTCTAAACTTCACTGCTTACCATTATGCTTGAATATCTGCGTTGCAGTGGATGCTGCTTTTTTCAACATTATATATATGCTGGACTATATTTGTTTGTTCCCATGACCGTAAATCTGATCTCATTGTGGAGTGCCAGAGCAGAGGAATGCCTATAAAAAAACCCTGAAGAAGGTTACAGAGTTGGGCAGGCAATTGCAAGTTGTTTGCACAGCAAGAATTCCAGTCAGCACCAGATTTTCTAGCTACCAATAGACTGAAGTTGAGGATGGGACTTATCACTTTCTGGTTGTGAAATTGATATTTGTTTCCTCTAGATATATATATATATATATATATTTGTGCCGCAGATGATTCATCATACTCCTACAGCCATCCCTAAACTGATATTTATTTGGTGATCTAAGCTCTGGAGGTATAGAATTGAATTCTCACTTGGTCCGCTGCGTCATGAAAATAAGCGCCTCTTGAGAATTTTCTTGCAATAACATCGCTCATACATTCCACAGGGAAATTCTTTCCTGGCTGTGAGATCTCTGGTCTTTAATTTGTCCTGGGGCAGTGGCCAACAGGAAAAAAAATCAAGTTATAAAGCAAATTAACCAAAATATCATATTGAAGTATTGGCGTATCAGTGAATATACATACAGTCCTCTTGGATTCCTTGATTGCTTGATTCTGACAAAAAAGTAGGATACTGAAGTAGTGACATATCAATGACTATACTCTTGGATTCCCTGCTTCCATCCTCCCTCCACCAACCGCACCGTGATTATCTGCATGTAATATACATCAGTGGACACGCACCTTGATTATCTATATATAATTATACATCTGTGGACGCGCAAAGGTACTGAGTATTTACTATTTCTACTGAAATACTACTATATGAGGTCTGAAATTTAAAAAATTCCATGCTCTCCTTTAGATACCTAGTCAAAAAAAAATTATACAGCTCTGCCGCGGAAAAGTAAGTCCCATTTTAAAATTTAGCTGCACTGTACGAGCTGTAATAAACTGTTTCAGTACAAAACAGTGGATGCACTGGTAAGTGGACATTACAAAACGGTGGATATACATTGGGAGTCTGGGACTGCTAATTGCGTCGGATGCTGCTTTTTTCACCATTATATATATTAGACTATATTTGTTTGTTCATTAGCGAAACCAACACTAATTTTGTTAATTACAAACTACAGTCAACAGACTCTTATCAAAGAAACTTTAAAAGGAGCAACTTTAATCAAAGATGCAAAAACAAGCTCAGCATATCAAGCAAACAAAGCAACATGTCTGCCAAGGAGCAACTCTTATCAAACACCGTAACATCATTCACCCCAACGAGACCACACTGTACTATGCCTATAAAACCCTGAAGAAGGTTACAGAGTTCGGGAGATAATTGCAAGTTGTTTGCACAGGAAGAATTCCAGTCAGCATCAGATTCTCTAGCTAGCAATAGACTTGAACTGGGAATGAGACTTCTCACTTTTTCTGCGCCACTGATGATTTATCTTACTCCAGGTGACTTTATAAATACAGTTTACATATGGGCCATCCTTAAACTGATATTTATGTGGTGAGCTAAGCTCTGGAGGTACAGAATTGAGTTTTCACTTGGGCCGCTGTGTCATGATTTTTTTTTATGCAGGCGCGCCTCTTCAGAATTTTCATGCAAAAACACTGAAAAGTTTCCTGGCTGTGTGAT
Organism: Bromus sterilis; assembly: GCA_950022295.1. Taxonomy (NCBI): domain Eukaryota; kingdom Viridiplantae; phylum Streptophyta; class Magnoliopsida; order Poales; family Poaceae; genus Bromus; species Bromus sterilis. Next base: position 378,450,720 of record OX465598.1, read on the forward strand.
TTCTTGTTTTCAATTTGTCCTGGAGAAGTGGCCAACAGGGAAAAAATATTAAGTTATAAAGAAAATTAACCAAGATATGATACAGAAGTAGTGTCGTATCTATGAATATACAGCTCTTGGATTCCTTGATACTGAATCAAAATATGATACAGAAGTAGTGGCGTATCAGTGAATATACATATGATACTTACTGAAGTAGTGACACTCAGCTCTTGGATTCCTTGTTTTCCGTCCTCCCTCCAACAACCGCACAGGCGGACACACACACCGTGATTATCTGCATATAATATACATCGGTGGACGCGCACCTTGATAATCTCTCTCTTTAATATACATTGGTGGACGCGCAAACCTTGGATTCCTTTACCTTGGATCCAATCTCCAACAAACGCACTATCCCACCAGTACCAAGCAGACTTTCTGCGTGAGAGACCTGCACAGGGGAGGCGACGAACAAGAAGCAGTATCATTGCTGGATCTTCTGGACCAAGATCCAGTGACTTTACTTGACAAAGTCACAACGTGACTTTACCCCTCTATTTGCCCTTCGATCTCATCCAACGGTTAAGATTGATCCAAAATTTAAAACTCAAAACAAAAACTCTTCCAAAAATTTTGAAAAAATTCCAGAAAATTGTATATGTTTTGTTTTGTATTCTGGGAAATTTTCGTTCCATTTGGATCACTGGTTTATGACTTAATATTGTTCTAGAGCTCAAAATATAAAAGGCTATTTAATAATAAACCAATTATCCAAATAAAGCGAAAATTTCACAGAATACATAACGGACCTTGTACTATTTATTGATTTTTTTTGGAAAAGTTTGAATGTCAAGTTTAAATTTTGGAGCAATCTTGATCATTGGATGAGAATCCAAGGGTCAATAGATGTGTAAAGTCACATGGTAACTTTGCTTCACAAAGTCACTGGATCTCAATCCCTTCTCTTAGGTCACTGGAGATTTATACTTGTCCAGCTCCGAAAGAATTCCCCATTGGTCTCTTGGAGCGGTTGCCATCCCTCAAGTCCTTACAGATAGAGTACTGCACAGAGTTGGGAAGACGATGCAGAGAAGGTGGGGAGTATTTCCACTTGGTCTCATCTATCCCACGTGTATACATTAACATCTATACAGAAAAATAGTGTGGGACAGCCTGGTGATAGCTTGGTAATGTTCCCGATGCTTGAGAAGCTGATGATCGCAAATTGCCCCAAGCTTGCTAGTACTGCAGACATAGCCATGTTGCCTCTCGATCCACAGCAAAGCCAATGTGGAAGATTTCTTGAAAAACTTAAGTATTTGGTTCTGGAATGCCCCAACATGTTGTTCGCAAGCTCCGGATTGTACAACGAATTAAATGCAGCTGCAGGCAGAGGCAGGCTGGGAATCTCTGAAGGAGGGAATGGTGGATATCCACCCCCATCTTGCCGCTGCGCGAGCCTCGTCCTCTTCAGCAGCAGCAGCAGAGGAAGGGGAAGCCTCGCCTCGCCTCTGTCCAAGTATCTACTCCTACATTTGATTGATGATGGAAATTCAGAGTAGCTGCGAAGCAGATAGGCCTGCATACAGGTAAATAATCAATCTCCCTTGTCCCTTGTTTATTTATAAATCAATGTTTCTGAAATCAATATAACGCGATGAGTTGGACGTACGCTACCTGCAGGCGAGGAGTTCTTGCCAGAACGCATGCCCAGCCGGCGGCGGCGCTTGGACGGCGTGGAGTGGAGGAGAGATGGCGAGATTTGCATCTTCTTTTTTTGATTGAGGGAAGGGAGCGAGATTTTCTGGCTATGCTGACGGAGACGAGAGAAGGGAGCGAGAAGGAAGCATCGCCTCTCTCGTCGGCGGCGCTTCGACGGTCGCCGACGGAGATGCAGCGGAGGGTTCCATTTCTGTACATCGTTAGCAGGCTGGTCTGGACTGGACTGGACTGGGTTGGGCTAGGTCATTATTTGCTCTCTGTGTCTGTGTTCCCTTGCTTTTATTTTTTTCTTCTACAAAACAACATATGGATTTATTTTATACGTCTCAAAGTAGATTTCTATATCACCAGCCTAAATAAAAGCTATTTCTTGTTTATCTCTCATAAACGTTTGCGGTGTGACATTTTAAATACATCTAGATACATCCGTTTAGTGACTGGTGGCTCGCCCATCATACAGTCGGCCCACCATGCAAATATTGCAACTGTGGCCGTGGCCAAAATCATTAATAGCCAAGCGTGTAATTAGTTGGGCTATTGGCCACGGCTGTAGCCCAGCCCGACTGGGCCTAGTCAGTTTTTCCCAGACCGACTATACAACATATTTGAAAATTTTAAAATTGTATATTATTTTTGAAATTTAGCAAAAAAATATTTTTAAAAATAGCTTCATAAACAATGAAAGTAGTAAAGAAACATTAAAATTAAAAAAATCACATTCACGCTTATAAACCACCTAGCGATGACTACAAACACTCGAGTGAGCCCAAGTCGCGCCTCCTCACAGCGGTACAAACCGTATTGTTATAGATAGTTGAGAAGTCATCGCGCTAAGGTACGACAGGACCGACGCAACAGGATAGCAACCATCATTGATAAAGAAAAGTTGTTGTTAAAGTATCCAATTGATAGACACATAAACATAGACGAACGAAGAACAGATCTCCGCCGAACACAAACGACGGGAGTCTAGATCCCATGAATTTTTTCGAAGACACACCTCTACACGTCCTTCAACGAGGCTGCAAAACTCATCGCCCGGATGGAGCCTAAGAAAAGAGGACCTTATTTCATCTTCAGAAAGCTTCCGTCATCTCGCATTTCTGAATGGGACATAAACCATAACGAAACTCAATAAAACACATAAAATTGAGGCCCTCTTACCGATAAGGCCTGGGATCCACCGTGCCTCAATGACCCTAAAGCCACATAAAACATGGCAGGCCAACAGCTGCACAAAGGGAGGCAACGAAATCCCTAAGAATGTGGGTGCCCACGTGTCGTGAGGAGTGAAGGGATCTTCTAAAGTAACAAGGGTAGATTTAAGTTAACAATGTGTTTTGTCCCAAACGTCGGGAATGAACGTTGTATATCTGGTGCTTCGCCCTACACATAAATCTTGAAGCATTGTAGTTTGCAATATTAATTAATTTCTTTTTCGATAAATAGGACGTGGGCGCCTTTCAACCCGAAGCATATCACTAGGTATTGCTACTCCATCAGCCCTCTACCTACGACCGAGATATTAATCAGGTTACCGCATTTTTTTCTATTTTAAATACATGGAAAATTTACAACAATTTTGTTTTCCTATTTTTAATAGATGGCAAAAATATTCAAAAAAAGTTTTAGATACATGGAATTTTTTCCTATTCAAGAAATATTCTTAGAAATTTTATTAAGTGTTGTTTTTTTATTTTCATCATGACAATTATTTATGTAACCACGACAATTTTTCATTTGTATGCCATGACAAAGTTTTTGAACCATGGCGAATCTAGTTTCTGTAGCACGATAAATTTATTTTTGGATCATGGTAATTTTAGTTTCTAAAGTCTGGCTAATTTAATTTGAGACCATACAAATCTAGTTTCAGTAGCATGGTAAATTTATTTTTGGACCATGAAGATTTTTGTTTCTATAGTCTGAAAAATTTAATTATGGATCATGACCATTTTAGTTTTTGTAGCATGGCGAATTTAATTTGGATCATGGCAATTTTAACTTTTTAGCATTATAAATTTAATTGTTTAACATGATAGATTTCACAAAAAATCTCTTAACACAAAACATGCTGGTATATTTGTCATTGTATTTTTTTCCTTGGTTAGATAGCGATTGTGATGTTTAAATAGTGTTTTCATATAGTCTCGTGGCAATTTTATAAAAAAATGTAACTTTTCCCTATAGCTAATTGTTTTTGCCATCATGGACTTTTTACATGGCAAGATTAGTCTCATGGCAATTTTCAAAATTTTCTTTTCCACTTTTTGTATTAATACGGTATATTTAGACTTTTTTGACCCAACTATAGAAATGTTGGGGTTGCCCTGAAGGTGGAATCTTAAGAGCAATTCTAGCAGATCCACCGGTAAAACTAGATGGTTCACTCGTTTCCTCATCACTGACGAATGATCCAATTCGTAGCAATACCCTCAAAACTAACGGTACCGCTGGATTAGGGTCTTTTTATTGGCCAAATACATAATTTCAACCGATTTAATTTAATCCAAAGTTCCCTTAAAGAAAAAATAGTTAATGCAAAGTTAATTGTGGGGCTTGGCTTGATACTGGCTATTCCTGGAAGTATAGTACCGTAACAAAATTTCCTTACAAATATCAATTTTCTACCACATACCTAATTTCCATGCCAGCATGAATGTCCTTGCGGCATACAAAGCTTTTTTCTGCGAGAAACTATTTTTGACTTTATTCATGAAGTTTCTTACAACTGCTTCTGATTCCAAGCCATGTGCACATCATTGCATTTTTTGTGTGGGTAGATAATCAGTCTTTGCTGTAACAACAAGTCTTCTTTTCTTGTGAACCAGATAAACTTACGGTAATGATACTCACCACACTTGTGGGGGGGGGGGGGGGGGAGGAAGGTGAAAATTTCGAACGATTTTGATGGCAATTTTAGTTAGGCATAAATGACAATTATGAAAGCAAAGTTGTCATGTCGAACCAAAAATTACCATCAATTTTTAAAAATTGTCATTAATCTAACCTTGCGAGTCTTCTTCGTTGAGTTAGAACCTTGGCGAGCTTGACATGAAGCAATCTAAGCTACCCTACTACAAACTATTAATTCGGATTTAATCATCACAGAATTAACACTTCAATGAAACCTATTTATAGCAGTATGCTCGTGCTCCGCCGCGTCAGGGGATAGTTATTGTATTTTGGAAGCGATTTTTAGGTTTTTTAGGGTTTATAACAATTTTATTGGCCAATAATCATCGGGATACAGGACTCATCATGTGGGTGGACTAGCCAAAGGACCCAAAGACAAACCAACTGGAAACTGGCCTAACAAAGTTGCTTCTACAAAAAAAGATTTACTTTCAAAAATAAAAATGCAAGAAGTAAAATTAGAAAGACGACTATGAATCTCCTTGATAATAGTTGCTTGACTTCCACCGCCCTTTTCCTTGATATTCATGACTGCCCGCTTGTTCTCACATGAGATTGAGCTTTTTTTTAGCGTGAAACTAAAAACTTTATTCACGGTATGCCACATGATGTGGGATCATTACAGGATCATGGGGTTCTAGAAGCCACAAGTGGCGCCCCCTTTGAAGAGAAAGAGAAAATCTAGCAATGTTATGTGCCTCAGTATTGGTCTCCCTTCCCTCAAAAATAATCTTGCAGTGTTGAGTCGGCATCCGCTGAATAATCTCCTTTGCAATGGTCGCAATCGGCCCCCCAGTGCCACATAAGATATCAGCCACCACCTGTTTTGAGTCGCATGAAATGATGTATCTGTTAATCCCTAGGTCCTCTGCAAGAGCAACCCCTTCTCGGCAAGCAACAGCTTCCAGCACCGCCGGTTCGAAAAGCCCATCAATAACAAAGCTTGAGCTTCCAAGATAATTCCCATAAGAGTCCCTTGCAATTGCAGCCCTCGATCCTCTAGCAAAGTCAAGAACTCCCGCGTCAACATGGATCTTGGCAAATCCTAGAGGCGGAGCAGACTGGGCAGTCTGTTGCACCTGATGTCGCCTTGGAATCGATGGACTTTGGGCTTGATGAACGAGCCTAGATTCCTGCTGCTTTGATGCTTGGAGATCAGCCAGGAAGCGAACAATGAAAGAGTAAGTTGAATTTGGACTTTGAAAATCTCCTTCATGAATGGCCTTCCTTCTAGCTGTCCAAATCGCCCACATGGTTACTGAAATTTTGACAAACGCTTCACGTGTTAGCGAGTCCATCACATGAAATAACCAGCTTTTGGCTCTTGGATCAGCAGCATCTACAAGAAACTCAGCGATTTCCGGCTCGACCAGTGCCCAAACGCATCGCGCCATTGGACAGAGCAGGAGGGAGTGGCGCCATGAGTCTTCAGCGCCACAAAGACCGCAGCACCTCGAAGTAGACATGTTACGATGACACCTCACATCTTCCGTCGGCAGAGATTGCTTGGAGAGCCTCCACAGAAACATCTGTATCTTTGCCGGCACCTCAATTTTCCATAGTGATTTCCAGTCCTTGATTTCATGTGTAGCAGTTGATGGCCCGGCAGCACCATCTAGCCATGCTTCTCTTCTTTGCCTCGTTGAGATAAGCATGTGATAAGCCGACTGAACTGAGAACTCACCCCTTCTCTCAAAATGCCAAGCCCAGGAGTCTTCAATGTTGGTAGTGCAAATAGGGATGCCCAGGATGTAAGGGACATCAATGGGCATGAAGGTAGCATTGATCTTTTCAAAATCCCAAGTAGAATCTGTCCATGATATTAGCTCCGAAACCCAGAAAGGTGGGTTTGGGATTAGGGCTCCATACGGTCTCAGGAACTCATCCCTTGGGATCCAGTTGTCCTCCCAAATTCTCGTATCATTCCCTGTACCTATCCTCTTTATCAAGCCTTGTTTTAGAACATCTCTACCTTCCATAACACCTCTCCAAATCTGACTAGGATGATTTCCCAATTCTGCATGGAGGATATCGGTTGAGGGGAAGTACACACTCTTCAGAATGCGGGCACTAAGGGAATTTGGATTTTTTAGAACTCTCCAAGCTTGTTTTGCTAGAAATGCAAGGTTGAAAATTTCAAAATCTTAAAAACCCAAACCGCCCAGTCCTTTTGGTTGTGTCATCGACTTCCAAGAGACCCAATGCAGTTTCCTTTTTCCCTCCTTACTCCCCCACCAAAACTTACGAATCAGCATGTTAAGGTGCTCACACAACCCCCTAGGGAGTTTAAAACAGGACATGGAGTAGACGGGCACTGCCTGAGCAACGGATTTCACCAAAATCTATGTAGTTGAGCTATGTAGTGTTTCTTTTTAGTTGGGCCATGTATGTAATGGTGGGTGTGAGCTGTTAAGGCCCATTGGACAAAACATTCCTCTCCCCACCCACCGCTCTCCTCTCCTCTCCCCCGTTTCTTCTGCTCCTGCCGCCGGACGTTGAAGACTGCGGCCCCCTCCCTCCTGCTCCCTCCGTTGGCGCTGTCGGTCGGAGTAGAGTAGGGGGGAGGTGGTGCTCGCGTGTAGTTTGGTTTCCTTCAAGCATATTTCCCTTCCTTTCGGAGTTGCTCCCGTGGCCTCCAGGCGGCGGCGGGATCTGGCGCATCCTCCCTCTACTCCGGCGCTCGTGGTGGGCGACGTGGTCGGCGGCAAGGCCCGGAGCTCCTCTAATAAGCCTGCTTATCCAGATGGGGTGGATTTGCTTCGAATCTTGTGGATCTTGGTCCTCTGCTTCCATGGTGGTGGAGGAGGAATCAAGATGCACTTGGTTTGTGGGCGAATTACATCTCGGAGCCTAGCTGCAGCAATCTTCTTCATGAGCTCCATCTCGGCAGCGAATCTCAGCCGGTCTTGTGGCGGCCAGATTTGGTGCGGACGCGCTTGGCAGCTAGCCGGCGTCATCATCTCCTTTACCTCCAGGCCAAGATGCCAAAGTGGAGGCCCATGCGCTCCTGTAGCACGGCGTTCTTCGGCGATTTCATCCCAAGTGGCGAGTTCCCCGGTGATGTTCTTGCTGGCCGTGACGGGAGGCGACGACGCGTTGAAGACGGTGGTCGAGGACCGGATCGCGTTTCTAGTTTTCGCTTCAGGGTTCTCTTTGTTATTCATAAGCGCCTGTTCATTATTCCGAACTATTTCAAGGGCTTTACTGTAAGATGTACCACTGTTAAAGATTAATGCAGTTGGGGTCTTCGGGACCCTTCTTTGTTCAAAAATAAATTAGAGAGAATTCCTTATTTGACACTTACTTAAAATATTGTTCCTTATTTGACACTAGAGAAAAATTTCTTATCTATATGACCTCTGATCTTAATTTGTTTCCCTATATGACACTCTAGTGCATTTTGTACATGTAAAAAGACATTTTTATCCCTATGCATAATTTGATCAGAAATATGTACATGATAATAGTTATGTCCAAAAAATCGATTGGTATAAAAACGAAGATCACGTCAATGCTTCCATTAGCTCTCCCTTTATATATATATTTATTTAGTGACAGATTACATATTTATAAGTACGCAAAAAGAAATTCCACAGGATCAAGTTGGTTTGTTTGTTATGATAGGCGATCTAATCTATATGTAAAATTGTACCGCGGAATTCCATTTCACGTGCAGTCGTCCACATGCAGTGACATATTGGTGGGGGCGTTCTAAACTAGCCAGTAAAAAATTACATGCATATGTACACTTGACTGTCTATATACGCCAAGGCAATACAAGTATAAACTTAGTGTGACATTTTAATGAAAGTATATTTATTTACTTGTTTTCCGAAAATGCTATTTTCATGTTTCAAAAAAAAAGTATGAAACAAATCCATGTACGTGTAAAACTTTGTGAACATATTTGTTCATATATGGGCATTAGTATAGAACGTAAAAAAAAGCATAGAACGCATCATTTTATTAATGTCCACCATACAAATATGTAATATGTCACTAAATAAATATATATATAAAGTAAGTAGGGAGAGCTACCGAAAGCATTGACGTGATCTTCGTTTTTATACCAATCAATTTTCTGGATACAACTATTATCTTGTACATATTTCTGATCACATTATGCATAAGTGTAAAAATGTCTTTTTACGTGTCGAAATGCACTAGTGTCATATAGGGAAACAAATTAAGATTAGAGGTCATATAGGGAAGAAATTTTTCTCTAGTGTGAAATAAGGAACATGATTTTAAGGGAGTGTCAAATAAGGAATTCTCTCCATATATATAGGCATGCACGTTTTTCTTTTTCTCTTTTTGGCTGATTGACTGTCAGCATGGGATGAAGATTGTTTTGTGCTGAAACAGAATTTCTGAAGTGTGTGAGCTCAGGTCAGGTGCACCGCCGAAGAAAAACAGAATGGATCACTAAACAAAATGGATCTTGTGATGGCCTCAACACTCGCCGAGAAAGCGACGTACGCTTAAACCAAGGAGTGATTCCAATGAACACGAGTAGTATTAATCAGGCAGGCAGAGGCACACACACACTGATAAGTGATAACTGATTACTGTATGCGTGCGCGAACAGCATCCTATGGACTATGAATTTGGGTTTAGGGTGGAGCAAACAAACGACTACCAATCAGTGAAACATTCGGTACAAAACAGTGGACCATATTCGTTTGTTCCGATGACCGTAAATCTGATTTGTACCATACCTACCTCATTGTGTTGTGGAGTGGCACAGCAGAGGAATGCCTATTAAAAAAAATCCTGAAGAAGGTTACAGAGTTGGGCAGGCAATTGCAAATTGTTTGCACAGCAAGAATTCCAGTTAGCAGCACATTCTCTAAGCTAGCAATAGACTGAAACTGAATATGGGACTTCTCACTTTCTGGTTTGGAATTTGATACCTGTTTCCTCCAGCTATGTATATTTTTGCGCAGCAAATGATTCATCTTACTCCTCCAGCCATCCCTAAACTGATATTTATTTTGTGATCTAAGCTCTGGAGGTAGAGGAATTGAGTTCTCACTTGGGCCGCTGCATCATGAAAATAATTGATGCAGGAGCGCCTCTTGAGAATTTTCTTGCAGTAACATCGGTGATACATTCCACAGGGAAATTCCTTACTGGCTGTGAGATCTCTGGTTTTTAATTTGTCCTGGGGCAGTAGCTACAGAAAAAAAAAGTTATAAAGCAAATTCACAAAAATATCGTATTGAAGTATTGGCGTATCAGTGAATATACATAAAGATCTTGGATTTCTTGATTGCTTGATTCTGAAGGAAAGTATGATACTGAAGTAGGGACATATCAGTGACTATACTCTTGGATTCCCTGCTTCCATCCTCCCTCCACCAACCGCACCGTGATTATCTCCATATAGTATACATCAGTGGACACACACCTTGATTATCTATATATAATTATACATCGGTGGACGCGCAAAGGTACTGAGTATTTACTATTTCTACTGAAATACTACTATATGAGGTCTGAAATTTAAAAAATTCCATGCTCTCCTTTGGATACCTAGCCAAAAAAATTATACAGCTCTGCCACCGAAAAGTAAGCCCCATTTTAAAATTTAGCAAGGGCCTCGGATGTTGCTGCACTGTACGAGCTGTAATAAACGGTTTCAGTACAAAACAGTGGATGCACTGGTAATTTTTTCAGTATAAACTGTAATAAGTGGACATTACAAAACGGTGGATGCATTGGGAGTGTGGGACTGCCAATTGCATCGGATGCTGCTTTTTTCACCATCATATATATTAGACTATATTTATTTGTTTATTAGCGAAACCAACCCTAATTTTGTTACAAACTACAGTCAACAGACTTAAATAAAGAAACTTTAAAAGGAGCAACTCTAATCAAAGATGCAAAAACAAGCTCAGCATATCAAGCAAACAAAGCAACATGTCTGCCAAGGAGCAACTCTTATCAAACAGAGCCTGTCAAGGAGTGAAAAGAAACCACACACACCGTAACATCATTCGCCCCAACGAGACCATAATGTACCATGCCTATAAAACCCAGAAGAAGGTTACAGAGTTCGGGAGATAATTGCAAGTTGTTTGCACAGGAAGAATTCCAGTCAGCATCAGATTCTCTAGCTAGCAATAGACTCAGAACTGAGAATTCCTTGATACTGAAACAAAATATGATACTGAAGTAGTAACACTCAGCTCTTGAATTCCTTGCTTCCATCCTCCCTCCGACAACCGCACAGGGGGACACATCTGCATATAATATACATCGGTGGACGCGCACCTTGATTACCTCCGTTTATTTAGTATGCAATGGATGGCATTGACCCCGGTACAAACAAGTCACATCTACAAAAGACTTAGGAAATGGATGGTCATTAGCAGGCTGTAATTCGGATTTCTTTAAGATAAACACAGTTTGTTGTAGACTAACATCAGACATACATGAGCTCTTTCTTTTTTGCAAAGAAAGCTGAAAGACACACTTGGAATGGAGTTTTCCAGTGATTTACACGTATAAAATATACCTTCAAATTTAAAATGTGAGCGATCTATTTAGAACATATATTTGATTCGTAAATGGCTACATATTATAGTTGTATTGCCATAATATTCCGCCGGTTTACAAAACATCGCTCGGCCTTGCGTCGCATTTAGTAGACGATTCGGGGCGATTTAGGTTTCCTACCAAGCGCCGCCACCCATCGGTCGCCTCTCCTTGCCGTCGTTGCCGCCAGCCTTCGACCGGCCCGCGACACAGGCAAGGCTTTCCTTGCCTCCTCCTCATCCTCCCTTGCATCAAGCTTCATTGCTCGCCGATGTTGCAGTCCTCTTAAGTACGCGTGGATACCTCCTGCACTATCTCGATCGTGGCGACGATAACACATTATCGCCAAGCGCCTTTGGGCGAACGAGCGAACGACAAAGGAGGCGCACATGGTTGAAGTGGCGCAACACACAACGTCGGACCGTGTTCGCGACGATGGTGGGGGCATCGGCCGGATCCCAACATTTTTTTAATACAAAATAAACATTTTGATACAAGATGAATGTTTTAAATATATAATACATATTTATTCATAGATGATAAAATATATTTTAAATATGATGGGTATATTTTTAATACACCATGAACACTATCAAAATACACGAAGATGCACTTATTTTTCAATTTTAAGTGTTCCATGAACATAGACAGAGAGTGCTAAGTCTAATTTAATACATGCAGTTTTTGTACAATATAGTACATTAGACAATTTTTTGACACTATGTAGGATTATGAGTTTTTAACCCTATTTGCCGCTATTTTTTTTAGTTTTTTTGTGGCTACTGCTGTTTATATTGTCGAATGCAAAATCTACAAGTTTAAATATTCTTTCACTCAAGCCGTTCCCTAAATCTATATAGGTGTGAATGTGTGATATGTTTCTACTTGATCAACGCCAACCATTGGATATGAAATGCATGGATGAGATGTGGAGTATGTTACCACGTGACTTGCCATGGGCAAGTCACTGGATCTCAATCCCTCTCTTTAATATACAGTGGTGGATGCGCAAACCTTGGATTCCTTGACCTTGGATCCAATCTCCAACAACCCCACTATCCCACCAGTACCAAGCATCCTTGACGCGTGAGATTTGCACAGACCTGGCGACGAACCAGCAGCAGTATAGTTGATCTTTCACCAAAGATCAAATTTGGGCGTCCTTGAGGTGAATGCTCTCCTCAATCCTTACCTTGTTTTGCTCTTCATCGGTTGTTCATATTCTGTTTTTGTAGCTGTATGTACAGGATCTATACAAGCTAAGGTATTGTGGAACTAAGAAATAAAGTAAAACTGAAGGATGATTACAAGGTTGTTCGTGTTCTGTCACTACTGAACCTCTCTTTTCTTCTTTCATATGCTGCAGTTTCTTGTTCCTCCAACCTGCAAGATCATGGCAGAGTCACTGCTTCTTCCTCTGGTTCGCGGCGTGGCCGGCAAGGCTGCTAACGCACTCATTGAGACGGTGACCCGCATGTGTGGCCTCGACGACGACCGCCGAACGCTGGAGCGCCAGCTGCTGGCCGTAGAGTGCAAGCTGGCCAACGCTGAGCAGAGGAGCGAGACAAACCGCTATGTCAAGATCTGGACGAAGGAGCTCAAGTCCGTCGCCTACGAGGCCGACGACGTGCTCGACGACTTCCAGTACGAGGGGCTGCACCACAAGAGTAAGATTGGCAGGTCCAGTACCCGCAAGGTACTCAGCTACATCACAAGACGCAGCCCGTTGCTCTTCCGTTTTGAGATGAGCAGAAAACTGAAGAACGTCCTCAAGAAGATCAATAAGTTGGTTGAGGAGATGAACAAGTTTGGCTTGGAGAATTCTGTCCATAGGGACGAGCAGCAACATCCTTGGCGGCAGACGCACTCAAAGCTGGATGACTCTACCGGAATCTTTGGAAGAGAAAATGATAAGGAGGTGGTGGTGAAGTTGCTGCTGGACCAGCAAGATCAGCAGAAGGTGCAGGTGCTGCCCATCTTTGGGATGGGAGGTCTTGGCAAGACGACTCTTGGCAAGATGGTGTACAATGACCCAGAGGTCCAGCAACATTTCCAGTTGAAGATGTGGCACTGCGTGTCAGACAACTTTGATGCCATTGGTCTTGTCAAATCCATTATTGAATTGGCTATCAATGGAAGTTGCGACCTGCCTGACACCATTGAGCTGTTGCGAAAGAAACTTGAGGAAGACATTGGCAAAAAAAGGTTTATGCTCGTGCTTGATGATGTGTGGAATGAAGACGAGAGGAAGTGGGTGGATGTGCTGAAACCACTATTGTGTTCCATTGGTGGACCAGGCAGTGTAATCCTGGTCACATGTAGAAGCCAGAAAGTGGCCTCTATAATGGGCACCGTTAAGCCCCATGAGCTAGTATTTCTGAATGAAGAAGATTCTTGGGAATTGTTTTCAAACAAAGCATTTAGCAATGGTGTAGAGGAGCAAGACGAGTTAGTCACCATCGGAAAGTGTATTGTCAATAAATGCGGGGGGTTGCCTCTTGCTCTCAAGACAATGGGTGGATTGCTGAGTTCAAAGAAGAAAGTACATGAATGGAAGGCCATCGAAGAAAGTAACATTGGGGATAATGATGGAGGCAAATATGAGATTATGCCCATACTGAAGTTAAGCTACAAATACATGTCAGCTGAAATGAAGCAATGTTTCGCCTTCTGTGCAATTTATCTCAAGGATTATGAGATGGAGAAGGATAGGTTGATCCAGCTATGGATGGCAAATGGGTTTATTCAAGAAGATGGAACAACAAATTTAATACAGAAAGGAGAATTCATTTTCGATGAGTTGATTTGGAGGTCCTTCCTCCAAGATAAGAATGTGGTAGTCAAATCTGTTGGTGACTATAGGGATAGAAAAGAGTATGAAACAATAGTATGTAAAATGCATGACTTAATGCATGATCTAGCAAAAGATGTCACAGATGAATGTGAAAGTATAGAAGAGTTGACTGAGCAGAAGGCATTGTCAACAAATGTTCGTCACGTGAAAATTTCAGAGTCTGAATTGGAACGAACCAGTGTGTTATGCAAAGGAAGAACAAACCTCCGCACTTTATTAGCTCCTTCAGAATCACACAAGTATTTTAAAGAGTTGCTACATGTATCAACATCTCTCAGAGCATTGCATTGCCCCCCTTCTTCAGTTGTGATTCGCAAGGCCATACATGCAAAACATTTACGGTATCTTGACCTCTCTGGGTCTGACATCGTTCGGTTGCCAGATTCAATATGTGTGTTGTATAACTTGCAAACATTGAGGCTCACAGGTTGCCGGAAGCTGCGGCAGTTACCAAAAAACATGGCAAGACTGAGAAAGCTCATACATCTTTATCTTTCTGGCTGTGGTAGTCTCAAAAGTATGTCTCCAAACTTTGGTCTACTGAACAACCTTCACATATTGACAACATTTTTTGTGGGTACTCGAGAAGGCTTTGGGATAGAGCAGCTCAAAGACTTGAACCACCTTAGCAATAGGCTGGAGCTATTGAATTTGAACAAGATAAAGAGTGGGGAGAATGCAAAAGAAGCCAATCTCAATCAGAAGCCAAGTCTAACTGACTTGTTGTTCTCTTGGGGCCAGAAGATAGATGATGGGACTAAAGATATGGCCCGTAGTGTGGAGGAAGTGCTTCAGTGCTTAGAACCTCATAGTAATATCCAAAAGTTGGAGATACATGGATACGGTGGCCTAGAAATATCACAATGGATGAGAAAGCCTCAAATGTTTAACTGCTTGAGAGTACTCAAAATGTCCAACTGCCCAAGATGCAAGAGTATCCCTGTAGTATTGTTATCAGAATCTCTAGAGATTTTGTCCTTAGAGAAGATGGATAACTTGACAACATTATGTAATAACCTTGATGTGGAAGCTGAAGGATGTGTTACCCCTCTGCAAATTTTCCCTGGGTTGAAGAGGATGGAGTTGATTGAGTTACCAAGCCTTGAGATATGGGAAGAAAACAGTGTGGGAGAGCCTATTGATAGCTTGGTAACGTTCCTGATGCTTGAGGAGCTGAAGATCAAAGATTGCCCCAAGCTTGCAAGTATTCCAGTGATCCCCATTATCAGCGAGTTGAGAATGTTTGGAGTTCATGGTACTGCAATCAGTTTAGTTTTTATGAACATCCTTTTGGGCTCTTTGCCATGTCTCCACAGTTTAACTCTGTATTCTAAGGAAGACATACCTATGTTGCCTCTGGATGCACAGCAAAGCCAAAGTGAAAGGCCTCTTGAAAAACTGAAGTGTTGCGTCTGGTAGGCCCCAGCATGTTGTTCACAAGCTCTGGAATGTCCAGATCACACCTTATGCTTTGGAAATGCTTTTCGTTCGTGGAATTTCTGAGGATTGAGGGATGCAGGGATCTTGTGCGCTGGCCAACAGAGGAGCTCCGGAGCTTGGATCGCCTCCGCTCTCTGCGTATCACAAATTGTGAGAACCTGGAGGGGAACACTTCATCGTGTGAGGAGGAGGAGACCCTTCCGCTGTCCCTGGAGGAATTGGTGATTTTCTACTGCAAAAATCTGGCCAAGCTGCCTTGGAACCTCGGAAACCTGGCCAAGCTGAGGAGTCTCGATGTGAGTTGTTGCAGTATCCTGAAAGCGCTGGCTGATGGGATGTGTGACCTCACTTCTCTTGAGAACTTGAAGATTGAGAGTTGTCCAGCTCTAGAAGAATTCCCGCCTGGTCTCCTGGAGCGGTTGCCAGCCCTCGAGTACTTATTCATAGAATTTTGCCCGGAGTTGGTAAGACGATGCAGAGAAGGTGGGGAGTATTTCCAGTTGGTCTCCTCTATCCCAACTAAATACATTCGAAAAAATAGACGGCGACAGCGTGAGTGCTATTCATCAGTGGTAAATAACCGAACCAAATCTCCCTTGTTTGGTCTGTCTATTATTCTCTCTCAGTGATAAATAACCGAATTAAATCTCCCCAACTTGTGCAGTTTGGATGCTAACGACAGTATGAATTCGACGTACCTGGGAATGAAGGAGGCTGCTATTTGACCTCAGCAGGAATCTTCAGGTTGGGTTGGGAATTTCGGAATGAAGCAGGCTGCGACCACCGTCCTCCTCCTCCCCATTCGGAGAAACTCTTGGAATTGGAAGAGGAAACATGGAGAGGAACCCGCGGCCGTCCTTGCCAGAGCACTCATGGAGGAGAGGGGGCCAGCTCCTTTGGCTGCACTCAGGTGATGGAAGAAGCCTCGCCTAGGCACTTCGACTGCGCGGCCCGACGGACTCCTTCGTCCAGCAGCAGCAGAGCAAGGAAGTCTCGCCTCTCTCGTCAGTCCTGAACTCCTCCTCCGCAGCCACCATCTCATCCTCCTCGGCGGCGCCGACGACGGTGGACAAGGAAGGAGCAGAGAGAAGCAGAGGCCCAACCAGGCAACCAGCAGCAGACGACGATGAAGTAATAAGTAAGTGTTCAATTCCATAGAAGCCTGGGCTGGGCCACATCAACTGGAATCTTTTTGTAAGTCTGGCACAGTAAAATATTGAATCCATAGTTATTTTAAGGTCATCATCTCTATCTATCTCTACTATTTTTTTTTAATCTGTCCCGTCTCAGCCCCATTTCAACCCCATTTTCTTCAACCTTAGTTCATCATTTGTTTTAAGCATCATTCCTTATAACCCACCTTAATTATCTCGTCTTCTATTAATTTACTAAATAAACTCATGTTTTCTTATAAGACAAACAATCATTGTAAAATATTGTCAAAAAAAAAACAATGATTCCAAATTTTAACAACCCAATGGACTTTGCAGCAACAATAATCGGCCCTTGTAACGTCTTTGGCTTGCAGTAGCAACGGTGGCCTTCGCAGCAAGTTTGGCCGGTCTTTGCAATGTCGAACATTCCCAGTTTGCAGTAGTCACCCCTTGCAGCGTGGCTCATCAGGCTTTGCAGCAATGCTGTTCAACCCTTGCCGCATTACATGTCAATGCTTGCGGCAACTGTGGTCGGTCTTTAGAGCATCACACATCTCGGTTTGCAGTACGGACAACCACCACCCGCTGCAACGTGGTTTATGGGCTTGACATCGTCGCATGTCTTAGTTTGCAGCATGGCTCGTCGGGCTTTGCAGTGTCGCATGTCTTGACTTGCAGCATGGACGCACACACCTTGTAGTGTGGCTAGCGGTCGGATCGCACCATCACAATAGTGTTTCTCATGACTAATATATCCCAAGACTGCCTCAATGCCATTCAAAAAAAGAAAATTAAATGTTCAATGTGTATGTTTAAAATGCTCAACCTGTATATATAAAATGTTCTATGCATTTGAAAAAATTTCAAAATATATTTGGATAAATATTCAACTTGTATTTGAAAAATGTTCGATGTGTATCTAAAAAATATTCAAAATATATACAAAAATCTATAAGTTTTATTAAAAAAGTTAACATGTATTTCAAATTTAAAAATAAATATAAACATTAAAAATAGTTATTGAAAAACCAAACGAATGCCAATAAAAAAATTGAATACTGCATGTAAAAAAGGAACAAAACTCAGTTGAAACCTTCCCAAAACTGGATGGAAGGTTCTCAAAACTGGTAGACACTATACATAGAAGCTTCCAAAATCTACAGTACTCGGCCAGGCCATCAGTACAATCGTTTAAGGTGATGCGATGTTTCATCTTGTAGTAGGTGATTTCTAGCATTTGTACAAAAAGCTTCAAGGGAAGGCAGGATGTGTTTATGTCTCTTCCGTTGCCAGATCGATGTTGTTGTCGCCTTAAGCGCCTCCTTAAATGGGTCGGCCTAGCACACGCTCGCTAGGTCTTCTTATCGCTCGCTCACTTGTGGTTAGGTAGGTCTGTTTCATTCTTTTTTTTTTCATTTACTTTTTATTTTTTATGTTTCAAAAAAATTAAATATATATTTAAAAAACGACTTTACTTAGAATTTCAGTACGTTCACTGCACATTCAAAAATGTTCATGTATTGTTAAAATTTAATTTTGCAACTTTGAAAAAACACCATACCATTAAGAATATTCACATGCTTTAAATGTATTCGTGAAATTTTGTAAAAGAAATCATGAAAACTGGTGACATTTCTGTGTGTAATTCATGAAAAATGTTCATGATATCTACTAATTTGCTCAAGCAATTTTCTTTAAATATAAAAAATGTTCCCCATTTATTTAAAAAGGTCATAGTGCATTTATAGAATGTTCATTGTGTATTTACGAAATTTTTAACATGTATTAAAAAATATTCAACATGTATCTGAAAAATATTTAACCAGTATTAAAAATATGTTCAACATGTGTTTGAAAAATGTTCAACATATATCTAAGGTTTTTTTTAATGTGTATTCATTAAATATTCAAATTGCACCGAGAAATCTGTTCAGTGTGCGACTGAAAATGTTTACATGTACCAAATAAAATTCATACACTAGAACCAAGTGGATTAAATTTTATTTTATTTGAAAAAGTACTCCCTCCGATTCACAATAAGTGTCGCTCATTTAGTACAAATTTTGTATTAGACTAGTACAAAATGAGCAACACTTATTATGGATCGGAGGAAGTAACAGTAAAGAAAAATATAAAAAATTAAGAGAGAAAACAAAACAAAAAGAACAAAACATAGAAAACTGACAAAAAATGGCAAAAAGAAAGCAAAGAAAAAAAATACCCAACCTGTAACCTTCCTCAAACCTTGAGAATCGGAGTAAACTCTTCTCAAAATCGCACTAAGGCCCTGTTTGGTTCAGCTTTATCATTCAGATTTTAGAAATCTAAAGCCGAACCAAATAGGATTCCACCAAAGAGTGAACCTTCAAACGACCGGATTCCACCAAAGCGCAACCGGAAAATACACGTACGAGCGAGCCAAAGAGCGAATCTTCAAACGATTTTTGAAAATCTACTGCGGAAAATCGAAAATCTGCCCGGGAGGTGCTTCCGATTTTCTTCAGCAGATTTTCAGAAATCCACAGCCCAACCAAATGGGTCAGCGCACTTCAGCACTCCTATAGGCGAGGCTAGAATATGTATCGCAGTAAGTGATTATGTAGAGGAGCAATTACCCTAAAAAAATTAGAGGAGCAATGTGAATTGGTCATAGCAATCAATTAATTGAAACAAATGGGCCCCACAGAATTACGAAATGAGTACATCATTGTGGGGCCCACGTGTAAGGACAATTCTGTGGGGCTCACGTGTTAGGACGGTCCTCCATCAATTCAGTGATGTCTCACAACAACCACACAAGCTACTACATAATACACCAAGCAGCAGCACCAACATCTTCTTGGTCTTCACCAAACCGAGGGGAAACAACAACATACATCCACTGGCGGGCACTCCCCTTGAACAGAGGGGCAAAGGCAACACATTTCGCTCATGCAAGCATAGTTCATGTCCAAAAGTCACAAATGCATCACAGTTCAGCCATATAAGTATGTTGAAGATCCATAGGGCACAAATGTAGCATAGTTCTGGTCTAGAAGCAAAGACAACAAATATTCCAACCATACTTCAACTCAACATGTAACTGGAAAATGGATTAGAGGCTGCAAAAAAATACTGTACTGCACAACCAAAATATTCAAATTTTCACATGCAGCCTCTCCACAGAACAAATTTATGAAGAAACGTGAAGCAGCAAGTGTACAGAAAAGAGCATCCTCTTTTTTTTTCAGTCCTTACCATTTTTAGTACAAGTATGGGAGACCCTTCCTTTAAATGTTTCACATGGGCAAGGAACAGCCAAAATGTGTCCAAAATATTTAGTGCAGCCAACATATATTTTATTCAGCAACCCAGATTTCTAGACCATGATTGTGCAAACAAGCAATGTTAGCATTTAAAAAAAATGTTTCTCCGTTTATTCTGCATCCTTTGCAGACTTCACATTTTCAAGTCTATGAACGAAAACTTTATAGGATTCATAGAGTAGTAAGCAAGATGACTACTTGGTGCTAGCTAGATAATCAACTCGACGGCCGGAGCTGAGCACAATATGGCCATAGCTCAAAGGCTAGGTGGCAGAGGAGAGAACCGGGCAAAAGCAGGGATATGATTCATCTAGCCGATGTACAACAACAAGCAGAGCATAATTTATGAATCTCAAATTCAGGCCAAACCCAAAACCAGTTGGCCATGGCACAACAGCCATGGCCCAGAGCTACACAGCATAGTCGTATCTCAATGACCACGTGCTCAGAGCAAGGGAACGAAGAGGAACTCAGCGGCACTGACCTTCAATGTTTGCCGCCGAGACCGAACCACGGCATCGCCGGCGCATGCCAACGACGGGGAGCTTGACGAAGACAACAGGACTAAAACTGATAGGAAACTTTATTATAATGTACTGGCGGCTTTGTTCTGCAAGAAACATCAAGAAATATATAGTTCCATCATCACAGACTTATCTTGTTAAGAACATTTGTCATGCAAGAAGCAGGAAGGATTTATATTTTTATACTTGAACAGAGCACCCAATAAATAAAGAGGAAGGATTTCATTTTGAGAACCAATCTAATGCATGGCCTTAAAAAAAGTAGAACTTCCATTGATCGGACTGTATCTATGCATGGTGGCAGCACAATGCTTTGTTTTCATTAAGTTTGTTATGTGTGCGTGCGTATAGTAGTCCAGCCGTGGAAACTTATAGCAACGGGCATCGCCCAGAAAAATACAAACAATCTAGGTGAGGTAATAGTGCAGATCATGCTTCACTTGCCAAAACTTAAAGCTCTTCAACACACATAACCAGGGGGAAGAGTGAAGCTATTGACATGCACAAGTATTGCTTCGATTAATAACAGCATTGGATGGATGCATACAAGTTGCAAACAGTTTATCTTTGATAAATAAATAAACTAAGCAATCAACAGCAGCACAAGAGTTACATTTTATTATATTTCATGAGAAGCAAGCAAATCCCCCAAATGACGTTAAAACTGTAAAAAATGTGCCTTGTCCACATAATTAGGATATCAAGCAGCAAATTGAGCAGAAAAGAAAACGAGAAATCTTCTCCTAAAAGAACAGTGTCTAGTGACGACTCAAAAAATAACATGGTAAGTAATTTACTTGACAAGTAGACATGTATGTTTACCAATAATGCTAAAACAGAGACAAAACTGGGTAGAAATCAAGCTCTCTTTGGTTGGGTCTCTTCATATGGTAAACCTACTTTAACTCGCCTCTGTGTTGGGAAATTTGATTCTATTTCGTGCAAAGCAAACAAAATTGCAAACAATGGTGCCTTCAGAATAAATACTCCTGTTTAATGAGATGCATCACAATGTTGTTTTCCAACAAATGTTAGACATGGCCATTGAGGCATGATATACCCCAAACCTAAGTACCCATGGCTCGATGACCATGCCCAGAGCAAGAAGGGGGGGGGGAGGGGGGGGAGGAGGAGGAGAAAGAAGACATTACCTTCAATGTTTGTAGCCGAGGCCGAACCGCGCTGTCGCCGGTGATGGTAAAGAGTCAAGACGGGAGCTGGCTGCAACTACACACCCCCGCCTTGGGCTGGAAGTTGGTCACCGCCTACTCACCGCTGCAGTCGAGCGTCGCCTTGTGGTAAGCCTTGTCCATCCATTCTAACACACAACACAAGAGAGGAAATCATCAGCAAACAGCAGATAAAATCATCCATGGCACAAAAAATGAATGAGCATCCATATATTGAACTACCCAAGATTCCACGGGTCGGCTGGCCGGAAGGGCCTTTGCTTGTGACTGGATAAATTTGAAAACGAATTGCTTGAATGATGGAAACAACAGGAACATATAGGCAGATCTATCAAGGCAATATTTATTTATTGGCAATAACATGTGGCAAGTCAATACTGACATAATGCTATATTATTTCACATAATTCCGATACATGTATGCTACACAAATTTTCAGTGTAGTTCAGTTAACTAAAGAACTCAAGCTCAGATTTAACATGGCAAAGATGCTGGAGATGGAGACCAACAAGAACTAATAAGATGGCACAGGCGAACAGCACAACACACACTCGTGTACTTTTAATAAGCTGGTATACAATGCATGAATACAAATAGATGAAGTGGACATTTGAGAGGTGCTACCTGAATGATGTCCTTGCCGGCGGGCGGCGGAGAGAGTGATGAAGCCCATATCGACCCGGCATCACGTGTGCCATGCTTCAATGGCTTACAGCCGATTGAGGATCCGAATCCTTTTTAATGTTGCAACCTGCAAGTGAGTGAGTTTAGAAGAAGAAGAAAATACAAATGAGAAACAAACAAACAGGGGCAAAAAAGAAAAGGAGCAACTCAATCATGTTAATATGTTGGTAATAACAGAATCACGCCAATGATACTAACATACTAGTGGAATATGCAGGTAAGCATCACATCGCAGGACAAGGAGTCAAGGACTCTCAAAATGCACAAGCAAGAAAGAAAGAAAACATCAATTAAACAAGATAGCTTGACTCTGATTGATGTTGGTCAATTGTTATTGCAGTGTTAATGGACCTGACTGAATTTGTGGGCAGGCAGGCAGGCTGCCAGTTTGGTGATTTTGTGGGTTTGCATGCATGTGTAGCAGCAGAAGTGAGTGGGTTCTTGTCAAGTGCATATTTGTTACAGCAGGAAAGTGGGGGTGGGGGATTCATTGCCTGAACAATGTAGCTAGGACTCGTTCCCTCTGTTCCAACCTAATTACATAGGTACTCCACGCTTTTGATTCATCCTGGAGCAGTAGCCAACAGAAAAAAATATCAAGTTATATAGCAAACCAAAATATGATCCGTGTGCCGTACCTCTGCTGAACCAGTCTTCACAGCAGATGCAAGCATGCCATTCTTTATCTCTTCTCTTTCCTTGTCCTATCTCCAAGTTAGAAAATGATGCATTATTTGATTGTGTGATACAGACTGTTCTTTGTATTTGCAACTTGCAGAAAATTATAGAGGGGCCACCAGTAGGTACACGTATCTGTCAATAATTAAATATACAGGTCAGCTCTTCAAAAAACCATTGATCTTGTCGCCCTTTGTCATCGTCCACTCTTTAACAACTGCACAATCCCACCCCATACCAAGCAGCCTCGACCAAACCAGCAGCAGTACCGTTCCTCATTCACCAAAGATCAAATTTGGCGTCGTTAAGGTGAATGCTCTCCTCAATCCTTACCTTGTTTTGCTCTTCATCCGATATTATCAATAAAGTGTGTACAAGCTAAGCTATTGTGCAACTAAGAAATAAAGTAAAATAGGAGGAGGATTACAAGGTCGTATGCATAATATTTTCTGGCTCCATCAGGGATTTACAAGGTTGTTCATGTTCTGTTAGTGCTTAACCTTCTTTCCTGTGCTGCAGTCTCTTATTCCCCCAACCTGCAAGAACATGGCAGAGTCGCTGCTTCTCCCTCTGGTGCGCGGCGTGGCTGGCAAGGCTGCAAACGCACTCATCGAGACCATCACCCGCATGTGTGGTCTCGATGACGACCGCCGAACGCTGGAGCGTCATCTGCTAGCCGTCGAGTGCAGGCTGGCTAACGCTCAGGAGAAGAGCGAGACAAACCGATATGTTAAGATCTGGATGAAGGAGCTCAAGTCCGTCGCCTATGAGGCCGACGATGTGCTCGATGACTTCCAGTACGAGGGGCTGCGCCACCAGAATAAGATTGGCAAGTCCACTACCCGTAAGGTGCTCAGTTACATCACCCACCGCAGCCCGCTTCTCTTCCGTTTTGAAATGAGCAAGAAACTCAAGAACGTCCTCAAGAAGATCAATAAGTTGGTTGAGGAGATGAACAAGTTTAGCTTGGAGAACTCTGTCCATAGGGAGGAGCAGCAACACCCTTGGCGGCAGACGCACTCAAAGCTGGATGATTCTACCAAAATCTTTGGAAGAGAAAATGATAAGGAGGTGGTGGTGAAGTTGCTGCTGGACCAGCAAGATCAGCGGAAGGTGCAGGTGCTGCCCATATTTGGGATGGGAGGTCTGGGGAAGACGACTCTTGCCAAGATGGTGTACAATGACCCAGAGGTCCAGCAAAGTTTCCAGTTGAAGATGTGGCACTGCGTGTCGGACAACTTTGATGCCACTGCTCTTTTGAAATCCATCATTGAGTTGGCTACAAATGGAAGATGTGACATGCCTGACACCATTGAGCTGTTGCGAAAGAAACTTGAGGAAGTCATTGGCAAAAAAAGGTTTATGCTCGTGCTTGATGATGTGTGGAATGAAGACAAGAGGAAGTGGGAGGATGTCCTGAAACCACTATTGTGTTCCATTGGTGGACCAGGAAGTGTTATAGTGGTCACATGTCGAAGCAACCAAGTGGCCTCTATAATGTGCACCGTCAAGCCACATGAGCTATTATTTCTGAGTGAAGAAGATTCTTGGGAATTGTTTTCAAACAAAGCATTTAGCAATGATGTCGAGGAGCAAGCAGAGTTAGTCACAATCGGAAGGCGTATTGTCAATAAATGCGGGGGGTTGCCTCTTGCTCTCAAGACAATGGGTGGATTGCTGAGTTCAAAGAAGAAAGTACATGAATGGAAGGCCATCGAACAAAGTAACATTGGGGATAATGATGGAGGCAAATATGAGATCATACCCATACTAAAGTTAAGCTACAAACACATGTCAGCTGAAATGAAGCAATGTTTCGCCTTCTGTGCAGTTTATCTCAAGGATTATGAGATGGAGAAGGATAGGTTGATCCAGCTATGGATGGCAAATGGCTTTCTTCAAGAAGAGGGAACAACAGATTTAATACAGAAAGGAGAATTCATTTTCAATGAGTTGATTTGGAGGTCCTTCCTCCAAGATAAGAAAGTGGTAGTCAAATCTGTTTTTCATAATTTCTATGGGGATAGCAGAGAATATGAGACAATAGTATGTAAAATGCATGACTTAATGCATGATCTAGCAAAAGATGTCACAGATGAATGTGTAAGTATAGAAGAGCTGACTGAGCAGAAGGCATTGTCAATAGATGTTCGTCACCTGATAATTTCAAAGGCTAAAGTGGAACGAACCAGTGTGTTATGCAAAGGAAGAACAAACATCCGCACTTTATTAGCTCCTTCAGAATCACAGAAGAATCTTAAAGAGTTGCTACGGGTATCAACATCTTTAAGAGCATTGCATTGCCCCCCTTCTTCAGTTGTCATCTGCAAGGCCATAAATGCAAATCATTTACGGTATCTTGACCTCTCTGGATCTGACATCGTCCGGTTGCCAGATTCAATATGTGTGTTGTATAACTTGCAAACATTAAGGCTCGTAGATTGCAAGAAGTTGCGACAGTTATCAGAAGACATGGAAGGACTGAGAAAGCTCATCCATCTTTATCTTTCTGGTTGTAGCAGTCTCAAAAGTATGTCTCCAAACTTTGGTCTACTGAACAACCTTCACATATTAACAACATTTGTTGTGGATACTGGAGATGGCCTTGGAATAGAGCAGCTGAAAGACTTCCAACACCTTAGCAATAGGTTGGAACTGTTGAATTTGAGCAAGATAAAGAGTGGGAAGAATGCAAACGAAGTCAATCTCAATCAGAAGCCAAAGCTAACTGAGTTGATGTTCTCTTGGGACCAAGAAATAGGTGATGGGCCTGTAGATATGTCCTGTAATGTGGAAGAAGTGCTTCAGTGTTTGGAACCTCATAGTAATATACAGAAATTGGAGATACGTGGATATGGTGGCCTAGATATATCACAATGGATGAGAAAGCCTCAGATGTTTAACTGCTTGAGAGAACTCAAAATGTTCAACTGCCCAAGATGCAAGAGCGTCCCTGTAGTATGGCTCTCGGAATCACTAGAGATTTTGTTGTTACAAGTAATGTATAATCTGACAACGTTATGTACTAACCTTGATGTGGAAGGTGGAGGAGTCATTACCCCTCTGCAAATTTTCCCAAGGTTGAAGAAGATGTGGTTGATTGAGTTACCAAGCCTGGAAATATGGGTAGAAAACAGTGCGGGAGAGCCTAGCGTTAGCTTGGTAACGTTCCCGATGCTTGGAGAACTAAGGATCGAAAATTGCCCCAAGCTTGCAAGTATTCCAATGATCCCCAATGTTAGTGAGTTGGGAATGGTTAAAGTTCACAGTACTGCAGTCAGTTCAGTTTTTATGAGCATCCTTTTAGGCTCTTGGCCATGTCTCGACAGTTTAACTCTGAAGTCTAAAGAAGACATACCCATGTTGTTGCCTCTGGATGCACAGCAAATCCAAAGTGAAAGACCTCTTGAAAAAATGAAGGATTTGGTTCTGGAAGGCACCAACATGTTGTTCACAAGGTCCGGATTGTCCAGATCACACCTTTTGCTTTGGAAGTGCTTCTCGTTCGTGGAAGAGCTGACGATTGATGGATGCAGTGATCTTGTGCGCTGGCCAAAAGAGGAGCTCCAGTGCTTGGATCGCCTCCGCGTTTTGAGTATCAGAGAATGTGACAACCTGGATGGGAACAGTTCATCTTGTGAGGAGGAGACCCTTCCGCTGTCCCTAGAGGAATTGGAGATTTTAGACTGCAAAAGTTTGGTCAAGCTGCCTTGTAACCTTGGAAATCTGGCCAAGCTGAGGACCCTGGATGTGCAGTACTGCCGTGGACTGGAAGCGCTGCCTGATGGGATGTGTGGCCTCACTTGTCTTAGGTACTTGTGGATTCGGGATTGTCCAGGTATTGAGGAATTCCCTTGTGGTCTCCTGGATCGGTTGCCGTCCCTCGAGTGCTTACAGATAGTGGAGTGCCCGGAGTTGGTAAGACGATGCCGAGAAGAAGGTGGGGAGTATTTCCACTTGCTCTCCTCTATACCACGTTTAAGCATTTGGTGATGAGGGCGCGTTACGCGTGAGTTCCCTCCCTGGTAAATAACCAATCCCCCTTGTGTTGTGTTGTGTGTAAATAAGGGAAAGTTTGTGAGATGAAATTGGGTGATTTTTGACATTGCGATGAATCTACGTACCTCCATTGCAGCAACTGCAGGTAGGTTGGGAATACATCTCGGAAAGCCTCCAATGGACGGGATGAAGGAGGAGGCTTGAATGGTGGATCCGACCGACCCAATAGGAATCTTGCCGCTGGACGCGGCGCGACCTCCTCCTCGACAAGGGGGGGGGGGGGGGGGGGGGCTCGACAGGCCGTGGGGGCGTGGAGTAGACGAAAGGAAGGAGCGCCGTGGGAAGCAGAGGGACGGTGGTGGAGATTTCTCGAACGGCGGAGCAGAGGATGCGGCGCTTCGATGGTGGAGAGCACACAGGAGCTGGGTAGTTGGTTTGCTTTGTAGTTGCTCAAAAATAAACTAGTTTGCTTTGTCCATTCTTTCATTTGTTTTTTTTCATTTGTTTATTTCGAAATATCTTAATATTTTAAAAAACCATTAATTGCTTATTTTTTGAAAGTTCACCGCATAATAAATATTTCAATATGATGTAAGTAATTTGTTCTTATAATTTATAAAACAATGTTCATCACATTCAAAAAAGATATTCCCCGTATTAACGAAAATGTTCACAAGTTTCACATATATGTTTTGTGATATTTTAAAAGATATATAATGTACAAATTTGTTCATGTGATTTTTAAAATATATTTCGTAACATTCAAAGTAACGTTTACGACAATGAAAAAATTGCTCATAAAAATTCAAAAATGTTTCACAGTTTTCTTAAAAAATGGTCACGACGATTTTGGAAACACAATTCAATCTTTGTTTATAAATGGTCACCATGTATTTTTTTAAATGTTCAATGTCCATTTGAAAAAAAAATGTTTAAATTTTATTCGGAAAATGTTCAGCGTGTATCTTAAAAATGCTCAACCTATACATGAGAAACTTTCAACATGCATTTGAAAAATGTTCAACATATATTTGGATAACCCTGCAAATAAATATTTG
The DNA here is from genome assembly GCA_950022295.1 of Bromus sterilis. Taxonomy (NCBI): domain Eukaryota; kingdom Viridiplantae; phylum Streptophyta; class Magnoliopsida; order Poales; family Poaceae; genus Bromus; species Bromus sterilis. The sequence continues at coordinate 378,478,768 of OX465598.1, forward strand.
GATAAAATGTTCAACATATATTTGAAAAATCTTCAATGTGTATCCAAACATATTTTGCATATATATGAAAAATCTCTAACCTGTATTAAAATATTCAACATGTTTTTCAAATTTAAAAATAAATATTAAAATTAAAACCAATTAATAGAAAACCAAACATAAACAAGTCACATAAAAATAGAAGGAAAACAGTAGAAACCATCCCAAAACTAGATGGAAGATTCTCAAAACAGGTAGGCGCTACACCACACGTACAAGCTTCAAAAACCAACACTATCAGGCCGGCCAATTAGAACAATCGCTTGAGGTGAAGTCGATGTTTCATCTTGTAATAGACGATTTCTAGCACATGTGTAAAAAAGCTTCAAGGGAAATCATGATGCGCTCAGATCTTGTCCATTGCCATTGTCACCATAAGCGCCTCTTTAAATGGGTCACTATAGAAGTCGCTAGCTAGGTCTTCTTATAGCTTGCTTGCTTGCAGTTAGGTAGGTCTATTTCATTAAAAAAATCTTTCAATTTTAAAATTATTTATATGTTTCAGAAAATAATAAATTTATATTCCAAAAACACTTTACTTAAAATTGTAAAACATTCATTGCACATTCAAAAAAAGTAGATGCATTATTAAAATTTCATTTTGCAATTTTTCTTTGCCCATTCTTGCATTTGTTTGTTTTCATTTCTTTATTTTGAAAGATTAATATATACTTTTAAAAATTATTTTATTATTTTTAAAAAGTTCACCGAAAATTAAATATATCCATATGATGCAAATAATTTGTCTTATAACTTATAAAACAATATTCATCACATGAAAATTTATTTCTCATATTAAGAAAAACGTCCACGTGTTTTACATATTTTTTAAATGCACATACAATTTTATTAATTATTCATACCATTCAAAAATGATTATGATATTAAAAAATCATATATTTTAAAATATATTCATAAAGGCTTCAAAAAATTATAATTAAAAAAATGTTCCGTATTATTGGAAAATAATCATCTCTAGCTGGTTTGCTGACATGGACACAGTCAAGGTGGTATTAAACAAATTTTATTTAGTTTTAAACAACTAATCAACTGGTCAGTGGGTCACCCCACTGGCTTAAGCCCAGGGCGTGTGCTCGCCGACGACGAACAGCAGCACGGCGAGGCCCTATCGGACATCTTGGCGTGGCTATGTGCTTCCTCCGGCCACGTGCACGACGATGGTGGCCGTTGACCGAAGCTCGGGCGCGCTCAGGTGGTTGTGGATGTGGGAGAGAGGGCAGATGAGGGCTCCGCTGGTCAAAAAATCGCTTTGAGCTTGTCCAAGTCAGCAAAACCACCCATGCAAACTCACAAATGACGATTTCTGAACGGTTTGGGATAGATCAGGGGGTTAAGTGAACCGAAAAAAAGTTTAGGGGGTTATGCGAACAACCCATTTTTTTCAGGGGAGTAAAATGGACTTTTTTCTTTAAAATATATTCATAAAGGCTTCAAAAAATTATAATTAAAAAAATGTTCCGTATTATTGGAAAATAATATTGTATTTTAGAAAATTTTCATGTATGACAAAAATAATTTCGTGACATTCTAAGAAAAAAAATTACGAAATAAATAAATATTCGTTTAGTTTGATAAAAAGTTTGATCATTTGAAGAAACGTTCAATTTGTATTTGGAAAATGTTTAACAAGTAGTTGAAATAATGTACATCGTGTAATTGAAAATATTTAATATGTATAAAAATATATTTCATGTGAATACAAAAAATGTAGAGCGTACATTTAAAAATAAATCACGTAGTAAGAAACACTTAAATATTCAAAATATGGTAAACTCAAAAAATGCAGATAAAACCAAAGAGAAACGTACAGAAAATCAAATCAAACAGCTGTAATTTGTGTCTGTTCATCCCATGCAAGCGTCCAAACATGAGTCACAAGCGATCACTCATTCAATGTAGGCAACTAAACATGATTTTTAGTATGTGTCCGTTCGACATGCATCAGTTGAGTCGCAGATGTAAAATGCCAAAAATAATACAGGTAATCAAACATACCGTACACTTTGTGCGCGAGCCAATGCTACATCTGAGCCTGTTTCACGGGGGATCTCCTAGTGGGCAGATCATTAGGGAGCCAATTGGTTTGCTTGTTCGGCTCATCTCACATTTGTTTTGTTTTTCATTTTTTGCCTAAAAATTTCTTATTTTTCATTTTTCTTCATTTCCAAACATCCAAATACATAATTTACAAACCAATTTGTTTAGAAATATCATAGAAAATTAAATAATTTCTCCTCAAAATTTAAAAATGTTAAAGAGATTTAATTATGTTTGTTATATTATTTTGTAAAACAATGTACAAGTTTGTTCGTTTAATATTTAAATATTTTTTTTAACATTGAAAATAAACTTGACGACATTATAAAACATGTTTATAACGCTTGAATTGTTTTGCATATTTTTATAAATGTTTATGACTTTTAGGAAAAATAAGATGGAATGTTTCTTTAAAAAATTGGTCACCGTGTATTTAAAGAACTCTTCAATTTTATCTTGAATATGCTCAAGCTATATATAAGAAAATTCAATTTGTACTTGAAAAACTCAACATGTATTTGGATAAAATGTTCAACGTGTATGCGGAAAAAAACTTTATTCCACAGGAAAATATTTAATTTGTATTAAAAATTAACATGTATTTAAAATTGAAAGTAAATATAAAACTAGAAAATAACAATAATAAAACCTAACGAAAGCAAAAGAAAACCACACATAAAAAGGAACAAAACCAGTCGAATCCTTTTCCAAAACCTGTAAGCACTATTAGCCCTAAGCATCATATACATAGAAGATTCCAAATCCAACATTATTGATCCGAGCCATCAAAGTGATTTCTTGACATGAGGCGATGTTTCATTTCACAGAAAGAAATTTCTAGCATTTGCGTAAAACTTAAGAAGAAAGCAAGACTCATTTAGGTGTCACCGTTTGCAAGACTAACAGTGGTGCTGCCTTAAGCCCCTCCTTAAATGGGTCGGACTATGACTCATTTGCTAGATCTTCATTCTTACTGCTCGCTCGCTTGCAGTTAGATAGGTTTGCATCGTTTGTTTGTCTTTCATTTTACAATTAATGTTTTCTACGTTTATTTTTTTAATATATATTTAAAAAAGAACTTGATTTTAAAATTTAAAACATTCACTGCACAAGTGATGGTGTATGTTTACAGTAGGAAAAATAAATCAAAGCCAAACTATGAAGCAACTAATACTTCACGTTCTAGCCCGGCCCATTCTCTCTCAAAACCACGATTCTTAATCGAAGATGTTCCGATTATCAATCAATTTACGTCACAATTTTTGCAGAAGATTCTCAAATTCTTACCACATCATATTGATGTCATATAACGACTCCACGCAAAATATAATGTTTTCTAGAATTCATTTGCATTTTCTAAGAATAAAAAAACCCAATAAGATCACCGTTTCTGGTCAATTTTAGTCATCCTGAAGTTTGAAATTTCTTTCATTTATTTGTATATGGTTTAACCGTAGATTTAAGAACACAAATGAGTTTTTTTATCCAATTTTGCCAACCTTTTCATGCACCTGCAGTTCAGAGTTGAATTATATTGGATAAATGCCTAGAAATGCAATTGATGATTTAAGAATAAATAAAGTACCCCAAAAATGCCCAATTTTTACATGGTACATGTGATAATGTAAGTTGAGCATATAAAAAGTTTCAATGTCAAACGATGAAGCAACCAACACTACGCCTTCAAACTCAACTCTTTCACTCTTAAAACCATAATTCTTCATAGAAGATCTTCCGGTTTACAAGCAATGTACATCACAACTTTTTCAAAAACCTTCTTGAATTCTTCGCACATCAAATTGAATACATTCAACAAACAACTTGATACTATACAAAATCGATGATTTTGATAGTAGTCTAAGTATGTACGACCAACAAAGTAACACATGTACGGACTATAATATTCGTCGTCGCATGCATGAATGGACATGGTAATTGCAAGCATTGTGCTGCATGCCGAACAAAACCAAGCTTGTTATTTTCATTGCCCACATGGAATTTAACTAATCATAAAACATAGAGAGAATTTAAATAATCATAAAACATAGAGAGAAATCCTTATTTAACACTGGCTTAATTTGTTTCGCCTTATTTGACACTGGAAAACTTATTGTTCCTTATTAACACTAACACCAACTCTAAATTTGTTCCCTATGTAACACTTCCGTCCATTTTTTAGTACTGATGGTGTTTAATGACACCTGAAAAGATGATTTTACCCTTGAGGCAATATGTGACCAAAATCATTCACATACCAAACAGCAATACCTTTTTTGTAATGCAAAATGCAAAATTAGGCAAACCCTCCCCTGTAAACATGCAACAAATAGTATCGAGATTAGCACATAAAAATTCACACAATTATGTATTCATATAGACATATTGTTCAACAAATAGTATTCAAATTAGCACATAAAAATTCACACAGTTATGTAATTGGACCATCCCCCTCACGCACTGGCCCAACCCCTCTGCAACCCCCCACCGCCCCCAAGGCACACCATCACCACGCGCTGGATCGGCCCCTCTGCAATTGTTGTTGTGCACTGGCCCGACCTTTCCGCGGCCCCGCCGTTGACAAGGCTAAGCATCGCGGGATCCAGAGATACGTCAAGGTCTGACCCCTCCGCAACAGAGCCATGTCCATCCTCCCCAGCGCCTTCCCCATCCGTAGCACCACCGCCGTCCATAACATCGAGTCAATGCCGCTGCCACCGTCGCTAGGGTTGGAGAACAGGAAGAGAGGCGTGGGTCGGGGGAGAAGAGACATGCGGGTATGTGATGGTGTTAAGTTTAACATGAAAATATTGTTTTACCCCTAGTACAATATGTGCACAAATTATTTATATGCAAACTTAGAGATAATGTGATATCATTTATCGTGGCACACTCATGAATTTTATGCAAGTATTTGAATTGATATAATGATAGATTGACATTTCATTGGTCATGCAAGCATGACATGGCATATTATATTACCTCTAAGTTTGCATGCAAATAATCTGATCACATACTCCACTAGGGGTAAAATGATATTTTTATATCGGATTTAATACCATTTCTAACCAAAACCGACGAAGTGTCAAAAAAGGAAGAAAAAAGTTGTTTGGGCTAAGAAGGGAAGAAATTTTGAAGGAAGGACAAAATAAGGAATTTTCTCATTTTTTATCCTTTGTTTTGGAGTATTGTTCGTAGCCATTTCACGAAAATCAACTTTTTAGTAGTTACTCCTTGCTTTTCAGATTATTTGAAGCTCTAAATTTATCCTAAGTCAAATATCTTTCAGTTTGATCAACTCCGTAGAAAAATATCTACATTATCAAATACATAAATTAAACTTTAGATAATTTGGACCCCGCAAAAACAACTTTAGATAATATTAATCGGAGGGAGTGACATAGTATATATTAAGTATCTCGTATATTAGAATTTAAATAATCATAAAACATATCCTTTTTGAAAGTAAATAGCAAATATTGTGCGCGCCACTATGCTACTTGAAAAAAGAAAGCACAATTGCTAAAAGAAAGCGCCAGAGATAATATCTACATCCTGGAGCTGGACATACGATGCAAATTTGAAACCTTATGGTTACCCTGGGAACCTACTTAGTTCAACTAAATGAACTAAGAATTTAAAAAAGCACAAGGGAGAGTCCAGCGCTAGAGATAATATCTACATCCTGCAGCTGGACATGTCTAAGGAGCGGTGGTCGTCTCAAACAAGAGCAACACAGCGACGAGGTTTGGCGGTGATTTTCCTCTTGGAAAGAGACCCCTTCGTCTCAGTCTCTGTCTTGCTTGGTTTTCCTTGTGGCAGCAGCGATAAAATTCTCAATATTAATGGTATAACCTCGCACCGAGACAAGGTGCACTGCACAGCTCCGGCCCTCGCACGCAACGCCAACACGTTTCACGACGACATTGGTGATGATGCCAACGTATTTTCCGATCCAAGGTGCAATGCATGCTGTTTGCACAATAAGAAGTTGAGTAAGCCATGCTAGCTGACTGAAAAAAATCGGTCTGTCCATGCTGCAAGCATGCGATGGTGGGATGGTTTAGATGATAATTGATAAGTGCATTTTAAGACCCAACTTTATCATCTTGAAGTAGCAGACTAGCAGCTGCTGTTTTTCACCATCATATTGTACCATAAATTTGATCTACACCAGAGCTCGTTGTGCAGTTGCAGAGGAATGCCTATACAGCCCTGATGAATGTTATAGATTTCAGCAAACATTGGCATGCTGTTAGAACAAGAAGTCCAGTCAGCTGAGGCATTCTCTAGCAATAATGTTAGTTTACCTATGTGCTCCTGCAGCCATCATTAAAACTGATATTTGTTTGTTGCTCTAAACTCTAAAGGTAGAAGTTAGTGTGCTAACAAAAATCTCAGGTAGGGAATCGAGTTGTCATTTGGTCTGCTGCGTCATGAAAATAACTGATGCATGCAGTAGCACCGCCACCTCAGAATTTTCTTGGCATACCATACATAGTACAAATTTGCCCCCACATAAATTCTTTCTGGTTATGCGATCTCTAGATTTCAATTTGTCCTGGAGCAGTATCCAACATAAAAAAATAAGTATGATTTTTTAAAAGTTATATAGAAAAAATAATCTGAAACTGATCAATTACCAGGTCCGTGTGTCGTGCCTCCCATCTAGTACGCTATAGAACAAAATGAAAGATAGAAATAATGTCTTGCTTATTCCTGCTGAACCAGTCTTCAGTTCTTCATAGCAGATGCATGCATGTCATTCTTATCTCTTTGCTTACTGTCCTATCTGCAAGTTACAAAAATGGAGACGGCCCCGGGGGTTGAACATTATTTGGTTGGAGTCATCTGTGATGATGGTACAAAGTACAAACAGTAGTTTGTATATGCAAGTTGATTAAGTAAAGTATAGAATTATTCAACAGTAGTGATGTATAGTTGCAAATAAAGCTCAGCCCTTGGATTCCTTGATATTATCAGTCAATATACAGCTTTGCTTTTCCTATGAAATAAAGCTGGGGAGTGGCTCCCTGTTCTTCTAAAAAAAATATACAGCTCTGCTCCTGGATTCCTCGATATTATCAGTCAATATACATCTCAGCTGCTGGATTCCTCGATGTTATCACTATTTGATTCCATCCTCTCTCCAAAACCCGCAGAGGGGCCTCTCTCCATGACATTATCTCCATTTGCTTCCATCCTCTCTCCGTCCCATAGCAACCTTGCCGTGAGAGGGGCCTGCAGTGGAACGAGCAACAGTATTGTTGCTCTTTCACCAACAGTATCTGTGTTGAGGTGCATGCCTTGGACTAATTTTGCTCTTCTTCGGTTGTTCTTCATGTTCTGTTTTTTTTCTGAGAGCTATTGTGGAACTAAGAAATAAAGTAAAATAAAAGGCAGGTTGTTAATGTTCTGTTAGTGCTTAACCTCTCTTCTCTTCTTTCATATATGCTGCAGTTTCCTATTCATCCAATCTGCAAGGTCATGGCAGAGTCGCTGCTTCTCCCTCTAGTGCGCGTTGTGGCCGGCAAGGCCGCAGACGCACTTGTCGAGACCGTGACCCGCATGTGTGGCCTCGACGATGACCGAAAAACGCTGAAGCGCCAGCTGCTAGCCGTTGAGTGCAAGCTGGCTAACGCCGAGGAGAGGAGCGAGACAAACATCTATGTCAGGTGCTGGATGAAGGAGCTCAAGTCCGTCGCCTACGAGGCCGACGACGTGCTCGATGACTTCCAGTACGAGGCGCTGCGTCGCCAGAGTAAGATTGGCAAGTCCACTACCCGCAAGGTGCTCAGCTACATCATGCGCCACAGCCCACTGCTCTTCCGTTTTGAAATGAGCAGGAAACTCAAGAACGTCCTCAAGAAGATCAATAAGTTGGTTGACGAGATGAACAAGTTTGGCCTCGAGAATTCTGTCCATAGGGAGGAGCAGCAACATCCTTGGCGCCAGACTTACTCAAAGATGGATGATTCTACCAAAATCTTTGGAAGAGAAAATGATAAGGAGGTTGTAGTGAAGTTGCTGCTGGACCAGCGAGGTCAGCGGAAGGTGCGGGTGCTGCCCATCATTGGGATGGGAGGTCTTGGCAAGACGACTCTTGCTAAGATGGTGTATAATGACCAAGGGTTCCAGAAACATTTCCAGCTCAAGATGTGGCACTGTGTGTCAGATAACTTTGATGCAGTTGCTGTTTTGAAATCAATCATTGAGTTGGCTACAAATGGAAGTTGCGACCTGCCTGGCAGCATCGAACTATTGCAAAAGCGACTGGAGCAAGTTATTCGCAAAAAAAGGTTTATGCTTGTGCTTGATGATGTATGGAATGAAGATGAGGGGAAGTGGAGGGATGTCCTGAAGCCACTATTGTGTTCTGTTGGTGGAAAAGGAAGCGTAATAGTCGTCACAACTCGAAGCCAGAAAGTGGCCTCTATAATGCAGACCCTTGCACCCCATAAGCTAGCATGTCTAAGCAAACAAGATTCTTGGGAATTGTTTGCAGCGAAAGCATATAGCAACGGTATAGTGCAGGAGCAAGAAGAGTTGGTCAGCATTGGCAGACGTATTGTCAACAAATGCAGGGGGCTGCCTCTTGCTCTCAAGACATGGGTGGATTGCTAAGTACATATCAACAAGTACAAGAATGGAAGGCCATCGAAGAAAGTAATATTAGGGATAATTTTAGAGGGAAAGATGAGATCATGTCCATCCTAAAGTTGAGCTACAGACACCTATCATCTGAAATGAAGCAATGTTTTGCATTCTTAGCAGTTTTTCCCAAGGATTATGAGATGGAGAAGGATAAGTTGATTCAACTTTGGATGGCAAATGGCTTTATTCAAGAAGAGCAAACAACAGATTTAATACAGAAAGGAGAATTCATTTTCAACGAGTTGATTTGGAGGTCCTTCCTCCAAGATAAGAAAGTGGTAGTCAAATCTGCTATCTACGATTTAATTGGGAATAATACAAAATATGAGACAATAGTATGTAAAATGCATGACTTAATGCATGATCTAGCAAAGGATGTCACGGATGAATGTGCAAGTATCGAGGAACTAACTCAGCAGAAAGCACTGTTAAAAAGTGTTCATCACATGCAAATGTCAAAGCCTGAATTGGAACGAATCAATGGGTTATGCAAAGGCAGAACATACCTCCGTACATTGCTAGCTCCTTCAGAATCATGGGAGGATACTTATTTTGAGAGTAGATTACATAAGAGTTTTAAAGAGTTGCTACAGGTATCGGCATCACTAAGATCATTGCATTGCTCCCCTTCTTCAATTGTCATTTGCAAGGCCATAAATGCAAAACAGTTGCGGTATCTTGATCTCTCTGGGTCTGAGATCGTTCAGTTGCCAGATTCAATATGTGTGTTGTATAACTTGCAAACACTGAGGCTCATAGATTGCAAGAAATTGAGGCAGTTATCAGAAGAAATGACGAGACTGAGAAACCTCATCCATGTTTATCTCTCTGGTTGTCATCTTCTCAAAAGCATGTCTCCAAACTTTGGTCTACTGAAGAGCCTGAACATATTAACAACATTTGTTGTGGATACTGGAGATGGCCTTGGAATAGAGCAGCTCAAAGACTTGCAACACCTCAGAAATAGGTTGGAATTGTTCAATTTGAGCCAGATAAAGAGTGGGGAAAATGCAAAAGAAGCCAATCTCATTCAGAAGAAAAATCTAAGTGAGTTGCTGTTCTCTTGGAATAGAGTAAGATATGATGAGCCTAAAGATGTGGAAGAAGTGCTTCAGTGCTTAGAACCTCATAGTAATATCCAAAAGTTGGAGATACGTGGATATGGTGGCCTAGAAATATCGCAATGGATGAGAAAGCCTCAGATGTTTAAATGCTTGAGAGAACTCAAATTTTTTAACTGCCCAAGATGCAAGAGTATTCCTATAGTATGGCTTTTGGAATCTCTAGAGATTTTGTCCTTAGAGAAGATGGATAAGCTGACAACATTATGTACTAACCTTGATGTGGAAGCTAGAGGACGCGTTACCCCATTGCAAATTTTCCCTGGGTTGAAGAGCATGAGGTTGATTGAGCTACCGAGGCTGGAGAAATGGGTAGAAATTAGTGTGGGAAAGCCTGGTGATAGCTTGGTAACGTTCCCAATGCTTGAAGAGCTAAAGATTGAAAATTGCCCCAAGCTTACGAGCATTCCGGTGATCCCCAATGTCAGTGAGTTGAGTACAGATGGAGTTCAAAGTACTGCAGTCGGTTTAGTTTTTATGAGCATCCGCTTGGGCTTTTTGCCATGCCTCATCAGTTTAACTCTTGGGTGTTCTGAAGACATAACCATGTTGCCTCTAAACGCCCGGCAAAGAAAAAGTGGAAGACCTCTTGAAAAACTGAAAGATTTGCATCTGGAAATCCCCAACATGTTATTCACAAGCTCCGGATTGTCCAGATCACACCTTATGCTTTGGAAATGCTTTTCGTTCGTGAAAGATCTGACGATTGTCAGATGCAGGGATCTTGTGCGCTGGCCAACAGAGGAGCTCCGGTGCTTGGATCGCCTCCGCGTTCTCCGTATCAGTAATTGTGACAACATGGAGGGGAACTCTTCATCGTCTGAGGAGGAGACCCTTCCGCTGTCCCTGGAGGAATTGGAGATTTCAGACTGCAAAAGTCTGGTCAAGCTGCCTTGTAACCTTGGAAATCAGACCAAGCTGAGGAGACTGAGTGTGTGTGGCTGCAGTGGCCTGAAAGCGCTGCCTGATGGGATGAGTGACCTTACTTCTCTTAAGGAATTGTGGATTTGGAGTTGTCCGGTTGTGAAGGAATTCCCGCCTGATCTCTTGGAGCGGTTGCCATCCCTCGATTTCTTAAGCATAGAGGAGTGCCCAGAGTTGGAAAGACGATGCAGAGAAGGCGGGGAGTATTTCCACCTGGTCTCATCTGTCCTAATTAAGTACATTGATTGATAAGTTATCTCATAAGCGGTTGCCAGCCCTCGAGTACTTAAGGATAGAGCACTGCTCGGAGTTGGTAAGACGATGCAGAGTATTTCCAGTTGGTCTCGCCCACGTATATACATTTGATGATGAAAATTCAGAGTAGCTGCGAAGTAAATAGGCCTGCATACGGGTAAATAATCAATCTCCCTTCCCTTGTTTATTTATAAATAAATGTTTCTGAAATCAATCTAACTCGATGAGTTGGACGTACGCTACCTGCAGCTGCAGGTGGGAATCTCCGAAAGCCTCCATATCATATCATGAAGGAGTCAACTGCCGATCTTGCTGTGGTCGGGGGGTGGGGAGGTCATAGAGGCAAGAGGAGGGTATGGCTCCTCCCCGGGCGTTTATTTTGGTCTCTCGGCAATGAAAGCTGTGCTCATATATACTGCTCCATCAATAGCATAGCTCAGTCTCTTGTCATTGATCTCACCCTCGCCGTCTTCCCACATAGTAGAATTTTTTGGGATGTGCAGACTATGTGATTTTTTTAACTAATTTTGAGCAGTATCAATCTGGTGCTTCTTAGTACGTGCATGATTGAGCCGTGTGTAATCAATCTGAACATGTGAAATAGAATGTCCATTCAGTTTGTGTGTTGACCCATCCTATAAAATATGTGCCTGCATACACATGTTTTTTCTGTTGCTGGATTAAATTTGATTACCCAAGATAGTTCACTACTGAATAGCAGATAATGGAAAACTATACAGTATGTTGCAATGCAATTGTTGATATCTACAAGTCTGATGTTTACTTTGCCTTCAGGCAGGCCGAAATTGTGGGTATTTAGAATGGGTTGACTATGAGTATTCAGATTATTTGAAAAATGTGCCTAGCTTTGGATGTGGTAAATGTATGAGCAGGAGAAGGGCGTCATGATTCAAGAGTGTGTGGTGGGTGTTGAAGAAAACTTTAAGCTAGTACTGTAGGAGAGAAGAGGAAGAGTGTTTCCACTTGCTCTCGGATGTCCCAGATAAATACGTACATTGCAGAATACTGGATGTGAAGTATTCATTCAGTGGTAAATAAACAACCTATCTCCCTTGTGTCTAGCATTCATTCATTCAGTGATAAATAACCGAATTGGGAATCCGACGTACCTGAAGGAGGCTGCTATTTGACCTCAGCAGGGCACTTGGAATCTCCACCGTCCCCCTCCTCCCCATTCGGAGAAACTCTTGGAATTGGAAGAGGAACCGTGTCCTGAGGCAACCGCGGCCGTCCTTGCCTGCCAGACCCAACGGCAACGGTGGAGGAGACAAGAGTAAGTGCGCCGTCGACCATGGACCAAGAAGCAGCAGAGGAAGGAAGGAAGCCTCGCCTCGCCTCTCTCGTCCGCCCCGAAATCCTCTCACCGTCGGCAGAGAGAGGGCGGCGCCGACGGTTTTTTTAGGGCGGCGCCGACGGTTGGTTGGGAGCAGAAGAGAGAGAGAGAGAGAGAGAGAGAGGCTCTGGGATTAGCGGGTTGGGCTGAAAACTAACACTAAAAATACTAGTATTATATATTGTATTTGATTATAGTGTAATTGAAAATATTTATTTACAATATAATTGACATGATACAATGAAAAAAAATCATGCATATTGACTAAGCCTTGATGTGGTGGCATGTGTGGTGAGATGAATTTGTGCATGAGATTAACTATTAGTGAAAACATTTATCTCATGCATATTGTGGTGGGTCTTTGATGAGATGTCATGTGTGCATGTTAAAATAATCTAGGTAGTGGCTTAGTGGGAATGATGAAGTGGACACTTTGCATGTTGAGAGAATTGAGACCAACTTCTTAAGAACTAGAGGATACCCCACGCGTTGCTGCGGGAATCGATTAAAATATATTTTGGATGATTTGATTGTATGAAACATGAATAATTGGATTAATAGTATATAAACTAAAAGTAAAAAAATACATGTTATATATGTGTTGCATTTTATTATTGTGAAGTTGAAAATATTTATTAAATATAAGTGACATAATATAATGAAAAACCTTTTCATACATGTTGAGTGAGGTGGCATGTGTCATAAAATGGATATGTGCATGCGAAGACTAATAATAAATAGCTTGTTCTCATGCATATTGTGGTGGACCTTTGATGAGGTGGCATGTATGCATGTTAAGATAATAGAGATAGTGGGGAGAAACTTCTTAAGAATAGTAGATGTAAGATAAGTAAATAAATAATTAATTTCTAAAAAAGTAAATAAATAATTTAGAGTTTGGATTCTTCTCTTCAAGTGAGCTCCTCCTAGTGGGCTGCGACAAAATGAATCCAGTTTGGTTTGCTTTCTCCATTCTTTCTTTCATTCCTTTGTTTCTATTTATTTATTTTAAAATATCCTAACATATATATTTTTGAATTTATTTGTTTCTTTACTTTAATATTTCACCTCAAATTAAATATTTTCATGTAATGTAAATATTTTTTTTCTTACTCCGTATAATGTGTCGCTAATTTTTTGAAGAGTAAAGTTAGTAGCGTATTTGCAGAGTAAAACTATTTATGGTTTGTAAAGTTAGTGCTAAACCTTTTAAAACTACATATTTAGGTTCCAAAAGTTTACAAGTAGTACATCTTCGGTCCCAAGCAGGGCAGAAAATATTTGTCGCTTAGGTAGCATGTTGACCATTGCCACACCAACATGGATCCCGCTAGGTAAAACCGAATAGAAGACCATTTGGCACAAACGACCTTAGTAGATCTCTCCATCACATATCACACTAATGGTCCCTTTCATCTTCCTCCGATTACACAGATTCTCCTAACTCTTGAGGTAGTCGAGGTCTAAGTTGACGCATAAGTCATTGGGGAAGTCACAAACGCGGCCCTGAAAGGTCGAGGAGACCCAACATTACACGACGCTGGTGGAGTTTCAGTCATCATGTGTATTTTAATATTTCTTATAAATGTTCATGAAATTTATGAAAAACAATTCAATGTTTGTTTAAAAATCGTCACCATGTGTTTTAAAAATATTCAATGTCCATTTGAAAACAAAATGTTCAAAACTATTTCAAAAATATTCGATGTGTATTTCTTAAATGCTCAACCTGTATGTAGAAAATGTTATATGTATTTGACAAATGTTCAAATAATGTTTGGGTAAAAGATTCAACTTGTATTTGAAAGATGTTCAATGTGCATCTACAAATTATTCAAAATATATACGGAAAAATCTCTAAGTTGTATTAAAAAAAATTACATGGATTTTAAATTTAGAATAAATATAATAATTAATAAGAAATAAAATGAAAGCCAATAAAATCAATAAAGTACTGCCTGCAAAAAAGAAAAAGAAATCAGTTGAAACCTTCTCAAAACCAGATGGAAGGTTCTCAAAACCGGTAGACACTATACGTAGAAGCTTCCAAAATGTATATGAGCCGGGCCAGCAGTATAATAGGTGATGTGATGTTTCATCTTGTAATAGGCGATTTCTAGCATTTGTGTAAAAAGCTTCAGGGGAAAATCGGCCATTGGTGTTGCCTTAAACAAATCGGCCTAGCACTCGCTCGATAGGTCTACTTATCGCTCGCTCGCTTGCGGTTAGATAGGGCTGTATGATTTGTTTATATTTATTTTTTATTTTATATGTTTCAGAAAATTCTAAATATATATTTCGAAAATGACTTTACTTCAAATCTTCAAACGTTCACTGCACATTAAAACATGTTCATGTATTGTTAAATTTTAATTTTGTAAATTTGAAAAAATCATACCATTAAGAATATTCACATGTTTAAAATTTATTCGTCAAATTTTAAAAAACAAAAGTCATGAAAATTGTAGACATTTCTTCGTGTAATTCATGAAAAAATGTGCATGATATCTACTAATTTGTTCAACCAATTTTTTAAAATATTTTTCAGAATGTTCATTATGTATTTATGAAATGTTTAACATGTATTAAAAATATTCAACATGTATCTAAAAATTATTTAACCAGTAATCAAAAAAATGTTGAAATGTGTTTGAAAAATATTTAACCAGTACTAAAAAATGTTCAACATGTGTTTGAAAAATGTTCAACATATATCTAAAAAGTTTTTTAATGTGTATTCATTACATATTCAAAGTGCACTAAGAAATCTGGTCAATGTGTGACTGAAAATGTTTACATGTACCAAAAAACTCATAAACTAAAACCAAGTGGATTAAAAAATTAAAAATATTAAAAAGAAATAAATGTTCATAATGTATTTTCTCTGTAAGCTGTTGTTCCCATTCCCAATCTGAATTGTGGCCTGCTGCTTATAAGCTTGAAGAAGAGGGATGTGGGATTTCCACCAGAAAGAACCTGTGAATTGTCCAATAGGAGGATTTTCTCTGTAAGATGTCTCCCACAGGAGCATGACCCAAGGAATGCAGTCTTTATTGAGAAATTTGTGGATATTCTTGATGAGGAGAGCTTTATTGTGTGTGGCTATGTCAATAATACCTAGTCCTTCTTTGTCCTTGGGTTTACACACTTTTTTCCAAGAGATGAGAGGTGATCCCCCTGGTCAGCACCAAATCTCCTCCAAAAAAAAGATTTGAGATACTTGTTGATTTGATTGACTACACCAGCTGGCAGCATGAGGGTGCACATGAAGAATGTGGGGACAGCAGAGAAGATGTGTTTGATCAGCATCAGTCGTACATCGGAGAGCATTGTGGAGCATCCAGAAAGCCTTCTATATATTCCAGAGATGAGACGTGAGGTTCGGAGATGCTGTTTCCAATACCAGTTGATGGGTGTATCAGCTGACCGTAGTAAAAAGGAATTAAGTAAAAAAATTAGCACGCATTCTCTAGCAATAGACTCAAAGTCGGGATGGGACATCTGGTTTCCAAACAAGAAAATTTCAATTTCTTTTTTTTAATAGTTGCAGTGGCTGGTGCACAAGCCTTTGCACAAACGACAACCCTTTGCACAATCACTAAATAAATAGCTCCAAAATATCGGTTTATTCGGCCACCAAAACCTTTGCTTCTTTATTTCATTCAACGATATTGAATTACATATTAATTCACCAATTTTTTGCTAGAATAGCAAGTCCGAAGAAAACAAGAACTACAATATTGAAGCTGATATTGAAAAACTGTACGCAATTTTTTGCTAGAATAGCAACGATATTGAAGCTTTGTCCCCAGCGAAGTCGCCAAAAAGTGTGTTGACACACAAACATGTCACGTGTACCCTCGACGCCGGGGGTGATACACTGTAACTCACGTCGAAGGAGACCCGACCGGAAGCGCGGTGCGCAAGCAGTTCGGCGGGCGCTTTTATAGACCCGAAACCCCACACTCCCAAGAGGGACCCCGTCAGGGAGCACAGTGGCTATGGGCTGCCTTAGGTCGACCTGATCGCCCCTAGAGCCTCGTGGATCATTGCCCTGCAAGAACAAGAACGAACGAAGAATGAGAAGAAATATACAAGAGAGAGAGAGAGAGAGAGAGAAAATTAGGGTTTGGAAGTGTAGATATATTTGTTTGATTATGTGTTGTTTCAGTCGGCCATTACCTCATCTATATATGAGGAGTCTGGTCTTTCCGTATAAGAAAAGGACTACGGATCCCGTCCAAATCTTTCCAAACATAACCGTACTCGGATTATAGGTGGGCCTGGGACAATAGTTCGATTTTGGAGAGTTTCGAGGCTGCAAACTACCTCGGATGAAAAAACTCAAAACATCAAAGTTGTAGCCCTGAAAATTTCCAAGAACTTTCATGTTGAACATTTTTTTATTCCGAGCCATCTTGAAAAGGGTTCGAGCCGATTTCTAACTCATGTCAGAGAAAAACGCAAATCTGGGAAGTTTTTCCGAGGTCGGACGTCATAGGTCGAACGGTCCGCCCTCAAGGATCTTATTGCTTCAAACATAGTTTCGGCCTTCGAGATGAAATCAGATGGCGATGGCTCGAACTAAAAAGATGTTCACATCGACTATACCCAACTTTTTTCATGTAGAACACTTTTCATTTAAGGTCACCTTATATAGGTTTATTGTCGTGCCAAAAACCGGTGTCAACATCTTGCCCATCTGGACTTTCCCCAACAGACATTTTCGGTCGGCAATACTCTTTCCCAACCGACCATGTGTTTTTGGAAGTTGTTTTCCCGACCCACTTGTTTTCCGAGGATATAGTATTGTGCTCAGTGGCGGAGCTAGCACTTTATCACAGGGTGGTCCGCTCAATTTTTTTTTTGAAAAGCAACATAACATATGAACGATCTAAGTATTTATCAATATCAGAAAGAGTAGATCAATATGGTCTTACGAACACACTATTATTCTAAATTAAATCTCAGTTTTGCATAGAGAAACGTACACAGTAAATAGTTCATGGACCATAGTACGACATACCTTGAGAAGTTTAAAAAGACTATGTTCCTGGCCTACGCTTTTGCATTGCCATGAAGGTATCAATTATATCATCTTCATTCACCTCGGAGAATGCATCCCTCTCAATGTATGTGACTAGGCAATCATCCAAAAAACTATCACCCATCTTATTTCTCAACTTGTTCTTGACTAA
Organism: Bromus sterilis; assembly: GCA_950022295.1. Taxonomy (NCBI): domain Eukaryota; kingdom Viridiplantae; phylum Streptophyta; class Magnoliopsida; order Poales; family Poaceae; genus Bromus; species Bromus sterilis. The sequence goes on from OX465598.1 coordinate 378,496,368, forward strand.
ACTCATGGCAGAAAATGCTCTCTCAACATTTGTCGTTGCCACCGGTAGGATCAATACCAATTTTAGAAGCAAGTACACCATATGATGAACTATATGTCTCCCTGTTTGAACAAGCTTAACAGAGAGATCAACCAGATTTCCAAGGCCTTGGAAGTTCTCATCTCTTCTCATGTCATCAATATAATTATCAAGTTGTAGTTCAAGGTGTATCAAGTCAGCACTTGAAAAGTCTTTGGAATAAAACTCAGCAAGTCTTCGTACCTTATGTGAATAAAAAAACATATGAATTTAATGGATTCAACACCTATTAGAAGCAACACAAATTTTAGAAACAAGTTTGCATACCTTTTGTGCATCAAAAGCAGCAAATGAGTTGGCGGGATTCAAAGCAGACATACAAGATAACAACTCCATATTGATCTCATCAAACCGGTTTTCAAGCTCTTGACTAATTTGATCAATTACTCCAAGAAAAACTTCTCTTCTAAAGTGATCATCATTTGTTTGACTTCGAGCAAACCGTGTTTATCTTCCATAAGGCACATAATTATCTTTCATTATAGGAACTTCAATTCCATGCTTGTTACAAAATAGTGTGACCTTTTGCATAAATGTTTCCCACCCATTAGACCTTAGTTCTTGTATTCTACTTTTTGTAGTTCTAACAAGAGCCATTGCACTAAGAATATCTTGGTCTCTTCTTTGCAAACAATCAGACAAATCACTTGTGTATCCAAGAATGGCAAGCATCAAGTGTGCATTAAAAATAAAGTCAAATGACTCAAACACTCCAACAATAGTATGTATTTTGGGCCAATCACTCCTTTGTGAAGCATCTTTCCAAGAGTTATGAGCACATCACGGATTGTGGGATACATAGCAATAATGTTGAGAACAGTCTTGTAATGTGAGCCCCACCGAGTATCACCAGGCCTAGGTAACCCCATCTCTTGATTCAAACCACTCCCAGTTTGTAACTCGCCACATTCAAGTAGTTTCATGATATTCTGAAGTCTAGCATCTCGAAGCATGTCATGACGCTTACAAGACACTCCAATAATATTCAGTAACAAAGACACTCGATCAAAAAACCACACACAGTCATCATTTCCCTTGGCAACAGCAACAAGAACTAGCTGGAGTTGATGTGCAAAACAATGAATATATAGGAAGAAGGTGACTCTTTCATAATCAATGTTTTCAGTCCTTTAATTTTCCCTCTCATATTGCTAGCCCCATCATATCCTTGCCACCGAATCTGAGTTATAGTCAAACCATGATTAGCCAGTAAAGTTTCAATTGCTTCCTTAAGTGACAATGAAGTAGTGTCACTTACATGAACAACTCCAAGAAAGTGCTCACACGGCCTTCCTACTTTGTCAACAAAACGCAAGCACAAAGCTAGTTGTTCTTTATATGATACATCACTAGACTCATCAGCTAGAATAGCATAATGTTCATCACCAAGTTGATCAGTAATTTGCTTCCTAGTAAGTAATGCACAACATTGAATAATCTGATGTTGTATCTGATGAGAAGTCAATTTGCAGTTACCTGGTGCATTCTTCAGAACATACTTATTTGCCTCCTCACTATTTGCTGCAAGCCATTTCAATAGCTCAAGAAAGTTTCCTCTATTGCTAGAATCTTCACTTTCATCATGCCCACGAAATGCCAATCCTTGATGAAGAAGAAATTGCAAGCATCTAAGTGAATACTTCAACCTCATCTTGTAAAGACGAACATCCTCATTATTCACCTTCACAAAAACATCATCAATTGTTGCATGGGGATTCACAAATAAGTTATATCTCAACATACCACACAATGCCAAAACTCATTAAACCAATTTTCCATGTGCCAAGCGTTGCCTCCGTCTAGCACATCAAATGCCTTCATTGTGACAAGTACCATGGTTAGCCCATGGAAAAGAGTTTGCCGAGTGCCTAACGGATGTAGCTCGGCAAACTTGCACTTTTTCTTGGAGGGTGTATGCGCTGAGTACCCTCCGTCGAGAGCTTAAATCGGCAAAACGTTTGTTGAGTATTAAGTAGCCTTTGCCAAGTTGTCGAGGCACTCGCGTATACGATAATCCTAGTGGTATTATTTTGCCAGAATAAAAACATTTTGTCTTCTTCTCTTGTGGCATCGGGGTGGTTACCCCGCTTGGAGATCCACCAATCCTTAGCCATATATACTATTCGCTGGTCAAAGGAATACAAGTGTTGACATGCTGCATATCCTTGAAAGGAGACCTAAAACATTCATTAAATATCTAATGAACATGTAACTTAACCTGAATGTAAGTTAACTGGTAGTACTCCCATCTCAAAAATGATCTACTTAATTACTCTCCTGAAGTCATGCAAAACTCCAAAAACGTAATAATGCATCCTAAATCATGCACATCATCCCCCGCCAAAAAAAAACCAAATAAAACAATATACTACATCATCACTTCATCGAGAACAGTATTTATATTTTGGGGAAATGTAACTGGGAAAGTTGATGAAACTGGTGTCGCATGCAAGTGGAGTTTGTTGAGGTTCTCAAGAGGAGAAGGTTCGTTAGAAACCGGTTGGCACATGAAACCACTAATCTAGGCGGCATCTGGTTTTGATAAATAACACCACAGTTGGGATCGTGGACACGAGCAAGCCGTACATGTCAATTTTCCAAAATTCTATATAAATAAAAGATACTGCCACCAAGTAACACGACCTGGGGAAGTGAATACCAGGTGCAGTGCTCACATCCCGGGTTAGTTGTTCAAGAAATTAATATCTTTGCGATCTGTTGAGATGAGCAGCTAGTCGTTTGTTCAAGGGTCACCTCCCAAATTGAGTACTACTGCTCTCTCCACTAGTGACTTAATAAGTATAGTTAACCGGGTTGTATTCGGCATTGTTTGTAACAGGCCTTACATGCATGCATTTTCTCCGTGAGGTTGCCAGACACATTATCTACGGTTAAAGCCGTTCATCTAAGACTTTGATCACTCTACGTACACATATTAAACCTCTCGGGATTAGCAATCAATCGCATAGTTCATAGTTCATAGTTCATAGCAATCATCGTTCATATTAAACCGCTCACTGGAGCTGTAGCTCCAGTCTCCGCGCCTGCTCAATGCCGGAGACAAGCGTTGACTGCGAATTGCGGTCTCCGCGCATTTTCAATGCCAAAGATAGGAGACCGGACCGTAATTTGCCGAATTGAAATTGGCAGCCCTTCCGCCCGTCTACCGGCATTGAACAGGCATGATGTCTACTAAACCGGCGCCCTTGTCGTCCCACTATTTAAACGCCGCCGCTCGCTACTTTATCCGCACTCCTTCCATTCTCCTCCCTTTCTGCACTTCTGCCATGACGGTGAGTTCTAGACCCATGTGGGAGAGTGCATCGATGATGAACCAGAAGCACGAGTTGTCTCATCTAGTGGGAAATTGGCAAGTCCGAAGTGTGTCACGCATATAGATTGACTTGTCATCGAGCTCGCTAGTGTTGAGCGAGGACGAGACGATGACAATGGAGGAGGTTAGATGCCGAGACGGATACCTTGCCAGCGCAGGTCCGAGACGATGACAATGAAGAAGCAGATCGGGGAGCTTCTCTAGATTTTAAAATTGGGGGGACCTGATCCCCACTGCAGGACACGGGGAGGCGGCGGCGGTGGCGCGCTAGAGGATGGAGACAATGCTGAAGGATCTGTCGGAGGTCATCGTCCACGAATTGATGATGGTCGAATGAAGTAGGTTGCCTCAGGAGTGGTTGGGTCCCGTGATGACGTGTTGTCGGGTATAGTTTTTTTTGTTGCTTCCCCCACAACGGCGCCAGAAATTTAGCGTGATGGATGCATATAACACCTCCTCATTGGTTACCCCAAGTGGAAGGCTATGATGCAGATAGTGGTAAATTTCTCTCGGTGAAGATAGCAAGTTTGTCTTCGGTAGGATTCCAAGGTCATCAAGAAGGTGACAACGACGCCAGAGATATGCTTGCGGCCACCAATTGACGTGGACCTGCACACAACACGCAAATAATTTTGCTCCCAACGAGTTCAGAGAGGTTGTCAATCTCTCTGGCCTTGCTGTTTACAAAGGATCAAACACAAATGTGAAATAATAGTTATGCGGATGAAAGGAAATAAAAGAAAAAAAGTAAAAGCGGTGTAAACTATGGTAGAAATATAAACCAAGGTGCCATGACTTTTATTAGTGATGTCTCTCTCTGAAAAGACAGTAAACAACTATGGTGTGAATAACTTACGCTGGGCAATTGGCATAATTATAAACGCACCGCAATGCTAATTATGCTACTAAAAAATAAAGAGGCACAATCGTATGGGCATTACACCAAAACAGGTAGATCATTTATTCATCAACATTTACTCACTAATCATTGACCTTGAGATATCTATTCAGAACATCTCACTTGTATTAAATTGTGAACCCCAACCAAATTGTAAGCTCAAAGCAACGGAAAGCTGCCTTAACACTCTATGTGTAATATAAGCAATACTTATAACACGCCGTCATCAGCACCACTATTTAACATTGACGGGGATCAACCCCGGCAAATCCCATGGTCAGGGACCATGGGTTAGTCATGAGAGGCACAAGTTGGACGATAGCTCGTCGGCAAACAGGAGGATACGCTCATGCTCGATATTATTGATAAGGGAGATGCGATTACAGTGGATGCCAAGGCTGGAGTGCTCAATGCTAGGGTTACAGATGATGTTGGTTGCCTTTGACGTTGTCCCTCCTAGCCCTTATATACTGGGCTAGGTCTCGGGGAGTTCATCTATGTTTACAGGTAAGATTTCCTAATCCTAGCTTGCTCCGTACGACAGGTCTTCGCACCTTCCTTGTGAGTCGCAGAATCCTACATCGGTGACAATTAGCGGGCCAAGGCGGGTCCAGGCGAGTCTTCATGATCCTTCTATCTTCAGGGACACCGGGTAGGCCTATCCGTAGGAGTCGTGGGGTCACCCCCTCGTCTGTAGCCCCGAGTGCCTGGGGGACTCGAAGAGTCGCGCAGGGACTCGAGTACATCCATTTGTTTGGTCGTTTGTATGCGCGGTACAACCGCGGGTCGCTGGCAGTCTGGTGGCCATGACAAAACCTGTTTCGAGGGATGCTAAGATGAAAGGGCCCAAGGAGTCGACTGGTCGAGCCTTGGTGAATTGCGCTAGTGGCAAATACCGCAGTAGCCCAATCAAACCCACGTCCCTCGACGTGAGTTTGGAACACTGGTGTCGAGCAAAAGTCCTGCCGCTTCAGGTCTTACGATGTTCATTTGCTGCCAGTAATGTGCATAGCCTAAGGCGCGTCCGCCCGACTGTTTCTATCATGCGTAGCGCATGGAAAAGGTTGGGAGTGAAATCGCTCTTCGGCAAGTCCCGGCCCGGCCGAACTTCGCAGCGGGGTCTTACCTACACGCTAATCTTGCGTGGCATCTGGGAACAGTGTGTCGTGTTTCAGGAATGTGTGTTTTTGAGGCGCGGAGCCTAATAGTATTGCACCCGCTTGGAACAAAACATCAAGCGAGTTGTTCACTCATTCACCCGCGGAGCTTGTTTCGAGTGCTCAGGCGGGGGGTTCTTCGCGAGTGGTCACTCGAATGCCGTTTCGGCTCTTGAGGTGAGGGAGCACCCAAGACTCTTAGCACCGTACGATATTGACGAATGCATGTTTGTCTTGTGTCGGGTTGAGGGAGCACCCGAGACTCTCGTGAGTGCGAGTGGTCACTCGAGCACATTGCTGATTTTTAGGCGGCTGCTCACCTGAGGCTCGGTTTTGAGCGGGTACGCTCCCGATGGGAGTTTCAATATATTTGAAAAAATGTGTTTAAGAAATCGTTCTTGATGTCTGTTGGTATTTTCCGCCGCTTGTCAGGATAACGATGCCTCTGTTTGATGACTGTTAGGGATGCTCCGTCAGTGAACCGTCACGTCTTCATGACCGGTCATAATGATGACCGCTGTGGCGTGCGGCAGGCGCTGGTTGAGTTTCCGATACGCGCGTTGGAAACGCGCGTTAATTGACGCGTCTCACGCATAGTGCGTCCCGTGGGAAAGCATCTTGGTCTCGGAATCTGACACGCCTGCGATGTTTGGTCTTTGAATTAATTGCTGCCGTCGTCTTGGCTTCTCTGTGCTGGAAGTTTTTTGTTCTATAAATAAGCCTTTCTCTTCCACAGCGTTTCGCCTCTATCCAAGCTTGCTGCTTTGCCTCTTCCTTCTTTTCTTCTTCCTCTCATGGTTCCCAGACGAGGTGTTGGTCGTGGCCGTGGTGGCCGCACACCACGCTCATGCCGCGGTGGTCGCTATGGTACAGCGTCGATGCCTTCCTCTTCTCCCTTGGAGGAGGGATTCTGGCGCTATGATTTTCTTTTACGCGTTCGTGGCCAGAGTGTCAATCGCGTTCTTCTTCCCTCTGCTTTTTCCGCCATTGTCTCTGAACGTGACTTAGATGGCTTGCTTCTGCATCTTCAAGGGAGCTGTTGATCTCCTTCTTATGTTGACTTGGAGGTTGATAGCTCCCGCTTGACTTTTCTTGGCTCTGGTTGGAGTTTGTTTGCTCGGCGGTTGAATCTGCGAGATGGAGATATGCTCAGCTGTCGTTTTGACGGCGAAAGTACTGTCACTGTCCGCGCGTTCGATCCGAGCGGCAACAGCATGAATCCGCACTGGCAGGAGTCGAGCAGCGACAACTCCACAAGGTCGAGGAGTCCTACGCCTGCATCTTCTACATCTTCGTCTTCTGGCGACTCCTCAGGTGGTGGTGCCGTCTCCATCAACTCCGAAGAGGAGATCGACGTCAAGCCATCGATCAAGCGGGCGCGCCAAGCGACCTTGTAGAACTGGAAGCGGCCTCATCTTTGCTGGCAACTCGGAGAAGAAGCTGCGCAGCTGGAGAAGAAGCTGGTGGAGCAGGAGAAGAAGCTGGTGGAGCATCGACAAATAAGTCGAGCTTCGCCCTTTTGTTATGTCATTGACATCCTCTGCTAGCTTCATTTTTCCTTTGTCTGTGGTGATGCCCTTGTAGTAGAGTCCATTATCCCTCATGGGCACACATGTAGAAGTCGTAATTCCTTGGGTAATCCCCTCTTGTAACAGGAGCTGCCTTCTATCCAAATGTAGTTGAGTCCTTTTATACCTTTATGGTTGAGTTCAAGCTATGATTGAGATTTTGGAATAAACTGTGTTTTCGACTCCTGTGACGCACTGTCTTCGACTCCTTCTCAAGGCGCAGACTGTCTTCGATTTCCATCTGATAGCGCGAAATGTCTTCCACTCCAGCTGATAGCGTGAGATGTCTTCGACTCCAGCTGATAGCGTGAAATGTCTTCAATTCCATCTGATAGCGTGAAATATCTTCGACTCCTCCCATGATGTACTGACTTTAACTTTATAGTGTGTTCTATCGGGTGCGCGGCAGCCCTCCCGATGGGAGTAGCCCTCGAGGCTACGTTTGAGTTGTAGAATCAAACGTAGGCTTAGAACTTTGCGTATTTCCTCGCGTTTCAACTCTGGAGTAGTCCCCGAGTTTTGGTTTGTTTGTCGTCCGGGTAAAGACTTGAAGATTGCTAACTTGGTGTTTTTGAACTGGACCGTAGCATGTCTTGGGGAATGCTGATGCCTGAGCCCCCGGGTTTTTAAGGTGAGCTCGCGTAGGTGGTGATAGCGTCTTCTCGGGGGGATTTTATGCTTAATCCCCCGAGTGCTTTGGTGAAGATCGCTTAAGTGGCGATAGCGTCTCTCGGGGGGATTTTATTCTTAAGCCCCCGAGTACTTTGGTTAAGATCGCGTAGGCGATAGCGTCTCTCGGGGGGATTTTATGCTTAAGCGCCCGAGTGCTTTGGTTAAGATCGTGTAGGCGATAGCGTCTCTCGGGGGGATTTTATTTTTAAGCCACCGAGTGCTTTGGTTAAGATCGCGTAGGCGATAGCGTCTCTCGGGTGGATTTTACTCTTAAGCCCCCGAGTGCTTTGGTTAAGATCGCGTAGGCGATAGCGTCTCTCGGGGGGATTTTATTTTTAAGCCCCCGAGTGCTTTGGTTAAGATCGCGTAGGCGATGATATCTTCTCTCGGGGGGAGTGTGTGCTCGATCCCCCGAGTGCTTTGGTTAAGATCGCGTAGGCGATAGCTTCTCTCGGGGGGATTTTACTCTTAAGCCCCCGAGTGCTTTGGTTAAGATCGCGTAGGCGATAGCGTCTCTGGGGGGGATTTTATTTTTAAGCCTCCGAGTGCTTTGGTTAAGATCGCGTAGGCGATAGCGTCTCTCGGGGGGATTTTACTCTTAAGCCCCCGAGTGATTTGGTTAAGATCGCGTAGGCGATAGCGTCTCTCGGGGGGATTTTATTTTAAGCCCCCGAGTGCTTTGGTTAAGATCGCGTAAACGATGATAGCGTCTCTCGGGGGGAGTGTGTGCTCGAGCCCTCGAGTGCTTTGAGATGTCAGTATTTGGGCAACATTTATTTTATTGCGGTCGAGCGGCTACATGAGTTGCCAGTCATGTCTGACCGATGGGGACTATGGATAGAACAGTCGCAAGTTTGCTACGTTCCATGGGTTACCCACGTCCTCGTCTGTCTTCGGGTTCTTCAGCCTGTAGGCGCCACCTCCAATGACTTCTGAGACTATAAATGGTCCTTCCCATTGGGGGGCAAGTTTGTGGACCTTCTCTTGTATCAGCCGTAGGACTAGGTCACCTTTGTTGAAGGTTCTAGTGCGCAAGCGACTGCTTTGGTAGGTGCGTAGCTTGTCTTGGTACCCCTCTGATTTTGTCAGGGCTGTATCTCTTGCTTCGTTAGCTGTATCTTTGTCATCTTGTAATGCTTCTTCTGCTTCTTCTTCTTCGTACCCGGTGACCCGAGGTGCTACGAACTTGAGGTCATGTGGTAGTACTGCCTCTGCCCCGTACACCATGAAGAAGGGTGTGTACTGGGTCGCGGTGTTTGGTGTGGTTCGTAGGCTCCATAGTACCGCGGGGAGTTCTTCTACCCAGTTGCCGGCGGCTTTCTCGAGTGGTGCGAGGAGCCGCTTCTTTATTTCCCCGCATACAAGGCCGTTTGCTTTTTCCACTTGGCCGTTGGACTGCGGGTGCGCGACTGATGCATAATTGATTTTGATGCCCAGTTCTTCGCAAAAGTTCTGGAATTCTGCGGCTGTGAAGTTCGTGCCGTTGTCCGTGATGATGTTGTGTGGCACTCCGAACCTGAAGATTATCGATTTGATGAAGTTGACAGCCGTGAGGGCTGTGGAGCTGGTGATGGGTACTGCTTCGATCCATTTGGTGAACTTGTTGACTGCGACGAGCAGGTGTGTCCTTCTGCCCTTTGATGATTTCTTGAGTGGCCCCACCATGTCGAGCCCCCAAGTGGCGAACGGCCAGGATAGTGGTATGGTCTTGAGCTCTGAGGCGGGAGCGTGTGCCCTGTTGGCAAATTTCTGGCAGGCGACACAACGTCGCACGATTTCCTCTGCGTTTTTCATGGCTGTGGTCCAATAGAACCCGGCTCGGAATGCTTTGGACACGAGTACTCGACTGCTCGCATGGTGCCCGCAGGTGCCTTCGTGGATTTCGAGCAGTAGGGCTTTGCCGTTCTCTTCGTCGATGCACCTTTGGAGTATCTGGGTGATGCTGCGTTTGTATAGCTGTTTGTTGATCACCGTGAACGTCTTGGATCGTCGGCTGATGCGTCGTGCTTCGGCCATGTCTTGCGGTAGCGTACCTTCGATTAAGAATCGGAGGAACGGTTTTGCCCAGACAGGTCCTTCGAGCTCTGTTGGAGCTGTGCTATCGGGTGTGCTGGTGCTTGTGCCTTCTGATGGGTTTGCTGCTGCCACCTGCGCCAGGTGTGTTGTGTCCTCGCCGTCCACGACTTCTTCTGGTGCTGCTTCCTGTACCTTGATGGATCTCTGGCTGCTGCTTTCGAGAAAAACGTCGGGTGGTACTGGTCCTCGGGTCGAACCAATGTTCGCGAGTTCGTCAGATTCTGTGTTGTTGGCCCTAGTGATGTAGTTGAGCTCGCAACCGTCGAAACTTCCTTCAAGTGCGTTGTAGAGCTTCTGGTAGGCCGCCATGTTGTCGGCTATTGCGTCGCAGTTTCTCATCGTCTGCTGGACGACGAGATTGGAGTCCCCGTAGATTATGAGGCGAGTGACTCCACACGTTTTGGCCATGCGCATTCCATGGAGGAGTGCCTGGTATTCTTCTTTGTTATTGGAGGCGTGACTGAAGTTGATCTGGAGGACATATTTTAGCTTTGTTCCCTTGGGGGAGATGAGCACAACTCCTGCCGCCGCTCCTTGTTGTCTCTTGGACCCATCGAAGAACATTGACCAGGAACTTGATAGGTCTGGGGGGCCTGGTGTCTGAACCTCCGTCCACTCGACCAGGAAATCTGGGAGTACTTGGGCTTTGATGGTTGTTGGGTGCTTGAACTGCAGGTCCCGTGGGCTGAGCTCAATGTTCCACTCGGCGACTCGTCCAGTCGCTCCAGGGTTGTTGAGTATGTCAGCGAGTGGTGCGCTGCTCACGATTGTGATAGGGTGCTCGTCGAAGTAGTGGGACACCTTTCTTGAGGTCATGATGACGGCCAGTAGTAGCTTCTGATAATGCGGGTACCGCTGCTGGGATTTGGTCAGGAGCATGCTGAGGTAGTAGATTGGTCTCTGGATGCTCTGGACCTTGCCTTCTTCTGTGCGTTTGACAACGAGCGTTGTGCTTACTACACTGTTACGTGGTGCCACGTAGAGGTATAGCTTCTCTTGTTCCTTGGGTACCGCCAGGATTGGTGGGGTCGAGAGTGTATTTTTCAGGTCCGCGAATGCTTGGCGGGCTTCCTCCGTCCACTCGAATTTCTCTCCTTTCCTGAGCAGCTGAGAGAAAGGCAGCGTGCGTTCTCCCAGCCTGCTGATGAAGCGGCTTAGGGCTGCGAGTTTTCCAGTGAGCTGCTGTACTCCTTTGACGTCGGTTTGTTCTTGCATTCGGGCGATGGCTTGGACTTTCTCATGGTTTGCTTCGATTCCTCGGGCAGAGACCATATAGCCGAGCAGCTTCCCCGTCGGTACGCCGAATGCACACTTCTTTGGGTTGAGTTTGATTATGTATTTGTTGAGCGTTGCGAAGGTTTCGCGCAAGTCGTCGAGTAGTGTGGCTGCTTTGTAGGTCTTGATGACGATGTCGTCCACATAGACTTGCGCATTTTTGCCGATTTGCTCCTTCAGGCAGGCCTGCATCATTCGTTGGTATGTGGCGCCTGCGTTCTTGAGCCCGAAGGGCATGGTCCTGTAGCAGAATACGCCATAGGGGGTGATGAACGATGTGTGCTCTTCGTCTTCTTCCTTCATCCTGATCTGGTTGTATCCTGAGTAAGCATCAAGAAAGGAGAGTAGATCGCAACCTGCTGTCGAGTCGATTATCTGATCTATTCTAGGCAGGGGGAAGTGGTCCTTCGGGAAATGCTTGTTGACTGGTCCGTAGTCGACACACATGCGCGGCACGGTCGTGTCTTTCTTGGGCACCAGCACTGGGTTGGCTATCCAGGTGGCTTTCTTCGTTTCTCGGATGAACTGGGCGTCGAGTAACCGGTTGACTTCCTCTCCGATTGCTCTGCGCTTGGGCTCCGAGAATCGTCTCAGAGCTTGCTTCACCGGCTTCGTGTTTTGCTTAATGCGTAGGGCGTGCTCCGCGAATTCGCGTGGTATTCCAGGCAATAATATCGAGCAGGAAGTGCTTCTCCTGTTAGCCGACGAGCATCGCTCAACCTGTGCCTAACTCTATGACTAACCCAGGGTCCCTAACCATGGAATTTGCCAGGGTTGATCCCCGTCAATTGGCGCTGTCTGTGGGAGCTACACAGGTTGGAATCACGATCTCGGCGGTCCCGCCTTCAACAGATCAACACTCGTGGACTAGAGCCAGATCCAGCCCGCTCGAGAGATTCAAGTTCACCGCAAGCATCTCCATCGCCCCATCAGGATCACCCAGCCTGCAACCGAACCAAGTCCAGCACCTCGACGACTGTCAGATCCATCACCGACGGAAAAGAACTCGACTACCCAGAAGACAAGCACAAGGAGGATACTCGAGAATCCCACTCGATGAGTCGCGGCGCGTGGCCGAAGGCTCGCCCATCAATCGACGACCCGCCGCCGCCCGGACTCCCACCACACGCCAAGACAACGACTCCGAGACCCAGACCGGAGATTACTACGACCCGGATCGAAGGCCAGACGAATTCGCCAACTTCATCCGGAATCAATCACTCAGCGACGGGATAGAACTCGACCCAAGATTCCACAGCCGAGCAGAAGACCCCTCGCAGATCTTCCAAATCTCAAGAAGAAGAAGGCAAGCCGTCTCCAGCAAACTCACAGCTAAAGAACAACTGGAAGGACCTTGCGCGATCCATTGTTTTGAAGACAGTCGAGGACATCTCAGAGCAAGCCACACACTGGGAGATTGCCGCCTATTCGCCGAACTCTCCAACAGCCTCAAGGAGGAGAAGCAGCGTGAAGCCAAACATACTCGAAGAAGCACGCAGTCTCCCGCACAAAGTGCAGAGGGGAAATACCCCACGTCCCATGGACGAATCTGCATGATCCAAGAAGGAAGACCCTCGAAAACAAAACAAGATGCCTACACCTTGCAGGCTGAAGCAGCCGAAGACCTAAAGACAACAGAGACCTACAAGTTGAATGGCGCGGAGACCATCATCACTTTCTCACAGAGCGACCACCCGCCCACAATCCCAAGGCCTGGACATGCACGCTTGGTTCTCGAAGCCCAGATCGGAGGATACGAGATGGACAGAATCTTCATGGATGGAGGCAGCAGTCTAAACATAATCTTCGCCAGCACCCTACGCAAGATGTTCATCCCACGATCAGTTTGGAAGAAGTCAGGAACCACAATATACGGCGTAGTCCCAGGCGAAGCAGCCACCTCCATCGGAGCAATACAGCTTGATGTGATCTTCAGCAGCAAGCGAAACTTCGCAAGACAGGCACTCGAGTTTGAAGTGCTCGACTGGCAGTCGCAGTATCACGCCATACTCGGGCGACCAGCGTTCGCACAGTTCATGGCGGTTCCACACTACGCATATCTCAAGCTCAAGATGCCAGGACCTGCAGGAATCATCACAGTCAAGGGAAGCTTCACCAAATCGGACCAGTGCGACCGCGACTTCCACAAAATCTCCGACACACTTGGAGCCCAACAACAACTCAAAGAAATATCCATGGTGACGGACAAAAGCATATTGCCACTAGCAAACAGAAGCGAGACAAAAGAATTTGGCGGCGACTTCAGCATCGACAACGACACGATCACACACGAAGTACACCCAACAGACCCAGAGAAGACAGTCCGTGTATATGCCCACCTTCCAGAAGAGCAAGCAACCGTCCTCATAGCCTTCCTTCGTGAAGAGTGGAAAATTTTCGCATGGTGCCCAGCCGACATGCCCGGGATACCACGAGAATTCGCAGAACACGCGCTCCACATCAAGCCAAACACGAAGCCAGTAAAGCAGACGCTGCGACGTTTTTCAGAGCCCAAACGCAGAGCAATCGGAGAAGTAGTCAATCGACTACTCGACGCACAGTTCATCCGAGAGACGAAGAAAGCAACATGGATAGCAAACCCGGTCTTAGTCCCTAAAAAAGACACCGAGGTACTGAGGATGTGCGTAGAATATGGGCCTATCCACAAGCACTTCCCAAAATACCACTCTCCCTGCCAAGAATCGATCAAATAAACGATTCCACAGCAGGATGCGACCTCCTATCCTTCCTCGACGCATACTTAGGATACAATCAGATCAGGATGAAGGAAGAAGACGAAGAGCACACCTCATTCACCACCCCCTGCGGCACATCCCGCCGCCAAAAATACACTTCGGTCTAAACAATGCAGGAGAAATATACCAGCGAATGACGCAAGCATGCGCGAGAAACCAGATCGGCGGAAACGTCCAGGCCTACGTACACGAGATCATCATTACAATCAAAGAACTCGGACCAGAAGCAGATACAGAGGACGACAATACAAATGAACAAGCGCAAGCAGCAGCAGCGGACCCAACCTCTAATGAATAAGGCAACAACGCAGTCGAGGAGCCAAAGCAAGCCGCACCCGAAGACCCAGCTTGGAGAGAACCGCTCCTCAGATTCCTAATACAGGGCACCCTGCCACAAGATGTCGCAGAAGCCCAGCGCATCAGTCGATGATCTAAAGCATTCACAGTAATCAACAGAAAGCTCTACAAGCGCATCACTTCCCAGGTCCTACAAAAGTGCATAGACGAGGAAGACGGAAAAGCCCTACTACTGGAGATTCACGAAGGCACCTGCGGGCATCATGCTAGCAGTCGAGCACTCGTGGCAAAAGCCTTTCGGGCAGGATTCTATTGGCCGACCGCCATGAGAAACGCAGAGGATATCATACGGCGTTGCATTGCCTGCCAAAAGTTCGCCAGCAGGCTGCACGCCCCAGCATCAGAACTCAAAACCATACCGTTATCATGGCCATTCGCCACATGGGGACTCGACATGGTAGGCCCACTCAAGAAATCATCAAAAGGAGGAAGAACACACCTACTGGTCGCAGTCGACAAGTTCACCAAATGGATCGAGGCAGTACCAATCACCAGATCAACAGCCCTCACGGCAGTCAACTTCATCAAATCAATCATCTTCAGATTCAGAGTACCACACAACATCATCACAGACAATGGTACAAACCTCACAACAGCAGAGTTCCAAAACTTCTGTCAAGAGTTGGGCATCAAAATCAACTACGCGTCAGTCACACACCCGCAGTCCAATGGCCAAGTGGAGAAAGCAAACAGCCTAGTATGCGGAGGAATAAAGAAGTGACTCCTAGCACCACTAGAACAGGCCGCAGGCAACTGAATAGAGGAGCTTCCTGCAGTCCTATGGAGCCTGCGCACCACCCCAAACAGTTTAACCCAGTATACACCCTTCTTCTTGGTATACGGAGAAGAAGCAATACTGCCGCACGACTTAAAATTCGGAGCACCCACAATCTCAGGGTAGGAAGAGGAAGAGGCAGAAGAAGCGCTGCAGGACGACAAAGATGTAGTAGACAAAGCACGGGACACATCCATCACAAGATCTGAAGGATACCAGGACAAATTACGCACATATCAAAGCAGTCGCTAGCGGACCAGAACGTTCAACAAAGGAGACCTTGTGCTACGGCTAATACAGGAAAAAGTGCACAAACTTGCCCCACAATGGGAGGGACCGTTCATCATCTCGGAAGTCATAGGAGGTGGAGTATACATATTAAAGAATCCAAAGATAAACGAGGACGTAGGAAATCCATGGAACCTAGCGAACCTACGCCTGTTCTACCCATAGTCCTCCAGGCATTATCAGAGACATCGGCAGCAGCACCGATCGGACACACATGTAAAATTCGAAGGAATAAAATAATGTTGCCCAAAGCATCTTACTTACAAGAACTCGGGGGCTCGAGCCTAGAACTCCCCCCGAGAGACGCTATCTCCGCAAACGCGACCCTTACTTACAAGCACTCGGGGGCTCGAGCCTAGAACTCCCCCCAACAGACGCTATCTTCGCAAACGCGACCCTTATTTACAAGCACTCGGGGGCTCGAGCCTAGAACTCCCCCGAGAGACGCTATTTTCGCAAACGCGACCTTTACCTACAAGCACTCGGGGGCTCGATCCTAGAACTCCCCCCCGAGAGACGCTATCTTCGCAAACGCGACCTTTATTTACAAGCACTCGGGGGCTCGAGCCTAGAACTCCCCCCGAGAGACGCTATCTTCGCAAACGCGACCTTTACTTACAAGCACTCGGGGGCTCGAGCCTAGAACTCCCCCCCCCCGAGAGACGCTATCTTCGCAAACGCGACTTTACTTAAAAAGACTCGGGGGCTCGAGCATACAACTTCCCCTGGAAGACGCTACCCTCGCTAAAAACGCGACTCTCAAAGTTGCATGAAAAAGCAAATGATTCTTTAGTCTTCACCCGATCGCAAGCGATCGCCTAAAGACTCGGGGGCTACTCCCATCGGGAGCGCTGACGCGCACCCGATCTAAACTTGGAAAAATTAAAAAACAACTACAAACTAGTGAGACAAAAATTCATAAATCCTACGCTTGATTATGCAAATCAAACGCAGCCTCGGGGGCTACTCCCATTGGGAGCGCTTGCACGCACCCGAGAAGACATTACCCATTTACAAAGGAGTCGAGGATACTCTCATTACAAAGGAGTCGAAGATATTCTCATTACAAAGGAGTCGAGGGTATTTTCATTACAAAGGAGTCGAGGATATTTTCATTACAAAGGAGTCGAAGACATTCTCATTACAAAGGAGTCGAAGACATTCTCATTACAAAGGAGTCGAAGATATTCTCATTACAAAGGAGTTGAAGATATTCTCATTACAAAGGAGTCGAGGATATTTTCATTACAAAGGAGTCAAAGACATTCTCATTACAAAGGAGTTGAAGAGATCTCATTACAAAGAAGTCGAAACGACAGTTTGCCGTTACAGAAAGACCTGTGGAACTACAAGCTGGGCTACATTTCAACTTCTACATGTGTGCTCATGCTGAGATAATTGACACTTTCGTGCCACAACCAGGCGGGCATCATCACAGAAAAAGTAGCAGCCTAGCCGGCGAGGGAGAAGCTCGCTGTCCTCCAGTTCTATAAGGTGCCTCGCCTACTGACGCTGCCGCTTGACGACTGGCTTGACGTCCAGATCGTCCTTAGAACTAGAAGAGCAAACACAATTGCACGAGGGATCAGCCAAAGATGAAGACACGGGAGAAGCAGGCGAACCACCACTCGAGCCATCAGAATCGTTGTTGCTCGTCTCCTCACAGTATGGATCCAGACGGTTGCCATCAGCATCAAACGCATGGATAATAACAGTATCTTCGCCGTCAAAACGACAGCAAAGGCTGTCCCCGCCTCGCAAATTGAACTGACGAGAAAACGTCCTCCAGCCAGACCCAAGGAAGATCAAGGACGAACTATCAAATTCCAGCTTCACCCCAGAAGAAGAATGAGAGCATCCATGAAGACGGAGCCAGAAGCCCTTTAAGCCACGCCCAGAAGCAATAGAGGTAAACTAGGCATGAAGAGGAATCCGGGCAGCATTCCTCCCAAGAACATGCAAAATAAAATCATGGCGCCAAAATCCCTCTTCCATGAAGGAAGAAGAAGAAAGCGCCAACGCAGTACCATGACGCCCACCGCGTGAGGAACGAGGGGTGCGGCCACCACGACCACGGCGGCCACGGCCTCGCCCTGCAACACCACGGCCTCGCCCAGCTACACCGCTAGAAGGGAAAGACGCGAAGAATGGATGCCAAGGACGGACAACCAAAGGAAGTATTTATAGCACAATCCAAGGGCAAACCAGGAAAAACATACAGAAGCCCAGGCGGCGCCATCATTGCATCAAAGACCAAACGGGCCGAGCGTTACGAATTCCAAGACGAAGATGCCTTCACACGGTCATCATTATTTACAGGACGCGTCAAATCTCGCTTATTTCCCATACAAAGCCTTGGAAACCCAACATGCAACAGGTAGCGCGACGTCCAAACTATCATTATGACGGTCCAGAAGACGTGACGAATCAAAAAAATCAAGCATCATCATAGGTCATCAAACAGCATGACAATGCATATTAGCACGGGATCCCAAAGGGAACGGATCAAGGTAAAAGCAGTTGGGAAAAACCAAACAATTCCAAGAGCCAGCTATATGTCTAAATTTTCTTACTCTAAAAAATTCTTACTCCCATCAGGAGTACCCTTTTGAGTTCGGGTGCTCCCTAACCCATAAGGCAAAGATGTGCTCGAGTGATCACTCACACCAGCAGAAACAACATACTCTCAGAGTTCGGGTGCTCCCTCACCCTAAGAGCAGACAAGCATTCGAGTGACCACTCACAAAAAAGACTTAGCAATTCAATAGATATAATTTACTCGCACACTCGACGACATTCCGACTTTCGAGTGGGCGCTTTCTTATTTTCCTCTCCTGAGTTCACTACAAAATTCCGCGAATAACGACTAAAACAGATCACTTGATTGTTTATTCCAAGTGGGTGTGTCGCTAAATCAGGCTCCGTGCCTCTACAAAAAAGAAACAATTATGCCTGGGCTACGACACACTGTACCCAGATGCCACGCAAGCTTAGCGTGTAGGTAAGACCCCGCTGCGCAGAACGGCCGGGCCGGGACTTGTCGCAGAGTGATTTCACTCCTGACCCTTTCCATGCGCTCGCATGATGGAAAGAGCCGAGCGGACGCGCTCAGGCTATGTGCTTAGACTGGCAGCAATTGATCCTATAAGACCTGTAGCGGCATGACTTTGCTTGACACCAGTGTTCCAAGTTCATGTCGAGGGACGTGAGCTTGATTGGGCTACTGTGGTATTTTTCACTAGCACAATTCACCAAGGCTCGACCAGTCGACTCCTTGGGCCCTTTCAGCTTAGCAATCCCTCGAAACAGATATTGTCATGGCTCAAAACTGCCAGCGACCCGTGGCGATGCCGCGCTTACAAACAATAAAGACGCAGATGAATCCGAGTCCCTGCGCGACTCTTCGAGTCCCCCAGGCACTCGGGGGCTACTGACGAGGGGGTGACCCCACGACTCCTACATGTGAGACTACCTGGTGCGTATGAATACAGAAGGCCCGCTGGGAAGCTACGACAAGCCCACGATTGGCCCAACCAAGCAGCGACATAGGAGTCCACGACTAATATGAAAGGCGCAACTTGACGTACAAGGCAAGACTAGAACTAGGAAACTACCTCTGTAACCTAGCACGGACTCCCCGAGACATAGCCTAGTATATAAAGGCTGGGAGGGGAGACGTCCAGGAAACTCAATACGCATCTACTCATCCTAGCCTTGCGATAACTCGCCTTGGCCTCCACTGTAATCGCCCCCTCACACAATAATATCGAGCAGGAAGTGCTTCTCCTGTTAGCCGACGAGTATCGCCCAACCTGTGCCTATCTCTATGACTAACCCAGGGTCCCTCACCATGGGATTTGCCGGGGTTGATCCCCGTCAGTGTGTATAGCCAAAGGTGATACTGACCCTATGCATATTTTGAACTGCATCATGAACCATGTCCATGAAGGCTCTGATTCGGACTGAAACAATCCAACAGCAACAGGAAACATCCATTTGTGTCGATCTAGAGCATTGCAGGCTGCCAACTGACCATTCCACTTGCCTGTCAGAAAAGATGAGTCTATACTCAAATATGGACGGCACCCTACTTTGAAGCCATCGATGCAAGGCTTCAAAGGAATAAAGAACTTGGAGAATATGACATCACCTGTCTCTGATACCTCACTATATATCTCCACAACACTGCCATGTGACCTCTTCTCCACCTCTTATTTGAAGTTGAAAAGCATCCTAAATGTATTTGTCCAATCACCATATAAATTTTTCATTGCCCTTTGTTTTGCCTTCCACACTGTAGTATATTTCAGTTTAATGGGGTACATCTTTTCCAAGTCTGTTTTGAGTTTCTTTGCAGTAGTGTTTGTTGTTTTTGCTAAAATTTGGGTGATCTTTTATGCAACCCAAAGTTGTGATGTCATGGTCGACACTCTCTGTGAACTTGTAACACAAGTATGTTGAGTGGGGATTTGGTTAACCCTGACAATACTTCCAGGTTGCAGTCTAGCTGATATGTACCACTTGCAAGGCCTGACACTACCATCAAATCCTCTGCACCTCGCATAAAACTTCTTTTTGTCAGTCCAAACAGTCTTGGCATCAAACTCATGTTTCACTGCATAAGTCTTGAAACACAATCTAAACTCATCCATGCTTGGCCACAACTTCCCGACTTCAATGACAGGGTTTTCCCTGTCATACACTTGAACCAACTCATCATCATGTGCATCGTTTACATCATCTGCAGCTTCTTCCATCAAACATTCATCTACATCTTCATCAGCATTAGCAGGCAAACTAGATTCGGGACCTCTCTCCCCCTCCTCCTTATCTTTGTCATCGACTGGAATGCCAAAAAGTTTGGCCATCTCAGTGTCAGGCATTGGTGCAATGACCAAATCAGTAGGCTCATATAATTCAACTGCATTCCAATCAACAGTAACTGCAGTTTCAGTTCCACCCACATCTCCCTCTTCGGCTATTACTGTCAGTTCAGTACACATGGAAATCAATGGCCTTTGTGTACCCCAATCATCATCTACCATCTGCGCAGCCAAGCGTGATGGCACATATCCAACCTTTGAAAAGATATTCGGATCAACGAGCTCAGCAAAAAAATTAGCCTGTTTTCTTGTCTAGCCATTTTGCCGATCGATTTCTTCAACAATCTCTTCACCATCTTCTATTCTGACATACTCTCCTTTCCAGTCATCGAACCGTAACAACGATACTTCTTGCTCTGGACCCCAAACAATATCCTCCCCAATTCTCTCCACCCATTTCTTCACGCCTTCTCTCCCATGTTCTGTAGAACGTTGTGGATCAATATCTGCAAACTCAACCTCCCACTTCACAATGGTGTCCCTCTGAATGTTCTGTATGCTACCATCACCTAATTTTGCCTTGTATGGAAAGAATTCTATCGTCAACTCGAAGGTCCGAGCGGCAGCATCCCCTCTGTTAGTGGCGGACAGCGTGAGAAACATGGGAAACAGGGGGCAGACGAGGTTCTAATTGCATGCAAAATTAGATCGGAGAGAGGCGCATTACCTATTCGAAGTGGAATCTGGGTGCTCCATCTCTGTATGCCCACGGGCTCCCCTCACAATCTACGGGTGAGATGGGCGATTCAACAAGCGAAAACAGAGGAAATTAGCTGAGATCTACGGGACCGAGAGGAGAACGGGACTAGGGCTCGAATTCACTCACCATCATTTATGACGCCGCCACCAAGAAAGAGGGCTCCGCCGCTGAGAGTGCTCTGCCGCCTCCGCCACAGAGATCGCAAGGTTCGCCGCCGCAGAAGAACGAAAGCAGAGGGGGGGGGGAATGTTTGGGGGCGCGACCGGGATCCCTTGGGCCCACATGCAGTGTTGACTAAGTTGGACCCACATGCAGTGCTCACTAAGTTGGACCCACATTGTCGTGGATAGAATGCTGACAATAGATATAAGGGTATGAACGGTGCTCAATAAGTTGGACCCACATGCAGTCCACCCACTAACGAGGGCATCAGTTGAGCTTAAGGGCCTTGTCGGGCCTGGGCTACTTACGCTTTCCAAATTGTCGCACCATAACCATTCGTAGGAACAGCGTCGCATTCCTTCCAATTTCCATAAAAACGTCGCACAGGAGCTATAAGCCTAGAAAAAAGAGACCCGAGAATGAACAAGATTGCTGGAGCCACCGCAACGCCCTGGTGCTAGTGCACGGCTTCGCCGTCCGCGCTCGGCATGTGCGCCGGGATGCTCGCGGAGCTCAGCATGCGGAAGTTGGCAGGATGTGTAGGTAAGAGACCAAGTTACAGGTTGGGTGGCATTGATTTAGAATTTATAATATTAATGTCATCGTGGTAGAAAATGTAACTAAACTACAATGCTAGAAACACAAGTGGAGACCCTATGTATTTTTATCAGCTTCCGAAGCAATTTCCTGCAGCTCTCCTGCTATACATGGATCTTGACTCCACGGTATTCGTTGAGATCAATTCACAGGGGGAGTGCACCTTGATTATCGATCTCCATATATATAATATACATCGGTGGATGCGCATACCTTGGATTCCTTGATCTTATCTCCATTTACCATTGTCCACTCTCAAACGACAACAGCGAAGAATTTTGATGCATGAGAGCCTCTTCAGAATTTTCTTGCAAAACCATAGGTGGTACATTTCACAAAGAAATTCCTTCATGGTTGTGTGTTTCTGGTCTTCAATTTGTCCTGAAGCAGTGGCCAATAGAAAAAATAAGTTATACTGGTTCAGGCTGTCGTGATCGAGTAAAAGCCTTTACGTCCGGTTGGCGTTAGTCTTTTGTAGTGTTGGTGATTGGTCCCGCATCCACAAATACTAGCACATCAAATATGACAAACACAATATGTTTCAAAACAAAGAAACAAACAAATATTTTCATTCCTCCTGCGTTACAATTTATTTTATAGAATGACAAACATCACTAGCATGCATAGAAATGAAATAATACGAGCTCAATCACAAGAGCGTGCACAAATAATTATTTCAACACTGTTGATCAGACTAGTGAGCCTAGCCCGTCCCGCCGAACAGCTCCTGCTTGAGCTTGATAATCTCCAGTTGCGAGTCGTTCGTAGTCGCGTCTTCGGTGTTCATCGTAGTTCATCGTGCGTCGAGGGCTGGGCCAACACCGTCCCGCCGAAGAGCGCCTTGAGCTTGATGCTCTGCAGTTGGTCTAGGGCGGTCACCTTGTTGACGACCTCCGTGGGCAGGTCGTTGCCGAAGAGCGCGAAGTCGAGGATCTGCAGGCCGGGGTTGTCGCTGCTGAAGGAGGACAACGTCACGGCTGTGTCGTTGCCGTGGCTGGCGCTGTACTGGAAGTGGAGCTGTCCCGGCGGGAGCACCATGAGGTCGCCGGCGTGCAGCGTCTTGGTGTACACCTTATTGAGCGTGGCGCTGATGAAGCCGGAGACGACGCTGCCCTCGACGACGAAGATGAGCTCGGCGCCGCCCGGGTGGGAGTGCAGCGGCGTGGCACCGCCGGGGGCCATCACCATCCGTGCGGCGGAGATGCCCATCCCGTTGAGGCCGGGGAACGTGTTGACGACGGCGGAGCCCAGGGTGATCTTGAAGGCTTTGAATGCCGTGCTGGGATTGGCGAGCCCGCCATAGTGGAAATCATCGGCGGTCACGCCCTCCGCGGGCTTGCACGGGTACCCGGCCGGTGTGGCGGCGGCGGCTAGGTCGGCGATGCAGAAGTCCTGGTACACGGCGAGGGAGGAGATGGAGAGCGTGGACGCGAGGGCGAGGAGGAGGAGGAGCTGGGTCTTGGCCATGCTAGATGTTGGAGCTAGACTGCTAGAGCTAGTTCTCTTCTAGCTGAATGTTATGTTATATGTTATGTTTGGTACTACTAGGTAGGTATATATAGGAATTAGCTAGGATGGGCGTGGCTTGTTGGTCAACCACTAGCCCCGGCGGCTAACTGGTTACAATACAATACAATACAATAGATCCAGAATCTATAATACTATAAGGGTTTGTCTAGGGCACATCAAGATGTGTCCTAAGATAGAGCACATCTAACTTCAATCAGACTAGAAAGAAAAAGAAATAAACATTAAAAATTATCTAAACAAATCTTCATGTAAAATCAATAGTATAGAACTTAGATGTGTTTTATCTTAGAGCACATCTAGATGTGCCCTAGCAAATATGATACTATAATAGTTATTCCCCACTAACCTATTTATCTTGACATGCAAGCTATCCACATCATCAAGTAGGTCAACCATGCAAAAACTCTTTTCCACTAATTTTTTATGCACATGCTCCCATTAAAACTATGCATGCACATGCAACTAAACAAGTAATAATATTTTTATGCACTTAACTTCACGATTTTTAAGCGATTTCTTATAAAAAATACAAATTATGAGTTATCTCATTTTTTTTCTATGCACATTTGTAATTGCTATCATTGTTTTAGATTTATCCATTGGTGAAGATGTCTTCTTTATCTCTACTCAATGTTGTTTTCATTCCATATCATCTCACCAATATATTATCAAGGTAATAGTTTAACAAAATAAGAATATGTCGGGACCCGGGGTTAGTGTATGCAAGTACAGCTAAGACATAGTCATATGGAGAGCCGAGAACCGCACCCACTTGTCTAAGCAGACAAGGCCAAGCACTGAACATTCTCGGAAAGCATCGTACGTGAGGGGCATCCCATCCAGGCCGGATGATCAACTGAGATGGGTCCTCATCGTCCGCACACAAGTCAAATGATATGGGTGGTGAACTCCCATATTCAAAGACAAGTCGCCTCAACCATACTACCGACTATCTCAAAACTCTTATATAGACTTACTCCAGCCCGATCACTTAGTCGAGGTCTAGGGCGGGCTCGATCATACCACAAAGTGTGCACGAGACGGAGTCTCGAGCAATCGCATCGCGATGCCCCAAGCTGCGCACATCTAAGGGCCACTTGGTGTATGAAAGACCGCCAGCCAGAACACAACTAAGGTCTCGAAAACCCATACAAAGACATGCATGTTATAAACATACACGCAGCACACATGCCTTGTATGAACAGCAGGTACCATTGCAATTCTCTACAAAGTGTACATTTTATTTATAACTCTTATAGAGTACAAACAGAGATCACATACATGTGATCCAACATTACAACACAGGCGGAAGCAAATTATGTCTGAGTACAGACAAGTTTAACAAATGGCTTAAGAAGCCTTATTTAAACACAAAGCCCTCCACGAGGGAACCAGTCTGCTGACTGGGACTAGACTAGTTTAACTTCAGTCGTCCAGCTCGATGAAGAAGCCACCTTCGGGGTCAGTGGCATCATCTAAAACATAGATTAAGCAAACGTGAGTACAAAGTCGTACTCAGCAAGACTTACATAGGAGCTATACTACTCATGCATATGTATCAAGATAAAGGGAGGTGGGGTTCACTTACAGAAGTGACAGCTTTGACTTGGCTAATTCTGAACTACGAGTACCAGACTTTGAGATAAGAAGCGTACACGAGTCCACTACTTTCACCAACCAATTACACCACTATGGTGCCTTCCTCGACTTCCCCGCGAGAAAGCACGCCATAGCACTCACACTTATCTTGGTGTGTTTTAGAAGTATCCGGTTCAAGTTATCTAATAATCAAGCTAAGCTTTCCAAGTAGTCCATAACCGCGGACGCGGCTATTCGAATAGTTTTGTTAACCTTGCAAGGGTGTACCGCTACACACACATGATCATCATTTACCGCCATTGATCTCGACACCATTCAAGGGGTGCCAGCGAGGATGCTCACCACAACTGTTACCTCATAGCCTATCTAGTCCAAGAAAGCCGCCTACTTGGGTTGGTTACCACAATCGTGAACCCGGCCGGTTTACCGAAGTGGACCCAAGCGATGTGTGCATGGTGCATAAGCCGGTCTCGGATGAGCCGTTCTCTCACTTAGCATCCAGGCCACAAGTCTACCAGAACTCCGAACTACTGCGACATCTGGACATCGAAAGGGATGAGTTAATAAGTTGAGAGGGGTCAGTGAGCCCAATGTGTGGTTGTACTCTTCATCTTGGATCACCACACAAGAACTCGGACTTAGGGCGGTGTTCAACGAGACAACCCACCGTGTACTCCTACACAGCCTCTCATCGTTCACCTTGTATTAGGGTCAATTCACCAACACTTTTCTACCATCATCAACATGATCATTCCCATCCCGACTCACATCACAGTAACAACATGGTATCACACTAAGCATGCAATAAGCAGTAACATTGCAGGGGCCACATGATATCAACCAACTCCTACGTTTGCTAGGATTGTGGTTTGCTTACTACTGTGACAAAAGATAGGTCATGCAAAGGAATGGGTTCATCTATGCGGTAGAATCGTAACATGGTGATCATCCTAAACAATGCATAAGAGAGACATGAGAGGGAAGTGGGATTTTATCGACATGATCAATGAGGGTTTGCTTGCCTTGCTGACGAGGTTCGGGTTCTGGATCTTCAGCGAAGGGGGTGACCTCTTGCTCCGGTTCCACCTCTACTCGACAAACAAAGCACGAAGTAGCAATCAATATGAATGCAATGCTCAAGCACATGAATGAATGTTGAAACTTGAAGTATAAGTTTTGATGTGTGTGAGACAATTCCATTTAAGTGGAATATATTGCATTTAAAATGCAAATTCAAATTCCACATTTGAATTCAACATTAACCAAGTTATATGTGATATAGTTTGATCATTTTGAATTATCTTCAAATGTGTATGATATGCCTCTGATGTGTAAGTGAAATGTAGCATGTTGCCATGGTCCAAGTTGCAAAATTATTTGAATTGAATTTGATTTAATTTCATTTAAATCAAATAGCAAATGCTACTGATCACATTTTAAATTCAACTCAAACAGAGTTGAAAGATACATATTTGGAAAGATAATTTTCTCCTGATCATTTTTCATATATTATTTGTCCAATTTGGAGTTAATATGAATTTTCTATGAATTTCCAAAGTTTGGGGTATTTTCTGGATTTTCTTTAAATTATTAAATCTCTGGAAATTCCTTTATTGCGTCACTTTTACATCAGCATGACATCAGGGGCTTGACTCTGGTCAAACTGACCTGTGGGGTCACCCTGTCAGCCTCTCTGGGATAAATCCCTGTTAATTAAGTTAACAGAGAGATTAGAGAGGGCCCTGGGCCCACCTGTAAGTGACTCAGGGGTTGGTTAATTAGTGCTAATCGCCTGGCCACGTCATCTCGCCGGCGGCTCAACACCGGCGACCATCCAGCACGGCGGAGCTCCTCGGGACGGCGGTGCGGGGCACGATTCGCAGCGCCGGAGGCACTGGAGTGCAGCCCGTGCACTCGCGCTTCACGTGGAAGCCACGGGATGGCCAGGGGGTGACGGAGACGACGGCGGGGACCTCCCCGGTGGCAACCGGAGCACGGCTTGGAACGGGATTGGGCTAGGGGGCTCGTCAGGGTGTTGGGTTGGTCGGAATCGGACCAGAAGAGCTCGGCGAAGACGACGGACAGGATCTCAAGCTCGTTTGCTTCACGGGCGTCTGCTGGCGAGCACACCGGCGGCGAGGAGCCACGGCTCCCATGGCGGCGTAGGATACAGGGCGATAGGGGGCTGGCTAGGCAAGGGGAAACGCTCACCGAGATGCGGGGAGTGCAACGGCGCAGTCGATGGAGGCGGGGAAGGCTTGGCGACGGCGAATCGAAGACGGCGAGGTTGCAGGTCCGGCGAGGTCGGGATGAAGCTTGCGTCATCCACGGGGGCTCCTCGGTCCAATTGATCGGCCACGGTGATGAAGACGGCGATGGCGGGCGTCCTGGACAAGCTGGGGCGGCGAGTGGAGGCCAGTGGCCGCGGTGGCACACGGCGGCGGGCTACGGGGCGCTTGGGTCTTCGCTAGTTTCGCACGGGAGAGAGGAGGAAGAGGGTTCCAGGGGGGAAGAAGTGGATGAGCACGGGGGGTTCTCCACGACGCTAGAAGGCGGCCGGGGAGCAGCCAGGCAGCTGCCTGGCAGCCATGCCGTGGCCGGCGGCGAGCTGCTTGCCTGCCTGGCCTGTGGAGAAGACGACCCTGCCCCTTTGGGCTGGGCCGCCTCTGCTGGGCCAGGTGGGCCAGGTAAGTGGCTTTCAGCCTTTTTCTTTTTCTTTCTTTTTCTACTTTCTGTTTTATTTGTTTTGGCTCTGATAAAAATACTAAACCATTTTATTAAATGCTGAAAACTTTTATATGGCCTCATAATAATGTAGAATAGCCACTTATAACTTTTTAACATTTTTAAAATTCAAATGATTTGAATTTTAAATCGAATAGGGGGATTTCTTTAATTCCAAGGTACTGTTTGAATATTTGAAAAATCTATGAGCATGGGGTGGGTCCCACATCACTTGATATGTGATCACACTCATTTATAAGACTTTTTAAAACTCTAACATGAATTTTTGGAAAAGATTTTTATCTAGCCTTTTGAATTAATTCATCTGGGGGTGTTCCTTCTCCCATTTTGATTTTGAATTTGATTTCCAAGATTTCTTTTTGAAATTTTGACATGATGCAAAGGCACTAGCTAACCTTAGCACATACCTAACAGAGGGTTCTGACAGAATCACAGTCATTTTTTGATTTTTCATCAAATTTTCTTAGATTTATACTCTAAGCAACATATGTTTCCCAAGCTATCCACATCATCAAGTAGGTCCACCATGCAAAAACTCTTTTCCACTAATTTTTCATGCACATGCTCCCATTAAAACTCTGCATGCGCATGCAACTAAACAAGCACTAACATTTTTATGCACTTAGTCTCACGATTATTAAGCAATTTTTTATATAAAAAACAAATTATGAGTTATCTCATTTTTTTTCTATGCACATTTATAATTGCTATAATTTTTTTAGATTTAGTCAAGGGTGGAGATGTTTTCATTATCTCTACTCAATGTTGTTTTCATTTCATATCATCTCACCAATATATTGTCAAGTTAATAGTTTAACAAAATAAAAATCATAGTCATTTTTTGATTTTTCGTCAAATTTTTTTAGATTTTTACTCTAAGCAACATTTGTTTTAAAAATAATTTATAATCAAATTATAATATATTTAAAACATTTTTTCATGTTTTAAAACATCCAATTATTTCTTAACAATTCCCGCAGCAACGCGCGAGGTATCATATAGTTTTATATGTAGTCAGCACCTAGCTAGCTGGCGGAGACTTTGGGTACGATGTTTATCAGTTGAACTAACGCGGGGATTCTCTTTCAGCTCAAGGATGCATGGTCAGAACCCAGAGATAAGAAGCGAGGACCCGGTACATCTCTGCGAACAGAACAGACGGGTCGTGCTTGTGCACGCACGTCGTTTGGTTATCTTCCAAGTACATCCTTTGCTTTAGGTTGTTTGGACCAACCACGGTCATTGTCCTAGAAACGCCAATTCGGAAGCACATGAAATAGCAAGGAAAGCGGAGGGACCAACCACGGTTGTTTGGACCGAGGATCCCTCGGATTTTCTTGTTGATTTGCTTGCAAACGATGTAGCCCTATTTTCACATGAAATATAAGCTGCTGAGCTGACATTTACCTTTCAAAAAGACATCCTGAAAGTAAACCAAGATAAGGAAAACGTTCCGCAAGTGTTTGGTTACTCACAGTGATGCTTTTAATTGGAGGATCCGCCGAAAAAAATCCAACTTATCAAACTAGTTCCATGTGAGAAATGCGGAGTTAAACCAACCTGCCAGCACGAATAGCGGATCGTCGTTTGAGACAACTGTAGCCGTCTTCTTCATCCTTTCGCAGGCTTCTAAGACCAATTCAAACTGATCCTTAGACTATTCTATAACTACCTTGATTATGGAATCAGAATTTATAGGTTCGTTTATTACTATAAAACCATTAAAATTAAGCAGCCCCAATAGAATAAATCAGCACCATAAAAACATGTACTGACTCTTGACAAAGCATCAGTGAGCACAAGTGATAAGAATGAACTCAAAGGCTGGTTTAAAAAACATGCATGCATCTTCCAATGAAAGTAGGAAAAAAACTACAGGTACATGTTGCAGTCCAAAACAAATCATAGTGTTTTCAACTATGCCTTTTCTGTAGCCTCGGTTGCTGACTAGAAACCCGAGCAGCTGCCCTGATGGTACTCTAAAAACACACTTTGTTGGATTCAATTTCCACTGACATGCCTTTAGGTTGTTGAATGTTTTTTGCAGATCTTCAATCAATGAGTCGGATTGTTTTGTCTTGACCACTACATCATCGACGTTGGCTTCTATGTTCTTTCCAATCTGTTAACCCAAGCATGCTTGGATTGCTCTTTGGTAAGTTGCATCTGCGTTTTTTAGCCCAAAGGGCCTTGACTTCAAAAATATAATTTAAAAAATGTTTGCACTCATAAATCTTACATTTAAAAAAAATGCTCGCACTAAAAAAATTCATAAAATGTTCGCACCATACAATTTCATATTTTCAGAAAGTTTGCGTATTTAAAAAATAGTTTGCATTTTCAAATATTATTTAAATATATTTTTAAAAATCCTTTCATATCGCAATGTTGGGGGCCTGTACATTTTCTAAAAAGGTTAACACAATTAATTATGTAAAGTGGGCGGGCCCAGTCGCGTTTGCAACAAAAATCGTGGAAATCGCTCCGGCGGGACCCCAAAACAGTGATTAATAACCATGAAATGGCCAGAATCGACCAAAATTGCGAGTGTCGATGAACAACAAGTAAGTGCACCCTAGGATTTATCACTGGAGGAAATTCCTCCGGGACCCCAAAACGGGCCAGAATCCCGGGGTTCGTTAATGCACCCCCTGAAACGGGACAGAATCAGCCAAAACTGCGAGTGTTGATGACCATCACTTTAATGCACCCCGGGGTTCGTTAATCGTGGAAATCGCTCCGGGACCACAAAACGGTGATTAACAGCACATAAAACGGGTCAGAATCGAACAAAATTATGAGTGTCGATGAACAACACGTAAATGCACCCTGGGGTTCGTCAATGGTGGAAATCGCTTTGGGGCCCTAAACCGGTGATTAATAGCCCATGAAACGGGCCACAATTGGCCAAAATTGCGAGTGTCGATGAACAACACTGAAATGCACCCTGAGGTTCTTCAATGGTGGAAATCGGTCCGAGACCCCGAAATGGTGATTAATAACACATGAAACGGGTCAGAATCGGCCAAAACTATGAGTGTTGATGACGACCATGTAAACGCATCCTGGGATTCGTTAATCATGGAAATCACTCTGGGACCCTAAAATGGTTATTAATAGCCCATGAAACGGCCAGAATCGGCTAAAATTGTGTGTGCTTAAATGAACCCTAGGGTTCGTTAATGGTGGAAATCGCTCCGGGTCCCCAAAATGATAATAAATAGCCCATGAAACGGGCTAAAATCGGCCAAAATTGCAAGTGTTGATGACCAACACGTAAATGCACTCTAGGGTTCATTAATCGTCAAAATCGCTCCGAGACCGCAAAATTGTGATTAATAGCCCATGAAATGGGTCAGAATTGGCCAAAATTGCGAGTGCCGATAAACATCACTTAAATGCACCCTGAGGTTCGTTAATCATGGAAATCGCTCCAGGACCCCAAAACATTGATTAATAACCCGGTCAGAATCGGCCAAAATTGCGAGTGCCGATGAACATCACTTAAATGCACCCTGAGGTTCGTTAATCATGGAAATCGCTCCAGGACCCCAAAACATTGATTAATAACCCGGTCAGAATCGGCCAAAATTGCGAGTGTCGATGAACAACACGTAAGTGCACGCTAGGATTCATCAATGGAGGAAATCGCTCCGGGACCCCAAACCAGTGATTAATAGCCCATGAAACGGGCCAGAATCGGCCAAAACTGCGAGTGTCAATGACCACCACTTAAATGTACTCCGGGGTTCATTAATCGTGGAAATCGCCCTGGGAGCACAAAACGATGATTAATAGCCCATGAAACGGGCTAGAATCGGCCAAAACTGCGAGTGCCGATGAACAACACATAATTGCACCCTAGGGTTCGTTGATGATGGAAATCACTCCGGACCAAAACGGTGATTAATAGCCCATGAAACGGGCCACAATTGGCCAAAATTGCGAGTGTCGATAAACAACACTTAAATACACCCCGAGGCTCGTCAATGGTGGAAATCGCTCCGAAACCCCGAAACGGTGATTAATAACACATGAAACGGGTCAGAATCGGCCAAAACTATGAGTATTGATGACCACCATGTAAATGCACCTTGGTATTCATTAATCATGGAAATCACTCCGGGACCCAAAAACGATGATTAATAGCCCATGAAACAGCCAAAATTGGCCTAAATTACGAGTGCCGATGAACAACACATAAATGCACCCTAAGTAAGTTGGTTTAACTCCGCATTGCTCACATGGAACTAGCTAGTTTGATAAGTAAGGGTTTCTCAGCATATTCTATTCAGGATTCTCCAATTAAAAGCATCGTTGTTGTCAGTAACCAAACACTTCATGATTTCAGAACGTTTTCCTTATCTTGGTTTATTTTGAGGATGTACTTGGGAGATGTGTTAACGGGACAACGTACACCGAAATTCGAGCGAGGACCACTGGTGAGCCAAGACACAAAACTAACTTGACATGCGGTTTAGTAAGGTTACATACATGAATTATGGAAACTAAATACATCCATTCCACTGTAAAATCCAGGTTTGGCCCGGCACGAGGTGTCGGGATTGAAACTCCGGAGGCCATCAAACTTGTATGGTCCTGCCATGAACAGGGAGATGATATATGACATCGCCCCGTGCCGAAGATCTGGGCACGATTTGATTAGCTGGACGAGGAAAGACGATTTCATGAGGGGAAGGGAAGGGAAGCCGACAGGGCCGGAGTAGCCAGAAACCGAGGGCCGGAGTAGTCAGAAACCGAGTGCTAGCGGCCTTTTGAATGAATAATATAACCTGCATTTCTAGGCATTCGCTGCACCCTCAACATGAATCTTGTATACCGAAGAAAGTGATTCACTCAACATGCAAACATGTCACATCATCACATAATTATGGGTGGGATAAATTTCACCTCAACATGCGGTAATCATGCATAAAACAAGACCCACCATCACACATCAAAAAATATTTTCCAGTCTATTACTGTACTTATATTCAATTTTTTATAAGTATACATAATCATTTATAGTAAGTTATATGCATATTTAAATTGTGGTTTTTAATCTAAATATTTTAAATTCATGTAATTGAATTTCATTGAAATATACATCAGTTGATTCCCGCAGCAACTCGCGAGGTATCTTCTAGTAAAACACAATAAACTAGATGATGCCCCGCACGTTGTCACGGAACGTTTTTGCAAAATATTTCACTGAAAATGTCTGGTTAAATAAAGCATGTATATTTGAAACAATGATTTTTGAACTAATATATGGATTTAATATAAAAATCATAATAAAAAAATCTCATGCATGCATATTGCATGTTGGTTTTTATTATGCATAGTGGCATATTGAGGTGGGTCTTTTTAATGCATGTTGGATGATGTTGCATGTTAAGAAAAATATATGCTAGTGAAGGGTGATGTGGCGTGCATGATGAGGTAGAGTGTATGCATGTTAAGAGAATTGGTAGTAGTGGAAAGCAACTTCTTAAGAATGTAAGATGGGTCTTATAACCTGATGTACTACCAATGTTCGTTCGTTCCTCCATGGTTGAACTGGATTACTTACAAACGACATGCGTCCCCCATGGTCGAAATTAAGTGCTCCGATTAATTGCATCGTCACCGCATGCACTAGCACGACCCGTCTGTTCGTTCGCAGATGTACGTACTGGGTCCTGGCTTCCTTCCTACTACCTATTAGTTCAACTGATAAACACGTGCTGATCTATTGTAACCAGTTAGCTAGCCGCCGGGGCAAAGAACAAACACGTACGCCACACCCATCACAATTCCTCCTCCTATATATACCTACCTACCTAGTACTACCAAACATAACATACGTACAGCTAGAACTAGATAGCTCTAGCAGTCTAGCTCCAACGTACATAAATCTGATAGATCTTGCTAGCATGGCCATGGCCAAGACCGCCCTCCTCTTCCTCGCCCTCGCGTCCACGCTCTCCATCTCCCTCGCCGTGTACCAGGACTTCTGCATCGCCGACCTAGCCGCCGCCGCCACGCCGGCCGGGTACCCGTGCAAGCCCGCAGAGGGCGTGACCGCCGCCGACTTCCACTACGGCGGGCTCGCCAATCCCAGCACGGCGTTCAAAGCCTTCAAGATCACCCTCGGCTCCGCCGTCGTCAACACGTTCCCCGGCCTCAACGGAATGGGCATCTCCGCCGCACGGATGGTGATGGCCCCCGGCGGCGGCACGCCGCTGCACTCCCACCCGGGCGGCGCTGAGCTCATCTTCGTCATCGAGGGCACCGTCGTCTCCGGCTTCATCAGCGCAACCCTCAACAAGGTGTACACCAAGACGCTGCACGCCGGCGACCTCATGGTGCTCCCGCCGGGACAGCTCCACTTCCAGTACAACCACGGCAACAACACGGCCGTGACGCTCTCCTCCTTCGCCAGCGATAACCCCGGCCTGCAGATCCTCGACTTCGCGCTCTTCGGCAACGACCTGCCCACCGAGGTCATCAACAAAGTGACCGCCCTAGACCAACTGCAGATCATCAAGCTCAAGGCCCTGTTCGGCGGGACAGGCTAGGCCTAGACGCACCAGTCAACAGTGTTGAAACTTATTTGAACTGAACGTATTATTTCTATGCTAGTGATGTTTATCATTCTATAAAATAAATAAATTGTAACGCACGTGACGTGCGTGAGAATGAAAATATTTGTTTGTTTGTTTGTTTTGAAAGATTGTGAGTGAAAGTACTCCCTCCGGTCCTTTTTAGTCTGCATATAAGTTTTGTCCGAAGTCAAAGTATCTTTACTTTGACCAAAATTATAGAAAAAAGTATCAATATTCACATTATCAAATCTATATGGTTAGATTCATCATGAAATGTAGTTTTATAGTACATATATTAAGTATTGTAAATGTTGATATTTTTTAATATACATTTGGTCAAACTTTGTAAAGTTTGACTTGAGACAAATCTAATACGCTGAGTAAAAAGGACCGGAGGGAGTATTTGTCATATTTCATGTGCTAGTATTTGTCGATATGGGACACACTACTAAGGGATGTGGGCCCTAGGCCCAAAACCTGACCAACAGGAAAGAAGGAGCACGAAGTCAAGCTACGTGACGAACTAGAACGACCTAGTCGGATTACATATGGAAAGTACCTTTTAAATACTACTCCCTCCGTTTCAAAATAAAACGAAGGGAGTACGTCTTAGAACATCTTCTTTGTGTCCGACTAGGCTGCTGAGCGTACCCGTTGTAAACAGACGAACAATAAACATAGATCGATCCACCGCAAAAGGCTAACGCCGACTGAACAGTGATAAGTGCATACATGGGCTTAAATGTTTTAGATGATATCCCCCGCACATAAAGGCGCAATTGGATACCTGGCCTATAGGTATTGGGGATTGCTAAATCTCAGTCGACTGAGATTTAACTAAGTCTTAGTCGATGTTATATCCATGAGATTATGATTTAAGATTCGTACAAAAAATAAATTTAAACTTTTTATTTCTTTCTTTTTACATATACTATCACTTGACTGTGACTTAGTTAAGTCTTAGTCGACTGAGACCTAGACACACCCGTAGGTATTACTAGCAGGTGAAAGGCACGGCGACACGCCATGCCCATGCTGAAGCCTATGTGTATATAGTTGTTTGTGTGTTTCCAAATTAAGAGGAAAGATAGTAGTGATGTTGAAGTCAAGCTTTTTGCAAAGAGTTTATGCACTTATTACTACAGATATCTCTGATGCTCATGTTCATGAGTCACAAAATGTAACGTAGCCAACATTCATTTACTTTGTTAAATTCATGTGTTTATATTTGAACGGTAAAAGTGGATAAGATTGTAAGGCCATATTTGAACTTTATGACTGGAATTACTATTCATAAATCTCTATTCTTTTTTAGAATGAAAAGTAAGCATCTACTTAGAGGAGGAGACACATTCAGAGAGCAGGAGTTGCTTCAGGCTATCTGGAACGTCAGAGATAATCTCAGCGGTTCTTGCAAGGGCAGCTAAACCATGTGCAAGAAGATTCCTTTTCTTGTCAACCCAACACAGGCTGCACGACTCGAACTTGTTCATATAATTTTTAATATCCATGATTAAGCCATAGATAGAGCATCTGGATGGAGTCTGTGTACCCACTTCTCTGCCAATGAACTTATTATCAGTTTTGACAGTTACCTGTCCTCTGAAGAATTTGGACAGCGCCTGGAGACCACACAGGACAGCTCTAGCCTCGGCTTCCTCCACAGTGCTGCAGCTTGGGAGATTCTTACTCACAGCGACGAACACCTCACCTTTCCAGTTCCTGGCAATCGCCCCTGCCGCGCTTTCACCAGTGTCAGATCGGTGTGCAGCATCAGAGTTAAGTTTAACTGAAACACGACTCGGAGGGCACCAGACATCTGACAGGATCACACGACTCAACGCCAAATCCTCCGAGGCATCTCTGCACCTCTGAAAAATGGGCGCATCTGCAGTTTCATTTGCAGCTTTGTACTCCTCTTCGAATTTGGAGAGGAACTGTACAGACCTGCTTATCGATTCCTTGCCCTCATGACGGATGCAATCCTCTCTGTGAAACCAGCATCGCCAGAGTAGGAGCAGGATTTTTGCACGGGTATCCTCGTTTACAGCGTCCAATAGCACTCGTAACCAGTCGTCTCCCGTATGCCAGAAGCTTTGTTCATCAGGCAGGCTCCATATATCTCCCTCATGGCATGCCTCAGGATTCTACTTTTTGTGCACATGACCACCGCATGGTACTCATTCTCAGTGCCATTACCACAAATGTTGCAAATAATATCCGTTTCCAGGGTTCTCTTCCACTTGTTCTCCTTTGTGGCCAGTGTTTTTGTAGCCACTCGCCAACCAAATGTTGCAAATACTATTCATAAATCTTGTTCCCATGTAGGAGACAACTGTTAATTTCTTGGATCTATAGCATAGTATACTTGGGGACACTGTAGCAATCCTTGAAAAATGAGCCCGTGACTCAACTGGATATTAAAAAGACAACTGAGGCAATGCTCTTCATACAATATCATGTACAGTCAAGATCTCAATTTGGAAAAGATGATACCTCCAGGAATGTCTCGCTGTATCTTGGTAGTGGTATGGTGGCCAACACAGGGATGTTGAACTCCATAACTTTCATCTAAGTTTGTGGCATCTTGCAACCCTGAGTGTGTTAGATGGCCTACTGTTGGGAAGTACAAAATAGATGTACTAGCATTTTTGGAATTCCTGGCATTGCCTGAGTTGCAGGTAAGCAGTTCTGAGATATTTCCCTGACCTTATTCCAAATGGTAGGTTGCTAGTTTGTTCATATATGCCAGACATGTGTGATAAACTGATAATCATGAACCCAGGATTTAGACCAGTCTGTCAGATTCTTCCATAGTGCTGCCAATCAAAGACACAGAAAATGTAATATTGCTTCTTTGGAACTGAAAATTAAGAGAACATAATCATATGAGCATATACAAACCTATTTTTGTAAGGTTAATCACAACAGAGTTGCGGTAAACTTAATGTTCACCTTTCTTTTGAAGAATTAGCTAGAGTTCCAGAAGTACACTGGGAGCAAGAGTATTGACAGGAACACACTTGGGATTTGCATCCCAGACTGATCAAGATGGTTCCTAGTTCAACCTTTGGGGATCTTAAATAGATATATATGAAGGAGGGAAGTGAAATGAAGGGAGCACCTAAGAGCAAGTACAATAGAGCTGACTGGGCGGGTTACAAGGAATAAAATAGTATATTATTGCTTAGTTGGAAGAGAGAGAAGAGGAGAGAGAATAGAAGCGAGCTACTAATTAGTAACCAGCTACAAGACGTGCTCCTAGGCACTTTGTGAGATAGACATATGGGCCATATATTGCTAAAGTAGTATTCCTTATAGCCTTCCTATTATACTTGTTGACTATAAGGTTAGCTATAGATGACATGACATCTCCTTATAGCCGGCAGCTAGCTATACTATTAAGACTGGCCCCAATGGGGAGTAACTTAGCAGTAACATAGAGTCCAACTCAGCATTTTTGCTTATGTGGCAATGAGTTATTGAGGAGAGAGATGGTTGTAGTAACTTAGCTAGTTACTAGCTCTTTGAGTAACATCACACATACCAAGACAATATGAGTCTAAAATCTAATAAATGAAGTCTTATATGACACTACATATATGTTACTATCTATTGTGAAGGTAGTAACATAGACTCGAAATCCGTGTATGTTACTAGTCTAAGTTACTCCCCATTGTGACCAGCCTAACCATGCTCTAAGAACTCGTAGAGCATGGGGAACAGGTCCAGGTTCGTGAACTCGTGCCTGCTGTAGCAGCAACAAAAAGAAGAAACAAAGGACAATATTTACACCATAGGACATTCAGTATCAGCTTCCTGAGTTCGTGCTTGCAATAGTATCAACAAATTTAAGAAACATAGGCCAATATGCGTGCCTCAGAAATTCATAATTCACCCATCTTGCGGAATTCAAAATCTCTCGAAGAGGACGCTCTTCCTCACGAATCTCGGTAGTGCTGAAACTAAGTGGGGCAGAGGACAGCACATTAACGCATTTTTTTACACAGCTACACTAAATTGCATTTAGTATACTGAGATGGTAAAAAGGGGCAATTGCTCAAATGAGTGAGACAATGTGCAATACATATCCATGTTTTAACATATGAACCAAGAAGGGCATGAAAGTTAAAAGATACTTAAAAATAAAACACTAACACAGCAAAGCAAGTGATAGATCTCTGATAGTGATATGAAGTACTTGAAATGATAAATGTACAAAGATGGCCAGTGGCGTCAATTAAGCAAGACAGTGGTTCAATTCCTATTCATGTTTTAACATGTGAACCTTTTTGTGACTGCTCTATCTCTTCTCCTTCTACTTGTAGATTACGAATCTGATAACGATACATATCAAATTCAAGGATTCAGTAAAAAAAAGATATATCGATGGCAACATATATTGAAAATCACATCAGATTCAGGATATAGAGGTGAGGAGGGGAGCAAATCAACTCAAGCATACGTGGCTAACTTGATAGCAAAGTTGGAGCTGGACACAAGAAAAATTCAACCAAAACAGTGACTTGGTCTACATATTTGAAATGTGTTCGTAGCAATATAAATTTGCAGAAACCAGACTATTTTTGCATAGAGTAAAACTATTTTTATATGACATATTAACAGTGTAAATACGAAATACGCACCGAAATAAACACCATATGATCCATAAATATATCTCTCGGAGATTGGCGTCCAGAACATCCCCCATAAATACCAACCAAAGAGCAATGAATGTAGCTCAAAGGTGACCTGAAATAGAGAAGGAAGCCACTAGGCATCAGACTACAGACAATATACATCTATCAGACTAGTTCTGTGCCATTGGATAGAAGCATGATGGGCGTTCGATCTGCTACAAAAGCTCTGCGTGAGATTAGGCATTTATGTTTCCAAATTGAGAGGGAGCTGGCTAATTAAATGGGATTTGTTATTAAATGTTCATTGATTCAGTTTTTCATAATTTTAGGAAACAAACTTTGGATTTAAGGAAACTAATAACTCCAGAAAATGAGATGGCCCGTCATGTACTATATATGCTTTCTTATATTAAGCATAATACCGTTTCCAAAAATTGTGCAGCTTTGCTTCCATATGAAAGAAAAACTGATACTCGTTGTGCCCAACTTTAACCATACTCAACTTATATTTGTCTCCTACCATCTAGTATTTGAAACTGCTTCGAAGAGAGACAAACATTGCTTCCATCGACTCCAAACTGGAAAAGATGTGCTTCTGACAAAACAAGAATTATTTCATAGGAACGATAAATTTCTCCAAAGTGACAAATATTTATTTACTATCAACATTGTTTTGCAAATACATTAGAGTTAGCTTCCAAATAAAATAGAGTCTGCTTCCAACGTAGCAAATATTTGTTCCTATCAACATTGCTTCTAGCAGAGAATATGATTTGCTTCTAAAGAAGATACTATTTGCTTGACAATCAAAATTTGCTTCCATATACAACATGAACATGTTACATTCTTAGGTTGTGTCGTCTAGGCATAATGCCATTGTAATCCACCACAATAGCCCAACGCTTGCACGGATGACACACCAACGAGACCATATAAGCACGCCCGCTGGGTTGATGTAGACTTGAACACGGGCACCGCCATCTAGATGGATGTTTCCAAGGAGGAACATATAGGAGATTGAAGGGCGTCAGCGAGAAACGATGAGAGACAACCGGGGTTTATTGATGACCTCGACATCAACATTCTACTTGTTGGCAATCAACGTGCGGTGGTAAATCATGTCCTGAAAGTGAAAAAAGAAGATAAATACCTTTCATGCTTGTATTTAGGCTACAATGACAAAGAAAACGGGTACTACCATGTGCGTAGAATGTACATGTATGTTTATGAAAAGTAATGAAGCATATAAAATTGGGATGGAAGCACATTAGGAGATAAGTTGAAGCGATTACTGAGTAGTAATGAAGCATTATAATTTTAGAAATGAAAAAACTATGGTACATAGAAGTTGAATAGTTGAAGCATCATGTCAGATTATTGGAATCGACACAACAAATTATTCGCACGAAAATGTATGTAGCTCATAATGTTGAGGTAGAGCAGCAGTGAAATATTATTTGGCGTTGAAACATAAAGGTACACATATGTGAGTAGTCTAAGCTCTAGCTGCATAGGGTTTATGTGCATACTTTTTATCGATAAACTAAATTCATCGAAGCGCACACATATACACCGGAAAACAACACAGTCGCATACAT
This sequence comes from Bromus sterilis, assembly GCA_950022295.1. Lineage (NCBI taxonomy): Eukaryota > Viridiplantae > Streptophyta > Magnoliopsida > Poales > Poaceae > Bromus > Bromus sterilis. The sequence goes on from OX465598.1 coordinate 378,536,643, forward strand.
AAGCCCACCATCACATAAGAAAATCTGTACTCAAATGACCATTTTGGCATTTTAAAACAATAACAAAATAGTATGGTAGCATTGAATTATGATGAATAGATAAGCAATTTTGCATGCGATTAATTTGTTTGGAAATCATGGAAGCATATTGTTACATAAATTAAGAAGTATGGTCGTAGTCCGGCACTCTAGCAGTACGTAAGAAGCACATATACGAAAACTATGAAGCATGGATTTTGAAACATATAAATTGGAATGGAAGCATGTAGTAAGTTGAAGATTTTTTTTATTCCACCGAAACATAATCAGTACGTTGTAGAAGCACATATATTGAAAGCTCCATACAATCGTGACTGGTGCACTACCATATCAGTTTGGAAGCATTGAAATTTGAAAAGAATATTACGTAAATTTTGTCACCAAATATAGATGCATATGCTCTGCAAACATTCAGAAAATTAAGCAAAAAAATTGAACACCTATGAACTACATTGAAAGGATAAATTAGTAGATAAGATTACCTGTGTGCAACAGCTGCGTGTGATGAAATCATAAAAATAGTGAGTGCTAAAATTACAAATTAACAATTAGGTATTGCAAATCATGATTGCCTCAGATGAGCACGATGCATTACCTCAAACTTTTAGTACATGAAGCTCCAATTAGAGGATATATCTTCGAATTCCGGACGGTGCGACTATGGTGACTAATTCCCACAAATTCTTGCGCAAAAACAAAAATCAACTATGGGAGGCTCGACCAAGTTCATTTGTAAAGAAGTACTCACTCGTCTCACAATTGGTGGAGATCTCTGCGAGGTGGTCGTGCAACTGGTTGACGAGGATGACGGTCGGCGTCGAATGGGTTCCGTGCAGGTGGTGCAGCAGGGGACCCGAGCAGCTCGTCATGGGTGGCGCGTCCAGGGATCCGAGCAGAACGTCATGGATGAGATGGGGCAGAAGGCAATCCGATAGTTCCAAGCAGAACATAGGTCGTGAATCTCACCGGAATTTCATTGGGGAGACGCGTGAGACCGAGGTGGTGATGGAGATCTGGTCGGCGCGCGGTGGAGGAGAGTCGCTCGGGCTCTGGCGGAGAAACAAAGCTGGAGCGGCAGGCGAGAGGATTAGGGAGAGATTAGTGGGCGTGGGATTTGGGGTGGCTTTTTTTGGTGAAAGCACCTAAATTTCTGATCGTTTGATTCATATTATATCAACGTTTAGCACCGGTCTGCCGATGAAGCGTTGTCAGACTATAGGTAGTAAGCGTTTACCAATAGAGAAAGATAAGTCAAGCAAAGAACTTGTGACACGTGTCGCATTTTTACTGTGTCCCGCGCGAACAACAACTGTGGCTGCGCGTGGACTCTACTATGGCTGCGCGCGGACCTGTGGCTTTGGACTGTGGCAGGGTTGTGGCTGAAAAAACTGTGGTTTTGGTTGAAAACTAATCTGTGGCTGAAAAAACTATGGCTTTGGCTAAAAACTGGGGTTGTGACTGAAAAATGTGGCTTTGGCTGAAAACTGAGCTGTGGCAGGGAGCTATGGCTGAAAAAACTATGGTTTTGGCAGAGGTTGTGGCTGAAAAAACTGTGGCTGTGAGGCTGTGGCTGAAAAACTGAGTTGTGGCAGGATTGTGGCTGCGCGAAAAACTGTGGTTGGATCTGACCCGTGTTGTGCGCCCAAAACGTGTCACGTAACGACACCGGAGCGTGCGAAAATTGACATCTGTGGGACCGTACGGAAGGGTATCCGCTAATTAGTTGCTCCCTAAATTTGTAGAGGTAGCGGTTGAACTCCAAAGTCAAAATCCTGGTCGTTCATACCCTAAACTATTTAATCCTGGTCCAAATCAAACCCTGAACGTGTTTCATACAAAGAGAAAAGAAAAAGTAAATCCCAATATTTTTGTTGCAAACGTGACTGGCCCCGCCCACATTACATAATTCATTGTGTTAACATTTTTACAAAATGTACATGCCCCCATCATTGATATTTGAAAGGATTTTCGAAACAATATTTAAATAATATTTTTAAATGCAAACTATTTTTGAAATACGCAAACCTTTCTGAAAATATGAAATTTTATGGTGCGAACATTTTAATAATTTTTTTGAGTGCGAGCATTTAAAAAAATGTAAGATTTACGAGTGCAAACATTTTTGAAAATTGTATTTTTAAGTATGAACAATTTATGAAATGCGTGAACAGTTTTTTATATTTTTTAACAATGAACATTTTGAAAATTTAAAGTTTATGAGTGTGAAGATCTTTGTAAATAGGTGAACATTTTGAAACAAAATAAAAATTTAAACATTTAGATCATATTTTTTAAATAGGAAAAATAAAATAAAATTCAAAATCTTGTAAGTGTGAAGATCTTTGTAAATGCGTGAATATTTTGAAAAATAAATTGAGTGCGAATGTTTTAGAAAAATTTAAGTTTTTTAGTGCAAACATTTTTGTAAGTGTGGAAATTTTATTTATTTATTAATAATGTTTATTATCAATATAAAATAATAATTTTTTATTATCACTTCAAAAATGAAAAACAAAGAAAACCAAAAAAGCAGAGGAGAGTGAGCGCGCAAGCGGCTTCGTTAAGGGCTAGGTCTCAGTCGACTGAGATTTAACTAAGTCTCAACCATGTCACATACCATGAAAAGAGAAAAAACAAAAACAAAAAAGGCAGTTTTGCATCGATCTTAATGTATAATATCACAGATATGACATCGATCTAGGAAAGCCGCTTCGTTAATGCATAGTCCCAATTCGTCCTAGTGTGCAATAAAAACTGGATCCTCCATATCCCGCCCGGTGCACCAAAACAGGTAGAGTGTTTAATTTGACCAGGATTCAATAGTGTAGGGTGGGAACGATAAGGATTTCAACTTTGGGCTCTAGATTGCAGGAACTCTACGAGTTAAGGGTTTCAAATTGACATTATTCTTTAAATAGTGAGAGAAATTTCTGCATACATAGAATAATTTTAACATAAATAATTGTGTGTGTCACTATTAAAGGTAATGCTAGTTGCAACCCAATTAGAATGCACTAACGTATTTTGTTTGCAGGTGAATTCACTAATGTATATTGCATGGCAGAAGATTCTAATGGGTAGATCGGTATGATGTTAGTGGATCAAGCTAGTAAATCTAATGGATACAACATATTTTTATTATGTGAGAACATGCGTATTGAGATAACTAGATGATACCCCGCGCCTTGCTGCGGGAATTGGTCAAAATTTAATTATGTAAATTTTAAATATTTAGATTAATAAAAAACGAACCAAAGAATTAAAAGCATACAATTTATTATATTTGATTATGTTTAGTTATTGTTTTTTTAATATAAGTATAATAACATAGTGAAAAATATTTTTCCATGCATGTTCGTATGTTGGGGTGGTCCTTATCCTATCCGTAATTGTGTGATGATGTGGCATGCTTGTATGTTGAGATAAATAAGTTAATGGGGATCACGGGAATTGGTCGTCTAATATTTCAACAAAATTTAATTACGTGAATTTTAAATATTTAGATTAATAACAAATGGATCAAAAATTTAAAAACACATACAACTTACTATATTTAATTGTGTATATTTATAAATTATTTTTTGAATATAAGTATAGTAAGGGAATGAAAAATATGTTTTCCATGCATGCATGGTTGCATGTGGTGGTGGGTCATCCCAATCATAATTGTGTGGTGATGTGGCATGCTTGCATGTTGAGATAGAAAAGATAGTGGGATGATCTATTATAGTATTATAGATTAGATGTAATGGGGATCATTTTCTTATGCACACTAGATGACATCCCGTGTGTTGCCTTTTTGATGTGTTCTGGATGTTTGAAATTTGAATTGGAGAATAAAGACTAAATATATATTATTACTTGTATTTTATTATTATATGGCTGTAAAGAATTTTGTTAGTATTTCTCATGCATGTTGAGCAAAAATATTGAGTTAATGATGTGGGATTTGTGTTTTTCCCATGCAAATTAAAATAAATAAAAGTAGTGGGATTGCATGTTTAGAGAAACAAAAATAGTGGGGTTGATGAGTTGGAATATATGATGAAGCGCTTGTTGAGATAAATAAATGTAGTGAGGATAATAAAGTACTTATAAGTATATAGAATACGATATGTTGACACACGTGTACATGATATAGAATATTTAAATCAATATTTGTATTTATATTGTTATGTTTCAGCAACTCATATGTACATTGCTTTTTTTGCGGCTAAAGTCATGTGTACATTACTAATCATGAAACATATTTTTCTTAGGGAAAGGTTCCTGGCCGGCCGACCGCCAAAGCTTAGGACGGTCGGGCCGAGGCCCAGTTCTGTCCACTTTCCCACTTTTCTTGCATATACACGTGATAAATGTTGCAACCGTAATGTAAAATGCTACTATCTGTATTATTATTATACTAAAATATTATTATATTCATCTATGTTATTTTTTGTTAAACGGATGTATCTAGTATTATTTTAGTGTTAAGCGCATTTATTTGGTAGCATGATATAAAAATGCTACTAATGATTTTTTCTACAACAAAAAAGATGAAGTGTGATCGGTAATGATGGGTCCCGAATTTTGTGGCAACCGTTATAAAAAAGCTACAGACGGTGATCAAATTTGTTGCCACGAAATGATGGTAAATATGGTACGTAAACCTTTTATCAGATTTTTTTTTGCAACAGTGAAAAAAATCGAAAAAAATATCTAGAATAAAATTTTCTTGCATCCATGTACCAAAAAAATTGCAGCTGATAGTAAAAAGTGCTACCACCAGCGATTAAAATTTTCTATCTTATACACACAAAAAATATTGCATCTGTGTATCAAAAAAGTTGCAAATGTTATAAAGGTATCGCAAATGTTGCAGTCATATAATCCGAAGGGGTACGCGCAAATCTGGTGCATTGGATCATAGAAGATCAGACGGCCCGCGTCAAACTGGCCGGTCAACCGACGCCCAGTACTACCCTTTTTCTTATGCAAGCAAAAAAAACTATGAGACAAGTTCATTTTTTTGTGAAGCCTAAAGTGACACCCAACTCCGAGCAACACATACCTCAAAGCATGTGAATCTTCTTATGAGAGCAAAAAAATATTTAGATCTTTAATATTTTAGAAAGTCATGTGCACTTTACTAATCATGAATATATTTTTCCTATATGAGGAAAAATTCTATGAGACGGGTCCTTTTTCAGATGAAGCGAAATGTGTCACGTGGCAACTCATATCTAGATCTTCTTCTCCGAAGACGAAGAGTATCTTCTCCACATTCTGAACACATCTGCGATTTACTGGGAAAATTGTTGTCCTCAATTACACTGTAGTTCTCCACTACTGAAGTCTACTAGGATTCTCATCCCGCGTGATGGGTCGCTGGAGAGGAGCTTGAGGGCTTGTTTGATTCATAGGGTAATAACATCATAGAAACAAGAAAAGCAAGGATTGCAATGGCATGTCCACGACAATCCTATAGGATTTTGCTTACAACAAAGTTTGTTTGATTCCATCAAAAGAATTGTAGAAAGAGGTTGGAGTGAATGTTAGAATTTTGATAGGAAGTAGTACATGAATTCCTATGGAAAAAATTCCTATAGGAACAATTCCTATGAATCAAATGAGTAACGTAGAAAAAAAAATCCTACGGGATAAAATCCTACAAGAATCCTAAGAAATTCCTATGAATCAAACGAGACCTGAGTGAACGCTGGGTCGCTGAGGGAAGGATGGAGCTCTGAATCCCTTTTCCCAACGCGACCCCTCCTGGTGGCCCAAAGCCCAATATATTTTGTTATATTTTATATAAAAAATCATCAATAAAATTTCCATATCATATTTTAAAAAATGTATTAAGACGAGAACAAAAGTGGTAAAAAATATGATTATCATCAAACTATATGAAACACTGTTTACAACATTATAATTTTATTTCGATCAAGAAGATACACTGGCAAATTTGCCATGACATTTTGTAATAAATATTTTTCTTAGAAAATTTCCATGATTCCACAAACAAGTAGAATACTGTAAATTTTTTTAAAACAAATCATGGTCAAAAACTAAAATTCTCCGTGGTCTATAAACTAAAATAAGACATGCTATGCAAACTAAAATCGACATGGTTGTAAGGATAAAATTACCATGATTTATGATTTAAATTGGCAATGGTTAGAAAAATAAATTTTCCGTGCTCTATAAACTAAATATTTCACTGTCTCTAAATACGTTAATTGCCATGGTAAAAAATAAAATTTACCATCAAACATAAACTAAACTTTCCATGTCAATTAATTTTTATTTTGCTGCATATACTAAGTTCACCATGTTTTAAGAAATCATTTGTCATCCCGCAGAGGAAAATTTTGGCCATGCAATACAAATTAAAAAATTCATGTCCAAAAAATAAAATTGCGATGCTACATGGACTAAAATTACCATCCACCAGTGATTAAAATTGTCGTTATTAAAAAGATGAAATTTCTATGTCCAATTTTTTTCCTCTACTTGACATGCTGCATAAACTACAATTGCCATGCTACAAGGACTAAATTTGCCAACGACAAATGATAAAAATTGTCATTAATGAAAAATAAATTGCCATGTCTAGGAAATAAATTTGCCGTGCTACAAAAACTACAATTGTCATTACTGAAAAAAAATGAAATTCCATGTCTAAAAATTAAATTTGCCATGTTATAAAAACTACAATTTCCATACAAAGAAAATAAATTTTGCCTTTATTTAGCATGTTGCATACACTAAAAGTGCCATGCTACATGGATTAAATTTTCCATCAACCAATCATCAAATTTGTCATTATTGAAAAATAAAAATGCCATATCCAAAAATTAAAGTTTGCCATGCTACAAAAACAACAATTGCCGTGTACAAAAAGGAGATTTGCCATACTAGAAGAATTAAATTTGCAATTGGTCAATGATATAAATTGCCATTATTGAAACAATAAAATTGCCATGTTATACAACGCGAAAATAGCATAAGTCAAATTACGAATTTTTAGATTTTTTGTGTGTGTACTTTTCCATCTTTTTAAAAAAGAATAAAGGAAAGGGCAAAAAATGGAAAGGATAAGATTGAAACCATATCTCCTTGTTGCAAGGAAGTCGAGAGTACCACTAGGTTAGAGCATCTCCAGTCGCGTCCCCATGCCGGCGCTATTTGCGCCAGATGGACGAATTCCGCCCAGCCGCGTCCCCAATGGCTCAAACAGCGTCGGCTTGGGCCAAAATTGAGTCCGACGATCCCAAGCCGACCCGGCGCGCTGGGGTCGCTTGAGGGCGTCGGATGAAAGAAAATGGCGCGAAAGCGGGAACCTTTCGCGCCCTTTCACGCGCGCCACATCCACGGCCCTGCCTGGCGGCGTCTTCCCACGCGACGCCCTCATCCTCTCGCCTCGTCTTCCCCGCTCCTGGCGCCGCCGCAGAGGAATCAATGCGGCGTTAGAGTCGAGTCCAATCGTCGCGGCAGACGATTCAATGCGCCGTGGATTAGTCCAATATACCTCCGGCCACGCCGTCGCGTGTCCCCAGCGGTGACGACGCGCGTCCACGCCCCCCCCCCCTCCCCGCTATAAAAGATGAGCTCGCCGTGGAACGACGCACACTCGCCTCCTCCTCGCCTCTCTTCCTCGCCTCCTCCTCGCCATGGACGGCCTCGCGAAGAACGGCTTCACCCGCCGCAACCTCCACCAGATGGAGGCGATCCTTCTCGCTCAGGTGGCTACCCCTGCCCGCTGCACGATTGGGTTCTAAGCAACGGCGGCGTGCCTGTGCCGCCGGTGCCTCGTCCGGGCACGAACTTTGACATGGAAGTCGAGGCCGTCCGCGCCTCCATGACGCCGGCCGAGCGCGCCAATCCGGTGAACTCGACGGCCAACGTGACGCGCTGAGAGGCATACTTCGAGCAGCGCCGCGCCCAGGCCATTGCTTCCACCAACGGCCTCCATCCGGTGGCTGGCCGGCAGAACCGCGACGGCCGACGGCGATGGTGGAGCGCGGAGGGACGTACCCTCCCCGCCATCCTCGACTACATCGAGAACAACAATAAGTCGCGGTTCCAGTACCCGCCACTGGCCGCAGCTCACGTCCACCTCGCTGAGGCCTCCTTTCTCGGCTGAAACCAAAGAAGGAGGTCGTCGAGCCCCCACCACCCCCGTCGGCCGCCGACGACAAGGAGGATGGTCCCGACCTCGCTTGGGCGCGGAGCGACTACCTCCTCGGCGAGATGGAGCGTCAGTGGAGGGAGTGTGAGTTCTTCGAGGGGCTGAAGCGCTCCGAGGCGGCGAAGATCCGATCGGCGGCGCGGGGAGAGGGCAGCAGCAGCCGCCGTAGCAAGCCCATGCCGCCGGCGTTGGCTGCTCCGGCATTGGTGTGCTCGACGACTTGGAGGAGGACGAGGACCCGGCGCTGCTGCGGGTGAGGAGAAAGAGGGGGCTTGCCGGCGGCGGCACATGCAGCGCCCAGGCCGTCGTGAAGCGCGAGCCCAAGGACGACGGCGACGACGACGGGGCCGCTGGAGGAGGCGCCGGAGGGGACGGTGGGGAGCTCAATATGGACCACCTCTACAATTTTTTTTCTTTTCAGTAGTTTTTTTAGTATTTTAGTTGCTACTATGTAAAATTAGACCAAATATTATGAATTAAGCCAAATTTTGTTCATTTTGCTTTATTTCAAACAAAATTTCGTCGAACTTGGGGCCTTCTTTGAGGCCGCGGCTAAGGGGCCGGTCGCCCCGAGCCACTTTTGCCCCCGAGCGCCTTTCAAGCGGCGTTAAAATAGCGCCGAAAAACGGCTTGGAAGGGGGGATGGGGGGCGAGCGGCTGAAGATGATCTTAGTCACATGGTAGTGATTGGGATGGCATTCTTGGCCAATTATTTTAGTGCGAACTATTAAAGAGGGAGGGAGGACTTCATTCAGTGACTCCGCCGATCGCCCTCTAAACGATCAAAATAAGGTAAAGCTTGAAGATAAGTTTTGTACTCGATTAATTTCTCAGTCCCTCTAGTCGGGTGGGCGCCGGCCGGCCGGATCCCCCTGAAAACCGTACGTGCGGGTCTCCCCGCATGCGGCTCACGCCATTTGAGGTGGCCAAGCCAAGCATTCATTCGCAAATCCTGTAGTGAAACTGAAACTGCTCGACCTCGGAAGCTAATTCGCCCCGGTAAATCGCCTATGCTCCGCGATCCGTGCAATTGATTAAACGTACCAGAATCAATCGCGTCAGAAAGCACATTTTGGACATTCGCTTTGTATAATAAGGGAAAATTATTTATTCTCTTCGTTCCAAAATACGTAGATGATACGTACATAAATGAAAGTCATATGAACTTTACTAATCTTGATATATTTGTCCTATACGAGGAACATTTCTATGAGACGGGTCCATTTTCTCGACGAACGAAGCCGTAAGTAGTGAGGCCCAACTCGAACACATATCTGAAAGCATCTGAATCTTCTTCTCCACATCCTGAACACATTTGTGATTTGCTGGGAACACCACCGTTGTTCTCAGTTACTATCTCCTCAGTAATCAACCAAAAACGAGTACAAATCCTGTCTACGTACAATTTAAGTAGTGCTCGGTACATTTAACATCAAACTGTTCTAAAATGAAAGCACGACGGAGGCCGCCGTGGCCACGGCCACGACGGAAGCCACGGCTCCACTTCTCATACTCGCGCTGCCGCTCTCGTCGTCGGCTGCGGCGGGGCCAAGTCGGCGGCATGTTTTGAGCGAATTCACGTGGGATATATGTATGGATCAGCACAATTTCTCGACCATTAGTTTAGTTTTAGTGTAGATAATCATGTCATCATGCATGCTAGATTACCCCATAATCTGCTACTGAGCACGTCATGGTTTAGTGAGGGAACTTATGTGTACGAATACCCTGTTGCTATGCTATGCACCTGAGGTTTTTGAGAGTTAAACGCTTTGGTCCAACCGGTGGATTTCGCGCGCGAGTGTCCACCGTCTTTTATGTGCCACACGTGTTTATCCACAAAAATAATGTTAAGCGATAACAAAACAATTAACATTATTTTTCAATTAAAAATATGTATTAATATCATGAAGATGTTAATTACATTCAGCTTCTGGAATAAGGCAATATCTTGATGGTATTACTGGTGTACACAGTTAAAAAAATACTGAAGCTAAAAAAAATCCCGCTATAGAGTTTCAGTCTTTGCAACAGTAGCATTACCATCATCAGGACAACACCTAAAGTCTAAGCTCTTCAAAAGGGACGCATTTCAACAGGAAACATTGCACCCGTATTGTCCTCGCCCGATCATAGATCTTGGGTTTTCACCTTGAAGGTAGTCTTCGCTCTCAATACAATGCCTTCTACAAAGTCATAGTCATGCACAACCAATTAAGGTCAGGGCTTGAATGTTCATCCTGAAAGGTAAGACTTGGACTTCACAATGAAACTAAACATATGCCATGATGGAAACAGATAGCAGAACTTTGTACCGCTTCCTCCTTAACGAAAAACTATTAGACATGATCGAATCCCACCCGATCCAGCAATATCCAGGCATAACACACCCTTGGGAGTTCCTCGATGGAGCCTTCTGAAACCCGACACTCCGGCCAGATGAAGGAGGACAAGCGTCAAGAAAATCTTCATCTTGTCACAGCCACAATCACATCCCTACATCCATCGCCGGCCATGACGCCGCCTGAGAGGGTCTCATCCACCACCTTGATGTGGGGTCACCGTCTTGGTCGCAGATCGGTGACATGCCAATTCTTTCCGCCCCAGCAGCTTCAGCGATGGGCTCCGTCTTCCACCACCAGAAGACACCTTCGGCGGTACGGGGAGGTACCACCGCCGTGACAAGGTTGGGAAGCAGTGACAACGAGGGGGCCCAGAGACATCGGGGGTGTTGCCAGTGGCACGTGAGGTGCCCTTGGTGCCTCCTGCTCCTGGGGAGAGACGCGAGAGGAAACGGTACGTTGAGAAACGTAAGAATTGCTCCAAGATTGCACTATCTCTAGCGAATGTTTTTCTTCTCCATCTCTCTCTCTCTAGCGCGTGCAAGAATGCATTACTATTATTCTACAATAATACTTATATTGCAAATTTTCTTTCACAATAGGGGGGAGCATTCCACGCACTCGAAGATTTTTTTTTTTGGAAAAACGTGGGGTGATTACTTCTAGTACAAACAAACATAAGGCAGACCATATCCATGCAAATAACCGATGATTTAAAAGGATTTGAGGGATCTACTGTCATCGATCCTAGCAATAAGGTTAGATAAGTTATCCCTTGGATCAATGGTGGTGGACCCTTTGCCATGTAGGCATGATCGAAGAACGCTTGAGGCATGGAACAGCTCCGTTAACCACGGCGGTAGCCCATGCAACAGTCTGGTACACAAAATGGCATGATTTTTTATTCAAGCGAAACTTCTAATCGAAGTTAAATTTAGATGATTTGAATAAAAGTCAAAAAATGAATTTTGGCTTACTGTTATGTACTAATTTACCCATAAATAGCCGTTGTTTGACCGAAAAAAAAATCCTCTTAGAGCCCAAACTTTACGGAGGATTATATTTCGAAAAATTAAACCTTTCTTTTTTTTTGAAAGAAATTCCTCAAGAACCTACATATGTTTCACACTAGCACTTTAAATTACGCTTGGAAATGTTATGATTTGTAGGCTGTACAGAAAAGGCAAAATTTTAGCCCAACAAGAGAAAATTTCGACCCATTTCGAAAACCATATTTCTCTTTTTTCTATACACAGTGTATGTTTGCGTTCACACAAAGTTTTGAGTTTTTTTACCAAACGAGAAAACAATTTTTCAAAACGGGATCCCTCGAAAAATCTGCACTCTTTGTTTGTCCTGCTTTTGATTCCTCCGACACTGGCACTAGTCTTTTTAGGATTAAGAAAATTGGACTGCACTGGTCTTTTGTGCATTGGAGTCCAAGCTGAGACAGCTCATTCTTTGACGCCTGTTTCGAGCCAGCCAAGCTCGCATGCCCGTGACAGACACACATGCCATGCCACTGACATGGCCATGGCGATTGGCCATTGCCGTACTCATTATATACTCCATTCAGCTATCCCCTCCCCACGAGGATTGCCATCCACACATCCTCCACAGTACCGCCGCGCCAATCAGTGGCACCCACTGAGCATCTACCTCCTCGACCACCTTGCCGGGACATGGATCCAGCTTCGGCGGCGACAATGCTCCCGCGCACCCTGCTTCTTCTCCTCGCGCTGCTCGCGGCGACCGCGACGGTGAGCGCGCGCGGGGGCGCGGAGAAGACGCCGACGCTGCTCTTCATCCTGGCGGGGCAGTCCAACATGGGCGGCCGGGGCGGGGCCACAACCGGCAACCGCTGGGACGGCGTGGTGCCGCCGGAGTGCGCGCCGTCGCCGCGCACGCTGCGCCTCTCCCCGTCCCTCCGCTGGGAGGAGGCCCGCGAGCCGCTGCACGCCGGCGTGGACGCCGGCAACGTGGTGGGCGTGGGCCCCGGGATGCCGTTCGCGCACGCGCTGCTGCGGTCGCCGGCGTGCCCCAGGGGCGCCGTCGTGGGGCTGGTCCCGTGCGCGCAGGGCGGCACCCCCATCGCCAACTGGTCCCGCGGCACCGAGATGTACGACCGCATGGTCACCCGCGCCCGCGCCGCCGTCGCGGGCACCGGCGGCCGCGGGAGGGTCGCCGCGCTGCTGTGGTTCCAGGGGGAGGCCGACACCCTGCGGCGCGAGGACGCGCTGGCCTACGCCGGGAGGATGGAGGCGCTCGTCCGCGACGTGCGACGGGACCTCGCCTTGCCCAACCTCCTCGTCATCCAGGTATGCCACTCTGTCTCTGTCTCTGCCGCCGCATTACATTACATCCATGGAGGACTCCATTGATGTCCATTGTGAGCTCTGAGTAGACTGAGAAGATCCATGGTGATTGGAATATATATGTAGGTTGGGATCGCGACGGCGCAGTGGGAGGGGCGGACGCGGGGGAAGTGGCTGGATTTGGTGAGGAAGGAGCAGAGGGCGGTGAGGTCGCCCAACCTCAAGTACGTGGACGCCATGGGGCTCCCCGTCGCCGGCGACGTCACCCACCTCACCACGCAGGCCCAGGTCCGGCTCGGCAAGATGCTCGCCGACGCATACATCGCCACGCTCTCATGATTATTAATCTGTCTTCACTGGAATAATACCTACTGTATCATTGGTTCCAGTCCATGGAAGATTTAATTACTTTGCTGATGATTGGTTGTGGACAACACATGTACTACTCTGGTAAGCAGTAGTTGTTGTTGTTGTTGTTTTGTAACTCAAACAAAGAGCAGACACAAGGTCAGATTAATACGACATTGCTAATCCGGGGGAAGAAAAGTTCTTCGCCTTTGTCAAGTTTATCTGTCTCGAAAGAAAACTTGTTATTACATCTCAACTCTAATTATCTACACACGAAAGGAAACTGGTTTTCTCTAAGTCCGAGTGCACTATACACCTCATCCCCACCATCCAGCATTGCTTTCATATCTGTGATATTCAACTAGTAAGGACATCTACAACGTGGATCCTCAAAATTTCCGCATCAATTCGAACTAGCTTGTTCCGATCAGTTTTGCCTTTTAATGCGGTATTGTACACGTTTGCAGGAACGTTTGCTTTTCCACAAATCTAATCTATACCTAATAATAAAGGGAGGTACGTTTTTTCTTTTTTTTCGTCCGTCACACATATTTCACATAAAAGTCTCTGCTATTTTTGGAAATTAACCCGCACTGCAATAATAAGTGGAAAAAACGTAACGTTTTTTTACTTGGGCCGGCCCAGCGCTGCAATTTAAAAGAATTACGGCCCAGCTAGGGTTGGTTCCCCACTGAAGCAGGATAATATAAAACGCTTGGCTGCCACACATGGGCCTTGGCCTTTTCTCCAACTACTCGGCCAATTTTGTAATCGCGCGCACACACAACATATCGTACAAAATATACACTTCATACTTTAGAAAAATGATGCAAAAAAAATGAAAATGTTCCTAGGAGAGCAAAGAGTTTTAAGTGTGAACGTTTTTTAAAATTTTACAAAATTTGAGTGCGAATAGTTGTATTTTTATACATTTTTTACACACGAACGTTTTTTAAATATTAATTTTTGTGCTAACATCTTATAAAAGTGGTGCAAAAGAAAAAAAAAGAAAAAAATGTTCCGAGGAGAGGAAATAGTTTTAAGTGCGACAATTTTTTAAAATTTAACAAAATTTGAGTGTGAATAGTTTTAAAAAAATTTGGCAATAAACTTTTTAAAAATTTAACGTACAAAACGTCTATTTTTCATGTGATCTCTACTATCTAAAAAAAGGCTAACGGTTCTTCACGGTCCATTCCAAGTGTTTTGCCAGCAGTTTCGTCAACCGGTTTATTTTCTTCCACCACGCCTTTTCATCGAGTTTTTCGTTCAACCGGTTTTCTTATCCCACTAAATCTTATTTAACCACACCTTACCATATGCGACTTGAGTGATATTAACATCTTTCCATGCATAATTCAATCACGTTAATTAAATATTTCCATATATCATTCAATCATATTAAGTAAACCTTTTCATATGTCGCTAAATCACATGAATATGTTGTGAGTAACACGAGGATTTATTTCCCGTTGCAACGCACGGGCATTGTCCTAGTCCAAATAAAGGGGTGATTTTACGAGAGTCCAGACCACAAACATGTCTCTTCTCGATATTTGGGCCCCACCCAAAAGCTCTCCGCGCTAAAAATCCTTCCCGCATAGGAAGCTGTCACCGTGCATTCATGCCGATTGAGCAAACAGTGCCGCTCAACGGATGTCAACCTAGAACAATGCGACCACTCATCGGAGCCGTAGCTTCGGTCTCCACGCATGTTCATTGTCGGAGACACGTGCCAACTAAGAGCTCCGGTCTCCCCCTGTTAAATCCTAGAGATAGGCGATGGGACGGGTCATCTGCCGAATTGAAAGCGGTTGTCCATCTACCTGTCTGCCAGTATTGAACAGGCGTGGTGGCTGAGAAACCCATTCTGGCGCACACAAAGTCCACCGAGCCATCGCCATCCCGCTATTTAAACGTGACCGCGCACTTCATTATCTCACTCCTCCCATTCTACACTTCATCGATGACGGTGAGTTCTAGTGCCATCTGGGAAAGCCTGTCACCGGAGAAGAAGAATGAGTTGGGCCTTCTGGTGGGCAGTTGGCAAGCCCACACATGCGCGGTGCATATAGTCTGGCTTGCCGACGAGCTTGCCAGAGTTGAGTGAGGAGAAGATGACGATGGAGGAGGTGTCAGATGCCGAGATCAAGCCCTTCCCCCGCGCCGGTCCGTGTCAGCATCACCATGTGGTGACAAACGATTCACTGATCCGGTGAGAGCTAAAGTGGTCACAATCATGTGGGCGATCTGACACTCTCGTAACCGGATTAAACATGATAGTGAGGGTCTGGATCCAGTCACCTCAATGAAGCTGACAACGGAAGCAATGGAGATACTTGAGTTGCCCTCTAATGCAACTAAGGTACTCCCAGGCCCTGTCATTGCGAGAAGGCGCAAGATTTGCTAATCTGCGTGGTTACTCGCATGTGGTAATAGAAGTGGAATGCCTAGAGTTGGTGATGTTCTGGAATACTCGTCACAATTCTTCTCAATTGTGGCACCTATCCCTTCTTGAGATTGGAGAGCTAGTTAGAAACTTTTTATCTTTTGATGTTCAACATGTAATTAAAACAGTCAACATTCCTGCACATCTCCGTGCTAAGCGTGTTTGCACTCTGACTGTAACGAAAAGTTGGCTAGATGAGACTTCTAGCTTCCTGGTAACCAGCCTTTTGACTGATTGTCCGACGAATGCTTTTGTTTGAATAAAGCTCTCAAATTACGCTAAAAAAAAAGGCTGCACCACTTTCTCACCTACCTCGACCAGGAGGCTTCGTACAAAATCCAATGCGAGGCTCCGTAGCCCACCAAGCCCGTATTCCACCGATTTGGGCCAACCTGATGCAACAGGAGGTAAAAACGCCTAGAGGCTGACACCAACATAATCCACTAACGGAGTCAAGTTTTACGCTAAAAAAAACTAACGGAGTCAAGCTTATGCTTATGATTAAATGGTTCTTTTGCTAATTATTAGTCCCACCTCGTCTTTCTATACCAAAATTACACCGGCGATCTTATATACGTTTGTGAGTTGTGCAAAATCGAGCGAGCAGCTGAACCATCAACAAACAGAGGATGAGCTGAGCCACTCCATATGTAAATAAAGAAAAAGCAGCTTGGTATAGAGATGCATTTGCATGATGAACGTGTGTGTGGACAAGAACATGAGAAAATGCGGTGATGCTAGATAACTGGACCAACTGAGCTCTCCATTGCATTGCATGAACCCGACCTTAATTAATTTGTTGACCTTTCTCGATCCCTTGCAGGCCCATGGATGAATCTGGCTTGCAAAGTTGAAAGTGAGCTACCTCCTCATGACCTAGCCATGACCTACCTACAGTAAGCCATCTTTTTTTTTCTTCCACGAACATGTATGTTGGCTAGTAACATCTTAAGCAAACAGCGCTACACGATGGATCGAGTAGGAGTACACACATATTAGCCACATATAATTATTTAAGCTCCAGTTGCATGCTAGAGGAGCACCCAGAGAAGAAGAGTAGCCATTATCATGAGGGGCACCTTGGCCGGCGTGGGTGCACCCGTTGCCGTCTCCAACGTCTCGAACGACAGCACGCCGCCGCCATCGTCATGGATCTCATAAGTCATCGTCCTGCCCGTCTGCAGCAGGCTGCCCAGGACAGACCCGCCTATAGACGGCAGTATGGTGAGGCACGTCCGGTCGCCGTCGAGGTCGAAGAAGTAGTTGGCGCCGTCGAGCTCCATCACGGCGTCGGCGCCGTCGAACACCAGCGCGAGCCTGGGAACCTCCGCGCTGCGGAAGGGCTGCCTGGGGAAGCACAGGTGGTTCTCATCGTCCGGGTTGGTCGGACTCACGCCCTCCGACTGGACCCTGCTCAACAGCTCTCTCCTGAGGACCTTGTACGCGGCCTGGTCGAGGTAGGTCACCGGCAAGGTGGTGCTCAGGAACACCCCGCCGGAGCCGTCGTCCTGGACGTCGAAGGTGTCCGCCGGGATGTCGGTGAGGAGCTGGCCGTCTACCTGCACGCCGGTGAGCTTCACGTAGTACCAGTTGGAGTTTTGGTTCGCCGTGGGCGCCAGCAGCGGCGTGTGGCGGCTGCTCTTACCCTTGTCCGGCGCGACGGTGGCGTCGCCCCAGCTCACGAAGCTCTCCTCCTGGTTGTTGTTGTTGTTGTTGGGGAGCGCGATGAAGTAGGAGAACCATGAGACCTGCAGCTGCGAGACGAGGGAGAGGGGGCCCCTGCTGAAGCCGGCGAAGCCGGAGGCGCCGTCGAGGTCCGGCACGGTGTCGCTGTTGCTGCAGCCGAACACCATGCTGGTGACAGGCGAGGCCCCGAAGGTGAAGGTTTCGCTGGCGAGGTAGCCATTCGTTTCGCCGCCGCTGTACAAGCTCTCCTTGTACCCGCAGTAATCGGTGGAGTCACTGCAGATCTCGTCGGGGAACAGCACCGTGCAAACCTGGTCGGCGCAGCCGATGGGGGTGAAGGACTCGGAGCTGGCCGGCACAAAGGTCGCCGTGGCCGTGGGCACGCCGGAGCCGCACCGCGCCCAGACGAGCTCGCTGGTGATGTCAATGACGAACTGGAGGGTCTGCGGCGCCGAGGTGCCGACGGAGAGGTCGAAGACGAAGGTGCCCAAGGTGTTGGCCGCCGAGCTGCCCAGCTGGTGGCCGTTACCGCCGCCGGAGGAGAAGTCCTCGACGCCCTGCTCCGCCTTGTCTTGCATGTACTCCTTGGCTGATTTCTTGATGATTGAACGAACGCCTTTGGCGATGAAGCGGCCGAGCTGGGGACTCGCCCTGCCCGCCGACGAGAACGGCGGCGGCACCACAAGAAGAAGAAGAAGAAGAAGCAGAGGAAGAAGCGAGTATGCTGCTGCCATTGCCTATGTACTCTCCTGTTGTACATATGTACTACTAGCTAGCCCTATATATATAGGTTTTATTTATACCAACATCATTTTGATATGTTCATTGCTGCCTCTCGTAGGATTCTCTCCTCACACACTAAGAAAAACCTCCCCTGAAAATAAAATAAGCCTAGCTAGATCAGTATATTATGTGGATGTGATTCTATCTAGTACATTATTCAGGAAAATAATAAACCAGTAAACAGTTTCACCATATTTCATGTGGTGCCCGCACACTTGGTACAAGCGCTGTCGGCAACGGTAGTCAATTTCAGACGTGTAAGAAAAAACGTTCCTTTTTTATTCTCTTATAATCCCCAAATAAAATTGGAAGGAAATAGGGAGGAAACTATACGGAAATTCACTTTGGAGGACGAGCTCCAGGGAGGATTTTATTTTTCAAAAATAAAAAATCTTATGAAAATGTTTCAAAAAAATCAATAAAAATCCACGGGGGCCTATATGTGTTTCGCACGAACGCTAGAAATTTCTTTTGAAAATGTTATGATTGCCACCATGGAATTATAAATTTTAATCGATGGTACCAAATACAAGAGAGTGGAATTGGCAATAGCGATTTAAATTGCGCGAAGCAAAATTTCGTTCTAGCTTTTTTCTAAATTAGTGTTTTAATATGTTTGATCACTCAAGCAGTGTTCCAAATATCGGCCGATATTCCGATATATCGGCCGATATATCGCTTATCGGGGTCCTACCGATAGGATAGACATGATTTATCGTTCTGGCCGATATATCGGCTGTCAGACCGATTTTTGCCAAATTTTACCGATTTTTGCCGATTTTTACCGATATTTACCGATTTTTACAGAAGAGCAGCACCACGGTAGGATTTCTCTTCTCCCCTGATTTTATTTCTCTAGTTAGCAAAAATGTCTCTCTTTGCATGAACGTATTGTTTACTAAACTTCAAATTGTGCTTGTTTATGTTCGAATGCATGTGCCTATGTTAAATACTAATGTTGTGCACTTGTGCTTGTTTATGTTGGAAACTTGGAATGGAAGGTTTTTGAGCATGTGACAATTCGTGTGTGTAATATTATTACTTGTACGCTAATAGCATATTTTGAATGCTTAGAGCACTTATTTATCATGTGTGTAATAATTAATATAGCATATATATTATATTTTTTCTCTTACGAAAATACAAGTTTTAAAATTTTTTTGCCGATAAATGATCGACCGATATAACCGATAAATCGGCCGATAAGCCGATTTATCCCTTATCGGGGCTCGACCGATACGATAACGATAAGCGATATCTTGAACATTGCACTCAAGTATATAACTTATACTAAAATAACTAAAACATCTAATATTTTGAAACGAAGGTAGTACGCGTACTAATCTGTAATGAGAACAATAATGGAAACACATCAATCCAAAATGAGAGCCGATGGCGACACACCGTACGCGTCGATAGGCAGTTCATGACATGACATGGGGGTTTTACCGAAGAATACACTAGCCAAGGATGACCCGTCGTTGTATGGTTGACTCCGAGTCAAGCACCGCGTCAAGTGTTCAAAAAAAGAAGCACATCGTTAACAGCAGTATCCATGGATGAGGAGATCTCTAAGTGTGTATTTTTTTCAGCCACAAAAAATAGGAAATGTTTCCTTGTTCAAACCCTAGTGAGTGTGATGTCTAACTCATTTATTAGCTTATTATTGCCACTATACTTCAAGTCTTCTACATGTTGCTATCCAACACTGTTTAATTACTGTTGACCATGGGGAATATGAGAAAATGGCAGAAAGTCTAAAATTGTCAAAAGTTGAGAGAACATGGTTATATATTCTGTGATGTTCGGTGCACATGGCAAAGTGCTGATGACAAGTACAGAAGGAGGCAGGATGACACTGAAATTTCTTTAAGCTTCAGTTATAAGTCAAGAAAGAGCTAGAATGTTGAATTTGATAACTCTTATATGTGGTGTTCAATATGTGAGTTGTTCACTTTCACGAAGACAGTGATCAGTACGTGATGGTATTGAACGGATACTCTGGAAGTAGAGTAAAGCGTAACTTAATTATGCTCGAGTGTTGAATATGGAGAAGACAAGAAGAGACTACAGTTGCAGGCATTGTTGAGGATTGTTAACTGTTACTTGTTCGGTTGGCTGGTGAGTAAGGGGATAATAGGATAATCGGAAAGTTAATCGGCAAGTTAATCAATTAATCGGTAGATTTATCAATTTATCGGCTACTCGGTGACCCTATGAGTAGGGATTAATCGGCAAGTTAACTGGTTAATCGAACGGATTCTTGAACAAGGGTTGCAGGTGGAGTCACATTGTAAGGCGCGATATGCGGTACTGTTCCAGATCTAAGTGTTTCCACCCAGATCCGGGGACGAAGCACATATCGGACCCACCGCGACATATGACAAAGCCATATGCCCCGGATTTCCAACATGATATCACAACATTACAGATACAGGATACAACATCTCATACAATTGGCATACAACTGCCTCAAATACAATACAACAGCGGAAGATACATGTCTGAGTACAGACTACAAGCAAATGCCTACTGGCAAAGAGAAAAGCATCGATCCCATAACCACACGGGTCCAGGCCCTCCGCCGGGATCCGCCTAACTAGTCGTCGTCGAGTCTCCACATGAAACGTCGATCACCATACCTGTCGTCGATCAGAACCCTGAAAAGAGTTTGGGGGTAGTATCATGAGTACAGAAGTACTCAGCATCCAACTGTAGTGGTCATCTGACCCAGCAAGGACTTCATCACTCGTCATTCTAGGACAACTAGTAGTTTACGGTAAGGAAGGGGTAAGTGGTGAGGTTGCTGCCGCACTAAAATTTATGAAGTGGCTAACGATCTAGAGAGTAAGGTCAGAAGCCAAGCATTCGATGAGGAATCGCCTCCAACAAGTCTTGCTATCAACTACTACGCAAACATAACACCTATCCTATCCTTGTCCTCCTCTTCGCATCCCGACGAAGAAGAAGCAGTCAAGGCACACGCACATGTTGATCAAGTTATGATAAGATTATCTCAGTTGTTGTTGTCTATGAACAAGGAGTAGGTCTCAAGTCGTCCATAACCGTGGACACGGCTTCTCGAAAAGATTTAACCCTGCAGGGGTGTACCAACTGCCCATTACGAGGCTCCGCACGCACGTCCATCACTCTCAGTTGCTACCCATTATAGGCAACCATTTTATGATTTAGTTCCAAGAGATCTGAAACGACAAGTCCCTCTAGCTAACAACGACGCACAAATCCGGGTGGCCCCCGGTGAGTCGACATCCAACTCAAAAGCCGGTCGCGCTCTCGAATCGGCCTCTACCGTCTGGACGAGGTCGGGTTAGCTACCCAAACAGATGTGGGCAGCCCCCTAGCTTCCAGGTGTGGACCAACAAGAGAAACCATGTCTCCGCTGGCCCAAGTTGTTTTAAAAGATATCTGCTAGGAGCGACCCGACAAGATATATATGCATGTTTTCAAATGGTAAATCAGCTTGGGCCACCACTAGAAATGTTTGAAGCTAGATAGGTAAGAAAAGGGGACCCCATAAAATCCCACACGCGGTTAGGCACGCTCAGTCTTAAAACCAATACCCGGAACTCGGATCCTAGGTGACTCGAATGGAACAAAGCGTCGGGGCGGGATAGCCTAGACCTTCCATCATTCGTCGAATATAGTCAACATTATAATAATCATATCATCAACAATAATATAATAATCAGGTGATATCCCAAACCCAGGGGTAACAGGTAACATCGTAGCATCCTAAGCATGCATACTAAGCAGGGGCTGAGCAACGAGCAATAGTAACATAGCAGTACAAGGTTTGCTGGGAAGGGACATGGCTGTATCGGTTTGAAAGAGGCTGTAAACATATGGTAGGATCAAACATCGAACCTAACCTATACTAGCATGCAAACCGCTGGTTGAAATAGAATGGATCATAAGTAATGCAAGTCCTTGCCTGTTGATAAGTCGGGTTCCGAAGCTGTAGTTGATCGCAAGCTCGCATCGTCTCCGAGAAGTATCCGCGGAAGCACACAAGAAGATAAACACTGGAAAGCAATCAACGAGCAAACACTCTATTACTACGAGGCAAACGCGAGCAAGCATCAACAAGAAGGCAACACGAGACATCGCACCTACCGTCGAGAGCGGTTACTAACGATTTAAGTGGAGTACTCGTCGAACACGACGATACTGCACGTTTACGGTGATTCAAGTTGTTTAGCTACAGGTGACCAAACAACGATTAATTAACATGGCAACTCAAGCAAGCATGGCATAGCACACAAACATGGCAAGAGGTGAAGCATAATTAAACTACCTGAGCTAGTCAATTTAAGTGGGGGTGAAATCCTATACATGCAAACTATTGCGGACCCCACGATAAATATTGCATTTGGTACTGTTTTGCCCTAAGCAATATTTTATTATTTTTATTAGCAAGCAAGAACAGCAAAAACACAACCTACATGCAATTCAAGTCAAGTTACATATAAAGAACATTTTAATCCGAGCAACGGATAAAAAGTTATTGCAATTACAAGTTACAATGGCAGGCAGTGTAATTAGCAGTCAAACAACAAGCAAGCAAGCTCAAACATGGAAACAAACAACAAATTATTAAACTAGACACAAAACTAAGCAAGTTTCATGTTTAAATCATCGCAATCGGAGCTACGGTTAAAAAGTTACGGGCACTGTAAAAATAAACAACTAATCTGCCTAAATAAATAAATAAAACTAGCAGAACAGAAAAAAAAAGCTAAACGGGCCGAAACTACTGAGGCCCAACAGAAAAAAAAGAAATTACAAAAAAAGAAGAAAAACGGGCAGCTCAGCCATGGGCCTCAGCCCACTGGCTGGAGGGGGCGGCTGGGCCGCGCGTCTGGGCCGTGGGGGCGCGCCTGGCTTGGGCCGTGGCCCACGTGGCCGGATCGAGCGGCTGGAGCGGCGTCCTCGTCCACGCGCAGGAGCGCTCGGGGCTCCTCCCGAGCGGGAGCTGCGGCGGCGGCGGCACGGGACGCCGGGGAGGCGCAGGCGGCGGGCGAGGGCGAGCGGATCGGGCGCGGGGAAGGCGGATCCCCCGGCTCCGGCCGGAGCTGCTCGACGGCGGAGTCCCGAGGCGGCGCGGCGAAGGGCAGGGGCCGGCGGCGAGCTCGGCCTCAGGCTGTCCATGGCGGGTGCTGCTGGTTCCTGCGGGGGACGGCGCACGGTGAGGAGGAGAGGGAAGGGAGGAGAGAAAGGAGGAGATGGGGGCGAGGAGGTGCGTGGCGCCGGCTGGCCGGAGGCGGCGGCGCGACGACGACCGCGCGGGCTCGGGCGGCGGGTCCATAGCATGGAGGGAGAGAGGTTGGTGGGAGCTCCAGGGGCGCGATCTGGACCGTTGGATCTCAGATCTGACGGTCCAGATCAGAGGGAGAGCTAGGGTTTCGATCTGGGGATGTTTTTGGGGCAGATCTGAGACAGATAGGGGGGTGGCTGCAAAATTGGCTCAGGGGAAACCCTTAAAATGGGTGGGAGTGTGGTGGTCTATATATAGCATGGTGGCTGGCAGTTTGCAAAAACATCCCCGGTTTTACCTCGCGCGCACGGTGCTCACGTTTGTGACCGCCGGGGGTCCGCAGTACCTTCGATTCGGGTAAAACTTCGAACTGCGTGATCAGCGAGTCGAGCCGGAGGCGTTCACCTCGCGCTGGAACCGTTCCGAAAACACTTTCCGGCGCGCTATAAAATAACCCGTTTAATTATTAAACGGGGTTTTCGTTCCGTTGGTTTCGGCTGGGCTCGTGCGGTTTTCGTGACGGTGATCAGGCAAAACCCAGTGTTGCAAAGGTCGAGTGTCAGGGTTGCAAGGGTCGGTCTCCGTCCGTTACGAGATAAGAGGGGGTAAAATAATCGCCGA
This sequence comes from Bromus sterilis, assembly GCA_950022295.1. Lineage (NCBI taxonomy): Eukaryota > Viridiplantae > Streptophyta > Magnoliopsida > Poales > Poaceae > Bromus > Bromus sterilis. The sequence continues at coordinate 378,560,677 of OX465598.1, forward strand.
TCGATAAATCGGGGATGCAAACACCGCAAACAAATCAGACAATCAAACAATTCACACCGAAAACAAAATTTTTAATTTTTGCAAAAACTGGGCTGTTACACACATGGAGTCTGAGAGTAGCAATGGTTCTCATGGCGTAACCCAAGTTCAAGATACACGAAGTTCGCACGCGAAGACTTCAATGTGGCGAGGATATATTCGTCAGGGTGGAGTATTAAAATATATGTGTCAAATATACTTAGTTGTATGAGTTGTGCTACAATCAGACTTGTATTAGCGACAGGTTTAATGTTTGAGTCGGACACGTCTAACTTGGACCTAATATATAAAGGTACCACGGGTAGTAAAAAAGACTAGACACAAATTGTTAGACTAGACAAACATAATGAAAGGGACGGTCCGGTACCTGGACCGACCATGGTTGATAGTCTAAGCGCTGTTGGATGACATCAACGGGCTTATCGTTGAATGTATCATGATGATTTGGTATATAGGGAGGAGCGTTCGTAGTTATGCACCAAGGATTTAGCCGTATTGGTGAAATCTCGTTAATAAATCACGATGTAGTGCTCGTGGTTGATGTGATTGCTTGTTTCTTGGTGGATATATTACGCACCTCGAATTATTCTAACATGCTGACATTCGAGACGTTATAGACCGCAGCGGGTATGCACCTGTATAATTCTAGTGCAATAGTGCGTCCGCCGGGAAGAGGGACTGAAACGCCACGTCCGTCACAATCCGACGAGTTTGATTGATGTGGAAAGAAGATGGCTTGGATTCTCACCTTCAAGTGTCGCCCTCCTATAGTCCTAGGTGTTTGGAGTTATCTGTTGGGTCTTGGGTCGTTGATTGCAGTATGGATGATTGTTAGTCTAGCCATTAGTCATTGACACTGACATCCTACATAACTTTCGCCACGATCGTATGCTTAATAGAGAAGGATCGATCTTTTATCTATTTTATTACTCCTTCCGATCAATAATAAATGTCGCTCATTTATACCCGGGGCCGTGAGCGGCTACCATTTCACTTGCTCAAGGTCATCGGCTAGCTACTCAGGCACCTTGGGCAGGTGGATCAGCTCCTGCCCGTTCAAGGTAGGAGCTAGATCGGACCACACATGGCGTGTGCGCAACTCCGGCAGCGCCTATTACTTATCCGCCATGGTTCAGCATTTGCTTATTGCTGCCGATATATAGGTATGATTTGGAGAGGCTCAAGCTGATTTGCCAAGGTCCGTTTCGTTGTGACAACACGATGCAATGTACTACGTTTATCCATTTTTCTCTGGTCGTCGTGTCCTTCAAGGAGATTCTATAATGGTTTGACAAGGTATTTTGACAAGGAGAACCTCTGCAGGTTCAACAAGGTATCTATGCCTGGTGTCTGTCTCGTTTCTCTGTATTCAGTTGCTACGAGCGATATATATGTTGCTTCGTGAATCGTGAGTTCATGTACCTGGCCATGGCCTTGTACGTTTACAGATTTCTTATGGCTGCAGGTAGCCGTGATATGTTATTTGGATATAATAGCGGCTGAGATATAGTAATAATCTGATGAAGGTTGCACTATTGAAATCTAGTATATCGCAGATTGTAATCTAACATAGTTAATTGCAGAAAACCATGGCAATTCAGGATAGAATTACAGAAAACACTTTTCTTAAAAAAATTGCGAAAATATTTAATTTTAAGACTAATCTTTTGCAAATACCACAGATGGCATGCTTAGTCCGTTTTGACCACATTTCTACCGGGAAATCGTATTTCTTTAGAAAATAATTTTCTACATATTTTTTTCTAGGGAAATTGGGGTTTTTGGTCCCAAAATGATTTTTTGGATTCAAAATTATTTCTGGGGGAAAATTATTTGTGTTGAAAACAATTCCTCGGGAAAATGTTTTTCTTGGAGATTTTTTTGGTACAAATATTATTGTTTCATTGGAAAAATACTTTTTCAGTTAAAAATATTTTTTTCTTCGGGAAATCAATTCTTTCGATAAATAATTTTCGGGAAAATTTGTGTTTTTTTGGCCCCAAAATGGATTTTTCGGATGAAAATTAATTATTTTAGAGGAATTTGTTTTTGTTAAAATTGATCAGAAAAACATTCGGGGAAATTTGGGTTTTTTTTGGGTAAAAGTATATTTTTTACTGGGGAAAACTATTTTTTTCGATCAAAAAATACTTTTTTTACTCCGGAACTTTTTTTTAATTTAAATTTAAATTGTTTTCGTTGAGATTGACATGTGGGTTCCGCATGTCATAACGGTCATTGTAACGATCAAACGTAACAAGTTGACCTTTTCTATTAGTGGCCCTGGCGAATGGGACCTCCTCGTCCGTTTGAGTGTCAAAACGCGTTGAACCATGCAATCAATGCTTTTCGCACTAGCATTACTGAAAAATAGGTGCAATTGGTAAACTGTTAGCAACTCGATGGTTTTTCGCACTTACAGTTTGAATTGTGGTGGTTTTATGCAATTAACTATAAGTTTTGAAGTCACACACACAAGAATACATCTATACATGTACGTAGATTCTGGCGTCACCATTCCACAAACTTTATTCTAGCACACAACATGATTATACTGGATATATAGATAATACATACAGATACAGTCGGGTTACTACTACTGGTGGAGGTGGAGCATGGCGTTGGCTATCATCTTGTATTTGTCCTTGTTGGCGCTGTAGAAGGCGACGAGCTGCTCCGTCGCCGGCAAGCACTCCTTGACGGCTTCATTATCAGTGTACTCCTTGGCCCAGCGGCGCAGAGCAGGGAACTCGTTCTCGCCCATCAAGCTCGCCCCGGTGACCTCCTGCAGCGCGTAGATCCAGTGAGCCGGCCCGCAGGCGGCGACGTCGAGGTAGCCGATGGAGTCGCCGCCAAAGAACCTCTTCCCCTGGAGCAGGCCTTCCAGCAGCGCCAGGTTCTCCTTGGTCTCCTTGACGAACCCCTTCTGCTCCTCGCCGGCATCCAGCCACAAGGCCAGCCAGCACGGCCTCGCGCACTGCTTGCATGGCCATTTAGTGTTGGGTTAGTGCATGCTCATGAAATCACGCACAGCTAGCTTGTATGGATGGACACTTGGACAGTACATACGTAGGAGTATGTCATTCCATATATGAATATGAGATCACCTTTTGTTCGAGGAACTGAGCCCAGAAACGGGCCATGGCACGGTCGTAGGGATCGGTGGGCAGGAGAGGCGGTCCGTCGAAGACCTCGTCGACGTATTCGACGATGAGGAGGGACTCGCAGACGGCCCGGTCACCATGGATGAGCACGGGCACCTTCTGGTGGACAGGGTTGTGCTTCAGCAGCAGCTCGCTCTTGCTCTGGAGATCTTCCAGGACCAGCTCGTAGGGCACCCCTTTGAGCCGCAGAGCGGCCTCGGCACGGTGGACGAACGGGCTGCCCAATGTGCCGATGAGCTTAACCGGTTCAGCCATCTTTGCTTTGCTTTGATTTGCTTGCTTGTTGATTCTTGCTTATCTTATCTTTGCTTTGCTTGCTTGCTGATATCTTGCCTACCTAAACGAACGGCGGTACGTACTTATAGGAGTCATAACGGCGAGTTTTTCTTTTTCTTAATCTGCACTGGGCCGGGTTGAGAATTCAAATGGTGGGTATTACTATTACTGCTTCTTCTCCAAGAAAGATTGGATAGGATTGTTTTTTGTTTCTTTTGGTCAATGGCCTTAGTTTCTTTGTGAATGGTGCTACTGACCAGTTGCTCCAAGTTAATTATAATGGATTAATATGATAGTGCAAACTGCAAAGATAATATGAGATGATAATGACCTTGTTTAATTGACATCGGTATCATCACATGCTTATCTGCTAGTAATGCAATACTAGTCAGAGTTCCTTGATGGGCAAGCTTGATAAGTCAGATCAAGAACTTGTTTATTGTTTTAATCAGGGCCATATATAGTTATTAAAATTGGACCTGATTGGCTCTTTGTTGCCTATTCCTCCTATTCTGATCTGATCTTACCAACCCAAAAGAATCGGAAAAACAAGCTCAAGCGATTTTGTTCACTTTCAAGACCGGCCAAGCATCGAACCGGTAAAATCCACATTGAGCCGGACGACATCTAGATAAACCGTCAATCAATTTCGGACAGACCTTCTTCCAGCGGCGGAAGAGTGCGGGGTTGCGACAGCCCCGCCAGAACATCCCCTGCCGCTCGCGGTAGAACCGCTCATACTCCTCGGTTGAGCGTACGGCGGCGTCAGCACTGGATGAGCGTGGGATCATTGGCCCTTGCCCTTGCCCTTAATTATTAGCACTATCGTAGGCAGCGAAGTCGCTGAGGGACCACTCCTCGCCCATCTTGCCAAGTTGTTGGTCCAACCAGTGGAGACGCCGCTTGGACGTCTCTCCCATTGTGAGAGAATGATCGTGGGCTCATGCCTCCGCGAGGTTTTCGTTGGCAAGGACCAAGATGAGCGCCTCGTCGGACTTGGCGAAGGCGGAGCGGCACGGCTTGTTGCTCCACTCCTTCTGCCCTTCCTTCCTGGCCGCCCTCTCCTCCGTGGAGGTGAGGCCCGCGACGAGGAGGCGCCGCTGGAAAAGAAGGAGGTTGCGATCCTTCGAGATCGACGGCGGCAACTCCTCTTTGATCGCCCTGCCACACCAATTATGTCGCCATGTCGGCGATGCACCGCGGTTGAACACTGCGTAGTCATTGTTCAGCGGTGAGGCCATCACGTCCTTTATGAAGCATTTGTTTGGGATGCTGCAATCGCGGTGCATCAGGAGCGGCAATGCAAGCTAGGGCTTGACGCAGCATCCGATCTAGACGCCGTGGTTGCGGTGGATCGGGGGCGGAGAGGCGTGCTCCTTCTTGACCCAACGGAGAGGCAGCGACGACGGGCGCTCCTAGCTCCTTAATGGGACTTCGAAGAGGAGACGATGGCGCCAGGCCGCTGTCGTAGAGGAGCGAGCGTTTGATGACGTAATTAATTCATCTGCGTCGTGGAATCCTCGTTCGTTTGGGCGGCCTTGGTGAGCAAGCTAGACTGTGTCTGCTGCTGCGGTGCCTTGTCCTCCTAGCCGCCAGACGAGGTGTCGATCTCGTTGCTGGAGGACCCAAGCGCCGTGAAGGAGGAAGGGCATGGAGATCTACGGCGCTGCCAACCAGGAACTGGTTGGAGATCCGCCTCCACTGCTTCCACCGGATGACGCAAAAACCATGACTTCGTCATCGAGATTGAGAGGGTGGGAGCGGAGAGAGGCACCGTTTGGGGGTGTGGATGGTATCGAAGTCGTACTTATACACGCAGATGACTTTAATGCTTCTAGAGTTTGTTTATCAGACGCATCCCCGACATTAAACTGGCGCGGAGAATGGAGGCGCCACTTTAATGATCGGTCACGCCGCTCTAACCAGAACCAATGCCGATGTGTCGCGTCCGCTCTAGAGCGGCCTAATCAGCATGAATATGTGGCAACCAGTTCATGCGCAGAGAGTGTTTTTTGCGCAAAGGGTTTTGGTGTGGGTTGGGGGTGTCGGATGAAGATGTTTCGACTATCCGAACTCCTGCAAAGGTTCTCTTGGTTTGGATCGGATACAGGAAAGCGAATAGATAAACTAGCCTATGGATCGATACAAGACCGCATATATTGAATGACAAAACTGATCCAAATAATCCAATCTAAACCGATACAGAAGATTTGGGATCCATATAGAAGATGCCCTAAGAAATAGAGAAAAAGAGATAACATGCATCATAGTGAAAAATATGCTCGACTGTGCACATACAAAAATTGTACAGAAACATTTGATATATATCATCAAAACAGCTACGATATATTGATGAAAAATAAATAAAGATGAGATCAAAATAATACTATCACACAAATTCTATAAGCATTTTGAATTGGTCATCGTAGTGTACGCATGATAAGAGTTGTCATGTACATCGACGTCACGAAAGAAAAAAGAAGATTTGCTAGACTGTACACACAGAAAACAAAAATGTAGAGAAACAAAGAAGGATATAGTACATGATTGAGAGTTGAGACAACTCTGATATACTGATGACAAAATTACTTAAAGATGATCGAGAACAAAATGAGGAGAGAATAGATAGAGAGATTACAACTCCAAGCTTACTTCATCGATGATTAATTAATTTACGAGACACAAAAAAAACAAGGAAGTTGCAGCTGACGGGATGGAAGCATATGCATGGTGATGGACTCATGGATCTACCAGAAGTTGTTTGAACCCTGGTAGCAGAGGCCGGTGGTCCACCATGCGGGGATGGCGTCGCCGACGATGATGGTCTTGCGGTCGGTGCCGCTGGTGAGCCTCACCTCCAGCCCCACGGACTTATCAAAATTGGTGAAGGCCTGGAACGTGATCCCCCAGTTCTGCGTCATCTGCACCCACTCTCCTCGGCTCTCCCTCACGGCCAGCTCCGCCAGATCGCCGCCGCCGCCGACGTTGTTCACGTGGAGCAGCAGCCAGTAGGGGTTCCCCATGAGGCAGAACTGGACGCCGCCCCTCCTCTGGCACGGCACGCGGCGGTACTGCACCGGCACGATCCCGGCCACCCTGGCGGCGAGCTTGTAGAAGGACGGCGGCGCCATGTCGAAGTGCCTTCTCGGAGGGTTGCACCAGCCGCCGGCGTTGCTGTCCTGGTACCAGTTGGGCGGGCAGAGGTTGGTGCCGGTGATGACCACGGAGGGGGACCCCGGCACGCACCACTTGGACTGCACGCACCGGATCTCGTAGCACCGCCCGCAGCCGTCGCCGTTGGAGAAGAGCGGCGTGCTCAGCGCCGCCGTCCGGGTAGAGTAGAGCGAGGCGATGTCGCTGCCGCTGTACCCGCACGCGCCGCCTGCCATTAATGTACGTACGTGGTTAGCCGGTTAGCTAGCTCGCCGGTGCATGCATGCATGCATGTCCACGTGTTTTTGTAGGTACGTACCGAAGTCGGCGCCGAGGCCGGAGTCGGAGCCGTAGAAGGTGGCGTGGGCGTCCTCCCAGCCGTACGTCGGGAAGCCGGTGGACGGGGCCGACGGCGCCGGCCAGTACTGGTTAGGGAACCCGGCGCTCGCCAGCTGGGCTGCTGCCGCTGCCATCAGCACCACCGCCGCCGCCGCGGGGATCGTCGGAGTCCTCGCCATGGTCGATCCTCGAAGGTAGGTTGCTGGTAGATAGGTCGATGTTGCTCGCCGGAATTGGTTGATGGCCGTACGTCGGAGGAGAATGCAAGTTTATAGTGGAGAAGAGCACAAGGTTTGTTGCCGCCACGACGTTCAAGTTCAAGTGCATGTCCGAACGAGAGAGAGTTGGACGCACGATTTTCTTCTGTTCCTTTTCTCCTGGACGGCCGGCCGACATAATTCATTCATTCACGGGCGCACGTCGTCTGTCTGTCTGTCTGTCTGTGTGTTACGTCTCTCATGGGCCGCAAGAAGCCCAGTCCAGCCCCAAAAACCTGGGCTTCGCCTACCATTACTTATTTATATTTAAAAAATAAGAATAGTTTTGAATTTCTGCCATAAAATAACTATTTCCATTGACATGCACATCATGTACACTAGACCATTTTCTGAAGTCAATTCCCAAAAGAAATTCATTTTCCAACAGACTATTTCACTAATAAGCCCCCACATTAGGTTGTAGTCTTCATCTTTTCTACTCTCTCCGATCCATAATAAGTGTCGCGTATCTAGTACAAAGTTTGTACTAGCTTAGTACAAAATGAGCGACACTTTTTATGGATCGGAGGGAGTATGTTTTTTTTAATCAAAGCTGGCTCAAATTTCGCATATGTGTCTTCAATTCGTTTTTTTCTATGTTTTGAATTGACATAGTCAAATCTTTCTTGCATGTGGCGTCATCCACACAAACATACAGAATTAACAAGGTCACAGATACAACCAGGGATACAATGCAACACAACAAATCTAGCAAACATACTGATGCACCTCACCAGCCCAAACAAGATAGAAACAAAACTAAACCAGCATGGGAAACACGGTATTACACTGCAATGTGTTTACTTTTACCATGACAGTTCAACCAGCATTGTTTCTGGAGTACACCGAAGACGACGATATCACCCAAGGGTGATCCACACTATAAACATGATGCAGTTACAGACCTACAGTAGCATTTTCGTGTCACTCCGATCATCAGATGCAGTGCACACACAAGCTACGGCAACCTCTCAGCCCAGTTCACAACAAGCAAAGCAACACCAAGCCACTCGCTCAGGGCCCATGGCCACTGCCCCTGTCGAGGCCGTAGTCGGTCATGCCCACGCCGGCCTCGTTATGGTGCTTGACAAACCCGCCGTCGGCAGCCTTCGAGTAGCTCCAGTAGTAGACGAGGGAAGCTACGAGATTGATCAGCGTCATGGCAGCGGCTGCCGCAAACACCCCCTTGCGGAGGGCGGCACAGCTGACCAGGTCGTGCTTAGTGTAGTAGCCGAGGTATTTGGTGTGGTACGCGTTCTTCGCGGATCCTCCAACAAGGCAGGCCTCCGCGATGAGGAACGTCAGCCTGGGAACGAGTATGAAGATGGCATTATGAGAATGGTAATAATGATCATGACAAAATTATGAGAAATGACACTTTTCTCCACACCATATACATTCTGAGAAAATGGTATTCCATAAACTACATAAGCCATAACATTCCCCAGACAACGAAACATCATAAATTACTGCATTGCTTTGCTCAGATTACATCACTTACTCAGGGTTACAGAACAATTAAGTATAGACTTCTGAATTAGGTTTAGTAGGAAACAGCGGTAGGCTGTCACAGATTAAGAGAATCACTGATTCCACAATAACAAATTAATAAATAAAATGTCAACTTAAAAGAACAAACTTGAGGTAATGGTAGTATTATGAAAATATGAAGTGCTGAAAAATCAGACTGCTCAAAAGATGGTATATTATGCCAGCCACATAGAAATGATAACAGAAAATGCAGATGTACAAGAATCTAAGTTAATGACCATTACGATTCATCGCCCTTGATTATAGAATACGGAATTATGTTCCACTATAAAACAAGGAAAAGACACTTCACTAAATACTCTCAAATGAAAATTTGCACATTAAGAAGATCAAATTACACATACAATGGATCAGAGCTAGACATGGAGAGAAAAAGGGTGGGGTTTCTGTCTGAAAAATCTCAAGGGGTTGAATAAACTGCTTACAAGAGATATTTTAACAGGGGCTTCAAATCAAGCGCTATCTCATGCTACTACTAACAAACATCTAATCATGATGACATAGAGCCTTCAAGATATGCTAGCTAGGACTTACAACAAAGCATGGAAACGAGAGAAAAAAAATGTGCAGATGATCATTTAGTTATTACAAGATTGTCTTAGAAAAGTTCATACACTTTTTCTGTTTAGAGATAAACTTATAGATTTTACATACATTAGTTTATTAACGGATACTACACCTTACAATGTATGCTCCGCACTAAGTATTGCTTTCTAGAATCAAAACACCCACAAATAACTTTCTGTTTGTGCTCTGATTACTCATTTACCATTTTTTGCTGAGGACAGTCACCATAGTGACGGAACAAGCGTACTGACAAATGCGTCTGTAGTCGTAATGTTACTCTAAAAAGATTTGAGTAGTACATTCAACTTATGTTTTTTAATGTATTTACCGTACATGGTCATATCTAACCTAAATCGAGTATGCATACTTGTTATCTGCACTCCAGAATATATTAAAAAAACATCTTGATGTCCAAAAGACAACCTTTTGGGTACTGGATGAGTAATACAGTTAATAGAACATGGTAATCTGTGGCTCTTGATTTTTCTTTAGAAAATCGGTATTGCCAAAAAGGAATAAATGTTTTTCCGTAAAAAAGAACAACTAAATGTCCACGTCTTTGTTTATTGCCGTGGCTATGTTGGCCCATGTACTACTTGAGGGAGGAAGTTGAGGAATTCTGAATACATACATGCATTAGCGCACTAGGGAAACCTTCTTTGTTTTTGTTAAAAGCGCTGACGTCTGATGGGGACATAGAGATTGAGATAAAAATATGGTGACATGGCAACACTGATTGTCATCATCCAGGGATGGTTGAGCACGGTGCGGGCAAGGTACAAACATGGAAACCCTTTTGTCTTCGGCGCAGAGAGTATGGGACGGGCCGCAGCACACACGTTGCTCATGGCTTTACATAATTATTCGAGAGAAGCCTGGAGCAATAGCATGTCCCACACTATAAACGACAAGGCTAAAGTGCAGGTAGCAAATCTTTGCTGTTATGGATGGACTTTTAGGATACAAATTAATACACTGAGATGCCTTTCGATAGCTAACTAGTTCCAGGAAGAATTTATTATAATCCAACAGAATTTGTTATAAGAAAATATTACGTTTCAAACAACGGAACTTTCAATTACAGGGTGAGGCACAATCAGGCACCAACATTCAGATAATCACACTAATGCAACATAATATCTCTTAGAAGAAACTGAATATACGCCTCCAAAAGGAAGAAAACAAGTGTTAGTTTTATCCGGCCGACTAGGAATGGATTGGATTGGTTTGAGTATCATTTGTTTATCATTAAAGGGCACATTGTCCAACTTGAATAATCCGCAGTAGTGCAGGATCACATTGTGCAGGAGTGCAAGTTGAATAAAAAAAATACTTATAGTGGGGCAGGTTGGGTAAGCTGGAGATTTTGCCAGAAGGTAATCGAACTGAAGTTTGTAATTTGTTTATAAATAGGATTGAAAGAGCAGGATGTCTCGTGTAGTACACTGTTGTCGAGATACCTACAAATTACATTTCTTCAATACTTGTTTTCGGAGCAAGAATGATGGCTGCTAGTTCAAATTAGCCAACACAAACTGTCTTGGTACTGTATCACGAAGGTGTGCCTCGGTGCCAAATCTTAAAAGAGCAGAGTCCTGGCAGATTTTCCAATATGACTGTATAATATCCAGTAGGAGTATAAATGTATAATACAGTATGAGTACTTCCGATTCTCTCAGTTATAGACCAGCGTGTGATTTGAGTGCTTCTTTTACAATATGCACTCCATAAATTTTAGCCGGTAAGTAGATTACTGAAAGTGGTAATCTAGTATAATACAGTATGAGTACTTCCGATTCTCTCACTTCCATTACTAAATGTATAATACAGTATGAGTACTTCCGATTCTCTCAGTTATAGACCAGCGTGTGATTTGAGTGCTTCTTTTACAATATGCACTCCATAAATTTTAGCCGGTAAGTAGATTACTGAAAGTGGTAAGAGAAGCAGATCTCCGTACGCTGCAAAGATAACGGAGCACAAATGGAAGTGAATCTAGGGTTTACGGGAAGACGCACCAGGAGAGGGCGAAGGCGGCGACGGCGCAGCCGCGGGAGGAGAGGGAGGGGCCGAGGCAGAGGCAGCGGGTGACGCCGGAGACGAGCAGCTGCCCGAGGAGGAGCACGAAGAAGGCGCAGACGCCGTACACGGTGGAGGCGTCCGTGTCGTACAGGCAGTAAGACCGCTCGTCGTACTCGTCCGGCACCACCTTGCCCTGCAACGAGATAGAGGGAAGTACATCAGCGCGGCGGCGGGGGACATACCCGAGGGAGGGGGAGGAGGAGGGAGAGGGAGAGGGGTGGTACGGTGCTGCGTCGCTGCTCGGCGCCGACGGCGAGGAGAAAGGCGAAGACGTTGAGGAAGATGAGGAATCCGGCGAGCGCCAGGGAGGCCGGCCGCGAGGTGGCGAACCCGGCCATCGGTGTCCGGCTCCGGCTCCGGCGGCGGCTGCTGCGGCTGGGTGTGGGAGGGAAGAGTGGAGGACACTAGTGGGGAGTGGGAGTGGGACTCTGGGGTTAGTGGTCGCTGCACGGGCCCACTAGTCGGTGAGCGGGTATAAATGCTTTTTTGCTTTTTTCTTTACAAAATTCCTTTTGCTTTTTGACTCCAATGACAACACCAGCTAGCTACAACCTTTGTGTGCTGGTTACTTTTAAAGACTATTATGAAAGAAAAAAAATCTTCACTGTACCTCATAGTACACTAATGATATTTGTACTCCCTCCGATTTAAAATACTTGGCAATGCGTATTTACCAGGTAGATGTAGTTCCTATGCTTCTCCAAAACCAAGACCCCCCTCCCTGAAACTATTACCTACCATATGTATACAAGAAGGGATTCGACTCGTTCACGTCGTTCATTTGCTTGAGTTTGTGGAAACGACGAAATGCTCGGGTCTTCGATGGGAAGAGGAGTTCACAATGAATGGACGACGTTTGGAGCCAAAGGAGTTTCATACCTGTGTCAGGAATAGAGTAGTGTGTTGGGAGTGTGTGGTGTGGCACCGCATCATATGTGATGGTGCCCTCGTGTCCTTGCTAACCTCTGCCGTCTATAAAGCTATAGTAAACACTTTGCGTACTTTAAAAAAAATCCTCAAGCTGCAGGTGGGACTGTAAGTGTGAATCCCATCACAATTCACTTGATCCCGATATGGTTGGTGTTAAAAAGTGGGCATCACATCAAAACTAGCATAAATTATATGGGAATAAGTGGGATCTTCTCATACGATTTACAACTTGCCCGTTATAGACCGTAACTTTTTTTTTCACTGGAATCAATACATGTCTAACATAACCAAAAGAAAAAAAATAGTTTTACTAAATCCTGACTCTAAACTTGGAATGAAAGCAAGCATCTGAATCCATGAGCAATCCATAAACATCTGAATCTTACTCTCAACAGAAACAGAAAGAAGAATCTTCCAAATTTTACGGCTGATGCAACGAAAGCGCTTAGCCTAACGCTAGAAATTGATTCTTGGCTGTTTAGGATAGAACATGACCTATCCGAGGTTTATAATTGGCATCGATTCCAATACAATCATCGGGCGTCGTGTTCTTTTTTTCATTCGCACAAGTCTTTGTAACTAGCGTTAGAGATATTTTTTAACGTATGTGATTCCCGAAAAAGAGATATTTTAACGCAAAAGGTTAATTACCACTCAATCAAACATTTTTGTATCGAAAAAACTTAACTCATAAACAGACGCTACTTTATTAAAAAAAATATTAACTAAGTGCCGAAACAAGCGTTCCTTCCTTGTACATGTCCTGAGTGACCTATGGTTTTTTTTACGTATTTTTCTATGTTGTGTCCTTTTTTGGTTTATTTTGTTCGTTTCAATGTATATTCTTGTGTATTCTATAGTTTTAGTTTTATATTTTTTTATAGAGTATTTTTATTTCCCCCCTTTTTCACTTTTCTAGCTTGTTTCCTTGCTATATTTTTTATAGATACATGAACACAAATTTAAAATTCATGAAAAACCTGTTCCCAAGTATATAAATGTTATATTTGTATGTAAAACACTAAATATAACATGAATTCTTTTTAATGCATTAAAATTTTTTACAGATGATTTTATTCCAATTTTAATAAATATTTTCCTAATTATTTAAATCTTCTAGAAATTTTAAAATATAATAAAAATAATTTAGGAATTCTAAAAAAAACTATGAACGTATTAGTAGGCCGCATTAGTCCCTGGACAATTATATGCTCGCTTCATGTGGTGCTCGCATACACATGACACTTCTGCTGACATATAACCGGTAGGCAAAATACCACATCAGTGCCTCTCTTTTAATATGAGTTTCAGTTTTATTGGTTATATTTATTCCAATCTATTTTTGTAAATACATTAACATGATCTGTCGCACATGAACTTCTTTATGTATGGTAAAATTAAAATATGAGGAGAACAAATTTTAGTATATAAACATTTATTTCATACGCAAATTATATATTTTTGATAAATAATTTATATACTCCCTCTGTTCCTAGATATAAGGTGTACTAGTTTTTGAGAAAAAAACTCCAAAATATAGGGTGCATTGCATTGCAACACTCAGCTCGACATTTTTTTAGAGATTTGATCATGATTTTTTTTCTTGCAAACCCCTCTATTTTCTCACATCAATTAGTTAGGCATAATCCGACCTGGTGAATTTTTTTCTCAATGTGTGTTCTTCAAGTTCCGTGCCAAAAACTGTACACCTTATATCTAGGAACGGAGGGAGTATTAATTAGTTTTCTAAGAATTACTACAAAATATATTACAATATTTTTTGCATTTTGTAAATAAAATGAAAATAATATGTTAATAAGACGCATCAATCACCGACCATATAGTTTTCCTTCATGTGGTGTTCACATACCTGTTGTGAACGGACTCGTTTTAACTCATGAAAAATAATTTCATATGAAATATCATAAATAATAATAAACGTTAATTTGTAATAAATAATATATATAAATCTTAACAATATTTATAGTATAATTTTACTTATTATAAAATACAAAACAATGCATTAATAGTTCGATTTAATTGCCAGCCCATTACTTACCACTGCTCAAGTCGGTATATATCACCTGGCAATACAGTTATAAAAATGGCTTTATGTTATTTTGTTGGCTGAATCTCATTGAGTATAAACTATGAAGTGATATGCTAAAATGCCTAATCATTGCATATAAAAACTCTTTCGATTTTTTATGTTTTATTTATTTTCACTTTTCAATTTTTAGGTTATTTAGCTTGCTATCTTTTGTAAATACAAGCACATAAATTTGACATATGTGTGTGAATAACTTTTCAGATACATGAACATTTCTTTTCTTATGTAAAAAAAGAGATGATCGAATTTTTAAATAAGTAAACATTTAATTCATAGCCGTCAATATTTTCCATTTCAAAAAGTAGTTTCTCTATTGTACTTTCAGAGGGAGTATATTCATTTTTATAATGTTATATATATTATAACAAAATTACTAGTTCATTTTTAATATAAAATAAAAGGAATGCACTAATAGTCTGTATCAATCGTTGACCCATTACGGTTTGTCTTCGTGTGGTGCTTGCATATGTGCCACTTAAGGTAAGCGTTTAATTGTTTTGTTGGCTGAATCTTACATGACCTGAATAGGTAAACCTCTATGCAGAAACACCTCACCACTGCATCTTCATTCTCCTTTTGTTTTATTTCACTTATATGTTTCATTCTGGTGATGGTTTACCACCTTTGAATGTAATTTGATGTGCATGAGAAACAATTTTCAAATACATGCAAATTTATATCAATATTATATAAAAATAGTATTATTTGATATATACAAATTTATGCTCATACACATGATTTTTTTCTATGTTTATATAATTTTTTTGTATTATTACTTATTAGTTATTTTAATTTTATAATATTTTAACATATAATACAATATTGTTTTCCGTATTTTATAAAAATATAAAAAGCAATGTGTTAATAGATCGCATCAATCGCCAACCATTACAGGCTAGCTTCATGTAACGATCGCAAACCTGTTGCTCAAGTGAGGATGTAGCTCTTGACAAGACTCACGAAGAGAAATAAGGTATTATGTTGTTCTGTTTGTTGAATCTCATCTGGTATAAACTGGTGGACTATATGCTAAAATACCTCATGATTGCATATATAAAACTCTTTTATATTTTTTTATCATTTTATTTTTTAGGTTGTTCTGCTTGCTATCTTTTGTAAACTAGATGATGCCCCGCACGTTGTTTCAAGAAACTTTTGCAACATAATTCAGTGAAATGTTTGGTTAAATGAAATATTAATATTTGAAATAATAAGTTTTGAACTAATATATGAATTTAATATAAATATTAATATAGAACATCTAGTTTGATATTAAAATAAATTAATATGGTGTTATATATGCAAATTTAAGCTCACACACATGTTTTTTCATATTTATTAATTTATATAAATATTTTCATCATGAAATACATTTATTTTTTATACTCCCTCCGTTCAAAAATAACTGTCATAGCCTTAGTACAAATTTATACTAAAGCTAGTACAAAGTTAAGATAGTTATTTTGGAACGGAGGGAGTAGTATTTAAAATATATTACAGGCTGGTTTCATGTGATGCTCCCATACGTGCTGCTCAATGCAGGATATAGCTCTTCACAAGACTCACGTGAACAACCTTTTCAAATACAAGAACATTTCCTTTTGTATGTAAAATATAATTTCATAGAGATGAATAATTGTTTTAATATTAAAAATATATTAATACACATGATTATTTTAGTTGTTATAAAATTATTTCATGTATTATTTAAAAGTGTTTTAACAATATATTACAATAGAACTTTAGAAAAATAGAAAGATTGTGTTAACAGGCCGGTTTAATCATCAGCTCATTGTAGGTTGCCTTCATATGGTGCACGCTACTTAAGCGGAATACCCCATCATATGGTACTTTGCAACACTGACAAAGTGAAATAAAACTTTATGTTGTTTAGTGGGCTGGATCATACTTAACCTAAACAGATAAACCGCCAGGCTGAAATACCCCATCCCTTCCTCTTTGTACTCTTTCTATTTTTGGTTTTAGTTTTTTTACCTTTTATTATCATTTTTGGGATGTTTTTTTCTATATTTTTGTATATATGTGAACATAAATTTTATGTGCAAACAACCTATTTAAAATACATAAATTGTTTTTCATATATAAAAGTACATAAATACAAGGTGCAAAATATACTAAAATATATAACCATTTATATTCATACACATCAATATTTTTGCACTCTTATATAAATATTCCTTATTGTTTAAAGAATCATAATTATAAATAACTAAAAAGAATGTGTTAATAGTTGTATCAATCGACCCTTTACATGTTGGCTCCATGTGTTAATAGGCAACATATATCACTTTGCAATTTGCCTCAAAAACAATATAGATCTTTGCAATACTGATGAAGAGAAATGGAGGAATGCTTCGGTACACCCCCTTGAAAAGTTTGCACGAGTCTTAAAGGTACATAAATTTTTTATTCTCGTATATTCATAGTTAATAAATTCTAGCATACATTCTCCGGCCTGCATCAAAATATGTAAACTTTCTAGGGGGTTGTAGCAAAGCAAAACTCAAAGAAATAAAGCTTTATGTTTTTTGATTGAATTTTCTTGGGTCCAAACAGGTCAACGGCCTGCTTGAAATATTGCATCACTGCCTATTCGATCATACTCTCTTTATTTCTATTGTTATTTTATTTCTTTTCTAGTTTAGGGGTTGTTTTTATACTATGTTTTGTAAATACGGGAACATAAATTTGACGTGCCAGAGCAACTTTTTCAAACACATGAACATTTTTTCATATGTAAGAAGAAATAAATATGAGATAGTTTACAAAATTTTAAAATTTATATCCATATACATGGATATCATGATACGTAATTTTAATTTCATAAAAAGTATAAATATTGTGTAAATAGGCCGCATGAATCACCGGTTCATTAAAATTGGCCTTCATGATGTGCACATATACCTATCGCTTATGATAATACCTATCACATTGCCGGACTCACAGAGAGAAATAAGGCTTTATGTTGTTTTGTGTGTCCAATATTATCAGGTTTAACTGGTGAACCGCTAGGCAGAAACACCTGACCACTGCATCTTCATTCCTATCAGGAAACTACACACACTATTTCTTCTTTCGTTCCATAATATAGGAGTATCTTGTTGTTTTCATCAAGGGTCCCCAAATCTCATAAAACTCTAGTCAACCAGGCTCCTTCATCACCTGAAGGTGGATGCATGTTACGCACAAGCTAGCTAAATTTCTAAAATTATGTTTCTCCTTGGTATTGATGTTTTTGCCCTCCAGTCCAATAAACTCGGATGGAATGAGTATAATTAATTCTATTAATTTTTTCTACTATCAATCTCGGTGTCAATAAACCTCGTGAAAGGCAAGATCAGGTGGAGGTGCAGGTGAAGCTTCACATCATGCCCCCAAGGCGTCGACCATATTGATGAGGGAAATATAAATAATGCATATGCAAAGATTATATATGGTAGGGATGATCTCTGGCCTGAGAAAACGTGGATATATCGAGGCCTTTCAATGTTGCGAGCAAGCGATAGCGACACAAATATATACACATGCATGTTATTTGTGATGTAGTTACAAAGGTTTCGATTGGGTTTAACGTTGGATCGAACCTGTTAGCTGCAGGCTACTAATAACCAAGGTCCAAGGTAGTACAATGTAATGTGTCGGCAGCGGTTGAGCTAAGCACCAAATTTCAGCACATGCAAGATAACCCCTATTAATATTGGCAGGTCTATGAATCATAGTAGTACAACCATTAATTGATTGATTGTTGCATGTGTCCCACCCCCAACTAACACAAGGGGGCAAAAACCTCTAACAGTCCAGGGCATCATGTATCTTTGTGGGGAATTAGTCATGTCAAGGCTAAGCAAAAGTAGATAGCTGGAAAAGATATTAAGCTTACGCGGAATTTTCTTTCTGATAGGAGGGACCGATGAACAGGCCTCGGCATTTTTGGATAGACACAAGCAGAACTTACTGCTAATGGTTCAAATAATGAAGATGAAGCAGATGGTTTATGAAAGTGAAAGAGAAAACCCGCGGCAACATGAAAAATACTAAAGTGAAAGAGTAAGCTATGATGGGTATTTTGTGGAAAAATACTAAAATTTACCATGTACTTGTCGAGATATTATATTCACGCCTATCGTCTTTAAAGAATAATACTTTGTTTTAGGATATGTCAAAAAAGGTTTAGAAAGACGAGTTATTGATATATATAGCTGACATGTCCCAAAGGTTAATCTCTCTTCTCCAAAGCAGATGTTGTCTTAGATGCCTGTACGACCTCCAACAAACATTCTCAACCATTGCTTTTTTCAATGTTTGTTCTCAAAATTGTAGAGTTTCTATATATATGTTGTAGTCTTACGAACCTAATGATGTTATTTCATAGTGTGAATCCAAATAAGTTTCTGCATATATATTTGTAGTTACGTTCAAATAAATTTTGACTATGGGGATTTCGAAATCCATGTAATTTTGAGCAGAGAAGGCACTACAAAAGGTTCACATTTTTTAGAGAAATCGGGAGAGACCCTTACCTACGATTTTTTAATAAAAAACCCATAGAGTACAATGCTGATAGTCATTTGACCCATTACATTGCTTATTTATTAGCATTGGTTGTGTGAAATGAAAGGCCCACTGGTTTCGTACTATATTGCTTTTAGACACCAATGCTGATACCGACCTGCATCAAATTTGGAGCACATTTTCCACGACTCTATGTAGAGAGGGTTATTTGCTGAGACTGGCCAATTGTCCTTAAGAAGTGAAGTGATAGTACTAGTATTTGATGTACTTGGTGATAAAAAAATAAACTATATAGTGTGTTTGGCTTTCCACAGTTTCAATATACGGTAATATTTAACTTTGTGATTTTCACTTAATTATAGCATGCATGTCTAAAAAGTAGTAAATGGAAATACGGTATAAATCTTATATTTTGACATGGGCGAGTAATGACTGCCCCATCAATTCGCACCCGTATTATTAGGTACATGAACCTTTCAGTATACAGTAAAATAGCATTTATCAGCATACAGGAACCTTTGACAATTGACACATATGATTTTTTTAATATTTTGAAAGATTTTCCTTAATTATGTGGCTCATATATACATAACGATACATCCACTAATTGGGATGGCAAACCTACCTACTGATTAATGAAGAGAAAAATACAACGTGTCACAATCCAATATGCTTGGACCACAAGAGGATGCAACTAGCTACGAGAGAACTGGTCCATTGATGCAGAAAGCAAAAAAATTCCGTGGAAAAATGTGTGCATATATATATATGTACAATGGTACTTCCCATTATATTGAGTAGTACGACCATACTTTGCAATTTAATTCGGACCATGGAAAATCCTCATTTTATTTTTGCTAATATAATTTTCTCAGCACTATTGCAGTACACTTGTAATACAAATTAATGTGCATATTTTAGGTTAGCTATACATGTCTGTCCGAGGGATCCTTTTAATGTCTTAAAATGTATACTCCCTCTAGTCCGGTATGAAAGCCCTCGTATTTTGAGTCTAACTTTCAACCTCTGATTTTGAAATGCAAATTCAATGAAGTATAATTTTGGAGTATAGCACTTGTATTTTCATAGTTAAACCGGTGGCTAAAGTTATATTAAAAAGACAATGGGGCCTTGCATACCGGATTGGAGGGAGTATACATGTTTGGCTAGCTGCAGTGTATGTTTAACATACATGAAAGGAGTTAAGTTCATCAAAGTGGCAAAAAGCTAAGATGCACCCTCTCCCACTCACACACACATCGGTGCATGTAGATGACATTGATGCATATCCATGCAAACTTAATCCTAGGTAAAGCAAGAGCAAGTGCAATTGCAATTGCAAGCTAATACCCCTCCACCCTCAAACCCCATACCCTGAAATTCTTCTCTCTTCACGCATGCTATATATGATGTACACACACGATACATCTACACTAGCATACTTGCAAGTAGTTATTAGTTAGTTCTCTCTGTCTCACACACATACTTGTACACCTGTGCCATACACCGATGATGGCGTCCCATGAAGCCCACCGCCACCACCTCCTCGGCTTCTCCTCCTCGTCGTCGGCGACTCACAAACCCGCCGCCATGCCCATGGCATTCGACCACCATGACCATGGCCTCTTCGACCCACTCCACGACGACATGCCACCGCGATCAGGAGGTGGCGATGACAGACCATGGGCACCGCAAGTGTCGGCGCTCTCTCTTTACGACACATCTGGCCACCATGAGCCACAATCTTTCATGGCGGCGCCACCATCGATGATATCCATGCTGCAGCAGCAGCCCTTCACGTTAAATAGCTCCAGGTACCTGGAGCCCGTGAAGGAGCTGCTCCGTGAGTTCTGCAGCCTCGAAGGGGATGCCATGAACCGCGGCGCAAGGATGCGACCTCCCAAGTGTAACGGCGACATGGAGGTATCGTCTCCGGCGTGTGGCTCCATGGATTACATGGCGCTCAAGAGGAGGAAGGCCAGACTACTGTCCATGGTTGAAGAGGTAGGTACACACACAAGCCCTACTGTTCTTGTAGCTACTCTATCAGTACTTGTTTCACTAGAGTTAAAAAATTAGTCACTGCCTACTCGGTCGATCTGAGCTTAATTTGCAGAACCATCCTCACTTGCAACTTTTGAGTCTCTTAATTTTTCGTTAATTAGTACTCACTTTGGCTCGTTTCTTGGAAGGAATCCATAAAGATGTCGACATTGGCACACAGTGCATTTGTAGATAGATACAAGAACCATTACACGAGCTTAGTTTTTGAACTTTATATTCTCACTCTTATCCAAAACTTATCTGCAAAAGACAAATAAACTTTTAACAAACTCACAAATATTGCCTTATACTAATCAATTTCCCAGTCTTAATATTTTGTACCCAGTTGCACAAACTTTAGTAAAACATTTGTACAAAATATTGTAGTCTCAATGTTCTTTTTTGCGCCATACTCAAATGATCATACATTTACTCATGTGCATGCCAGAAATAAAGATCCCATTTGTGGTGATAATTACTATCTACGGTAAGAGTATAACTATACTAAACTGAATTATCAATGATCCTAGCTTGATGCTAATGAATTCAAGCGGTATTGTGTATTATGAAGGTGAACGGGCGTTATCGGCGATACCGTGAACACATGCGGGCGACGGAGATGTCATTCGAGGCGGTGGCTGGCACGGGGGCGGCACACGTGTACACGAATCTGGCAATTCATGCCATGTCACGCCACTTTCGGTGCCTGAGGGACATGATCGTAGGGGAGATACACGCTCTGAAGAAGATAATGGGAGAGAGGAGGGACACTGAAAGCTTGTCGGCAGCTCCAGGTGCGTCGAGGGGGAACACACCGAGGCTAAGGGTTATGGACCAGAGCCTGAGGCGGCAAAGGGAGTTCCAACAGTTTAGTGGCTCAACGGCCACCGAGAGCTGCCCATGGAGGCCCCAGCGTGGCCTGCCGGAGCGCGCCGTCTCCGTCCTTCGCTCCTGGCTCTTCGGACACTTCCTCCACCCGTACGTGTGTTCCAGACGACCTCTCCAGCATCACACTATCCTTGTGTCCAAACCGTCTCACCTATTTCACCAAATTTGCCCCACTCCAGAAGTGCAATTTGAGGCGATCGAGGTTTTAGGAAAAACAAGCAACTAACAACTATAAAAGGCTAGTGCTTTATGAAATGAATTAACAAGAACTATGTGAATTAACAGATATCCGAATGATGTAGACAAGCGCATTTTGGGGCGCCAATCCGGGTTATCAAGAAGCCAGGTTTGTTATTTAAATAAGTATTGGATAACCACCTTAGCTCTTTTTTTAAAACATTTTTTTGTTAATATGTATGCACGTTTATACATTTAACTAGTAGACTGTATAATTTGTTTTCTAGGTTTCCAACTGGTTCATCAACGCAAGGGTTCGGCTATGGAAGCCCATGATAGAGGAGTTGTACGTGGAAGAAACCAATCAACATAATAGTGGTGGCGGTGGCGGTGGTAGAGGCAAACCTACTCCCGTGGATCGTCACAACAACAATGTAGCGGCATGGACGACAGTTGCAGCAACAGGAGATCAAAGTTGCCACCACCTTAGCGGCAGAAACAACCCTAGCACCTACTTTATCCCATCCTCCCTTGTAGCCAATGGCGGCAAATTTCTCCATGGCTACCCAAGTTTGCACGGTGATGGTAGCAGTGGTGCGGTGTCACTTACCTTGGGGCTCCAGCAGCAACCGATCATGCAACAACAATCGTCGCTCATGATTGAATCTCAAGAGGAAGACGTGATGCTACCGTACAGAAACCTCATAGGGTCTGAGCTATTGCATGATTTTGCAGGCTAGGATACAAGAACATAATCTAGGAAATCTGGACCAATGGATGGAACATATCTTTGCCTACCGGCACATTTGCAAGATCACCATTTATCTTATCAAAAGCAACTTGTATTCCACCTCATGGCACAACAAATTTGCGACAAGAAAACTTATGTTTTAGTAAAATCAATTCGCATTCCACCTCATGGGACAGATCATGTGAAACCTCAATGAATCATTTACGAAACCTCCCCAGGTATGGCACATGCCGGGCTTTATAAAATACAAGGTTCTATTGCAAATGTGCCGTGTTATCAAATAGATCTTGTCCATCTCTTTTCCAACCAATGAACCAGATTACATAGGAATATAATAGATCATCCTTACTATTTTATTTATCTCAACATGCAAGCATGCCACATCATCAAAGGTCCACCACAATATACATGAGTTTTTTTAATTATTAGTTGATCTCATGCACACATTAATCTCATCACACATGCATGCCACCTCATCAAACATTGACTCAATATGCATGATAAAGGTTTTCCATTATATTATGTCACTTATATTCAATAAATATTTTCAACTACACAATAATCAAATACAATCATGTTTCATACATTAAAATCACATGAAATATATTGGCAACAGATTTCCGCAGCAACGCGCGGGGTATCCTCTAGTAATACCTAAGTAGTGCATCCCCACTAACTTATTTCTATTAACATGCAAGCTATCCACATCATCAAGTAGGTCCATCATGTAAAAATAATGGCACTAAATCTTCATGCACATGCTCTCATTAACTTCTAATGCACATGCACCTAAATAAATAATAACTTTTTTATGCACTTTGCCTCACGATTTATAAGCGATTTTTTATTAAAAAAATCAAATTATGTGTTAGCTCATATTTATTTTTTATGCACATCTATAATTGTTATCATTATTGTAGGTTTAGCCAAGGGTGGAGATGTCTTCATTGTCTCTACTCAACGTTGTTTTCGTCTCATATCGTCTCACCGATATATTTTCAAGGAAATAAATTAACAAAATAATAATCATACTCACTTTTGATTTTTTCATAGAATTTTACTCTAAACAATATTTATTCACAAAATAAGTTATAATCAAATTATACTATGTTTAATAATTTTCTCATGTTTTAAAACATCAAATTATTTCTTAACAATCCCGCGGCAACACGCAGGGTATCATCTAGTTGATTGAGTACGTGGTGCTACTACTACTACTACTTAATTAATTAAGAGAGTAATTATAAATAGGTATCATCACTTCTTTTATTTATTTATGTATTCCATGCCTTAAACCAATTGAGATATATATTTAGTGATTAAGATGTATAAATATGTACTACCTCATTTCATTGATGTTAGGTTTGGATATCTGTATTGAATTGCTTCGTATTGAATTGGGTGGAATACTAAAACAACCGGGAAGCTTTAACGGACATGAATACAATTCGATTGTTTGAGTGTTAAGTAAAGTGGCTCATGGAATCTCAGTGAGGTTTCAATACGAAATTATGTTTGAGTGACAAACTATAGAATTGCATAGCAACATTGGTATAAAGATAATGCTTTGTTCTATATGCATAGAAACAAAATTATACAATGCATGAGTATAATTTAATGATTATATAGCTAAATGTTATATGAAATATTCTAGAAATGCACAACGACAACAAATAATACTAACAGAACAACAATAATAATTCTTCTACCCTAGCAAAGTAGAACACATAGTTCAAGTATAGGTGCTCTAAATTCAAAACAACAACAAGAAGACACATAGCACAATAGTTCATATAGCATTGGTATTCATGGTGTGAGAATGGATGGGAGCAAAAGTTGTCTTTTGGAAGTTGATGGCTAATCAGTGGCAAGGGCAAACGAAACCCTATTTTATATTTTCACCATTTACAAAGGTTTTTAATTTAATCTTAAAATACCATCTTCAATGACAAAACGAAGCAAAAGTGCCACATTTCAATTGTATGATTGAGAAACCATGTAGTTTTGATTTTTCACAACATCTTCTAAAACACCTTTTCTTTGCAATCATGTGCTAGTATAACTATGAATAACACTGGAAGGTAAGCAAATATGTCATTGCTTACTTATGAATGCTTAGATGAAACAAAGTTGACTTTTTTGTAGTGCTTTCTGATGTTGTGCGCTGGATCTGGTGGGTCCAGGCCATTTTTATTAGGGTTTTTCTTTGTTTCCAGTAGTGATGCTACGCCCAACGTACGTACTACATCGAACACGAGAGCCATTCCTTGAAATCACTAATTAGCGAGTACCCTTTTGAACGCCCAGCGTACGTACTACATCGAATGCGAGAGCCATTCCTTGAAATCACTAATTAGCGATTACTCTTTTCAACGAATGAGCACACTTTTTTCATGTTTGACAAGTGGCGCTCTATACGTGCACCACTTGTTGTGATGTGGAGCCGTAGAGGTTACCCATTTTCCATTTTAGAGGCACACGTCCTCCCTTTCGTGAAAGCATATTCGTACCTTATTTTAGAGCGTCTCCAACAGGTGCACGCCTGCGCCGCGCGCTAAACTTTTTTACAGCGCCGAAATAGCGTTTTAGCGCGCGGAGCGGCTATTGCGTTATTCCAGAAGCCCTAAATTTTAGCTCACCGCTGCAGCACTTCAGCAGACGTTGTATCTTAGCGCGCGCACAACCAACAAATAGAAAAATTGATCACACAGGAAAATTGAGCAACATAGAAAAATTGAACAATACAACAAACAGTTCAACAATACAACAACTAGTTTTGTTGTCCATTCCATGACCACCACTTCAAGACTAGATTCTTTTAAAGATCATCATGCGCATCGACACATCGAATGTCATGATAGGGGGAAACAAAGCGGTCCACTCTATCAGCCATCCTCCGCACTCACACGGGATGCCCCATCAACTCATAGTGAGTATAGTATAAATCTTGTCCAAGCTCATTCTCGATGATCATGTTATGCATGATCATGTCTAAATCATGACGGATGTACCAAAAAGGATATTTTGATCCCAAAATCTAGCCGGTCCTCTCACAATATCAAATTGGGCTTGTAAAATCCTAAATGCTCTCTCCACATCTTTCCTAGCCGCAGCTTGAGCATTACGAAAGTCAAGATTTTTCTTACCTTGCAGTGCTTTCATCGGCTTCACAAATGTCTGCCACCTTGGATAGATGTCACCCGCAAGAAAGTAGCCATAGTTATATGTATGGATATTTGCTACAAACTCCACCACTGGAGTTTCACCATTTGCAATCCTATTCATGAGAGGTGACAGTTGAAGAACATTGATATCATTTAATGATCCGGGCATAAAAAAAAGCATGCCAAATCAAAGTCTCCTGATCGGGCACTTCTTCAAGGATTATAGGGGAATCCCCTTGGAATTGTCCACGTCATGCTGCATGACAATTCTTCCAAGACCAATGCATGCAATCTATTGAGCCAAGCGTACCTGGAAACCCGCGAGCTGCGTTGATCTCCAAAAGTCTTGCGATTTCTTGAGCATTGGATGCTCTCAAATACTCCTCACCAAACACTTACACAATTCCAACAGCAAAGCGCTTGACACAGATGATGGCTTGACTCTCATCCATGGCCAAGTGGTCATCAACTAGATCCGACGGAATACGGAAAGCGACGGTCACATTTTGGAAGGTGCTATGCCCGAGTTCTCCGGCGGCATTCCTCCTTTGCTGAAAAAAGCGTTCATGGCTCGCTAGTTGCTCCGCAATGCGTTTGAAGAACTCAATGCTCATCCGAAAACGACGTCGAAAGTAGCTCTCGTGGTATGTTGGATTTTCCACAAAATAGTTCCTCAACAGTCTATTGTATCCCTCGATCCTTTTCCTCCATAATTTCTGACGACCAAAAACCGAACCACCATGCCTCGGTCATTTGTTCATTTTCATAGCTAGGATGATTGCAACGTCATCCTCCTCTTGAAGATCAAATTCTTCATCGGAAGAATTAAATGACGAACTCATCTATAAATTTTTATTTCACACAACTAATTTAGAACAAAACGAACGTAGATGTACTACAAAAATCGCTTTTCTAAACGACATATACCTTGCAAGCTTTGTATCGAACACCTTATGGGCGTGGAGGTGGAGAGAACAGGGGCGGGGCGGCACGGTGAGGAAGAGGTCGGGGAAGCCGCGGCGCCCCGCTAGGGAAGTGGTGGAGCCAGGAGCGGAGCTTAGTTGAAACAAAACTGGGCGATGTCCCGCCCAGCTTAGATGGTTTTTCAGCCTACATAATGGTAAATTTAGCCAAATTAACAATCCATTTTAATCTCCTTAATCCTGCTGGCCCGCCCATATTTTCCTGGCAAGCTCCGCTACTGGGTGGAGCGCTGAGGAAGTGGCAGAGCGCTAGGGAGAGGTGTGGGAGTCGCGTCACGGGAGGAGACGGTTGCGTTCGCGCGATATTTTTTCCGTTGCCTAGCGCGCTGGGTGGTTTTTACAGCACATGCTCGTTTCGTGCGGCTGTTGGAGCACTCGTTTTTGGTCAGCGCACGCTTTATGACCATTTTTAGCGCAGGAAGGCGCCTATAGCGCGCCTGTTGGAGATGCTCTTAGAGGCATGCTAGGTGCCACTATTTTCTAGAGGCACGTGACGTGTCTCTCGTGGAACTAATTCGTGCCTCAATGACTGGCACGATCATGCCTATTTTAAGGCACGAGTCGTGCCTCTTTTTTAGAGGCACATGGAATGCCTTTTTTAAGAGTCACGCGTCATGTCTTTCGCGGAAGTAGATTCATGCATATTTTAGATGTACGATCGTGTCTTAAAAAAACAAAAATATTTTTCATCAGAATGTAAAAAAACACGAAACCAAAAAAGCTAAAAGAACTCATCTATACATCGAAAATGCGTACACAAAATAAATAAAAAAACTGAAGAAGCGCTGAAGACACGACATGTGGGGTGTTACCATCAACCAGTCCACCAAAATGACCCTTGCACGGACCTCTGAAAGAACGCTCGCTAACTAATTACCCTCGCCATTCCTTGCTTATTGCCAGTCCTAAGGTACTCTCACCTTAAGAGTTTTTTTTCCTAGCGTATCATTACTTGTCCAGCCATTAATATGTTCGTTCACTTGATTACTGTAGTCGATGCACATTATTTGCTTCCGCTCGCCCCGTCGATGTGGTTCGTTGAGTTGGGTTATTTCTCTTCTTTTGCTATCTACTAGTAGGATTGGTCCTTTTTTATTGCTTTTACCCTTACTGTGTTATGCTTTACTGTTTTGAACCACTTCCTTATGTTTTTATTTGTATTCGTATTTTCTTTCCTTTTGTGTTTTTCGTTACTATTTTCATCAACTTCCTTTGGTTTTTATTTGTGTTCTTATTTTCTTTCCTTTTATGTGTTTTTTATGTTTCCCAATGGTTTCTTTGTTTTTCTTTCTTTTATGCATTTTTCTCTATGAAATTCTTCAGTTTTCATAGGTATTTATATTTTATCTTTTCTATGTGTTTTCCTTACGGTTTAGTTTTTTCTTTATTAATATGTGTTTATATCTGGGTTTCATTGTTTTTAATTTTCTTTCTTGTGTGTGTGTTCTATATATAGTTATCATAAAAAAAAATTAGTGTTTCTTTGTTTTTTCATACTTGTCTATTTTTTCAATACACGATGTACATTTTTCGTATACACAAGAACAATTGTTTTTGTATAATTTTATAAGATGAACATTTTTAAATACATTACGACTTTTTTAGAATACATTCTAAATATTGTGCAAGTACAAGTGAAACATTTTTATGAATGGTACGAAATATTTATGTTAAATTACGTGATTTTTATGTTAAAATGAATTTTTCTATTTTTTAATACATGTTGAAAAGAATTTTGTACGGTACAAACCATTTTTAAAAAAATTACATGATGTTTTTCTTACCTTGCATTAACAATTTTTAAAAATGCGATTGCAATGTTTTTAAAACGCGTTAACTTATTTTGAAAATGTCACAAACATGGTATTGAAGGCTATGTAACATTAAAAAAACTTTGTGTTTTTTTATCTTTTATTAAATTTCATTAAAATGTGACAGGAATGGTACAATTGTTTTTAAGCCACACGAAAAACTATATTGTTTAAACATTTACTTTGAATGGTAAAAAAATTTCTAAAATATGTGATCATTTTTTTTTACACTTTATTAACATGTTCTATAAAACGGGCCATATTATTGAAATATGGGACATATTTTAAATATCACCATTTTTATTGCTATCAACATTTTTGTAAACTGCATGAATATTTTTTAAACGATCAATTTTTTTAATATTTAAGTGAAATATATTTACATTTAAAAATACAAATATAATTAAAAATTGATAAAAAAATAATGCACTAGGAGCCAACCCTCAATCCTACGATGGGTTTACCCAATTTGTGCGGCACCTGAAGTGAGTACTTCTTTTGTCTTGCTATAAGCGAGACAAAGCCCCTCCCCTGCGTCGAATCCTATTCCTTGTCTAAGGTGGAAATATCAGAATCACTAGGTGAGAAGTACCTTTTCTAAAGGCTATCTAAAACTCTTTTAATGGTGACAAGTGATGCAATGTATGTTTGTCGCTTATCACCATCAATGATTTTCTCACCAACGCGTGTGGTATATGAAGTGGTTCTTTATGTTTTTTGGGGTCATTTTTTAAATGAAGTATCTCCCGGATCGTGCATTCAAATTACAATCCTTTTCAGCATTTTATTTTCTTAAGTTGAGATATTTAAAATTATATTTCACGTTGATAGGTACTGAGGAAAGTTTTGGATGAAAATTTTGCTCTTAATCTAAACTCACTTGAGCTTCCAAAATATAGTAACATGTGCTCTCAAATAAACCAACATGTGCTTTCACAGGGATGAAGCATAACAACACATACACTTGTGCTCCGAAATGAACTAACTTGTGCTTCAAAATGAACTAATTAAGCTATGCTCTTAAGAGAACTAATTTGTGCTCTTAAGTGTACTTGCTAGTTTTCTGCTCTCAAGTGTACTAGCTTGTGTTCCTGCAAGAGTCGCACACGTGCTCCTGCAGGAAGCACATCTATACTTCACGCGAGAGCCCCCACATATGTTCCATGTGAACCGATGAAAAAAAGAGGTGCGAGTAAAATTAGGAAACCAAAAATCCTATTACCTCCGATCCATTTTAAAGGACACAAACTTAGTACAACTTTGTACTCCCTTCATTCCTTGATGTAAGGTGTATAGTTTTTTTAAATAACTTTCATAATATAGGGTGTGAGGAAGTTTGTTTCCAAAAGTACCCCTCCACCATACGTTTTTTCTTTTAATTAGTTGCCAAAGCGTGAGCTGAAGAAAAGGAAATAAATGACCAGCTTTAATCACGCAGATTTATTGCCTTGTATTCACATGACTTGGAGGGATACATGCACTTGCGTTGGAATAAGAGATTTTTGGCCATGTTTTCATGCGCGCGAGAGAGAGAGAGAGAGAAAGAGTGCAGCGCGGGAGAGAGATGCATGAGAATAGCTATGCGTGGGAGGATTTGCGGGAGAGAGAGGAATTGATTTGGGGAGAAACCAGGATCGGGGGAGAGTAGAGATAATTTGAGATTTGATTGCCTGGCTATGGATGGAAACCGTGAGAAATTGGCAAGTTTTTTTTAGGAAGATTAATTAGGCTCAATAACTAATTTGGAAAGAGGGGTTTTCTCACCTTCCTTTTTTCCTCTCTAGAGGCATTTTAGTCCAACCACAGCCAAATATGCTCTTCAAACCCCTGCGTTAATATTCGTGCGAGAAAACTATACACCTTACTTCAAGGAACGGAGGGAGTATTAGAGTTGTACTAAGTGTGTCCATTAATATGGATCGGAGGGAGTACTACAATTTTAGAACAATGATCCCCACCACCGTCATAAAAATTGGGAAAAGCCCATGCCTCACACCACACATGTCGGATGATTGTGAGTGTCCCTCGTTATACGCGGGAGGATGTTAATTAGTTACTCATAAGGATGTTCAACAACCCCTAAGAAAAAATGAGGATGTTCAACAAACGCGCATCCGCCTAGCTGAGCGAGGAGCTATTGGCCTGCCCATTGGTTTTTCCTCTGATTTGAGAACGTTCTAGATCCTTCTTCTACATGTTTACCCGTTATCTTTTCTGTATTTTTTTCTAACGGGTTTCTTCCATTTTAACTGTTATTTTATTTTATTTTATTTTTTACCTTTGTTAATTTTTTTCTCTATATTTAAATTCACAAATGTTTTTAAAACCGACCATCTTTCTTAATTAATGAATATATTGAAATTCATTAACATTTCAAAATTCATAAATAGTTTTCACATTTTTGCACATTTTTTGAAATTTGGACTAATTTTAAAATCAGAAATAGTTTTGAATTGTGAATTTGTTTTATGTTTGAAATTTTTGGAAATCCATGAATGTTTTCAAATTAGTGATGACTTCAAAATTTGTGACCATTTTAAAATTCTCTAATATTTTAATAAATAACTATGAACGTTTGTAAAAAAATATTTTAACATTTTAGAATTTTCTGAACATTTTAAAAGTTTTTGTTCATTTTCCAAATTTGTGAATCTTTTTAAAATTTATGAACATTTTTGAAAATTTGGAACTTTTTATCTCTACGAACATTTTTTAATTTCCTGGAAATTTCTTTAAGAATTTATAAATTGTTAGAATAGTAAAACAACAACAAAAAAAACCTACTGAAATAAGAACGCCAAAGAATGCATAATGTATTGCTCACTATTCTTTTACCGGCTTGACATGGTTAGCTCTTGCTGGGGCGGTTGGGTGGATCCTTGCGTGTCGCATCTATGAAAGGAGTGAATACCCTAGACCATCAAAAGGGATTCATTGAGAGGTTTATTGTTAACATACCTTCTTTCATGCTAAATTATTGTAAATAACAAGAAAATACATGTGCAAAAGTTTGTTGATCACAAGATTATGTTTAACTAGAATATTACTCCACGCGTTGCAGCGAAAATTTCTATGGATGTGTTTGGTTCAAATCTATGATTTTGCCTACATTGCATAACCTTCTTAACTCAGCTTGCCCCATCGAAGTTAAGGTTGCAAGCGGCGCGGGACATCCAGCCACGCCACTAGGCCACCCCTCAAATTTGGCCCGCTTCGTTCGGCCTCTGGGAACAAAAAGCGCTGTCAACTTGATGCTCTTTCTCAGCCTACCTGCAAAGCGACACTACAGCCGCATCAGCACACCGTGATACGTCTTTGAAACTGTTGAGTTTATCTAAAGGAAAAGGGAAACGCTTTGTGGCAGACGTCTGATGAAATCCATTCGCCAGACCAGTCGCACGCCGTTGATTCGATATAGATCTCACGGCCCGGAGTGCTTCTTACGCTCGACTCATTTTTAAAAGAACCCATCCAACTTTTTTTCCACGAGCCTCTCCTACAATCCCTCCCGCATTAACATCGCCTGCCCCAATCCCAACCAGTCGCTCCTATCTGCTGGCTCTCGTGCCGCCGACCTCGTCAATCCCTGGCTGCCCTCAGCTTCCGGCATGAACCAGCTCCTGCCCCTGTGCCCGTTGGACGCGCCACACCGATGAGCCGTCTCAGGAGGTGGATCTGAACGGTGACGCCCACGACCAACAAGCTCGCAACGCCATCACTCCCCGATGATCTTCGTCTAGCTTCAAGCCTCGCGGTCTCCCGTCAATTACGGCGAAGCTTCGTCTCGGTTGTCGAACGAAGTCACCGCGCCAGTAAAGTTGCTGGATTCGCCGCTTCCTCGGCCCCCTCCCGCGTTGCCACAGTTCTCATCTGACCTAGGTATCGTGTCCTAATTCCTAAATATCTTGATATTCCCCTACTCTAATTTCTAACGTATTCATATGTTCTGAGTGTTGTTTGACATCGTTATGTTCGTATTGGTTTATTCCCTTTCATTGGGTCCAAATTTGTCCACACCATTGTGTAATGTATGACTGAATCATGGACTAATATATTTGCACATGTGCTTTATAATTTTTGCGGCAACATATTTTAGGGATTTTTTAAAATATATTCATGCTTCCAATTACTAGTATGTACGTACCTACACCATGTTGATGATGCTTCTTAACCATTTGTGCTTCCATAATGTTATGCATATGTTTCGTAATAATATGAATCCCAATCGTGGTGGTAATATTACTTGTCTGTACAATTCCAAAATTCCATGCTTCCATCAAAGCCTAGTTCTGTTCCAGAGGTACCATTGCATGCTTCTTTATTGTGTAGCATCCAAATTGCAATATCGATGCTTCTGAACTATATACAATTTGCTTCCACAGGTTATACAAACTCGATTTATTTGTTTCTTGGTGACATAATAGAACATCCACCCCCTTCTTCTCCAGTCTCCACAATACTAGTTTGCTTCAATTTTCATTGTTTCATGCTTCCATTTTAGCTCACGTTTATGCCACCTATACGCAGCCTCTTTTGCATGTATCCTGCAAACGGAGGTTTCAGTATCACACTTAATTTGCTTCT
Organism: Bromus sterilis; assembly: GCA_950022295.1. Taxonomy (NCBI): domain Eukaryota; kingdom Viridiplantae; phylum Streptophyta; class Magnoliopsida; order Poales; family Poaceae; genus Bromus; species Bromus sterilis. Next base: position 378,594,079 of record OX465598.1, read on the forward strand.
ATGGTTGCTGAGCCAAGCTTCTATGGACATGTGTTGATTTCATGTTTGTGCACAAATTTAGTTCATGTAAGCCCATATGACCCCAATAAGGTTGACGAGATTTATTTGTACATCACAAATTTTAGTACCCGGGTCTTGGAAGCAAACATGCTATTTTGTTTCATACCAGGATGCTTCCAATACGTCACACTATGTTCTGATAGCAACATATCTTTTTCTCTAGAATTAATCCATGCTTCCTAGGTCTCCTATATGTGGTTCTTATATATAACTAGTATGCCGCACTACAACCATGCTTCTTAATTTATGTAACCATATGCTTCCATTTCCATGACTTCCTACCGGATGACTGACATGCAAGTTAGCCAATAGATTATTTATTCCTTATAATTCAATGCTTCTATTGTATTTTATCATTGTTTCAATGATTCTTTATTACATAGTAATCGCTTCTACTTATGTCCTGATATGCTTACATCCCCATTTTATATGCTTCATTAACTTTTCATAAACATATATGTTCATTCTGCACACACGATGGTACCTTTGCTTTCTTACTGCAACCTAAATACAAACATGAAAAAGGCATTTGTCTTCTTATGTACTTCCAGGAGATGATTTACCAATGCATGATAATTGCCTACAAGAAGGATGTTGATGGCGAGGTCATCAACAAGCTCATGCCATTCCTCGTCAACACTATCGTCGCTGCTCGTAGCCGCCCTCCGATCTCCTAGATGTTGCTCCTTGGAAATATTCGTCTACTCGACAATGCCCATGTTCAAGTATGCATCAACCCATCGTGCATGGTTATATGGTCTCGCTGGCGTGTCCCCCGTGCATGTGTCACGCTATTGTGCTGGACCACAGTGGCATTATGTCTAGATGGCACCACCTAGCCATGTAACATATTTGTGTTGTATATGAAAGCAAAATTCTCCTCATCATTAGAAGAAAAGGCTATTTCCATGTAGAAGCAAGTCAAATTCTCTGTTGGAACTTGGAAGCAATGGCGATAGAAACAAATACTCCCTTCGTTCGAAAATACTTATCCTAGAAATGGATGTGCTTTGTTGGAAGCAAACTCTATTTTGTTTCGAAGCTAGCCCTATTGATGGAAATAGATATTTGTCGCTCAGAAGAAATTTAATGCTCCTCGAAAACAAGTTTGAAGCACATATTTTTTATATGGAAACAAAATATTTGATGGAAGCAATGTTCCTTTGTTTTCGAAGCAGCCTCTATATAAGCAAACTGTTCTCGGTAGGAAGCAAAAATAAAATACACTTGATTAATTTAATGCTTAATATAAGGACGCATACTACATGGCGTGGATCTAAGTTTTCAAGAGTTATGAGGTTCCTTAAACCCGAATTTTGTTTCCTAAAAATTTGGGAAAACTGAATCAGCAAGCAATTAATAACAAATCCCACATAATTAACCTTAACCAGTATCAATTTTGGAACAGTTGCGTAGAAGGAAGTACTCAATTAGCGGACGGGAATAACTAATCTCACGCGAGGCTTAGCAACATATCAGACGTCCATCTTCCATTGTATCCAACGACACATGACTAGTCTGATGAATGCATATTACCGGTAGTCTGATGCCTAGTGGTCTCCAAAGGAAAACGTTTCCCTCTGGCGAGTCGGCGCGCCCTTTCTGTCGGTCGCACGCGCGCCGCAAGATCAATACTAATCGCCGTTTGATCGGTCAAAATTTCAGCCGGTCGATTTGGTGTAGTAAAATATATTGTTCGCTTGCAGCAAAATTTTGTCTTTTGAATTATATATATGTGTGACAAAAATTTAGTTTGTTGCTACAAAAATTTCTATGGTTACAAACAACTGTGTGACCGTTTTCATAGGCTACACTCACCGTCGTGTGGTGAGAATAAATTTGATCGTTGGTGATAGTTTTTTCATTGCTGGTTGTAGTAAATTCGCATCGCGTTATCGCTGGCCATACTACATCGTATTTGGTTGTAGCAAAAATCAAGAATTAGTAATACATTTTCTCGTTGCAACAAAAAATGTGGCACAGTTGTCGTTGATCATACTCTTTTAAATGTATGTATGTAGCATTAAAAAATATATATATATAGATATATCTGTTTGAGCGATAAGTATTATGGATGGATATAATCGTATTTTGTGTAACAGTTTCAAATGGATATACTTATCACTGAAATACAACCAGATACATCCGTTTAGCAAAACGTAACATAGATCACTACTTAGTGATCTAAAATAATTTATATTAGTTTACGGAGAGAGTATGTAATATACCTGGACTCAGCAAAATTTTTGATATTCAAGCAGAAAGGGAAAATTAAAATTTTCACATGGCTACTAGCACAAAATAGGCTTCCTACTGCTGACAGATTATGTGCTAGGGGATGCGATCATGACCCTGAGTGCTCCCTATGTGATCAGACCATGGAAACCACAGCTCACCTTATTTGCCACTGCTCGTTTGCTGCTGAAGTCAGACACAAATTATCACTGCCCCCTCTGCGCTCTCAAACCAGCAACCAACGTCATACCTGATGCATCCATTCAGGATTAGTGGAGCCGAACTGCTGCTGGCTCCAATGCCGACATTCAGAAAGCAATGTACTTCGCCTGGCACATTTGAAACGAAAGGAATCGTAGAATCTTCAGCAACATTACGTCAACTCCTGAAAGCATCACCACTATTATAGTTGCTGATGTTAGGGTAGTTAAGAGTGCCTTTAGTAGAGCCCCTCCACCTTGAACCTGATTCAGGTGTTCGCCGAAGTGTAATCCTGTGCCTTTGGCACCTCTCATGTACATTCCTTATCTTATTTTCAAAAAAAAAAGATAGGCTCTTTTATTTTGCTGATATTTTATAAATCGTAACTAAGGCCTTCATAAATTATACAGTACTCCCTCCGTCACGGTTTAAAAAGCACAGTTAAACTTACGTGCGTTTTCATAATAGACAAGGTTTAAGGCGCGAAGGGATTTACTCCTATTAATTAGTACTACTATTTCACTCATGTATGCATGCACCCTCTCAATTCTTTGCTACTCATGCCGGGTGAAGTTGACGCATTCATGGTGTGAATGTAATTAGTATTACTACTTCACTTATCTATTAATGCTACATCTGCTATATCTCACAACCAATCGGTGACTACCTTGGTCCTAGAGATTTTTCAAGCGTGCCTTCTAAACCGTGACGAAGGAAGTAGATGGTTCACTCTTTTCCTTGGGGAAATTTTACATAGATGACTCACTTGACTGGCCGGAAAGTAAACCTGAAAACTCGTATTAATTAAGCCCTATATATATGGATAGGAGTATGATGTTTTGATAAATGTCACAGTATATAAGTTGTTATTTTGTGGCAACTCCACTGTTTTAAGTAACCGGCTATAGCCTTTTGGAAGACCTCCGGCTATGGCTATGCCATTTATAGGCTAAATAAAAAAACACTAATAACCGGCGATAACCTTATTTAGCTTCTAATTAACCCATATTTTAGCAGCTAAACTTCATGTTTCTGAATTTTCTTCTCTTCTTCTTTTTATCTCTTTCTGTTCAAACTGATTTGATAAAACTTATGAGTTGAATATTTGTTTGGGTAGAACAGTTGAATGAGTTGTAGCTCGAATCATGTTTGAGTCATATTTCTCCCTCTTTTTTGGCAAAATATGACAAAAATTTCCCCTGTTTCTTGAAAAACGGTTAAATGGATTAGCCCGCTATAGATAGGTTATAGCCTTTGTTAGCTGCTGAAAACGCCAGGGCTAAATGCAATAGTCGGCTATTTTAAACTATGGGCAATTCCCCTCCACAGATGGCAAATATTAAATTTTCCATGAACTGTAAATGTGTCTTGCACACACAATATTCTAACCAAATTTGAATATACAATGAAAAAAAATCTGCATATGTGCTAGTAAGCGATAAAAGAAAAATATTACAACCAGCAAAACAACATTTCATTGGCAATCCAAAATGTTCAGTTAATGAAGGTATGAAACTATCCCGTAAAAAAAAGGAAGGTATGAAACTGGGCAGAAGGCAGAAGCTCCTACCGAGAATCTTTATCATAAATATCCACTGCATCTTTATTTTTTGCGGGAAATATCCACTGCATTCAATCTTTATTCATTGGACTTACTCAGCAACCCATCACAGCGAAGTTATACACGAAATTCTCAAATGACCGGCTGGCAACCAGATTCCACACAGGCGGTTGTTGATCCGGGATCCATGAATGAAGCTCAATCTTGCCACCAGTAGAAGTTCTTGGTCCTCCAGCGACAATCAGCCGGTCACCACATGCATCTAAAATAAGGTACATTGACACACATTGTTCAGGAAGTTTCCCAAGAGTGATCCACCTATTATTCAGCTTGTCATACCTCTTCACATTCTTGTCACGTATGAAATAAGACAAAATTTACGAAATGTAAAATTACAGTGCATTGATGTCAAAATAGAGGGGCTGAAGAAGAACTATTCCTCACCCTGGGTGACGAATAGTCAATCCCTAGAGTATGCACACAATTGATGGTTTTGCCAAGTGTTTTATCACTAAATCAAAACTGTCAAGTCTTCCTTGAGAGCCTCCAAATTTTACCATGTGGACGAATTAACTCTATAGAGTACATTTCACTTTCTACTCTCTAGTTGTGACTTTCCGACATGCATTTACCCTATCAAGAAAACCTTGTCATATTTACTGTTTAGTTTTGAACTTGTGATGAATTTCGCCCTACTTGTGGTGGTATCCATCAGGGAATTTGCAGATATGTATTTTTAGCGAAAATTGCAGACATGTTGTGACAAAAGGAAGATAAAACAAGAGACAAACCTCTAGCACATCTCTATAGTGGACAAGAATAACGTGGTCATAAGCCCTGCAAACATGAATTGCTCACATTATGACGTGATTTAAATTTTACAGTGGACAAGAACAACGTGGTCATAAGCCCTTGTGGTGATAGATGATTCTTTTCACAAACGATTTTTTTTCCAGAAAATCATAACCAACAGTAGAAATCATAGTAGTGACAGGGTTTAATATATTAATATCATTATTGCCTGGTGTAATACCACCATTGCCTTATTGTGGATTGTTGTGCCTATTTTGACTTTTTTAGTACTCCTAGTGAAACATATGATTTACCTTAGGAATAAAATGTCTTACATTGCTTTGCATCATGAGAAAAAGACAAAGAATATTGTACAGTATTAAAAAATACAACATGTTTACAAGGAATTTGTGAATTGTGATTTCTAGTCGTTGGGAGCATCTCGGATGGATGCTTGAACTTCAAAGTAACTACATGACGATGGACTGCTTATAAATCCTCCCTGAGTTTATGTGAATGTGAATGAAGCCAATAACATACCCCCCCCCCCCCCCCCCCAAAACACACACACACACACACAAGTAAACAGAGTCCTTACGGTTCAAGCATCCAATATATCCGCCTCATGAATGTAGGATTATGTTCTGCACGAGCATAGTAGCAATTCAGAGCCTTTACATTATCAACCTGAAATTTCCAGGGCCAAAACAGGAAAGCACATTAACTATCCAGCTCATCTGATTGTGTCATAACAACAAAGATCCCAACTATTTATTGAGTATCCCAGATGTTCACCGCCACGGACACATACTATGATCAACACTTCAACTCCTATTACTGTACTAGAGGAGATATAAGTTGAACAGACCTTAAGGTACTCATGGGATTCGTAACCGCTCTTCCCATTCCTCTTTTTCTGCCATTGATACCCGTCATTCCGGAAGAAGCGGTGCACCCTACGGTTGAAAAGAAACCAAGAACCACCTGTAATTTTCAGAACAAACTAGGTTAATGGCACCCAGAGCTAGAGACGGTACGTGCTAGCCTGAATCAGATATTTGTGAAGCAAAATACAAAAGGCTGGTTTTATTACTCGGTGGGTTCTGAGGGGTCCTGCTCTGGATCCCGAACAGCTCGAAGTTTTGCAGTATCTGGAGAACCTCTCTGGGCTTGAGCCACCGCGTCCTCACCACCTGATGCAGCTTCTGTATGTCGAGGCCTGAACCGGAAGAACAAAATGTAACAAACTTAATGAGAAGATACTGCAAATGGCATCATCAAGAACACATGTCAAATGTAATGAGTGAATCTGTCACAGTTCATTAACGCAGCATTCACTTATTTCATTAAGATCACCAATTTAACAACAGAAGAAAGAAACATAACAGCTTCTTCTTCGATAAAGAAACATAGCAGCTGGAGGGATCATGGTTTGAGAGCAGCAGGTGAATCAGGAGCATGATTTATGCGGCAGCATAGATAGGACGAGGATCCGGCACCGAAGCCATACACCCAGTATTTACCGCAGCCCACCCCGCGCACCCAAATCTAAACCGGCCGGCGCGCGCGTCGTAACGAAAATCAGCCGCAGAAACCGCACGCAAGACAGTGAAAGATCGCGACTTTGAAACTGACTATGGGAGGCGCCGCAGGAAATCCGGGCTTGATTACCTTGCTGAGGCTGCATCGCGCCGGCCCGACAAACTCCGGCGAGACCAAGAGCTCGCGCAGGCGAATATCCGCAGGGCGCACGCACCACCGAGGTCGAGGTGAGTCAATGGCCGGGTCGCCGCCAACTACCCCCCAGCGCCAGGTGCTTGCAGTGGGTGGTACCGCTTCTTCAATAGTCGTAGTAGTATATAGTTCGATCTGGGACGAGCAGGGAAAAGCAATCACTAGCTCCAATCCAGTGGTGCTGGTCGGTCAAGCCGAGCTATTATAGTGGAGTGCAGAGCGGGGGGATTAGTAGAGGTGAACGATGAACACGTCAGATAGGGGGAGAATTGCGCGGCGGATTCCACTCCCCGGCACGGGGGAGCAGAAGAGGATCAAGAAATCCTCGGGGAGGTGCGTGTGGACAGTGAAGTCGCCGGCGACCAGCTCGAAGGAGTCCAGGAGCACCTCCGTGACCTCCTCGATGGACACGGGCGGGCGGTTGCCGGTGATGGAGGCCACCATCGCGCGGGACAGCACCAACTCAGCTTCCTCCATCTCCATGGTGTGCGGCATGATGACCCGCACGGGCTCACCGGGGCGTGCGTCATGCGTCGCCGGTGGAGGCAGAGGGATGAGGGCGGCCGGTGGAGCGGCGCGGCTTGCCGAAGCGGTACTGAGGCGGCGGGGCTATCGCAGCCAGAGGGGTCGCGAGGACGCCGCTCCGCGCCACGGCGGTGGTCGTCGCAGGAGAGGGAGACATGGCCGGAAAGCAAGCAGCGGCAACACCTTATGTCATTGGTGCAGTCGCGGACGCGGTGCTGGTGGTCCAGGCAGCAGAAGCAAAGCCCGGCCACCTCCTCAGGAGAGGGGCTGCGTCGTCGGAGCAGCGGGGGCTGGGCGTGTCGGCCGTGTTAGGACGGCGGCGACGATTCCTGCGCCTTGGCTGCTGAAAGCCATCGGCATCCACCTCGGTGCCGCTATTGACGCGGTGCACCTCGAAGCGGGGGCCGAGGCGGCTCTTGGCAGGCGACCTGGATGGCTCCGCCTGCGCCGGCGGCGCGGCCGGAAGCGGAGGCGTGCGGGCGACATCGCTGTACGAGCGCGCAGAGGACGACGGCGGTGGGGTTGGTGGGCAAGGGGGCAGCTGCCACACTTGTTTGGCAAAATTGGCAGAATTTGACAAAATTCAAATAACTGGCAGAATTTAAGAGAATTTGACATAATTTTTTGGGTAAAAGCTGTCACAGAGTCATAACGAAAGAGTAAATTGTGAGAAGATTATGAAATAGGGTAACACAAGGTCACTATTGGGAGATAAAAAGTAGGATGTACTCAACTTTATGCCAACTTGGTGGCAAAACGTCTCTATTAGCATCAATTGACAGAAAAATATACCTGCAACATGCAGACGCGAAGAGGACTCCGGTGACATTGAAATCCTGAGTACAATAAACATTTAGCTTTGTTAGAACATTAAGACTTAAATCAGGTTTAATTGAAGACTTAAATCGGGCATATTTCCATGTTTCTACAGTGAACATTGGTTTTGAACCCAAGCATGTAGGAATTGCTCCCCCAGAGATTTTTTTTATAAAGTTATGTTTTTTTAGGAAAAGGAGAATATATTAATATCGAAAGGATACCAATTACACCCGGCCTGCAACTACGCAATGCCCAAAAGGCATTACGGATGCACTCAGCTAACCAAAAAAAAAAGAAGAAATAAAAAGAAAAGTCCCGCTACAGAGTTACAATCCTTGCAGCAGCAACATAACCACCACCAAGACAACACCTGATGTCCAATTCTTCAAAAGCAACGCCTTCGAGAAGGAATCAGTGCCAGGCACAATATATTAAGGCCAGACCTTGGGTTTTCACCTGAATTTGGTCCCTGTTCTCAAAACAATGTCTTCAGCAAGATCATTTCCAGGCACAACCAATTAATGGCAGACCTTGGATTTTCATCCTGAAAGGCAGGACTTTCAACGTCACATGTGTTGTCGCCCCCGCTTACATACTGCTGCCAAGATTCCTAAAACTCCGAGCCAGTTCCTCATCAACGCAAATACTCAAATCACAATTACTAGTCCTCTAATCTCAGTCTTCATGACATTCTCCGCCTCTGACTTCACCATGGATTTGCCCATGATGGCAACAGAAGCAGAGCTTCGCGCCACTCCTTGCGTTGCGACCGAATCCCATCCGATCCAGCAATCTCCAGGAAAACGCCCATGGAAGTCCGCCGGCGGAGCCTTTCGGAACCCGACACTCATGGCCAGATCAAAGAGAACATACATCAGGCAAATCTTCTTCTTGACGCAATTTGGAACCCTAGGACGAGTCATCTTACTTCACGGCAGCAGCCCCCACGCCGCTTCGATCCAGGCGTCGCCGCCAGGCGCCGCCGACCAGCAACAAGGCAGCGTCCACCGCTGCACGCAGCCCAAGCCAAAGGGCGGTCGGTGCCGGATCCGATGGATCTGGCCGTACCACCCCACGCACACCACCGGAGAGGGCCCCGGCAGCCGCCACACCACAATGAGGCCGGCTGCCGGAGAGCCGCCGCCGGTGCCTGCACCCCGCGCCGCGCCGCCAGCCCCGCCGAAGCCAGGCGCCCCCACGCCATGTGCCGTCCCGCGCAGGCCACCGAGCGCCGAGGGGGAGGAGCGCCCCGCCGCCACCAACGCTGGCCGGGCTTTGCCCGGCGGCGCCGCGCGGTGGCGGCAGGGGAGGAGGGAGTCCGAGAGAGGGGAAGAAGGAGGCGGCGGCTAGGGTTCCACCGAGGTCGCTCGCGGGAGCGCCTCGGGGTCGGGCGTGGTTGTTGATGCCTTATAAAGTTATGTACAGAACAACGAAGCCTTAAAGTTATGTACAGAAAAAGAAACTCAGCTAGTGCCTAAAGTACAACAACTAACAGTGAACATTGGTAGCAGTACCTTTTACCAGATGGTATCTCCAATGTCTTATCATATTCATCTGGTTTTTCCTCAAGAACCTCGTCTGGTCGTTGTCTCTGCTTTGTTCTTTCGTCGCCATAGGAACTATAATGCCCCAACTGCCTGTTGATTGTAGGATTGCTCAGATGATTACTGATGCCAATGCTCAAGGCATACTCTACATCAGCAGCTGCACCCCCAAATTTTGCGGAGATCTTTTTAAGGCCTGGCATACGCTCGATGCTGATAAGTGCAGTACCATGATGAGATGTTTCCAATGGGGCTTGGTTCGAAATAACAGAAAGATGCTGGTCCATTTGGGGGATGGCATCGAAAACTAGCTTCAGGTTCCAGAGATTAGGCATTGCATCCACCTCAAATTTTAGCCAAGCTATGCCACTCATGAACCTCAACTTGAAGTGCTTGATAACTGAGAACCCAACCTTGTCAAAAATGATTTGTTCAAGGGGCGCCGTCTCCACATACAACGATAGAGCAGTGAGGGTATTCAATGCTCTGAGAGTACCAACACAAATCATCTGAAGTTCCTTCACTGCAATCTTCAAAATGCACAGGTTGCTAAGTTCTGTAACCCACTTAGGAATTCGGTAAAATATAAAGCAACTGTGTGGCGAGCATTCGAATCTCTGGAGAAGTGGGGGAGGTGCCATACGATCCCATGAAATGGTTACTTTTGGGGAACCACGAACCACAGTATTTTTAGCAGAGGAGCCATGAGACAATACTATAGTTTTCAGGTTCCCATGTCGTCCTAGTAAAGAACACAGAGCTTCCATGTTTATCTCCAGATGGCTAGAAGGAGGGCTACAACAAATGGTAAGATGAAGATCCTGCAGGTAGTTCAGCTTTCCCAGGCTCCACAGACTGATGACAGACTCAGTCATGCTGCCAATCCACTCAAGCAGATTTGTGTCAACTGGAAGGGTCAGGTGCAACAAGTGTGGGAGATATATAATATCCCATGGAACAGCAGTGACTCTTGGTGCATCCACAATATCCAGCGTTTCCAAACATTGCAGCTTTCGCATTTGGTTTGGTAGCTTTATGCACACATCACTTGTAATCTTCAAATATCTCAGCTGAAACAGTTGTGAGATCCCAGTGAGGTCTATGGGGTCATTGTCGCCATTATGACCAGATAGGTGAAGATTAAGAACACGGAGAACCTTGAACTCTCTAATACAAGGCATACACTTGAATAATCCGAAAAACCTTAGTGACCGAACTTGTGACATTGTGATGTTTGTTGGTGTCTTGGCATATTTTGAATCACCAAAGATGAGAGACAGTCGCCGAACCTTATGAGAAAGTGCTATATTCTTTCGATTGTAGTCTACTGCCACAATGAAATTCTCTTCTGCAGACTTGTGTGCAATAAGATCGCGTACCACGTCATGAACCGTACATGACAACACATTATTGTTGAAGTTGATATATAGAGGTTGGAGAAATTTTCTATCAATAAGTTCATCAAAATAAATTCCTGCAGCTTTCTCCATCCAGTCTTGATCTTGCTCTTTCCCTTCTCTTGTAGCAATGAAGCTTTCTGCCACCCACTGCTTCACCAGATCATCCTTCCAGATTATGGAGCCCTCTGGGTATATATGAAGATACAACAAACATGTCTTCAGATAATGAGGAAGACTATTGTAGCTGAGGTTCAGTGCTTGTCCTGTTATTTCTGAAGTAGAATAGGACCTCAACAAATCACGTGTGTCTGTCAGCAAATCAATTGATACTTCTGTCTCCTGGTTTGCCAAATGACTAGCTATGTTGATTGTTGCTAGCGGTAAACCACCGCATATATCAACAATTTCTTTTGAAACTTGTTTCAATTCTTCAGGACAGTCAATTTCAGAACCAAAGAGTCTGTTAAAGAATATCTTTCTTGAGTGATCATCATCGAGAGGTTTCATCTCGAAAACGTGCTCCGGTTGATCACAGCAACATGTTAATGCAACATCTTCAACTTGTGTAGTTATTATTATTCTGCTTCCATGGTTTCCCTTCGGAAAAGCGTATTTAATAATATCCCACACTGATGCATCCCACAAACCATCAAGAACAATTAGATACCTGCATGCCAAGAATTCACAAATATCAGATATAATGACAGTTAATAGTATAATTTATGTTTACTGGGTTAACATAAAACTAAAATAAATAGCATAAGGGAACTGGTTAATAATACTTTTTATCTTGCAGATGTTTGCTGATATTAACGTCGCTGATTCCAAGTTCATTACAATTTGCAGGTAGTGGCTGCTTCTGGTGTAGTTGCAAGAACAAGTCATGGAGAAGTCTCTTCATATCAGGCTTTTTAGGCACTCGAATGAAAGCTCTGCAATCGAATTGCATCCGAATTCTGTTGTATGACACTTTGGCAAGTGTAGTTTTACCCAGACATCCAGATCCAAGGATAGATACCACCTTGAGCTGCTGCTGATCTGCCACATTGTTAGCAGCCAGTGAGTTGATAAACTCGTTCATTCGGCCATCGATTACTATGTAATCATCGGTTTCTTCATAACGCACTGGAAGCATACGGTCAGTGGACAAGAATGTACACCTCCTCAAGTTGCGGCAACAATGGAGTTTATACCTGTCGTGCCGTTCAATAGCCTCCTGAACATAGATCCTGAATTCTGATATTGTCTCCACAATCTTGGGCTTCTTGGGAAGACGAGGGACAACACTAACATGAATGAATTTGTTGGTCATGATACCATGTTCTGACACCTGCGCGTATGTGATCTGTCTGTACCACTTGAGCCTCTTCTTTATCATTATCCTCTTCTTTCTCTTCTTAGTCTTACTCTTGTTTTTATGGAAATGGTCAGGTGGCACAAATAATAAGCTGTCAATGTAATCCTCCATGTCATAAGACAGTTCGCGCGCCTCATTCATCCAGCACATGGCCATCGGGGGAGGGTCCTCCACCTCTGACAGTTCATCCAGGTAGGAGCTTATCTCTTCAACATCATCTTTGAGGAGGTGCATGACATCCTTCACCCTCTTGGAGGAGAATTTCTGAGATGAAGGAGCTAGCAGCAGCATGTCCAGCTTCCCAACAAGAGCTCTCATAGCACCCAACGAAGCACTGGTCACCCAACAATCGCCCTGGAGGAGCTGGAAGTTGGTAGTGTCGGCCTTGAGCCTGTAGAGAGCGCTCATGTCACAGCCGGCAGCCGAGTAGCTGGCGGCTTCGTCCTGGAGCCTGAGAGCATTCATGTCCGAGTAGCTGGCGGCTTCGTCCTGGATCCAAAGAGCGTTCTTGTCTGAGCTGCTGCCCCCAGCAAAGCTAGCTGCATCGGCGTGGAGCTGGGGAGCATCCATGTCCCAGGCACCGGGGGCCATGGTGACGCCGGAGGAGAAGCTATTACTGGTGGCGGGGGCAAGGAGGCCGGGGAGCCCTGTAAGCAGGCTAAGGTTGGTGATTGGGCGTTGCGTGTTGGGGTCAATATCCATGTCGAGCAGCTTCAGGCGCAGGTTCGTGTTCCAGTAATTCTTGATAACATTGCCTGTCCTCCCCGGTAGATGGGTTGCAATCGTCGACCACCTGTTTAAAGCTCAATTCATTAGCAGCCAGGGAATGGCTGGCAGCCTGGCACCGAAGTTGGAGAGGAAGATAGATAGATAGATAGATAGATAGGTACAAGAGAAGCAACAGAGAAGAATATACATACTTGTTGCCGAGGATGGAGTGGAGATGGATGATGGTTTTCTCCTCCTCATCGGTGAAGACTCCACGCTTGATGTCGGGGCGGAGGTAGTTGGTCCAGCGTAGGCGGCAGCTCTTGCCACAGCGGTTGAGGCCGGCACGCTTGGGGAAGGTCCGCCAGTTGCCGCCGGTGCCATACACCTTGATGTAGTCCACAAGCTGCCTGTCCTCCTCCTCTGACCATGGGCCCTTCTTCAGGGGAGCCTCGCCGTCGCCGACACAGGACGGCGACCTCCCCATTGATTATGTATGTTCTTCGAGCTCTCTCTGCCTACACGACGGTGCTGATATGGTCTTCTGGTCGATGCTTGGTGTCTAAACACTGAGCCAGCACTTTGTTTCCCTGATTTACCTGGAGAAGCGCTCCCTCCTGTTGACGAAGACTGCAGAGAGGAGCCAATGGGGTTGGCCTCTCTCTCTTCTTCAATTCTGCTTCCCGTTGCCTTGCTCTTTTTTAATTCTTTTCATGAGCTCAAAATTTTGTTATCAACCAAAGTGCATCTGTCCGCCTGTGCTCCAAGTCATGCTAACTGCATATGGAACTTGATATTCAGCAATTTGATAGTGCTACTGTGCTAGTAGAATGTTTCAAAATCTGAAAACAGTGTCCAGGATTTCTTCTAGGGCGTCAAACCTTCATTTATGATATGGGTTCAGATTTTCAAAAACATCCAAAAGGACAAATGCAACATATATGCAACACCATACACTGAATGGTACAAATCTCAAGACAATTGAATGGGTGTGATAACAGGGGACGTATAGAATGACACAGACAACATGGAATATATTTTTGTTAGCAACCATAGTTGTTGATTTAGAAACTCTGAACCAAGTTGATTTGTATGTGTGTAAGCGAAGACCAATTCAAGTAATGCTTGGAAACAAAACTCCTCCTTTTTGAAAAAAAAAAGGACAATACAGTTGAGCATCTTTAAAATATACAATAAGAACAGTTAAGAGTGATAACTCAACTAACACACTTGTTTGTTAGACCTCCCGCAATGGTAGTATCATAAGGTTAGTATCATGGACATGATACTAGTGTATGATACTACCTCTACAATGCATGGTATCATAGCTTAGTATCATAAGTGGTATTATTTATTGTCATACAACACACATACTATCTTAGCATTTATTGTGATAACTCAACTAACACACTTGTTTGTTAGTAGGAAATTTCCACTCATGGTCCTACAAGTTCACCCATATTAAAATAGAAACATCTACCTGCTATCACCTTGGTTTGAGCATCCGGCCAGTGGCTACTGACACCTAATTAAAGACATAGCACGCACCCACAGTGGCTACTGACACCTAATTAAAGGCACAGTTGGCTTCCACCTAATTTCCACCCATATTACTAAAAGCTCACCCACATTAAAAGTAGAAACATCCAAATTGGTTTTGGCATCCACCTAGTGGCTACTGACACCTACTTAAAATATATAACAAGAATCAATTGAGAGATGCTTGAACTAACAAACTGGTTAGATTCAGAACAAGTTCAACTCGTGATCAACATGCATTACACTAGCCCTAGCATAAAAATTAACAAACAAGGGGTTTTCCATCCACCAGAGATTACCTATTTGGGAAATATAGTCCCGTGAGAGTAGTCTTTGGCTGTAATATGAACCTTTTTATTTTTGTTTTCTTTTAGTTGAAAAAACTGATTACTTATAATGTTCATAAATACTTATATCTGATACTTGTAAATCATATGTGTGCAGATTTCACACAAGATATACAGTCATACCATATAAATTTACTACTGTATTGTATTTCAAAAATAAATTATATACTACTTTCTTCGTTTCAAAATAACTGTTTTAACTTTATATTAGTGGCCCAAGTGTTACTACTCACCTGTACTTAAAATAAGGCTAAAACAGTTAAGACAGTTATTTTGGAGGGAGTAGAATCTAGTGGCCCAAGTGTCCATGTGCGAAAGGAACCGGCGTGAACAAATTATTGGTACTCGTAGCATCATATGGAGTGCAAATAATTAACACCTCCGTGATAGAGGCGGGGATTGGATGACTGGTCAGGGATGTTAAACCGTAGTAATATATTCTCTAGGCAGGCACTTCTAGCTACCCACGAACCAGCCATGGCTGCTCTTGTGACCTCTTTTCTTTATACACCAAACTCCATGATCTGATCTCCCAACCAGAGTGAGAGAGGGGGAGGGGGAGGGGGGAAGATGGAGGCTGCAGCGGCCACCGCTTTTGCCTGTAGGATCGCACCGAAGCTGTTGGAGTTCTTAGCTGCAAATCACAAGCTTCGGCAGAACCTGGAGCATGACATCACCTACATCAGAAATGAGTTTGCGTTGATCTCTGCCGCCATTCAGCAAGACGATGACCGTCGCTGGAGGAGCAGCAGCGGCAGTGATCATGTGCAGAGGGCCTGGATCAAAATTATACGTGACCTGGCGCACGCTGTCGAGGACTGCATCGACCGCTTCGTGCACCGGGTGACTATCTCAAGGACGTCAACGTGGATCCGTCAGGCTGTCCACCGGCTGCAGACGGCGACAGTCCGTAAGGAGTTTGCCAAGGCGATCCGCGAACTCAAGAAGATATCACAAGAGTCATCCAAGCTTAGAGAAACTTACTACAACGCCAACACCGGTGCTGACATCTCCTTGCCAGCATCATCATCGGCAGTGGCATGGGCACCTGCGACACCAACAGAGATGACCATAGATGACACCGTTTCAGCTCGCGGCCCCGTGGGCATGGACGCTCCCCGGGATGAGCTTATGGAGCTGATACAGCAGCAGCAGCAGCAGCAGCTCAAGGTGATCTCCATTGTTGGCTTCCATGGCATAGGCAAGACCCTCCTTGCCACGCATGTGTACCAGAGTATGATGAGCCAATATGAAGTGCGTGCTTGGGTTTGTGCGGCCGAGCAAAGGGGCGGAAGTGATGCTCTCGAGGAGATACTTCGGCAACTTGACATCCCCACCAGATCCACCAGTGGTGGAGGTAGTCTCAGCAAGCTCTGTGCAATCCTCAGAATGTACCTTGCGACCAAGAGGTAATTAATTCCAACCGCTGGTAATTTTTTCAACTCCGTCTCTGTTAGATGATTTGATCTTTGTCTACAGCAGTCTGCATCTTTTATATTTTTTCACCGTCCAGCAATTCTCATAGCTTGACTTCACTCACTATTCAAAATAAAATTTACTCCGGAATCATCACTTGATATCTCTGCATGTTAATTCTGATCATGCACTACTACTGATACCTGATAGGTTCTTCATCGTAATCGATGACATGCGGACAGAATTTTGGCATGATATAAAAGATGCCTTTGTGGGGTTAAGTGGCAGAGTTCTGGTGACGACGGCAATTCAGTCAGTAGCAAATGCCTGCAGCAGCTCAGCAGCTCATGATCATGTGTATGTGATGAAAACTCTTGCTGATGAACACTCTAGACTGTTGTTCTTCAAGGAAGCTTTCCAAGATGACAATCCACCAATCGATAAAGAGGATCAGCTTGGCTCGGAAGCACTGAAGAAGTGTGATGGTTTACCCCTTGCTCTTGTTACCACAGCCCGGTACTTGCAAAGCACAGGTAATCCGACACGTGAAAACTGGGCTACATTATGCCACAACCTGGGAGCACATCTGGAAACAAAAGAGATGTTAGCAAGAATGAAGTGTGTGCTTGTCCATAGCTACACCAGCCTTGTTAAACATGATGTCAAGACATGCTTGCTATATCTAGGTATCTACCCTAGTGGGCGTACAGTCAGGAGAGGAAGCTTGGTAAGGAAATGGTGCGCTGAAGGGTTCATCCAAGGAGATTATATGTGTAATGCTCTGGATGCCGCTATCGGCAATTTCAAAGAGCTGGTCAACCGGAGTATCATCGAGTGCACAGATTTCAGCAGCAAAAATAGCAAAGATCAAGTGAAGACATATCATACTCACGGCATGATGCTTGAGTTCATCCTGCACATGTCCAAGTGTGACAATTTCATTACCCTGTTATATGATCAGCTGGCTCCTCCACCCCCACCCAGCAAAATCCGTTGGCTCTCCCTCCACGACGCAAGTGCCAGAGTAGCCAATGATCTATCTCTTGTCCGGTCTCTGACAGTCTTCGGCAGGGCGCATGAATCTGTCTTGGATTTTTCCAAATATGAACTGCTGCGAGTTTTGGATCTAGAAGAATGTAGTAACCACTTGGAGGACAAACATCTTAGGGAGATATGCAGCAACATGTTGCTGCTCAGGTACCTAAGCCTTGGGGCCGCTATTAAGGTTACGGTGCTCCCCAAAGAGATCAAGAAGCTTCAACTTTTGGAGACGCTGGATGTAAGAAGAACCAGTATAGAGATTCTGCCCACACAAGTCATGGAGCTGCCATGCCTGATACATCTGTTTGGAAAGTTCAAACTACAACAAGGTATAGGAGGCCGAAGAATGCATAAGTTACAGACTTGGCTCTCAGAGAATAGCAAACTGGAAACAGTAGCAGGATTTGTTGTGGACAACAACAAGAGCAAAGGATTTACACAGGTCATAGAGCATATGAAACACTTGGAAAAAGTGAAAATATGGTGTCAGCCTGCCAGCAATAATAGTACGGATCCCCTTGCCAGTGGCGGCAGCAGCAGCAGCAGCAGCCTCGATCTCTCAATGGCCATCAAGGGGTTCATCAAGAGAAGCACCGACGTGAAAAAAGGTCATTCACTCTCACTGAATTTCAATGACAAATGGTTCCAAGACTTGCTTGTGAACTTGTCCCTAGAAAAAGAAGAAGCTTCCTCCTGCTATCTTAGCTCTCTCAAGCTACAAGGGGGTGACATATGCAGCCTGCCTCCGTTTGTTACCATGCTAGGTGGTCTCACTAAGTTGTGCCTTTCATCCCCTGATCATCAGCTGAGGGGGGATATTCTTGCTGCCGTGAGCAGAGTGCGCTGCTTGGCGTACCTGAAGCTGATTGCATCTCAACTGGACAAACTCGTCATCGTAAAAGGTGCACTTGGAAGCCTGCGACACCTATGCATCGTGGTGGAAGTCATGACCGAACTGGAAGTCCAAGAGGGAGCTCTACCACTCCTCGAGTCCCTACGGCTGCTATGTAAGGATCTAAATGGCTTTGGCAGCATGCTGATCCAGCCCCTGCGGCGTATTAAGGAGGTCACCCTCCATGATGGAGTGAGCGATGAAACAAAACTCAAGTGGAAAGAAGCAACAAAAAAACACCCCAGGCGCCCCAAGCTTTTGTTTGTTAAGACGGCTGAAGATGTTGATATGGGAAGTGAATCTGCAGACAATTCTGAGATAACACCCCACGATGCGATTTCTACTGGACAACCTGGTAATCAAGTGTTGTGCATATTATTTTTCTTAATTGTTGGTACTTTGGTTAATTATTGGTGTTCACTTATGTATGCTCTTCTCTTCACGCATCTATGTGACATTTTTTATTGTGCAGTACAAGTTGATGGTGATGATCTGCAACAGGATGATGATGAGAAAGAAGATACAGATAAAATTAATATCGTAGAGGATTTTGCTAGCAAGACTTCTCTGGGCCCTCTGATGAACAAGGAAAGTTTTGAACAGGGAGTGGAAGGAATTGTAGTTTTAGAGGATCAGCAGATGGAAGATCAAAATGTTGTACTTTTGGTGGTGGGTGAGAACAGAAGAAAGAGGGCAAGGTTGGACGTTAGTGAAGACAACTCAATGGACAATGTTTTTGATAGGGTGAAGCGCAAGAACCCGGAGGATGTGAAAGGTAATTTACAAATTCCAAGTTTCCAACTGTCTAAAATTCTTCCAATATTTCTCTTATCGATATAACTAGTAGAAGTAATATCCTTCAGGTAAATAAATCTATTCAAGTGATTAGAGATTTAGAAGCTACTAGATGTAGTGCTTTTTGTTGACGCTGAATTGCGCCCTACACGAACACGTCACGTGTACCCGCGGCGCCGAGGGAGATACTCCGCAGCTCGCACCGTGGGAGGCCAACCGGAAGCGCGATACACAAGACAATCCGGTTGGCTCTTTTGAACCAGACGCCCCAAGCCCTCGGGAGGGACCCCGTCAGAGAAATCGGCGACGATTGGCTGCCCTAGGTCGTCCTGGACGCCCCTGGAGCTCCGTGATTCGTCTTCCTGCAAGAACAAGAGTAGACGAAGAACGAGAAGAAAGAACACGGTAGATTAGATGTAAAGGTAGGGTTGTGTTTTGCGATTGTGTGTTGTTTCAATCGGCCGTCACCTCATCTATATATGAGGAGGCTGGACTTTCCGTGCAAGAAAAGGACTCAAAATCCCGTCCAAATCCTTTCCAAACTTAACCGAACTCGGATTACAGGTGGGCCTAGGACAGTAGTTCGGTTTTTGGTAGTTTCGGGGCAGTAAACGACCTCGGATGAAAAAACTCAAAACATCAAAGTTGTAGCCCTCGAAATTTCCAAGAATTTTCATGTTGAACGTTTTTTGATTCGGGGCCATCTTGAGGTCTGAAATCCTCACGCTTTCCATCAGACATCAATCGTATAGGTGTCTGGCTCCGGGCGTCACGTCACGTTTTCCATCAGACATCGGTTGCACGGGTGTCTGGCTCCGAGCGTCAGTTTTTGCCCTTTGACAAGGCTGTACTCCGAGGGCTGTAACTTTTGCATACGAACTTGGATTGAGATGATTCAAAAACCAAAATCGGCCGTCTCGACGAGATCAAGCCGCGCCATGTAGAACATTTTTCCATTTGATGATGTCTTGAAGGCTTAATTGGCAGAATAGTACTTCGAATGCCAGGATCTTATCGCTTCCAACATAGTTTCGGCCCCCAAGATGGAATCGGATGACGATGGCTCGAACTACAAAGAAGTTCTCATCGACAATACCCAACTTTTTCATGTAGAGAACTTCTTCATTTGAGGTCATCTTATATAGGTTTATTGCCGTGCCAAAAACGGGTGTCAACACTTTTATAGCTAGCAAGGAGAAGTCCGACAGTGTGCCTCTTGATTTTTGTTTCTTTCTATAACTGTTTCTGAATACCTGTGGAGTGTGGTTAGTGCACACTGAATATTCAGGCTATTCCTGTTTCCATTAACTGTCCGTGCAGCTGGGTTCTGAAGTTTAGCAGAGATGTTAGAAATCTGGTGTGAATCTACAAATGCTCTCTTTAGAATATCTGTCCCACTGATACAACTATGTGTTTTTAATTGTCACATTGGTTATCGTCATTGGCTGGTTTGCAGAAACGAAGCCTACAAAACAAACAGCTCCTGGGCTCGCGGTATGTGTCTCTGATGGAAATTGAGGTTTTCCATCGAAGAAGTGGATGGGGGCCATTCGTGCCTCGGTTGTTTTGTCTGGAGTATCCGTGTTTGCAAACTTCAATTTTGCTTTCAGTATCAGGTTAGCATTTGGTTCTTTAAGTTGTCGTTGTTTCTGTTGCTTCGGAAACTGGTATGTCTTTTCATCCCTTGGCATGTTTACATGCTAATGGTGAACCCCCATGTGCTGCCGCTTCTACACCGCTGTACCAGACTGATACGGCTATGGTGAAGACGGTGAAGTGCCTCCATTAAGTTTTTCCTTCAAGTTCTGTTTGTACTGCAACACAAGTTTACTTTGACTTATGTCGATTTGGTGGCTTTCTGCTGTGACAGAGTTCACCATGTGTGTTGTTGGACATATATTTGGTCCTGGTTAACTTTGGCATTTGTTCCACAAACCTATATAATCATCCTTCATTCAGTTACAAGACCATCTATTTTTTCTGTTGTTGACAATAATATTTGTTCTTGCATTTTGTGGACAGCTTTTCTTGTTGATTTCCTTTTAATAGTTTGATTTCCCAAGCTAGTATACGACAATTAGCAAGGAAACTAAGGCTAAAAAAAGAAAAGGTTTTTGGGCATCAATTAGCAAGCATCTTTATTCCACTAATCTTTGCTCGGATCTATTTGAAGTACTCTGAGGCATCTATTTGGAGCAGTAGCTGCCATCAAAACAAGTTTTTGGGCATGGATATGAGAAGCTCAAAAGATGACAAAGAAAGAAACTATGTCGAAATTCCTGCAAATTAGTACAGTACCTAAAATGAAATTGAACCGTAATTGCAGCCAACACACTTTTGATTATCAGTCATTGTGCAGACTTGGCACCGAGCACCAAATAGTCTGAATCTCTGGCCTGTTGGAAATTCAGTGCAAGGTTAGTCACTGAACCAAATTAGTACAGTACAACATATACATTACTTCTCGACAGATAGATACCTAAATCGTCATCAGCGTCGAAGAACCAGCCGTGGAAGGGAGATGAGGTCGCCGCACCGGCGGGGATGGGCCAGAGGTGGACGGAGCTTGCTGAGTGGATGAGCTCGGTTCCGCCGAAGGGGACATTTCCGGAGAAGTCTGGGATCCGCCCGAGAGCGCTGCCGCCGGCGGTGCATCGAGTACGGCCCTGCGGAGGCGGCGGAGGCAGTTCTTGTGTGCGAGCTGCTTCGAAAGAGAGAGGCTGTGGTCAGCCGGGGAGCGCCGCCGCCAGCAGAGGAGGCCGATGCGGCTTCCGTCGCCGGTTGGTCTGAGCGTATCCTAGAGCTCCTAGAGAGAGCATCGCGGCGGGCTCCGGCGACTTGCTGCGGCGGTGGTTGGCCGCGGGCGGCGCCGCCGATGGTTAGCCGCGCCCAATCTGGCGAGTGCGTCCAAAGGGAAGGTAAGAGACGGGGAAGGGGATGACATGTGGGCCCATGTCCATCTGCCTGGCCGATGTGGCGCCACCTAGGACAAAGCCATGGTCAAAACCGGTTAAACTGAATTAAAAAAAAAATTCAAGGCTTTCTAAGGTTGACCAAACACGTATAAAAGTATATGAAAATAAAAAGTAGCAAATCAATATCAATATATCCATCATGAGATATAATTTCATAATGTGTTTATTTAGTATTGTATTAGTTGTTAGTAATAGTTTCTTCTATATGTTGGGTCACCCTTTTTTTTTGACAGTAAAAGGCCAATCCGGCCATGTTGGGTCACCCTTAAAAATACTCTTTCCGTCTCAAAATAAAAGTCTTAATTTTAGTATAATTTTATACAAAAGTTAATACAAATTTGAAATACTTATTATAGGACGAAGGAAATAGTTAGCTTTTTAACTGCAATTTGCGACAATGAGGGTTAACCTCGACCTCAAGCAACAGGGTAGTCACTGGACCTAATGTCTATTGCTGCCGCTTGGCAAACAACGGATTTGTACGAACATTACTATTTAATCTAATCTACCAGGAACATAACTTGACTAGGTAGTAGAATTCTCACACACACTCCATATATCACAAAGCCTATGCCAACGATAAATGAGGCACAAGTGCACGACAACGTTGGTCCTCGAAAGTGGAGGCGGCGGAGTCATGGAGGCCTTTTCGGCTAAAAAGAGCTAAAGAAGGCTTCAATGTTCATATGTCGGACTTCTCGAGAGCACATCGTAAGTGTGTCGCGAGCACTTGGTATGATTGTTTGCTTCAACAGTATCATTTTGATGCACTAAATATGGAACGCTTTCCTTTCTTTCATAAAACCACAATTTCAAACTAATGCAAAAGTGCTCATAACAGGCAGTGGTATGGTGTCAATATGATTCATAGATGTGATGGAAACATAATTATGCAACCCCTCTTATAATCTCAAATAATCGAGGAAATATTTTTTGAGGCGATTTTCGAGGGTCGGGTTCTTTCTAGAGTGCTTACAGTGAGGCACTTGGGAAAGTTCCTCCTAAACTTAGTGTGGCAAAAAGCACTAGGTACAAAACCGACACTCGACAAAGCCTTGCCTTTGCTGAGTGCCGGCAAGAAAACGCTCGGCAAATCTGGGGGCATGTGTCCCAGCTCGCTGCACTTGACACAGAGGTGATGGCTCTTCCCCTCTTTGTCGAGTGCCACTTCAGGGGCATCCAGCAAAGTATTGGTCTCGTTATCACTATTTCTCTTTGATGAGTGCCTGTCAGGTGGTACTCGGCAAAAAAATCTTTTTCCCATCATGTATATTCTTTTCTAAGATCTCAATGAAAAGCATTGGACAAACATTTTTTTCTCATCTTCTTTTTCTTTTCTTCTGTTTTCTTTCTTTTTCTCTCCTCTTTTTTTATATATCCTGCCCTTTTCTCTCTCACTCTTGCCCACCCCTTCTCACCTATCAGTTTTTTCATACCCTATCTTTCTCGCCCTGCCTCTCCCGCCAATTTCTCCTTCTCAATGTTTTCCCACCACTTCTGTCTTTCCCTTTTTCATCCAACGGGATCTTATGAAAGTTCCTCACTCATATATTGTGTTGCATCGGTGTGTTAACCTCTCTCTCTCCCTCCAGACATGGTCGCCGACTTGTAGAAAAAGTTCATGCAAGTTTTCATTTATAACATACCACCAATGCAGCTTATCAATTTTAGCACCAACATATTAATCCATGCCAACAACGAATTTCAATTCAACTTTCCAAAAAGATATAAGTGAAGCATGATAGTTCTAATTGTTTCTATTAGGACTACCGACGTGTTCTAACAAGTAAAAGTGACGCAAGTACAATTCTATAAATGCATGACCATGCATGCCTATCATATAGCGAATTTGTTTAGGTGTGGTGATTATATAAGATCAGCAAGCGAAAGAAAATTACGCTCTAAGAATAACACATAACATGTGAAAACATAAACATAAATTCAGAGACAAAACGATAGTTGTTGATGAAGAACTATTTTTTAATCCCGCCTTGGTGAACAGCTTGGTGCTAGATGAGCGGAGAGGTCGGCCGAGCGCCTCCGCCCCTGCAGACTTCTCGGATCGGCGCCGGATCAGAGATCCCTCTAATCTTTCTACATGGCCGGAAAACCGGTGATGGGGAAGATGATCCCGTTGCTGATGAGTTGCCGGTGACCCCTTCTCGTTGGGTAGACGACCTGCGGGTGGCGGGATACTCGGCGGAGGAGGCTGGGGCGATCTTGAGGATCCCAGCATCTGATCCGGCATGGGAAGAGCAAAGGCTGGCCAGAGTTGTGGGAGCCTCATCGGCTATGGCGGCGGATCTGGTTATGAGGGTAGGGATGCGGAGGTCGACCAAACCATGGTGTGGTCCCTCACCCGCGGTAACTCACCACGGCTCTGCCGCTAAGGTTACCTCAAGGGACTTCACTCCGGGAAGCTACTCTGGATCAAGGTTTTGGGCACTCTGCGAAGAGGATAGCGATGAAGACGGTGCGAGAAATCTAGCTATTGGCATTGCTACAAATGTTCTTGATGAAGCGCGTGAGATCACTCAAGAGGTGGAGGCTAGACCATCTATTCCTCAAGAGCAGATCGAGGAGGAGTTTTGGGCCTTCGCTGGTTATCCATCCAAGGACTCGAGGCACTGGGAAAAACCTTCTGGTGTTACATCGACGGGAGCCAACTCGCCATCTCCTCGACCAAAACCCTCAACTTCCAGCCGCCGCCACGGATTTCATCTAAGGCGACGTCTACCGTGAACCCCCAACCTCTTAGCCTCGATCGAGCTCATCTGCAGCCTCCAATTCTGGGAGCGACCCCGCCGCTGCAACATCCTGAGAAGCGAAGGTCTTGGGTTGAGGTCGTCGCACCGCCGGTCATGGCTGCGCCGCCTGGCTCGGGCGGACTGGACAGAGGGGCGACCAGCACCTGCTGCATCGGGTGTCGCTGCTCAACAAAGCGTGGGGTTTGGCCCTACCTCGGGGACTCTTGTTCCATCGGCGTTTGGAACTAGGAACGCCCAGCAGGTGGGTCCCCAAACTGCAACGACGGCGTTCGCTTTCGGCACGGCCGCTCCTCAAGCCATGAAGCCGGGTCAGAAGTGTAAGAAGAAGAAAAAGAAGACAGGGACTGGACAACCGCAGGCCCAAGGCGCTCCGGCCTTGCAGCCGGCCACTCAAACGCTGGGGACCGATGCGGTGCAGCCCGATCATGTGGTTACTGATACGTCCTAAACGTATCTATAGCAAAACACATAGCAATGTCACACAAAAGAGCATGGAGCAAGCAGGAATTATAGTTACGTTTGTGACGTATCACAGCTCAATATGCCGAGATATTTGGATGCGAGCAAGGTCAATTCCCTATTAAGTATTTGGGGATACCCATATATTATAGGAGACTGACTAATGCGGAATGAAAGCACGTGTGCAAAGAAGGCTAGCTTGCTGGAAAGGGAAGAAAGAAGCGGGCTGCAAGATAGTAGCCAGCTCTTGCACGTGCTTCTAGGCACTTTGTGAGAGTGTAAGATGGGACAAAATAGTACATGTATATAGGTATAATCTGACTAATACGTAGTGAGGTAGAGGTCGCTCATTCGCGGTGATCCAGCCCACCACGGGCTCCCATGGCAGCTGTAGAGGAAAATGAAGAAGCCCTCCTCACGAGTTTTCCCAAATCTGGCCCCACATGGCTCAAGGCACTGAGCTTCGCGGTGCTCAACCGTGCCGCCCGCCGTCGCCGACCACCGCGTCCTTGGCTCCAAATCTGTCGCTTGGCTGGATGCATCCTCACGTTTGTTCATACTGTGCATGGCTCTGCTGCTATCCCGATTCCCGAATGGGTTCTTGCACAGAGGTTAGACGAATTAACCTTATACGAACCAGGCGTGAGCATCGGTTATAGCCATGCTTCCTTCGTGACATTGTCGTCCTTGATCCAACGCGTGAGGTCTGGCTTTTTGTCTACGGAACTGAACACGTTTTTCGTTCTAACTTAACTTGCTCCAATGGTTCAGTAAATAAAAATGGGTCTGTCTAAAACGCAACTTATGTCACATGTACTATGCTTTCCTCATAAATTCGTCCAAAAAAACATTTTACTTAATTGTTTATCCAGTTTTTTTTGTTTTTTTGACGCACAGAAAAAAAAAAGCCCGAGAAGGAACCCAAGAAGCTACAGTTCGCTATTTTTAACAGGCAATTTGCCACGATGGGCCGACCCAAGTGTGCGGGAGGCTACAGCCTCATTTTTTGTTTTATTTCACGTTGTTTGTTTTATATTTCACTTTTATTATAATTTCAAATAATCTTAATAAATATAACAGATATGATATACATAAGAATTAAAAAAAATCAAGCATCTCAAGAATATTAAATGCACATAGAAAAATGTTTCTCGTGTATACAAAAAATACATTATGTATGAAACAATTAATTATGTTATCTAATGAATGTTAATCTAGCATTTGAAAAAACATTAAATGTGTATGGAATTTGTTGATAATATAAACGAAAAATGTATAAAACATATGCAAATATTTATGAAAAATGTTGATTATGTATTTTAAAAATGTTAGTCGTATAAAAAAAATTGTTGATGATGTATTTAAAATTACTAAGCATGTACTAAAAATAATAAACCATATACGAATAAAATGTTGATCATTTATTTTAAAAGTATATAGAAAAATATAAAATTTATATGAATTTTTTTTGATCATCCATTTAAAACATGCTGATCAACCACTTAAAATTTATTAATCATATATTTAAAAAATACAAAATATATATTATTTTTTTTTTCATATATTTAGAAAATTTTAAACGTTTATGAAGAAATACTAAATATTAAAAAAGGTATTAATATTTAATAATTTTATATATAATAGTTTTTTATAATATATTAAAATTGGACATTCAACCGAGAAAAAAGGTCAGACCTAGTTGCGACTCATTGGTGAACTTGCAACTGAGAAAAAAAAAGTTGACCCAGTTGCCACTCGTTGATGAACATTCAACTGAAAAAAAAGACGAACCCAGTTGCGACTCGTTGGTGGACTTGCAACTGAGAAAAAATAGTCGAACCCAGTTGCGACTCGTTGGTGGACATGCAACTGAAAAAAAGGCGAACCCAATTACGACTCATTGAGGGACTTGTAACTGAGAAAAAAAGTCAGACCTAGTTGTGACTTATTGGTGAACTTGCAACTGAGAAAAAAAAAGTTGGACCCAGTTGCGACTCGTTGGTGAACATGCAACTGAAAAAAAAGACGGACCTAGTTGCGACTCGTTGGTGGACTTGCAACTGAGAAAAAATAGTCGAACCCAGTTGCGACTCGTTGGTGGACATGCAACTGGAAAAAAAGACGAACCCAGATACGACTCGTTGAGGGACTTGTAACTGAGAAAAAAGGTCAGACCTACTTGCGACTCATTGGTGAACTTGCAACTGAGAAAAAAAGTTGAACCCAGTTGCGACTCGTTGGTGAACATGCAACTGGAAAAAAAGACGGACCAAGTTGCGACTCGTTGGTGGACTTGCAACTGAGAAAAAATAGTCGAACCCAGTTGCGACTCGTTGGTGGACATGCAGTTGAAAAAAAAGGCAAACCCAGTTGCGACTCATTGAGGGACTTGTAACTGAGAAAAAAATTCAAACCTAATTGCAACTGAGAAAAAAAAGTTGGACCCAGTTGCGACTCGTTGGTGAACATGCAACTGAAAAAAAAGACGGGCCCAGTTGCGACTCGTTGGTGGACTTGCAACTGAGAAAAAATAGTCGAACTCAGTTGCGACTCGTTGGTGGACATGCAACTGAAAAAAATCCGAACCCAGTTGCGACTCATTGAGGGACTTGTAACTGAGAAAAAAGTCAAACCCAGTTGCGACTCATTGGTGAACTTGCAATTGAGAAAAAAAAGTAGGACCTAGTTGCGACTCGTTGGTGGACATGCAACTGAAAAAAAATCAGACCCAATTGCGACTCGTTGGTGGACATGCAACTGAAAAAAAATCAGACCCAATTGCGACTCGTTGATGGACTTGCAACTGAGAAAAAATAGTTGAACCCAATTGCGACTTGTTGGTGGACTGACAACTGAGGGTTAAGATCAGTTGCAAGTTGAGGGCGGACTTGCAACTGGAAGGCATCAAAGAAAAAAAAACAGTTACAAACGTTATAGGTTGGTCTTAAAAATATCGAGTATAGATGCAGATAGATGCTTGACTCGTGGCTGGGTGATCTTGAAAAAAAACCTAAAAATCCAGTTGCAAGTCGATGATGGACACGCAACTGGGTCTCAGAAAAGTTTAGTATATTTTAAAAAATGGTTTATTATATATTAATAAAATTCGTTATGTATTAAAAACATGGTCATCGTATAACATAAAAAATTAATATATATTGAATACAATTATTTCATATTAAATATTTTCAACGTATATAACAATAAATTTCAATGTGTATTTAAAAACAATCGTCATGTTTCAAAAGGGTTCAATAAGTTATTTAATTTTTCACTATATATTGATAATAGTTCACTGTATATTGTGAAAAAGATTCAAAAAAGGACAAAACTAAAACACCGAAACTGAAAAAAAGTGTTGGGGGCAGTTGTGTGTTGAGGATGGACTTGCAACTGAGCTGAAAAAACATTCAGATACGAGTCCATGAGCGACTTGCAACTGTGTTGACAAAAACTTCTAATTGTGAGTCGATAGGCGACATGCAACTGAGTTGGCGGAAAAAAACGCAGTTGTGGGTCAATGCGCACTTGCAAATGGGTTGACAAAAAAGTCCAGGTGCGAATCGATGTGTGACTGAGTTGATAAAAAAAGTCTAGTTGCGAGTCGATGTGCGACTTGCAACTGGATTGATAAAAAAGTTCAATTGCGAATCGATGGCTGACTTGCAGCAGGGTCACAAAAAAGTTCAGTTACGAGTCGATGAACGACTTGCAACTAGGTTGAATAAATTGTCCAGTTGCGAATCAATGGATGACCTGCAACTGGGTTCACAAAAAAAATCAAGTTGCGAGTCGATGGAGAACTTTCTCTAATTGACAAAATAATCTAATTGTGAGTCGATGGACGACTTGCAACTAGATTGGCAAAAAACAATTCATTTACGGTTCGACAAGGACTTGCAACTGGGTTTTGCAAAAAAAATTAGTTGCGATTCAAGGTGTGACTTGTAACTTGGCTGGCTAAAAAAATCAAGTTGCGAGTCGATAGGCAACTTGCAACTATCGACTCACAACTAGGTTTTGCAACAAAAAAAGAACAGTTGCAAATCGATGTGCGATTTACAACTGGATTGATAAAAAAAGTTCACTTGCGAGTCGGCGGGTGATTTGCAACTGGGATTTGCAAAATAAAATTCAGTTACGAGTCAATGAGCAACTTGCAACTGGGTTAAAAAAAATTAGTTGCGATTCGATGAGTAACTTGCAACTAAGTTGACGAAAATAATAGATTGCAAGCCAATGACTGACTTGCAACTGGGATTACAAAAAAGTAAAAAAGTAAAATAAAAAATAAAAAGAAAATATAATATATATATATATGTTAGAAAAAATTGATCTTAAAAAATCATAAATTCAAATCTATCAAATAAAAATAAGAAGGAAAAATATATTTTTAAATAACACAGTTCGACTTGCGACTACAAACATGTGTCGACACCATGAATCAATATAAAAATTGTTTCCAATTTTTTTAAAAAGATTTTGAAAATTTATATTCATGAATTTTGACAAAATAAAAAATCTAAAAGAAATGAAAAAAATATGAAAACAACACCTATACAGTTGATGACTTGCATGTAACATACTTAAAACACATGCACATGTACTTTAATAAACCCATATAAAATATGTCTACTAGATAAACTCTAAGTGTGGGCACTGATCTGACAAACAGCTTAGAAAATAAGGAAGAGTGTGAACGGAGAAAATGATATAATAAATAATATAAAAGAACGAGATAAACAATACAAAAGGGTCAATGCTCTCCTAGTTCTAAACGCTCTCCTTTTTTGAGGGGTTCTCTAAACGCTCTCCTGATCACGGCAAAATAAATAAAAAAGCGGCCCAGTAAAAAGCCTGCTCACCCTAATAAACGGGCCGTCACCTCCACCCGGTGGACCTACCTGGTTCAACATTTATGCGCAAGAAAAATAGCAGATAAAGATCACACAGTTATGGAAGTACATGTGACATAACTAAAACACATGTACATGTGTTTTAGCAAATCCGAATAAAAATTGTTCCGCTATTTCGGTGACGGGCCTTCGTATACTGATTACTGTAGATAGGCAACTACATCGTCGGCCTCTACTTACTGATTGGCTAGATGTAGTCTTACTATTGTTCATATCGGTCGGTGACATGGTCGTCGTTCTAGCGTCTCTTTGCTAGTTTTATTAAAGTTTAAGGGGAGTCCAACCATGTAATTTTCAATTAGGGGGAGGGGGGGGGCAATCATGATGATTTTCTCTAAAAATTTATCCAAATCAGGTTAATACAGTAAGAAAATCTTGCTTTGCCAAGCCATAGGGGGGCCAAGGCCCCCCTGGTTCCGCCATTGCATGCATCTCACAAATTTGGCAGGCTGCAACTGCACGTATGTGGAATAGACGAGCTGGGAATATGTTTGTTAGCTTGTCTTTTTTTTTTGTAATATGATCGCCTCTTTTTAACACGATGGTGACCATACCACCTATTCAGCATTTGAGAGGTGAGAGAATACGAAGGTGGAAAAGAGGTCAAGATTTTCGATACATCATGTAAACTGATTTGGAACACTGCAGTTGTAAGAAAAGGCAAAAGTATTATCCATAACACTGTTACAAACCTGGTAAAAATGTAGTGTTTACAAACACGATTACAAATGCGGTGTACAAACATTCTGCCACCATAGAACACACGGTTACATATTTTCTCGCTGCCAAACAAGTCCTTTGCTTCCCCTATTTTAAGATTATTTTGAAAAATAACTTAGTCACAAATATCTTACACCTTACGAGATCGACTCAGTATGAGTAGCCTCTCAGCTATGTCCATCATCGTTGGTCTCTGGTCCACATCAAGGGTAAGGCATTCCATGGCCATACCTACTAGATTGTCAAGAAGCTCCAAATTTTGTGTTATTGCAATTTCCTTATCGAAAAGCTCGGTCGCCTTTTTCTGTTTCTTATGGACTTCAAGAAAGCTCTTCACCATGTTGTTATTCTCAGAATGTATGGCCCTCCTGCAGCTAATAAGCTCCAGGATAACAACTCCGAAACTATAAACATCACTTTTTTCGGTGAGTATGCCATCTTGTAGATATACCGGATCCATATAATTCATGTCGCCGATGATTGATCCAATTTGTTCCTTGTCTCTGGCAATCAACCTAGATATGCCAAAGTCTGAAATCTTGGCTACAAAGTCATCATCCAAGAGTATATTTGCTGGTTTGACATCACCATGCAGAATTCTAATATTTGCTTTTGAGTGCATATAAGCTAGCCCATCCGCAGACTGTGCAGCAATACTTAGACGTGCATCCAAGTTGAGAAACACCTTGTTAGGGTTGTTGTTGTGAATAATATCATGGACACTACCTTGGGAGATGAAGTTGTAGACCAGCATGGGCGCGTCAACTTCAAGGCAGCAACCAATGAGCCTAACAATGTTCTTGTGGATGACTTGAGATTTGATGATGACTTCATTGGCAAATTGGTCACTCTCCAGCGCGTTACCTTTAATTGGCTTCTTTATTGCAACTAATTTATTGTCAAGAAGGCCCTTGTAAACTTCACCAAAGCAACCTTTCCCAATTAAGTTGCTACTCTTCAAAATTGGCTTGAGGTCACACTTTTTGAAAAGTTTAATGACATTTGCCTTCTCTAGTGTTGGGCCGCCGTTCTTTTTGTAGAATTCCTTCATCTTTTTTTTCTCTTTGCGTAGAATAATTAGAAACGATAGAACCACCAAGAGAAGAATGCCGCCTACTGCGCCTAGATGGACAAGAAACAGATTGACTTAGTTTATATATCATTAAATTGGCAATGAAAAATCTTGCAGAAATGTTTAGTTGTAGTATTATTAGTAATCAGTTTGATTTGTACGTTTATCTACCCAGAATCTAAATCACTAGAAAGTTGATTATGCAACAGGATGGTTTAATTGCACCGAAAAAAAAAAGAAAAAATAGTCAGGTCAGAGTGCAGTGGAGTAGTAATTAACTTACTGACGGCCGCCTTTGCTGCTACAGGGAATATCTCTGTGCAGGGTCCCCCTTTGCCGTCGTCTTTCATTCCAGATTTGCAGGGACAGTCATAGCCTCCCGGCCTGTTATGGCAGATCCCGCCATTTGGGCAGGGATTGGGTAGCTTGCATTCATCAATATCTGAAGTTTTGGGAGTAGTTAACGAATTGTCAATATATAATAATTCCACCTTGTATGTATATGCATGCATATGCAGGAGTACCTTGGCATCCGTTAGGGACGTAAGGATTGCCAGTGTAATTGCGGAGGCACTTGCAGATGTAGCCAGGAGTACTGCGCCGGACTGCGTTGGCACAAGAGCTGTTGCCGTGGACGCAGGCGTAGCCGGGAGGCGACGGCTGTCCTTCCGCCGGACACCAAGTTTCCCCCGCAGCGAAGTCGAGCACGACGGGGACGCCGCGAGGGAACTTGTTGAGTAGCATCCTGCCGTTAATGTCCGGCCTGGTGTAGTTGTACCATGACTCCTCCACCAACATGGCGTAGCAGCACGGGTAGGTTTCCCACATCATGTTATCAGGAGGATTAGTGAAATCGGAAGACCACTCCATTGTCGTGGAGAAGCGGTTCACCGGGGCCCGGCAACAGCCCCCGTCGCACACCCCGTTTGTAGTGGGCAATTCGCCGCTTTCATATGTAGGGCAACTGAATATGGTCTCAGGAGTAGAAGTGAACTCAAGTCTATGCTCGGCGCTCTGGCCAAGGCCGATGAAAACATTCCGCGTCGGCGACAGGACGAACGGAGATGTCTCCAACCACAGGTGCTGATTCGCGACGGAAGACGTGTTGAAAGTTGCGCTGCAGCGGGACGAGACCGGCGCGTACGCGCGTGCCTCCCCCGTCTCCACGGATATGCTCGCCACCTCCACCAGCTCCAGCAGCTGGCCCGATTCATGTCTTGATGTTCTTCCAGTGTGAGTAAAGAAGGCGCGAGAGTGGCTGCACAAGACCTCGAAGCCGTCGCGGAAGCAGCCGCGGCCGATGCCGAACGGGAAGGGGATGTCGACCTCGCCACACTTGCTGGGGCAACCCGTCGGCTGCTGCTCTTCAGCAATGATTGCTGGAAGCAGAATAAGCAGCAGCAGCAATTGCGAGCTCATGGTGCTCCTCTATCGTGTGTATGCTACAACTAGCTAGCGATGAAAGGAAGGATTCAAGCTAAGTACTTGGGAATATACACTTGCACATCCTCCTTTATTATAGGCACGCACGCAGCTGCCCTCGTGGAGGCGGCCGTGCGGATGCAAGCGATGGTGCGGCCCCGTTTCAGGCCCATCTGGGTCAGATCTGGGCTAGAGGGCCGTGGTCGTGGCAGCAGTTGTCTTGAGGTGCTGCTCAAGGTGTGCGGCCTTGTCCGTGGACATGATCAGTGGCCCTGGAATTTGCATGTAGCATATATATAGTGTAAAAAAATGTCGTATATTTTTAAATTGACTACTATATTTATATAGATATTTAGTGTTGGACCATCCTAAAAAATTGAGCTGCTACGCGACTAGACATGATGATGCTCACGCCTCGCCAGCTCTCCCTGCTGGTTATTTCAGCTCTGTCTGCTGTGTGTGTGCCTCGCCGGCTGGTATCTCTCGTTTCACATTCCTCTACAAGGGTGACGATCGAGGTTGGAGAGCTTGGGAAGCGTTGTTGCAGAGTTTGCTTTTGCTGCGATCTAGGACGACGACGCCATAGATCTGATGAGCTCTAGCCGAATTTCTGGAACGAGTTGGGTTTCCCACGCCTAAGCCCGTATTTTGGCACAAGTTTTTGCCAGCTAGCGTTCCAGGTGGATGTGTTGAAGTATAAAGTATTGCCCTACTTTTCTTACGTATCAGTTTGATATTTTGGGTCAACTGTTTCAGTGCGTGCAGTCCTACATGATACGTATCAGAGTAAAGGTTTTGGATTGAAGTATTACTCTCTTTCAATACACGTGCAGGCCTCATCGACCGAGCTAGGGACAATATAAGCCGCTGCTCTTCGCCTCTATCGGGTACGTATGACGGAAAGAATTCCAAAGGGATCAACCTACTATCGCGTTTCTTGTAACCCCGATTATATACAGGGCCGGCCCTGAGCATGTGCGGCATGTGCGGCCGCACAGGACCCTTCGTTGCTTAGGGCTCCATCCAAATAAGTATATGCATGGTAATTAGCTTAAAAATAATTTAATCAAATTAATTTTCTCAAATACTATCAGGTTGAAGATTTGAAGTGAACGATGCATACATATCACTAACAAATATTAGCCTCACGAACCCAATTTATTTGTACATAGGGCCCAATTTTGTCATTCTGCATTGGAGCCCTAAAATGCCAGGACCGGCCATGATTATATATGATGGTGTCTTATAATCAATTATTTTTAGAAACCAAGTTTCTTTGGCTCTCTTTCGTGGAATGTGCCCTGAAATATTGTTCCGGTAATATTATAACTGTTGTCGACGTGGACGAGATGACGTCACCGCAATGAATAAGCACCATGGACAAGACCTCCACCACGTTCACACAGCTTTACCTCAATTAATGGACTGGGTCTCCAAGTGCCACTAGCTCGGGGTTTATTATTAGACCACTTGTGGCTGCTGCAACAAACAGTGTTTGGAGTGATGGACCTATCTTGATTGGATTTAGTTGGACCAACAATAAAAAAGTTTAATAATATACAGAGTAAAAAGTGCCGGTGCGAGTATAAGAGCTTATTCTTAATCTTTCCTGGTTTGTGCGCCGGATTCCCTCCGGTAATAGCCGACATGATGAGATGAGCTCACCTCGATGATTGTTTGGCCGACATGCATGCATGATGAGATGACCTCACCTCCATGAGTCGGCCAGCTCTTTGGTTTCTTCCCATGGACAACCTGACTCATGCCGTACAAAATAGTACGTAGTATTCCATGTTGAATACCGCCGGACGACTCTGACTGATGCCACTGCCTATTAATGGACTCAGTCTCTCTAGACCACCTGTGGCTGCTTCTCTACTTTTTCTCACATCATATAGCTACCGTACTTTCATTATAATCATATGCACATTGATTACAACGGACTTGTGAAACAGAAGCACCACAAAAACCCTACTTGTCTCTGCACTTTCCAGGACATATCATTCCCAAGCCACGGCTATGCGCATTTCATCCTTGGTCATTTGTGTTGGAATTATGTATTTTTGGCCAGTCCATGTAGTACTTAATTCAATAACTTCTAGTCAAAATTACAAAAGGCCAATGTGAAGCATTCATGCATTGCAAGAAATGAGACTAAAGTTGAGTCCCGCATTGCGAGTTGTGTGGGAGTTTTTTTTTTTTTGAGATAGAGTTGAGTGGGAGTTGGATCTCCTTATAAGCGACGCTTGTCCACTTGGTGTATGATCATGAGAACAAGAGACCTACACACACACACGCTCCTCCTCCGCTGCCCGCCTCGTCTTGTCTCGACGTGTCGTGCCGCGTCGGGTTTTGGGAATGAGCCAAGTCGGCCCGATTTATAATGTACGATAGGTGTACGGTTGTCTATCTTTTTGCCACGTAGGATTGGAGAATCCGAAAAGTCTACCTGAAACTGAAACTTTTTCATGCCTAACATGAGTGGGAGATGAATCTGAACTGTTTGTCTTATCAGTTTCTCCCTGGCCATTCGTTTCGCCTCCCCAGTCTATAAAGAGGTCTCTTCTCACTCTATACACATATACAACATATAGTTCCTCGTCGTTTTAGAACATTGCGCCATTGATCAAGTCTTCTCCATCCAGTCTTCCGGCGTACAGCGCGAGACAGAATAGTAGGCCTGAAGAACCCCGCTTCTCGTGATCGAGAGAAGCGATCAGATTTTTGGGGAGCACCGTTGCAGCGACTACTTACCCAACAACGACTCGTTTCCCTATGTCAGCAACCTCTTCGGCAGCATGCTGATACCGCGAGCGCGTGCGGATCTGCACCATACGTGTTTCTATTTTCCGAGATCCTGTTACTGTTTCCGATTATATTGTTTGATTTAGATTTGATATGTTCATCTACAGTACTAGTAGTTCCCATGATTAGGTTAATTTCTATTTATATCATCAAGATTCATCTAATGTTTATTCGGATTAAATCCCGTAGTAATTTTCTCTTTTGTTCAACAATTTGTGTACTCAGAAGAAAAAAAACTATCTTCGACCACTAATTCCTACAAGAATGTTGAAATATGAACCACATATACTAATTAAGTAAACACTATTTGAATTTTTATCTTTAGATTTCCCATGACAAATGGAGTCATAGCACATTTTATATATAATTAGCTAGCTATAGCATGACGGCTAAAAAGTCTCATTTGAGTGTATACATGCATAATGATTTCCTTTAACATATTGAGAAATCAGCTATTGTGTGCGAGTATTTCTGAGCAAGAGAGGTGTGGACTGGATCGACACGCATGACCACGTGGGAGAATATTTCCATTGCGTACGTATTTCTGGTCACATACTAACAAACTAGTGCTTGGACAGATGGAGCAACTGCGTACTAAATTATTTGCAAAGGCATCCCAAAAAATAAAAAAATGAATACATCACAACAATAATGTATCATATATTTATAGAAAAAAGTCAATGAAAAGAAACGTGGTCATGACAATGACAAGTTGTGCATATACTCCAAATGAATGTTCAAACTAGTAGCGTGCGTACGCGAGTGCATGCATGTTCTATGAAAACAGGAATATTGGACGGCTTGATGGCGACGTTGGAGCTCGTTGACATGTCCGAATCGTAACTTTGGTTCTTTCCATAATTCTATGGCCAAGACAACTGATGTACTCGGCCTCTAAAGTGCCACTAGCTAGTAGTAGACCACTTGTGGCTTCTGCAACAAACAGTGTTTGAACAGATCGGACCAACCTATATAGTATACTTAATTATTTGTCAAGGCTCCTGAGTGTACAAGTTGTAGCAAGATTTAAAAAAAAAGTTACATCAACAATAATGCAGCAAAAAAAACTAGTCCATACAAGAAACCTGATGATGACAAGTTGTGCATATAATATACCTAAGGCCTACGTGTAGCTAGTAGCTTCCAAGATGATCCAAACGAAAGGTCAAACTAGTACTCCCTCCATTCCACAATGTAGTGCGCCCGCAGTTACCGAGATTCAAGTTTGACCATAAATTAGACCAACGAGACCAACTACGACGAAAATAAAAATTATATCATCGAAAACTTCTTTCGAATACAAATTCAATGGTATGATTTTTACTCCCGCCACAGTTGGTCTCGTTAATCTAATTCATGGTCAAACTTGAATTTCGGTAACCGTAGGCGCACTACATTGTGAAATAAAGGGAGTAGCTCGTATATGCGGGTGAACGACTTGACGGCTTGAACGACGACCGCGATATTGAAAAATTCTGAGGTTCAAAATGGCCAGAAAATGAGAAATGAGTTTTTCCGGCAGTAAGCGTATGGCAGGTCTCAAAAATAGTACTATACCAGGTTGAATACCGCCGGATGACTCTGACTGATGCCACTGCCTATTAATGGACTCAGTCTCTATAAACCACTTGTGGCTAGCTGATTCTC
The DNA here is from genome assembly GCA_950022295.1 of Bromus sterilis. Taxonomy (NCBI): domain Eukaryota; kingdom Viridiplantae; phylum Streptophyta; class Magnoliopsida; order Poales; family Poaceae; genus Bromus; species Bromus sterilis. The sequence goes on from OX465598.1 coordinate 378,631,829, forward strand.
TACTTTCCTCACATCATATAGCTACCGTACTTTAATTATAATCACTAGGAAATTTGCCCGTTCGTTGCAACGGAAGATTAAATTATCACAACAGAAGAAAACAAAATACACACCATCAACAAATAATCAATGGCTTAAATTTTAGAACAGTGCTACATCTTTGTTGTGACTTATCTTTCTTTCTGCTATCGAGCTATGATAAAATTATGCCAATAGATTTTTGTGGCATATATTTCTATATTTTCTAATATTTTTATGTAAAAAAAGTATTGGCCCTGCATTGATGGTAAAAAATATATTCTTAAAAGGGCCCATGCATTGAATACAAAAATATATATTGTATTTTCTTAGAAACCTAAAAAATATCACTTAGAACACCTTTCCAAGTACAAAAAAAATATTAAAAAAAAATCACTCAGAATACCTTCAAAAATAAATATTGTCCCCTACATTGATGGTAAAAATATTCTTAAACGGTCTCATGCATTGAATAAATAAATAAATCTTCTATTTTCTTAGAAATATAGGGAAAATATCACTTAGAACACCTTTGCAAGTAGAAAACAATATTTCAACGTTCGTTCTTTCCTACCCCAAATCCTCCTCCTTTAGTTATATGGCCGGCTTCGTTGGCATCGCGCTGACCCCCATGTGGACAAAAGACTCAGGCCCATATATAGTACGTACATCTAGCTGAAGCATGAATTTTTTTCAATGTAATAGGCTTGGTGTACAAAAATATGCTGACGTCACGAAAAATCCAGAGAAACTCTTCATCCTTTATTAGTAGGTATATATAGATAGATTATTTGTTCATCGCAAGAGACAGTAAAATCAAGGAAAGTATGTGGTTGAGAATAGGGTATAATCTTACTGGAAATGCATAGATAATAAATGCGTGTATTTTCGAATTTGATTAGGAACAACATAAAGATAATTAACATACCCTGGCGCCGTCAGTGGGTGCAATTTAGGCTTCTACAAAATCAGACTTTTATTTTGTGGTATGTGCTCGGATCCAATGCAGAAGAAGGCTCGCGCGTGGTAGAATGCGACGGCGGCGAGCAGTCGCTCGAATTCAAAGACAACAGAGATGTGGTAGCGGCTGCCGGCGCCGGCATGCATCGGCGGCTCAGTTCCTCATGAAGTGCCTCTACGAATCCATCAATAATGAAGCATATCGTGGTTTATAGGCGATTGTTACGTTGACCTCCTTGTCTGGATGAAACACCCCGTGGCATCGATCTCCAAGTTCGCCGGCTCCTGTTACTTCGTTTCCACGGGATCCAGACGACATTTATGAAAGAATATTTTACCACGCAAAAAAAAGACACAGAGTTGGACTCCAACTGAGAGAGAGAGAGAGATTTACGTACGAACGTGTTATTTAAAAACAGTAATCCCAATTATATATGATGATGTTTTATAATCAGCTAATTTGTACAACTTTAAACCAAGTTTCTTTGGTTCTCTTTCTTTGTTTGTGCTCCGGTAATCTAATGCTCGAAGTGGGTGAGATGACGTAACCTCCATGAATCAGCACTTTGGATCTTTACATGGACTCGGTCTCCAAGTGCCACTAGCTACTAGACCACTGTGGCTGCTGCAACAAACAGTGTTTGAACTGATTGGATTGACTTCGACCAACTGTACACAATTATTAGCCAATGCATACGTTGTACAATTTTCAGGTTCGTTGACATGCCCCATTGTAATTGGTTTGAAATAGATCACGAAAACAGCTAGAAAATGAGGAATAACATATTTTCTGGCTGAAAGGGTATGTCGGGTCTCAAAAATCGTCCCGAAACACCTGTGTTGTTGTAAAAAGGGATAATTACAACTGTGTCACTTGATCTCTTTTCAATACAAGTTGTGTCAGTAGTTTTGAATTAATTGGCCAAAACCCAATAACTTGAGCGACTTCATTACTTCTACACCACTGACGCATTTGATGTCGAAATGTTAGATCTGGCAAACTTGGCGTCTCGTTGACTCGTTTTAGTACATGTGGCTCCTACCTCTAAATGCTGGTCGAAGATAGTTTTTTTTTTTGCTTTTCCCTGGCATATGACCTGCAGGTGGAAATGACACAGAACCACCACATTTGGGGCTGAGTTGTCGGGGAGCCACCATTTTTGCTAAAAATGACACAAACCACCCACTTTTGGGGCAGATGGTGACGCGGAGCACTGATTTCGGCGTTTAGGCATGTTAACACGATTTTTGACGGCTCGAACCCACCTGTCATGTCCAAGTGGCAAAGGGAAACAACTATGAGGGTAACGGCCGTTAGGATTTCTCGAGAATGACGAAAATCCACCATATTTGGGGCAGCGGTGTCAGAAATCGAGAAATACTAAAGGTGGTGGTTTTTCGTGGTTAACATGCCTAAACGCCGAAATATGTGTTCCGCGTCATCGTCTGCCCCAAAAGTGGGTGGTCCGTGTCATTTTTAGCAAAAATGGTGGCTCCCCGACAACTCAGCACCAAATGTGGTGGTTCTGTGTCATTTCCTCGACCTGCAGGGATAACTGCAACTAGCTTTGGCTTAGGAATGCAATATCCTGGAAGTTGCTATCTTGTCTGAAAAAAAAAAGATTTAGAGAAGATGATGCAGCAGCCACTAGATGGACAAGTGGTGTACTAGTGGTACTTAGATACTTAGTCCACTAAATGACGTGGTGTAGGTCTTCGTTGCACAAACCATGCATGAGCTGGTTATAAGATATTTACTCACGTCTCGATCTGATTACCTCCTCCATATGTTGAAGAAAATGACGTTTCGATTAAGGATGTACAGTCTCCAATGAGACTTTTTGATCGATGTGTTAAGTTTATACTACAACTAGCCAATTATGTAGACTTGAATGTGCATGTATTCACATTTTAAGGTCATTTGAGACGAGTTCAGTGGTCTCTCGCGTGCCAAGTACTGTACGTGCGAAACGATTCGGAAGAAATCTGAATGATCGGCCGATGCATCTTGTCCTTGCACTATGACGTAAATTGGAAGATCTAAACTTTATACACAAACAAAAACATATTCTTGCTATTAACAAACAGACCCAAAAAAATAAATCATTGGCAGCTTTTAAGTATGGGATCGAGTTCTACGGTCTTTGCCTCACATTAAGAAGTTGACTACTTAAAACAAATTCAGTAGCTGTTAGTTCCAGCTGAGAGAAAACTCAGAAATCCCTTAACCGATCGACTGCTTGATGGATCGGGCCCTATCAGCCGCAGTCTGTAGACGCTGGCTCCGGCTCGTCTCCGACCGTGCTTTCCTGCGCCGGTTCCGCCAACTCCACCCGCCCAGACTCCTCAGTTTCTACCTCGGAGAGGGGTTTCACCTCAACCCCCGGCACCGGAGCTTGCCGCCGTCATCCATCCGCCCTGCGTGCTTCACGCTGGACCCATGGAAGACCTCATGGGCCGACATCACTAGCTAGTAGAAAAATCACTTCTCGTCCAGAGGTTTAGTCCCCAATAGCTGCTATTGGCCAGGGACTACTAGAGGGGGCAGCGTCAACCGTTCGCCTGGCCGCGAACCCCTTTAGGTCCCGCTTGGATTCGGTGTAATTATTACACCCGAATTTACTTTACAAGTGTATCTGTGTCGAACGTGTGTAGTTTTCAACCGGAAGGAAAACGTATCTGTTCGGACCTGTATATTATACAGGCGTAAAACGGCGAGCCAATCAGGCCTTTAGGCCCGGGATAAAAAGGGTTCTGGCAACCGCTCGCCTGGTGCTTGACCTTTTTGTTCCGGGTCGTAATACGGCCTGGGACTAAAAGGCCGAAGTTGTTCCAGTCAGGAGGGATCAAAAATAGAGAGATCGCCTGCTACAGTACGGGCTCTTCTTCTCCTTCCTCTCTTCCGGTTCCTCTTGCTCTCTCCTTCTTCCCCGATCCTCCACCATGAAAGAAATCGGTACATCTCCTTCTTCCCCGATCCTCCACCATGAAAGAAATCGGTCATCAGTTTACCACGGTGCTTACATCTTGTAAAACCCTTCCCAAGGTCGTCTACACCAACGATTGCGATGTTGTCCCGGGTCTTCTTCCCGACTTGAAGCGATGGCATGATGAAGATGAACACAACAAGTTCTTTGGCCTTGATCTCGAGTACACGACCGATGGACGAGATGTGGCCGTCATCCAAATTGCTTACAAGCACCATGTCATGGTCTTCCAATGGTCAAGATGGGTCGATGCACACTCTACTTGGATGTCAAGTGCAGGACGTTGCGCAAAGTGTACGAGATGACAAAAAAGGATCGGTATTTTGGACATTATATATATATATATATATATATAATATATATATATATATATATATATATATATATATATATATATATCCCTTTATGAGGATATGGCCTCCCATTTTCCCCGCGCTCAAGGATGGCCCCATAAGGTTTGCCTCTTAGCCTTTTTACTATGTGCATAGTTCCCTTCTTTCAGGTTACATAGTTTTGCAATTTGCATCAAGCATCTAATAATTTCGTATAGCCATGGAAGATTGTTTCACTTTTATATATTGATTTCTTGGGACATTTAATTATACTAGTCAAGCAACATTAGTCGATGCTTGCCATAGGATGATTTGAAACTACCCACCTACTAGGGAATATGACAGGGTGTTTATTGTGGTCATATTAGGGGATAATTGCGTTCGAACATCTCTGCATCATGGGATAGTTAGAATATCTACGTGGATAGGCAAGAGAAATTAGAGCTATTGAGGTGTGGAGATTTATTTCTCTCCTGCCAAAAGATTATATAAGATTCCTTCTAAAATACGCTACCATGACGGCTCCCTAAGGCAATCTTCTTTGTACAAAATCAATTTCCATTTCTTTCCTACTGCTACTTGGATGACTATATTGTATATCTAAATGCAACTATCGGCAATATACATTATCATCCTTGTAGGTTTTTGCTGAACCAGTAATATTCTTATGGGCTCCATATTAGTTGCAAAGTTACATTACACAGTGTCGATGACTGTTGTTGTCATTTGCTAGACACATACTAAACTATCGGATCGTGGGAGACCACTCCATGGAATGGTTACTTTTGTTAAACCTTGTGGCATCAGACATCATGGTTCATGAACTTGTTCTCCCACTTATACCCTCATAACAGAAATTTGTACTCCTGCTAGAAAATAGCATATTCCTGCTTTAGCATGGACTTCTTAATATGTCGTAATATCATAGTTTCTTAACTATTGGTTCATAATTATACATTTGGACCTAAAACATATTAAAAATCATGTATAAGAGGATTATAGAAGCTTAAAGATCCATAGACGTAGTATGACATTCACCACTATGTTTTCTTGACTAGAATTATTTTGAGTAACACATCATGCATAGAAGATTAGCTTCCTTTTTTTCGAAAAGTGGAACGAAGGCCCCTGCATCGAAATGATGCATACATCCCTTTTATTGCAAAGTTCGGAAAGATATACAAACTAAACAAAGCTGAGGCAACATACTTCCCGACCGAACCTCAACCAGACTACCACACGAGCTATGGTAAAAGACAAAGATTAAGATTAAACACACAACTTGTAGGCAATGCCTTCAAGATGGAAAAGCCGCACGTGCGCCGATGATGACGAGTCCAACCTAAGGTCGAGCCAGAATTTTCATCCCAAAGACAAGCTTTGACCCACCACCTTTAGCAACGGCACGACGCGCGCTCGCCAATATTAAAAAAAAATGTATCCACCGAAGTGTGCAAACTCAATGTTGATGAATCTACAATCATGACATGTCTAGCCAACGACACATCACTAGATACCACGGTAGGAGAAACTAGAAGTCGATGATGTCCCATAGCGCCACACCTCTAGCCACTGTCCCACCACCTTCGATCGAGCAGCAACACGCATGTGCTGACACCACGGAGGATACATCATGCATAGCACCTGCCAAGATAACCCATAAATTGAGGCCTCCTTATGAGACCCCACATTGCCACGACTGGTCAAGCATGACTTGGCAGCTCCTCCGAAGCCGTCGTGCGTAGCATGCTACGTTGAATCGAACCCGATATCGAAGCGGAAGGGGCGTCCCATAAAGCCGCCGGCCTCGAAACTCCGCGATCACAGCGAAGAAGTCCCATACTGCCATCGACCGTGACACACGTAGCTACAGACTATCACCAAAACGAGGATCCAGCAACCGTGACCGTGGAGGCAGCCACCGTCCAAGAAGCCGGAACACCAACCCATAAACAAACTCTTGTGGCATCATCATACGAAGTCCCTGCGAGCATAATGCGGCCAGAATAGCGCCGCTAGACCAGCTACAAGAACCACCAACTTCCCCTCTCAAGTCGCTCCAGATCCTGCTCCGTAGGCCAGACGGCCCTATGAGACAATGTCGCCACGACCTCGGCACCGCCACCACTGGTCTCTCCTACCATTGCAAGCTCCAAAAACGATGCCCCAAGTGGGACTAGGACGTGCAAGTGCCGCCATTGCTCGATCCCCAAGAGATCTGATGTTACCTCCGGAGTTGCCACGATGGTCGACTGATCCGACCGCCACCACCAAGCCATCAGCGTCATTGCCGATGCATCAAGTGCCGCCACATCGTGGCCCCCGGCGGCTGCGCCATGCCCTAGCCAGGGAGCACCGTTCCACGCCGAAACTCCACTCACAAGTGGGCAAGGAGTTCTCGCCATCGCCGGTGTGGACTAGGCTAGCTTTTCCCGGCCGCACCCCCTGGCGATGGCGAGGAGAATGGGGGCCGCGGGCGACACGCGCCGCCGCCTCACTGGAGGGTCAGGCTTAAAATTCCCCGCCGCCGGCCTATCCAAGCAAACTCCAGTTAAGATAGCATTCGCAGCCAGACATGATCCCAGGGTGTAGCAGCGAGAAAATTAGCTTCATATCTATCTATTTATCTATCTATCTATCTATCTTCTATTATTATATACTAAAAGCAAAATACGAATTATTATTATATACTAAAAGCAAAATACGAATACGGATGAAAATAGAGAAATAGCTAGAAAATCCCACGTTAATCAGAAACATCCGATCGTTGATTTGATGGACCATTTATTAATAACCCTTAGATCTTCGTAACTTAAAATGGACCCACAGTAAATAAAAAAACTAGAAATTATCACAATAATGAGAAAGATCTGACCATCAATTAAAAACCCAGCCGATCACAACCATTGAATCTTCAAGATAAACTATAGATGATGCCTTGGTGTTCATGTGTACGTGATTAATGAAGACTTGCCTTGGTGTTCATGTGTACGTACCAGCCACTTCGATTGGGCGTCCACAACGGCACACGAGGATCTCGGCCGGGGTTTAAACTTGCATCATGCATGCATGTTTCCACACCATATACAGTACTATACAACGTGATAGCATGGAAACTTTTGCCCTTCGATGTGTGTACGCCGCTGCGGCACCGAGCAAGATCAATACTACGGCCGGTCGATCGGGCGTCCACACCAAGTGCACATGAGGGACCTCGGGTCTCAAATTTGCATCGTGCTTTTATACATACATTTTTTTTGCGGGGTGCATTCATCGATCCATACATTGAGGAGCAGCGTCAGGATTAGCTGCCTGGCCATATAATGTATGTGTACAAAGTAGCTACAAGATTGATTTTGGACTTGCCAAAGATATGTACTGCACTACTGCTACATGATGCATCCGTACAAACGAGGAGCCAAGTATTTGATAGTTATACCTCATGGGATATGGGGTAAGCAATCTACAAAATTCATAAAAAAAAAGTATTTGATAGTTATACACAACACACGTCTCAAACTTGCATACTGCCAAGGTATATATTTTTTACTGCTCCATCTATTTCTACAAAGTGTGACATGGAATTACTTTCTCTAGATCTGAGGCACATGAAACATATGCTGCATGCCACAAAGCTTCAGTTCTGTGATTTCTTTGTCAACTAAATAGTGATATCAAAACATTCATCAAAATTTACTTTTTTATCAATTGACAATAGGGAAGGCCCCTATTGTGGTCCAAATGTGCCAGCGATAACGAAATAACACGTACACCCAATTCGAAAGAACCAGATGGTACTAATATTTTTCTAACTAAAAAACTTGATTTCTCTTACAAACATTTGTATACCATTTACCATTTTCTATCCACTATGTCTCCATCAAACAATGGTATGAATCTCGGGTAATTTACTTAAATATCTATTGAAATATACAATTAACCAATTATAGCTAGATTATCGCTTTCATAACAATATTAGTCTCAACTATCAAGTATTAATTACATAATTTAAATTATCATACGTATTATTTTTAAATTTTAACAAATTTATATTTAAAGTATAAATATCCACAACAAAAAATAAATACAATAAAAAAAGTATTCCATGATGGATAATTAGTTTGTATGGTGAAATTATTTCTATATATAAAGAGGGGCATCTGAAACATCAAATGAAATTTGCTATATTTATTTTGACCTAAGTCTAGACGCATCCATATTTAGACAAATCTATGACACTTATTCTAGGACAGAAGAAGTACATCCCAACAAAATTACATAATATAATAGGATATTTGCAAAAATAATTGTAAGTGCTCCAGATGGAGACCACCAGATATCTCTCATTTTCTATTATACATGGATTTATATTACATAAGTAGGGATTTGAATTAAAATATGGTGAAAAAAGGATGCAGAAATATAGTACATGAGCATGGAAAAACTACAAGAAAAAATACAAAAATAACACATGATCATATAGAAAATTGTAATATGTACCAAGAAAATAAATAGAAAACATGACTAAGAATATAAAGAATAAAAATACATAGGATGATACTACTAGCCCTCGCATTTGCGAGGGCCACCTTGCTAGTTTGTTAAATAGAATTATGGCGTAATTTTGTACCGCCACATTGTAAAAGTGAACCCCGAGATTGTATGAAAGTACTACTCCCTCCGATCCATAAAAAGTGTCGCACATTTTGTATTAAGTTAGTACAAACTTTGTACTAAGTGGACGACACTTTTTATGGATCGGAGGGAGTAATACTTATTTCTTCAAATTTTTCTTAGTGGACCGTACATTCTATTTCTCAGATACAAGTGGTAGATTTTACGCCGATATGCATGATGTGTTAGTTATATATATCACAATGAAAATTTCCTTTTATATGACATTGCTAGTAAAAGATTACTGCGGCTGATTTAATGTTTTTACTGCAATTGTTATTCTATAATAAGAGTTTCGATTACTACAAAAAAAACACATGTCCGCCTGCGGTATGAAGGAAGGCATTAAACTTTTGCTGCTGTAATTTTTGGAAGTAATAACTACATTGCATTTTTCCTTCACCAAATTCATCATCTTGATTTATGAATGAACATAATAGTTAGGTAGCGTTGTACTACCTTCTTGTTTGTGTCAGTCCATTTGATATTCTGATGCTTAAAGTATCAAGTCAAACATATTTTGGTGCTTAATTACCTCTATCCTAATACTTGGTTTCCTCTAAAACAGCAATACAACATGAAGAACAAGGACACGAGGAAGCTTTTGGACGATCGGCGACATGGGTGGCCCTGCAAATGCGCTCAACTTCTTCCGCCTGACATATATTCCTATGTCGTCTAATTTTTTTTTCTGTCGTGGCCTGCTCTCTTCAGGGTGATATATTTATTTAGTATTAAAAGTTGAAGACAAACTTTTTTTTGAATTTTTTTGCATTATTTTGGGTCCACAGTTCCTCTCCTTGACCATGACCAGATAATAGAATTTTGCTCATGAAAAAAGTTGAACCTTAACATCCAGGCCATATTTTTCGGACAAAGGACACTTTTATAGTTTTATTGAACTCAAATGGTACAAGTATATAGAGTTCACAAAAAAATTTATATCTAGGACGCACTAGTCACAAAAACACACACACTGAAGAAGAAAAAATGCATAGTCACATAGGGCTAATATGGACCCTATGGAGGGAGGACCGATCCACATACTAAAATGCCATCTATGTTGAGCAAAGACATTCTTGACCACCTTATTCAAGACTGCGCTGTAACAATTTCTGCGCTGCACAATAATCACGCTGTGTTGACGTTGTGTGCATATCGGAATGGTGTCCGGGTAGATTACGTTGAGTAGAACGACTGTGCAAGTCAGAATCAAAAGGCAGTTTAACGATCCCAGCATGTTTAGCTATAATCCCAGTTGTGTTCCGATACGTAGCCTTGTTTTTTTTTTTGCGGGTAAAAAATATCTCATAACTCAGGGGGGCCTCTCAGCCATAGCAAGGTTTACAGCGAGTTCCGGAACAGACCAAAGCCACACTGCTGTACACGGACAACTACGACCGTATGCAGCCAGCGCCGCGCTGGCTGACATTGTTCTGTGTTCGGTTACAAGAAATGAAGAGGACCTCCCTACCAGACGTAGCAACAAGTTGCAAAATGTCATCTACCAGGCTACAGTGCACAGACCTATTCTTCATCGACGATGTGAGCATGTGAACTGCTTCAGTACAGTCCATCTCAACAAGGATCGGCATCTCTGTTCGATACAGGGCAAGCTGCAGCCCCTCTCGAGCTCAGTCTCAAGGCTATTATCGCATGTGCTAAAATGGCGACACCCACTGAAGATGACCTCCCATCTGTAATCCCGAAGGACCATCCCAGTTCCTCCTACTTTCGTCGCTGGAATATAGCTTCCATCAGGGTTCATCTTTGCCCATCCTGGTTCAGGCGGGATCCACCTCAACATATCCTTCACCTTGGGAGCTTCTTTCGGCTCTGGCGCGCCCAGGGCCAGTACCATCTTTCCCTTGCTAAAGTCGCCGGCTGGGTGCTGTTTGATGTACAACAGCGATCGGATATACCCATTGAGGAACTGACGGGATGCTTCCGTGGGAGGAGGCTGCTTCTCATGAGTAATCTCATTGCGGACGTGCCAGTTCCGCCAAAGGGTCATAAGCACCACCATTCTCGCCGTCTCATCCCAGAGGATCAAGAAGGGCGAAGAGCCATTCTGGCTCGCTGTTGGACACCATGCTGAGCTTCGGAATGGACCAATCTTCCTCCATAGCTTGCCATAACATAGAGGCTCGGGGGCATCTGCATAACGCATGGAATTCATCCTCGCGTTCAATACCACAAACGGGGCACGTGTCAGTAACTTCCAAATGGCGAGTATGCTTGTTAGCCCAGGTAGCAAGAGAGCCAGTAATGATCCTCCAAGCAAAAATGCGTACCTTAGGGGGAGCAGGGCACCCCCATATGATCTTCCAAATGGCACGATGACCATCCGGTGCCCTGCTCGAGGCGGAAGCCAATGGACGTTCGCGCTCGTCCATGGCGAACCGATACGCCGACCGAACGGTGAAGATGTCGTTCTTCTTCGGGGCCCAGGCGATGAAGTCCTCCGAGAGCCGAGGGGAGGTCCGAATGCTTGAGATGGCCATCTGGTCCGCTGGGAGAAAGTGCCTGCGCAAAAGATCCATCCTCCAGGCACCATCTTCATCCAAGAGAACCCTGTTGGGAAGTGGGTTGGCGAGATGGCTCACGAGGGATCCAGCGATCCCTCCAGATGCGGATGCTTTCACCATTGCCCACACGCCAAATGATTCCTTTCTTCAAAAGCTCAAGGCCATGTTGTACGCCCTGCCAGGTGGGGGAAGGGTTTCTTCCGAACACAGTATCCTCCAGCCGCCCATCTGGGTAGTATCTCGCTTTTATCAGTTTTGCACATAAGCTATCAGGTTTAGAGAGAAGGCGCCAGGCCTGCCGAGCAAGCAAGGCCTGATTGAAGACTCTGAAATCCTTGAAGCCCAATCCACCCTGTGATTTATGCCGCTGAATCTTTGGCCAAGCTAACCAGTGGGTTTTCCTCTTGCCCTTGGCACATCCCCACCAGAAGTTCCTCACGATTCTATTCAAGTCATCACAAACCGACATTGGCAGCTTAAAAATTCCCATAATATAGGTTGGGATGGCTTGCGCAACAGCCCTGATCATAGTTTCTTTACCGGCCTGAGAGAGGGTGTCGCCCCAAGCAATGATCCTTTTCATAAGTCTGGATTGCAGATTCTGGAACTTGCCCCGGTTCATCCGGCCATCCGGCGTAGGCAGCCCAAGGTATATGTAACAGCCCAGATTTCACAAAAATTAAAAAAATTGTTTTCGGTGTGAATTGTCTGATTGTCTGATTTGTTTGCGGTGTTTGCATCCCTATTTATCGATCGGCGATTATTTTCCCCCTCTTATCTCGTATCGGACGGAGACCGACCCTGCCACCTCGACACTCGACCTTTGCGACACCGGGTTCCGCCCGATCACCGTCGCGAAACCGCACGAGACCAGCTGCAGCCAACGGAACGAAAAACCCCGTTTAATAATTAAACGGGTTATTTTTATAGCGCGCCGGAAAATGTTGTCGGAATGTCACCACAGTGAGGTACGATCGAAGAGCTCGACGCGCTGAGCGCGTGGTTCGAGATTTCATCGGAATCGGAGTCCGTATGCAACTTCGGCGGTCACGAACGTATTCACCGGACACGCGAGAGGGGTACCGAGGGCGTTTGCGTCAACTGGCCAGCCAACATGCCTATATAAAGACCATCAGCCTACCACACCCAATTAGGGTTTCCTAAGCAATTTTTGCAGCCACACCCCCCCAGAAAATCTCCCAAATTAGCCCCAAAACCCCAGATCCCGAAACCCTAACACCCCAAGCAACCACAGCCATCGATCTGGCCGATCTGCGGCTCAGATCGCGCCCCCCCAACTACACCAACCGACCAGCCAGATCCGGGCCTCGCAGGGCCCGCCGCCAGCCCGCTCCGGGCCGATCTGGGCCCGCCTCCGCGCCGCCTCCGCCCGAGCTCGTCGCCCCGTTCCATGGAGCCGCCGCCCGTCGCCCTGTTCCGGCCGGCTCCTCTCCTCTGCACCCCCCTCTCCTGCTCTCCCACTCACTCCATGCTCCTCCTCCGTCGCAGGGTCGCCGCTGCGCCGCCGGCGGGAAGCCACGCAGCCGCCCGCCATTGAAGCCCCGGAGGAGCTCGCCGGCCACGAAGCTCCCTGCGCCGCCCGGGAGACCACGACCCCTCCACACGCTGGATCCCGGCCCCCGCGTCCTCCTCCGCCGCCTTCCAACCGCAGCGCCGCTCTCCGCCGGCGGGAGGGCTGCCGCCGGCCGCCGCCAGCCACGGCCTCGATCCGATCTGGATCGGGCGTGGTGGAGCCGCCTCGGCCAGGTGGGCCGCCTCAACCGCCAGGCCCAGCTCGCCCAGCAGGCCGGCCACCTCTCCAGCCCGAGTGGGCCGAGCCCACTAGTGGGGTGAGGCCGGCTCCTTTTTTTTTTCTGTTGTATTTTTTCCATTTTTCAGATTTTACTAAGTCTGGAAAATATTGCTTGCTGATTCAATTTTGCACTGCGTTTTCCCGTTAAACGGTAGCTCCGACGACGTTGCCTCAAAAACGAAAACTGCTTAGAATTGTGTGTACTTTAATCCGTCTTTTGTGAGTTAATTGTTTTGAGGTTGTTTAGATATAGTTTTTGCTGTTCAAACAGGGCATCAGGCCGTTAAACTGCTACAATTCCTGTTATTGTGCTGCTGTTATTATTTTGTTGCAACTTTGCATGATGATTGTAAGTAATCCATGAGACCTATTGCATTGATTCCTTTTGCGTTGCGTTAAGCAATGTTTCTACTTCAGTATCATGCATTCACATGCCATATATGCTTGCTGCATCATGTTTATATTTTGCTCCAAAGTAGCTATCGTGATGTTATTGTGTTGCTATTGCTGAAACTGTTATTTTGTTGCAACTTCGGATGACGATTGCTTCGCAACCGTTCATCGGAATTGAGTGATTCCAATTGCATTTTGTTAAGCATCATGTCTACTTTCATCCCATGTATTGCTATGTCATGTTGCTGCACTTTTGCATATAGATTTACCCCTGTTTATACAGCATGTGTGCATAATTTGTTTTGCTTGTATCTTTTTAACCGTAACTCCGTTTGGGGTGTGCCTTATATGTAACTTGATTAGTTTTTCGTGTTCTTTGTGTTTATGCTATTGTTTTCTGTTGTTAACCAAGATAAAATATGGTTTAGGGCAGAACAGTACCAAATCTTTTAATCATCGTGCGACACTTAGTGTTATGCCATGTTTAGGTTGTGCTTCAATTAAATTGTCTAGCATAGATAGTTTACTTTGTGCTTCACCTCTTGACCTGTTTGTGTGCTATGCCATGCTTGTTTGAGTTGCCATGTTAACAACTTTGATGGTCACCTGTAGCTAAACAACTTGAACCACCGTAAACGTGCGGTATCGTCGTGTGTGACGAGTACTCCACTTAAATCGTTAGCAACCGCTCTCGACGGTAGGTGCGATGTCTCGTGTTGCTTCTTGTTGATGCTTGCTCGTGTTTGCTCCGTAGTAATAGTGGTGCACCATTGATTGCTTTCCAGTGTTTACTTCTTGTGTGCTCCCGCGGGTACCTCTCGGAGACGATGCGAGCTTGCGATCGACTACACCTTCGGAACCCGACTTATCAACAGGCAAGGACTTGCATTACTTATGATCCATTCTATTTCAACCAGCGGTTTGCATGCTAGTATAGGTTAGGTTCGATGTTTGATCCTACCACATGCTTACAGCCTCTTTCAAACCGATACAGCCATGTCCCTTCCCAGCAAACCTTGTACTGCTATGTTACTATTGCTCGTTGCTCAGCCCCTGCTTAGTATGCATGCTTAGGATGCTACGATGTTACCCTGTTACTCTTTGGGTTGGGATATCACATGATCATTATTATTATTATTGTTGATGATATGATTATTATTATAATGTTGATTATATTCGACGAAGGATGGAAGGTCTAGGCTATCCCGCCCCGACACTTTGTTCCATTCGAGTCACCTAGGCCCCGAGTTTCGGGTATTGGTTTTAAGACTGAGCGTGCCTAACCGCGTGTGGGATTTTATGGGTTCCCCTTCTCTTACCTATCTAGCTTCAAACATTTCTAGTGGTGGCCCAAGCTGATTTACCATTTGAAAACCGTGTGTGTGTCTGTTGGGTCGCTCCTGGCAGATATTATTTTTTTAAACAACCCGGACCAGCGGAGACATGGTTTCCCTGTTGGTCCACCTTTGACCGGCGAGGGCCCGGTCTCATAAGAGAACTAACCGGTAACCCAAACCCTGTTGAGACGGAAGAGTCCGATCCGAGAGCGTGGCCAGCTTTTGGATTGGGTGTCGACTCCCCGGGGGCCACCCGGATTTGTTTGTTGTTAGCTAGAGGGACCTGTCGTTTCGGATCTCTTGGAACTAAATCATAAAATGGTTGCCTATAATGGGTAGCAACTAAGAGTGATGGACGTGCGTGCGGAGCCTCGTAATGGGCAGTTGGTACACCCCTGCAGGGTTAAATCTTTTCGAGAAGCCGTGTCCACGGTTATGGACGACTTGAGACCTACTCCTTGTTCATAGACAACAACAACTGAGATAATCTTTATATAACTTGATCAACGTGTGTGTGCCTTGACTGCTTCTTCTTCGTTGGGATGCGAAAAGGAGGACAAGGATAGGATAGGTCTTATGTTTGCGTAAGTAATTGATAGCAAGACTTGTTGGAGGCGATTCCTCATCGAATGCTTGGCTTCTTACCTTACTCTTTAGATCGTTAGCCACTTCATAAATGCTAGTGCGGCAGCAACCTCACCACTTACCCCTTCCTTACCGTAAACTACTAGTTGTCCTAGAATGACGAGTGATGAAGTCCTTGCTGGGTCAGATGACCACTACAGTTGGATGCTGAGTACCTCTGTACTCATGATACTACCCCAAACTCTTTTCAGGGTTCTGATCGACAACAGGTATGGTGATCGACGTTTCACGTGGAGACTCGACGACGACTAGTTAGGTGGATCCCGGCGGACGCCTGGACCCGTGTGGTTAGGGGATCGATGCTTTTCTCTTTGCCAGTAGGCATTTGCTTGTAGTCTGTACTCAGACATGTATCTTCCGCTGTTGTATTATATTTGAGGCAGTTGTATGTCGATTGTATGAGATGTTGTATCCTTGTATCTGTAATGTTGTGATATCATGTTGGAAATCCGGGGCATATGGCTTTGTCATATGTCGCGGTGGGACCGATATGTGCTTCGTCCTCGGGTTCGGGCGAAAACGTCCGAATCTGAAACAGTACCGCATATCAGGCCTTACAGTATAAAGGATCAAACGTGAGAGCCTCAACCTGCAGAACATCTCTCACCGCCTTAACTTTCCTACAGGCCCCGAGCTAGCTGGACCAAACAGCGAGCTACACTTAGCCGGGTTTATCAGCTGGCCAGTAGCACGTTCATATGTGTTTAGCACCTCCTTAACTTTCCTTGCTTGCTCCTCCTCCGCCTTGAAGAAAAGAAGTGTGTCATATGCAAACAGTAAGTGAGAGATCCCCGGTGCTCGCCGGCAGATTTTCAGCGGAGAATAATTCCCTTTCACCTCGCCATCTTTCAACAGCGCTGGTAGACCATCGGCCACGAACAAAACAGAAACGGGGATAGTGGATCTCCTTGCCGAAGCCCCCTCGACGGTGCGAACGAATCCAAGAGGGTTCCATTGAATTTAATATTGTATCTCACCGAGGTGACACAAGCCATAATCCAATTCACCCATCGGCAAGCGAAACCCATATTTTGCATCATACGCTCCAAGAAGATCCAGTCCACTCGATCGTACACCTTGGACAAATCAAGCTTGTATGCACAATATCCCTTGCTGGGATCTTTCTCCTGTTGGATATAGTGAATGCACTCAAAAGCAATGAGGGCATTATCCGTAATGAGGCGGCCCGGTACGAAAGCACTTTGTTCCGAGGATATAACATCATCAAGGATAGGTCTCAAACGGTTCACCAAGCACTTTGCCACCACCTTGTAAATCACATTGCATAAGCTTATAGGACGGAATTTTGAGAGTTTCTCCGGCCTGTCTACCTTAGGGATGAGTACAATTGCCGTGTTATTCACTCCCTCAGGCATGATTCCAGTACGAAAAAATTCCTCAGGCCGTGTTATTCACTCCCTCAGGCATGATTCCAATAGAGATGAATAGTTGTCTTAATATTAAAACATTTATATTAATTCACATGATTATTTTAGTTGTTATAATTTATTTCATGTATTATTTAAAAGTGTTTTAAAAATATATTACAATAGAACTTTAAAAAAATACAAACATTGTGTTAACAGGCTGGATTAATCATTAACTCATTATAGGTTGCCTTCATGTGGTGCATGCATACCTGCTACTTAAGGCGGAATATATTACTACCTCTGTCTCATAATATAGTAGTATTATTTTTTAAACTAGACTAGCTTAAAAAACGATACTACATTATGGGACGGAAGGAGTACTTTGCAATACTGACAACTGCCAGATAAACTGCCAGATAGTGTTTGCGGAATATACCTTTATGTTGTTTCGTGGGCTGGATTATACTTAACCTAAACAGATAAACTGCCAGGCTGAAATACCCCATCCCTTCCTCTTTGTACTCTTTCTATTGTTGATTTTAATTTTTTTTACGTTTTCTTTTCAATTTTTGGGTTGTTTTTTTTATTATATTTTTGCATATATGTGAACATAATTTTTATGTGCATGAACAACCTATTTAAAATACATAATATTTTTTCATATATAAAAGTAATTAAATACAAGATGCAAAATTTACTAAAATATATAACCATTTATATTCATACACATCAATATTTTTGCACTATTATATTAATATTAATTATTGTTTAAAGAATTATAATTATAAATAACTAAAAAGAATGTATTAATAGGTTGTATCAATCGTCGACCCTTTACATGTTGGCTCCATGTGTTAATAGGCAACATATAGCACTTTGCAATTTGCCTCAAAAACAATATAGATCTTTGCAATACCGATGAAGAGAAATGGAGGAATGCTTCGGTACACCCCCTTGAAAAGTTTGCAAGTTTCTTAAAGCTACATAATTTTTTTATTCTCGTATGTTCATAGTTAATAAATTCTAGCATACATTCTTCAGCCTGCATCGAAATATGTAAACTTTTCTAGGGGGTTGTATCGAAGCAAAACTCAAAGAAATAATGCTTTATGTTTTTTTGATTGAATGTTGCTCGGTCCAAACAAGTCAACCACCTGGTTGAAATATTGCATCACTGCCTATTCGATCATACTCTCTTTATTTTCATTGTTATTTTGTTCCTTTTCTAATTTATGGGTTGTTTTTATACTATGTTTTGTAAATACGTGAACATAAATTTGATGTGCCTGAGCAACTTCTTCAAACACATGCACATTTTTTTCATATGCAATAAGAAATAAATATGAGATAGTTTACAAAAAATTAAATTTTATATTCATACACATGGATTTTCCATTTGTTGTAATTTTTTCTAGTATTTAACTTCCTTTAATTCTTTAAAATTCATCATGATAAAATATTTTAATTTTATAAAAATAGAAATATTGTGTAAATAAGCCGCACACACTATTAGGAAACACCTCATCACTGCATCTTCATTCCTATCAGGAAACCGCACACACTATTACTCCCTTCGTTCCATAATATAAGAGTATCTTGTTGTTTTCATCAAGGATCCCCAAATCTCATAGAATGTTGGTCAACTGGGCTCCTCCATCACCTAAAGGTGGATGTATGTTACGCACAAGCTAGCTAAATTTCTCATGTAAAATTTACACGTGTTTGCTAACTAAAATTATGTTTCTCCTTGGTCTTGGTATTTTTACCCTCGAGACCAATAAACTCGGATGGAAGAAGCATAATTAATTATATTATTTTTTCTGTCAACCTCGTTGTCAATAAACCTCGTGAAAGGCAAGACCAAGTGGAGGTGCAGGTGAAGCTTCACATCATGCCCCCAAGGCGTCGACCATATTGATGAGCGAAATATAAATAATGCATATGCAAAGATTATATATGGTAGGGATGATCCCTGGCCTGAGAAAACGTGGATATATCAAGGCCTTTCAATGTTGCGAGCAAGCGATAGCGACACAAATATATACACATGCATGCTTGATCATATGTATATGATTTTGTTTTTGCTATGTAGTTATTACAAAGGTTTCGATTGGGTTTAATGTTGGATCGAACCTGTTAGCTGCAGGCATGTAGCTACTAATAACCAAGGTCCAAGGTAGTATTACAATGTAATGGGTCGGCAGCGGTTGAGCTAAGCACCAAATTTCAGCACATGCAAGATAACCCCTATTAATATTGAATTGGCAGGTCTATGCAGTACCTGTGAATCATAGTACAACCATTAATTGATTGATTGTTGCATGCATCCCACCCCCAACTAACACAAGAGCGCACGCGGAAATTTAACTTTGTGGAACATATTAACATTGCACATGCGGAAATGCTCTTTGGAGACCAAGCTCCATGGAGGCCTCCAAATTCAAACGTAAAAAATCATCAAAATTCATATTTATACATTTCAAAAAAATCTTTTAAAAAATAAAGATATACATAGAGACATAACGCACAAGTATATAAATTTTTAGGATGAAATACGTTGAAATAAGGTCTATGCAAAAAAGACAAAACTGGTGTTTTTTAACACATGATACTATTCATTCTTCCATGACATGAATTTGTCTTTTTTGTACAGGACGCAATTCTAGGTATTTCATCGTGAATTTTTACACACATATACATTACATCATTACATACTTGCATATTTATTTTCAGATTTTTTTGGACTCAGGAAATTTGAATTTCGATTTTTTTAAATATCTGAATCCATGGAGCTCGAGCTCCAAAACACCTCACTCCATTACACGGAATTATTATTTTTGATAGGTGGGACAACGGAACAGCCCCGACCAGCATATACATTCTTGGATAGACACAACCAAAACTTTGTTTTTTACGGAAACAACAGAATTCTGCTATGTATTTTTATGAGACAACCAGAACTTATTGCTAATGGTTCAAATATTGAAGATGAAGAGGAAGCTTTACAAAGTGAAAGAGAAAACCTGTGGCAACATGAGTAAGCTATGATGGATACATTTTTTCGAAATATTCTAAATTTTACCATTTACTTGTCGAGACATTATATACACGTCTATCGTCTTTTATGAAAAAAATAATATAAATGTTTAGAAAGACAGGTTAATAGTATAGCTGACATGTCCCAAAGGTTAATCTGCCTACTCCAAAACAGATGATATCCAAAAGGTTTAGATGTTGGCACGACCTCCAACAAACATTTTCAACCATTGTTTTTTTCAATGTTCATTCTCAAAACCAGTAGAGACGCCAGAAACAAGATATGACCCGGGCAATAGTGTAGCTACCGTGTAACTACAGTATCCATCACTGTTCATCTCTCTCTATTCAGCGAACAAACAGCTTGCCATGCCCTAGACCAAGGCCAAGGCCCTGGCTGCCTGGTCTGACGCCGCCCCTCTTTAAAACTGTAGAGTTTCTCTATATATATATTGTATTTTTACAAACCTAATGATGTTATATCTGTTGGGAATGTGCCCTAGAGGCAAATAAAATATGTTTTATCGAACATATTTCATTAGTTCATAATACGTTTGATACTATGCTATAACTGTATTAAGCGGAAACATTAATACATGTGTGGTATACAAACAACCAGGTCCCTAGTTAACCATAGTATACTAGTCCATTGGGCGATTTATGATCAAGGTTTCCTGATCATGAGACAATGTCGTCTGTTGACAATGGAGTCGTATCATTGGATAATGATATGATGGACATACACCCACCAGAAGTGTTGCGATGTGATCAAGTCACATAGTTCGACATTGCGATAACTATAACGTAGTGACCAGATCCTTAGACCGTAATGATCATACGTAATTACTGTCTATTAGGATGCCTTGATTTGCTACCCACCGCCTGACTGAAATATGCTGGTCATAAAAGAGTACTTCAGGTATTCCGAATAGATATGTTAATGAGTATGCAAATAGATCAAAGCGGGATTTGTCCATCCGTGTGACGGATAGGTACTCTGGGCCCACTCGGTGATGTTACATCATAAAGTTTGCAAACGTGTGACTAGGTCACGGAGTTGTAATATCACTGGAACGAGTAAACTTATTTGTTGAGAACGAGGACGAACTAGGTATAGTGGATACCGATGATCAAACCTCGGACAAGCAAAGTACCCCAGGACAAAGGGAACAGGCACACGGTTAACGGATCCAACAGCGATTGAAGTTCATTCGATGGAAGCACAGGGGCTATCAAGGATTGTAACCAGGTCCAATTGATTATTCATTGATCAATGAGAATTGTCTCGATCATGTCTGCTGTTTCCCGGACCGTAGGGTGTTACACTTAAGGGTACTCAACGCAGTAAGGATTGATTCGGGATCACCGGATAAATTGGAGAGAACACCGGAATTGTTCCGATGAAGGCCGGAAGTTGTTCTGGGTATTTTGAAAGGTTCAAAATATATTTAATAATGTTTAATTAATGTTTAATTATTTAATTATCTGAATTAAATATTAAAATATAATTAAAAATGAATTAAAAGGCATATGGGCCTCATAGGGCCCATTAGGGGGAGAGGAAGTCCTCCCCCATGGGCCATGGCGCCATGAGGGGGCCCACCCCCTTTAATTGGTGCGCCACCCCCCTCCCTTGGGATTAGTCCCACCCCGGAAGTGGAGGGGGGGTGGCACCCCTCCTTGGCCTATATAAGGAGGGGTAGAGGTGCCCTTTTATTCATCATAATTTTGAGATAAGTTCTCATCTCTCTCTTCCTCCTTTCTCCTTCCTCGAGTGGACTCCCCTTGTTTGGAGTCTACACTTGGTTGGGGATTTCTCCACTATACGCACGCCGTCGTGCTGCTGGAATCGGGATCCGAATCCATCTTCTTTCCGCTGCTCTACTGGTTCGGAGCCCGGAGGGACGTCGGGTATAGTGTATGTGTATAATCCCGCGAGGCACTACACTTGTGGTGCTACTTCATCGTCGTGGCCGTATCGCGAGGTCTTCATCGACAACGTTCCGACGGGGACGTAATCCCGTCATCGGTCTACAAGGATCAGGTGGCTACAGGAGTCATCGTGGATCTGCGCGGCATCGGGGATTGCTGGTACGACTACACCAACCACGTTCATGCAGGAACGTTTCCCACTTAACGGACTACATACTGGTATGTGATCTATTTCTGTCCGTTACTTGCATCGCCATAGCATAGGTCTTGGGTATGGGTCTCGTAGGTTATGAAAAATTTGTGTTTTCTGCCCCGAACCCCAACAGTGGTATCATGAGCAAGGCTATGCGTAGATGTATTGTACGGATAGAACACATCTAGTATGTGGGCATCAATTCTCCAATTGTTACCCTCTCACGTGTACTCTTTTAGCATTGCGGCAATGTTTGATGAAGCGGCCCCCGACCGACCTTACGCGTTTACGCGAGACTGGTTCCACGCTTGACATATGGCTTGTACCATATAAAGTGGCTGGGGGGTGTCTGTCTCTCTGCATTAGCGATGCGAAGATGTTTGCAACGGAGGGCCCCGACAGGGGTGTAATAGAGACAATTGCGGGATTGGTGTTGTGGCATGTTTTCACAGGATAGAAAGCGGTTCTTTTCTCGAAACCCCTAGCAGCCACGTAAAAACTTGCAAAAGATAAAGTAGAAAGGCGTTTTCAACTTTAATTTGCATGTCGGGGGGAATCATAGCATGTATGATTTATACTGTTGCATCCTGTTTTGCTAATATGTTAGATATACGACGGTAGCATAATAGGATGATCCCTCACTAATCCAACAAAGTGTCCTTCCTTAGTGAAGCACCACCTGGAAAGTTCTTCATTATGGAGGCATCACATGTCACACGGGTGTCAAACATTTTTACGTTCACAAGAGATGGGTGGAGCAAGCCTAGCATGTCCAGAAACATGGCCTTGCATACGCGACATATACTCACTAAGGTTATTGTGGCGAGCCTGGCATGTGCAGACATGGCCTCGGGACACAAGAGACCGAAAGGTCGAGCATGAGTCACATGGATGATGTGATTGGCATGATGGCCTACCTTGAACAACATACTGATGGTCGTGTCACACGGGGGAGGTATGTTCTTCAAGGATCGTGTAATCACTTAGAACAAACTATGAGGGATGTTTGTCTGAGTGGGAGTTCCAGAATTGTTTTTTGAAACATGAACTCCATATTATGAACTTAATCTTCATGTCTTATCAAATATCATTGTAGATAACGTCATACCAATGTTTAGAACTATGGATCTTTTAGTATGATAGAACTTAAGGTAAATGGGTCTTACTTCATTGATGTGTACCAACACCATTAGAGACATACTCATTAGTAATGACTTGCTAAACAAAATACGAAGAACTGCTAGGAAATACACCTGACAACTCCGTAATCAAGGAAGATGATGATGAGTATCGTACTCACCGTTACTTATGAATGACTGTCCAATACACCATAATTCATTATATGGAATCTGAATTGTGAATGCATGTTAACCAACACGTATGACGTGCTAGGTGAACTTGAAAGCACTTGGTCACAAATCAGAGTAATGGAATACGAGTATATGGACGGGGTTTCTTTCAACTATGGTGGAAGGAACAACCTGCTGAGAAAGTCACTTGGAAAATGTATAAGATACATGGAACACCTTGTGTATAACTTGGACTACTGAATGACTGGTTACTTTGCGATAACTAGGGAGTTGCGTCCGCTTCCTCCCAGTTACAAAGACCATGTCTGGACTATGTCATGAAGGAGAATCGTTCACCTGTCATGAGGTCATGGTTAAAGTCAAGAACTTTAAGAGTAGAACCAATGCAGGAATGGTCATTGACGGAGAAGGTATATTTGATATACGAGTTATAAATGTCTTTCCCACGAAACACTAATTGCGGTTGATTAAGTATTCGATGCTTGAACTTACTGCTTGAGAGTGACTTGGAAGGGATGAGGTGACAATGTGTGCTGACGGCAATCAAGATAGTTGATGGTCGACAACACTCTCCCTCTACATCTATCAATTGATTAATATATGAATAAATTTTATGACCGTTTGAATGAGGACTTTATTAGTGTGTCTTGCATCTCGCGAAGACAATTATTCATATTATTGAGAAACAAGTCAGTTGTTCTCCTTTTATGAATGATATCTCTTATGGTCACATTACGATTATGAATGAGTTATTCTTATATTGATGATAGTTGTTTGATCATTTATAAGAAATATTGTAATGCCAAGAAA
Source organism: Bromus sterilis (assembly GCA_950022295.1). Lineage (NCBI taxonomy): Eukaryota > Viridiplantae > Streptophyta > Magnoliopsida > Poales > Poaceae > Bromus > Bromus sterilis. Next base: position 378,656,167 of record OX465598.1, read on the forward strand.
TATCCAGGCTTAATAATGACACTACAGTTTAAGTCATGAATGGTATGATGATGTCTTAAGATACTTGATCTCTTGACACATACAAACCATGCCTTTTAGGTGAGATGACTAAAACCTCGCATTCTGGTAAACGGAATGTGTACTGATTGTTGAGTATCATACATTGTGATGTATCGTATGTCAGCATGTGGTGAATTTCATTATTTTGTGAACTTCGTATGTGGACTTAAGATGAATATTTGTATTCACTAATGAAACATGAGTCTGAAATAATTTGATATGATCAAAAGGCATTTCAGAGTAAAGATGGATATTAAATTAACAAGAAAGACAAGTCTCTACGATTTGATCAAAGTGACAAATGTTTTGAGTTAGTCTTGGGCATAAAGACTTGTGTGAAAGTTGTTCCACAAATTGCAATGTCTTGAGACACTTCAATATGATTGACGTGCCTGAACATTGTGATCATATTCTATCAAAAGGTGTATGGTTCTCTTACCAAGTTACGTTATTATTGTTTATAGTTATTAATTTAATATGCAAACACTCACTTCAGCATAGGGAACCATCTGAGTTCGTGGAAACCAACACTATATATGTCATGGTGTGTTGTGGTTTCTAGGAAGCTTGATTTATGTAAGATAAATTATCTTTGTAGTGTATCCTTAGACAACTATGGATGCATCTTCCACAATTAGAACCAAAAGGAGAAAAACTTGTATTGCTATGTTTGGTGTTTGTCAAGAATTGTTCTTGATAAATGTGGTAATGGAAGAAAAGTGAAAGTTCAACCAAGGTAATTGACCTTGCCTCCAAATATCAGAGTAGTGCAACAGAATATGTTCTGGAAGCAAAACTCTACAATAAGAGGAGAAACTAATGATAATGATCATGATCTTCTGATGGGAGCTTTTACTGAGAAAGGTAGGATTCAAGAATATATATTTGCCTCTGGTGCAAAATGATATTCATGATTCACTTGTCATGTTAATGGTTCCTACGAACTACAAATAAGCGATGGTGGACCTAAGTACGAGATATGACTATGAGTCATGAAATCCTATGTTGAGTTACATTTAAGATTGCTTGAATCTTATCAAGTAAGGAGGTTACTTGATATCACAATAACTTTAGGGTTATGAGAAATAAATGTGAACATCAAAGGAACGTCAAGATTGGTTTGTCACAAAGATTATTTCTGACAAATTCAATGGGTTGACTACAATGTGTAGCAATGCTTGAGTCAAAGGGATATTCACTACGATTGATCCAGGATTGTTATCAATACCGTGATTTCCTCAAATCCTGTATTTGAAGAAGTGTTGTAATTGATACAACAAGAAGGTTTTGGAAAAACATATGGATACTAGTGTCTCGTAAACTGAATTCTCATTTTGATGGATGATCAAAGGATTTTTGGACTTAACCAAAATATCGAGGAAACATGCATTTGCATGAAACTGAGTGGGAGCTGAATAGTTTCCTGAAACTTAATATGTAGACGACATATTTTGAGTGGGAGCTATGGGAGTATTATCCTAGACTTATATGTAAATGACATATTTGAGTAGGAGACATGTGGTTAGTATCCTGAACTTAATATGTGTCTGACATATCTAAGTGGGAGCCATGTGGATGTTATCCTTGTCTTATATGTGGCCGACATATTTGAGTGGGAGCAATATGAGTGTTATCCTAAGACTTAATATGTGCATGACATATTTGAGTGGGAGCATGATAACATTCTCATATATGGATAACATATTATGAATGGTGTAGTTCGTGTTAATGATTATTTGAATCTTTCATAAATGAAGATGAATAAGTATTAAGCATTGAATATCTATTAAGATAGATATGTGTTTAATAACATTGAGTCGTAATACTTTCCTGGATAAGATTCTGAAGGAGTTCAGAATGGGACAAGTCAAGAAGTGGTCCTTACTTGTATATCCAAGAGAAGTGTTGAGTTAATCTCAGTACAAGAACAATGGTTAATGGTTAATGAAAGAAATGGATGTGTTGGATCCTCTATGCCTTTGTCATAGGTTCTTTCATACAAAACCAGAGTTATGTACTCGACGTAATGTGACCCAAGTTTTTAGTAGTAAGAACATGTTGTGATATGATTTATGAGTAAATCATTGAACAAAGAGTTAAGTTTATCCTTCAGTGTCTGAAGAGAACTGAGGATACATCTCAAATTTATAAAGGATAGTGGACTTGACCATAAATGTTATGCTGGTTCAAGTTTTGACACTAACCTAGAAAATTGAGATATCATACTAATGAATGCATAAGTTGAAAGAAACATGGTTAGACATCAAAGTTGCATACAATGCACTAAGGATTGAATCTACATTGATGTGGCTGCTTTAGAAGTAGCAGGAGTTATATTATGGCTTAAGAAGTTCGACTTCTGAATGAGCGAGTTTCAAGCGTGCATGACTATGGGAAAGTCCGCGTGACCCACCGGATGTCATTGCTATGACACAGCAAACGAAGTCTCACTTCACCGCCAAATATATATACCTCATCATTATAGTGGATAATGAAGGAATGTCAAATTAGGTGACATTATGATTTGCAAAAGGACATACGGTTCTGAATGGTACCCAGACCGTTGATACAACCTCTTCCACGGGCAAGCATGATCAATAAGGAGTTATGATCCAGAGAAAATGCAACTAGATTATTTGTACTCTAGTGCAAGTGGGAGACTGTTGGGAATGTGCCCTAGAGGCAAATAAAATATGTTTTATCGAGCATATTCCATTAGTTCATAATACGTTTGATACTATGCTATAACTGTATTAAACGGAAACATTAATACAGGTGTGGTATACAAACAACTACGTCCCTAGTTAACCCTAGTATACTAGTCCATTGGGCGATTGATGATCAAGGTTTCCTGATCATGAGACAATGACGTCTGTTGACAATGGAGTCGTATCATTGGATAATGATATGATGGACATACACCCACCAGAAGTGTTGCGATGTGATCAAGTCACATAGTTTGACATTGCGATAACTATAACGTAGTGACCAGATCCTTAGACCGTAATGATCATACGTAATTACTGTCTATTAGGATGCCTTGATTTGCTACCCACCGCCTGACTGAAATATGCTGGTCATAAAGGAGTACTTCAGGTATTCCGAATAGATATGTTAATGAGTATGCAAATAGATCAAAGCGGTATTTGTCCATCCGTGTGACGGATAGGTACTCTGGGCCCACTCGGTGATGTTACATCATAAAGTTTGCAAACGTGTGACTAGGTCACGGAGTTGTAATATCACGGGAACGAGTAAACTTGTTTATTGAGAACGAGGAAGAACTAGGTATAGTGGATACCGATGATCAAACCTCGGACAAGCAAAGTACCCCAGGACAAAGGGAACAGGCACACGGTTAACGGATCCAACAGCGATTGAAGTTCATTCGATGGAAGCGCAGGGGCTATCAAGGATTGTAACCAGGTCCAATTGATTAGTCATTGATCAATGAGAATTGTCTCGATCATGTCTGCTGTTTCCCGGACCGTAGGGTGTTACACTTAAGGGTACTCGACGCAGTAAGGATTGATTCGGGATCACCGGAGAAATTGGAGAGAACACCGGAATTGTTCCGATGAAGGCCGGAAGTTGTTCCGGGTATTTTGAAAGGTTCAAAATATATTTAATAATGTTTAATTATTTTTTTATTATTTAATTATCTGAAGTAATTATTAAAATATAATTAAATATAACTAAAAATGAATTAAAAGGCATATGGGCCTCATAGGGCCCATTAGGGGGAGAGGGAGTCCTCCCCCATGGGCCATGGCGCCATGAGGGGGCCCACCACCTTTAATTGGTGCGCCACCCCCCTCCCTTGGGATTAGTCCCACCCCGGAAGTGGAGGGGGGGTGGCACCCCTCCTTGGCCTATATAAGGAGGGGTATAGGTGCCCTTTTATTCATCATATTTTTGAGATAAGTTCTCATCTCTCTCTCCCTCCTTTCTCCTTCCTCGAGTGGACTCCCCTTGTTTGGAGTCTACACTTGGTTGGGTATTTCTCCACTATACGCACATCGTCGTGCTGCTGGAATCGGGATCCGAATCCATCTTCTTTCCGCTGCTCTACTGGTTCGGTGCCCGGAGGGACGTCGGGTATACTGTATGTGTATAATCCCGCGAGACACTACACTTGTGGTGCTACTTCGTCGTCGTGGCCGTATCGCGAGGTCTTCATCGACAACGTTCCGACGGGGACGTAATCCCGTCATCGGTCTACAAGGATCGGGTGGCTACTGGGGTCATCGTGCATCTGCGCGGCATCGGGGATTGCCGGTACGACTACACCAACCACGTTCATGCATTGTTTCCCGCTTAACGGACTACATACTGGTATGCGATCTATTTCTGTCCGTTACTTGCATCGCCATAGCATAGGTCTTGGGTATGGGTCTCGTAGGTTATGAAAATTTTGTGTTTTCTGCCCCGAACCCCAACAATATCGTAGTGGGGAATCCAAATAAGTTTTTGCATATATATTTGTAGTCAGGTTCAAACAAAGTTTGACTATGGGGGTTTCCAAAGCCATGTAATTTTGATCAGAGAAGACACTACAAAAGGTTCACATTTTTCGCAAAACTATTTTTTGAGGGAAATCGGTAGGGGGAGAGACCGGTAAATCACTTTGGTGCTCGGGCTCCAGGGTGGACTTTTTGAAATTCAAATTTTCACTTTGCCAAAAAATCCAAAACTTTTTGTGAACAAACATACACACATATAATACATATCTGTACAAATTTCAAATCATTTTGATTTCATATGTGGTGTACAGAAAAAAGACAAATCTGATTTTTAAAATGGGCCAATTTTTTAGATTGTTGGGCTGGAATTTTCTCTTTTTTACACAGCCTTCAAATCACAATATTTTCAAACGAATTTTTTACACGATAGTGCTAAACACATATAAGAATCCATGGATTTTTTTTTGGATTTTTGGAAATGTTTAAATATGGTTTTCGAACTTTTCAAAATAAGGTCCTATGTGAAGCCCGAGCTGCATACGTCCGCGTCCGGGGAGAGACCCCCTACCTACGAAATTTTTAATAAAAAACCATAGAGTACAATGCTGATAGTCATTTGACCCATAGACTCATAAAGTACATTTGCTTATTTATTAGCATTGGTTGTGTGAAATGAAAGGACCACTGGTTTCGTACTATATTGCTTTTAGACACCAATGCTGATGCGGACCTGCACCAAATTCGGAGCACATTTTCCACGACTCTATTATGCAGAGAGGTTTATTTGCTGAGACTGGCCAATTGTCCTTAAGAAGTGATAGTAGTATTAGTATTTCTTGTACTTGGTGATATATAGGTCAATAAACTATATGGTGTGTTTGGCTTTCCACAATAAAGGGAATTATGGTATAAACCTGTTTTGCATGACACTACAAGGATGTTACTCTTACCTGGACTGAATTCATATACATCTACATAAATTATTAATCAAAAATAAAACTCAGCGTCATGTATAACAATGCACCTTATATTTTGAGATGGGTGAGTAATGACTGGCTCATCAGTTCGCACCGTATTATTAGGTACATGACCTTTTCAGTATACAGTAAAATATCATTTATGAGCATACAGGAACCTTTGACAATTGACACGTATGATTTTTTTAATATTTTGAAAGATTTTCCTTAATTATGTGGCTCATATATACATAACGATACATCCACTAATTTGGATGGCAAACCTACCTACTGATTAATGAAGAGAAAAATACAACGTGTCACAATCCAATATGCTTGGACCACAAGAGGATGCAACTAGCTACGAGAGAACTGGTCCATTGATGCAGAAAGCGAATAAATTCCGTGGAAAAATGTGTGCATATATATATATATATATATGTGTACAATGGTACTTCCCATTATATTGAGTAGTACGACCATACTTTGCAATTTAATTCGGACCATGGAAAATCCTCATTTTATTTTTGCTAATATAATTTTCTCAGCACTATTGCAGTACACTTGTAATACAAATTAATGTGCATATTTTAGGTTAGCTATACATGTCTGTCCGAGGGATCCTTTTAATGTCTTAAAATGTATACTCCCTCTAGTCCGGTATGAAAGGCCCTCGTATTTTGAGTCTAACTTTCAACCTCTGATTTTGAAATGCAAATTCAATGAAGTATAATTTTGGAGTATAGCACTTGTATTTTCATAGTTAAACCGGTGGCTAAAGTTATAGTATTAAAAAGACAATGGGGCCTTGCATACCGGATTGGAGGGAGTATACATGTTTGGCTAGCTGCAGTGTATGTTTAACATACATGAAAGGAGTTAAGTTCATCAAAGTGGCAAAAAGCTAAGATGCACCCTCTCCCACTCACACACACACATCGGTGCATGTAGATGACATTGATGCATATCCATGCAAACTTAATCCTAGGATCGAGCAGCATGCGTGCGTAAATGTAAAGCAAGAGCAATTGCAATTGCAATTGCAAGCTAATACTCCTCCACACCCTCAAACCCCATACCCTGAAATTCTTCTCTCTTCACGCATGCTATATATGATGTACGTACACACACCGATACATCTACACTAGCATGCCTGCAAGTAGTTATTAGTTAGTTCTCTCTCACACACACACATAGTAGTACACCTGTGCCATACACCGATGATGGCATCCCATGAAGCCCACCACCACCACCTCCTCGGCTTCTCCTCCTCGTCGTCGGCGACTCACAAACCCGCCGCCATGCCCATGGCGTTCGACCACCATGGCTTCTTCAACCCACTCCACGACGACATGCTACCGCGATCAGGAGGTGGCGATGATAGACCATGGGCACCGCAAGTGTCGGCGCTCTCTCTTTACGACACATCTGGCCACCATGAGCCACAATCTTTCATGGCGGCGCCACCATCGATGATATCCATGCTGCAGCAGCAGCCCTTCCAGTTAAATAGCTCCATGTACCTGGAGCCCGTGAAGGAGCTGCTCCGTGAGTTCTGCAGCCTCGAAGGGGATGCCATGAACCGCGGCGCGAGGATGCGAGCTCCCAAGTGTGATGGCGACATGGAGGCATCGTCTCCGGCGTGTGGATCCATGGATTACATGGCGCTCAAGAGGAGGAAGGCCAGGCTACTGTCCATGGTTGAAGAGGTAGGTACACACACAAGCCCTACTGTTCTTGTAGCTACTCTATTACTTGTTTCACTAGAGTTAAATAATTAGTTACTGCCTACTCCGTCGATCTGAGCTTAATTTGCAGAACCATCCTCACTTGCAACTTTTGAGTCTCTTAATTTTTCGTTAATTAGTACTTACTTTGGCTCGTTTCTTGGAAGGAATCCATATTCCATAAAGATGTCGACATTGGCACACAGTGCATTTGTAGCTAGCTAGTGATAGATACAAGAACCATTACACGAGCTTAGTTTTTGAACTTTATATTCTCACTCTTATCCAAAACTTATCTGCAAAAGACAAATAAACTTTTAATAAACTCACAAATATTGCCTTATACTACTAATCAATTTCCCAGTCTTAATATTTTGTACCCAGTTGCACAAACCTTTAGTAAAACATTTGTACAAAATATTGTAGTCTCAATGTTCTTTTTTGCCCCATACTCAAATGATCATACATTTACTCATGTGCATGCCAGAAATATGTGAAAACGATAGATGGAAGCGTATGCCATCAGGCAGGGACGTCTGCGTGTTAAATAGATAGATAGAGTACAAGGTTGTTGGGGTAGTTTGAGATTGATTCGTATCCAGCTATACAGATAAGAGATCAATACTCAAACGTTACAACAACACACGCACGCCCTATATTCTTCCAGAACAATCTAGATTACAGCACAACACAAGTTGTTTAACACTCCCCCTCAATCACAACTATCCAAGTTGAGATTGCGACGAAAGGCCTCCAACTGCCGAACCGATAGTGGTTTCGTAAACCCATCCGCCACTTGATCACCAGTAGGTATAAATCTGATGTTCAGTAATTTAGCAGCCACCCTTTCTCGAACAAAGTGATAGTCAATCTCGATGTGCTTTGTTCGAGCATGAAAGATAGGATTTGCAGAAAGGTAAGTAGCACCAAGGTTATCACACCAAAGAGAGGCTGACTTGGGATGATCAATCTTCAACTCAGTCAAAAGATGTTGAACCCAAATAATTTCTGCAGTGGCATTAGCAAGAGCTTTATACTCAGCTTCTGTGCTTGAACGAGAGACAGTGGCTTGTTTCCTAGCAGTCCAGGACACCAAGTTACTACCAAGAAATACTGCAAAGCCACCAGTGGAGCGCATGTCATCAGAACAACCAGCCCAATCTGCATCAGAAAAAGCACTGACTAACAAAGAATCATTTTTGCCAAGACGAAGCCCATATGAAGATGTGCCTTGTAAATAACGAAGTATACGTTTGACAGCAGCCCAATGTACTGTAGTAGGAGCATGGAGAAACTGACAAACTTTGTTGACTGAGAAGGCAATGTCTGGTCTAGTCAAGGTCAAGTATTGTAAGGCACCAACAATACTTCTATACTTGGTGGAGTCATCTGAACCAAGAGGATCACCATCATGAAGAGACAACTTTTCAGATGTAGACAATGGAGTAGAAACTGGTTTACACCCTTTCATATTAACACGTGCAAGCACATCACGAAAGTAAGCACTCTGGGACAAAACAATGCCATCCTCAACTGATGTGACCTCAATACCCAAAAAATAGTGAAAATCCCCTAGATCCGTGAGAGCAAAGTCCATGCGAAGATCAGTAAGAAGAGCTTCAACTGCTGAAGATGAGGAACTGGTGACAATTATATCATCAACATAGATAAGCCTAAAAATGGTAATTCCATGTTGACAATAAAAAAACAGTGAGGTATCTGCCTTGGAGGAATGAAAACCAAGAGAATGCAATTTAGATGATAGCCGAGAGTACCATGCCCGAGGTGCCTGTTTTAGCCCATACAATGCTTTGTCAAGCTTGCAAACAAAATGAGGAGACTGCGAGGCTTCATACCCAGGAGGTTGCCGCATAAAAACATCCTCTTCCAGAACACCATGCAGAAAAGCATTCTTGACATCTAACTGTCGCATGCACCAATTTCGAGACACAGCAATGGAGAGAATAATCCGAATAGTGGCAGCTTTAACAACAGGGCTAAAAGTGTCCTCATAATCAATACCATAACGCTGCTTAAAACCTTTAGCTACCAGACGTGCTTTGTATCTGTCAATGGTACCATCAGATTTCTTCTTCACTTTATACACCCATTTGCAATCAATAATGTTGATCCCTTTACTTGGTGGTACCAAATGCCAAGTTTTGTTTGCCATCAACGCATCAAACTCCTCATTCATCGCTTTCTTCCAATGAGGGTGGCTGAGTGCCTCTGTAAGATTTTCTGGTTCACCTGTAGAACAAAAGGATCCCCAACGAATACAACCATCTTTATATTCTTTGGGTTGAATAATACCGTGTTGCGATCTTGTAAGAGCACGAGTCGGTGGATTAGCGTGAGGAGGTCGATGCAGTATACGAGGTACATCAGGGGAGGCAGATTTTTCTGAATCTGAAGTACCTGGCGAACCTGAACCCCCTGTACCCCCTGAACCAGGAACCGAATTATCCAAGCGGGGTGCAGTACGAGGAGCAGCGTCGCTAGCGCTGTCGGGCATGGAAGACTGCTCAGAATCCCGCGCCCCGTCCGGAGACAGCACGGGAGTCGAAAGAGGATCGGGACCCCCGCCCGTGGTTAGTGGAGGGGAGGAGCCATCCCCGTCGCTGTCGTCTGCATGCCCATCATGGAACCGCGCGGCGGCCGAGGAGGGGGACGAATCTGCCCCGCCAGCAGGCCGACCAGGGGGCCACGCAGGTGTTGGACTCTCGAATCCCGGAACGGGGGACGTCAGAGAATCAGCTGGGAAACTTGCGCCCGGATCTTTTGTGGCTGCTGGCTGTACTGAAGTCCCCTGCATAAAATCATAGCCAGCTCCAACATAATTTGCATCAGATTCCTCCATAACACTATTTGCCGAATTGGAAATCAACACATGTTCATCATGATCTTCCGAACCAGGAGGAGGTGGAGGATTGAGAAGTGTGGATGGAAGAAGAGTGATTTCAGCACGAAGTTGGGCACCGGCATTAGGATGCAAGGTGGAAAAGGGAAAAATGTGCTCATCAAAAACAACATCAGGGGAGACATAAACCCGACCAGTGGAGACATCAAGGCACTTGTATCCTTTATGCATGGTACTGTATCCAAGAAAGACACATTGTTTGGAGCGGAATTCAAGCTTGTGTTTGTTAAAAGGACGCAGATTAGGCCAAACCGCACAACCAAAAATCCGAAGAAAGGAATACTTAGGTTTGGTATGAAAGAGACGTTCTAAGGGGGTTTGGTTGTGTATGACGCGGCTAGGAACACGGTTGATAAGGTAGACTGCAGTCAAAAAAGCTTCATCCCAAAATTTGAGCGGCATGGATGCATAGGCAAGGAGGGAGAGACCAAGTTCAACTATGTGTCGATGCTTGCGTTCAGCGGAACCGTTTTGTTGGTGAGCATAGGGACACGAGACATGATGGCTAATGCCAATGCGAGCAAAAAAAATTCAACTTTTGATACTCTCCACCCCAGTCAGTTTGCATAGCAAGGATTTTGCGATCAAATAGGCGTTCAACAAGAGCTTGAAATTCATGAAACTTTTGAAACACATCAGATTTATGCTTGAGAAGAAAAATCCAACTGAACTTGCTAAAATCATCAATAAAACTGACATAAAATTTTTGTCTACCAACAGAGATAGGCCCAGGGCCCCATACATCCGAAAAAATGAGCTCTAAAGGAGCTTTCGACACACTAGTTGAACGAGGGTACGGTAACTGATGGCTTTTGGCCATTTGACATGCATCACAAACCAAATGATGGTCTGTTTTATTAGACACTGGAAGATTACTGCTACGTAAAATTTGTTGAACCACTGGAAAAGATGGATGACCTAGACGCCTATGCCACTGAGAAGTAGATGGTTTGATGACTCCAAGAGCTTGATGTCCATGTTCCTCTCGCGTGCCAGATACAGGATAGAGTCCCTGTTTACTCGGACCGTGAAGAAGTGTTCGCCCCGTGTCCTGATCCTTAAGAGAGAAGAATTCGGGGTAAACAACAAGATATGCATTATTATCTTTCACAAGATGATGAGCAGAAATAAGGTTTTTTGCACGAGGAACATGAAGTACATTGTTCAATTTGAGGGATTCATGAGGGGTTGGAAGAATTGCATGACCAACATGTGTAATTTCCATACCTTGATCACTAGCTGTGTGGATTTGTTCCGGACCGGTGCAGCGATCGCGGACGGCAAGTTTCTCCAGTTCACCAGTTACATGATCCGATGCACCGGTGTCAAGATACCAGTTGGTATCGACCCCATATGAAGTGGTGACAGTATTGGCAGATTTCTCCGTCTTGCGCTTGGGGTTGTTGTTGAAGGACTTGTCGAACCGTTTCTTGCATGACCATGCAGCATGGCCCTCACGTTTGCACAGCTGACAACAGGACCAGGCCCCATGCCCCTCACGTTTGCAAATTTGGCAGATTAGAGGTTCACTTCCTGAATAAGAAGCGGCCCCTCCTGAAGAATTGCTACCGCCTCCTGGGTGAATCCCGCTCCCAGATGAGCGAGACAGGGGAGCGCCGCCGCGCTGAAACCCGCCCTTGGAGGCGAGGTTGATTGAGTGGCCTCTATTGATGGAGTGCCCGCTGTTCTGCGACTCGATCCGCGCCTCCGCTGAGAGGAGGAGATCAAGAAGCTCCCCGGGGCTGATCTGGTGATCAGAAGCGGCGCGGATGCTGATGGCGGAGACAAAGGAGTTGTAGTCAGAATCCAGTCCGTGCAAAATTGCAGAGACTACGTCATCATCATCGACAGGTTTCCCTGCTGCAGCTAATTCGTCGGTGATGCCCTTCAGCTTGGAGAAGTAGGCCGAAGCAGATAGGTCGCCCTTGGGGGTGTTGCTGAGAGAGCCGCGCAGCTGGAAGACCCGCGCCCGCGACTGGGAAGAGTAGAGTTGAGGTAGCCTCTCCCAGACCGCTTGCGCACTGGTAAGATCATGGACTTGAAGGAGGACCTCCCGAGAGAGAGAGGCAAACAGAAAAGACAGCAGTTGCTGATCCTGCATATACCAGAGAGTATGCGCAGGGTTAGAGGATTCCTTGATCACCTTAGTCCCGGATTCCTCCGTTTCGGTGGTCAGCACAGCAGGGGGCGCCGCCATGGATCCGTCAAGGTATCCCATGAGTCCAGCAGCCCTGACATATGGAAGAACTTGCGCCTTCCACACCAAAAAAATTTCACGAGAAAGCTTCTCCGTGATGGTGTGACCTACAGCAGCGAGAGAGGGGAGCGCCATGGCAGATGAGGAGGAGGAGGAGGTCGCCATAGATGAGAGACGAGGCTCTATACCATGTGAAAACGATAGATGGAAGCGTATGCCATCAGGCAGGGACGTCTGCGTGTTAAATAGATAGATAGAGTACAAGGTTGTTGGGGTAGTTTGAGATTGATTCGTATCCAGCTATACAGATAAGAGATCAATACTCAAACGACCCCAGCTGTTACAACAACACACGCACGCCCTATATTCTTCCAGAACAATCTAGATTACAGCACAACACAAGTTGTTTAACAAAATAAAGATCCCATTTGTGGTGATAATTACTATCTACGGTAAGAGTATAACTATACTAAACTGAATTATGAATGATCCTAGCTTGATGCTAATGAATTCAACCGGTATTGTGTATTATGAAGGTGAACGGGCGTTATCGGCGATACTGTCAACACATGCGGGCGACGGAGATGTCATTCGAGGCGGTGGCTGGCACGGGGGCGGCACACGTGTACACGAATCTGGCAATTCGTGCCATGTCACGCCACTTTCGGTGCCTGAGGGACATGATCGTAGGGGAGATACACGCTCTAAAGAAGATAACGGGAGAGAGGAGGGACATCGAAAGCTTGTCGGCAGCTCCAGGTGCGTCGAGGGGGAACACACCGAGGCTAAGGGTTATGGACCAGAGCCTGAGGCGGCAAAGGGAGTTCCAACAGTTTAGTGGCTCAACGGCCACTGAGAGCTTCCCATGGAGGTCCCAGCGTGGCCTGCCAGAGCGCGCCGTCTCCGTCCTCCGTTCCTGGCTCTTCGGGCACTTCCTCCACCCGTACGTGTGTTCGAGACGACCTCTCCAGCATCACACTATCCTTGTGTCCAAACCGTCTCACCTATATAGCTTACAAACAGAAATTGCACAACTATTTCACCAAATTTGCCCCACTCCAAAAGTGCAATTTGAGGCGATTGAGGTTTTAGGAAAAACAAGCAACTAACAACTATAAAAACGCTAGTACTTTGAAATGAATTAACAAGAACTATGTGAATTAACAGATATCCGAATGAAGTAGACAAGCACATTTTGGGGCGCCAATCCGGGTTATCAAGAAGCCAGGTTTGTTATTTAAATAAGTATTGGATAACCACCTTAGCTCTTTTTTTAAAACATTTTTTTGTTAATATGTATGCACGTTTATACATTTAACTAGTAGACTGTATAATTTGTTTTCTAGATTTCCAACTGGTTCATCAATGCAAGGGTTCGGCTATGGAAGCCCATGATAGAGGAGATGTACGTGGAAGAAACCAATCAAGATAATAATGGTGGCGGTGGCGGTGGCAGAGGCAAACCTACTCCCGTGGATCATCACAACAACAATGTAGCGGCATGGACGACAGTTACAGCAACAGAAGATCAAAGTTGCCACCACCTTAGCGGCAGAAACAACCCTAGCACCTACTTTATCCCATCCTCCCTTGTAGCCAATGGCGGCAAATTTCTCCATGGCTACCCAAGTTTGCACGGTGATGGTAGCAGTGGTGCGGTGTCACTTACCTTGGGGCTCCAGCAGCAACCGGTGTTTGCTTCATCGGCGATGATCATGCAACAACAATCGTCGCTCATGATTGGATCTCAAGAGGAAGACGTGATGCTACCGTACAGAAACCTCATAGGGTCTGAGCTATTGCATGATTTTGCAGGCTAGGATACAAGAACATAATCTAGGAAATCTGGACCAATGGATGGAACATATCTTTGCCTACCGGCACATTTGCAAGATCACCATTTATCTTATCAAAAGCAACTTGTACTCTACCTCATGGCACAACAAATTTGCGATAAGAAAACTTATGTTTTAGTAAAATCAATTCGCATTCCACCTGATGGGACAGATCATGTGAAACCTCAATGAATCATTTATCAAACCTCCCCAGGTATGGCATATGAAATACAAGGTTCTATTGCAAATGTGCCGTTATCCATTAGATCTTGTCCATCTCTTTTCCAACCAATGAACCAGCTTACATAGGAATCCATTATCATCAATATGGTTTGCAACTAGATATGTTCTCACTAATAGAGGTACCCATCTATAATACTTAAATAGTTCATCCCCACTAACTTATTTCTCTTAACATGCAAGCTATCCACATCATCAAGTAAGTCCATCATGTAAAAATAATGTCACTAACTCTTTATGCACATGCTCTCATTAACTCGATCCGTATGCATATGCACCTAAATAAATAATAACTTTTTATGCACTTTGCCTCACGATTTATAAGCGATTTTTTTTATAAAAAATCAAATTATGAGTTAGCTTATATTTATTATTATGCACATCTATAATTGTATTTATCGTTGTTGTAGCCAAGGGTGGAGATGTCTCCACTGTCTCTACTCAACGTTGTTTTCGTCTCATATCGTCTCACCGATATATTGTCAAGGAAATAAATTAACAAAATAAAAATCATACTCACTTTTGAATTCTTCGTCAAATTTTCTTAGAATTTTACTCTAAACAATATTTATTTCACAAAATAATTTGTAATCAAATTATAATATGTTTAATAAATTTTCTCATGTTTTAAAACATCAAATTATTTCTTAACAATCCCGCGGCAACACGCGGGGTATGTTAGGTTTGGATATCTGTATTGAATGGCTTCGTATTGAATTGGGTGGAATACTAAAACAACCGGGAAGCTTTAACAGACATGAATAAAAATTCGATTGTTTGAGTGTTAAGTAAAGTGGCTCATGGAACCTCAGTGAGGTTTCAATACGAAATTAAGTTTGGATGACAAACTATGGAATTGCATAGCAACATTGGTATACAGATAATGCTTTGTTCTATATGCATAGAAACAAAATTATACAATGCGTGGGTATAATTTAATGATTATATGGCAAATGTTATATGAAATATTCTAGAAATGCACAACGACAACAAATAATACTAACACAACAACAATAATAATTCTTCTACCCCAACAAAGTAGAACACATAGTTCAAGTAGGTGCTCTAAATTCAAAACAACAACAAGAAGACACATTCCCAAATCTAACAGCACAATAGTTCATATAGCATTGGTATTCATGGTGTGAGAATGGATGGGAGTGAAAGTTGTCTTCTGGAAGTTGATGGCTAATCAGTGGCAAGGGCAAACGAAACCCTATTTTATATTTTCACCATTTATAAAGGTTTTTAATTTAATTTTAAAATACCATCTTCAATGACAAAACGAAGCAAAAGTGCCACATTTCAATTGTATGATTGAGAAACCATGTAGTTTTGAATTTTCACAACATCTTCTAAAACACCTTTTCTTTGCAATCATGTGCTAGTATAACTACATGTGTTATGCATGATCATGTCTAAATCATGACGGATGTACCAAAGGATATTTTGATCCCAAAATCTAGGTGGTCCTCTCACAATATCAAATTGGGCTTGTAAAATTCCAAATGCTCTCTTCACATCTTTTCTAGCTGCAGCTTGAGCATTGCGGAAGTCAAGATTTTTCTTACCTTGCGGTGTTTTCATCGGCTTCACAAATGTCTGCCACCTTGGATAGATGACATCCGCAAGAAAGTAGCCATAGTAATATATGTATGGTCATTTGCTACAAACTCCACCGCTGGAGTTTCACCATTTGCAATCCTATTCATGAGAGGTGACCGTTGAAGAACATTGATATCAAACTCCTGTGTATTGTAACAACATCTCGATTATAATTAATGTGTACGAAGCATAAAAAAATTGACAATAATTTTTAAGAGATAAATGTTGGTGATGTTCGCGTGCTACACATTTCAAAATTAAATTTTAAATTAAGCTTTTAGGATAAATTGAGGAGAGGACAACTTATTTGCATGGTCATTCATAAGCTTCTAAAATAAGCCGAAGAGAGGGACGTTGTGTTTTGGCTCTGGGGAGCACACGCTCTCTAATGAATAGTAAAATCAAAATAAATGCTAAAACTTGTGAATTTTTTTGTGGATGTTCATATTAGTATGGCATGTGCTTGATAATTTTGATGCCATATAACATAGTAGTTCTTCGGCGGTGAAAAAAAAGCAAAATTAAGTAGTATGACGTTTGGAGGCAGGCAACATTTGGTGTTCGACTTGTCTTTTTTGCACAGTCAAAGTGTTCAAGTTTTTCACTTGCAAATTTGCATACACCATTTGGATGTAACAACGAACACATATTTTATTTTATTTTTACATTTGTAAAATACATTTTTAACACGCAGGAGCAATGTGCACCGTAGAGCCAAATTGAATATCCTTGTCCTATAACGAAATAGCAAAACAGCAAAAGGTGGAGAGGACGAAGAAAAAGGTGGCCAAATGAAGAAGAAACTGTTGAACTTTCCTTGCGTACGCTCCCGATCGAGCTCGCTCAGAGATCGATATCCAAGGAGGAATGGGCTTCTCTCTGGGGGGATGCCGATGCCGATGAGGCTGCAGAGGATTGCGCTCCAGCTGCACCGTCCGCTCCGTGCTGGGGCAGTTCCAGCGACATAAACTGTGCCGGCCTTTTGGCGTCGTGGCTTGACTCACCGTCGTGGGGGTGCCACTTGTCGAGGTTGACTCCAAACAGCCGCATATCCTTTGGCGCCGAATCAAGAACCATGGGCATGCCAATGGTGAGCTCGAGCTCTGGCGGCCCATTGATGCTGCTCAAGTCCAAGCCCTGGTGGAAGCGGTGGTGTTCACCTAGTCTGGGTGCAGGCGCGGGCGGCATGAAGAACCTGTCTGCTCCGGCGCCACATGGGCTGAAGGGGGAGCGGGTGGGCATGGGCAAGGGCTGGCGCTCGGCCCCGTGCTTCCAGTCAATAAAGAGGCGGTCGCGCGTGGCCGTGGTGGCGCCACGGCAGAAGGACAAGATGTCCCCGGCGTTGAGGCATTTCTCCTTGACGAATCGGCTCCAACCCTTGGTCAGGACGTAGCTTTGGCTCGACTTCCAGTAGGAGTAGCGGAAGCGCCAGAGCTTGCCCCCGCGGTCCTCCAAGTTAAGCAGAAGGCCCGTGTCGGCACGCAAAACATCCAACGGGAAGTACTTCTCGGCGTGCTGCTTGGGCACCACCAGCCGATTGAGCTTGCCCACGTCGGTCGGCGTCACCACCTTGTCGAACATGTGCTCCCGCCCCTCGTCACTTCCACCTGTAAACTGCGTAGGTTTTGGTATAATTCCTGGAAAATAATGGCAGGTTAGTACTTAGTACATCTTCTTTGGAGCAGTAACTTTGTTAACTTGATGACAAAAATTCTCTATCAGCACAAGTTGACACTTGACAGATATATTTACCTGGATCATCCAGACTCGAAGAAGGAACCGGTGACGTTGAAATCCTGATTATAACAACCATCTAACTTCGTTAGAACATGAAGGATTAAATCAGTTTAATTTAGAATCGAAGCCCAAGTTAAGGAGGGTTATTTCCTTTTGATCAGGAACATCGGTACCTTTTATCAACCGATCTCTCCAATCTCTTGTCGCATTCATCTGGTTGTTCCTCCAGAATATCATCTGCCTTTTTGTGTTTTGTGCTTCTGTCAACATTGGAACTATAACCCACCAATTGCATGTTGATTGTAGGATTGCTAGGATGGTTACTAACAATGATCCTCGAGGCATGCTCTAGATCAGAAACTGCACCCCCAAATTTTGTGGAAATCTCTCTAATTCCAGGCATATGCTCAATGTTAATAACTTCAGAACCATGTCGATGTTGTACTTTGCCCGAACCGGAAAAAATAGGGTGTCCCATTGGTTGGATGGCATTGAAAACTATCTTGAGCTTCAAGATACTGGGCATTGCGTTCGCCTCAAATTTTATGCAAGCTATACCAGTCATGAACTTCAACTTGAAGTACTTGAGAACTGAGAACCCGGCTGCCTTTTCAAAGATGATCTTGTGAATAGGTGTCATCTCCACATACAGCGACAGAGCACTGAGGGCATGCAATCCTCTGAGAATATCAATACAAATTATCTTTAGTTCCCTCACTGGAATCTTCAAAATGCATAGGTTACCATGTTTCTCAACCCACTGAGGAATTTGTGAGAATATGCAGCAGCTGTGCGGTGAGAACTCAAATCTCTGGAGAAGCGGAGGAGGTGCCATGTTATCCCATTGAATGATAACTTTTTGCGCGTCAGGAACCACAATATGTTTGACGGACGAGCCATGAGACACTACTATAGTTTTCAGGTTGCCATGTCCTTCCATCAAATGAGCAACAACTTCCATGCTTCTCTTCAGCTGATCGGAAGAAAGCGGTGTAGAAGAAGAAGAGGTGAGATGAAGATCCTGCAGGTAGTTCAGCTTGCCAAGGCTCCACAGACTGATGACAGAATCAGTCATGCTGCCAATCCAATCCAGCAGATTTGTGTCAACTGGAAGAGTCAGGTGCAGCAAGTGTGGGAGATATATAATATCCCATGGAACAGCAGTGACTCTTGTTGCATCCATAAGATCCAGTGTTTCCAAACATTTCAGCTCCCGCATACTGTTTGGTAGTTTTACACAGACATCACTTGCAATCTTCAAATATCTCAGCTGAAAAAGTACTGAAATCCCAGTGAGGTCTATGGGGTCGTGGTCACCATGATGACCACATAGTTGAAGGTTCAGAACACGGAGAACCTTGAACTCTCTAATACAAGGCATACACTCGAATAATCCAAAAAATGTAAGTGACCGAACTTGTGACATTGTAATGTTTGCTGGTGTCTTGGCATAATTTGCATCGCCAAAGACAAGAGACAATCGACGAACCTTACGAAAAATTGCTATACTCTTTCGGTTGCAATCTACTGCCACAATGAAATTCTCTTCTGCAGACTTGTGTGCAATAAGATCACGTACCACGTCATGAACTGTACAGGACAACACCTTGTTGTTGTAGTTCATACATGAAGGTTGGATGAATCTTCTATCAATAAGTTCATCGAAATAGATTCCTGCAGATTTCTCCATCCAATCTTGATCTTGATCAGCCTCTTTCCCTTTCCTTGTTGCAATAAATCCTTCAGCCACCCATTGCTTCACCAGATCATCCTTCCAGATTATGGAGCCCTCTAGATACATATGAAGATACAGCAAACATGTCTTCAGATGATGAGGAAGATTGTTGTAGCTGAGGTTCAGCACTTGTCTCGTTCTTTCTGAAGTAGAACTTGACCACACAGGGGACGTCAGTGAATCACGTATGCATGTCAGCATATCCAGTGATACTGCCGCTTGCTGGTTTGCCAAATGACTAGCTATGTTGATTGTTGCCAGCGGCAAACCACCGCATATCTCAATAATTTCGTTTGAAACTTGTTTCAATTCCACGGGACAGTCATTTTCAGAACCAAAAAGTCTGTTAAAGAATAACTTTCTTGAGTGATCATTGTCGAGAGGTTTCATCTCGAAAACATGCTCCGAGTGATCACAGCAACATGTTAATGCAACATCTTCAATCTGTGTAGTTATTATTATTCTGCTGCCATGATTTCCCTCCGGAAAAGCATATTTAATAATATCCCATACTGATGCATTCCACAAATCATCAATAACAATTAGATATCTGCATGCCAAGAGTTCACGCACATTAGATATATTATGTCAGGCTAATGTAACAGTGAAGTTTGATGGGTTAACATAAATTAAAGTAAATAGCATAAGGGAACTAGGTTAACAAAACCTTTTATCTTGCAGATGTTTTCTGATATTAATGTTGCTGATGCCAAGTTCATTACAATTGGCAGGTCGTGGCTGCTTCTGGTAGAGTTGTGAGAATAAGTCACGTAGAAGTCTCTTCATGTCAGGCTTCTTGGGCACTCGAATGAAAGCTCTGCAATCGAATTGCATCATAATTCTGTTGTACAACACTTTGGCAAGTGTAGTTTTACCCAGACATCCAGATCCAAGAACAGATACCACCTTGAGCTGCTGCTGATCTACCGCATCATTAGCGGCCAGTGAGTTGATAAACTCATTCATCCGGCCATCGATTACTATATGATCATCAGTTTCTTCATAGGGCATTGGAAGCATACGGTCAGTGGACAAGAATGTATGCCTCCTCAAGTTGCTGCAACAATGGAGCTTATACCTGTCGTGCCGTTCAACAGCCTCCTGGACATAGATCCTGAATTCTGATACTGTCTCCACAGTCTTGGGCTTCTTGGGTAGACGAGGGACAACACTAACATGAATGCATTTGCTGGTCTTGATACCATGTTCTGACACCTGCGTGATCTTTCTGTACCACTTGAGCCTCTTCTTTATCATCATCTTTTTCTTCTTCCTCTTTTTCTTCTTGTTTTTGTTGAAATTGTCAGGTGGCACAAATAATAGGCTGTCAATGTAATCCTCCATGTCGTAAGACAGTTCACGGGCCTCATTCATCCAGCAGATGGCCATCGGGGGAGGGTCCTCCACCTCAGACAGTTCATCAAGGTAGGAGCTTATCTCTTCAACGTCATCTTTGAGGAGGCGCATTCCCTCCTTCACCCTCTTGGAGGATAATTTCAAAGATGAAGGAGCTAGCAGCAGCATCTCCAGCTTCCCAACCAGGGGTCTTATGGTGCCCAACGCAGCACTGATCACCCAACAATAGCCCTGGAGGAGCTGGAACTTGGCAGCGTCAGCCTGGATCCTGTAGAGAGTGTTCATGTCCCACTCGGCGCAGGCGCCCGAGTAGCTTCCGGTGAAGCTGGTGGCTTCATCCTTGACCCTGAGAGTGTTCATGTTCAAGTAGTTGCCGGTGAGGTGGGCAGCTTCGTCCTTGATCCTCTGAGTGTTCATGTCTGAGTAGCTGCCGGTGAAGCTAGTGGATTCTTCCTTGATCTCGGGAGTGTTCATACTGGACACATGGGCGTTAGGTCGGGGAGCATTCATGTCCCAGGCACTGGAGCCCATGCTGATGCCATACAAGAGGCCATTGCCAGGGGCGGCGGCATGGAGGATGCGGAGCACTGTGAGCAGGCTGAGGTCCGTGCGCGGGCGGTGCGTGTCGGGGTCAATGCCTGTGTGGAGCAGCTTCTTGCACAGGTTCGTGTTCCAGTAATTCTTGATAAAATTGCCTGTCCTCCCCGGCAGATGGGTCGCGATTGCCGACCACCTGTTTAAAGTTCAATCCGTCAGCAGCCATAGAGTGGCTGGGTCCGGAGTCGGAGAAGAAGATAAATAGATACAGCAGAAGCAACATAGAAGAATATACATACTTGTTGCCGAGCATGGAGTGGAGATGGATGATGGTTTTCTCCTCCTCATCGGTGAAGACTCCGCGCTTGATGTCAGGGCGGAGGTAGTTGGTCCAGCGTAGGCGGCAGCTCTTGCCACAGCGGTTGAGGCCGGCGCGCTTGGGGAAGGTCCGCCAGTTACCGCCGGTGCCAGACACCTTGATGTAGTCCACGAGCAGTCTGTCCTCCTCCCCTGACCATGGTCCCTTCTTCAGGGGAGCCTCGCCGACACAGGACGGCGACCTCCCCATTGGTTATGTATGTTCTTCGAGCTCTCTCTGCCTACACGACGGTGCTGATGTGGTGTTCTGATCGATGCTTGGTGTCTAAACACTGAGCCAGCACTTTGTTTCCCTGATTTTAGCTGGAGGAGCGCCCCGTCCTGGTGACGACGTTGGGAAGCTGGCTGGACTGCAGAGAGGAGCTGTCTATGACCGGACAAACCACATGGGTTGGTCTCTGTCTCTCTTCTTCTAATTTGCTTCCCCATGGCCTTGCTCTTATTTTGTTTTTTCATGAGCTCAAAATTTTGTGACCAACCAAAGTGCATCTGTCCGTCTGTGCTCCAAGTCATGCTAAATGTCATACTAACTGCATATGGAACTTGATATTCAACAATTTGATAGTGCTACTGTGCTAGTAGAATGTTTCAAAATCTGAAAACAGTGTCCAGGATTTCTTCTAGGCCGTCAAACCTTCATTTGTGATATGGGTTTAGATTTTCAAAAACATCCAAAAGGACAAATACAACATCTATGCAACACTATACACTGAATGGTTCAAATCTTAAGACAATTGAATGGGTGTGATAACAGGGGACGTATAGAATGGCACTAGACAACATGGAATATATTTTTGTTAGCAATCATAGTGGTTGATTTAGAAGCTCTAGACGCACCCAAGAGGCACAGTTTGCTTTCGTCCCAATAGAAAATTTCCACTCATGTTAGTATAAGTTCACCCACATTAAAATAGAAACATCTACCTACTATCACCTTGGTTTGAGCATCCGGACAGTGGCTACTGACACCTAATTGAAGTTATTAGGGACATGTACATAGCACGCACCCAAGAGGCACAGTGGACTTTCGTCCTAGTAGGAAATTTCCACCCACGTTACTCAATGTTCATCCACATTAAAAGTAGAAACATCTACTCCTACCTGCTACCACATTGGTTTGAGCAACCGCCTAGTGGCTACTGTCACCTAATTAAAATATATAACAAGTTCAACTGGTGATCAACATGCATTACACTAACTCTGGCATAAACATAACAAACAAGGGGTTTCCCATCCACCAGAGATGACCTATTTGGGAAATATAATCCCGTGAGAGTAGTATTTGGCTGTAATATGGACCTTTTTATTTGTGTTTTCTTGAACTTAAAAAAAAGTGATTACTTAAAAAGCTCATAAATATTTATATCTGATACTTGTAAATCGTACGCATGCAGATTTCACACAAGATATACAATCATACCATCTAAATTTTACTACTGTATTGTATTTCAAAAAAAATTATACTAGAATCCAGTGGTCCAAGTTATGTTTCGAACCGTGTCCATGTGCGAAAGGAACCGGCGTGAGCAAATTATTGGTAGCATCATATGGAGTGCAAATAATTAACTCCTCCGTCAAAGAGGCGGGGATTGGATGACTCGTCAGGGATGTTAAACCGTAGTACTAAGATATTCTCTAGGCAGGCAGTTCTAGCTACCCATGAACCAACCATGGCTGCTGCCTGCTGTTGTGACCTCTTTTCTTTATACACGAAACTCCATGATCTGATCTCCCAACCAGAGTGAGAGGAGGAGGGGGTGGGGAGATGGAGGCTGCAGCGGCCACCGCTTTTGCCTGTAGGATCGCGCCGAAGCTGTTAGAGTTCTTAGCTGCAAATCACAAGCTTCGGCAGAACCTGGAGCATGACATCACCTACATCAGAAATGAGTTTGCGTTGATCTCTGCCGCCATTCAGCAAGACGATGACCGTCGCTGGAGGAGCAGCAGCGGCAGTGATCATGTGCAGAGGGCCTGGATCAAAATTATACGTGACCTGGCGCACGCTGTCGAGGACTGCATCGACCGCTTCGTGCACCGGGTGACTATCTCAAGGACGTCAACGTGGATCCGTCAGGCTGTCCACCGGTTGCAGACGGCGACAGTCCGTAAGGAGTTTGCCAAGGCGATCCGCGAGCTCAAGAAGATATCACAAGAGTCATCCAAGCTGAGAGAAACTTACTACAACGCCAACACCGGTGCTGAAATCTCCTTGCCAGCATCATCATCGGCAGTGGCATGGGCACCTGAGACACCAACAGAGATGGCCATAGATGACACCATTTCAGCTCGCAGCCCCGTGGGCATGGACGCTCCCCGGGATGAGCTTATGGAGCTGATACAGCAGCAGCAGCAGCTCAAGGTGATCTCCATTGTTGGCTTCCATGGCATAGGCAAGACCCTCCTTGCCACGCATGTGTACCAGAGTATGATGAGCCAATATGAAGTGCGCGCTTGGGTTTGTGCGGCCGAGCAAAGGGGCGCAAGTGATGCTCTTGAGGAGATACTCCGGCAACTTGACATCCCCACCAGATCCACCAGTGGTGGAGGTAGTCTCAGCAAGCTCTGTGCAATCCTCAGAATGTACCTTGCGACCAAGAGGTAATTAATTCCAACCGCTGGTAATTTTTTCAACTCTGTCTCTGTTAGATGATTTGTTCTCAGTCTACAGCAGTCTGCATCTTTTGTATTTTGTCACCGTCCAGCAATTCTCATAGCTTGACTTCACTCACTATTCAAAATAAAATTTACTCCGGAATCACCACTTGATATCTCTGCATGTTAATTCTGATCTCATAGGTTCTTCATCGTATTCGATGACATGCGGACAGAATTTTGGCATGATATAAAAGATGCCTTTGTGGGGTTGAGTGGCAGAGTTCTGGTGACGACGACAATTCAGTCAGTAGCAAATGCCTGCAGCAGCTCAGCAGCTCATGATCATGTGTATGTGATGAAAACTCTTGCTGATGAACACTCTAGACTGTTGTTCTTCAAGGAAGCTTTCCAAGATGACAATCCACCAATCGATAAAGAGGATCAGCTTGGCTCGGAAGCACTGAAGAAGTGTGATGGTTTACCCCTTGCTCTTGTTACCACAGCCCGGTACTTGCAAAGCACAGGTAATCCGACACGTGAAAACTGGGCTACATTATGCCACAACCTGGGAGCACATCTGGAAACAAAAGAGATGTTAGCAAGAATGAAGTGTGTGCTTGTCCATAGCTACACCAGCCTTGTTAAACATGATGTCAAGACATGCTTGCTATATCTAGGTATCTACCCTAGTGGGCGTACAGTCAGGAGAGGAAGCTTGGTAAGGAAATGGTGCGCTGAAGGGTTCATCCAAGGAGATTATATGTGTAATGCTCTGGATGCCGCTATCGGCAATTTCAAAGAGCTGGTCAACCGGAGTATCATCGAGCGCACAGATTTCAGCAGCAAAAACAGCAAAGATCAAGTGAAGACATATCATACTCACGGCATGATGCTTGAGTTCATCCTGCACATGTCCAAGTGTGACAATTTCATTACCCTGTTATATGATCAGCTGGCTCCTCCACCCCCACCCAGCAAAATCCGTTGGCTCTCCCTCCACGACGCAAGTGCCAGAGTAGCCAATGATCTATCTCTTGTCCGATCTCTGACAGTCTTCGGCAGGGCGCATGAATCTGTCTTGGATTTTTCCAAATATGAACTGCTGCGAGTTTTGGATCTAGAAGAATGCAGTAACCACTTGGAGGACAAACATCTTAGGGAGATATGCAGCAACATGTTGCTGCTCAGGTACCTAAGCCTTGGGGCCGCTATTAAGGTTACGGTGCTCCCCAAAGAGATCAAGAAGCTTCAACTTTTGGAGACGCTGGATGTAAGAAGAACCAGTATAGAGATTCTGCCCACACAAGTCATGGAGCTTCCATGCCTGATACATCTGTTTGGAAAGTTCAATCTACAACAAGGTATAGGAGGTCGAAGAATGCATAAGTTACAGACTTGGCTCTCAGAGAATAGCAAACTGGAAACAGTAGCAGGATTTGTTGTGGACAACAACAAGAGCAAAGGATTTACACAGGTCATAGAGCATATGAAACACTTGGAAAAAGTGAAAATATGGTGTCAGCCTGCCAGCAATAATAGTACGGATCCCCTTGCCAGTGGCGGCAGCAGCAGCAGCAGCAGCAGCCTCGATTTCTCAATGGCCATCAAGGGGTTCATCAAGAGAAGCACCGACATGAAAAAAGGTCATTCACTCTCACTGAATTTCAATGACAAATGGTTCCAAGACTTGCTTGTGAACTTGTCCCTAGAAAAAGAAGAAGCTTCCTCCTGCTATCTTAGCTCTCTCAAGCTACAAGGGGGTGACATATGCAGCCTGCCTCCGTTTGTTACCATGCTGGGTGGTCTCACTAAGTTGTGCCTTTCATCCCCTGATCATCAGCTGAGGGGGGATATTCTTGCTGCCGTGAGCAGAGTGCGCTGCTTGGTGTACCTGAAGCTGATTGCATCTCAACTGGACAAACTCGTCATCGTAAAAGGTGCACTTGGAAGCCTGCGACACCTATGCATCGTGGTGGAAGTCATGACCGAGCTGGAAGTCCAAGAGGGAGCTCTACCACTCCTCGAGTCCCTACGGCTGCTATGTAAGGATCTAAATGGCTTTGGCAGCATGCTGATCCAGCCCCTGCGGCATATTAAGGAGGTCACCCTCCATGATGGAGTGAGCGATGAAACAAAACTCAAGTGGAAAGAAGCAACAAAAAAACACCCCAGGCGCCCCAAGCTTTTGTTTGTTAAGACGGCTGAAGATGTTGATATGGGAAGTGAACCTGCAGACAATTCTGAGATAACACCCCACGATGCGATTTCTACTGGACAACCTGGTAATCAAGTGTTGTGCATATTATTTTGCTTAATTGTTGGTACTTTGGTTAATTATTGGTGTTCACTTATGTATGCTCCTCTCTTCACGCATCTATGTGACATTTTTTATTGTGCAGTACAAGTTGATGGTGATGATCTGCAACAGGATGATGATGAGAAAGAAGATACAGATAAAATTAATATCGTAGAGGATTTTGCTAGCAAGACTTCTCTGGGCCCTCTGATGAACAAGGAAAGTTTTGAACAGGGAGTGGAAGGAATTGTAGTTTTAGAGGATCAGCAGATGGAAGATCAAAATGTTGTACTTTTGGTGATGGGTGAGAACAGAAGAAAGAGGGCAAGGTTGGACGTTAGTGAAGACAACTCAATGGACAATGTTTTTGATAGGGTGAAGCGCAAGAACCCGGAGGATGTGAAAGGTAATTTACAAATTCCAAGTTTCCAACTGTCTAAAATTCTTCCAATATTTCTCTTATCGATATAACTAGTAGAAGTGGGGTGATGTTTGGAAGTAATATCCTTCAGGTAAATAAATCTATTCAAGTGATTAGAGATTTAGAAGCTACTAGATGTAGTGCTTTTATAGCTAGCAAGGAGAAGTCCGACAGTGTGCCTCTTGATTTTTGTTTCTTTCTATAACTGTTTCTGAATACCTGTGGAGTGTGGTTAGTGCACACTGAATATTCAGGCTATTCCTGTTTCCATTAACTGTCCGTGCAGCTGGGTTCTGAAGTTTAGCAGAGATGTTAGAAATCTGGTGTGAATCTACAAATGCTCTCTTTAGAATATCTGTCCCACTGATACAACTATGTGTTTTTAATTGTCACATTGGTTATCGTCATTGGCTGGTTTGCAGAAACGAAGCCTACAAAACAAACAGCTCCTGGGCTCGCGGTATGTGTCTCTGATGGAAATTGAGGTTTTCCATCGAAGAAGTGGATGGGGGCCATTCGTGCCTCGGTTGTTTTGTCTGGAGTATCCGTGTTTGCAAACTTCAATTTTGCTTTCAGTATCAGGTTAGCATTTGGTTCTTTAAGTTGTCGTTGTTTCTGTTGCTTCGGAAACTGGTATGTCTTTTCATCCCTTGGCATGTTTACATGCTAATGGTGAACCCCCATGTGCTGCCGCTTCTACACCGCTGTACCAGACTGATACGGCTATGGTGAAGACGGTGAAGTGCCTCCATTAAGTTTTTCCTTCAAGTTCTGTTTGTACTGCAACACAAGTTTACTTTCACTTATGTCGATTTGGTGGCTTTCTGCTGTGACAGAGTTCACCATGTGTGTTGTTGGACATATATTTGGTCCTGGTTAACTTTGGCATTTGTTCCACAAACCTATATAATCATCCTTCATTCAGTTACAAGACCATCTATTTTTTCTGTTGTTGACAATAATATTTGTTCTTGCATTTTGTGGACAGCTTTTCTTGTTGATTTCCTTTTAATAGTTTGATTTCCCAAGCTAGTATACGACAATTAGCAAGGAAACTAAGGCTAAAAAAAGAAAAGGTTTTTGGGCATCAATTAGAAAGCATCTTTATTCCACTAATCTTTGCTCGGATCTATTTGAAGTACTCTGAGGCATCTATTTGGAGCAGTAGCTGCCATCAAAACAAGTTTTTGGGCATGGATATGAGAAGCTCAAAAGATGACAAAGCAAGAAACTATGTCGAAATTCCTGCAACAAGCATGCTAATTAGCACTTACCTGAAATGAAATTGAACCGTAATTGCAGCCAACGCACTTTTGATTGCTAGTCAGTGTGCAACCAACCTATCTGAATCTCTGACCGATTGGAAATTCAGTGAAGGTTAGTCGCTGAACCAAATTAGTATACAACATACACATTACTCTCTACTAATAGATACCTCAATCATCATCGCCTTCGAAGAACCAGCGTGGAAGCGGGATGAGGTCGCCGCGCCGGCGGGGATGGGCCAGAGGTGGACGGAGGTTGCTGAGTGGATGAGCTCGGTTCCGCCGAAGGAGACATTTCCGGAGAAGTATGGGATCCGCCCGAGAGCGCTGCCGCCGACGGTGCATCGAATGCGGCCCTGCGGAGGCGGTTCTTGTGTGCGAGATGCTTCGAAAGAGAGAGGCTGTGGTCAGCCGGGGAGCGCCGCCGCCAGCGGAGGAGGCCGATGCGGCTTCCCTCGACAGTTGGGCTGATCGTATCCTCGACCTCCTCGATAGAGCAGCGCGGTGGGCTCCGGCGACTTGCTGCGGCGGTGGTTGGCCGCGGGCGGCGCCGCCGATGGTTAGCCGCGCCCAATCTGGCGAGTGCGTCCAAAGGGAAGATAATAGACGGGGAAGGGGATGACAGGTGGGCCCATGTCCATCTGCCTGGCCGATGTGGCGCCACCTAGGACAAAACCATGGTCAAAACCGCTCAAACTAAATTAAAAAATTAAGGCTTTCTAAGGTCGACCAAACAAAAAGTATAGGACAATAAAAAATAGCAAATCAATATCAATATATCCATCCTGAGATATAATTTGGTAATGTGTTCATTTAGTATTGTACCCCCTTCGTCCTAAAATAAGTGTGGTAAATTTGTTTAGATATGGATATATCTAGACTAGCTATTAGTTTAGGACGAAGGTCTGCGACATTTATTTTAGGACGAAGGAAGTATTAGTTTTTTGAAATAATTTCTTCTATATGGTGGGTCACCCTTCAAAATACTTTCTCCGTCTTAAAATAAAAGTATTAACTTTAGTATAATTTTACAACGAGGGTCAACCCGAACCTCAAGCAACAGGGTAGTCACTGAACCTAATCTATTGCCGCCGCTTTATTATGATGTAAACACCAGATTTATATCAACATTATTGTTTAATTTAATCTACCAGGAACATAGTTTGACTAGGTAGTAAAATTCTCTCACACACTCCATATATCATCAAGCCTGTGTCGACTATAAATGGGGCACAAGTGCACGACAAGGTTGATCCTCGAAAGTAGAGGCGGTGGAGGTCACTCGAGGACTTTTCTGCAAAAAAGAGCTAAAGAAGGCTTCAAAGTTCGTATATCGGACTTCTCGAGAGCACATCTTAAGTGTGTCGCGAGCACTTGGTTTGATTGTTTGCTTCAACATTATCATTTTGATGCACTGAATATGAAACATTTTCCTTTCTTTCATGAAACCGGACAATTTCAAACTAATGCAAAAGTGCTTGTGAGAGGCACTGGTATGGTGTCAACGTCATACATAGATGTGCTGGAAACATATTTATGCAACCCCCCCCCCCTTATAATATTGAATAATTGAGGGAATATTTGTTGAGGTGATTTTCAAGGGTTAGGTTCTTTGTAGATTGCTTAGTGCTTACAATGAGGCACTTGGAACATCTCCTCCTAAACCTAGTGTGGCAAGAAGCACTAGGTGCAAAACCGACACTCGACAAAGCCTTGCCTTTGCCGAGTCCCGGTAAGAAAGCACTAGGTGTCCCATCTCGTCGAACTTGACACATAGGTGATGGCTCTTCCCTCTTTGTCGAGTGCCACTTGAGGGGAATCGGAAAAGTATTGGTCACATTATCACTATTTCTCTTTGATGAGTGCATGTCACGTGGCACTCGACAAAAAAATATTTTTCCCATCATGTATATTCTTTTCTAAGATCTCATTGAAAAGCATTGTACAAACATTTTTTTTCTCCTCTTCATTTTCTTTTCTTTTCTTTTCTCTCCTCATTTCTTTTCTTATCTATACTACCCTCTTCTCTCTCACTCTTGCCCACCTTTATCACCTGTTAGTTTTCTGCTTCCCTATCTTTCTTGCCCTCCCTCTCGCTCCAATTTCTCCTTCTTAATGTTTTCCCACCACCTCTTTCTTGTCTTTTTCTCATCCAACATTTTCCTATGAAAGTTCCCCACTCATGTGTTGTGTTGCATCGGTTTGTTAACTTCTCTATCTCTCTATCCCTTCAGACATGGTCGCCGACTTCTACAAAAATTTCATGCAAGTTTTCATTTATACCATACCACCAATGAAACTTATCAATTGTAGTACCAACATATTAATCCATGCGAACAACAATTTTCTATTCAACTTTTGGAAAATATATAAGTGAAGCATGATAGTTCTAATAATTTCTATTAGGACTGCCACCGTGTTCTAACAAAAGTGACGCAAGTGCAATTCTATACATGCATGACCATGCATGCGTATAATATAGCAAATTTGTTTAGATGTGGTGATTATTTAAGATCGGCAAGCAAAAGATAATGATGATCTAAGAATAACACACAGCATGCGAAGACATAACACTAGTGGAAAATGGGCTTTAGTCCTGGTTGGGAAGGACCTTTAGTCCCGGTTCCCCAACCGGGACTAATAAATCGGGACTAAATAGATCCAATCGAGACAAATCTATAGTATTTGATGAAGAAATAGGATGACTTGGGCATCCCCAAGATTAGACGATTGAGACTTCTTGAATATTTCCTTCGGCTTCCTTGGGCATCCCAAGTTTTAGCGCTTGCATCTCCTTATTCTTCTGATGTCTCTATTTTAGAATCATATTTAAATCTCATTTGTTGCATCATAACTCCATATATCATGTCACACTGAACCATTCTTATGTCGATTTTGCATGTTTACATGTTTGCAACTCTTTTAAGGTCAATGTTGCACAATTTTCAGTTTTGGTAGTTATTACTAGTTTTCTTTGTTTTGTGATATTTGTAGTTGTTTTGAAGCAACTGAAGACTTAGCACAATGAAATATACAATCTTTGCGATCAAAGAATTTTTTTGGAGATAAAATGTGTATTGTTTCATTGGAAAGGGGCCCAGACTCATCTCTGATTTTTCCTAGTTGGTTAGTTATTCTCTATTGATATCCACAGGATGAAATAACTAGAATATAATATTGTGTGGGTGATATCTGAGGTAAGTGATACCTATTTTATATTGTATTTGGTTTTTATCTCCGCATTAATACTACACTTTAGATATCTGAATAGTGGTGAGATGTATGACCTTTGTAGAAACTAAGTATGTGCCTAGCTTCTGGTGCAAGCATTTGGTGGTCACTTCAATTCTTCAACTCATGCATTTAAACGTAGACAAACGCCATAAGGTCCATTATATCTTGCACGGTCAAATACATATCACTTTTCATTACTCTCTCTCTCTCTCTCTCTCTCTCTCTCTCTCTTTGTGTGTGTGTGTGTGTGTGTTAAGTATAGCAGATGAACATGTCATGTATGTTGCACACATTATTATTGTAGTGACCTTTTAGTGTATTGCATAAACCAATTTTTTGCAAGTGTTTTGTGCAGTGCATCTACAATATTGCATTGGAGATGTTACTCTATTTTGGATGCATTGCACAAAAAGTTTCAACCAAATCGTACAACAACTACAACTTGAGTTAGGTTTTCTTGATGATTTTTAAAACGATTACAAGTCTGCCATTTAGTTTGACATTTTTTAAAAAGTATTAATTTATTATTTATTATTCATTGCATCCTCTTATATTGCATTTATTAAAAATAATTAAAAAGTGGTTCATTCCTTCACCATTGACAAGGAAACACCGATGGGTCGCAAGCGCCTCGGTGATTGACCTGTATTGCCGCTGACTGGACCTATAGTAGTAAACGGGGATTAACTACGAGTGAACTTTGAAGTCATTAGTCAACGATACACCATGAGATATTATTTTGCTAATGCCATATATCATTCATGGTTTATGTTTGTGAAGACAATAGCAAAACTTCAAGGTAACAAGAGAACTCACTTTGTGAGGCATCACGAAGCATGTAGAATGGATTTGGAGCGAACATTTAGTTTACTACAAGCTTGATTGCCATTAATGGCACCCCAAAGTTCCGGCATAAAAAAATATTTGTGGCACATCATAACCATGTGCATGATCATACAAAACATGATAATAGAGGACGAGCGGGAAAGTTGAAAGACTTCCGCTACGAGAATGAGAGGAAGACAATTTATATAACACATGCCCATCCCTAAAAGGGTTGTATTGAAGACCGCACGAGGCATACCAACTTAGTGATGACCTTCTTGAGCATTTGTGGGAGCTTTATGAACAATAAACTTCTTCATGTTATGTTTATTTTGATTTGTTTAGAAATTTGTTATGTTTTATTTGAATTTGAGTTTCATAAATTGCCAATTAGAAATGACGTTGAAACATGTGTGTTTGAAACATCATTACTTGAATTGTTATGGTGATACAATGGATATGTATAAGTCATTTATCTGCAAATTAAAAGAGAAATACGAAACACTTATTATTTGCGATGAGTTTATTTGGGATCCATGAAAGCCTCCATCCCCAATAGCCCGAAAGATGTTATTGGGAAGCCCCAATATTGGTAGAGATTTTTTTTCTGGAGGGGGGGGGGCATTTGTTGGAGATTGTGCTTGCATAGAGAATGAAGGGAGTATGATGGAATTAAGACGGTGCCTCTTGTTCTTCTTGTACTATATATGTATTTTCCTCTTAAGAGCATAGCAGACATATTTGAGTCAAATCAGAATCATGAAATAATTCCCTAGGTGTGAATAGTATGAAGTTTTGATATTCAAGGTAATAAACACTTATACAAAGATAACAAGAAATCAATATGCCGGAGTTACAAAGATTTAACCATACCATTAGTAAGATGGTTGTGTGCATCTATGGATGCAGAGACCGAAGGTTTCTACCTTCTTTTCGAAAGAATAGAAAAAAGTAGCTTGAAGGACATGCATCACACATTTCTTTCGGGTGCAACTGGCTTGCTCAAATTATTGTTGATGGCATCGGGAATGGTGTCTCTCAACCCACCAAAAGTAAGAACACACATTGGTAGTTCAGAAAT
This sequence comes from Bromus sterilis, assembly GCA_950022295.1. Classification (NCBI taxonomy): domain Eukaryota; kingdom Viridiplantae; phylum Streptophyta; class Magnoliopsida; order Poales; family Poaceae; genus Bromus; species Bromus sterilis. Next base: position 378,689,630 of record OX465598.1, read on the forward strand.
TAGTGTTGAATGTCCGGAACAATCGCTCCTAGTTTACGCAACAATCTTAGCTTGACGAATAAACAAATTGAGAGGAAGCGCAAGGCACAAAGGAAAGCAAACAAACTAAATGTTCATCATTCTTATATTACACCATATTACAACCATTGGGAACAAATAATTCATATTTAACCATTCGGATTAATACATACCATGATACAAACAAATAATTAACTCCAGATGATCATTCGACCCATCAACATTTCTTTGGAATACATTTTAGAAGAAGGTCCCTGTAGAATATATGTAATAATAATTTATGTGATCTCTAATGCATCTTTTTATATAGTTTAATACTTTAATTTGGCTTCACATGGTAAAATATTATACGGTCTCAAAATTAGTTTTCAGTTTTCATGGACAAGATTAACACTATTGATAGTTATAGTAATCATATAGCATGACTTCCAAAAAACATATACTATTATTATTCTTACAATATTACAACAAACTTTGAAAGGTAAAATAGCAAAGCATTAAGATCCATAGATGTCCAAATAAGTGGCCACAAACACAAACCCTCAAATAAAAAGAACATACAACATCAACAAACATCACACTTGAAACAAACAACTTGTGGACCATAGATGGGCCTTATTCACGCATTCATCAATCACACGCATGGAGTCCTCAAGATGCCTAAGCCGCGGCACCATTGCCGCAACGGTTGATGTCGGCAAGTTTTGATTGAGTTATCCTCTTGTTCACATCAAACTTGCCCCCAAATGTGTCGTCCCCGGTGGCAGTGAACTCGACGTACTCGCAGATCCAGTCCGGCGCCTCGCCCGAGCCATCAGACGAGATGATGAGACGGCACGGGTCTTTCACGCACTCGGCGTAGCTCCTGAATTCGGATATGCTATTCCGCTCGAATCCCAGGGAGGTGTTCACTTTAAGAGTCGCGGTCTTATTATCCGCGCTCTTAAGCTGGAAGGTGAGGGTGGCGTCCGTGCCAGCAAAAGGAATGTTTGCAGTCTTGGATTTAATGTTGTAAAGGCATTCACCATTGGCGCTTGGGCTTGTTAGGACAGATGCAAGCTAGTATGTATACCGTACATATATACACAAAAAGAGACAAGTTAATAGTAGGAGTAGTCCTTAACAAACCATTATTCAAGCAACAAAGCTAGCAATCATCCTACATATCACTAGCATGCATACCTCCATGTTGCTGGAAAGGTCGCGGCCATTGGTTTCAATGGTTTGCAGCGCAACCAAGGAACAAACGATCAGGACAAGAATGGTCTTCATGTCTGCTAGCTCCTACTTCGGATGCTTGCTATGGCTGGTGTGTCGTCTGGTGTCTGAATGAGGTCCATTTATAGTGTCTTGGCCTCAGTCTCGATCGAGCTTACCAACTCATGTAAGGTGAAAGAAAGAAACTGGGTGCAGGGTTTTGCTAGTATAATCTAATTAAGATGATGCACTAGCATGCATGACAAAGGTGCTTCGATTTTCAACGGGGTAGCAGATTTGCGTGTTCGGCTCAAATCATATTTGTAATGGCGCGAGCAGCATGTGGATGTAATAATACTTATATTCTTACGATTAGTCGGAGATGTAATCATCTGTTCACCTCGTGTTTCTTAAAAGAAGAAGAAAACAAAACAAAATTAGGAGCATGCATGAAACCAGGAAGGTGGAAGCGGAAGAAAGCCAAAGAATCATTCCAGTTCCCTTCCCCTTGCCAACACGCTCCTCATCATTCATTCTTGCACTCTCCCATGTTTGTTACGCCGAAAGCAGCACCCATATCATCATCCATCATAACATTCCACCTTTCTTGTAGTAATTGCTTAACTACACTAGCTCACCTCACCTTACCTAATTCTTAAGGTAGCGTAGCTAGGGGTGAGTGTGTGTAAATAATAACAGGTTAACATTTAGATAATTGTGGAATATTCCAATTAGATAGACCAGAGTTGGTGTCTCGTTGCCCACATGATCAGATTTATAGTTCATCAATTAGCATAACAGGCAAAACTTCTTTTTTTTTAAGATCCAATGGGGACGATCGCCCACCTGAATTTTTGTACTAATAATAAGACAAGGTACGTTATTGATAACCTCACACCAATGGAGCAACTGGTTACAGCCTATGCAGGGAGGAGCCCGAACAACCCACAGGAGAAGATGATCATGAATCGAACGCCTTAAGTCAAGATCTAAGGTCCGGATGTTATCGAACACCATCTGGTTCCTGGTCTTCCATACAACCCAAAGGATAGCGCACATAGCCGTGCTGAGGAGATCAGAGCTCCAGGAAGGCTGGCGGGAAGACAAGGCACACCACACACTACCTACCAAGGATGTTAGAGTGAAGCTGCAGGCGCGAGGGCCACGAGTTTAGATCACGTTGCGAGAGCAATTAGAACCGGATTTGTTTAAAGACCAAAACAGGATCGAGTCCTGGAAAGAAGTCGTCTTCGGAACGAAGTCTGCATGCTTGTTTCAAAGGTGGCTGCAGAGAGCCGTACAAGACGCAAGAGCAGACAGATCGATTCGGCGGAAAGATAATCCATTGATACGTGGTTGCATGACTTGCATCCATCGAAAGTAGTACTAGCAGGAAAGCAACAACTAGCATCGGAGCTTAAGCCAAACAAAGAGTATTTACGTGAAGGAAATCAATATACGAGGGTGTACCACATCAGGGTTTGCTCGCATACTTGGGCATCACATTGGAAGCTTGAATATTTTTCGCAGTGTCAGTTATACGAAGAATCATGGTGCCAACGGGTACCAGATTTGAGGTGGAAAAGTTTAACGGAATTGAAAACTTTGGGTTATGGCAGACATGGATGAAAGATTTGTTGGCACAACAGGGATGCTTGAAGGCGTTGCGGGATGCTAAGCCAGCTAAGATGGACGTTGAGGACTGAGAGGAGTTACAGTTGCAAGCAGCCGGAACTATACGGTTGTGTCTGTCGGACCAGTTTATTTATCATGTGATGGATGAGAATTCTCCGAAAAAGATTTGTGTGGTGGGTCTAGCGCTAATGTGGCAGCTCGTGGTGATGACTCAGGCATCAGTAGTGATGTTCTCGTAGTATCAGACAGGCGGTCAACCAAAAGTGAAGCGTAGATGTTGGATTCAGCTAGCTCTTTTTATGCGACACCCAACCGGGAGTGGTTCTGTTCGTATAAGTCTGGTGAGTTTGGTTCAACCTATGTGGGCGATGACACAGGTTATCGTGTTGCTGGAATAGGTGAAATCAAAATCAAGATGTTTGACGGAGTTAAGCGGATGCTTCGGGGAGTCAGGCATGTGCCAGGGCTAAGAAGGAATCTAATTTCGCTTGGAGTTCTTCATGATGGTGGTATGGAATTTCGTTGTGATCGGGATAAGAAGACCTTGAATATCATGAAAGATGAGGTGATCGTGATGATTGGAGAGAGGACGGTTTCGCATCTTTACAAGTTGCAAGATAGCACTATTGCAGGTGGAGTCACGGAGACCGGATTTGCAGGAATAGCGGAAGGATCTCACGGAGGCGGCGGGTCTGGGGCAGACTCGTCGAGTAGCTCTCAGTAAGTTATGAAGAAGACAACTCAAGTCTGGAGTACATGGAAGTTTGACGCATGGACAAATTCAAGGTAGTGGAGAATATTCGCCAAGGTGGAATTTGTTGAGTTTGTGTCGAATATTGTGTACTAGTTGGGTTACATTGGACTTGGAGTTGTAGTGTGGATAGGATACATGTAGTGTTGGAGTCGGACACGTTGTATCCTTGGGCTCTCATATAATGAGAGGCTCCCCACGGTTGTAACCTATGCCAAAATAATAGCACAGACACGCAGGGGGAGCCGGCGGCGTGTGCCGGCGCCCGGGTGGCCGGAGTGCGATATTGTGGCGGTGTCATGGGGAGAAGCGCCCATAGTCAGGCCCCGAAGATGTAGCCGATGTTCTGTGAACTTCGTTAACAAATCTCGGTGTTGCGCCTCGTGTGATTGCTTGATCCTCGGATGATCAACTACGTGCTTTAAATTTATTCTAACAAAGGAGTCGGTCTACAAGCGATGGCGGTTGAGGACACGCGTCCAAACCGGACACAGACGAGGGCACACCAAGAACATGTGTTAGATCGTCTCCGGGTGCCCAGGGCAGAACTGGCAATCTTCATAGTCGAGGCAGCCGATACAACGAAGGAAGGCCCGGGTGCGAGTGTTTCCATGTTGCAAAATCCAGATGAAAACTTTCACTTTGAACGGTGCGAATCCATCCCAGTTGAGGATGTGCAAGGGGAGACCATAGCTGGAGCTCTTGATCATGCGATACACTGCACTTGTCTTGAATTTGAGGCACTCACCCCAAACAAGGGACCGTTCATCACATACATCAGAGAATCTCTCACGAACCAGTGTAGACCAGAGTAGACGGAGCTCCAGGTCGGCAGTCCTGGATAAATGGTCGTGAACAGGTACTGCCTCGGGCCCTAGCCGATAGAAGTCCTCTAGGGTTGCGCCAGGGCGAACATAGTAAGAGTAGGAAGCCGAAGAGCAGCCGTCGGATTACCCAACGAGGTCCAGTTGCATGCCAGATGGAGGTACGCTCTGGATTACTAGGTTAGTCCAATAAATGATTCAAAAGTATGATAAAAAAATATAGCAATGATAAAAAATAAGCATGGCACAAACAAAAATTATGAATATGTTTGGGACGTATCACTTGTATAGTACATTTGGTGTTAGGTGTTGATGGTGTTGCACAAATTTCGAATGCCACCAGTAACCATATAAAACTGAGGTATCAAAAAAGCCGACGCTAGCACTATTAGGAAAAAAATAGTCCCGGTGTGTTTAAAATTTGGCACGCCAACAATTAAATTTGGGATAAGCTTTTATCTACTAGTGCACAAAAGATCTACCCGCTCCGAAAATTCTCCTGCGCATGAAGCGGTTGGCGCTGTCGCAAGTGTCGGAAATACATTGTTTGAGGTCTTTAGTTAGAGCTTCGTTCTCCGCACGCGCGTTAATACCAGAGAGACACGCGCGGGATGGATCCAAAGCGATGGTGATGCCGCCAATGCTCCGTTGTCTGTTCATATTCAATGCCGGAGACACGACAAAACAAATTCAAAGCGACGAGACCTCTTCAATGCTGATGTGTCGGACAAGAAGCCTACTCGACATCATTGAAGTTAGTTGTCCGCCCGTCCTCTTACCCAGGCTATATAAAGCATCATGGCGAGCCTCCTAAGCCTTCCCACCCAAACTCTTATATCCTCAATCTCATTCGCGCCACCCTGATATCCATGGTCTGCTCTAAGATTGCCACATACAAGATTATCACTCTGATAAGGCGAGCGAAGCTCCTGACGGAGCAGGTGGAGGCCCGACATGGAAGAGGAGGAAACAGAGTTGGAGCAGGAGGAGGAACTTACTTCTATCTGCCACCGCCAGCTCTATCGGGAGATACATGATGTGGGTGAATCCCGCCATGGTAGAACAAAAGATGATCCTCTACTCCATTCAATCGGAGCTCGAGGTGAAAACCAACCGCCGCCTCCTCCATGAGCAACCAGAGAGGATCGACGCCATCTTCGACGGCCTGGAGGACGACGAGGAGCTACCGGAGGAGATGGAGGTGGACGATGATGGTGTTATGGTGGATGTCGTCAGCGTCCCTGACATGACCGACCCACCTGCCAGCGGAGGGCCAACCCGCTGACCAGCGGTCCCGAGTAGGTCAACTACGTCTCCACCAGTACTTAATCCGCGAGGAGGAGGGAAGGAGGCATCTAGTGGATCAGACGACTCGGCACAACACCTCTCGTTACCAACTCCACCAACCATTTCTCTTCCATGTTCTTGCCCCAAATTTGTGTATCACTGATCCGATTTGTAATAGACACCAGCCAGATTTGTGATTAAGAAATATATCAAGGAACGAAGAGATTACTGATGGGTCCTATTATTTTTTTATTTAAAAATTAAACTAGTTCAACGGATGACATATCGCCCGACTATGTAAAGTATGCCTGAATTTAGTATGATGAATGAGATCCGTCCGAAGTTTGAGCGAATTTACCAGATTTTTGTTAAATTGCTGCTGGATGAATGTGATTAGGGTTGAATGGACGATTCTCACATCAATGCTCGTGGACTAGTTTCCTTCTATCCGCGAACGTATGTGACATCTGTTTTAGAAATCTGCGTTGGATATATAGGTGAGGAAGACCCCTACAAAACAAGAGCAGCTCGGTATCAATGAAATGTGAGTAAACAGTGAAAATCCAGTTAGTAACACGAATACATACTTTTATAAGAGAAAGTCAAGAATGCAGGTCAAGTACTCATTCGCAGAGGCGGAGCTATGTGTATGTCGGGGGGACCGTTGTCCCCAGCCCAAATTATTTTTGTAAAAAATAGTGCACTTTAGCCCGTTTTACTTCCAAATTAGTCTTATTTGGCTCATTTGCCCCCTACCCCCCCCCCCCCCCCCCATATACACACACAAAACAGTGGCCTAACATGATTTAATAGCCTATTTGCCCTCCCCCCTCCCCGCACTTTCAACCCAAGCTCGGCCACTGCTCATTCGTCTTGAGAAACAAGAAATTCAGTGAGGCCAAAACTGAAGACAAAAATTTCAGTGAGACAAAGATTTACTATCCTTGTCGTGAGCGGAAGAGAAGAGAAGACGCCACAAATGGCCAGGGGGCTTGAGATCATGCATCTTGGGCGTCTGTTGTAATTCTATTTATTTTTAGAAGCTTCTTTGTAGTAACTTATCTGCAACAGTGCCACCACGTTGATATCAATGCTGTCTGAAAGCTTCGAGCCTCTTCTAAATGCAAGCTCAAGAATTCATGCGGGAAGAAGCCAAGAATTAATAGGAGTCAAGCTTTGAACCAAGATAAAAATTTGAGCGAAGCCATATTGATCTATGCGGACTTGCGGAGGCCACGCCGCGTCGTCGATCGCTCCCTTGTACATCCCGATCCGGCGACCTCGACCAAAAACAATTCTCCGTGGGATCGACGAGATCCACAAACCGCATAAGATCATACGTACTCACTACATACACATCCTAACGTAACCCAACTGCCTATAAATTGCAGCCCGGCCGCTACATCCGTTCAAGAAGCACCTCCATCTCAACCCAAAACCTAGAAACTTAGCTACATAAACCAAGGCAAGAAGCAGCTAAGAGGAGGCAATGGAGGGCAAGATGAGGCTCCGTAGCACTGCCACTTTGATGGTGATCATGTCCCTGCTCATCTTGAGCCTTACCGTCATCTCGACCACCGCGGCAGCATGCGACTGCTGCGTATCCGACCGGGCAAAAACATGCTGTCATGCTTGTATTCTTGCGGGTGGTGCCCGAGGAAACTGCGAGCTTTGTTGCTTCCCCTGTTATAATTCCAACTCCGGCGGTAAATTTGCTAAACCTCATTTTACACGCCTTTGTTACATGTACCAAATTGTGATTTCATGATCCATCTCACAACTTGAAGCATAATACTAGCTACACAAAGGCTTCTTTCCCTTGCAATATTAACCCATGCGCTAATGAAAGTTACATATTCTAATCTGACAGGGGGTGCTAAGACGAAGAAAATGGCATCATTGGTTGCTATGATGCAAGAAATTGGATTGGCTGCTAAGATGGAAGAAATGGAGGTGGTTTCTAAGCTGGAAGCTCAGTAATAAAATGATATGCTTGCACTGCAACAAGAATGCATGGATGCCATCCATATGCATATGTTGCATTGCTTTAAGCTATATATGGCCAAGTTATGTTAGTGTTTCCCTCCAATAAATTGTTGACCGTATGGTGCGACCTCTTGTCGATCCATGTGTGTTGGTCACAACTTTCTATATGTCATGCATGTGTGCGCTCACAAACTTGCCTCTTTAATTTCTCTTGCTGCTTGTAATAAGGCTATGGACAACACTGTTATATGTGTCGTGTACGTTTTAATATGTTTACATATGTGCGTATCATGTATGCTCTAATATGTTTACATATTGAAATCCACAATGAGTGAACGGCTAGATAGATCTCTCATCTATCTAACGATTCACTCATGGTGGATGTCCTCGAGATCTTTACCTGATCTTGTGCAATAAAAATATTAGCAAACCTATATCTTTTTTTTACGGTGAAGCTAACAATGAATGACTCGAGCTTTGTTACAACCAAAAATGATGAAATATGCTCGGTGATGACGAGCTGCGAATTTGTTGCAACCGATAGCAAAAAAGCTACTATCGGCGACCAAATTTGCTGCCACCAGTCGAAGGAAAATACGGCATGCAACAATATTACCACAGTTTTTACTGTAACAATGCTAAAGTAGAGAAAAATACATAGAATAATTTTTGTTGCAATTGGCGATTTATTTTGCTGCATGGAATCAACAAAGAGGTAAATAAGATGAATGAAAAACTCGAAAAGTTCGGGAGCAGGTGCCAACCGGTTGCATCTGATGAGCCTAAGTGTATGTAGATACTCTGGGTTGTTGTTATGATCACCCACCATCCAACTTGGGTAGCTCGGACCATGGTAGTCTTGGATGTCCAGACTTTGGGTAGCTCGGACCATGGTAGTCCTGGATTTCCAGACTTGGGTAGCTCAGACCCTTGCTTGGGTGGACAAAGACCCTCAAGTACCTCAGCTTCAACTTCTGATGTGCAATCATTATATGATCAGGATAGTTCTAGTCCTGTTAGTCCTTACTTATCAGCTAGATGATTTTGAAGGCAAAACGACTATATTATGCATATCAAGTTTTTATTAAAACACATGAACCACTTTGGCATGAACAAGAAAAAATAGAAATGACACAACGCATAACAAGACAAGAAAAATGAATTAAACAAACATGATTCACAATAGAAGTATCAGGTACTTAAAAGAGTGTAAACTCCACATCTAATCAAATCTAGAACCTAGTTATCATTTGGATAAATGGAAGGCACTACCATGTCAATTCTAGGTTCCAATGAGTGCATGGAATGACAAACATTTAAACTCAATCATGCTAGTTCTCAATGTAAGCTGCATTGCGCATACAAATAACTAAAGATTCTTAGCATAGAAACCATGCAAATTGAGACAATCGTCAGCCAGACATAACAATCCACTCCCAAAATACATAGGAAACATAGAACCAATAAACTTGGAGCCATACCTGTTAGCCCGCAAGACCTCCGTCGCACACTAAAATAACATACCCCTGTAAAATAAAAAGGATATAAGAATGGCCCGTAAAACCAAGTGATGTACCAGAGGAAGGCAGCAAACCTGAACCACACCACTACATCCGCTAGAAACTGATGGATTGAACTGCACCTGCGGGGAGAACATGTGAATGTACCAACCAAATCAATCAGCCTCCGCAGGTGACCACGAGAAATCACCCACAATTATGAAATCACCGTAAAAATTTAATGAGACAACATAAACAAGAGACATAGAGATGGGGATGGATGGAATACCACTTACAGGTCGGGGTGGAAGACAAGGCATCGGAAAGCATCCGCCGGGCAGCATGGACTCGAGGCACTGGTCTACAAGGCGATGTCAGGTGGTGGTTGACGCCCTCGATTCGGTAGCACCAACATAGGCAGCCGCAGATAACCTTGCCAGTCTTGATCTAGATTCACTTCTCTCGCACCAGGTGCTCCCTGCACTCCATCAGCGTCGCCGTGTAAGCTCGCGAAGATGGGTAATCTTCATCAACGACGGGTCGATCGGGGTTGAGGTTGGACACACAGATCACGGGACGGGGTCAGGCACGCGACAAGCAGCAGGAGGGGGGTGGGGGTGGTAGAGGAGGCATATGGGGTCTCCATAGGGCAGCTACGCCGATATCGGGATGGGATGGCGACTGTGGGGAGGGAAGCAGGTGGCGACGGACGAGTGAATGAGGAAGTGAGGGATGTGGATCGGGGATCGTAGTTACGTTTCCGCCAACGAGCTACCACCGCAACGATGGAAAGGCGAACGTAAATTTTTTGCACATGACACCCAACTTGGCTACAGGAAAATGGATAGGACCCACAGAAGCACTTTCGACGAAACCAACCGGCGCGAACAAGCCGCTCAACTACTTTCGCCATGCGCGCACTATGTAAATCCTTCCTTTCTAACCCAAGACAACGCCGAAAATCAAGCAAAGGATGGAGTCTAGGCCCACTGGTCATCCAAGCTAGTTCAGATTTGTTAAGTGGTAATTGAACGTGGGGTTAACCAGCTTCCACCACAGTAAAAAAACAATGGTCACGATGAATCATGAGGCCCAAAATCACCGCACGGTCGCAATTGCCACTGGTGGCTAGGTAACCCATGACCTTTTACTAGTTGGATACACGACATTAGTTGGTAATGTGCTGGATTCTAAAAGGAATGGAAAATAAGTAATGTTTGCCCAATCAAGCTAAATCAATTAGTCATCTCGATTGATCGCGTCCATGCCATCATGCGACATAATGCAACACCTTCACGACTAGCGTTAGGGTTAGAGCGACATATGTGGCATTGTTTCGAAGGCAAGGTCGTGAAGGGGATTGAAGTGATCGATGATAAACGACTTAAAGTGGATTGAAGTGATAAACCACGTCATAGGGAATATGAAACACATCCGACATGGCTTAGACTGTCTCTAGAGGGAGAGGGTCAACAACAAAGCATGCAATCCAAGGCCAACCATGGCTAAATTCATAGACATTGGCCATGAAGTTGTTGGCGAAATGTTTTTATTGTGTGCATCAAGATAAACATCAATTTATTATACATTTGTTTTAGTTCGATGTGTTTTAATAAGACCTTGCCATTGTCCTTTTTTTTGGGGTTGTTATTGGTACCAATCCTCCCTCCAACACGTCAAAAATAATAATTAATCAGCCAGAGCAAATCCTAGGAAGCTAGCCTAGCACACACACAATATTACCTCATTGAATTTTTTTAATCTAAGCAACAAAAACAATTCGTACTAGTCAAACTCAATCAGCCTGCTCCTCCTCCTCCCCGCCGGCAAAGCAGAGCAAGCTGACCTCGCCCGCGTGCGCGGCGGCCCGAGAAGCATCAGGGAGGAGCAAGAACAGCGACCGACCACGACCGCGAGCGAGCTCCCCTCGAGGTGAGCTTTCTCTCCCTCTCCGGCCGCGATGTGTCAGTAGTAGATTGGTTCGATTCATGGCTTGGTTGGAGTGATTAATCCGTCTAAGCACCAGTGTGATTCGAGGGGATTTCGTGATGCTTGGGGATGAACAGGGGTGGGGGCGGGGGATTTGTGTCCCGGTCGCCCCAATGCGGAATTTGAGGGCGGAAATCATCATCTTCTTGGGCTACAAAGGTGTAGCCCTGAGAGGAGTACACCAAAAGCGAGAGCTGAAAAGAGCATCCAATTTCCGACCTCACAAATGCTCTCTGTGGATCTTGAAGAGTATCGGTTTTGCCTGGAGCTTTGTGCTACCAACTGGCCCCCAATGCGGCTCCTCGCTTGCTAGGTTGCTCTGCTTTCGATTTTGTGGTTCGGTTCCATGTGGGACGAACCAGTCTGTTTCGACAAAGACACCAGTTTTGAGGAACCAACAGGGGAAAATAGTCAATCACCTCTTAAGAAAGCCGCGGCAGAAGTCTACGCTCAGTATCCACATTGTGTTATTTCTTATCTGATTTCTTGTCTGCAATTTTAGATTCCG